>BSBM01000445.1:1507500-2930000 GCA_027924585.1 Larix kaempferi
TCAACTTGAGCTTGGATGGTGAAAGTTTAAATCAAATCCTACATATAAACAAAATTCAACATATTTCAATTTGTTATGTAATTTGAGCATGAAGGTTTAATATATCATCTTTCTCAAATGGATTGAATATAAGTAAATGTGGTGCATATGTTGTACTTAATTTACTATAAAACACTCCATTTAACTTATTAGAACTTAAATAAATATAAATTTGGCCCTTATAAAATCCATTAATAATTTGAAAAATGAAATCATAATATAGGTTTTAGTATTAAGTATTTTCTACATAAATGAACCATACTTTATTTAGCTTCATTTGAACTTTGCTTAATATCAAGAATTCAAAATTAAATATATGTTTTATGTCCATGGACCCTTCAGGTTCGATACAGACCCAACACCACTTAAACAAAGATATAAAAACTACTTAAACATATAATCAATTAATAATAAAAAAACAAATAATTTTATTCTTTAATACAATTTATATACATAAAAAATTATATTTAATTTTAATAAAAACAAATCGTAAAAATGCTATGTTATATCCTTAATGAACCGCATACATGAGGAATAAGAATATTTATGAGATGAGTTCAAGTAAAAAATCTTCAAAGTTTCCTCTCGTGTCTTTTGCAATCCTAGACTCCAGTGATACCTTAAATTTTTCAAGATATATGCGTTTGATTTCTTGCATATCCACTTCAGCCCGAGTGACAACTACTCTAGTAAGCACGCCATCATTGGTTCCTAAGCCTTTCATCGATATATTTAATACCTGTCATCACACCAAGCCATTGTTGTTTTTAAATTTACGATAAGAATCTTAACTCAAATTTGAGTACACTTAATTTAAAATAAAATATAAAAATTAAAAAATATAAATAAACACTTAATTTAAAATAAAATATAAAAATTAAAAAATATAAATATAATGTAAAAGTATTATTATTTATTAAAAAATTAAATTTGAATTTGAATTTTTTTTATTGGTTAATAATAAAATTTAACTATACAAATTTTACTAAATTATAATTTTAAATTCATAAAATTGTCATTTTTATATATAAATGAATTATTACAATTATATTATACATTAGTAATATTTAATATGTATAATTTCTTTATTTAAAATAAATTTTACCATATTTTGAATTATAATAATTAATACCTTTACATTATTTTAAATTATTGAAAAAAAAGCAACTTCATAAAAAGTTTAAACTAAATTAATTAATTTTTTATATTCCATATTAAATTTCTTAAATGTTTATAAAAAATTTAGGATTTTTAATTTAATTTATTTGTTATAAAATAGTTTATAAAATTAATTAATTTAATTAATTAAGTTTATATATTCTTATATAAAAAATTAAATATGAATTTAATTTTTTTCTATTTATTATTATTAAAATTTATTTATATAATATTAAATTTTAATATATATAATTTCATTAATTAAAATAACTTCTATCAAATTTGAAATTATAAGAATCAATATTTCTTTAAAATATTTTAAATTATTAAAAAAATATTCGTAAAACATTTAATCTAATTTATATCATTTCTACCTTTCATATTAAAATTCATAAATATTTAAACAACTTCATATATCATTTTCACATCACACTCTAAGATAAACAGAAAGATGAGCATGCTGAACAATACCTTTGCAAAATAATTTGCTGGAGATTGGAGACATTTTATAACTGCACGAAGGTCATCTTCAGCTGCTCCTCCAGTTTTCTTTTTAAGAGCCTAGAAACAAAACATATCAATATAAAGTCTCTTACCATTATATAATACTATATTTAACAAGTGAAATAGCTGCGAAGCAGCTAGTCCCTGCTTAAAAAATTGATTTATTGTTGAAAATTTTAAATAACAAAAAATATAACAAAATGAAATAAAAAAAATATAAAATAGTAGAAAAATTTTTTAGTTGAAGTCCATGAATCCTCTAATGCTGTAGTGGTTCTACTTCTCAAAGCTTGGAAGTGAAATTGGCAAAGGGATAATGGGTACAAGCCTACTGAAGAGTTTGAGACTAAGTCTTCATCACTTTCTACAATGTTGGGTGTGGCTACATTTATCAGTGTTCTTTGCATCATTTTTCCACCGTTGTTCTTTTTTGTTTCCCTCAAATTTTGTTCATAAAGTTTTGGTCATTTCCTTAAATGGCTAATGTGACTGAATTTTCTATGAGAAACGTGTGCAAGAAGCATGGTACAAATCTTAATTTGGGTGGTAATGTTTTCTAGCTGGAAACATCCATTAGTTATTCATAAGAGTTTTTTATGTATGCACGAGAAGCTAAAGTGAATAAGAGAACCCAATTACATTGGATTTGAGTTTATGTCATTCCTTTAAGGGAACGTTTTGACATTGCACTTTGTACTAGGAAACCCGTCATGAATGAAAAAAACAAATCCCAATGATTATCAATGCAAAACAAAAAGCAAGATCAAAGGAATTATGAAGGTAATGATGATCCTAATATCACTATCCTAAAGGTTGATAAAGTTATGACCAATTAGTTATCCTAAAAGCTGATAAAATTAATTCAAAATTAGTTATAAACACCTTAGATTATGAATTCCTTACCCTACGAAGGGCCTAAAAGCTGATAAAATTAATTCAAAATTAGTTATAAACACCTTAGATTATGAATTCCTTACCCTATGAAGGGCCTAAAAGCTGATAAAATTAATTCAAAATTAGTTATAAACACCTTAGATTATGAATTCCTTACCCTACGAAGGGCCTAAACGCTGATAAAATTAATTCAAAATTAGTTATAAACACCTTAGATTATGAATTCCTTACCCTACGAAGGGTTGGCCCTATGAATCCCTTAAGCTTCTTTTGAAAAAGTGGATGTGTATAGGGTCATGACTCGTAATTCCTTAGTCATCTCAAGTATGGATATAGAGTTAAATATATTGAGAAAAATATGGGTAATTTGGATCATCAAAAATTTTAATAATAATGAGAGTTCTTCAATTTCAAATCTAACCAAGCCAAATATTTCTATATATGAAAACAATTTTGATTTTTACCATATATTTCAAAATTTATAAATCTAATTTTATTAATTTTTTTATAAATAAATAAAAATAAATTTAATATTTTAAATTGATTTGTGTAAATGTAAATACTTCAAAATACAAATAAAATTAATTTTTTTTATCAATATGTCATTTGTATAATTTATGTTTTTGTTCATAAATATTATCTTTCATAAAAACTTTACAAGTGATCATAACTTATATAACAAATAAAAATTTAAAAACACGTATTCTTTAATTTTATACCGATTCAATCTAACATAGGTATTATCGTTAGAAAAACTTTACAAGTGATTATGACTCAATATAACATAAAAAAATTTAAAAACACCTGTTTTTTAGTTTTATACCGATTCAATCTAACTCAAGTATTAAATATTCTATGTTATTTTCATAAAAACTTACGGACCTTTATGCAGTGGAGATAACGAGATCAACTATTTACAGCTGAAATCTACACCATATGAATTTCCACATTGGATGATTATACACTATACATAAGAAAACACTTATACAAATTTATGCACTCAAATACATAAGAAAACACTTATAAGAAACCGCAATGCAGATCTTGCAATTCATCTTTTCCTACCGAAATCTAAACATCCCAAATAAAATACAACGAAATAATGAGAAAAAGCTTCCGGTATGCATAAAGAGAAAAAACATCCCAAATAAAATACAACGTAATGAAAAAAAGCTTCCATTATGAGTAAAGAGAAAAAGCCTCCGGTAGCAGATGACATTTACTTCATGGGTAAGGGAAATCATTATTTGTGAAAGTTTCTCTGATTTCGAGCGTGAGAAGCCGTTTCAAAAAATTGTGTAATGTACTCAATATAAATGTTTGAAACCATCAGAAAATGGCTCTTGAGCAATTAACTTACGGTTCAATATTGTTTGATCTCTAACAATGGGTGCTCGTTTTCTGAAATAATTGTGAACTTGGAAAGGAGACTACCCAATACCCATCAATGACCCCAGCAACGCTGATTAAATTAGCAACAGACCAACGGGTTAGAACATATCCTAAGACCTTCAACATTCTATTTTCAAGTTGATCCCAGCCTTCTAGATGCTCGTTACTTTTTTGCAAAGTGGCAGGCACTTGGCGCTACTTGGGCGATTGAATGACTCTATAGCAGCCACATTCTCATCAAGGTGGCAATTTCTCTTTCAAGGTGCTTCCACATGGCATCGTTCTCTATTTTTGAGATTACACTGGTCTCTATGACATATCAAATTTTATTACTTGCAACCTGGTGTGTGAGAGTCGGAACTCAAAGGAAGGAAGATGTTAACCAGTGAGAAGAAAACCAACCTGTAACATGGTCTGTGAGAGTCAGAACTCATAATTTCACCGAAAATCAAAGGAAAGAAGATGTTAGGCAGGGAGAAAAAAACCAGAGACTGGATGTACAACATAAGTTTGCCAATGACGTGGTTCCAATACAACAGTCCCACAGTAAGACAAGGAATCCATAGAGCTGTCGCATCTTCAAATCCAAGGAATACACTCACAGTACTAAAAGAAACTTTGCCATTGCTAGGTCCAGAGTTTGAATCCCTTGAAGTTGCGAAGGTAATAAAACTTATGCGCCCTTCCAGGTACAGAGTTTGAATCCATTGGGAATGCATTGATATCTTATCATTCTAACCATGGAATTCTACTAGAAAATTCACCCGTTTCTTTCTTAAGTTCCATCTTTGAGGCCCCTGCAGCATCCATTTGGAATTTCACGTATCGCATGCTTCTTTCGGTGGTTTGGAATTTCAAGCATATGTACTATTGAGTTAGCTACCTGCTCATTATCAGCAGAGGAACTTTCATTCTGGAGTTCCCATTGATGAAAACAACATTCACTGCAGATCCTGGCAATGTTGATTACATGCTCAAGACCGGGTCCATAGCTTCGTCAAGAGCAACGTTTGGGGATAATAATCAGATTCTGCAGGACGGTGACTATTTTAAGCACTTCAGCAGTTTCACTATGTCGGCACTCGCACAACTGCCTCAATGTCGAGGACCAGAGACATGGGATCGAATCCCAATCCATTCCAACAAGTGATATCGAACAAAAAGTGGCGGAATACGTCGTGGAGATCGACAATTAGCTCGTCGTCACAAGCACTGCGGGGCACGGGAAGCAGTTTGTCTTGCAGCAAGAACTCATTCAACAGATGCGGAGGCTTGTGAAGTTGAATGCTGACATAGTGAGACTACTGCGTGCTTAAAATACTCGCTGTCTTGCAGGATAAGATTATTATCCCTAATAAACAGATCGTGGAATACGCTCTTCAAGAAGTTGCTCTTGACAAAGCTATGACCTACCACGCTCCCTAAATGCTTTGCTTCAAGGCGTTTAAGGTATGAGGGGATCTTCATGACTGCACAAACCCCCCAGAATTATATGACTCTGCTACAATGCTCTGTATGGTTGATTTCAGTAGTCTCCGCGTGGAGACCCTGGTTACAATTATCAAGAACGAGCTTGGGGAGCCAACGGTGGGTATAATGATGGTTCTAGGGCTTACCTTCGACTGCTTTTTGGGACCAAAACCCCTACAGGTATGTTCATAAAATCGCGTCCTCTAGTCTGAAGAATGAAGAATAGTTAAAGAATTCAAGCCAGGGTTAAAAACTGTGCTGATTTGGAAAATTGTTTAATTTTCTTGGCGGTTTGTCAACCGAGATAAGGAGTCATGTACTCACCATGATCCCTACAGAACACCCAGCAATGACCGAATTCTCAATGGAAAAGACCGCCAGTTCCAGATCGCCTATATGCCCAGCAAAGGTCTGCGTGATTGCTGTTGGCTCGGTTTTGCAACCAAGCTTAGTGCTATGGGCACCTACTAACTAGTAGTAGCAGTTTCAATAGAAATAAAAACAATAAACTAAATAAACAATACTTTCCATGGATCTAAACAAGAATCTAAGCAAATAATTTAAATATTTCAAAAATCAAGAACAAGAAACATAAGAAATAATTTTTGTATTGAAAAGTGGGGGGCAAGCAAGTGCTTGCGATATTACCTTCAATGGTGAAGGTTGATGTTGAGCAACTCCCAAGATGAGTAGCTCCAAACTCCAATAGGTCTCTTTCTCCAAGGTTGCTTCAATGGCTAAAAGTGCTCAGGGGAGATTTCAGCAGCATAAGGATGAGATAATGGAAGGATGTGAAATGAGGAGCCCCTACCACCTTTTTATAGGTTTTGGTGGTGAGGAATACCATTTGTGGTTTTGTGGAATCCAATGGTATTGACCAACATAGTTTAGGTAATTTTCCCTCCTTTTTCCTTTTTTGAATAAAAATAATATTTTAATTCCCTTTTTAATATTTTTGGGAATTTGGACCCTTTTTGAGGGTTTTTTATGATTTTCTTGGAAAAATAATCTTTTTTAATGGAAAAAGGGGTGTACTAAGGTCTTTTGGTGACCTTTTGTTGGTTTCAGAGGCTCAGATGGTGGAAAAGTGGACAAATGGGTCATGTGAGTAAGGGAATGAGCTAGTGAGCACTTTTTAGGTGTTAACAGATTGCCCCCTGATGTGTGAGGGCAGGAGCTCATCGTATGGCCAATAGACATGATAGTTCTTTTGTCCTTTTTCTGGGTTTTAGGGGAGAGAAGAGACCGGTTGGAGACTGGAGCCACGGCCCTTGGAAGCTGCAAAAACAAAAAATATTACATTGCCTCAATATGAATGAGGTATAATCTCTGATAAAGGACGAGGCGGGCATTCCCATGCTCGTATCAAGACATATACAAAACAATTAGTCCCAAGAAGGGGGATCTAATACGTAAAGAAATATACTGGTACATCATAATGGTCCAGAGGGGACATGATTGTGGGATATACTCATGATCATGGCTGATCTCAATAACTGATACACTGGAATAACTGTTGAACTGCTGAAACTGAAGGTGTCCAACATCTGTATGGACTCAATGACTGTGAGCCATCTCTAGGGAGTATTGTAACTGTATACTCAAGGGAGTATGGAACCTGGGTAAATCTGAATACTGTCGCCATGCGCAGCCCGGATATCTATAGAAAAGGTGTAACTGGTGTTATCCATAGGAAGACTCTCAAATGTGGAGGAGTCAGGAGGTATCCGGGGTCTTCGACTAATAACTGAATGGACCAATACCCTGTGTGAGTCTCAACGATGCGATCAAGGTGTTGAAGTCGAGCATGTGAGAAACAACCATTGGGAGAGGCACTGAGGATTCCTCTCGAAATGATTCGTAGGCACTCATCATAAATGGTAATGAGTCCAAGACACAGGGGCCTCTAGGTCTATCCTCTGGAATCAATGTGGTTGTCGTCGACAGAGGGAGACCAGCAACTAACAAGGCAATGATGTTTCCTTGCTGGGAGCGCGAGGTGTAAACTGAAGTGATGTAGTACTGCTGGTAGGACTGACATACTTGTGGGGATGGGAAATAACTGGGTCAAAAATGGGTAGACTCAAACTTCCTTTGTTCAGAGCAAGATGACGTGGTTGACCTGGCAGCGTAGGGAACTGACTTGTAGGTGTGGGGATCATCTTTTAGGGACTGAAGGGTATGTACTGACTCTGGGGGGGTGAAGCTGATGGTAGTTGTCGAGGGAGTTTCCGGGTGACATACTGCAGAATACTCTGAACAAAGGCGACCAGAATGGGGAAGCTGCTATGTTGAGTAGATATGATCTGTCGTGGCGCCAAGAGGCACCCTTATTCCTTCTTCGTAGTTTTAATGAGCTCCAAGAAGGGATAAAAGTGTGCTCTGAAATGGTACTGTCTTGTTTATTTTGTGAGCCCAGGACGACGCATGCTCATGGTTGCTATCATGTTTAGAGAGTCTGAAAGCGGTAAGTGGACTCTATTGGTGTTCTTTTTCGTAGTTTAGTCTCCAAGGCCCAAAAAAGCATAAAATGATGCGGATGGAGAACTCTTCTAGCCGATGTGACTAGAGTATACCTTTTTCGTAATTAGTCTACGAGGTCCGGAAAAGGGGTAAACTTATACCAGGTAGACGCCCTTTCAGATACGTTTAGCGAGCATGAAAGGAAGCAAGATTGCTCGGCGATCTTTTCATTGTTTTAGGAGTCAGAAAAGAGCTTAACAGAAACTCCCTAAGTGCCTTTTTCGTCAAAGGGTTTGCTCGGCCCGAAAAAAGGATAAAATTATACCGAACAAAAATGGATTGATGAAGGTGAGAAAAGGTCTCAAGCATCGTCATCTGTGCGGAAAACTGGATCCGGTGTCATAAGGATTGTCGAAAACGGAGAACGACCGATGTGGCACGCAAACCGAGGTGACGAGGGGGCGTGGAAAAAATGCCCGAAAAATCTAAAGGTGAGAGCGAGAAATGGTCTCTAGCATCATCAAGAGCACGGAAAACTGAATCCGGTGATATAAGACACATCGAAAATGGAGAACGGCCGATGTGGCACGCAAACCGAGGCGACGGGGGGGTGTGGAAAAAATGCCTGGAAAATCTAAGGGTGAGAGCGAGAAATGGTCTCAAGCATCATCACGAGCGCGGAAAACTGAATCCGGCCATATAAGACTCATTGAAAACGGAGAACGACCGATGTGGCACGCAAACTGAGGCCACGAGAGGGGCTAAAAAATGGTCAAAAAAGGACCCCGTGAAAAACGGGAAACGGAAGGAACCTTTATGAAGTTCTCGCTGTGCTGATCCCAACGGTACCAACGGTTTGAGAAATGGACTTCGTATGACACCGCAATGGTTGTTTGAAATTTGTGGAATTTCTATAAATAGGACGTGGGGCCCAATATGACATGTCATTGTTACGGGCGAGTTTGATAGAGCAGTCAGAGCTATTTCTCGATTTCCGGGAGATTTCACCGTTGGTTTTCGATTTAGCGAGTTGCAGGTAACTCTATTCGCCTTAACCTAGTCAATTATGTCTTTTTTATTTGGCGGTGGGCCCCCGAAGGCCGCGAAACTCCACGTTGACTCCCCAACGTGGAACCGCGCGGGTTTCGGGTCTGAACCCGCGATGAACCGCGCGGGTTTTAGACTCACAGTCGCGATGTTCATCGCGACTGTGAGGTCGGAACCCGCGATGTTCATCGCGTGTTCATGGGTGACAGTCGCGATGTTCATCGCGACTGTCTGGACAAAACTCGCGATGTTCATCGCGGGTTTTTGCATGGATCCCGCGATGGTCATCGCGGCTTTTTGTGGAAAAGCCGCGATGGGCATCGCGGCTTTTTGTGTAAAAGACGCGATGGGATTTTTCTAAAATTTTTATGCTTGGGCTAAAAATTTTCTGTATTTTCTTGGCAGGATGTTGCGGAGAGCTCAGTCCGTGTGGCGAGAGAGAGAGATTGATGCCGAGATTATGTTGAGGATCGAGAATGATGGAGGGGTGAGACAGACCCTGGCCATGAGCGGACTCTTGAAGTTCGCTCAGATACCTCCTATCCGTTCAGTGAAGAGACTCCTGAACCAGCTCGTGCAGTGGTGGGTGCCGGCAGAGGGTGCCTTTATTATTGGTGGTGAGAGGTTGGAGATTACTCTCACTGATGTATATTTTTTGACCGGTTTGCCTCGCTTGGGTGAGGTGGGTGATATTTCTCCGAGGTTGCCTCCAGGTGTGGATATGGAGGACCTCTTGCAGACCTTCTGTGTGGATGACGCTGTTTTGGTAAACAGCTCTATTAGTCTGAAGTTCCTACGTGAGTGGGATATGCGGGCTGTTGGTGCCTGTGTTCTGAGGGTTTTGGGTGCTGCTGCACCACATCGTATGTCTGGGGGGCAGACGATGATGGTGGACTCCGTTCTACGGGGTACTTACTACGCTTGGGCTCAGATGTTCTTGGCCGGTGTCCGGAGAGATCTGGACAAGGCCGTGAGAGAGGGAGGTGAGTTCTGTTACGCCTCCTTTTTATGCTGTTTTTTCTTTGAGCGGGTGCCGACCTTACGGCCACACGTACCCGTTTGTGCTGGTCTTCCTAGTGAGCCTCGTATGATGAGGTGGGGGCAGATGATGCCCCGTGCTGGCGGTGGTATCCGTGGCTTCTTCACAGAGGACTTTTACCAGCAGTGGGAGCAGATGCCACTGGTGATCGAGGACTATCCATACGCCGGCATGGACTACCGGGGAGACCCAGAGATGCCACGTGCCCCAGGACAGGCCTGGAGCTTAGACGGTATGTTTTTGTTTTTATGTTATGTTATATCATATGTATTATGATTGATCATGATGATATCTGTTGTATAGTATCTGATGGTTTTATTTTCTTTGTGCAGATATAGGTCCAGTACCACCACCTGACTATGTGGCTCGGCAGGGGCGGGCGATGGTGGTTGCTCGTCCCCCAGTACCTGTACGTCCTCCTCGTGGTGGAGGGTATGCAGCCCGTGGGCGAGGGGTTGGCCCTCACGATGATGCTATAGATGGTGTCCGGCGGACTCTAGCCCGGATCGTAGATGGGCTCCCCGAGGATGGCTGGAGGGACCTTGATCGGGACATTTTGCAGGGATGTCTAGGTGCGCCGCCTGAGTGGCAGTCACTTCTGTTGAGGGCAGCGGTGTTTGTTGCGAGACACGGGGGTGGTAGAGGAGATGCTCCGGCAGGGCCGGCTCAGGGGAGGATACGTCTGAGGGACGATCCAGCAGGGCCAGCAGAGCGGCGAGTTCGGGGTCGTCCTGACCCGGCTGGGCCGGCGGAGGTGGAGTCGGAGGAGGAGCCGGAGGAGGAGCCCGAGGATCCGCAGGATCCAGATGAGTAGACGTCATTGTTGCCCCCAAATGCTTATGAGCATATGGGGAAGCATTTTTTGTATGACAGATGTATTTTTTGTATATCGAGTGCTGAGGGCACTTATGACATGTAGACTATTTGGTTTGTATATATATGTGGATATATATTTTGGATATATTGTCGTGTATGCACGTGGATGCACATTGTCTTTTTTATATGCCCGTGGAGGCACATGTTATGCACGTGGATGCAGTGTATTTATTGATTTATGTATGCCCGTGGAGGCACTTGTTATGCACATGGATGCATTATTTTGGTTGTTTTTATGCCCGTGGAGGCACATGTTATGCACGTGGATGCAATATTGGTTTTTGTATATGCCCATGGAGGCACATGTTCTGCACATGGATGCATTTTTGTTTATGGATATGACATGATGTGATTGGTGTGCCAGTCGAGGACACTGTTGGCCATATTATCTGCTACACCATTGAGGTGTCTTGGGACATGTGTGAATGTAATGGATTCAAACTGTCTAACCATTTGTTTAGTGCGCAGGAATTTTCTGAATAGACAGGGATCGCGTACCTGGTAATCGTTGTTGAGCTGGGAGACTAGGAGCTGCGAGTCCAAGAAAACGTTGAGGTGACGTATGCTCATCTGGAGAGCAGCGGCTAGGAGACCGGTCACGGCATCGTATTCAGCTTGATTATTGGTGGCGGCACCTAAACACACTCCATCAATGTGAATTAACTCATGTGAAGGGGAGTATATTACCCAAGCTGCGGAGGCGAGATTGGGAGACCAACGGCTTGCACCATCAGCGAAACCGACATGGCAGAGTGGAAGAGGCTCCATCTGTGGTCATGCAGAGAAAACAAATTTTTAGGTTTTTTTGAAAAATTTTGTGAACGAAAAACGTATGCCTATACTAAAAATGGACGATGGTGTCCATGAGATTTTCTATGGGTAAAATCGTTTAAGGTACAACCCGTTGCGTGGGTTGCGCAGGGTGTTGCCTTCTGAATCGGTCAGAATGTATGCCCCCTGCCCGAGGCAGGTGTGTATGATGTAGGGGCCTTGCCACATAGACACGAACTTTCCCTTTCCGGTTTTATCATGAGCTTGATCGTAAGCGAGGACAAGGTCTCCCTCCGAAAAGGTTCTTGGGTGGACGCGTTTGTCGTAACTTAGTTTCGATCGTTGTTTAGCAGCTTCCATGTTCTGAATGGCTGTGCGCCGATCTTCATCGGCCTGCTCTAGGAGCAGTAAACGTTGCTCGATCGGGGAAGTATCTGGTAGGAGCTCAACGGCGATGGTTAGAGCAGGGATCTGGCACTCAATAGGGAGGACAGATTCGACACCGTGAACTAAAAGGAAAGGGGTAAAACCGGTGGCGGTTTTGGTTGTTGTGCGGTAGGCCCAGAGTGCCGGGAAAAGCATGTGATGCCAATTGGATTTGTGATTGTCTACAGTGCGTTGGAGAATGGTCTTCAAGATCTTATTGATCGCTTCGACTTGGCCGTTTCCTTGGGGGTAGTAAGCGGAAGAGAAATGGTGTTCGAATTTCAACATGGTTGATAATTCCTTCCAGACGGCATCTTCGAAGTGAGAGCCGTGGTCAGAGACTAGCTGTTGTGGTACTCCGAAACGAGCGATGACATGGTTGAAGAAAAACCGTGCTGCAGTGTCGGCTTTGCAATTATAGGTCGGCATGGCTTCTGCCCACTTGGTGAAATAATCTACAGCCACAATGATGTGTTTGTGACCGCCGGCTGACGGGGGGTTGCAGTCGAGGAAGTCTATGGCCCATTTGCAGAATGGTCCAACAGTGATGACTGGATGAAGGGGGGCAGGGGGGGTTCTTGCTTTGGGGGCAAATAGCTGGCAGTTCTGGCAATGCTTGACTGCGGTGATGCAATCAGTAAACAATGATGGCCAAAAATAACCGGCGCGAATGATTTTCTGGGCGGTAGCCATGCCGGAGAAATGGCCTCCACAGGCACCGCTATGACAATCATTGAGGACTTGTTCTGCCTCGCTATGGGATAGGCAGCGGCGTAAGATAGTATCGACGCCTCGTCGATAAAGTACATCCCCAATAAGCAGGTATCGGGGGGCGTGGTGTCGTATGCGACGGCGTCCATCACGATCGATGTGTGGTCGGAATTTTTGCGTACGCAGGTAAGTCAATATGTCTCCATACCAAGGGTCGTCAGACGAAATGACGAATATCTGCTCGTCAATCAAGTCCGTTTGGATGACGGGTGATGTTGAAGAGGATGGGAGATCTGTAATGAGGTGAGCAAGCGCGAGGGCTTTGGTGCTCTTGGGAGTCTTGAAAGTAAGGTCATATTCCTGGAGGATAATGACCCATTTAGCGACACGACCCTGAAGGAGCCGCCGGGTAAGGAGGTAGACCATGGGGTTGGAGTCGGCGAGAACCGTGGTATGACTAAGCAAAATATAGTGTCGCAGTTTTTGCACGGAAAAGACTACAGCTAGTGCTAATCTTTCCTCATAGGGGTAACGTAGAGGTGGGCCAGATAAGGTCTGGCTGACGTAATAAATCACATGCTCTTTGTGGGAAGCATCTTCTTGGACCAAAACTCCGGACACGGCATATTCGGATGCCGAGACGTAAAGGGTGAAGTCTTGGGAGAAATCCGGTGGGGATATCAAGGGGGCTTGTGTGAGAGCTTTCTTGAGGGCTTCGAATGCCGTGTCTGCTTGTTCGTCCCAAACAAAGGGTATGTGGGTACGAAGCAAGCGTAAGAACCCGTGGACTTTGGTGGCATAATCAGGGACAAAGCGCCTAAGAAAATTGGACCGCCCTTGCAAGCTCTGAAGCTGTCGAAGCGTGCGAGGAGGGGGGAGTTCTAAGATGGCTTTGACCTTCAGGGGGTCGACAGTGATTCCATCTTGGGAAATAATGAAACCCAACAACCGGCCCGCTGGGACGCAAAAGACACACTTGTGTGGGTTCAAGCGGATTTTATATTTGCGACAACGCAGGAAAACTTGCCGGAGGTCGTTAAGGTGGTCTGATCGTTTTCGGGAACGCGCTGTGAGGTCGTCAAGATAGACTCGCAGGATATGGACCAAGTCGTGAAAGCAATAGGTCATGGCTCGCTGGAAAGTGGCACCAGCATTTTTAAGGCCAAATGGCATGACGCGATAGGCAAAGGTGCCCCATGGGGTGGTAAAGGCAGTCTTGTACTGATCCTCCTTGCGGATGTGGATCTGGTTATATCCGGAAAACCCGTCCATGAAGGATAGGACCTCATGGCCCGCACACTCATCAATGAGTTGGTCAATGAATGGCGTGGGGAAATTGTCTTTTGGACAAGCGTGGTTTAGATCGCGGAAATCAGTGCATACTCTAAGGGTGCCTTGTTTTTTGTTGACAGGAACGGGGTTCGACACCCATGTGGTGTACGGAATAGGGTAGATGAAACCTGCTTTTCGAAGTTTTTCGACTTCAGCCTTAACAGCGGGGAGCTTGGCAGGGTGAATAGGTCGCTGTTTCTGACGAACAGGGGGTACTTCGGGCCATGTATCGATGTGGTGTTCAATAATGGCGGGGTCGAGACCAGGCATCTCGGTATAGGACCAGGCGAAGACATCGCGGAACTCTTGAAAGAGCTTTTTGTATGCCTGAGTTTCTGCTTGAGTGCAAGATGCGCCCAGCGAGATGAGCTCAGGTTTCCCTGGTGTGGTGGAAATGTCTATCTGTATAGTGGGCGAAATGTTTGACATGTTCCCTTCTTCAAAGGCATCCGGTGCTGGGATGGGGTCCTTTAACCAATCGATTTTAGCGGGTATGAAGTCTTTCGACTCGACTGATAGCTGGTTGGATGCGGTGGAGGTAGATGCTTCCGGGAGGAAGTACGAGCGATGATGCATATCATCCCAAGGGTAGTCAGGTGCAGTGAGTGTCTCCAGGATCTGCTCATCAGTATTGAAGTAATCAGACCATAAATCAAGGGGTTCTGGTTTGAAGGTTGTTGAAATCATATATATCGTATTGACTTCTTCTGACGAGGCTGATGGTGGGGGGTGGATCTCCTCGATGAGGGGAGGAGATATCTCTAAGTCGGCATTGTTTAATTCGTACAACGCTGCTCTATAGTCAGGTAGATCAGGGCAATGGTGAGAGTAGTGGCCGTAAACACCGCATATAGCACAAGGATGGTTAGTGCGCAGCGATTTGTCACGAGGCTGTAGAGGTGGTTCTAATCTGACTACTGGGATGCCGATGTCATCGTCTAACATATTCATATGCTCTTGGAGTGCCGGTAAATGTGGGCATTGATGAGTTGGATGGCCAATTTCATCGCATAATGAACATTTGGGGGGAGCTCGAAACACTGGTGGGGGTTTAACTGCCTTTGGAGGTGGTATAGCAGTGTATGGTTGTGGACCTCTGCCCCCAGTGGGCTTAGCAAGAAGAGGGGGATCTTTTGACGTCGAAGCAATCGTGAGACCAGGAGGAGGTTTCGTTGACGACGAAGAGATTGCAACACCAGGAGGGGGCTGATTTGTGGTAACGATAGGTTGTACCGGTTGGAGGATGACGTCGGGTGTGGGTGGTCGAACGGGAGGCGGAATATACCACACGGGTAATCCCAATGTTAGCCCGGGTAGGCTAAGGGTAGCCATAACCGGGGCGCTTACTACACCCGAAGGAGGAAATAGGAAGGGGATGGTGTGGATGGGTGTAACACCAATGTGACTGGGGATTAATGGTGGTTGACCACCGGACGTTTGCGTATTCTGCGAAAGAGTGCAGAGGTTTGCGACTTGGGTCTCCGGTGACGGTGGTGGAATGGCCTGAAATGTAGAGGTCATTGGTGTATCGGAATAAAGTCCGGGTGCCACGGAAGACACAAAGGAGGTAACCACACTAGAAGCGGGTTGTTCAACCATGGGAAGAACATTCTCGGGTGCTGCAGGGGCGTTGGGATCATAGTAGATGAGTTGGTCAATTTTGACCACGCGTCCCTCGTGGGGGAACATCATGGTGCGGAAGACGGAGGAGGCGACCGCTTTCATGGCGTACATGTAACTGCGGCCAAGTAAAAGGTTATAGTCGAGCTGGGCGTTAATGACCTCTATGTCGATGAGCACAGTTTTCCCACCTAATTGGACGGGCACCTTGGGTAATAAACCTTGAGGTTGAGCTAACCGGCCGTCGTAGGCCCGCAATGCAGTAGTGGATTGCTGGAGAGCAGGGGATCCCAACTTTTGCCAGACAAAAGTGGACATGACACATGTGGAGGCACCTTCGTCGATGATACATCGATGGATGACAAGATTCCGAATAGAAACGGAAACTTGGACTGCTATGGTAGAAGGCAGTCTTGGTTCAGATTGGTCTAAATCAAAGGTCATCAAGTTCGAATCATTTGGGTCAATCGCCCCAATGGCGGAAAGTAAAGTCTTGCGCTGAGTAGGACAGGTTTTTAAGACTTCTAACGCAGACATGGCTGCGGGAGATTGAGCTAAGTCATCTACGATGTTGTAATTGGACGCAGCTCGTGCATTGGGGTTGTTGTTGATTCGGCGAAGGGGGAAACGAGGTGCTTTAGAAGCGCCATCAAGTGGAACCTGAGGTATACGCAATGTCTGATCAGTGGGATTAGCAGTAGTATCCTTTTCGGCGGGGGGGGCTTCAGAAGTCGGTCCGTATTGATTCCGACGGGTTTGGATATTGACGTCAGCGGTGGACATCATCAATAAGTGGTGGGTGCCTGAATCAAACATGGGTTGATCAGGAGCTGTGTAAGTTATTTGTTGTGGTTGCACGTTGCCCTGTTGGGGGGCTAACGGCTGGGTGTTTACCACTCCTTGTGTTGGAAAGGGGTTTTGGAGGACCAAAGGTTGTTGTGGGGTTGGTGGGGGGTTGGGTGGTGGCTGAGGAGCCGCATGCCCTTGACGATGGGCGTCATTTGTCCATAGTTGTCGAGCCCGCTCCAGATGTGGGCAAGCGTGGGTATAGTGGCCATAGACACCGCAAATGGAACAAGGATGGTTTGTCCGTAAATTAGCATTTTTAGGTTGCTTAGGTGGCCGATCAGGATTCTGATGAGCGGGCGCCGCGTTATTGTTTTGCGGAGGATGGGTAGGTTGTGGAGCTTGGTTACGGTTTTGATTGTTTCCACGGTTTCGTCCTCTTCCTCGGTTTGGTTGCCCACCCTGGTTGCGTTGGTTATTTTGGTATTGGGGCTGCTGTTGTCGTGCGTAGACATGCCCTTGAGCATTGGGGGGATTCTGAGGAGCCGCAGGTGCGGGAGCAGGTTGCGGTGGATAGTATGCAGGTGGAGCTGGAGGTGGTCCAGTTGCCTGTTGGGGTTGTTGGTACCCCTGAGCTGGTGGAGGTGTGAGGTTAGCCGGTGCAACCGGTTGTGGGTAATGCATGGGCTGTTGTGGAAACTGCATGGGGTTCTGTACCGTAGGTGGAGCATAGTATGTAGGATGTACATATGCTGATGGCGCTTGGCCATAACAATGTTGTGGACAAGAGGGTCCATGAACATGATGGGTCTGGTTTGTTGGAGCATAAGAAGTTGTCGCTCCGGAACTGGATGTAGCCCTAGAAAGGTCTGGGGCGGGCATGGTGCACACCATACTGAAAGGTTTGGCTTGCGGTGTAATTTGGCCAATAATGCCATCAGCGGCATGTGATGCCCCCGGTGTGTCACCGCGTGCGGAGTCACCTCGTGGTGCGTCAGGTATGATGGTGTATAGGTAACCTGATTGGGCATAGATAAGATCAAACTATTGGGCCTTAAGGATGGCCTCCTCCTCAGACTGGGGTCTTTCAGATGCTACATCCTTCGCAATGAGAGGAAGGAGGGATTTAAGAAACCAGTCTAAAAAGATTCGGTCGTCTAATTTGATCTTACATAGGCTTCGGCGCCGCCGCCAATCATGAATATGGTCAGTGATATGCGTGGCCGTGTTTTGTCTGCAAGACAGTAGGATCTCGACGCCCGCATCATAGCGGACTGGTAGCTGAAAGAACTGCAGGAAGGTCGAGGCAAGGGAGGTAAATGTGGAATGCGTCCCATGGGGTTGCTCGATATACCATTTGGCTGCAGAGCCAGTGAAGGTGCGCTGTAATAAACGGAGGCGGACAGAGTTGTCCACTATGGAGTTGGAGGAACACCATAAATGGAAGGACATGATGTGGTTCTGGGGGTCTTCTCCGGCCTTTCCCTCAAACTTAGGGATGTCAGAGGGAAGCTTAGTGGGCATATGGGGCCAAACAGGATCATGCCTGATGGGGTCATTTGTGAGCCTAGCTAAATCTGGCAGGTTGAGACTTGCCATGTATGGTAGACTAGCGGATGTGGTGACCGGAACCGGGACCTGCCTAGCCATTGTGGTATGGTGTAGGGGTCCAGTAGCGCCTATAGGTATGCTAGGTATGGAGGGTATGTGCCCTCCAAAAGGTGTGGCCTGATATGGGTTAGCACTCCCAAGTGCAACTTGGGTTACACTTGGGTTAGGAATCGCACTAGGGATTCTTGGTATAGCACTACCGAGTGCAACATGGGTTACACTTGGGTTAGGAATCGCACTAGGGATTCCTGGGATAGCATTCCCAAGTGCAACAGGAGTTACACTTGGGTTAGGAATCGTACTAGGGATTCCTGGGATAGGGTTTGTGGAAACCGAAGGGGGTATGACCCCCATGTTGGGCATGCCCATGACAGGTGGTGGTCCTGTGTTAGGCATTCCTGAATGTGGAGTGTTACCCATATTGGGCATACCCAAGGGGGTGGCTGTTGCCGTTGATGGTACTACCGCAGAAGGGTCTGCGGATGTCTGACCTATGGTTAATGTATATAGTGGATCAACTGGTGTTCCAGACATAATTGTGGTTGGTGGTAACTCTGTGGGGTTTTCGGATTCTACCTCCAAATCAAAGGTGAAGTGGGGTATGTCAGAATCGGATGACCGTCTAGATGATCGACGATGTGTCGAATCAAGGGATAATGCTCTGCGTCCGTGACGTGGAGAGCCAAGTGGACTAAACTCTGGGAGTTCGCCCCGTAGACGACGAGAACGTCTAGAATTCTCAATGGTGAGAATATGTTTTAAAAAATTGTTTTAAGTATCAGGTGGTGATATATATGTAAAAGACTCAAAACCCTAATGCAACCAAGGGTGCAGAAAGGGGAGTGAAAAAAGAAGGCTCACAGGCCAAAAAATCAATCCTCAAAAAATGCACTTATTCTAGCAGCTGTGCTACAATAAGTGGAGGAATGCAACAACCGGTCAGAATACCAACATGCAAGCGGCTCCTAGAAAAAATAGGTGTAACTAGACTCAAAAGGTGGTAAAGATCATGCAAACACCTAATCTAAAAGTATTGTGACTCAAACAGACGATATCCCCTGCAAGGTGATGAAATCCAAGTCAGACAATATGAATGTAGAGACAACGGCTAGATATCCCCCTACCGGGAGGGACACTGGGTAATCAATCCTAAAAAGACAGGCTACTAGGATACTCCGTTCATGACGCGTCGAGAAAAGGTAAATCTGCCGTTTGGTCCTTTGATCGCAATATCCCAATACAGGGATATCCCGAGAACTGCGAATGGTAGCCCTTCGGTTACTGAATGGGTTTCGGTATCCCACTCAGGCTTCCGGAACCATCCTCGCGACTTCAACCCTCCTAGGGGAGAGGCCTTCCCACAAACCGGTTGTGACCGCGCCAAAAAGTACTAAGAGATTTTAGCTCCCTAATGGACAACTTCTATGTCTCAGATGTATGAACTGAGGGGTGTTATTGGAACACCTATCCCCCCAATACTACCTAGCTACAAGAATTCTTTTCGTGTTCCCCAAGTGGGGTTAAGAGTGTGTTCAAGTTAGGGTAAGTTTTAAGTCTTAGTTCAATTAAGTGATCGTGTGAGTGCACGTGAGGTGTTGTAAACTGAACTTGGAAAAATTAAATGCTTTTAAGGGAAATTTTCAAAAAATAAAGGACTTTTCGAAAATACAAAGCAAATATCTAAGACTTTTTCACTAAAAGGAATTAATATGCTTTTTCAAAAAATAACTCAAAAAAAAAAAGATTTCTTGGATTTATGAAAGCAAATAATAAACTCCTTTTTAAAAAGAAATAAATGGATTTCTTCGTTTTCAATAAAAATTGCTAAGGGCAAGATTTTAAAGAAGTAAACAAGAAAAAATTTGAATCTAGATAAAGAATGCAAAATGAATCTTTCTTTCACTTTCTTGAAAATTTTTAAAAAGATTTCTAGGTATGCACTTTTAAATAGTAAAAAAATTTTCAAATCTGTAAACTATGCAGAATTTAGTACTGTAAAAAATGTGCTATGGGCAGAAAGTACAGTAAAAAATATTTTTCAAAATCGGGATGGCCGAATGAAAAATTCAGCCGCGCGGGTTTTGGACGAACAGCCGCGATGGGCCGCGCGGGTTTTGGCCGCACAGTCGCGATGGACTGCGCGGTTTTTGGCCGCACAGTCGCGATGGAACGCACGGGTTTTGGACGCACAGTCGCGATGAGCCGCGCAGGTTTTGGCCGCACAGTCGCGATGGACCGCGCGGGTTTTGGACGCACAGTCGCGATGAGCCGCGCAGGTTTTGGCCGCAAAGCCGCGATGAGCAACGCGGAAAAAATGCAGAAAAGTCGCGATGGACCGCGCGGAAAAACGCAGAAAAGTCGCGATGGGCCGCGCGACTGTCTGGAAAAAAGCCGCGAGGCGGAAGCCGTGCACGGAAACCGAGAAACGAACCCGAAAATTGAAAATTTCAGGCTGTTTAAGGGGCCAAATCTCAGAACAGCAATGGATCTGCTGTCTAAGATGGTAGATCTATGGATCTAAAGATTAAAAACTCATAAAAACTAAGATTTAATGGCAAAGCTAGAGATCTAAAGTTCAAACCAAAGCGGAGTCGCCAAAAACTGTTGGCTCGGTTTTGCAACCAAGCTTAGTGCTATGGGCACCTACTAACTAGTAGTAGCAGTTTCAATAGAAATAAAAACAATAAACTAAATAAACAATACTTTCCATGGATCTAAACAAGAATCTAAGCAAATAATTTAAATATTTCAAAAATCAAGAACAAGAAACATAAGAAATAATTTTTGTATTGAAAAGTGGGGGGCAAGCAAGTGCTTGCGATATTACCTTCAATGGTGAAGGTTGATGTTGAGCAACTCCCAAGATGAGTAGCTCCAAACTCCAATAGGTCTCTTTCTCCAAGGTTGCTTCAATGGCTAAAAGTGCTCAGGGGAGATTTCAGCAGCATAAGGATGAGATAATGGAAGGATGTGAAATGAGGAGCCCCTACCACCTTTTTATAGGTTTTGGTGGTGAGGAATACCATTTGTGGTTTTGTGGAAACCAATGGTATTGACCAACATAGTTTAGGTAATTTTCCCTCCTTTTTCCTTTTTTGAATAAAAATAATATTTTAATTCCCTTTTTAATATTTTTGGGAATTTGGACCCTTTTTGAGGGTTTTTTATGATTTTCTTGGAAAAATAATCTTTTTTAATGGAAAAAGGGGTGTACTAAGGTCTTTTGGTGACCTTTTGTTGGTTTCAGAGGCTCAGATGGTGGAAAAGTGGACAAATGGGTCATGTGAGTAAGGGAATGAGCTAGTGAGCACTTTTTAGGTGTTAACAATTGCACCCAGGGAGTACCGGCAAACTGAAGTAAAAATAGAAGGACCTGCGATGTACCAGAGCTTCTTGGACTCGTCCCATCATCCATTAGCAAGACTTCTGTAGTCTGTAATAGGCATATGATCGTTGGGAAACTCATGGCGATGCAACAGTTCGTCCTGGTATTTGCCATTTTCTTCTGAATCGTTTCCCTGACTGAGTAAGGTGGATCTTATGACTTCCCTATGATCCATGAATCTAGTTATGTAGTTTCTTATTTTATTTATATCAACAAAGGTTTCATAAACCAAATTAGTATTTAGTCAAAAGTTCTTTGTGAATATTGCAATGACATAAAATATATCAACTGAAGATGTGAATATTGCAACTATGAATTGCAGAGCCGAAAGAGAGCAGACAAAATGATCGGAAGAACTGTGAATGGGGGGTGATAGATCAAGATTTATGGGCAAGGGAGGGCAAGGGGTTTAGCTAGCTAGAAGGTTCATGGAAGGCACGAGAAACTTCCCGATCGCCACCACTGAATAATAAGGGTAGAAATCTCCACTGAATAATAACTTTTCAAATCTTGATGATTTCATATTATTAATGACTTGCAAAATCATAATGACCTGCAAAATCATAAAGGAATGAGGACTTCAAAGTACATACGTGGGAAGTTTAGTACATACGTGGCAAGTTTATGGTTTTTGCAGTTTTTTTAATTTTTAAATATTTTTATAATTTGATAATTGATTTGCACGCCAGGGGAAAATTGTTAAATCTGAGTGATCCACCAATCACGAAATTAGTTAATCTAATTTTAAAAATTTATAATTTTTATTTTATATTTTGAAAAATAAATTTAATAAAAAATATTTCATAAACTTTATGTAACATTGGAAAAAAAAACATAAATAATTAAAAGTCAAACCAGTTGGGCGACCAAGTGATCGCTATAATCCCTGCGGATTAGGGACTAATAATTATATTATGATAGATGTTTTTGTTTAAATACAAGTTTATGTTTTATATATATTTAAAAAATAGTTTTAGGATACGAATTGATATGAGAACATTTTATTTTATTTTAATACTAACATCAATATGATCTGGTTGGTTATAAGTGATTATATGGAAAGTTTGAGTATGATTTTTTGGTTGGTGCTTTGAGCGTGAGTGTATTTGGGCTTCTTGATTGTTTCATTGTAATGAAAACTCGGACCTTGGTCTTGTGGGTAGTTGGGCCAATGAGTGGAATAGATATCTTCAGCATCTTAATTTTGCAGGTATTTGATTGTCTTTGGAAAAAGATCGTCTTGTGTGACAAAGAGTCCCTCTTCTGGTCATGTCACTACTAGTACTACCTACCAGGTTATTGTGGAAAGTTTTGTTGTTGGCCACAGAAAATGGTGGCATATTTCTCTTTGGAAATGGAAGCTTCCACTCAAAGTAAAATGTTTCCTATGGTTGGTATTCAACGATAAAATTTTAACTTGGGAAAATTTAGGGCGAAGTGGAAGACAGGGTCTCAGCATCTATATAATGTGCAAAAATTTTAGTGAGACGGTTGATCATCTTTTATTTCAATGCAGTTTCTCCAAAAGGGTGTGGTCGAAGATCTGTGAGGCTCTACATATCGAGGACAACTGACCTTCTATGGGTTTTGAGGAGGCTTATCATCAGTGGTTACAGAAGTGTCACAACTTTAAAAATTCCCCTGGCTTATTGGCTTGGTCTTTATGGATAACTCACAATCAGCCTATCTTTCAAAACATTATTCCTTTTGAGCATATGTTTATTAGTAGATTCTAGAATTTGTCTCATTCATACAAGAATGCCCCTTAGGTTGGCAAGAATCCTAAACGAGATATCAAACTTAACCATGCCTCTCATAGTAAAGCTTTCAGTTTCTTTCATGGGGCATCGGCTGAGATGTTTTGTGGAGCTGCCTTTCTTATACATTGTGGAGATGAACTCGTCTACAAATTCTGACTCCCTTGTGGACAAGGAATGAACACAAAAACTGAACTGCTTGGTTTATGGGGAATCTTAAGGTGACAATTTGTTGTGGGTTAGGTGCACTTGAAAATTTCGGTGATTCTATGGTTAGAGTGAACTGGGCCAAGAAGATATATCAGCTTAACAATATCCAACTAAGTCATTAGTGTGATAGGATTACTTTCATAATGTCTTGGTTTTATGATCTTATTATCGACCACATCTACAGGGATAACAATGATGATGCGGATTTGTTAATGTATTTTTTTATTTCTCTATGAAATAACATTAGTACTGCTTTTTTTCTTTCTGAAAAAAAAAAGAAAAAAAAGAAAAAGAGAACTTTTAGCAATTTTGGCTAAACATATACAAGAATCTAGATATAAATGTTTTTGAATATTTATTGTCTATGATGAAATGTTTTTGAATATTTATTGCTTATGATGAAAGATAAACAAATATGTTTTGTATTGTTCGCGGGATTTTCTTTTTAAATGTATTTAGTATATAAATATAAAGGTTTTTTTTAGAAAAAGTTATTATTGTAATGTTACACTATTTTAGTATAGTATTATATTTCTATTTTGAGATATCATTCTTTGTGTTAACATTATCATAGGGCGTGTTGTAAATAATGCCATATACAGACAATTGTGAAACATATATGATTTATAAGATATTATTGACAAACTTTTTGAATTTAAATTATGGCTTTGAAGTGTAAGTTTTTAGATCAATGTAAGACATCTTTTCTCACTTTATTTGTAAGATTCATTTTTAATTTATGTTTTTTTTAAAGCTAAGTTTGTTTTAACAAAATAAAGATTTATTAACTAATAATAGTTCAAGTTGATTTCATGGGAAATCCAATCATAGATAAAATAGATAAAATAGAAGTTTTTCAGTAATACATAAAAGAGTTTGACAAGTTCTGTAAATACACTAATTATCAAAGCAGTAACCCTCCTAATATCATTATGAGACTCAAAAAGCAAAAAATGTCTTATATTAGGACCAAATTAGATTGTATTGTGATCATTGGTCATAGAAATAGGGGGCACCTTTAGCTTGCCATTATTCACCCAAGCCGGCATAACTAATATAACCATACGAATAACAATTACCATTAATGGACCAAAGCCGACATCAAAACTAATGTAATGTACCACAATATAGGGGGAAATGTGCCCCCATTTAGGGATTAACATTCCCCTCCCCTTCATACAAGTGTTGTTATCAACGCTTGATTAGTTGTGTATGCTTATGTTCTGTATGAAGCACTCATATTCCCATGTTGAATCTTCCACTGGCATGTTCTTCCACTTGATGAGGTACTTAGTAATAGCCCGATTTCGCAACTGTTTGGTCCTTGTTTCAGTGATTTGTTTAGGTTCCAATATGAATTTTCCTTCTTCATCAAGCTCGAGTAAGATTGTTTGAATTGGGATCTTGTCTCCTATTACCTTCTTTAAGCGAGAAACATGGAAAACTAGATGTACTCTTGAAGATGAAGGGAGCTCCAATTTGTAAGCCATACTACCAATCTTCTACAACACTTTATAAGGACCATAATACTTGGGTGTAAATAAGGTACAATAATTCCTTCCATACATCATCCAAAATGTCTTAATTTATGGCACTTTATGGGTACCATCCTCACTCTATCGCATCTTCCTTAAAAGGAAAATCTAAAGTTCAAGTAGTGGAAGATCACATAGAGCACTAGCAAGAATTTCTCCACATACTTAAGGACAACCTAGCTCTGATACCAAATGTTATGCAACAAATTTCCAAAAAGAGCATCAAAAGGGTAGAAATAGATCAGAAAGAGTACTCCATGACTTGAATGAAGTAAATAGATGAATATCAAGCCTCTTCAAGGGGGAAGCCTCCTTATACAATGTACTAAATACACAAGACAAGACAGGACAAGATACTCAAATGAAAAAATCTCATTCCTCTATATAGGAGATTATGAGGTACAATTACAACTCACTGACCAAAGCCGACATAACTAATATAACCATTCTAATAACAATTACCACTATTGGACCAAAGCCGACATCAAAACTAATTTAATGCACCACAATATTGGGGGAAATGTGCCCCCATTTAGGGCTTAACAAATCATTCCTCTTAAGTTGCACTCTTTCCCAAACTGTCTTCTAGTGTTCCGAGTGAAGTAAATCACCTAGTTTTGGGGAAAATTTCAATTCTCTAAAGCTATGGGTGAGTTGATATCTTTGATTTTTCAGATTGGGGATACTACAGTGGTATCATAGTATGGTCCTATGCACCTGTGGACCATAAAACTCTTAGTTGAAGAAAGATTGCAGAGCACATCTTCAAGTTTGCAGACATGTCTTGGTATCACAATCGGTCCATTATGCCCACATTCACTGATCATATTGAAGAGGAAGAAATTATCTATATTGAGGGAGGATGCAAGATTCCCAAGAGAGTTGTGGAGGAATAGAAAGAGTCTGTGCAACAATAAAAAATATGCCTCATCACTATCAAGAGTATCTTTCTTTGAGGGAAGAAATTCGTGAAGTCATATCCTTCAAATGGTACCTTGAATGCCAATATGGATTTTCACTCCAAGGTGTGGATGCGACTTCTTTTGAGAGCAACAAAATATCAAGTTGTTCCTTTACTTCAAGCAAAGAAGAGTAAGGAAGGACCAATCAACCATCAAAGGAGCATGAAGAGATAAGAAATCAGCCTATTTGTGGCAGCCATGGTGATGAAGAAGCCACAAGTCACTTAGAGAAGGATAACAAAGAAGTAGAAGAAGATATCAAAGAGGAAGAGCATGCCAATACAAATCATCCACTTGGAGAGGATGAAAGAGAGCCACAAAGGTATGACCAAAATTATGATGTTTGCAAGATTCACTTTCCATTGCATCCCCTTGAAGTACCTTCCGCTTCATACCATGAAAGTGATATTGCAAATGCTTCTAATGATGATCTATGCGATCCCTATGCTATGGATGTATGCCACAAGCAATCTGATTTGTCATTTCAGCCATTGGGAATGGAGATAAATGACATTATGGACATGGATTGGAGAGCATCTACTGAAGGATGCACAAGCATGGATATGGACAATAGAGCATCTACTGATGGATGCTCAAGTTTCTATATTGGTGGCATAGAGATCTATCTTGAAGAGGTTGTTGCAAGAGATAGTTCCCATGAAGATGAAGACCTTGTAGTAGAAGAATATGAACAAGGATCAACTTCCCAGTCACCACTTGAGCTTCATCATGAAGTTGATCCAAAGAAGGAAGAAGAGGGTGTTTGTCCTCAAGATCCACACTTTCTTGTTGGGCCTTTCAAGATGAGAAAAAGGAAGATCCATGAGGCCTTGAGTGTTCTACATGACACTACTGCATTGGTGTCACATTGTTGTTAGAGAACTGCATCAATGGAGGAGCCTTCTTCCATTAAATATTTGAAGACCATTCAGGAAGTAGTCATGCACCTCAAATGTAACTTTTTGAGTCTACTTTCTGATAGAGATCATTTGATTGAGCTTGTAGAGTTGTATCATGGCACATCCTTGAGGAATGAAGAGGAGATTAGCAAGCTCACTCTTGAGTTGGAGTCCACCCAGGATTCTTAAAGGAGTACTCAGTGCACTTCAAGAATCTGAGCATTGGATTGAGCAGCTTCATGAGAAGTTGCAAGGATCACATTCTCCCTCCTACATATCAGACAGTCATTCCCATATGGTTGATTGCTCTCATGGTCCTATGGAGGAACCTCATGACATGGTGTATCATGAGGGACATTCAGTTTTTCACATGCTTGAAGAGATTGCAGCCACACATGATGAAGACCAAGAACTTGTTCTTTCACAGTGAAAAACTGAACTACTTCTTGGAGAGAGTCACTCCTCCATGGAGGAGTCAGGAGAGCTCCCAATTGATGGACTATCCAATAAATATGAGGCATCCATAAGTTTGGTGGATATGTTATGCAGTGATTTGAGGTTGGTTCATGATTCTTCATCCCACACTTCTACTTTAGCCATAACACATGGGGATGAAAATTGGGTGAAGGGATTCTTTCTGTTGGTGCCACATGAGGAGCATGAGACTCCCACTCTTCCTGTTGATGATTTGATGGTCAATCCATGTGGTTTGAAAAGCGCACTTGTCCCTTCCCAGCAATAGAAGAGGAGTCCAATTTCCTTCTTCGATGCCTCCATCATGCATAGAAGTGCATGGGGTTTCTACTTGAACCATTTGTGTGGAATCAGTGATAGTGAGTTGAGCCCTTGCACTAGAGCGAAGCTTGCTCATGGGGAAGCTACAAGATTTCCATTTGGATCTTTCTGTTGGACTATTGGTTCATCCATTGATGTGGTGGAGAGATACTTGCATGAGATGATTACCCCAAGGGGTAAGTTTCCTACTTACATCTATGGAGATACACTTGCTACATCAGACACCTTTTGTGAGCCCAATATGAGCATCTATGGTTGCTATATGATTCCCTCAGTATACTTGGATGGACATGGGAGCCTTTCTTGTGTCAATTGGACGAGAAGAATAGTAGCATGATGAGTCTCAGTGTTGATATGCACTTGGCACATGAGGAGTGTCAATTCTTTATGAAGCGACTCACTATGATTCGGCCCTACCTTGAGGAGTTCCATACTTTGTGGGAAATCCTCACTAAGATTTAGTTCAGCTTTGGGAGTGATGAGCTTCCAGTATGGTGGTTGGATCCTAGTATCCTACTTGATGATAGATCCTTCTTGGTTATGGTGATGCTTGGGAGGATGCAGTTGAGACAGTGGGATCCTAGCATTCCTTGGAATGTCATATTGTCACCTAAGACACTACCATTGGATAGTTTGCAATTGAGGCAGTGGGATCCATACATTCCTTGGCATGTTGGATTGTCTTGGATTACATTGATTATTTTGGATGGAAACACAAGCAATGGGATCTTGACATTGCTTGGTTCGAGCTTAATTGGAGCAGCAGTTCAGGTGTTGGCTTGAGAGAGAAAGCTAACCAACATGTGCATGGGTCTATCTATGCAGAGCAGTGTTCCAGTTTCATGTATGGGAAACCATTTGAGAGATGGATTCATTATTCTCATGCTTAGTGAACTTGGAGTCTTCATGAGGCTCCTTATGTAGACACTTTGTAGTGCAATGGTGATGCACCATACACCTTTCATTTCTCAAGCTCATTTGGGACCCTCGAATCATTTTGGGACTCAATTATTCAAACTGAGTAAGTGACAGAATGGATTGATGGATTGAGTGAGCTATCACTTGAGAGGATTGATGGAGTACATGAGCAGCCTAGTCATTCCTCTCAGATTTAGTTGAGCAGTCAAAGATACTGTTTTTGGTGTGCATTTCCAATTGCATTAAGGATCTTTCATGTGTTGGAACTCTTAGTAGTATTAAGTATGGAATATTGCTGAGTGGTGGTTGTTCTCCTTGAGTTGGTTGCATGCATTGAGCAGAGTATATGTTTCACTTCCATTCATTTGATCTGGTCGAGACCCATGATTTTTGGAGAGATTCAATTGTGGTGCACATAGTTGCTGACTTGGTTTAGTCATCAATATGGAAAGAGGTAGGAAATCCATGAGCATAGTTGGGATGGAGATGTATTGTTGGTATTTTTGGGATGGGATGGAGGACTTTTCATGTTCCCAATTTTTTCTATGGTGTGATGGCCTAAGTCACTTGTTCATTTTCATGAAGAATTATTAAAATGGTGGCTAAGGTTGGAAAATTAGCCTAAGTGTATTGTCCAAGGTTAAAATTGAAGATTAGTTGGACAAGGTGGGCTACATGGAGAAATAAAAATTCCCAATTCGAGTTGCTTAGGAAAAATTAATGGAAATGGTGGAGG
Source organism: Larix kaempferi (assembly GCA_027924585.1). NCBI lineage: Eukaryota > Viridiplantae > Streptophyta > Pinopsida > Pinales > Pinaceae > Larix > Larix kaempferi. Next base: position 1,536,837 of record BSBM01000445.1, read on the forward strand.
AAAACATAAGATTTTGGACCAATTCCACATTGTAATTAAAGGGGTTCCTTTAAAAGGGGAATTGATGGTCAAAGGAGTTGGAGGGCACACTTGAGGAGTGGTTGATTCTTTTGGGTGTGGTTGATGGTTTTCAATCACCCATGGTATTGGATTCTAGTATTGGTTGATGGTTTTGGGTGTTCCATGGTATTTGCCACTAGTATTGACTTAGTGGACAAACTAGTCTTGCCCATGGTTTTCATCGTTCCATGGTATTGGAGCCTAGTATTGGAGATATATCAAGATTAAAAGGAGAAGAAAGACACACTAGTATAGGTTTTTGATGAAATTTTATTGTATTGGATTTTCTTAGGCTTCTCTTTGCTTGGGTGATGCTCCCCTTGCAAACCATGATGGTGATGGGCCCCTCACACATTGTGTAACCAGTTGGAAAGGTTGGCCAATTCAATTGGTGGGGATTTGGACACCCTATTCAAATCATTGTGAATCATTCTACAAAAATTCTCTACATTTTTCTACTTCTATCTACTTCAGATAATTTTGCTCCAATTCTATGTAGTTTCATTCATTATCTTGCAGGGGTTTTGTAGCCAATCTTGAAGTAATTTGAGAGTGATGTATGTATTTCTCTATGTGAGCCATGGTATATATATATATATGATTTCTGTAAACAAAATATGTAGACCTTCACTTTCTGAAATAAAAGGATTTATGCAAATTCTATGTCTTCTTTCCATCTATCTTTCTACCTATGCTCAATGTGTGGGAAATCTTGACTAGTTTTGTTGTTTATGCCATATCTTCACTTCTGTAAGTCCAAAAATGATTCTGTAAGTTGATGCAGGTAGGTAATATGTAATAGGACCCATTACAACCACCATATCAAGAGTTAGTTTGGGTTTGATTCCATTTGGAGCCATTTGGAAATCACCTTACTGCGTAGTCTTGAATTGTCAAACTTTTCCCAAATCCATCCAAACCAAAAAATAACCTTCCAAACTTTGAAACAAGTGTCTCCTACTGCATATAGGACTGTAAAGAAGTCTATATATGTCTTTTGAAGCACCATAAACTTTTGTGTTTCCACAGAAGTCCCGAAGACTGAAACTACGTGGTCTTAGGACCATCCCGGGCATGATGTACCTAGATAATGTGCCAACCGCAATATGTATGGACTCTAAATCCCTCTAATAAGATTTTTGAAAACCTGTAGATTCCCACTGTAGACCATATCCTTGTGTTTTTCCAAATCCAATTGAAACTACTCCATTTACTAGTCTAGGATTCGAGATTGTCTCCTGGATTCAAATTGCCAATTTTGAGCTAGTTATAGTGTGGCTCAAGGTTTCATGTAAAGTTTTTGGAAAAAGTCCTAAATTAGACCTGCATAAATTAGAGGTCTAGTCCTTCATATCATATCTAAACTTTGACCTCCAATATTTCCTCTTAAGTTGCACTCTCTCCCAAACTATCTTCCAGTGTTCCAAGTGAAGTAAGTCACCTAGTTTTGGGGAATTTCGAGTCTCTAAAGTTGTGGGTGAGTTGATATCTCTGATTTTTCATATTGGGGATACTCCAAAATGTGAGGTGTTTAAAACTCCCATTATGTCCTAGTTCTACCTTATTGGGTATGAAGAGGACCAATGGATCTATTGACATTACTTCTAGCAAAATCAAAGGCAAAGTGTGCAAGAGTACACCACCGAGTTTAGAAAAATGGCCATTATGTTGGGTATTTCTCCCAAAATCTCAAATGTACTTGTAAAGCATATAGGTGGTCTATGCAATCATTTAGGAAGGGAAGTGGTGCTCTTTAAGCCTAGGACAATTAACAAGGCCTCTAGTGCAAGCACAATATTTGGAGAATATGGGTAAGAATAAAAGGAATCCAAGTGGTTCCAATTAGAAAGATCCCCAAGATGCTTCTAAGGAGGGAAATAAAAATTGGAAAGGATGAGGACAAGAAGGAAACAACCACTACATATCAATGGAAGGATCCAAACAAACATTGTAAACATCGTAATATCAATGGTCACACTGAAGATACTTGTTGGAAGATACATCCAAATCTAAATCCAAGAACGGTAAGAAGGATTCCAAGAAGAAGAACATGCTAGTCATGGTATCATGCAACCAAGTAGAGAGAAACTTATATATGGATGAAAATATTATCTACACTATAATGCAAAAGGAGGTGAATATGAGTAGCCTCCATCCCAAGGAAGAGAAGGATATGACTAAACTCTTCCATATCAATATCTAGGTCAAGACAAAAGTGGATTCTCTATTTGATTTTGATTCACAACCCACCCTTATAATATAAGATATAGTCAACAAGATTAGATTGGAATTTTATGACAATCGTCACCCATATCCATTGGGATGGGTAAATAAGGATGCAAATCTCAAGGTCACTAAACTATGTAAGATCAAATTTGATATAAGTGCAAATTATATTGATGAAGTGGATGTATATGTGTAACACTTAATGTGTGTGGTGTAGTGTTTGGAAGCCCCTACATGTACATGAGAAATACAATCTTCATGAGGAGAACAAACTAGTACTTCCTAATTAAGGATGGGAATCCCTTTATCATTAATGCACTTCAAAGCAAAATCCAAGATCTCTCTAGTAAGTGCTAATCAAGCCAAGAAATTGATAAATTATAGCAGGAAGTTTGCATTACTCTTCTTAATAGAGAATCAGTAAAAGTAAATGCATCTCTAGAGGGATGTACTAAAGAGCAAAATTGTTAGTTGGAAGAGTTGTTTTAGGTGTACAAACAAGTGTTTTAGGAGCCCAAATAATTGTCACCTAAAAGGAACTGGAGAACAAGACATAGTTGTTTCCATACTCCTTGTTTACAAACATTGGGTTGTATAGGCAATCCATCCTGGGAGCAAATGAAATGAATAAAACTTTGCAGCAACTATTGGTATAGGATTAATTTGATCAAGTTACTCACCAGGTGGGTCACCTATCACCATAGTACTCAATATGGATGCAACTTGGAGAATGTGCATCAAATACAAATCTTTGAATAAGATCACCCTTAAGAATTGATCTCATATGCCCAAGATCAATGACTTGCTAGATCAGTTGCAACATGCCAAGTACTTCACCAAGTTGAATCTCAAATCAAGATGCCACAAAGTATGAGTTAAAGAAGAAGACATTTGGAAGACTACCTTCAAGACAAGGCAATGTGTTTATGAATGTCTAGTAATGCCTTTTGGTTTATGTAGTGCACCAACTGCATTTATGCATTTAATGAATGATGTATTGAGTCATTTTCTAGATTCATTTGTAATAGTGTACTTTGATAATGTATTGGTTTATAGCTCTACATAGGAAATGCATATTTAACATCAACTATTGTGAAATAGTGAAGACACTGAGAAAGAATCAACTATTGTCAAACCTTGATAAATATGAATTTTCTTAGCGGTTATATTTGGTGTATTTTGGAGTATGTGATTGGTGGTGGGGAAATCAAGACACATCCCATAAATATGGGTGCCATCCTCAAGTAGCCAAGTCCTACTAATGTCACTAGAGTTAGAAGCTTTGATGGAGTAGCACAATACTTACAAAAGTTTATAAAATCCTTTTGAGTTGTGGCCACACTAATCCATGCCATAACAACCAATGGTAAGAGTATCCGATGGGGAAAGAATCAACAAAAAGTTTTTGATGAGTTGAAATGAAAGATTTTTCAAGCACTAGTTCTTGCAATGACAAATTTTCAAAATCATTTTGAAGTGGAGACAAATGCAAGTGGATATGTTATGTGAGTGGTCTTGATGTGGGGACATAAGTCAATATGATATCATTATGAAATTTTCCATGGTGGATTCCAAAACTACCCTACATATCATACATAACTATATGCTTTGATTCAAGTTGTTAAGAAATGGAAGCACTGTCTAACGGGCAAGGATACCATCATCCACACTGAACCCCAATGATTGCAATAGTTGCAGGACCATAGTAAGCTTCAACACACTATACACTAAAAGTGGATAGGGTTTTTACAACAATTGTATCTGATCATCAAATCTAAGAATGACAACACTACAAAGTTGGTAGACATGATTTAAATGCCACCCACATCCAAGATCACAACTTTGAGAACTCTTATACACATGGATTCTTTCACCCGTGATGCATACAAAGAGGCATACACATAAGATGAGGACTCTAAAGAGGTGTTTCAATAGATATAAGGCCAATTTTGTGTAGAAGAAGGTGATAATAAAGATAACTATCACCTCTAGGATGGATTGCTCTACAAGTTAGACAAGATCCATGTTCATAAAGGTGAAATATTGCAGCTTATCAAATATGCTCACACCTCTGAAGTTGTGGGGAATTTTGGTGTTGGAAAGACAATTGCTAATTTATTAAGGTATGTGTATTGGCCTAGAATGCAAGAAGAAGTAGCTCAAATTATTAGAGTTGCATTCTCATGCGTAAAAAGACCATTAAGGGACAAGACACATCAAATGTGTTCTTTGAAAAGGTTTGGGTGCACTTTGGGATACGATGGAGCATCATACTCAAATAGAGATACTAGATTTCTTATTGTGTTTTGGACTACACTTTGGGAGAAGATGGACACCAAGTTGAAGAGATCTATATCTTTACATCCATAAAAAAATGGGCAGATAGAAGTACTGAACATGGCATTGATTCAACTTTTGAGAGGTTATGATCATAAGCATCTAAGAACCTAGGACACAAATTTTATTTATATTCAAAACTCATAATAGAGCAATCCATACTTCTACTAGTAAGTCCTCTTCTGAAACTTGCTTTAGGTATTTTCCACCTTCACCCTTAGATGTTGTGTGGATGTTGTATATGGATAGCAAGGAGAAGTGAGAGAAGACACCACTGAAAAGGTATTGAAGGCTAAAAGGTTTCTTGATGAGATCGACATATCCATTTGCAAGTACAGGAGATATGAAAGAAGTCACATGAAAGTACAAGGCTGAACATGATCAACAGAAAGTTGAGAAAACATTCAAGGTGGAGACATAGTTTAGTTGCATCTAAACAAAGAAAGGCTACGGGGTCTTGGTAAGAAAATCAAGGTTTTGGGGTATGGTCCCTTGAAGTTTTGGAGAATGTGGTTGATAATGCCTACAAACTTAGTCTACCCCCATATATGCACATTTACTCAATAGTGAATGTGGAGAATCTGAAACTATATGAGCCTTCTATGTTCAACTAGGAAACTAATGAGCAAGTCACCTACCATAGAGGACTTCCCACCAAAATCATAGGCAAAGTTAACAAAAGATAGAGTTTTGTAAAAAAAGTCCATAACCAAAGAAGTCCATGAACTCTGGTATGTTGGATTGAAAAGACAACTTGGCAAGCAAGACCAAATGGTACTAAAACGAGAAGGTAGAAGAAAAATTCCTGGAAATGGGTAGGTATGATCCAAAATGAATCATTATATAATTTGTCTTAACATTGTTCTACATATTAACTTTATAATCACGTCAATATGCAAAGAATTTATTTGAAGGATATTAACTCAGAAAAGTTTATTTTCGTAAAGACATGAAATGGGAGAAGTTTATTTTGGTAAAGACATGAAGAGAGTGAAAAAAAGTTATGAAAAACCAGTTATACACAGGGAAGGAGAAAAGTTTATTTTGGTAAAGACGTGAGGAGAGAATTATACACACTGAAGGGGAATTTATTTGAAAGCTATTGACTAAGAGAAGTTTATTTTCGGAAAGATTTAAGAGAGTTATAGACGAGGAAACGAAACATATGTACACTTGGAAAGGTTTTCGATGTAGGACATTATTTTCTAACAAAAAGCATTGAGAAAATTGATTAATCAAAAGATTAATTAGCAGGAAGTTTGCGATACTAACCTTTTTAAGGTCTTGGCCGAAGATCTGCTGATAACATTCCAATGTAGCTTGGAGATGTTCTCTGCTTTTCATACTGAATGCATCGGAAATGGTTCTCTCATTTGTGATAGACCCTGTCATTCCAGCTTCATAAAGTGATCTTGCATCAGATCTGACCAGTGCCAAATTAACATTGAATATAGCAGAGCGAGATGACCATATCAATGCGAGCAGCAGCTGCAATCAGCGATATCAAGAAATCAGGATGTGAGGGTGGGGGTTTCCATGGAAAACATCTATATTGGTGCTGAAAAGGGTAAAAACACCAAAGTACCTTGGTGATCATACCGCTTGTTTCTGACGCAATGTCCTCTTCTAGATCCTTCTTGTATCTAGCTCGATATGCTTCTGCAAGAGCAGCTACCTCTCTTGTAGTTCGAGTGCAGATAACCTCTGTAAGAGCATTGTAGTCTTTGCACCAACTCTTCAGTGCCCTGTACATAATGAGTGCATCTCGTTCTGGATTATCAAGCATCCACAGAACCATTGCATCCTGTTTCAAATAAGAGATAACTTACATTATGTGACAATATGCTAATCTTTCTGCTAGCTGACCCCTCTGTGTAACTTAATATTTTTAGTAGGCAATGGAAAATACAGAGTTACAGAAAGCTTGGAAAGCTCCAAGGGAAACTGGATATGATAATTTCGTTTTCGGAACATCTGTCCAAAATTACGGCGCACCTTTTATTCACTAATTCAAGGCATCAAGAAGTAATATGTTTAACCCATAATGAGAGATACAGTTTGTACCTCCAGCTTGCCATGAAGCTTAGACCCCATAAGCTTGATAAGATCCTCCTTGTACATTCTTTGATAAGTCTCTCTTATTTCTTTCCGTTGGGAGGCAGATCTATGAGCTAAGATCTTTATCAAGCGTTCTTCATCCACTCCCCTGCCTATGAACATGGATTTATATGTCGTTATACAATACAGCCATTGACATAACTGATTTCATACTGAGAATTTACAATAATCGAGGTCCCTGTATATGGATGGGTTATATTTCTGTAAAATTCCTAGAAGATCAGGCGCCATAGCCATTTTTGCGGTTTCCAAGCTCTTTAAAATTGTAGAAATTGCAAATATTTAGGTATAGCACAACCAGACGTTAATGATTGAGTGTATATGATTAATTTAAGGTCAAACTTATTTGAATACCAGCCCAGCGAAAGAAGCTTACAGAAACAACTCACCTTTCAGTGCCTTATGAATCTCTTGACAATCCTGGCTCGGGGAGGGGCAATTTCGTGGAACTGTTACCGTCGACATTCGGCGTGGGATAACTGGCATTCCTCCTGCGTGAATTACGATGCAGACTCTATAAGGCCAGCAAAAGTATTCCAAAATTGTGCTTTCAATGACAATATCTGCGAAATTTTCGACTGCAGGAAAACCGGTGGCCCTGCGAAGAAACGAAATCAAAGATTAAACATATCGTTGCATCGAAAATAGTGCAAAGTTTCAGTATACACGCAATTAGGTGCCGTAAATAGAAAGATCGGTGTCCTACAATATAATTTAGGGTTATTTAGAGTCACGAATTTACTTGAACACACAAATTATTAACAAGATAAAAAGTTGTATCAATTTATTTGAGGAATCCTTTACGCATTTTGGTCAGCAAGAAAAGATTCCGCTTTTTATTGGTTCCGTGTCGGCCCGGAATTTCTTTGATGTTCTTTTAACAGGATTATCTAATAATTAATGCGAGAAAATTACCGTAAAGCCAAGGCCAAGAACAATTTGGAAAGCATATTTCAGACATTAGATGCTTTAATTTTTAAAATAATGGCACCTGAAACGAATAAGAATCTGGAAAGAAAATTATAAAATCTTAATTGAAGTAACATTTACCTTGAAAAAGTCGGACACGGGGCAACGAAAATCCATGAAGTACCTTTAAATCTTAAAAAATCGCAAAGATGTCGGCCGTGGATAACATTCCATTTCAGCTTTACAGGTTATCGTGTCACCTCCATTTCGCTGAAAAGTAAATTCAACATGTAAAAGCAGATTCTTTCTTTTTCCTTTAACATGATAATTGATATTAATTTGCCAACATCCTAGCTAAAGAAGTCTGGAATCTCTGTATATTCGTTTAAGCTTTGCCTCCCTGCCATGGCTTTGGTACATTTTCAACATATTGTAATTGGGGCTAGAGTTGGATTTCACGCGTATTAAGCCAAATCGAGATGGATTCTTTGGAATTTCAGTCTGGAATCTCTGTATATTCTTTTAAGCTTTGCCTCCCTGCCATGGCTTTGGTACGTTTTCAACATATTGTAATTGGGGCTAGAGTTGGATTTCACGCGTATTAAGCCAAATCGAGATGGATTCTTTGGAATTTCAGCGGATTCAAATACTTCCGAATCGGCGTTGCTTTCGCGAATTCATGCCCCCGCACCAGTGTTGGAATTTGGTGGCAGCTTTACCAGTTGTTCTAATTTTTTTTTACCTTTTGGATTTTTATCTTCCCGTCACAAAACGTTTTGCTGAAATATTTACCCTTAAATAATACATACGTACGTTTTTGTTGAAATATTTACCCTTCAATAATACATTTTCCTTCACTCATTGTATTTAATTGTTTCATCTAGATGGTTTTGTTTCATCTATTGGTGGATCCATTACAATGAAGTAATCACATTGGTGGAAAATTAGAGGAATAAATAAAAGGTTGTACACAATTCCATTTGTGACCTACAAACAGAAACAACATTGAAGCTGATAGAGAATGAAATTGAGGTTCCAACATATTTGTATTTAGTCTTTTTACCAAGGGGAAGCACTTGAATTGTGAGCACTATTTGTTCAGGGATAAGACCTACATGAAACAACAACTGCTAATCATTGATGGTATGCCCACTCCTGAGCATATTCATGAACTAGAGTGGTTGTGCCTAAAGTGTCAAGCTTTATGGGCGAAGTTTCAATGACACCTGGACCACCACCTCCTCCAACTTTATAACTACCTCCATTTGAGAGTGGTTACTAAGGCTATGTTACTGTTGGAGAAATAAGATATATGATGCAATCCTTATAGTTGCATAGACTCCAAAGTAAGATCATCTCATATCATTTGAGGCCTATTTCATTATGCAATTACATATATTAAATTATTGCAAAGGTTTTTGTAGTGAGGGTGCAAATACTACTGTTATCAGACACTATCTCAAACTAGTAGTTTGGGTTTATTTCAAGAAAGCATATTCATGAGACAATAGGTGTAGCCCCGCATAGACTACATACTATAAAAACACAAAAAAACTATTTTCAATTGTTATAAGGAGTTGGGTGGCATGATTTTAGACCAGCCCCAAGAACTCCTCACGATTGATAAACCAAAGTATAAGGAGGATCCAATGAAGAAAAGGTAAAAGCATATTTTGACATTGAAGAAGCAAGCGAAGAGATATACGAAAATTGGTATGCTTTGAGGCATTTACAACCGATGTTATTATATACTATAAAAAATGTCATGTAGATGTTGATATTCCTCTTAAATTTTAATCAAATCAAGGTTGGCTTGGGTACGCCTATAATATATTAACTTGAACCCCTGTGAAGGATGTCACTTCTAAGGAATCCTTAACATCCAAGATTGATTATTTTATGTTAACTTTGTTGCAGGTCTATAGGAACTTGCTACAGTTGTTTCATTTAGCTTAATTGGGATCAAAGAATGAGTTAAAAAACAACACATTTTCCCTTGGAATATGAAGATGCCTTTGCTCTGGAAGAACATGAAGGGATCTCATATGAATTGTGGAACTTCCGATGTATCTTTTTTTGTACACAATAAAATAAAAGAACGCAAGCATCAAATGCGTGCAGAAGTCCCAAAATTGCAAACTAGATTGCCTATGCCTAAGATAGACCACAATTTAGTAGACAACTTTAATATGGGTTGAGTAAGGTTGGAGCTTGGAGATAAGAGTGTGACATATTTTGTATGTATGTTTATGAAAACGGAGTGTTGAATGTTAATACCATCTATAAATTTATAATAACGTTTTTGAAAAATATGAAACCATCAAAAATACGATTTCGAGATGAAGTTGACCATCATCCACGACGGGTAATCAATTTTTGAACCATAAAAAACGAGCAAAATGCCTCATGACGGGCATTTTGCCCGTCAAATTCCAACTCTGCTCCGCACTCCGCACTTTATATGTTACAATTCCATATTTCCGAATTTTTAAATGAAATAAATTGATCATTAATCATGTCAGTTTCATATTTGGTATTTTTTGTTTTCTGAATTATAAATATTCGGTGAAAATAGCAATCATTTAATGGTAAGTAATAACTACTCAAGTGTCTTAGTTAACATGATAACATTTATTTTTTTTACTACAAATGTTGTACACTCTGCAATGGCAAAAACCCTACTACGCTTTCCCCTAGTGGGCAACGCGACTATTTTTATTGTTCTAGGTTGATGGAGCTCCACAAGTAGTCACTTTCTTTGTTGTGGATTTCCCCCTTTCTTATGGATTCATTGTTTAGTGGGGTTTTTTCTAGGAAGCTTCTTTTGTTAGCTTTTTTTTTTTTTTTTTTTAACATTGTTTCGTCTGCGGTTTCTGCGGGTGGCTATTCTCTTTTATTTTATGACGTTTGGACATTGATTAAACCGGGGACACCTGGCCTTCGACGGTCTGTTCTATGGGGTTTAATCATGGTGATACTTCGGTTTCCTCTCCTCGAGAGATGCAAGGTGTTTCTTCTAACCCTAGCTACAAGACTACCCTTCTATTTTGTGTTTCTCCCTTTGTTTCTTTTGTTTCATTCCCGCATTCTATGGGAGGTTCTCAACCTTCTATGCTATGCAATGCATCGGACTTGGAAGCTCTTCAGCATTCGAACCCTGATAGGGAAATAATCTTGATACAGGCCTTTCTTCAGCATTATAAAGGGCTACAATATTTGGATGATTATCTGCTTGCAAGCTTTTTCGCCTTTGATAGGATCCTGCTGTTGCATTGGCTATCTAGGAAAGTTTCATCATCTGTGAATTATGCCTCTTCTGGTAAGGGTGTGAAGTGTGTTCATGAGGAGGGGTCCCTTGTTAAACAGCCTTCGGGACCTTTTGGTCTTAAGGGCAGGAAGTGTGTCAAAAGAAAGGCAAACCGAATTTGTTTGGCACTGGGTGTGGATGTTCAAATGCATGTGGTTGCTTCCCTCTTGGAGACTGGCTTGGTGAGTATATTTTGGGGGAGGAGTATGAGAATGTCTACTTTCAAATACTAGGTAGTTGAAACATGGGTTGAGCCTCTGGGATACTTTCCAAGATGTTTTTCTATGGCGAAGGGATAGTTAGGGCTTATCCTCGAGTCTCATAGCTTTTGAAGGGGGTGTGGATGTGGGATAACATAGCTAAGTATCAAGTTGAAGAGGTGGATGTCGTTTTTTGATGCTTGAAAAGAGGAGTATATTCATTCTATCTAGGTCAAACTCACGAGGTTGTCGGTGGAACTTTGGACTATGGAGATATTCAGGAAGCCTGGTTCGGTTTTGGGATTTTTCCTCTTAGCAGATCATAGTTATCGAGCTTATGGCATCATGACTGTGGAAAAAAATTTAGTTGAAATCAAATTGAGAGAAGGACAACCTGTTGAGATGATTATATCCATGGGTGGTCATTCTCATGTCCAAGTCTTCGATTATATTGGTATCCAATTTCAGTGTAATAGGTGCCACTCCTATGGCCACCTGGTTCGTGACTATTTATTGCCTTTTATCATGTCGTTGTGGAGAAAAAAGAAGGGGGTGATAAGCAACAGTGTAAAGGCCCGGGAATTGAAGAAGGTGACACTCCCAATTGAATCAATTATGGAGGTTATGGGTGATGCAAGTTTTGGAATTATAGTTTCGGACAGTGGAAATGGACTTGAGCTCCCAAGTTCTTCCTCCACTCCTTCGCATATTATGGGTCAATCGACCTCTGCTCATTATTCGTTCTCGAAATTTGAAGGGTAGCCTACCCTCTAAGTCGTTAAGCTCGTCGGCTCTATGAAGATGGGATCCGCATGAAATTTGTGTTAAATTTTCAGAATTTACTTCAATTTGATCTAGGATCTTAACTGAGAGAACAACATGTACAGCAAATCTATAGCATATCAATCATGGACACAATAATGCAAGCACACAAGAGACATAGAGTTTACTTGGGGAAAACCATAAAGGTGAAAAACCCCAATAACTTCCTCAGAGATAGTTAGAGCAATGATACAACCAGAATACAAGAGATAGTCTTCTCCTAGCAGCAGAGCCTCCTCCTCCACAAGTGCGCCACTCTCCCAAGTGTGAGTGAGAGAATATAATGTGTAAAATGAGAGAGACACACTCTCTATTTATACACTAACTTGACTTGACCTTTACTCAACTAGGTCGGCCTCAACTTAACCAGTTAACATAATGCTGACTGGGCCAACCCCCACTAGGGTGGTCTAATAACCCTTTGACCCACATGGATGACCCCCAATAGGGTGGTCTAATAACCCATCAAGTATAAGTTACGACACTTACAATATAAATTATGACACTTCCGTATAGAGGAATAATAACATCTCTATAGGAATACAACCACTTTTGTATAGAGGAATGATAATATCTCTATAGGAATACAATATACATATATGTGAAATACATTCTGAAGTTACATATACATCAACACTCCCTCTTAACTAGGAAGGTATTTCTCGACACAGGTCTTCTAGCACAAGTCTTCTTCTTTGGATCATCATCACTGGATAATCATCATCGAGTCATCGTCATCGTCACTGATGCTGCTATCTCAATCAATCTCTGAATCTACTCGTCATAGGAATTTCTACAGAGCCAGTACTTTTTCATACTGGATGTAGGCGCACCACCTGCAGGTCTTCATCATCACTGGCCATACTATGGAATCCTCAGGACTTATTACGTGCGTCACAAAACATGGCTGCAGCATCCCAGGCTATTACGAGCACACAGCTCTACCTGTCGGATCTCCCAGGAGCACATTACATGTGACCCATCAAAAAACCTGGCTGAAGCATCCCAGGATGTTACGAGCACACAGCTCTACCTGTCGGATCTCCCAGGAGCACATTACATGTGATCTCACCACAAAACCTGGCTGAAGCATCTGAGGCCTTTTTCATCCTGTCCAGATATCCCAGGAGAAAATTACAGGTGGTCTCACCACAAAACCTGGCTGAAGCATCTAAGGCCTTTTTCATCCTGTCCAGATCTCCCAGGAGCAAATTACATGTGGTCATGGCAAAACCTGGTTGAAGCATCTGAGGCCTTTTTCATCCTATCCAGATCTCCCAGGAGCAAATTACATGCCATAGGACAAAACCTCGCAAGAGCATCTCAGGATGTTACGGGTACACAAATCCAACTTGAAGATCTCCCAGGGCACAAATTACATGTCCTCCCAGAGCAATGTCCCGAAAGAGCATCCCAGGCTATTACGGGTACACAACTCCGATCTATAGGATCTCCCAGACATGCTCATCTGCACAACCTGATCCACGACCACAAAGTATCATCCTGATACTCACCATACATCATCCTGATGTACACATGATCATCCTGATCATCATCACTGCATCGTCCTGATGCATGTCATCTGGAGAAGCTCGTCATCCACAATCATCCTGATCATACAATGCATCCACCTGATGCATACCAAGTATCTACCTGATACATATCACCATACACAGGGTATCCACCTGATACATAGATACATGATCCACACAATGTATCCATCAACATACATGATCTACCTGATCATACAATGTATCCACCTGATACAGATACATGGTCCAAGCATCCAACATGATGCATATACAAAATACACACAAATGATCCAACCGATCATATCCAGCATCTAACATGATGCGTACATACATATACATATAAATGATCCAACTTATCATATCCAACATCCAACATGATGCGTACATACATACACATATAAATGATCCAACTGATCATATCCAGCAGAAACTAGAACATCATCCTGATGCTCATCATCCAGCGCTTACATCCACAGCCATGTGAAGGATCCTCCTTCCAACATGCTTGGAATGGCTTCAACAAATGTCTTCATCACTTCTTCCTTGAAGTGTCGTCGATCTGAAGAACACCAAGCCTCTCTCTGAAGTACTCGAACTTCACTCTGGCTAGTGGCTTCGTCAGCACATCTGCAATCTGCTCATCCGTCGCAACATACAGGAGCTTCACTGCTCCTCTCTGCACCATATCCCTGATATAGTGGTATTTGATCTCTATGTGTTTCGACCTGTCTTGGAACACCGGGTTCTCAGACAACTTCACACAACTCTGGTTGTCACAAAAGATACCATTAGTCTCCAACGGGAGATCAAATAACTCTGACAGTAGCTTCCGAAGCCATACTGCCTCACAACTAGTTGAACAGGCTGCAACATACTCTGCCTCAACTGTACTTAGTGCTACGCAGGACTGCTTCCTGCTAAACCAAGAGATCACACCTGATCCCATACTGAAGCAGCATCCAGACGTGCTCTTCCTATCTGCAGCACTTCCATCCCAATCTGAATCAACATAACCCTGCAAGTTAAGCTTTTGATTTGCTTCATACTTGAGCCCATAATCCACTATACCCTTCAGGTACCTCAGAATATGCTTTACAACAACCAGGTGAACATCTCTCGGATCCGTCAGGAACTGGCTCAATGTGCTCACCGCAAAGCAAATATCTGGTCTCGTGTTCATCAGGTACATAGAGGACCCAATCATATGACGATACATCGTGACATCAACCGGATCAGATGAAGCATCACACAGAAGCTTCAGGTTCAATGCCATAGCCTCGCAGTCCATCATCCCGAACCTCTTCATGATCTCTGCTGCATACTTCCCTTGTCCAAAGAAGATTCCATCCGCACTCTGCCACACCTCCATACCAAGAAAGTAGTGCATCATACCCAAGTTCTTCATCTCTAACTCGGCAGCAAGCTTCCGCTGCGTGTCGGCAATCAATCTATCCTCACCTATAACAAACAAGTCATCCTCATACAAAAGTAGTATCACTGGATTGCCTTCCTCGACCTTGTAGTAAAGGTTGGAATCTGCTTTACTCTTGGTAAAGCCCAAACTGGATAGAAAGTTGTCTACCATACCAAGTTCTGCACATAGATGACTCCCTGTCATGTGTCTCAGAACCAAGTGGCTTCTCCACATACACTTCTTCTTCAACTCACCATTCAAGAAGGCTGTCTTGAAATCCATCTGGTGTATCTTCCACTTCATCACTGCAGCCAGAGCAAGTATTGATTTAATGGAAGTGTATCTGGCTACAGGAGCAAAAGTCTCTATGCTACCACCTGCAGCATGATTGATCTTGTAGATCCTCTTAGAAGTCACTACAGACTCCCCTTCAGGTCTTGGGACTGCATCCCAAAAATCTTCATGATCGACTGGTACTCCTCGATCATGGCATTCTTCCCAGATCCTGGGAACTTCAATATTTTCAATAGATAACTTTGTTGCTGAACAAATGTTGCAGTCCTTTTTTTTTTGTTGTAGGTGATGGTATACGATCTTTCCTACACAACAAGTTAAATTGCATGATTAGAAAACATCTCATAGTTTTCAGAACAAATTCTTACACATAAAGAAATATGTCATACAGTCATGCCATTATCTTAGCCAATGCTTCAATACAACATTTATCCATATTCCGTAACTTTCTAGATGCCTTCCAATCTCTACCAGAACATTGTTAAGAGTGTGCACAACTCCTAACATTTCAGCAAAGAGGTTTCATTCTAGATAAGTAGCAATGGAATGTTGTACAGTGCCATAGGCCACTTACCCATGTATATTAGTAGTGTACTATTCATCAATGCAACTATTCTAATAAGCATAATACACAACCTAATTCTAGGAACATAAGCATATACATCATTGAATAACATTATGTAAGAAATGACAATTCAATACTTATCTTTGTTTGGTTGTTGGGTGGACTCCCTCTGAATCTTTGCAACTCCATTCTGATGTGGATTGTGAGAAGTGGTCAACTCCCTCTGAATATCTGCATCCTTGCAGAAACTACTGAAGTGTGCTCCTTTGCTTTCTTGCAGGAACA
The DNA here is from genome assembly GCA_027924585.1 of Larix kaempferi. Taxonomy (NCBI): domain Eukaryota; kingdom Viridiplantae; phylum Streptophyta; class Pinopsida; order Pinales; family Pinaceae; genus Larix; species Larix kaempferi. The sequence continues at coordinate 1,552,906 of BSBM01000445.1, forward strand.
ACTAGAGTGTGCTCCCTCTTGATCTTTGCTTCCTGGATTACCTGTCCTTGAACTTATATCCATCCTTAATCACTATGCATGCTTATTAGTATCATCATTGTGTTATCCTTGAGGACTCATACATAATCACACATTTATTAGTATAATCTTAATACTAAAACACAATAATCTTAAACATGTATAGTCATGATCATTCACAGATAATAAACATTAGTATTCAATGTTTCAGGGAAGTCTTCTTTTACTCATGCATATTCTTATTTGATCATAGGTCTCTATTGATTAGTTAAATCATCAATGCATAAACCCGTGATTACTCAATCCTATACCTTCATGATTCTTCTGGTTAGTCATATCATCAATTATGGTAAGAAACATAATATGCATACAACCATGACTATTCAAACCTATGACTTCATGAATAATCATTATCAACAACACAATAGTATAAGATCCTAACACAAGGTAGGATTCTAGCTTGATATAGGAAAAACATACCTGGATTAGCATGCTAGCTAGTTATGTCTAACATACCTAAACAATATCTTCTTTGTTCTCTTCAATGATTTGGAGATCCTGTGCTAGAACCTGCATATCTCATAGGTTAAGCATAATAGAACAAAGTCATACATACCTCGTAAGTAGAACTTCTATGTGATCAAAGATTATGGATGAGTCTTTGTCTTCATGTTGTCATGGAACTTGATTTGTCTTTCGTGATGTACCTGTATCTTGTTAGCAAACAACATCAACCTCATACAACGCCACAGTGCATTAGTACGATCATATAACCCTAATCAATGAATGTCTTCTATCATTCATATGGATTCATATTTTTACTAAAATGATACGACAAGTCTAAAATCAAGATTGTTCTAACCGTAATAACATGAAGACAAACATATCATAAACTTAATCATGAACAAATCTCGAGACATACCTGGATGAGTCATACCTGTCGAGATTGCTTGTAATCTTCTTATGTAAGGCCTTAGCTTCATCTCCCTCTGAAACAGGAACTTCTTCACTTATGCAGGTGACCAATCCATCCTCTTCTATAATTAAACCAATCAACTTGATTTCCAGGAAATGGATCTAGAGCTGTATTAGGGTTTGTCAGAGAAACCCCAAAAATTCAAACTTTGAATTTCAAACTTCCGAAAGGATAGAAATATGCGCGTTGATGAGCTGATCAAGCTGGTATATTCAGAATTTGAAAACTGCAAAGTTTCACTCCTCAATTTTGCCTTTGAAACTTTCGGATTCGCTGGACGTGACCCTGAACTGGGGTTTGATGAAGCCCACTCTTCTTCCCAATCAAAAGGTTTGATCCAAGGCTCTAAGCTTCTATTTTTCTGAGGAGCTTCCAGCCATGGTCACAGATTTCAAAAATTCCCATTTTTGCAGAAGCCCTAATTTTCCACTTTTCTGATCAAAGTCCCGAACTAGGGTCTGATCAAGCCCGACCTTCTGCCCAACCAAGAATTCTGATCTTGGTCTCTAAATTTCGATTTTGATGAGTAGCATTCATCCGTGGTCTCCGATTACAAAAATTCCAACTTTATCCGAAACCCTAAATTTCGGAAGCCATGAATGAAGGTGCTAACAAATAATTATGTTTTGACAGAAATATGTACCTAATTGTTTCTGGTGTAACTACGAACTTTTCAATCCATAGGGTCTGAAATTTTTTCTTGAGATAGCCCGACTTGTCATCTTTCCATCCTGATAGGTCTGACCTCAATTGGATTCTCTCAGAGAGAGTTATGACAAGTGTCGCAACGTGACCTGTTTATGGGATAAAAAGGGAGAGCGACCTTGTACGGAGTGCCACATGTCACTGGTTTACCTTCAGCCTCTAAAAAAGTTTCCTGAGATAGTACAGTCTGTGTAATACTTGTCACTATTTACGTAATTTCATTTGGATCTTCCTAGCCCAAGTTATGACCTTTTTCCCAAGGTCACCTAATTTTGACTCAGATCTGGAAGAGGCAGAAACCCTATATTGTACAGATCATAAATCATAAAGTACAACTAATTAGAGGTTGTCCTTTGGACACAAGGTACATGGGGATCTGATCTTCGACCTGTAAACGTTTCAGATCTGAAAAATTTGCCAAAATGGATTTATAGCGAAAGTGCTACAATGACTAGTTTTTGCTATATCAAGCCCTAGCATCGTAAGTGCAACAAGTGTCATACATGCCATATCATGCCTTCTTTCAGGCTAGCTCTGATACCATGTTAAATTTTCAGAATTTACTTCAATCTGATCTAGGATCTTAACTGAGAGAACAACATGTACAGCAAATCTACAGCATATCAATCATGGACACAATAATGCAAGCACACAAGAGACACATAGTTTACTTGGGGAAAACCATAAAGGTGAAAAACCCCAATAACTTCCTCAGAGATAGATAGAGCAATGATACAACCAGAATACAAGAGATAGTATTCTCTTGGAAGCAGAGCCTCCTCCTCCATAAGTGCGCCACTCTCCCAAGTGTGAGTGAGAGAATAGAATGTGTAAAATGAGAGAGACACACTCTCTATTTATACACTAACTTGACTTGACCTTTACTCAACTAGGTCGGCCTCAACTTAACCACTTAACATAATGCTGATTGGGCCAACCCCCACTAGGGTGGTCTAATAACCCTTTGATCCACATGGCCGACCCCCAATAGGGTGGTCTAATAACCCTTTGACCCACACGACTTATACAGGGCCGACCCCAACAAGGTGGTCTAATAACCCATCAAGTATAAGTTACGACACTTACAATATAAATGACGACACTTCCGTATAGAGGAATAATAACATCTCTATAGGAATACAACCACTTATGTATAGAGGAATGATAACATCTTTATAGGAATACAATATACATATATGTGAAATACATTCCAAAGTTACATATACATCAACAATTTGTTACTGATAACCAATTGACTCTTCCTTCCATAGCTTTTGAATTGGCCCTTTCGGATGATTCTCTTATGAATGGGTCTACCGACTTTTTGAATTCTATGGATCGTAGTTTAAGGGTGGATTTGTATGGCATAATTTTTTTGTCTCTTCTGCATTCGGTGAGTAAGGTTGTTTCTAGGGCTTCTGGGAAGTATTTTAGTTCTCTTTTGGAGGATCATTCAGGTGTCACGAGAAATTTCCATGTGCTTATGTCCACCTCGTGGGATCCTTGTCTTTCCCCTTCCTTGGGAAGTTATTTTCCGAGTTCTCCTGTTTTTTTGAGGGTCTAACTCAGTTTAAAGTGCCTCCCGTTTTCCTATTTCTTGTTCGAGGGTATGGAATATTTTTCCTTGATTATCTCCAGGAGTTTGAGGGTTCCTCAAACCCTATCAAATCTATCTTGGTCATTATGGTCTCCTTGTCATCACCTTTATCCATTCAAGCTTGATAGCCTTGTGTCTCCTTTGAGGGGTTCTGGTTTTGGGGTCCCCCCTGTCACAACATCTGTGAGTTGGGGGCATCAAACCCTTGCTCTAAAGGTCTTGGTAAGTTTTATCCTTTGATTTTTGCTTTGCTGGAGGAATTACTGCCCTTGAGGCAATTTATGATTCATCTCCTAGATCCTATCTTGTTGATAATTTTCAAGATCGATGGTTCAGTCCCAATTCTTTGAGTGGAGGCAAGATGGTAGACTTATTTGAAGGGTCATCTTCCTTTTATCCTCAACATTTGGATTCTTTAAGCACTAGTTTGAGGGATGGTGGTGATATTATGATCTCCTTGCTTGGGTCCACATTTATGTTTCGTGTATGACACCCAGGATTAGGGATCTGTTGGTTTCTTCTACTGGCGTTTATAATCATCAAGATCTCCCTTACAACATTTTGAGATCGCATATGGCTGATGGTTCTTCCGCTACGAATCTTTGTTCTCTTTTAGGAAGTGATTTTTCCCATTATCATCTCAAGCCTAGAAGTCTCACCAAGGCCTTATTGAAGTTGGGTCCGGGAGGGCGCATTCTTATGGACTCTATGGTTGTTTCTTCTAGGCTCTAGGAAAGGAAGTCTGTTATGGCCTCTACTCGGGATCAAGATGCCCTTGATGTTAGAGATGGTCGACAAAAAACTTGGAAAGGGACTCTTAGAGCAATCTCCCCCTGTATAAAGGTTATTTAATATTGGTGATGTCCCTCATTTGCATAAGACTAGGTTTATCCTCTAAAAAATTGGCTCTGAAAAGACTCGTGACATTGTAGAATCCGTTTTTTATTTTTTTACATGAATCTCTTGCATGTGGTGATTCTATTTTGGTTTAATTAAGGACCTTACTTCCTAGTTGGGATTTCATTGGAATTGATTCTCCTGGCAGATTAGGGGGCATTATCATGGGCTATCCAGACAGGTCTAGGCACTATTGTATTCTCCAAATATTTTGGATAGGATTATACGTTCTTAAATATCTATGGTCCTTATCTTCACAGGGTGGAGTATTGGGAGAATCTTTTCAGATCTAGCCTTTTGAATGTGGATAGATTAATTCTTGGGGGTGGTTTAAAATTCTCTTTGGGTGAAAAATATGGGGCTCTAGTTCCCATAAAGATTCCTCCCTATCTAATTTTTTTGTAAGGAGGTTGGAAGAGAATGATTTAATTGATATTCCTCCAGTCGACCTCAGTCCCACTTGGAGGAACATGAGAGCTAGTCCAAACAGGAACACCAAAATATTGGATAGGTTCATCATCAGTGGAGGTTCTTTATTTTTGGCAATATGTATAAAGAAATGGGTGGGTGAAGGAGAGGCGTCTAACCATTTCCCTATTTTTTTGGAGTTGAAGGTGACTATGGAAAAGCATCCCAACCCCTTAAAGTTTAACTCCATCTGGTCGGAGGATGAGGATTATATCCAAATGGTTAAAAGAGAGTGGACTCCATTTGATGCTCACAATCAAGAATTTTCAGGGATTCAATTCTTGAATAATTTAAATAAGATTAAATCTTGTTCGGTTTCTTAGGAAGCTAAGAGGTAGAGGAATTAGGGTATTGAGCTTGGAAGCCTATAGAATCCCTTCTGGCTTCTTTCCATGTAGAAAATCTAGAGGGATTCTCTTTTGCGAATAAAAAAAAGGACCATTGTGGATCTGGAAGTTAGGAGAAGGAAGATTTCACTTGAGGAAGAGGCCACCTGGAGACTTGAAAGCAGGGCCATCTGGCTGCAGAAATGGGATGACAATTCAAAATATTTTCACAATTATGTGAGGCACATAAAGCATATCAACTCTCTATGGCAGATAAAGTAGGATGATGCGAGCTTCTTGGTTGGTTTCAGGAACCTTGTCAGTTCAGTGGTTAACCATTTTAGTCAATTATTCAAGGAAGATCAGCGGGTGTCTATTGCATAGATGTTAAGACTCAATGCTTTATTTCCATCTTTTGTTAGTGAAGAACAAAATTTATCCCTTTAAGATCTCGTGACCCTTGATGAACTTAAGGAGACAGTGCATTCTATACAGAAGAAAAAAAGTCTTGGGCCTAATGGATGGTTGGTGGAGTTTTTTATGGGTTTTATGGACTTGTTTGAAATGGATCTTCTAGCTATAATTGAGGAATCTAGGATTAATGGACATATTCTAGGTGCCTTCAATTCCACTTTTATTGCCCTCATCCCCAAGAAGGACAAATGTACGAAATTTGAATATTACGGGCACATATTGCTATGCAATTTCATTTACAAATTCATAGCTAAGGTGATAGTTAGAGGGATCAGGGGTATTCTCTCAAGTGAAGTCCTCCAAGGACAATTTGCTTTCCTGGAGGGAAAACAAATTCACAATGTAATAGCAACTGCCAGAGAAGTTTTGCACTAAGCAAAGATTAAACATATCTCTGCTATCATTCTTAAGGTAGATCTTTCAAAATCTTATGATTGTGTTAATTTGACTTACGTAAGAATAGTTCTATTATAGGTGGGCTTTCATCTTCAATTTGTCAATTGGATTCTATCATGTGTTCAAACTGTTTCTTTTTCAATTTTGATAAATGGATCAGCCTCTCCCTGGTTTCCCCCTTGCTCCTCTTTTGTTCATTATGATTGGGAGGGTTAAAGTAGAGCTATCAATCATGTAAGATAAATGTGACCCTCAGAGGCATCAGGATTGGAGGTAATTTTTGGATTTCTCATATGCTCTTTGTAGATGATATTTTGTTTTTCACATATGGTTCCAAGATGTATATAACAAAGCTTAAGGTTATTCTAGATTTATTTGTCGATGCGACTGGGATATCATTCAATTCTAGAAATTCCACAAACTCCTTTATGAATCTGAGTGAAGATGAGATTATATGGACTTGTTCCCAATTTGATTTTGCTCGGGTGGATATTCAACAGGGCATTAAATATTTGGGTTTAATCATAAAGCCCAATGATTACCATAGAAGGCATTGGGCTTGGCTCATTGGAAAAAATGAGAGCAAACTTTAGCTATGGTGCAACAAGTGGTTATCTCATGGTGGTAGACTAATTTTGATGAAGTATGTGCTGGAAGCTATTCCAATGTATTGGGTCTCCTTAGATTTTGTTCCTCCTCACATTTTGGAATGCATTAGGAAAGTATGCTATATTTTTTTGTGGAGGGGGTGTTTAGAGGAGAAAGCTCATCATTAGGTTGATTGGAACAATTTATCTCTTCCCAAGGACTTAGGGTGTTGGGGCTTGAAACATCCCACCTATTTTTCTAGATATTTGGTAGCCGAGGGAGTTTGGAGAATCCTTAAGGGGGGAGGATTATGGGTGAAAGTTGTGCACCAAAAATACATTCATCCCCTAACTATTGAGGAATAGTTCAGGATCAAAGATAATCCATTAAGAAATGTCTATATCATGTGGAAGACCCAAATTTTTCCTTTTGATGTCATAGGTGAATGGCTTTCTTGGAATGTAGGTAACGAAAGAAGGGTCAGGTTGGGTCATGACCCATGGGTTGGCAATGTTGATTCCCACATGTTACTAATGGTCATGATTGATTCTTTGATGGAACAAGTATTTCTCTTTTGGGGACAGATTGGCGATGCTCTAAATACATCTTCCTTCATACAAACATGGCTAAATGCAGAGGTTTTGGGTTTTGAGGATGAAGAAAGAACCATTTGGGAAGGATTGTATGAATTCCACATTCGTCTGGTAGATAGAGAGGATGAATTGTTGTGGATGAGAAATCCTGATGGTGGTATTTATACTCCAAGGTTGGGATACAGGGTCATTCGAGAAGAAGAAGATTAGCTTGAGCCTCCTTGGTGGTCCTTTGTAATTTGGAAATTAAAATGTCCTCTAAAGACCAAGTTGTTTTTGTGGTTATCTCTTTCTAACAGAGTTCCTATGTGGGACAATATGATCAAGAAATTTTGTTCAAGCCCAAGCAGATGTCCCCTCTATAAGGACAACCCTGAGAATATTTCCCATTTGTTTATTTTCTTCCCATATATCTCAAGGATGTGGGCTTACGCATCACAGGTGAAGGGAATTCAGTTAATTTGGAATGGTTTAGGAATTCGAGAAGCTTTACAGGCTTGGCTGAGTAATGGGGCCTTCTCAGATTTCAAGCTTTTCTGGTACTAATGATCTGGGGGGCTTGGCCAGCTAGGAACAAGGCCACCTTTAGTGATATCTTCATTGCCCCAAAGATTTATGCAACAAAAATCTTGGCTATTTTAGAATAGTTTCCATAAGATGTTGGTGTGAAAAAAGTGAGAATGTTGCTGAAGAGTTTATTGATAGAATTGGTAGTTGGGCTTATTTCGATGGAGCTTCTTAAGGTGAGCCTAGAATGGGGGGTGTTAGGGGTATTATCCATCTTTCTGAATCCACCTGGACCAATTTCTCAGCTGGCCTTGGGAGGAGCACAAACAACTATGTAGAGATGATGCCTTTAAAACCTGTCATGCTCCTGGCTCTCTCTAGAGGAGTGCATAAGTTGCAGATATTTGGGGACTCTAATCTTGTTATCAATTGGATGAATCTGAAAAGACCTCCGAAAAACATATTGTTGAAGCCTTTATATGAAGAATTGGCAAGAATTTCAAGTCTTTTCTAGGGCATTTGTTTCCAACACATTTTAGGAGAAAGAAACAACATTGTTGATCTCTTGTCTAAGCAAGGACTCTAGGTGGGTGATGGTATATGGCATCAATGGGAAATGAATAATGATACCCTTGTAGAGCATGACCCTAAACCTCATTCATGATGGCTTCAAACAACAGCAAAATAAAGGATCAAAAGATCAACACTAGTTAACAAAAATTTACACATGTTTTGCTATTGTTATTTAGGGTTGATTATACTATAGCTACAACTTTCCGATGCTTTAACACACAGTCTCTAAACCAATCTTTTATATATGTTTATTGTATGTTTTTTCTGGAATCTAAAAAAAAATTTCTCATCCTACGAGATATAGTTTTCCCACAATTGTTCTAAAACTTTTTGTAATGGCCTTTATGACACTTGAACAAGGTGTTTCATTTATAATATAATGAATTGCCTTTTCTTTTTTTTTGAAAAAAAGGTAAAACTACTCATTATCAATGTATTTATTGTTATTGTTATAAACATATCAACCATTGGATTTGATCTTTTCATAAGCACTATGACCAAAGTTCTTCACATGGTATATTAATCAAAGTCCTTTGGTGTAATTTTCATCATGTCGTACACGGATACGGGTCATAGTTCTTCCAAGTCACATGGAATTCATTTATATTAGTCAAAGTCCCTTTTTGTAAATTTTCATTGTTTCCCTTAGTGAGGATAGGGATCATAGAATAAGTGGCCATAGATTTGCAAACCTATTTGATTGCAACCACTGTTATTTGTATAAATTTGTATAAAAACTATAAGATTATGAATTCATTTATATTAGTCAAAGTCCTTTTTGTAAATTTTCATTGTTTCCCTCAATGAGGATAGGGATCATAAAATAAGTGGCCATAGATTTGCAAACCTATTTGATTGCCACCACTGTTATTTGTATAAAAACTATAAGATTGTGAGTGAATGTAAGTTTGCAATGTTCTCTAATATATTCTAATAGTATGAGGATAGGGATCATAGAATAAGTGGTCATAGATTTGCAAACCTATTTGATTGCTACCACTGTTATTTGTATATAAAAATTATAAGATTATGAGTGAATGTAAGTTTACAATGTTCTCTAGTATATTATAATAGTAATGGGATATTATAAAAACACAAATACTTTAAATTAAAAAAAAAAAAGATATTGCACAATAAATTAATAAAAGTTTATTTAAGAAACTTAAAAAAAATTAAAAATAATATAAAAAATCAAATTTTAGAAATCAAATTAAATTTTGAAAATATATAATTTTTATTAGTCCTTTCGAGACTATATGTTCCATGTTTGTGTATTAGTTAAGGTAGATATTTCTTTTTTTCTAAAGTTAGATCAAAATCAAGTTTAAATTTGTATTTATAATTTATTTTTTGAAAATTTTTGTTGAGTCTTTATTGGATTAGAAGTCTTGAAATAACCATTTTTCTCATTGCTGAGTATTAAAAAAATTAAGAAAAAAACAAAAAATACTCACCTTTTAACTTAACCTTATATATAAAAGTTGTCAAATGATATGCTGATATTTGACGCTTTGTACAGGCTGATAGTTGAATTTTATATAGTGGGAATATTTAGTACAATATACTAAAGGTAAGTTAAAATAATTTTCTTGAAATATAAGATGCTTGTAGCTCACATTGCAATTTGCGGGAACACTTTCTACTCAACCAAATTTATTAAATAGATAATGCAAAATATTCATACATTTTATTTTGAATATTATAATTTAAATATTATCTTTCACAGAAATATATTTAATTTGAAAATTTAAAAAATAGTTTTGATTTTTATCTTTGTAAAAATATTTTAAAAATAATATGTTATACATTATATTTACTAGATAATTAGCATAAATTTCAACATTTTATTTTGAATATTATAATTTAAATATTATTTTCTACATAAATATATTTGTAATAAATATTTAGAAATTTTAAATGTCAAAGAAATTATAAATATATTTGTAATAAATATTTAGAAATTTCAAATGTCAAAGAAATTATCATAAATATAAGTAGGGAGATATTATATAAAATAGTTAATTATATATAGTTTTATTATTTCATCCCATTTGTAAGTGTTTTATAAGCGTTTACAATATAAAATACTTGTGTGGCATAGTATGTATAACATTAATATGGTGGGTATTGTATTGTTATTTGTTATTTACATCTAATTTGTGTTTGTTGATTGTTATAAATTCAATGTAAGTGATAACATGAGAACAACAATAAGAAAAATACAAAATTTAATTAGAAAGATATTAACCTTTTTTAGATTAGATTATATTTTTTACTATAAATTTAAATTTCTATTCATTGAATAATAATAAATTTGTTGTTAAAAAGATTAGTGCACTAGCTCATATCTCAAATGGTAGTGTTTTAAGCTTTATGCAAAGTGAAGTGGTTTCTTATTATGTGTGTCGTTACATTACAATTGCCTTATGTGCAAGTATCCAAATATACAAGGGGTTTTCTTTTCTTTAATTGGTTTTCTATACTTAAATAATATTTTTTTATTTAAAATTTTTCTTTTCCAAAATAAAAATGTTTATTATTTAATTTTCAAAATCTTAAAGGCAAGGACTAAGTTGCATGCAACTCTTGTTTATAATAACATTGCATAATTAAAAAAATAATATAAAATATTGCACAATAAATTAATAAAAATTTATTTAAGAAACTTAAAAAAAATAAAAATAATATAAAAAATCAAATTAAATTTAAAAATATATCATTTTTATTTATAATAACATTGTATAATTATGTGAAAATTCAGTATTTTTTAACAATTTCATTATATATCTTTTACAATATATTATGCACACGTTTTTAAGGACATTAATATGTAAATAGTGGTGTTTTCTGTATATAATAAAGCGTAATTGCACATATAAAGAATTATCTGCAGCAAAACTTAAGGGACATCTTAAGACGTACGTTAACTAGTCATGGACTTTGAGAGGGTTTAGTTGTTACGCAAAGACGTAGAGAGATCAAAGTTGATTCCTACCGCGAGTCGATCACTGGTATAAGTATAAAGTATACTACTTGGCTATTATTCTTTCAACCTTTAACTCATACAAAATTTGGAATAACACATCTCTCAAGAATGATTGGAAGAAATCAATTTTGTTTTTTAAATATTTTATTGTTGGATCTATGTTCATAATAAAAAAGAGTGTCTTATAAGTGTTATTTGAAGGGAATAATAATTAAGAGGGATTTTCATTATTGGATTCATGTTCATAACAAGAGCCATGAGGTGGCAATGTCCTCGATGTTGCTAACTGCTATTGCAAGGGAACCAATATTGTAGGAGGAATGAGAAGAATCTATTAGCGAAGGGAGGAGCTATTTACACAAAGCGATGAGCAGTTGATAAAAGCCAACATGAATGACTTAGTCCAAAAGCATTAAACTTATTCCCATTTTGATCACATAACAAAATTAAATGGATAACAGATGAAAGGAAAATGCAGATGTTGAGTATACATTCTTGTTTCCTAACATTTTTGAAATTGTATTGCTTGAGAATTTTAACGAATGCACAATGATTTACTCAAAATAAAATGGAAGTATTATAAGAACATAGAATTCCAAGTTACATATCACCTACCAAGATTGTGAGCTTTTTGATGTAGCTATGAACTTTAATTATATAAATCATTGAGAAATCGAGGAAGCCTAGCTTATCAAACAGAGTCAGCCAATAAGATTTTTATATCTGTCCATATCAATCACTCTCTCTTTTTACAATGGTGTTAATATTGGGCACATGAAATAACAAGGCTACAATACGTGTAGCTAATATTTTATTGTATCTCTTAAAAAATAAGAATATACATTTTTTAAAGTAAAAAATGATTTAAACATGAGTTAATATTTTATTTTCTCTCTTAAAAATAAAAATATAAATTTTTTGAAGGTATAATATGATTCAAACATTGTTTCTAACTAAATAAGTGAAAAAAGAGAAATAAACATTGTTCCTAACTAAATAAGTGAAAAAAGAGAAGTGTACTAGCTTTAAGTTAAAGCGAGGAGCAAACAAAATTCAAACACTTTTTCTTTATGATATATCTTTCACCCATATTTATAGGAGAATAATTTTTATCAAGAAGAGTTAATGCATAGCTCAAAATCAAAGACTTTTGTATCTTTTAAAAAATATACTTATTTATTTATTTAACTTATGTTTTTGGAAAATAGCCAATAAATGAATCACGAGGCAAAGAGTGTTCTTAAAAATAGTGAATTAATACAAAGAATAATAAATACATTTTTCACTTAATAGTGAATTAATACAAAGAATAATAAATACATCTTTCACTTTTTTACCTTGTTATTAGTAACTCTAGTCACTTTGATAGTTTAATAAATATTTTTCTAATAATTGAGAGTTATTTTACTACATTATTTTATGATATTCATTTGTGAACTCGGAGGGTCCGCAACTCTATAGCGTTGATAAAGGGATTATCAGTGGATGTTTTGATCAAGCTAATATAGAGCACACTTTTGAGTATTTGTGAATAATAAGTCATTTAAAATCAACAAACCAAGTGTCTTAGTAGAGAAACCGAAGCTAATTGGTGACTGCTGGTCTCTACTATAATTTTCAAGGGCAAACGTTAGTCTTAAAAGGTATGGTTCATCCGGAACCAAAGGCATACAAGAAAAACCCTATAAACTTTCATTGTGTTGTGGAGAGGTGGTCGGATTTTTCTGTTGTATTACCCACGTTTATGTAATTTGCATCGCTGATCAATGTTATCCCATTTTGGGTGTTAGTATTCGTTTTGTCTCCGCAATTGATACTGAAAAATCGTGCTTTAAAATTACAAAATAATTAAACAACTTGATCATTGCAAGCAAGATGTAAAAGCTAAAGTCACAAACTAACAACATATGGAACCTTAAAGCAATATTTGATCAACCTTGGCTAAAGGAAGTTGCGTTGATTTAAAATCACTGAAAATTAATTTATTGTTTCTTGAAAACATTGATAATTAATTTATTGTTTCTTGAATTATACCCAAAGATTGTTTTTTCCTTCATTTTATGATATTGGATATGACCTTGAATTTGAATTCTTTGTTTTAGCATGTCTTGAATGATCATATTATGTAGGTAGCTTTCTTGTTATATGCAGGGTTGTTGTATTTGTGACTTTAGTTTTTATTTTCAATTTCATTCCATATTATGATCACACTCACTTTATGATATACATTAGTGTTTGTTGTGACTTATGGGATCTCTCTGGATAGGTCTTGATAGTTATTGTTGAAAATTGCAAATAAGTTGTTTGTAATTTCATTTTGTGTAAGTCTTATGATTTTTTATACAATATTATATTTGCTTGCTCTTATGTCCATTTTCTTCTAGCAGGTCATGAGTTGTAAGGCACTAAGAATTTCTTTGAAGTTTACATTTTCAGGGATGAATAGTTTATCTACCTACAAACACGGCCTTTTGCTTCCGTTGTGATTACTTGTGTTATCACACAAATGAATTATTTAAATAAGGTGGTTACCTTTCCCATGATTGTTTTGATCCATGTAGTTGTGTGTTGCCTTCCCAAAATAGATTTCATAAAATCAATTTCATGATGAACCAAAACTTATAATCCTTGAAATGGATTTGCTTGAAATAATGTAGTTGGTCTTTTAAGTATAAAAAGTTCGAAGAACAATGTGCTATGGGTGATTGTTAATGTTTTTTGTCTGGGTTGTCATGGTGGGAAAAATGGATTCCAATATACATTATTATATGCATTTTACATTTTTAATGTGTTATTTGGAAAAACAATGCTTTTGTGATATTCATGATACCAACTCTTTCATGTTATATTTATTGGTGATAATCCATATATTTTTTATTGACAACATCAAATAAAGTATTAGTTGTTTTAGTTTACATTTCAATCTAAAATATAGATATACAGTGCTTTATACCTTGGTCATTGAATATCAAAAAAAATTAATAGCTATTATGCAATACATAATATACATAACATATATTATGCAATACATAATATATAATTGTTGAACATATGAATTTCTCATATCATGTACTGAGCGATATACCCATTAAATTGAGTAGCTATTATGTAACATATAATATACATAATATAGAATTGTTGAACATATGACTTTCTCATATTATGTACTCAGCTATATACACATTAGCTGTGAGTCATATGAATTCCCAATACTTTCAAAGTATAGATACAATATTAATATTGTTCAACATTATGAATAATATGGTTTGTTCTATCATATCTATACATAATAAAACATTTATTTCCTACCACGTCAAACAATTTGAAATTCTTTATATTAAATTTACAAGATAGAAAATTATTATAATTTATAAAATTAAAAAAATATAAAGAAAATTATTAAAATTATTATTGTTCATAAAAGCTATATCATTTGTTTCCTGTGTAAAGTTGTTATAATTTACAAAATAAAAATAAAAATTATTAAAGAAAATAATTAAAGTGGAAAGGGGGACCCAAAAAGACCTTTATTCCTAAGCCACAATATCATTTCCGTGTGTTGTCTTTTAGTTCCAGGCCTGATAAATACCGTAGTTCAACGAGGTGCAAAATGGTATCAACCCCCTTATCAACTGAACCAATTTCCAAATGGCATCGTCAACTCATTAGGATCACATGTAACGATGGGCATCAAAGTACACTTGTGGTCAACAATACACATACTCATCCTGCAAAGCATGTGGCTCTTGTAGTTGGGTCCTGTTCACAACTAACCACCTTACTTCGCTACCTCCAAATGTTCCAGTGTTACTTGTTGCCAATTTTCTCAGTTCCTGCTATCTCTGCACTGTAGTATGGGAAGGGCATCTACATGAACATGTATGTTATAATGATTATCATGGCTTTTCCGTTCGATATTTGCTTAAAATAGAGTTATACAAAATGCATATTACTGGACTGCATGATTGCAAGTAGAATTCACCGAAAATGCTTAACATCAGAATAATTTATTTCTGCCTTATGGTAATAACTGAGGGGTTAAATTTTGTACACATGTTTTTCCCTTTTCTATCGTTGGTTGTCGAATAAATAAAGCATAGAATGCACATTACTGTACTACATGACTCGACTGCAAGAAGCACTCATTAATGCCTGAGAATAATTTATTTGAGCCTAATGGAAATTTATTTGACAAGTTATAATACTACGGTTTGTATAGGCAGGTTGAATTTTGTACAGGTTCTTATGTTTTACATTAATCAAGTTGAATAAATAAAGTATGAAATGCATATCACTGTATTGCATACTAAAAAACGCCTCAGAATAATTTATATAATGGTACTTTATCTAAGAAGTGATAGTACTATGGTTTGTACAGGCATCCTGAATTGTGTACATATGTTTTTCTCTGTTATTTTACGTATCTAAAACAAATTGCAAAAATGTTAAGAAACTAGTATCTGTATATAGCCATGATTATAAACATAATTTTGTTTTCTAATCTCCACAGTAATAGATAAAGACTTATTATCTCATGCGCATGCATAAAGAGCTAACAATGTTTCATTATGCTTGATTTTTAAATTTATGCTTTATGTTCATCTGAATTTTGTTTTTTATATAAATAATTAAGTGCGGAACATAAGGCAAAGGGTGGGGGCGAGCACACTCACCGTTAGCGTTCTGGTTGGCGTCCAAATATTGTTGAATTCAGGAAATGATGTTGAACAAGTCAATCTCAATGGGATTTTAATAATAGAACCATATGTTCACAGTGTTATTTGAAGAAAATAATATTTAAGAGGAATGAATTTATTATAAAATAACCCAAAATCCAAGTGTTTTATTTGTTGTGTCATGTTTTTAAAGGACATTAGCATGTGTCATATTTTAAAATATTATAAGCCATAGATATTGACAATCAATCAAATGAAAATTTCATTCCATACTTATTTTTGTAATAAGAGCCCATAGGTTGGCTAGACAAAACCTAAAACCAAAGTAGCATTCATGTTACTTAATTACACTTCACCCAAAATTAAAAATTACAACGAAGGTGATATTGTTATATATCATGCATATATTTTATAGTGTGTGCATGTTGTATACACATAAAACTAACATAGATTTATGTCAATGTTTCATCTATCAAGCATTAAGAGGGATCAAAAGTTCAAAATTATTTATTTATTCTTTAAATGTGATAATGGAGTGAACTCAATCTCCTAACCACCCAACAAGCCTATTAGTGCTTGATACATAGAGGATTACTTAATATATGTAGGTCTTATCGGTTGTGCATGTGGCATATGCATTTCTTCCCTTGACAAGATAGAATGATACATTAATATCCGTGTTGAGTGGCATGCAATTTTATTTTTTAATGTTAACATGGTAATTTTGTATATACATTTAAGTTGGTAACACTAACATCTTGACTAGACATGTTAATGTTTCCCATGTTACACCATCAACCTAATACGAGGTTATAAAAGTGTCCATCAACATAATTATATTGTTAGGATCCTACCCTAATCCCCTTAAGTAGATAGATAAATTATTATATATTGAAGCCATTTATATTAAATAAGGCACATGAAGTATATATAGTGTGAAAGTAATATTTGTAAGAAGGCTTACTAGAAAGTTCCTTCACTATAAGGTTCTTAGGAGGTTAGATAGAAACTATTATAAGAAGTCTTACTAGAAGGTTCCACCTACTAGAAATTCCTTCACTATAAAGTTCCTAGGAGGATAGAAACTATATAAAGAAGTAAAACCAATGTAATGAGATGTCTTGTGAAGCACATTGTAATTGTAGCTCTACTCAAGCTGGAGGTTCCCCCCTCAAAGAGGCAAGTGAACATCGTTTTCATCAATCAAGGTATTGTTATTTGTGGTATTTAGTTCTCTACAATTGTATATTGTTATGGTATTCCTATCATTTTCATTCTAAATATCATTTTATTATGTTATTTTCGCTCTGAATTTTCTATTTTACTGGTAAGGTACATAACATTTGGTATTAGAGCACTTTCGTGTGTTGAGATTTTAAGGAAAAAAATTGAGGCTAGAGATGTATCCCAACATTAATAAATAACACAATGATCTATCATTCAATGTGTAAATCTATAGGCGAGGAAGAATACATGCAATAAATACAAGGGGTTTCACTTGGATGAGCACCCTTGTAACCCCTATTGGTAATCCTTCTAGTAGTACCACATCAAACATCATTTGTATACATAATTTTACTTCCTCGAATATATAGGAAGTCTCCTAGGATACCTAAAACCAGATTTAGATAATTCAATCAATTGTCTTATTTCTATAGTGCCATCAAGCACAACATGCAGGAAGATTACTCTCTAGCACCTAGGTAGTTAAGTAGTATGGCTACAAGTATGGTCAAGACTCCTTAGTTGGTTCCTTGAGAGATTGGGTAGAGTACTACTATTGGACCTTGCACATATATTAGAGAGCTATAGCACCTTACATTCCCTTGTCCTTAGGACCCTGGAAACCCAATTTTTTATTGAAGTATTAATAATTTGGGAATTTTGTCAGCACAATAATATCTAGGCAAGAGTACATCTCTACTAGGACTATCAAAAAAGGTAAAAAAGGTATGGACCCTGCCAACACCTTTATTTGAGACCTATCTCATGAGTTAATACGATTAAGGGTATAATTGAGCATCTTTAGTTGGTTCCCTAAGAGATTGGTATGAGTACTACTATTGGACCCTACATGTATATCAAAGAGATATATCACTTGACATTCCCTTGTCCTTAGGACCCTGGAAACCTAGTCCTATGTTGCTAGTTAGTAAAATATATTGCAATATTATGAATTTTTTAATCATGTCAATGTAATAATATTCGAGCAGGAGTGCAACTCTACTAGGAGTAGCCAAAAAGAAAAAAATAATATGGGTCCTACCCACACCCTATTGGATTCCTCTCCCTCTACGACTAACACTTGAGGAGCAGAGCTCTCCCACAACATTTCTCGACTGGAAACACATTATGATGAGTTGCAACACAAGATAGAAAACAACCACTCTTATGTTCAACAAAATTTTGATGACATCTATGCCAAGATTACCAAATTGGAGTCACTACCCAACCAGTTTCCCTTGATAAGGCCATGCCTCACCCCACCAAATTTGGGTTATCTAGATGACCAACCCTCCCACAAGGAAGCGACATACTTATCCAACCCCACTAGGTTTGATCAAGGAGGGCTCGTCGATATCTTTCCGGTGACGCTTGTTGAATGCAAAATGGACTTCAGATGAAGAAGGTATCATGTTCTAAATTTTGGCGAAACAACAAAATGAAAAAGGGTGTGCCACTTGTCTTGTACAGGTGGACCGTACTGTCGACATGGAAGCTCTAGGATGCACCACGTGGTAGGTGGCTTGGCAGGCGACGTGGAATATTTGGATGAGGTGGACCTGTTATGGGATGACATGTGGCAAGTTTGTTGTGCATGTGTTAGGAATGTGGACCAACCAGAGGCTGCCACGTGGCAGTCCAATTGGCCACCTAATGGTCTTAGTTACCAAAAAATGTGGTGGGAACGCGATTTGAACCCCTGACCTCTCGCCGATCCAACAACTTGCAAATATGTGCCTTGCCAACGCGTCATCCAATGGTTCTTTTCCATAAAGGTTTAAACCTTTATTTAAACTTGACGTGGCAGAAGTTTTGAAAAGGAGGCAGGATCGAGGGCTAATCCCTCAACCCTATGGATCATTTTGTGACTTGTGATTGATCAACAGAGGTGCTAGCAGAGTCCACGGGCTATGGTTTAAACCATATGCCCATAATATATAACAAGCCAATCCCTCAGCCCTATGGATCATTTTGTGACTTGCGATTGATCAACGGAGGTGCTAGCAGTGTCCACGAGCTATGGTTTAAACCATACGCCCATAATATATAACAAGCCGCCCAAAAAGGAGGCCCACGGGTTTGACCCTGAGACCTCTGTCCAACAAACCAAACGTGTTACCATTGGGCCAACGCCCAACCTTTGGAAAGGGATCCACATATTATCCTTTTAAGTTTGAATCGGGATTTGGAGCCCCAAAGGGCGTTCCCGCATGGCCCTTTTTCAACCATTTTTTTGTATTATTTAAATAGTGGTTCAGTGCTCGGCCCAGGTACAGAAAGGACATGATTACCGAGAAAGTCAGGTATAGGAACAAATACCGAGGATGGATTCTGTATAGTCTGTACAATGCAAGGAGGATTTGTCTTGAATTACGTTTCAAGGGAGGTCCCAGGAAAATTATAAGGTGTTGTACTCATTTTTCACGATTTTTTGAGACAGTTGCAGTGGTACAGCCTGTTTTTGCAGCAGATAGTCAGAATTTCATAGTGTCCTCAGGACTCATGTAAATGGTAAGATTTGAAGAAAAATAATACAATTAGTCTCATTGGAAGGGGCCCGAAGACATAGTCCTTTATGGATGAACTCCGTTACCAATTGTCGTCTCATATTATGGTTTACATCTTCATTATGTTGTAGTCTTTATGCTTATGTGCTCTTTTAAATTGTCATTTTTAAAGCCTTTTTAAAGTCTTTCTTCAAAATTTAATTGTTGTAGCATTCACATAAATCTTGGTTAATAAATATCCTACAAATTCATACCATGTTTGGTATCAGAGCTTGCTTAACCATAGATTTGTGAGTGTGTGAATAATTACTAGGGGAAATCTTAAAGAAGGTGAAGGAGAGCTTATGCTTTTTTATCCAGAAATTGAATGTACAATACGAAGGAAGAAAATGGCAGAGGATGGTGCCCATTAAGAGCACGATAAGGCTTTCCATAAAGCCTTCTACATGATGTCAGATATGGTTGATAAGTTGTTTGCAAATTATCAGGAGAGATTGAAGAAGAGGGAAAAGAAGAAAGCAAAAGATGAGGGTAATGCTTCAGTGAATCAGGGAAATGGAGGAGACCCCTCCAAGTCTCCATCTTCACCTTCTAGTTTAGTTTCAAGCTCTGGTTATACTTCTTCTTTTCATTCCCATCATTCTAAAGGTCATCAAAAATATGTTACAAATATGCTATCATTAAAGCTTGATGTAAATTTTGATTTACCCATGTTTAACGGAGAACTTAACATTGAGCAATTGGATCTAGAAACTTGCAGGTGATGAAGCAAAAATCTAGTTTGCCACACTCTGACTTGGTGGCACTACTCTCATCTGGTGGGAGATAAAAACTCAAGAGGACCTTCTTACAAAAGGTAAAATTATTTCGTCATGGTATGAGTTTACTGCAGCGTTGAAAAAGTAGTTCTATCCTTTGGGTTATATGCAGTAGGGTATGATGGATTGGCAAAAGTTTAGACAAGGTAAGGGTCAAAACGTGCAAGAATACACACAAGAGTTTAGAAGGATGGAATTAGTACTTGGTATACCTCTTTATACTCAAGATACACTTCTTAAATACATAAGAGGATTGCATAGTTACTTAAGACATACAATTCTTATGTTCAATATGACTAACCTAGATGAAGTGTGTGTTCAAGCCACCCATATCGAATCTAAGGGGAAGATTCCTTCTAATAATTTTTCCAAGAATCTTTTAAAACCAAGAGGAAACAAGTTCAAAGGTAAAGGTAAAGGTAAGCACACAACTATTGTAAAGAAAGTAGGATATAACCCCACATGTACACATTGTCAAAAAATGGGTCATGATGTATCCAAATGTTGGAAGCTTCATCTAGAGCTTAAACCAGAAAAGTTTCGGAAAAAGAAGGAAGATAATAAGACTACCGCCACTCTTCGGCATGATTTGGGATCATACTCTGGAGACGAGACCAAAATTACAGCAATGGGATTACAAGGTAAAATTCCTTTTATTTCTTTTTCAAAAGTTGAACCTATTCATGATGAAAAGGAAAGGAGTGAGTTATTTCACATAAGGGTGATTTCTATGCATACTAAAATTGATACTCTATTTGATAGTGGGTCACAATCTAACTTGATTTCAGAAGAGATAGTTAAAAATATCGTTTTAGTAACAAAACCTCACCCCAAATCATATCCACTTGGAGGGGTTTGTGAAAATGCACAACTACAAGTTTCTAAGCAGTGTAGACTCAGGTTTCCTATCACTTCTATATTTATGGATGAAGTTGATTTGGATGTGGTCCCATTGGATATATGTGGTATTGTATTAGGTAGCGCTTATCTTTATGACAGAAAGGAAATCTTTTACAGAGAATAGAACAAGTACCAATTAACCTAGGATGGTGTTCAGTACATTGTTCGAGCTCACCATATGAAAACTAACTTATCTTTGGTTTTTGCAAGTCAAATGAAGATATTAGTAAATGCTAGTAAGAGTTATGTTCTCATGACTATAAAGCTAAAGAAGTTGATAATAATGATGCTTTTAAAGGTTGTGATCCTAAACTTAAAGATGAATTGGTTAAGGTTGTTGGTAAGTTTTATGTATTCTTCCAGGAACCTAAAGGATTACCTCCTAAAAGAGAAATACAACATGAGATCCATTTGTATCAAGATGCTCCTATTTCGATTATTGGTATGTATTGATATTCAGTGATAAAAAATACAGAGATCAAGAAGCAAGTTCAATAGTTGCTCGAGAGAGGGGGCATTCGACCAATCCTAAACCACACAAGGGATACAGTAATCTCCATTTATGGATGAAAATATAGAGTCCAATGAGAGAGGAACAAACCCTTGGACCCCATAAAATAAGGACTTGATCCAAATATGAGATCTCTCTCCTCCTCATTATCAAATAAAAACAAAAAGAAAATATCTTATCGACCTTCGACTCCTAATGCTCTATAATCCATTCATGAATTGCTCGATGGCTAGGCCAAAGGGTTATGTACTTTCCTACTAAGGATTTCTCATGCATAATGTGATCCTTTCTCCTTAGTTCTATGGGAAAAAGATCTAGATTAGGAATATCATCTACACTCTTAGCAAATAGCTTCTATGGTGGGAACTTCACTTTGGATGGATTAGCATATTTAATCAATGAATAAAACACCTCCTCATTCGACATGGATCTCGGCTGAGAAATTTAAGAAAATCAATACTCAATTGCCGCGTCCTTGAATTCAATTCTTACCCCACCCTCAGTGAACTTGGCTTCCAAATGCAGCTTCAAGTCACTAGTTAGAGGCATCCATGAAAGCAAGTGTGACTCTATTTCTGGGGGGGGACCAATGGATTCTGGAAATGAAGAATAAATTGAATATAAGCATGAATACTAGAAAATTGGACCTATTATATGTGATTTTTTGGATGTTCAACCAAAGTGTAGTGTCCCTTTTTAAGAAATTTGGAAAAATTGGAAAATTTGCAATTTTTGTCCAATTCGACCCTTAGACTAGTTATGACTCCAATGCTTCCAAATTGGTTCTGAAGGTATTTGAAAGGTATTAAGACATAAAAATGAGGCTTATAGGTGTCTGGACACTCTCAAAATACTTTTACAACATTCATTTAACTTCAGGAGAAATTGGGGAATTTTACTAGCAATTTCGAGGTTCAAACCCCCAAGGGTAGAGTTCACTATTGGCTTCCCAAATGCAGTGCGACCCTCCCAAATTTCAGAACAGAGATATGGATTAGTTAAAGGAATTCAATGGGAACCAAAATGCATCATTATTCAGTTTCTAAGGGTTGCTGGAACTCCCATAAATCAGAGGTTTGAAGACATGTCTTCATATAGGAGGAAATGATAGGAAACTTCACCACTTGCTATAAAATTCGAGATTTATGTTCCAAATACTTATGTAATGTATATGAAAATTATTTAGGAAATTAATGACTCTCCATACATCATAAAAATCACATAGATGAACTGATACAAATCAAAATAAAGCAGCTTCAAGCTCTCACAACAAGATGTAGGGAAAATGGCACCATTTATGCATTGTTTGGTATTATTACATGGTTTCACTTGGTATTTAGACCTGAGAGTATTCTAAGTATTAAATACAGAGTATATGTATCAGAATACAAATAAATGGTGTATCTTGTACTCTCACAAATATATCATCATCTCACCAAAGGCGCCCTTCCTCCAAGAGCCAAAATATGCAGAGAAATGTGAGATAGACATGGGAACAAGTTGAAGAAGAAAGAATCATGAGCTGACCTATAGATTCAACCTGTAACAAATAAATCCATTGTATCTCCAAATGAAAGGTCTGAATGGAATCTCCAATTTCCAATTAGGATGGGAATCTTTCACCCTCGAAATTGGTACTAAGGAAAGTAGAATAAGACTCTAGTAGCTTGGACAAGCTATGCTCTCCAATTTGCAAAATGAGAAATGATAAAAATCCACTCTCCTTCTTGGTTCTTGTCTTTTATTACCTTCCCAAGCCTTCCATGGTTCGAATTCTCTCCATGAGCTTCATGCCAACTCGAATTGGAAAGAGATTCCAATGTGCGCCACCTGTCCATCAATCCCTAGCCTCCTCCTTCACTCAATTCGAATGGGTGTCTCTTTGGCTGCCCTAACTCCCTTGTGCATCTTATTGGAGGATATTTTTAGCCCTGACATGTCATATATGTCAGATGTCAACATTCAGGTCTGATTTGTGTCATAAGTGTCATAGCATCTTCATCATTGTTGTCATAGAATCTAGGGAATCTAACCCAAGTGTCCCAATAACTCCAAGATGCCTCTTCCTTTTCCATGGGAGTTACTCTTCCTCTCAAATTAGACCCTCATTGAGTCATTCCAAGTATTATGCCCTTCCAACTCCCCCAAGAATGTTGGACTCCGCCTAGGATTTGAATGGGTGAGAGTGGAATGCCATGTGGCATGGGGAATCTTGCTTAAGTGGGCCCCACACCTTCAATGTTCCCTCATGACCAAGTGCCACCTTATTTTCCTATCTTAATTATTTATTTATTTCCCATTTAATATATTTGGTCAAGCTAATTTCCATTTGCGGTTTTATAGTTCCCTTATTCCAAATCTAATGTTTCCACCCCAACCTAGGAAACTAGTAGATTGGTGGAATTTTCTCTTTTTGAGATTTATTTGAATAGGGACATTACATTCCTCCCCACCCAAGATTGCTTTTCCTCAAGCAATTTAAATTGAGGATGCTGCAATATTGTTCCTCCTCTATTAGGTGGCCTTCTAGGAGGAAGGTCTCCAAAAACCTTTTCATTCTTGTGTAGTAGTTTCCTCATCTCCCTTGGATGTTCTGAAATCTTTATTTTTGTCTTGGTGGAAGTGATACAACATTCAGAAGCCCATTCAATATCCCTATGCTTCAATTTGGACTTCATACTGTGGGATGACACTACGTGATTCATATAGGTGTGCATTCCTCTCAATACCCTTTGTTTTCCTTCCGAATCTTTGAATCTCATTTCAGGGATTTGATAGTTCACTGTATGTTTCCCTATAGAGTACAACCATTGCACTCCCAAGACCACATTAGTATCAGCAGCATCAACCACATAAAATCTATCAAAAAAAGTGCAATTACCTATGGTGAGTTGTAGCTTTGGAATCCATGTTTTGCACTCCATGGTATGGTGACCTTGAATGATCACTGTGAAGCTATTGAATGGTTCAGCAGGTATCTTTCTCCTCTCCACCATGGTTGCATCAATAAAGTTATGTTTGTCTCCTCCATATACCAATACCTAAACCCTTTTTCCTTGCACTGATCCCTGGCATCGAATAGTGTTGAAACGAGGAACTCCTGAAAGCACTGCCGTTCTCCCTTTGTCAGGTAATGGATGATATTCTTCTTTTTGCCCTTATTTTTTTCCTTCTTTTGTTGTGTCATATCCCTCTTCTTGGGCTGAAATATGTCCTCCTTCATTCATACCTCCTTCATACTCATCATCATTAGAAAATACTTCAATGAATTGTGCTTTCCCCTTAGCACATTTATGTCCTGGTACCCATGGTTGGAATCATGTGTAACAAAGTTTCTTTCTTTTGAGTTCTTCCTTGCTTGGTCCCTCTTTCTTATCCTTTCCAATTGAATCTTCTTGCCATGGCTTCTTTTCAAATTTGAACTAGGAAGGAAGGTTGGGCTTGGGAGGATACCTTGTCTTGGGTAGCACATTTTGCAGATCTCTTGCCAAGTTCATGGCATATTTCAATGAAGTACGTTTGTGAGCCTTAACTAAACCCTTCAAAGGTTCAGCCAAACCTTCAGTAAATAGAAATACTAATCTTACTATAGATATATCAGCCACCTTAACTGATAGTTTTTGGAATTCCAACATGTACTCATCTGGTGTTCCACTTTGCTTCAACTGTGCTAGTTCTTTGAAAGGCATTTCTGGGTCTTTTTGCTCAAATCTCTGTTAAAAAATTCTTCATATGTTATAACCTGATCATGTCCCAAGGTTTTAATTCCATGGAACCACCATTCATTGGCATCTCCCTCAAGATGAAAAATAGCCATTTTTAGAGCATCCTCTTCAATCATTGGATTTAGCTGAAAATACACATCTAGTTTTTGTATCCAAGTATTTGCAGAACTTTGAGATGAACCATCAAAGGTAGGAAGGGGCATTTTACCTATGGCATAATTCAGTTTTTTTATTTTGAAAAGGATTTCCGTTACCTCCTCTCATTTTGAGCTTGTTTGAGACAGTAAAGAATTGATCAAATGGTAATGTTCTTCTACAATGTTCACTCAACTCTTGCCATTTTGCTAGAATTTCCTTCATGCCAATTTGAGGGTTAGGATCTTCTTTGGTATCAAGAAACTTAGGTGTGGTAGGTCCTATTGAGATCTGAACTCATGAGCTCGATTATGAGGCCCTGTTCTTGAGAAAATGCTTCCACCCACTATCTTCTTTTCCTCACTAGCGGAATTGCTAGTGCCTCATGTGGCCAATTTGCTACCAATTTGACTAGCCATCAATTTGAATCCTTGCATTATATGCCTTGTCATATCTTCAAAAAAAGGTTTCTTGAATTTCCTAAACTCCTCTTTCTTCTCCATATCAGAATTTCATTTCTCATCCTTAGCCATAGTCTCAACAGAATACACCTCTTCTCCTTCTTATTCCTCTTCACCAAAATCACTTTCAGTTTCAGTTTGTGGACATGTCTTCACATAGGGGGAAATGATAGGAAACTTCACCACGTGCTATGAAATTCAAGATTTATGTTCCAAAGACTTATTTAATGTATATGAAACTTATTCAAGACATTAATTACTCTCCATACATCATAAAAATCATAGATATGAACTGATACAAATCGAAATGAAGCAGCTTCAAGCTCTCACAACAAGATGTAGGGGAAATGGCACCATTTATGCATTGTTTGGTATTTTTACATAGTTTCACTTGGTATTTCGACCTGAGAGTATTATGAGAATTAAATATATATTATATATATCATAATAAAAATCAATGGTGTATATTGTACTCTCACAAAGATATCAGCATCTCCCTAAAGGCGCCCTTCCTGCAAGAGCCAAAATATGCAGAGAAATGTGAGATAGAGATGGGAACAAGTTGAAGAAGAAAGAATCAAGAGCTTCCCTGTAGCTTCAACCTGTAACAAATAAATCCATTGTAGATCCAAATGAAAGGTTTGAATGGCCTCTCCAATTTCCAATTAGGATGGGAATCTTTCACCCTCGAAATTGGTACTAAGGCAAGTAGAACAACACTCTACTAGCTTGGACAAGCTATGCTCTCCAATTTGCAAAATGAGAAATGATAAAAAGCTGCTCTCCTTCTTGGTTCCTGTCTTTTATTACCTTCCCAAGCCTTCCATGGTTCGAATTCCCTCCATGAGCTTCATGCCAACTCGAATTGGAAAGAAATTCCAATGTGTGCCACTTTTCCATCAATCCCTAGCCTCCTCCTTCACTCAATTCGAATGGGTGTCTCTTTGGCTGCCCTAACTCCCTTGTGCGCCTTCTTGGAGGCTATTTTTAGACCTGACATGTCATATATGTCAGATGTCAACATTCAGGTCTGATTTGTGTCATAAGTGTCATAGCATCTTCATCATTGTTGTCATAGAAGCTAGGGAATCAAACCCAAGTGTCCCAATAACTCCAAGATTCCTCTTCCTCTTCCATGGGAGTTACTCCTCTCAAATTTGACCCTCATTTAGTCATGCCAAGTATTATTCCCTTCCAAATCCCCCAAGAATGTTGGACTCCACCTAGGATTTGAATGGGTGAGAGTGGAATGCCATGTGGCACGGGGAATCTTGCAAAAATACTTTGTGTTAAATTATAATTACAAGTTTTGTAATTATGACCAATTAGTCAAAGATGAATGTAATGACTCATCATTATTATTTAATAAATAAAAATGGGAGACAAACAATCAAGAAAGTTGTTACAAGAGTTTCCACTGGCCCACTAGGAGGAATGGAAGCTGCTGGAAGGATTGGGACAGATGGTAGCATTTGCACTCTACCATTAGCTGTTGGTATGGGACAACTCCCCCTAATTTTGTGGCATTTCCCCCTCCAGGTGGAGGGAGGTGAGCAGGTAGCTCACTAATGAACAATTAATTACAAAAAGACCTAGGCAGCCTATACAGGGAAATTCGAATTGAGCAGGGAGCTCTTACAATGTTTTCTGCATAAACATTCCACATGTTCATCAAGTGATGGCTGAGAGATTCGAATAGGGAGGCTGTGGAGAGTGCAAGTATAAGTCCACAAATGTTATGAGAAGGACAGACCAGAGGTGTTGGTGTTGGTCCCATTGATTACTAAGCCTGTAAGGCTGGATACATATTTTCTTGCTGTTGCAAGCAGAGACCCTAAGCTTCAGAACTTTCTTCCTCCTGGTGGATCAATGGATAGGCTCAAGGGTCCTAAGGAAGATAGCTTGGCTTCTTGGGAGCAGGTTGGGTGGAACAGGCTTCTTGAGTGATTTGTTCCTCCTATCTTACTCAGGTTCTATTGTTTTGTGTTTCTTTGTCAATCATATGAATGCTCTCAGAAAATGGCTTAGTAATGTTATTAATGATCAATAGCAGTAAAATGTTAGACCCTAATTAATTTAGATTTGCTGAACTAATAAAATGACTCCTCTACATTTTTCCCCATGCGTGGAGCTACATCGTACTCCAGTGCAGAGAGGTAGCATTAAATTTTTCCAGTTAAAAGTGAAACCTAGCATGCATCTAAATATCTAAACCAAAAGACCACCCATGCACAGACTTATGTTCCTCATGCATCTTATATTTTAGCAGTCGTAGATTAGATCCTTGCATGCAATGTTTTTACTGTTCAAATCTGTATGCTGAACAACCTACCAGAAACTAGTCATAGTAATAGGTTCTTTTCTGACTTCTAAAGGTGGACATTATGTTAACAACTAGGGTTTACTGGTCTTTAATTATTTCTTCAAAGAAAACAATACCATGCATTTTGTTTAACCATATTCCCACTTTTCTATTTTCTTATTGTTTTTAGAATCTGATCGATTTTATGGAAAATATTATCTTGTGCAGAAAGAAAGAAAGATACTGTGTTATTTTATCCTTTCATCAGAGTTCCAAATTGGACGAATACAGGAATATAGAATTAGAATAGAAAAACTGTTATATTCATAAGCAATCAAATTAACTGACGAATGCACTGTCATTTTCTTGTTTTCTGTATTATCAACTGTACGTGGCAGAATTTACATCGCAGAATATCATGTTATTAAAAGCAAGAAGAACATAGCATTATTGAATTGACAGAGCATGTTACAGTATCTCTACACCCAAACCAGGGTTGACCTGTCTTATCACATTATTATTTACAAACATTTAAACAGCTGCCAAATCAAACGTTTCATTACCATAGATGATCTAACTGTAGAATCAAGAGTTATTATTCTTGTTCCTTTAAACATCATTACAGACAAGTAGACTTCATTAACATCGACAGCTAGGGTTTAGCATTATCACTTATGTTTTCAAACAAAACCAATTCCTTTCTATTCTCGGCTTAATCCATGTATGCACAGATGCAATGTAAGCCAAGTATATCGCTTTCGGCTTATAGCCAGTATTTAAACAAACAAATTAAAACAGGCTTCCATTTACAGATTTGAAAATGAGAGTTTGAAAACACCCTACATAGCCATTAAACCCTAAATAATTATCATTTCCATTTAAATTAATGATGGTTGCATCCTACAGATTGTCGCATTCTTGTACTGAAGGTTCCATTCAAAACCCAATGCTATTTATACACACAGCTAATGCCGAAACAAAATTACAGTCAATGTATCTCTTCCCTTTAGCTTCACATTTGATCTTCCATCAACCCAGAAGTACCAAAACGACAGACATAAAACGTTAAAGCTGTAAGACTCTTTGCAAACATGAAGGTTCAACCCTACCAAGCTCGCCGAGCCAAGGAATGGCCAGCCATACCTTTTAAACATTTACATCATCTACACTATCAACAAAACTTAAACAGTAACGTTTCCCCAAATGCTACAGGCGAGACAAAAGCCACTATCGTGAAGGCATGCTATCAACACTCTGCTCACCAAGTCTGATTCCAGGAGAACCACTAGGGAGGGATACCACTGAAGCTTACCGGTGGATTCGCTATAGTTCTTCTACCCATCAACTATTCCAGCACCCTGTTTTTCACCGAGAGTTACCTGCCCAACAACCATACACTGAGTTAAATATCAAATCATGAGATAGTATTGCATGCAACAAAGAAAATTTTGAAAACCCTTGCAAACATTACTATACCTGAGTCGTGACAAAGGCTTGACGAAGCTAGCATCCATCCACTGCGAAGGAGAAGCACCCAGCTCGAAGGCCACACTATGTGATACCTTCCGAAAACTTACAACCCGATTGAAACCCCATACTTGCAAGCTACTACAACGCCAAACTGATGCACTCATCCAACCTGTGGATTGCCACACCTTTCAACTCCAAACTTGGCCTCCATTGATGGATTTCACCTACAGTTTGAGGACTTATGCCGGTCTCAGGATCGAGCCCAAGGGAGGCTAAAATACATCAAAACCCTAAGTGCCTCTCGGCCGGTTTGCCTCACCTCCCAAACCCTACCACCGAAACAATGACGAAGAAAACGTTACAAGAATCCATAAGTTACACTAGGGTTCATCTCAATCCCAATACACAACCATCAATGACGGAGATCTAATTTCATTAAGCCACGTTGGAGGGTGGCAGTAGTAGTATTAAATTGCTCATCTACCTCCCGGGCCATGAAGTTGCCATTTCTGTTGACACCAGGGCAGGAGGCCAGTCACAACTCAGCATTGCCAAACCTTATCACGCGTCGAAACATCCACCATGACGTGCACATAACATTATCCTTAACACAGTGGCCAGGTAAATTAATTTCAAACCCAATCATTTACTACACCCTCGACTTCGTACGCAGGCTTTTTGCAATGCCATCATTCCACCTGCCAGCCATACGGATCAACGTTTATAGCATCGACTTTATAAATCATACCAAGGTTAAAAACATTCATCGGTAGCATGTATAAAAGATTTGGTATGTTCCATGCAAGTCGACAC
Source organism: Larix kaempferi (assembly GCA_027924585.1). Lineage (NCBI taxonomy): Eukaryota > Viridiplantae > Streptophyta > Pinopsida > Pinales > Pinaceae > Larix > Larix kaempferi. The sequence continues at coordinate 1,583,552 of BSBM01000445.1, forward strand.
GAATGCACTCATATCATCACGGTAACCTAGGTCATATTCGATCTAAGGTATGGGTAGATTTCGCCCCAACCTAATATAAAAATTATCACAACGTTTATTATAAAGCACTTCAAGCTTTGCTCGTATCATAATTTGTATGGGGATACCCTTTAGGGTATAGTTGCCACCCATGAACCATCATATAATTGCAAAGGTAAGGTATTAATGTATATCACACCCCATTATAGTTGCTTAGGTAGTAAAGAACCTTGAACCACCTTGCCACTCTCTCTATGGCGACCATAGGACCATGTTCCTTTGCCTTAGATTTTTCACGAGTTGAATTTTATGCAAAGATTGTTTTAAAAACAAATGGCAAGCCATTCATGGAATGATCATCAGAGAAGCCATAAACTCTTAGTATGGAAAACTGATAACAATCACACTCTGAGATTGACGTTTTCTACAGGTTTTGAAATAGCTAGGTTCATATTACAAAATTGGAAGGAGACCATACCTGTAGCGTCGAAATCATAAGTAGTTTTTATTGATATCACGGTTATTAAACACTCTGAATTTTATCCCTATCTCTTACCTGCGAATCTGTGCATGAAGGACAAGTACAATGCTTTAGCTGAATAGCTAAGTAAGCCTCGGGGCACCTCGTGGGACCCCTTTCATCATCATCCAGAAAATTTAAATTGTCAGTACTTGTCGAGAAAAATTCTGTTTTCCAAATGCATCAAAATTTTCAATCAGTCCAGCTTATAAATAAAGAACATAATCATTAATTGGATTCATGACGTGTCGCCGACACGATACGCCATCAGAAGACAAAAGACACAGCAGTTAAATTGTTTCCTACCAAGCATCACATTTATTAATTGCTGCTTTATTAATTATTATTATTTCCGCATTTTACAAATATTAGCTTTTTATGGCGATATAATTTTTTTAAAATTTTTATGAAAATATTGGGATGTCACATTTCACATGTTGAGTGCAGAGTGTGGGGATCTCCAAACTTGATGATAATCCCTCCAAATTTCTCTCCCTCATTCTGCATGTGGAATGTGGATGATTATCACCTATAGTCCTATTCATGGTTCATTTATGTCTAGGCCTTTTTTATTTTTTTGCTGCATTTAAGGTGCACTAACCCCGTGACTTCAAAATTTCCCTTCAAAGATAATATTAAATCTACACAATGACAAAAAGTCCATTAAAGATCATCATGCCACACAAATTTGATGGTTGAATGTGGATAACTTGAAACAATTTCCATTGATTGAGGATACTCTACCTAGGGTTCTGTAGTCAATAGGTGAATGATCAAAGATGGTTCCTAGAAGGAATTATGACCCTTACTATGGTTATACATTGAATAGTTTATCTCAACAGGATAAAGAATTACATTGTTCTTCAGCTTATAAGTGGTATTCGGAGATGGAGGAGTGTTTGCAAAAGGATTGTAAGGTGTGGATATATGGTTTATCCAAATCTATTTGTGTTCCTAAAGTGTATGATTTCCAAAAACTTGTCCATTGGTGTTAAAAAAAAATTGATGCCAAGCTACATCATGAATTTGAAGGAATCTAGGAAGACACCCATTACATTGACATCTGACCACATCCTTCAGAAATATGTGAAGAATCCTTGTACCAAATTAAATGGCAAGGGTGATTATATTCTAAGGAAATGCATGACACACCCATCCATTGAGAATGTCATGGTCTACCAAATTGATATTACAAACTTGTTAGAGCCATATCAATAGGTGGCTTGGCTCTCCATTAGGATTATTAGTGAAGAAAGTATGAAAAATGTTCCTAGGTATGTATTATACATTATGCAATATGTGGTGAATAAAGATGTAGTCTTTAACTTGGAAAATTCCGTATCCAACGAGATTTCCTGCCACTTCGCTAATTTTTATAAGGCTCGAAGATTTTTTAAGACCTTGTATTTGGTGTATGCAATTATCTTTTGCAACCAGATTGAAAATATGTCTCCCGAATGGGATTTTTGTATAGACTTGAAACCCATTCCATTATGATAAACGATGTTTTGGAAGCACAAGGCACATTTTAGTTTTTATAAAGTTCAAGACTTGTTTATGGAATATCTAAACAAATGTGATAGGGCATTGCTCGAAGAGATTAACTAAGGAATCCCAAGACCTTCTCCAATGGAGTGACTTCATTTATGAGGAGAGAAACACATATACATTCAAATTTACAATTTCAAATAGAAACCATATCTATTGCCCAAATTCACATTTGATAGATTCTTTCTGAGTGAATTTTGTAGACAGTGACAAAAGTGGTCCTCATTCTTTGAGGGTGAGAAAATAAAGCAGTTCGTTACTATTTGATACGTATTTGTGAGTAGCACAATGAAAGGAACAATTCACATGATAGAGTTGGCATAGGGATTGCAATCTCTTGATTAAAGGAAGCCAAGGCTATCAAGGGTTACGACCTTGAAGTCGTATTTAAAGCTTTCATCACTGTACAAAAATAAAAACTCTTGTTTTGCTTCTTCTAAATGGAAATTTGAGGGTGGTTGAAATAATGAAGGACCTGAGGTTAAGCAAGAACTTATTTATCATCATAGTGGTGAAGTAATGGCTCATAGTGATTTTCACACTTTGATTAGTTCAAATACTATCCCTAGAGGAAAATCTATTCAACGAAATATGACTGGTGAAGCTAGCTATCAACAACCAATTGTCAAGCAAAGAGGTTGGTCATTAATCAATGGAAGGGGTGGTTTTGGTATCCCATTCTGGTAGAAATTCCATTATGTTCTATAAAACCTAATACCACTACTTCCCCAAAGGAGAACGTTGGAGGAACTAGAGGTGTTAATGATGGAAAAGATGATAAAAGACCCCCATGATGAAAATATAAAAAGAACACATTGTCTCCAAGAGTAAAAGTCGCCTAAAAATGAACCTACTTCTCAATTAAAGACAGTTGAATTCATTGACAATATCATGGAGGTTGAGGACCAAATTGATGTGATACCGATCTATGTCATTGTGCAATTGGGAAACAATACTTTCATGAAAGGGACAAATGTCTCATGAGATCTCCCTATCTTCAAAGATAATTCAATCACACTACACAACACTGATTTTTATCCATAGGCCAAGAAATTGTAGGCTAGAAAAGTAAGGGCAAAAGGGGAAAATATCTTGGAAAACAATTGCACTTCATTGGATATTAAAGAAATAGGAAGTAAAGGAGACCTTTGGATACATCATGATACTATTGGAATGCTTAGGCATCTTGTTCAAGAATCGATGGATGAGAACACCAAGTTGAAGAGGAGGATCACTGAGTTAGAATCCGCATTGATACATGGAACATTGTTTACACAATCGTTCGTCATAAGAACCCATGAAGAGTAGCCAAAGCATAATGTAGAATTCATTTCAAAAATGAAGAAGGCTCAGGGATTGTTAGAAGGAGAAAGAGAGATGAAAACTACCAATATTGAGGAGCAAATAAATTTATTAATGGACCTTTGGGAATTGATAGGCAAATCTTATGTTAGTACTACTAAGATTGTTTCTTTGACTAATCTCTTCAATCAGTGACTGCAAACTAACCAAGAATTCTTTAAGAGTTATATTGAGACCTTCATGATCTATATTGTCTAGAAGGAATATGCATTCATGACATGATTTATGATTTATTCATGATTTGCACCCACTATCCGAGAAAGAGTTATATTGTCTAGAAGGAATATGCATTCATGACATGATTAGTTCTTATAGGAAAATTGCATGTAAATAAAAGCATGAATAAATCATGTATAAAAGCATAAAAGCAACTTAGGTTTTGAAATGTTGCAAATAGCACATGGTCTCGGAAACATCATGTTCATAGGAAGTCAAACCAGTTGCTAGCATTCTTGGCATTATTTCGATATATAAAATTGTATCGATAAAAATATTGGGTTGTTCTTCATCTCTCTCTCTCTCTCTCTCTGTTCATTTCAGTACTTACTATTTAGATAGTTGTGCCTTTGAGTTCACTTATTCATCCTTTTACAGTGTTGTTTAATTGATTTATGCTTATGATTTATAATAGCCTTTAATTTTATGTTTTGTTGCACATAATTTTTGTTTACATGCTTGTTAGTAATATAGTGGTCCATAAGTCTGTATGTAATTGTTATGGGTGGAATAATAGCATATTACAGCCTGATATATTTCATTTTCAACTAATTTAGCTTACATGAATTAATTGTTATCATATCCGATTTCTTACTTTTAGCGGTTTCTTGCATTCATCAATTTAAATTAATCTTAGCATTTTTTGTATCATTTGGAATTTGCAGATTTGAATTTATTACTCACCTACTATAGTTGAATTTTAATCTAAAGAGCATTGTAAAATTAACATGCACAACTAGACGAAGAATTAGTACCCTTAAAGGGAATGAATCCACTAATTGATTTGACTAAGGATTCTAACCACATAGTTGATTAGTTTTAGGGCACTAAACTTTTAGTTTTCATTCCCTCTTTCCCCTTGAAAGCCCTGGAAAGGGCATTTTCCATGTTCTTGCTTGAATCTTGGTTTTGGCATCAACAGAACTCACAACAAATAATGAACTCCCAAGATATATGTATGTGAATCCAAAGAGTAATCTATGATTTATAAGCATGATCACAAATCTCAAATTGCTACTTAACACCATTATAAAAAACAATTCCAACAACCAGAGTAATAAGAAAGTTTAATCTCATCATTCATTGAATAACAATGGAAGAAAAACTTTGATTGAAAATTGGTGAGTGAACTCACTACCAAGTGAATGACTCAGAGCTATATAATGAACTAACAAGATATTTATATGTTAATCCAAAAGGAATTATTTAATTTATAGGGATGTCCAAAAATCCAAGTGTGCTACTATGCTACTAAACAATGTTATAAAAAACTAAATCCAACGACTAAACTAACAAGAGGTTATTTTCAATCATTGAATAATGATGGAAGAATAAATTTCCTTGAAATTTGGTGAATGAATTCACTGCCAAGTGAAAACACACACACACACACACATATTCCAGGATAGGTTTGATATAAGTCTATTGTTTTTCTATTTTCCTTTTTGAGACTTTACATTGAGCAAATTGATTAATGTTTAAAATAAGAATGTTGCTAGGGACTGCCATAGCATGGCACACAAATTTGTGATAATTGTCTTGTTTGGTATGCCTAAATTGTGATGACTATGTTCCTAACCAAAGCTTAAGTTCAAATATTGATGTTTGATACTATCTTTGGGTATTAATGCTTCCATCGGTGCTTATACAAAATGCACTTGGAATGCAAAATATGGCATGCTATAATGTTTTGGGGTTTATTCTAATCACTCTACACACTTACCAACATTACTATTGTATTTTCATACTTGATTTCTCATACAACATTACAATAAAAATGCTCTTATTCATGCTCCTCACATATTGATTTTTTGGGTTCCCTTCCAAGGAAAACACTTATTTGTTGATATCACCATGTATTTACATTATGCTCACGATATCCTTTCACCTATTTTATATGATTTCCTTCTCACAAGATACAAAGATTTTCATCTGACTGTAAGGCTCTCAAAATACCTCTAAAATGGCATAATCTATTAGGGTTTCACATTGAGTTGAAGTTTGATGGCACCAAATTGAAGGCACTAGAATATTTTTTAATATCTGCTTGAAAGGCAATAATGCATGCAAATAGTTGTTTTTAAATCCACTTCATGACAACCAGATTTTTATAGTTGGAGGAAGGTTGTTAACGACTACCGTATTCTCTAGTATGCCTATATTGTGAAGGATATGTGCAACTAAGGTCCCTAAAATTAGTTGTCTTTCCTCTTGGAGTAAAACTATTCAAACGGGAACCTTCATCCCATTTCAATAACCCTACCCATTAAACCTAATGGTAGCTACATGATGGTAGGGTGATTCCACTTCCAAAAAAAAAACTAACAACAAATTAATATGATATTCAGATTAAAATAGTGTGTTAGCGGGTCCTACAATGGTTTTGAAGTTTAAATTGCTCTACAAGGCATAGGTTTGATGATTGAAGTACTCTACAAGAACATTTTTTTGAAAAAGCAATGAGGAAGTGACAGAATGTATTTTTAATACATGGAAAGCAATGGAATCCCTAGCCTTGATTCCACATCAATGTATGCCAAGAAATTTGGGCATGAATTGGCTTCTAGAGGTAAATTAATCGCTTGTGTCCAAGGATTCATCTCCTTCATCCTCACCATACCACCCCAACCCTACACTACCAAAACCCCTCCACTACCCAAATCACTCTACCAAAATCGCATCATTGTCAAAATCCCTCCACCAAAACCCCCACAACAGTGCCAAATCATTCAACATTGTCAACTCATCCTCCACTACCAAAACCTTCAATATTGTCAACTCACCCTCCACTACTAAAACCTTCAACATTGTCGAATCGCCATAAAAAACTTTCAACACTATCAACTTGCCCGCAAACATTGACTTTATATTGAAATAATATTGACATCCAAGATAGCTAAGATAGCTTAAAATATCTATGCATAGAAGTATATCTTGTATTCATTTGAGGGGAAAGATTCAACACCAAGACCATGAAAGAAGCATACAAAGAGAAAATTCAATCTCTTGACACTCATTAAGAGATCATATCAGTAGAATCTCACAGCCTCTATGAAGAAGATATTTTTTACATCATACAAAGAGACCTAGAATCCAATACTGTGAGAATAGAGTGATATGTTTATGTAATAAACTCCAAATGTTTTATAAACCTCTAACTAATTAGGCCAACCTACAAATTAGACTATGTATTAATTATTATTATTTTTTAATTATTTAGAATAAACCATTTCTTAAATGACTAAGTTAATTATATAACTTTTGGAAAGTAAGATAAAAAGTACAACCAACTAATATATCTATATATATTTATGTATAGATTCCAAATCTTATTTTCTTATTATATAGTTTTCTATATAGATTACAAATCTCCCTCTCATATGTCATGAAACGTTTTGGTGCTTAAAAGTTAGATGTCTTTACAACCAACCAAAGAGATAGTAGTTTAATATAATATAATTATTTTTTATATTAATAAAGAAAAATGATTATTTTTCGAGGAGAAATTAAGATTTTAGTATAGGAATTTAAAGATGGAGAATTCCCACTTTGTTTTCAAATACTAATAATGGTTCATATAATCAAGAGCACCATGTTCTTAAGATAATTTAAAAGGTCCAAATAAAATGTGATAAATCTAATAACTTGAGTGATAATATAAGGGTCATATCAAATGGAGATCATCTTGTAAGGTTTTTGTAATGTTGTCATTTGAATTATTACTCTTTCACATATAATCATACTCTAGTATCAACATTGAAGTGATGTAAACATCGATGTTTATAACACATTGATTTATTGTATTTGACTTCTCAATAAATATTCATACCTTCGGTGTGGACTTTGGTAATGTATAAGGTTTTGCTTTCCCAAAAAACAAATCACCAAGAAATTCAAGGGTTGCTTCCCTACATTCATAAATGGCATCCCTATTAAGCCCATCAACCTAGACTAATGCATGTAGTCCAAGGGGATTCAACCCACATGTGTTTTGAGATTTATTAAACAAACCAATAGAATTCTAAAGTTTGGTTTATTGATGATGAAAATAGGGAAATTATTATATCAGAAAGAAATAATTTTATAAAAATGAGGCAAGCCATTTTTCTTGGCTCCCACTTATGTATTTTTAGTAGGAAAAAAAGGTGGTTTGAAAGATTGGTAGGAAAACAAGTGGCCAAAATATATAATGATTCCCTTTTGATTCTCAATTAGATACGTGGATTATATCATTATTGTTGTTAGTTGCAGCCATATTTTTTCATTCATTGGTGTGAAAAAATCAAAGTTGTGCTTTCTAAGTTATGGGCAGTATTGTCTCTTGTCTCTTGTCTCATATTCTCATAATTTTTTTAAAGTGAGCTTCATTTGTATAATGTAGTTTTCAACTTTTAAAAATTGCACATGTTCTTTACATGAGACAATTAATTGTATCATGTAAAACCAAATTCATGAGCAAATAATAATAATAATAATAATAATTGATGTTGTAGATTAGTAGTAATAGTGACTATTGGGATATCCAATGTTGAACGCATTGTCAACTTTTGATTGGATGATTTAAAATTAGCCAAGGGAATAGCCTAGCATTTGCATAACAGTGGCATCATATCAAACCTGGTTGTCATTATGAACAATATTAAAAAAAAAAATGTAGAGATTTTATTGTTGTATGCATGAAGAGGTGTTAAATTTGGATTGGATGATTTAAACGTAACCAAGGGAACAGCCTACCTACATAGAAAGCATTTGCATAACAGTGACATCATATCAAACTTTGTTGTTTCATAGTGAACAATAAAAATAAAAAAAATTCTATGGAGAGGTCTCATTGCTGCATGCATAAAGAGGTGCAGATATGTCAAAAGCAAAGGGTAATCACAAAGAGGTGCAGATACGTGAATGGATACAAATATTTAAACACATTGAGTGCTCCTTGCAACAAGTTGAGGATAATCAAACAAACATTTTTATGAACTATGAATCAATGCTGAGGAGCATGTAAATGATATCGATTCTAATAAATCAGTACATTTTTATGTTGATGAATATGATAAATAGATTCCATGAGATACTAGGTCATCATTCATTCTCAAGAAAGTCAATATTACATAGATGTTCAAAGCAAAAAGATTGCATAAACACATGTCTTGTCACAAATGTGGATGAGCACAATGTTATTAAAGGGTAGAGGTTCGGACTTCTCTCATTTGGTGTGTTGGTGAAAGAACTATTGTTTTGGGATAATTTCTCATTCTTCATTAGGGAAATTTTGAGGTAAAAAATGGGCCTCAAAACAAAAGAAATGTACTATAAAAATCAACCAATAGGATTCAAGGTGATGATGTCAACCATGGGGGATGAATCACCATTTTTTGGGTAAAAATGTAAAAAGGTAAAAAGGTCAGTAAAAAAACTACTTCAACTTGTATTTTCAACTTATCTCCCTGTATATTCACTCAAATTTCTATCCGGAGCAGTTGTTGGATGGAGAATTCAATTCCAAATCCAAGGAGTACCCATTCGGCATACTTTTGATGGACCCCACTGCCCCAAAAACAAGAAATACTTGAAAAAATGTGATGACATCATCATCACGTTACCTCTAGATGACGCAAGCATTACCTCCAGAGGAAAGCATGTTTGCCTTCACCTTAACCTTGAAAAATCTGAAAGGTGGCCTGCAACATCTTCTCTGGTTTCCGCAACACTCACTTGGTTTATTATTTCAAGTCTTCCATTGTCTTCTCTGGTTCTGCATCATAAACAATTGTCTGACTTTCATAATCATCTTTTCCAATATTTTCTTCTAAACCTGAAAACACAACATCATTTTTTCTTCTCATAATTTTCTAGTCAAATTGAATTTGAAACCTAATCTAATTACACTAATCATCTCCGAGACCTCAACCGCCTGACTGTATTATTATGTCATATTTATGGTTAATATTTAATGACATATTTTGACTTTCAAAATTACAATACAATATATGCTCATCATAGCCTTCCACATTTAATGGACTAATCAATAGAAACATGCACATTAATTTTAACTTTCAAAATTACGATACAAGATCTGCTCATCATAGCCTTCCACATTTTATGGACTAATCAATAGAAACGTGCACATTAATTTTGACTTTCAAAATTACGATACAAGATATGCTCATTATAGCCTTCCACATTTCATGGGCTAATCAATGGAAACATGCACATTAAAACATCACGAAAAAATTCAATTTCAGAATTCTAAAAAAATCCATGACATTTTTCAGAATAATGCATCCCAGCACTTAATTTATTTGCCTAGGATAAAATTAATCGTTGTACAACATTGTTTGAAAGGAGAAATTTTATATAGTTTGAATTTTCTAATTAAGCTACAAACATAGTTTATACATATAATTTTGTTTGCATGATATTATTGAAAAGACTAGGCAATCTGGAGAAGGAATTACCAGTGAAAATAATACAAATGCATCATAATATAATGACATTTAAAGTCAAAATTCATTGTAAAATGTATAAAGTTTGTAAAGTCCTACTTATATAGGGTTTCAAAACATAACAAAAAAGGTCTGAAAACCAAACCTTACAATATATAGTAGCGAGGTGCCCAAACAAATAGGATATGCAGAATGATGTAATTGACAACTCCTGATATTTTGACAAACACAAATGCGAGAAAAATCCAGGAAATTCATTCAAACCCAGACTATTGACATGTGACTTTAATTCTACAAGATCCCACGACCTTTAACTCAGAATGACTTACAAATAAAATAACATTATCCCTTTTTCAACACTCTCTTATGCTTTACAGAGATAATGACCTGTTTTGCAGCTATTTTCACCGATATTAATCTCAGAATTCCCTTCAGAAACAGGACAGACTGAGATTCCAGAAAGTGTGTGTCCCTGAAAAGAGAACTCTATGCGACCTTTTACATTTGGTTCTTTCCTGTGAGAAGCCTCATCTGTGGAATCCTGAGAGCTGACTGGCATCTGAACTCTTAAACGTCCTGGACGACCATGTAATTGGATCTCCGGAATATGCCATCTTAATTCTTGACTATGCCGGTACAAAGTAGCCTTTGGAGACACTTTCAATAAAGTAGGATCCTCTGGCAATTTCAAAATAAAAGCCACATCTTTAAGGGGTGAAGGTAAAAATGGATTGGCTACATACTGTATCATTACTGAAAGCAAGGTCCCACTTTGACGTGTGACCAAACGAACCCTCAAAGGCAATGGAGTAAAACGAGGTTGAAGACGATATTTCAAAACTGTAATAGGATTATCTGATGCTGGAGTTCGAACATGAAACAAACCCTTTCCTAGGGTGCTAACAATTGCATCCTTCATGATAGCACTCTTGATGCCAGCTGTACCATCAAGCCTAAATGAAAATTCAATATCCTTACCACCAGAGTCTTTTGGGGAAGTAGTTTTCAAGTACAATATACCCTGAAGTCCAATCTTTTTAAGTACTGACCCTTTAAACTCAGCATGGATCTCCTCAGACATGTATAATAAGGGACCCTTGTTTTCAGAAGCCTTCCCTATGTCCATAGTTACACCAGGTGGAGTTGCCCCTGGCAGTGATGGTTTTGATGTTGTCGGTCCAGTCTCCAGCTCTTCAAGGCCTCCAAGCCCTTTGGGTTTATCTTGCTCAATAGTTGCTCCAAATTCAGATGCATCTAAACCTCCACCAAAGGCATCATCTAGCCCTTCAAATGTCTCAGATAGAGTTGCCTCCTCATTCCCAAACTCAATTCCTCCATAGTCTCCTTCAAACCCCTCCACTCCAATAAACATGGACTCTGCTGTCGCATTTGTTGTCAGTTTTGTAACTTCCAACTCAGCAAGGACAGCTGTGACATCAGAGGATGCCTCCTTGTTCTTCTTAAAACCACCGGCAAGTTCATCTTGCTTATTCACAGTATCACTAACAGCAAATGGGTCTTCATTTTCTGGTTTATCCACCGACTGCTGTTGAGAAGCCTGAGCTGCAGTGTTCTGTTGGGCAGGAGCAAAAGTTGCCGCCACCTCATCCCCAGCAGATAAGGTCTCTTCTGGCAACTCAAAAGAAGCCTGTGAGAGAACTTGTACATTTGCCTGATGCTCAACGGACTGCCCTTCTACCTGATTCCAGTTATCTGCACCACGTGCACGATTCTCTGCATCAATAGCAGAAAGAACCATCTTAGCAATACCTTCCCCATGTATAGATGTCAAAATAGTGGCAAGCCTTGTGCTGCTTACCCCACGCAAAACTATATCTAAAGCCATGTAAATTTCTGTATACTTGCGATGAAGCTTGTCAGAAGTAACATCAACCCCTCTACAAGCTGCTACAACTACACTTACTGCTTGATTTACAATTCCAGTACATTCAAAAACATTGTTTACATTAACATCCTGATCTGCACTTGTAATACCAAGGACATAAATGCTATTCACCAAACGGTATACTATCCGATATTTGCTTTCCTTTCCAACTATTACTTGTCCACTTGAAGCTGCCAAAGGATCATCGCCAAGTCCTTGATCAACATCATCAGATGTATTACTTTTTCCACTTGCAAAGGCAAGACGAGTGGTTCTAAATCCGGAGAGAGCTACCAATGCTCTTGCAGGAGGAAACCATTCTCGGGTTTGAAGAAGAATATCAGACCCCCTTGTAGGCTGTAAAGCAAGTGCTAAACATGCCATAATGCAACTGACTCCTAAATAACAGCTTCGTTCAAACTTGAAAGGTTCTGTCTAAGACTGAGTATGTATGCTGCAAAATAACATATCCATTTCTTATAATTAGATGTACTGATATATAGGTAGTATGTCCCTCTATAGTTCCTATTTAACTAAGAGTGAAATGTTAAAACTTGTTTCAGAATTGCATTCTTATTTGTCAAAGACATGTGATTCAATTAACCCAACGACATGCATATATGTCTGTCACAAAAGTGAAGTCAGAGGACATTTTCAAATGAATGCAATGTTCTTTCAGATTACCTGTATCTATTAGGTATTTCTTTAAAAGGAACCATTCTCAGACTTGACTGAATGAGCCAACTTGTGTCCTTGTTGCGAGTTGCTTCTGAAAGGACAAAGAAAAGAAAAAAGTAAATATGGGTACAAATCTCAAAAGTGATGAAAGCTATATGAATCATGTCATAGATCTGCAGAACTCTGAAACAGCTAATCCAACCTTACATCTTGTGACTTGTCCTACTATCCATTGTTCAATTAAAATCAACAACTAAATGTGATAATCCAACCAAAGAAGTATGGAACATGTGTCTTCCACATTTAAAATCCATGCAGTAAACCAAGTTGTCTCAAGCTCAATATCCCACTTTTAACTTTCTGCACGCCCTCTTTGTCGATGCACAACTTTACCAGTATAATCCAAAAGGTAAATTAAAATTTTCCCGTGCCAATGGGAGACGTTTCCAGAATTCATTGTGAAACCCTGAAATTGAATCAGAGGCATCCATAATAGCTTTTGAGATTATTCTGAAAGTGTTTACACCATGCTTGAGGGTGCTCCATGTGATGGGTTGCATGGTGTGTTAACTACCTTTGGTTGTACCGTGATGGGCATACACATTGGAAATAGCTTACGCAAGGATCGCTATGCCTTGACTACATGCTTATGTGGCACACTTCCTTAGTAGGTTGGAGACCTATGTGGCTTGGTGAGATTCTTCATGATGTGTGCACATGGAGACTTTGGTTGCTTGCTTCGGAGAGTGCCCCATTTGGAGGAGAAGAATTGGGCATCTAAGAGGAGGGTGTTCAACCCTAGGTAGCAAGGGAACACTTGGTTGCTTGCATGAAGGCTTGTTCTTGACACGAGAACACTTGGGTTAAGGAGTGATCATGTAGGTGTGGTGGAACCAGAGGTACACATCGCTTAGGATGGAATGTTGGGGCATTGGAGACCTTTGGAGGAGAAGCGTTGGACACTTCTTGTGGACCGCTCACCTTGGGACCCTTGGTGGACATGCATACCTTGGATCTTGACATGTGTCACTTAGAGTTGGTGTGCTTCACATGTGGACCTATTTGCATATTGTGGACATTATCCAGACATTATCCACTTTGTTATTGTTGGCCTCCCTCACCTTTCATATAAATGAAGGCAAGAGATAGTCTTTTCATTCAATCATGTTGATCACATCATTGTATTTGAGATGTGAGAGCTAGAGCAAATTTGTCTCTTTCACTTCACCTCTTCTTCATTGTACTTTGTTCTCTTTGTTTTGAGTGCTAGGGTTCTTCAGGGGATTCAAGAAAAAGATTAGGGTTAGGGTTTGCCCAGATAAGGGAAGCTAGGGTTTGGGAGAAACCCTAGAGGAGCAAAGGGAGCATTTGTTATTGTAGTTATTGTGAGAGAAGACTAGGGTTTTGTGCCAATTGGAAACCTTAGTGTGCTACTTGGAGTGCTTGATGTAGAGAAGATATAGAGAGACTATCTTGTTTTCTCTTGTACACTTGTGGGATGCAAGTGCAGGTGCCATGGAGGAGTTATCGATGTGCATAGTTATACTAGCTTCTGTGGATCTTTGGGGTGGCCAGCTTTTGTTGGGAGTGATCCTAGCTGGAAGTTGGTGGCAGGGATTTTCTTATGGTATCTCTAACTAGGATTTAAAGAGCATGACTTGTACCAGCTTGTATTTAGTTGTTGGTATGTACTTGTAACTTCATCTTTTATATATATATGAAGCATGCTTTGCTGCCCAAACTTTGTGCACTTGCAGATCTGATTTTCAGCTTATGTTCTCATGGTGATTGAGTAGTTTCTAGCACTGGTTATGCTTGTTCATTTGACATAAGTTCATAACATTGAGCAAACATTGTTATTTGATTTGACAAACACATAGATGCTAATTAAAAAAATTGTGGCCAGATCCACTGCAATAAGTTATTTTCAGATCTTGTTTATGTTGGGAAATGAACCCTAAGGGCTGGAAACATTGTTCCATTGAAGTACACCTGTTTGGTATTTATTTTCTTGAGTTGCCTTGTGTATTTGGTTGAAAAGAAGTAAAGTATATACTGCTATAATTTATATTTTCGACTCAACCCTAATGCTGAAAGTTCACAGGAAATAGATTCAAGGACTATCAAGGTTGATGTGAAATTTCTGAATTTGTATTTATTACCATATAGTGAAATTCCAAGTTTCCAACATAGTATCAGAGTTTATTTGACTGGGATCGCTCTCTTTGTGAAAAGAAAGTTGAATATTTCAGTTGTTTCATACCTAGGAGAGGTGCTTGACCTAGTACAAGCGATTTGATGTGAAACCCTAGTGCACTTGGGACTCTGGGAGAAGTGCTTGAACCCTACAAGGGTTCTTCTACTTTATTTTTTGTTGATTTTGTTCTGAGGTGTGCTTCAGATTTGTAGGATGACTTCCAGTCTAGAGAATGTGACAAGTTGGATGGTACTTCCAATTTTACACCTTGGAAGTGCAGGCTGCAAATGCTCTTTTGGAGGAGGCCAAGCTTTGGGAGCATATTGAGAAAGAGATCATTGCACCTACTGATCCAAAATTGTAGGCCTTGCATGTTAAGAAGGATGCCAAGGCAAAGAGAATCATTCTTGATTCAGTGAAGGATCACTTGATAACTCAAATTGCAAAGAAGACGACCGTTAACAAAATGTATGATGTTTTGGCCAAGTGGCAAGTTGGATGGTGCTTCCAATTTTACACCTACAAAATGTAGGCTGCAAATGTTTTTGGAGGAGGCCGAGCTTTGGGAACATATTGAGAAAGGGATCATTGAACATACCAATCTGAAACTGTTGGCCTTACATGTTAAGAACGATGATAAGGCAAAAAGAATCACTTGATCATTCACATTACAAAGAAGACCATTAATGAAATGTATGATGCTTTAGCCAGTTTATATCAAAGTTCCAATGTCTCGAGACAAATGTTCTTGAGAAACAAGTTTTCAACCATCCACATGAGTAAGATAGATACAACCGTGAGCTATCTACTCAAGATCACAGAGTTGAGAGATCAATTGGCTGCCACTGGGACAAAAGTGGAAGATATGGAATTGGTGTCCATTGCCTTGAATGGATTCGCTCCATCTTGGAAACCTTTGTCCAAGGTGTTTGTACTCGTGAGCAGTTACCTACTTATAATAAGCATTGGAATGACTTTGTGCAGAAAGAGATAAGGTTGGAATCCTGTTTAATGAAGGAAGTAGAAGGCCTAGCCATTGTTGGGAGGATGAGGAAGGGAAACAAGAAAGGATACAATAAGGGTAAGAAGAAAGAATCAAGCCAAGGTAAGAAGGATATGAGTAATTTGAAATGTTTTAGGTATCACCAAGTAGGACATTATGCCAGCCAATGTTCAAAGAAGAGGGGGAACACCAAGCAGTGGACATAGGTTGTAGGGAGTACAAGTCCTATAGTAGGAGTGGATGAGTTATCATCCCAACTTGAGAGCACCTTCTCCATGGTCTCTTGTTTATGTTCCAACACTATGTCAAGTGTCGGCTGGTATGTAGACAGTGGGGCATTGAGACATATGACTTGCGATAGGAAACTCTTCAACAAGCTTCAAGAGCAAGATTGGGGAATGAGAGTGGAGTTGGATGATGATGCGACATATCCTATGAAAGGAGTGGGCTCCATATCCTTCCGGATGGCATCAAGTGATGTTTACAAGTTGAATGATGTTTTGTTTGTTCTTGGTTTGAAGAAAAATATTCTTTCACTTTCTTGTATGATAGATTTTCAGTGTAGAATTACTTTTAGTTTTGAAGGACAACAGTGCACTATCAATGATTGTAATCTAGTAAGTCCAAGGGTTTTGGATAGAGGTGTGTAAGATGGTGGCCTTTACAGGTTACTTGTTGATCCTATGGTGCTTGTACATACAGCAGGAAGCTAGGTGAGCCTTCTAGTTTTGAAGAAGCATATGCAAAGCATGTATGGTGCAATGCCATAGAGGTAGGTTCAAAACTAAGTTGAGCAAAACGTGGAAACATGTTGACATTTTAGAAGGAAGACCATGTCTATATTAACTCCCATAGATGATTACATGATGCAAAATCCATAATCAGCCTTTATAGATGAGGCTACACATCCAAAACCAGCCTTTATACATGAAGCTATATGTGCCAAAATAAAACATGAGCAAAAGACTAATACAATTACATATCCATCTCATCTTCATCTTTGTCAACAAAAATAGAACAAGATGCCTTTTCAGCAAAACTGAAGAATGGATTGGAAAAAGAGGCAGGCATCATCAACAATATCAAAGGCAGCAATAGAGAGTTCCAAGTAGGTTTCTAACTTTCTAGCAAGAGAGAGTTATAGGAAAATGGACGTTGTTGGGGTATCTAAACTTTCTACAATTTCTATTGTTTTTCCAAATGAATCTAAAAACTAATTGGTAGGTTTAGAAACTAATAAAATGTCTTCATTAATCACTAATTAAGGGCTTTTAGGCTCTCTATGGGAAATTAATTGGCAGGTTTAGAAACTAATAAAATGCCTTCATTAATCACTAATTAAGGGTTTTTAGGCTCTCTATGGGTCCCACACCCCTCATGGGTGCTTGGGTGGGCCCACAACGTTCAAAAACTCTGATGAAACATCATCAAAACGTGCCAAAAGGCCCAAAAACAGCCCGGAAACGGCCTCAGCCATACCATACAGCATTTCCAAATTGTGAAACATCGTATGATATGGCTAAGGCCATTTCCACATCATTGTGCACTTGCTTTGACATTTCCGGGTGTTTCAAGTACTAGAACATTACTTGGGTAAGTGTTTTTTACAACAAAGGTTTAAAACTATTGTGGAATTGGTGATTGATTCCAAAGTTGTAGCTAATGTGAGTGTTGAAGAGTACCAAGATAGGGTTGTTTTATTAACTTAGAAAAAAGGTGTTGACCATGATGAGATTTGTGTTCCAATTGTTACTAGAGAATTCTCTTAAAAAGAGGGAGTTGACCTTGTTGAGGGTTTTTCTTTAGTTGTCGAAGGTTTTAAGGTGCATGGGTGAGATGCCATGTTTACAGTGTATTGGAGGCCTGTATGGGCAATTTTACAATGTATTGGAGGCCTTGTATGGGCGATTGTTTGCACTACAAGTTTGGTATTTCAGGATGGAAGAGATTTGTGCAGATTTTATCTTTGTGATTTTGATAGATCGGATCCACTTTACTTGGTCTTGCATGAAGGTGTGATCATCTTTACAAGATGTTCTACACAACTCCTGGTGTGGTAGATGTGGTCCCATGAAGTTGATATGAAGGATGGAATTTAGCAAGATGTTGATGGTCCAGGGTTATGTTCCTTCACATTCACAGGTGACCAAGCCCCTAGTAGAGGGGTGGTTCAAGATTTTGTGATAGTATCTTGTTTTGTTGGGTACAATGAGACTTCTAAAGCTTACAGGATATACATTCCAGCAAAGCGAAAAACTATGGTGAGTCGAGATGTGAAGTTTGATGACGATGTGTGGTGCTTTAGATCACAAATATCTCCTCCAATTATTCAAGGGAGTGAGGAGGTTGTTCTTCCAAAGGTTAATTCAAAGGATAGAGATGAATCAGATCCAGTCTGGACAAGGAGAGCTTGAGGATGGATATGTCCTCTGCCACTACTCCAACATGCAAAAAGTCAAGATGGCTTGCTCAAACATTGCAAGATGCACAAGGGCATGTAGGAGTGCCCAGATCTTTGGTGAGGGCAAGAGATATGCTAACCAGATTGTAATGGCTACTTCCATTTGTGAGCCTTCCAGTTGTTTTGAGGAAGTGACAGGTGTTGCCTTGATGGAGGAGAATGATGTTTGGATGCAATTCCTTTCCAAGGGTGAGTGATTGATTCAGAGACTGCAACAAGTTCAAACTTGCAAAGTTGCAAATGGCATCTTTGGTTGAGATGCAAAGGGAGAAGACTAGTGTTTGTGAAAACACTTTCCCCATAAAGAGGGAGTGTTAGCTTTTGGGGTTACTCTGAAAGTGCTTACACCATGCTTGAGGGTGCTTTATGTGATGTGGGGTGCATGGTGTGTTGCATCGTGATGGACACACATTTGAGATAGCTTACTCATGGATTGTTATGCCTTGACTTGATGCTTATGGGATGCACTTCCTTAAGTGGGTGGAGTACTATGTGGCTTGGTGACATTGTTCATGAGGTGTGCACATGGAGGGTTTGGTTGCTTGCTTAGGAGGACAACCCATTTGGAGGGGAAATGATGGGTATCTATGACAAGGGCATTGAGCTCTCGGTGGCATGGGGACACTTGGTTACTTGTATGGAGGCTTGTGCTTGAATTGAAGATGCTTGGATTGGGGAGTGATCATGTACGTGTGGCAGACTCAAAAGTATGCATGGCTTAGGAGAGCGTTGGAGCAATGGAGTCCTTGGAGGAACATTGGACACTTACTATGAGCGCTTAGCTTGCAACCCTTGCTTAGTGGACATCTACTTGGGGCTGGCATGTGTCACTTATAATGGAGCAGTTCACATGTGGACAATGTACCTATCTAGTGATTCGTTAGGTTGCTTGTTGTGGACATTATCCACTTTGTTATTGTTTGCCTCCCTCACCTTTCATATAAATACAGGGAGCAGAGAGTCTTGTCATTCAATCATGTTGATAATATCATTGTAGTAGAGATGGGAGCTAGATAGAACTTGTCTCTTTCACTTGTACTCTTCTTGAATGTACTTTTTTCTCTTTATCTTGAGCGCTAGGGTTCTTGAGTTTATTTAAGAAGAAGACTAGGGTTAGGGTTTGCCCTAAGAAAACAAGGGAAATTAAGGTTTGGAAAACAACACTAAAGAAGAAAAGGGAGCACTTGTTCTTGTAGTTCTTGTGAGAGAAGACTAGGGTTTTATGGCATTTGGAAACCCTAGTGCAACTTGGAGAGCTTGATGTGGGGAATGTAGAAAGAGACTAAATTGTTTTCTCATGTACACTTGTGGGATGCAAGGGTAGGTGCCAATGAGGACTTGTCAATCTGTATGTTAGCATGTTCTGGATCTTTGGTGGAGCAACCAGCTTTGGTTGGGAGTGATTCCTAGCTAAGAGGAGTTGGTGGCTAGGGTCTTCTTATGGTTTCCCTAGCTAAGGTTTGGGGAGCATGACTTGTATCAGCTTGTATTATGTTGTTGATATGTACTTGTAACTTCATCTTCGATATATATTAAGCATGCTTCACAGTCCAAACTGTGTACTTGCAGATCTGATCTGCAGCTTATGTTTTCATGGTAATTGGGTAGCTTCTAGTGCTGGTTATTATGCATGCTGATTTGACATAAGTCACATAACATTGAGCAGATTTTGTTAAATGATTTGACAAACACATGGAAGTAATTGGACAGATTTATGACTGTAATAAATCTACCATAATAAGTTATTTTCAGATCTGGTTGATGTTGGGAGGTGTGCCCTAAGGGCTGGAAACATTGTTCCATTGAAGTACACTTGTTCGGTATTTATTTTTTGAGTTGCTTTGTTTATTGGTTGAAAATAAGTGAAATATATGCCACTGTAATTTATATTTCAAATTCGGCCCCGAGGTTGAAAGTTCACAGGAAATAGATCCAGGGAACCTCAAGATTGAGGTGAAATTCTGAATTTGTATTAATTGTAGTAAAGAGAAATTTCAACCAGTGTAGATAAAATCAGCGATTTTTTTTAAAAATGGGAATTTTTCTGGAGCCCAAAAAATCGGCTTAAAAAAATCACGATTTTTTTGAAAATCAGGACAGCGTGATTTTTTGGAAAAATCGTGCCATGAAGGAAAAAAGCACCCAGGCATCCTCTACGCAGCTTAGAAAAGGCAATTTGAGGTTTTTTTTGTCATTTGCTTGTGCGGATTGTTGGAGAAGGAGGGAGAAGGGCTTGTGGAGACATTTAATTTATTTTATGATCCTCTAACATATTATAATTTACGACTCTCCAGACTCATAAAAAAATTTGTTACCCTCTTACAGGTTGGAATTCACATGTCTTAATGACTTGGTGTATGTCCATTACAATCACCCTCTGTGGATGAGACAGATAGAGAAAACACCAGATATGGATACCATCACCTTGGACAATATTGATATATTGTCTAAGTGGAGGGTGGAGACTGAAATGCCTATCATGGAGGAGGCACCTGCATTGTTAGAGCCATAGGAGGAGGAGCATGAGGGGCAGGAAGAGGAGGAGGAAGAGGAGCAGGTCAGAGACATCATGGAGGGTGATGTGCTAGCACGGCACCACCTTCTACACCAATTGATGCAGCTAGTCCTCCACCCATCAGTCGCCGTCAAATATTAGATGCAAGGCTAGAGCTTTCTGCTACTAGTGCTAGGGGCAGGCCTGACAAACAACTCATGACCTTTTCCCGTAAAAGGGGGAGAGGGCATTGATTTTAGATAGCTAGCTGCTAGTTTTGTAACTTTTGTCATTGTAAATCTACCTCAGATACATTCTAATATGTGATGTCATTTTGTATTGGTTATCCACTTTTGAGTCCTTGATTGAACAACTATCAGGTTTCAGGATTCAGTATCGACTTTGATGTATCATTTTTTATTTGGCATGACTGCATGATATTATCAGTGCTTTCTCCATATTTATGTTCCAATGTGTTTATCTGATGTTGTTGTTGCTTTATATGTTAAAATTTTTGAAAAAAATGAATATATTTTGTATTTTTTAATGTTTGCCACAGTTTGCCGATTTTTTCACCGATGTTGCCAAATAGATGTTTTCTGGAACCCTCGCCAATCTTTTCCCAATGCCGACATTATCTACACTGATTTCAACAATCCAAGATTTTATTTCCATGAATTTTCAGTGCTATCACCTTGTATCTGCCTCTCTTTTGTTGGTCCTAATTTCTGCCCATGTGCACCCCATCTTGAACTCCTAATGGAAATCTCAAGGCTGAAAAATCATGAAAGATGAGTCATGTCCCAAAAAATATTTTTTCTCAATGCCGTTGGATTCTTCTTTTGTTGCTTGAAGCGTAAAGCATTTACTAAAACAAATGAAGTTTTTTTCCAAAAGCCATTTTACTGCTTTTACTTCAGCATGATAATTTCTTCGCATATTCTAAGATAATTTTATTGAACATGGATTTTACTCTTACCAGTTCGAAACCTAAGAGTAATCAGGGATCTGCTTGGGCACCAAGCCATTGACATAACTTGGCCCAGGCATTATATTTATCTTCATGGGCAGTACTGCTTTTAATTCAGCCATGATAATTTCTTAGCTTAGTATAAGATAATTTTATTGAACATGGATTACTCTCACCAGTTTGAAACCTAAGAAGGGAATTAGGGATCAATTCAGTCAATTCTCTAGCAAAATAGCAGTCAATTCTTCACCAAATAACATGTCTTAAATCCTCTTGCACAAAACGAAGTTGTGCTCTGGTTTTGGTCGCTGTAATCTGCCAAATACATATGTACCACAAAAAATGCCCTAGCAAAATACGTACAGTTTTTTTCCCGACAATATTCACCGAATCTTGAATATGCAAATACCCAATAGTGACCCAAAAGAACCGGGATGCAATGGATCAAAGGAATGCCTGACAGACACGCGTAATGAGCTTGTGCTGATCCGAGATCAGATTATTCATTTCATTTTGGATCTCAGCCAAAAAGATAACACTAATGTATAGATCAATTACTACTAAAACCGTAAGGATTATATTAAACATACCTTGGTCTGAAACGGTTTTAAAATCTTTCTCCCGACCTTAGATATGAACGGGATCGAACAGTCGGCCACCAATTCTGTTTTTGCACGGAACCAATCTGAGGTCAAATCTCATTCTCTGTCGATCTGGAAGCCAAGAGGCCAATAGATCGAAACTGTGATGATGGGTCAACATCCCACCATTGTTGGGACTTTGACATTTTGCAGCAGATATGCAATGTGATGTGTAATTAATTTGGACAGCAATCAATCCAGTCCAGCAAAGTGAAGGAAATTGCTAGAAAAAACCTTTTCCCGAGCAGCCTGATGGTTGAAAGTCATGAAGTTAACAAAAGAAATTTGGGCTGGGTAGCGAAAAGAGGCTCCTTCGATAATTAACAGCTCATCATCATGTTTCTTGTCGGCCAAGGATTATTGGTAAAACTCGTTTTTCGTTCGAGGCTTTACATCCAAATTTAAGTGGGCATGCTCGGTGTTGTTTGGCACGCGCTCTAATTATTTTCTATTTATTTTTTTTCTAATTATTATTTTTACAACATTATTCTTTAGGGATTTATATTTTATGGTGTAATCTAAATATTATGGGTTTGAGTATATTTTCTATCTTGTTTTGTTATAAGTCTCGTTGTTAGAATCAAATATATTAACTATAGAAATTGGATAATATAAGTGTTATGTGGTATTTGAGGGTGTTGAAACTAATTATGGATTCAAAAGCATATATTGAACATTTTCAAATTTGGATTTTACGAAAAAAAACAAAACTCACCTTGAAAATCCAAAACATACAATAAATATAATATTCCATATTTTATCACTCATTGGACATGTCACTATGAGGACTCTCACTTTAAGATGCTAGCACCCTTACTTTGGGAATGAGAACCTAGGCCAATGATGGAAAACTACCACTAATTTACTACTTGAGCACAACTAAACCCACATTTTATCTCAATTTAATAAGCATTGATCGAGATTAGGAGGTTGAAAGATCATTTATGTAAGAGGAAATTTATATTTTTTAAAGTGATAATCGATTGATTCAAAGTTAAAATAAATATTAGTTTTTTTATTGTTTGTTTATTTTTATTTTGCGACACACATCAAATTTACTTGGATTGTAAAATGTATTTCTATGTGCAATTACCCACCTATTCCTACATGTAACACATCTCATGCGTATGGCGTTATAGAGAGTTTTACTTTTTTGGATGCAATAAGGTTGTTGGGAGGAGAAAATTCAATGCTAAACTCAAATCTATCAAATGTCGAGAGGAATCAAATTACTTAGCTGCAAATTTTATGATCATTTAAAATGGATCAAAGATGGTTGCATTATGTTTGTGTAAATTCATCTATGTCTTTATCTCTTTATATAGTGGTTTTTATCTGTAGATCGCATATCTCTATTTCGTATATGTAGAGATATTTTATCTCTATTTATATATTTGATTAGCATATATTATTATTACACTTATTTGGTATAAGCATTATAATTTTGTTTTCAAGTTTGACATATGGTAACGTCAACGTTACCTACATGATAACATCTCTCCAATACTAACTCATAGAAGTGCCTTTCGACACAATAAGGTTAATAAAAGGAAGAGGAGAAGGCAATTAATATGTAAATGATGTTAGTACCCAAGAGATGACGGATTATATCAACTTGGGATTTTCACTTTAATGTTGTGTTTTAGATTGGTGGGAGTGAAGGTGGAACTGGAACAACAAAATTGGATTCTTAAGCATCTACAAAGTGAAGATGCTTTGAGCATTTATACTATCAACACTAATAGGAAAACAACATTTTGCAACGGTTTTTTTTTAAATATATAATTTTGGAAGATTTTGGTGGAGGTTTTTTTAGCAAAATTTTCCAAAGGTTTGAATTCAAGTGCACCATTTCAATCATGGCAGAGAGGTGTGCATGATAAATGAGCACAATGATGCTTTGTATAACCTAAAATCACACCACTACATGAAGTGCACTATTCAAATGTAAGTATATCATCCACCACTCTACTTGTTGATGCCCTGATTGCCTCTAGGTGCACCACACACGGTTTGTCATGTTTATAAAGATGCAGTAAGGATCTCATTATAGAGAAGGTATGTTGTTCAATAGTATGATGAGTTTTCATACAATGAGTTACAAGTGACATGTTGATGCTCTATAGACCAAAAAAGTGCACCACTATGTGTCCTTCACTATTCGAATGAAATCATATTGGGCAATATTGCACTCATTGGTGCTTGTATTTCCTTGATATGCATCATACTTAGTACACCATTATTTTAAAGGCACACGATTGCTCATCATTATTATTCTCATGACAACTACTATTCCCATGACAAAATATGGCATGCTCCGTTGTGCTCTTCCATCATCCAATTTCATATAGGCACACAATTATTAATGCTTCTAATTTACTAATGTGCATTTCTTTACGTGATACATTAGTGGTATACATCCACTTTTAAGAGTTTGTGGTGCTCTACTTAATAGGCAACACATTGGTGCATCGAGAAAGAAGGTGCATTGCCATGAAAATAAATGTGAACAACAACTTTCATTTTTACTTGTAATGCAACCAAAACTACTAGTTATCTTTATGCCTAAAGCAATGGTGTACCCTTATACATAAAGTCCACATGTTACCCTTCCACTAATTTGTTGTGCATCCCTTACTTGTTATCGTGACACTTATTTGTTGTGTATCCGCCATCCTTGTTTTTTATCCATTGGAGTAGCATTTTTGAAATATTTCCCCTTCATTAAAACCCTAGTTATCCCCGTCTTCATAAATTTGGTGCTATTGAGCCTTGCTAGCAAGCAACATAGTAGTTAACACTTCAACAATTTTATTTTAGTTGTTTTCCTTTTTATCATTTTTTATGTCAAAACTTTCAAGGTGCATGAGGTTTAATATCGATGAACCATACTTCTAGAATGCACTGATAATAAAAACTTGGTGCTTTGATGTGTTGGTAGAATAACATAGCACCAATGTGCCAAAATAATTATATTGTACCATGAGTATTTTTGTAAATTCGAAATTTCTACTTTTAAAATACTCATATTGATTTATTGATTGAATGATTTTATGGTATAGTGACTCTCTTTTATTAAGCCATATGCAGATAACTTGTAAAATGAGGTGAGATTATTGGAGTCACAAGAGAGGGAAAGTGAGAACATTCCAGGCCCTTTCATCAATCAAGCATGTTCTCTCCTTTGATAGGTTGGTCTCCTCAAATATGTTGAGGTGGCAATATCCTTAAAGGTGAAATTCAAATTCAACCAAAAATTGATTCATTGATGATGAAATCACGGTCACCAAGGATTTTGGATTGAGGTGGATAGTTGGGGCAAGTATTGTGTTGTTGAGGCAATTAGAGTAAGGGGCAGAGAGTGAAAAGGAAACAATTATGTGTTTTTTTTCAATTAAAGATCCTTTAACTATTAATAAAAACATTATTTGCATGGATACAAAAAAGTATATCATACATGCATCCTTTACAAGCATGGAGTATAAAAAAACAAAAGCATGGGTTGGCTTAAGCTAAAATACCCACAATCATAATGTCAATAGAAAATCATTCATAACAACAAAGGGCATATGCCTGAGAATAACAACACTAAAGAGTGACCATGCTAGACATATGAGGAGGTTGGTCAGGGTCATTTGGGGCAAGGTCCCATTGAAAAATTGGAGGATCGACATCAATGATGTGAATGAGTTTCTATCCACCCATAGGAGACACATGAGACTTAGGCCCTTTGGAAATGACCAAGGTTGAATTCATATATTGTTTTGCATTAACAACTAAGTTGAGTGTTGGGATGTGAGGGAAATCAACATTACCTTATGCACCTTGATCCCTTCCCTTAATGATGGGTGACATATAGACTACAAGCTTTAATACTATATCGATCATATTATTAAGTATTGTACCCTTTACAAATGGAGCATAATGCTTTTGAGATGTGTTCATCATACATTGGACCTAGCTTGTTTTTGGCATTGGTAGGAGGTTGGGATTCCCTTTTGCTGATGCTCTAAATGAATATTAAAGCTTCAACACACAATTCATCTATGAGGCTTTACATATTGAAAAGAGGAATGAAACTTAGTTGTATATTGCCCCTTTTGAATGTTTTGTATTTTTTATTTTAGAACTCTTTATTAAAAATTGTATAAGTTGTTTTTTTCATTTAAAGAAGGTAGGTGAAGAGGATAATCATGCAAGCTTTACAACACAAGGTACAACACAACATAACTGTGGGCATATTTTTGTTTATTTAAAAGCAATTTGCAATGTTGGTTTAATATGATCTTAAGGTGAACAAACACTTACATCTAATTATGTTGACATGTGTTTATATTACACGAAAGGACTTCGATGGACTCATCTAACAAATTAGTTGACCACTGACATTTGCCACCATCTCCACCATCCATCACTTAGTTAATCTCCATCATCCATCGACTGTTGCGTGCAATTGTGGATCTCGATCCAACATTATATCAAATATTTGATTGCAGATAACAATCTCCATTTGCGATGTTCATATATTTTAGCAAAATTGCCACCTCAAGTAAGTGCCCCTTAAGAAGATGGATCATCTTCACTATACCATACACAACTCCATCATTAGCTCATTATTGCACACCCTCTTTGCATACCCACAAGGTCAACATATAATTATCTACAATGAAAAAAATAATTATCAAAGCATATGTGATAATCTTGGAACGCTTGAAACCTTGGGAAATATTATTTGCGGGCACCTTCAATCGAAGGTTGGAGATGTACAATACGTAGCCATTTCTTCGATAATAAGGCATATCGAAACATCATCCATCACACCCCTTCATTTGCATTATACATCACTTCATTCAACCTACAATGTCGTGTTGATGTAGACAAATGTTCCCTCAACCAACTAAGGGAATTCCCTCAAAGCTAATTAGGCCTAATTAACCTTCTCCCTACTTTGAAATATAAAATTGCTATGGTTTAATGGCCCAACAACAAATAATGGATTTTGCTTTTAATTATTGACATATAAGTCCTATATGCAATTCTAAATCTAAAACATAATGCAATCCTAAAATTGAACGCCTGGTTGGGATTTTAAAAACAAAGAGCAAATATGAAAGTAACAGTTATTTCAACATTAAAATAGAAATCAATTTATTGTGTATTGACAAATGAAATCTATTAATAATCAACAATGAAACAAGGTTAGCACATATTTGAATTATTTACTATAATTTCACATTCACGAGTTACCAACAATTAAAAAATAAAAGTAAGAATAAATTAGGAGTGCATGAGAAAAGTCTACAGCAAAAGCAAACATTCTTACGTCCATTCCAACATTAGCAAGTAAAGGAGTAGTCCTATGCAGTCACACCAAAAAAATTATCCATAAGTGACTAGCTTTGGCTTCTCAATTAGCTTGAAAAATAGTTTATAAGGTCAAGTAAAAAGCTTTTCCTTTCTAGCATTCATCTTATTATACAAAAGGGTAAGGGAGACAAAACACTACACCTCCCCTAACTATCAATATCCTCCACTTTGCTAGTGGATGTTTGCTCTTTGTCTTATTATATATCTCAATATATATTCTTCAAGCTTCAAAAGTTTAATCAATAATATCACTTCGAGGAAAGTGATGTTGTTCAATTGGGGATTTGTATGAAGCTAAAATTTGATTTGTTCTTTTCTCAAACTTCTCTATCTTGGGAGACAAGGCTTTAATAAAGGTGATGTATCTAGTAGGCCTTTCAATGCACCTCTTCATAGATTCATTGTTGATATTAGGAAGTGATCGATTTCTTTTTTGTTTTCTTCTAAATGTCAGCCTTAAGAGTTTTCAATACATCCTCACGAGGGAAGAAATTATCTTTTATACCGAAGGGTGGGAGCTGACAAGTTTTTACCATTTTCTCAATTGCTTGCCACATTTTGAAGAAAAATTCCATTTCATGTTGGATTCTCTTTAAAGCATCATGAGCTTAATCACTCCAATACATGAGGCAATATTCAATATCTAGCAAATATTTCTCACTAAATGAGGGAATTTCTAGAGGACTTTCCCCAAGCTAGATTTCCCATCTCATAAAATTGTCAAGCTATAATTGTGCTTACTCATGAAATCTTCCAAGCATGAATGGGAACATGGAGATTTGAAATATCTTGACTTTGCACCTATAAGTGTTGAGCCCTTTTATAGAATTCCCTTTATGTACTATTTAATTCATTTTAAATTTGGAAGGCATGATCAATGAATTTTGAAATATTATATTGGTTAGACTTATAGTAGTCCAATTGGTTTTCCAACAATGCAATATTGTCGTCATACTCTTCCATTCATTTTTTACAGTTATTGATCCATGGACAATATCCTATGCTAATGCTAGATGTAGTCAATCTAAGCCTATATTTGTTAATGTCTATTACAATGGACTCAACAATAAGTACAAGCTCTTGGTCAACATTTTTTTCACTTATGTGTTTGCAATTACACAACTTTCTTTCTCTTATACCCAAAGTGAACACCTCCAAATTAGCTACTTCATCGGTGCATGTAGGGAAAGTCACTTCCCCTGTAGTGACCATCCATGGAGCATACATACTAGCAAAATTTTAGGAGTATATAGTTCTTCCATTGGCTTTGCTCCTCCCATTTACCTATTGCCTTTGTTTTTTTATTCGTGCTCTTCTTTTTATGTTTCCTCCTTCCTTTTCCTCTCAGCCTTAGCATTAGTTTCAACTTCCTTCTTTAGCTCCTTCTCTTCTTCTCTTTTATTTTCTATTTCAACTTCAAATTTATGTGTTTTCCTTATATCCACCTCTTCTTTCAATCTTTGAGTTTCTACAATTGATTTGGTCTTCTCCTCAGCTTCTCTTTTCTTCGTAGCCTGAACTTCATCTCCTTCCCTGGCTTAACTTCGAATTTCTTCTTAGCTTTTTCCTCATCTTCCCTCTTCAAGGATTGATCTTTTTTTGTTGCTTTGGCTTGTGCATTTGCTTGCTTCTTAGCCTTAGCATTAGCCTTGCCTTTCTCTTGAGAACCAACCTATTCTTTTTTTTTTTCTCTTCTCTTATAAGGCTTTATATTCTGCATTAACCTTTTCTTATTCTTCTCTCCTTTTCGTGTGCCATTATTATGGTTGCTTACTTTGTACTTCATCACAAGCAAGATTCCATCTCTTCAACTCTTCAAATTCATTATTTGTGTGTTCATAGGAGAAGGTAATCTTCACTTCAAATCTATGATTTTCAACAATGCCAAGAGGATCATGCATCTAGTATCTTTCCGAAGGGAAGCGATAATCATCCATATTTTCCCCTTCCATTCCGGCCCATGAGGAATTAGTCAATCCATATATGTTGTTAAACATGGGATATGGAGGACACAACTTCTTTGATACTTAGGGAGATAGGTGTTAAACAATTTAGAGTTGTTTGATAACCAATTTTTTGAATGATCAACTTGTTGGGCACATAAGTTGGCAATGTGTGAGAAGCTTTAGTGGACCCATATATGCTTATATAAATGAACCATTTGCCCATATACCAATATCCAATCTTTTTCAACTAATCAATGGCTTCTAGAAAGAGTCTTGGAGATGTTTTGCATAAAACCAACTCATACAATGGAGCATAGAAGCAATCACAAATATGAGCATAACAAGACATTTACATATGCTCCCACAAATCCTTGCAATACACATGAACTAGAGGTTGGTTAGGTGACTAGGACCAACCCATGCCCATGAATGAGTTAGAAGCACATTACACCATATCCAAAGGACAGGATGACAATAATTCTATAGGATTGGGGGATGGGGCAGGCTTGGCTTTCCTTATAGCTTCATTTAATGAATAAGACATGATGGTTGACCAATTGAACACAATGCCCTTTTATGTGATTTTATAAATCAAGAGAACCTATGTTATTTTTAAATGAGAAGATGATTCATGTCTATGGATTCTACCTACCAACTAAGTAGCAAACATGTAAATGCCCTTGAAATTAGTGGTGGGAAATGCTCTAATATCCCTAGCTTTGAACATCCTTCCTTAATCACACCATTCAACAAGAATTTCATAAAAATCACATGCATGAGTAAATTCTTGCATCCATTCAGATGTCAAGTATGCTTCAACTTTTAGAAACTTGTACTATGCTTCCAAATCAATATGCAAGAAAGAGCCTATAAACGACTTGCCTTATTCATTGAATATTTGTATTTGATCTATATTGATGTGATTGATCCACCATCTAATCATTTTTTCACATTGTACTAGTCAAAATATTTTTTTTAACAAAAACGGTTAAAATTATAATTAAATACTGGCAAATGGGCTGCCAGGACCTTTACAAAGCATGTTCAGATTCATTGCACTGGTCTTCCTTTCCATCTTGGTTCCTTTACAACTTCTGATCTTGATGGTCTCCCGATTCTTTGCTTTATGGGATCGCACAAAGAGAGCTTCCTCCATTGACTATTAGCTGACTTTTATTCATAAGAGCACCACGGTTGGCTTCAGCGTCCGCAAGGCTATTTAGGTTCCTTAGCACATGTTGAACCTTATAATTTTTGAAATGAGAGAGGAGGAGGAGGACTTTCCTGAAGATTTGGGCAAGATACATATCCGAGGGCATCTTCTTAGTGTGAACAGCTTTAATTATCAGCCTGGAATCACCGAATATATTAATCTTTTGGATGTTCAGATTTCTTGCCTGGATTAGGCCCTGCCATAACGCCAGGATTTCAGCTTGGTTGTTGGAAGCTTGTCCTAGGCCCCATGCGTAGGACAAATGGATTTTTCCAGAAGGTTCAAAAATAATACCACCTCCTCCAGCTTGCCCGGGGTTCCCTTTCGAGGCCCCGTCGAAGAAGAGACACCATTCATTTAGCACTGATCTCCACTTGATAAAATCCATTTCAGCCAATCTAATTTCCTAGCTGGATTTGTGAGGCGAGATTGTGGCTTCATTACTGTTTTGAGCTGGCTGGAACTCCTTAAACCAATGCTCTTCTTCGCTAGAGAGTGGGGCCGTGTTACTTTTGGGAGCCTTAATTTTTAATGCTTCAGACAGCATGACCCGGGCTTTGACAGCAATTTGAGCTGGGACCCTACTTTCATCCTTGAAAATTCTGTTATTTCGCTCCAACCAAATTTTCCATGATAGAAACTTGGGGATCCACATCCACGTGATTTTAATGGAATTTTTATTGCTCAGGCCGTAGGATAAAGATGAAGCCAACTCGCCATCTCCACGACTGAGCTGGGAAGAGTGATATCGATGGGGCCAAGGATTATTTTCCAGACCTCTTGAGAGAAATCGCAGCCTATAAACAGATGATCAGCGTTTTCTTCAGCGATTTGGCACAGTGGGAAGCAAGAAGGCCCAGCCCAGCCTTTCTTCTTGAGATTGTCAGAGGTGAGAATAATGTTATGAAATAATTGCCAGGTGAAGAGATCAATTTTTGGTATGGAAGGATATTTCCATAGAGCTTCCCACAGGCCTGGATTGGGTGGAGCCCAAGGTTGTTCCAGAATAGCATTATAACCAGCAGAAGCAGTATATTTACCTGTGCCAGAGCCCCAGCCCCGTTTATCTATTGATCTGGTAGTGGTAGGCGATTTCCCTTGCAGAATGTCCAACAACAACAACGCTTCCTCCTTCAGCTCGTCCGGGTAATCTCCAAGCTTCCAGCTTACCCAGGATTCGTTATCATCATTTCCCCACGATGAGATATCCCACAGCGTGGTGCAGTTCTTGTCAGTGAGCCAGGCTCGAATATTCCTCAGCTCGTTCAGGCAATTGAGGGGTTGATCTCCTAGAATAGAATCATCCCAGATTTTTATGTTTGCTCCATTCCCAGGAATCCAAGTGAGCTTGGCTGTGAAGAAGGGTAGAGATTTTTTGCAAAGCAGGAAGATCAGAGAACCAGTCTGCCTTTTAGGAGGCTTCTCTAGGCACCTTTTCCTGTTTCCTGTGAAGTATTTTTTCCGGAGGATCTGCTTGCTCCAAGTAGTCTTGCCAGAAACTATTTTCCAGAGGATTTTGCCACCCATGGCTAGATTTTGGGTGGCAACATCTCTGATTTGAAGGCCCCCCTCCAGCTTTGGCTTTTTTATTTTGTCCCAGCTAACAAGATGCAACTTCTTTTCATTATTACGTCCCCCCTCCTAGAGGAAACGCTGGAGCAGCTCTTCAATCTTGTTCGTAAAGGTTTTAGGAGCTAACAGGACTGAGCACTGGTAAATAGGAAGGCTGGTAAGAACAGAGTTTATCAAAATAAGTTTTCCTACCTTGTTGAGCCATGATGCTCCCCAAGCATGGATTTTATTTTTGAGCTTGTCCAACAGGGGCAGCCAGTGGGTAACTTTAGGGGAGGATTTGAAGATAGGGATTCCCAGATAGGTGAAGATGTCCCAGGATGAGATGCCTTCCATGTCAAGGATTTGGGAGATGTTCAGCATTTCAATAGGGGAGCAGTTCCAGCCATAAATCTTACTTTTGTGGAAGTTTATTTCACTGCCAGAGCTATTCATGTAGCAATCAAGTTCTGACTTAAAGTTCCTGGTTGTTCTGGTGTTGGCCACTCCCAAAAGCATAGTGTCATCAGCGAACTGGGCATGGTTTACATTCTTGACCCTGGGAGTTATTCTTATGCCTGAGAGAGCTCTGTCATGGAGACTTTTATTCAGCTGGAAACTTAGGACAGAAGCCTGAATGACAAAGAGAACAAGAGAGAGAGGGCAGCCTTGCCTTAAGCCTCTTGAGGCCTGGAAGAACTTGGTAGGCCGGCCATTGATCAGCGGAGCTATCCAGGGAGCTGAGATGCAGGCTTTAGCCCAC
The DNA here is from genome assembly GCA_027924585.1 of Larix kaempferi. Taxonomy (NCBI): domain Eukaryota; kingdom Viridiplantae; phylum Streptophyta; class Pinopsida; order Pinales; family Pinaceae; genus Larix; species Larix kaempferi. Next base: position 1,616,831 of record BSBM01000445.1, read on the forward strand.
CTAATAAAATTCTGATTGAACCCAAAATTCCTCATGGCAGCAAAGAGGAAATCATGCTTGACACGGTCAAAAGCACTGGCTAAGTCCAGCTTGACAACCATTCCTTTCTCTTTATTCCTGTAGCTAGAGTGAATGGCTTCCTGGACTAAGATTATATTGTCCAGAATCTGCCTGCCTCTAACGAACCCTCCTTGGTTTTTCGAAATCAAATTTGGCAGAATTTTTTTGAGTCTATTGGCCATTATTTTGGTTGTGATTTTGTAACCAGTGTTGCAAAGGGAGATTGGACGGAACCTATTGAAGTTCCTGGCCCCTTTTTCTTTTGGGATGAGAGCCAGGAAAGAAGAATTAGTGCTGCCTCCCAATTTGGAACAGAACTGAGTCTTCTTGATCATTCTGTACAAGTCCCTTTTAATTATGTCCCAGCATGAGACATAGAACCGGGCGGTGAATCCATCCGGCCCGAGAGCTTTGTCCGAGTCCATGTTGAAGAGGGATTTTTTAATTTCTCGAATACTCACAGGGTAGTTCAGCAGCTGGTTGTCCTCTTCACTTATCAGCTTTGGGATCATTGAGAGGGGGAAGGAGTTCGGATCCACCGGGACCCGGTCCGGGGCAGAGTAAAGCTTATGGAAAAAGGAGTGGGCAGCTTCCTTAATACCGTTGGTGTCCTTTATTGTATGGTCTTGAATCTGAATTTCATTGATGGAGTTGTAGATTTTCCGAGCTTGGGTCTGCTTATGAAAAAAAGTGGTATTTTTATCTCCAGCTTGGAGCCAGAGCGTTCTTGATTTGACTCTCCAGTAAGTTTCCTCCTCTCTGCACACTTTTTGGTACTTCCTTTGGAGATCAGCTTCCTTGTTGAGCAAGGCAGGGGTGATAGCGGACTCTTCCATGACCAGCTGGTGCCTTTCCAGAGCCTTCTCCATTCTTTTCCTTTCATCTGTAGGAGATCTTAGACTTCTAGCCCAAGATTTCAGCTCAGCCTTGAGCCTTCTTAATTTGCCTTCCCATATAAAGAAGGGAGATCCATGAATCGGCTCGTTCCAGGAATTATTCACTATGTCAAGGAAGCCTTCCTGATCTACCCATAAAGGGCTAAACCGGAAGGGGATGGGGCCTAGCTGAGCTTCAGCGGAGAGGGTGAGCGAGATTGGTTTATGATCGGAGGTGTAATGCGCATGGATCTTGGAGGTAGCCATGAGGCCAAGGGTGAGGAAGGAGGAATGAATAAGGAAACGGTCTAGACGGGCCGCAATGTGGCCCGGCCCGAATCTTTTATTGGACCAGGTGAACTTCCCTCTAGTAGGGGTGATATCTACTAGATCCCAATCCAACATCAAGTCTTCCACCCACTTTCTGGCAGGGTCCCGGACTATTGATCCCCCTTTTTTTTCTGCTAGAGCAAGGGTTACATTTAAGTCTCCAGCAATAACTAGATTCTCAGGATTATGCTGGTTCATAAAGATAGCCAAAGAGTCCCAACACTCTTTTTTTTCCACCAAAGAGACAGGAACATATAGGTTAAAGATACTTACAAAGTGACCAGAGTCTTTGTGGTGCAGCTTGGTGAAAATCCAATGCGTGGTGCCTTCTTCTTCGACAAGATCAAGCTTTGCGGAGTCCCAGAAATTTTCCAAGCCTCCCGAAGCTCCTCTAGTGATCACAGCCCTACCCGGGCCTTTTTTCCAAAATGAATTACTAGCGCGGAGGAGAGCTTCCTCCTCCATTTTCGTCTCCTGTATTAGGAGGACTTCCGGCCTCAATACTCTTACTAAGTCCCTTATAGCTTCTTCTTTTAGAGGGGTGCCTAGTCCTCTGCAGTTCCAGGAGACGTACTGCATTATTTACCTGTTTGAGAGGGGTGGCCCCCTTTCGGGGTTTTCCCAATCTTCAACCCTGATCTGGTGTTCATCATTTCTGGGATAGTGTGCTGTGAGCCTTGAACTACGTCCTTGTAGGACTGTTCTTCCCTTCTTTTCTTCTCAGGCTTTCGTCCCCACTTTGGATGATTTGGAGAGACTGACGGGCTATTTACTTCAGTGTCACCTTCCTCAGAGGAGTCAGCTCCTGTTTACGAGCTCAGGCTGGTGTGTTCTTTTGGTAGGCTGGAGGCAGATCGATGAAGGGCAGAAGCACTTGGGCTTTGAGACCCCTGAGCTTTGCCAGTTTTTGGTCCATGTGCAGGGTTTAGGGCCCCATTAGGGTTTTCCTGAGGGATGGGAACTGGATTGCCTTCCTTTGGTGGATCTTGAATCGTTTTCTCCTTGTTTTTATTGTTGCTGAAGGTTTTCCCTCTCTTCACTTTCTGCCATCCTTCTGCATCTTCTTTTTCAACAGCCAGCTTGGGGCAGTATCTTTGGAAATGACCGTGTTCTTGACAATTCCTACATTTGAAGGGCAAGTGTTCGTAGTCCAATTTCTGGTAGTGGGTCCAGGATCCTACTGTTAGTTTTACTGCCTCAGGTAGACCGGCTTCAAGATCCACTTCAACACAGATTTTGGCACAGGAATATTGACCTTTGTTATCTGCTTTGTCATGAAATGTCCAATTCCGTTCCCTATTCTCTTCAGGGTGTCAAAGTCCCAGCAATGCATTGGGAGATTGGGGAGTCTGACCCACACTGGCACCTCTTTGGGATGATCGGTCACGGGGTCAAAGTCTGGTGTCCATTTGTTCAGGTAAAGGCCCTGCGTGCCCATGAAGTAGGGGCCGTTCCTGAAGACTAGATCCCGGTCTTCTTCTGAGATGAATTCAAACACAAAAAAACCCCTTCCGACGAGGTAACAGGTTACGCCTTGTTTCAGGTTGGGTTTCCAGTTCCGCTGAATCCAATCATCAGTAGTCTTGGAAGACGGCCATAGCCCCATGAACTGGCCCACAAGGCCTCTCTTAGCCAAAGCTAGGGCTGTTTTCATTGGTTTTTCTTCAGGGAGAGCTATTTCCGGGATTTCTTCTAGTTTCTTGATGAACTTTGGAATGACCGGGGGAGAGAACGATTTGCCTCTACTCTGGAGGAGCCTTCTGAAGGCATCCTCATCCGAGATCGAAGGGGGGGGGGCGTCCTCCCCTCCCCCAGGCGCCGCCATGTTGAACTCTGCTCGCTACCACGCAACCCTAGCGCGCTGCTCCTCCTCTCGCACTCCAGCGCTCCAGTTCGTAAACAATTAGTCAAAATATTGCAACAACATCATGAATATATTATTTTCTTAAGTATTATACCCCCATCGATCACATACTATTGCCCCTCACTTGGTTCTAAAGGAGCAAGGAATACTTTCCATATTTAATCAATATAAATGACTCACCATAATGATGTACATTATCAATTTCTATTTGATGAGATTTTTTATATAAATGGGAAACCTTGTGTTCTTAGTCAATGTTTCGATGGATGATTTTTTTCCTCAGTTTATTACCTCTTCTTAGTTGGTTGTTTTTCTTGTATTGGTTCCCCTCTACGAGTTTTCCTTCTATTGGCTTCTTCCTTTTTCTTTTTCCTTTTGAAGCCGTGTGTATAAGCCTACATTTCACCCATTTGAACAACATAGCATGTGAAATTCACTAGTTGAGAAATCAAAATAGTCCGATGACAAAAATTCAATTCCATGACTCAAGGTTGTATTATGCTTTCAAAACATCACGTGACCTACCTATATTTAAGTAACAATTTGCTTGAAATCTCAAAAGCTCATTACCCCTCTCAAAAACGAATTCTCATTTGATGGTGAAATTCTCAATATAATAAGGGGTGATCTACTTAAGAAAATGGTAATGCTCAATTTGGGTTGAATTATAAGTAGAAAATGGAAAGGTGATCGAAGAGGTAGGGATACATTTTCCATGTGTTTGGGAATTCATTCATTTGAGAGAGAAATTTAAGGTTTCCAAAATTAGCCTCTTTCAGGTTAAAATTTCAAGCTCACAACACAAAACCAATGGCTAAAGAAAACAAAAGGGGGCCTAATCTCTAAGAAAAATAATCCATCTGAGAACTTATGCTCTCTTTAAATAAAGGAAAGAATCACCTAATTATTGAAATTATATTCTCATGAATGTTGAGAATTTCAAAAAATTTATGATTTCAAAAGTAATGCATACAACCAAGCGATTTAAAAACAAGAGCCACGAGGTGGCAATATCCCCGACATTGCCACCTGGGCTAGTTGCTAGTTTTTTGCAATTGACATGAAACGATTGAACAATCAACACTATCGGAACACATAGCACTACTGAAATAATGGTTCTTTAGTATCACAAAATATCGATCTGCAAATAAAGATTGCAATGTTGCTTCTAGTAACCAATCTGATTCTATTTTGTGATTCGATTATGGAAATGATAATATAACATATGTAATTGCACTCCATATCATGTTGTATTTTAGGGATTTGAGAGGCTTAATACTTAAATGTCTTAAAATAATTAAGAGAGAATAAGATATATTTTTAAATGATGGTTCACCGTTTGTAGAGGGCTACATCCATCGGAAGAATGCCAATACCTGATATTCCGGAGAATCAAGGTATTTTAGAGTTACAATCATTACATAATCAAAGTCGGCTCCCAAGGAGCAAGTGTCACAAAGCTAGATTTGAACCCGGGTGGGGAGGATAACAACATTCCTCCCAACCACCTGATCTACACTCAATTGACTAGGAGAGAATATCGTATATACTTGAAAATATGATATATGCTTTTAGATAAATTAAAAAACATATATAATGCCATAGCTATGCTTTTAGATAAATTAAAAAACATATATAATGCCATAGCTATCATTAGATCACATGATAATCAAATTTGTTAAGTACAATGTTGTTGTTGTTATACCCTAAGTATACTAGGCACATTAATACATTTTAGTACACATAAACATAACTAAGGCATAACCATAATAAAAAAAATTGTGCTGACTTAATAATGTAGGAAACTTGATCAACTATCAAGACATAGATATCAGTGGTTGCAATGGAATAGAAAACTTGATTAACTAACAAGACATAGATATCAGTAATTGTTTGGGCACCATCTATGAAGCCCTGCAAGTGTCTTAGATGAAGTACCTTTTAAATCACAGGCTCTAGAAGTCAAGGTTATGTATTGTTTTTTTTAATATCGATGAATTATCATCATATATATAGAATCTATTGTAAAGTATGCAATAGCAAAGGGGCCTAGTTTCCAACCATGGAACTTTTTTTCCAACCACTAGTATCAATATCAGACTCAAAATAAGATTTATGTAGGTAATATATCTTGTGAAAACAAATTCAAGATTAACATTGAACCTCGCAAATGACACATCTTGATTCAATCCCTAAACTCTCAATAATTTCTCATAACCCCTAGAGACATGAAAGAGATCATTCTCTAACAATCGTTAGAAAAAAATATAGAATCTTCAACCTTTGGCTTACATAACAATGACACATGATTATGTGATTTCCCAACAACTTTTTGAAGAGTTAATCTTAATATTAAAAGGCTATGTATACATAGGTATTAGCTTTTCTTTTTCATTGGAATCTACTTATTCTATTATATACACATCAATATACAATTTTGAATTGGCCACAAATTGAATGACTGAGCCTTTGAATTTATAGATTTTTTAGTGATGTAGAAACAATAATGTAATAAGTATAAGCTTCTTCATAAAATAAATACAACATCAAAATCAAATGCCACCCTTAAACAAAATTGCCTTCAACTAGCAATATCATCAAGAAAAATATGTATCAATACATATACCTGATCCGATGATCAAGTTTATGTATAGCTAAATTTAAGTAATACAATTAATTCATAATTTTGAAAATAGAGGATTTATTATTAGCTCGTAATATAATAATATTATTATATTAATAATATATTTTTAAGAATAACGATCTAATATAATATTAATATTTCTAGCTTTATTATATTAATATATTAATAACGATCTACATTATTAATAAAATTATAATAATAAGATAGATTCATAATATTAAAACGTATTCCATTTATATATTCTTAAAAGTTATAATATTCCATATTATATGTCATTTTTTTATGACATATTAGTTAAGTATTTTCTTTGATATTATGAACAATATCAGCTAATATCTTAGTTAAGTAATGGCTATGAAATATAACATGGTTTCTTCTAATCTCATCATTTATATTGTTGGTGGCTTCAGCCCCAACCCTAATCCCAACCCCTAAACTTTGAAGTCACACCCTAGCAGGCCTGGCGCAGATGGCTAGCAGGGGATTCCAAAATCATCGCAGCGACATGTAGAGGAGTCACTTGTTGAAGATGCTCTCTGGGGTCAACGTCCGCTACACCGTGTTTAGCCATGTTTGCATTATTGCAAAACTTTCTTGATAAGGAAATCAATCTTTGGAAACTCTCTCTAAATGTATCTTAACTGAGCAAAAGAAATTTTCTACGAGGGACTTCAAATTCAATCGTAGAGTCTTTGATTTCTAACATTCCCTGTAATGTTTAATTAAATTTAACTCGTGCTGCCTTTGATCCTCCCGCTAGCGTTTTCATCGTTTTTCATATATATCTTTTCGTTTTGATGATGCTTCCCAACTGTCTCCCACTGTGGGAAATCACTATGCTCATTCAAGTGCAGAATTTATCTTGATCAAAACTTCTTCGTGCAAATAAATCCCATTTTATTTACCCTTTCTTTGATTTAATTGTTAAAACCTTAATCACCTGGGATTTTTTTTCCACAAATAGCTAAATTCAGCACATTCCCCAACAAATCTCTAAATTCTTCACCTAACACGCTTCTTTAATTTAATCTCTTCTTTCAAACCAGCTTCCTCCTGTTTAGCTCCACCAAAATGTCCAATCTTAAATGAATAATTGTATATATTATTTTAAATGACTAAATTAATTTACAATCTTTAAGAATCAAATTCATTCACATTAATAATGACCAATGCACTATTTCGAATTATACAAAACAATGATGTGTGATTCGTACTTACCAATGCACTATTTCGAATTATACAAACAATGATGTGTGATAAAGCAAAGAATATGATATAAAACAGTATTATACAAGATTAACCTTTACTCGTAAATTACTAACAAAGTCATGTAAAAAAGTTCTACACTTACTTTCATAAAAACCAATTTATAAATGAACACCAAATAAGTTTCATTGATCATATTAAATGACCAACTCCAAATATAAGCACATATATCCAAAACAAAGGATAAATTACCATCAACTTTATGCATCTGTTCTTTATTCATATATGTAGGGTACCAAGAGGGTTGGTTTAATCATGGCACGATATTAACAAACAATAAAAAACATATTTGGATAATAATATAGGCATAAAATTTCCATCTCTTCCCTGCTGATAGGGATATGAACCAAAGGCAAAATATTTTTGCAAAATTCTTTCTATCAAGTTTAGAACATAATTTAAAAGTAAAAAATGAAAAATCAAACATAAGGCACCATCTCTTCCATGATGATAAACAATATTAACCAAAGAGAAATGCAAAATTCTTTCTATTAAGTTTAGAACACAGTTCAAAAGTAAAAAATGATTTTCATTTGTCTAACATCATCTAATTAGATTTGTTTTGTCTAGGCCCAAGGATACTCTTGTTCAACATCAAAAGTTTAAATTAATAAATAGATGCAACAATGGAAACAAGAAAAATGGTGCACCTCAATATGTTCATTGTATTATAATTGCTCATTGCATTGTAAGAGCTTAGCACAGCTTATGCAGTGCAGGTTGTTATTTTAACCAGAACGGTGGAAGGAAGCAGATAAAATAGATACTAGAATGAGATTTTCCTGATATACACTGTTCACTCAAGGGCTGAATAATATATTACAGAAAAGGGATAAGCAGTGTACAACATCCATAAATAGCGGATTTACAAAGCAAAAAAGACATCACCTAAACAAAGCCCAGATTTTGAGACTATACTCAGAATCGGCAACGAGCCTTCTCACTAGTCAATCAACTTCCACAAGCAAGACATTCATCTTTATTCTCCAATGAACATGCCATCTGAGCTAGCTTTTTTCTACATCTTTAGGCACAGGTTTGATACTCTCCTGCTACATGCATCAAATCACTTTGCATTTAGAATCAAAACAAGCCCCCTAAGCTAAAAAGGCAATTATCCAACTTAGATGCCAGTAATGGTATCTATTAAAAAAAATCTACAATGATTTAAAATCGAGCATTGTTACTCCAGACATACCTTTATGTTAGTTGCATCCACAGTAAACTTGATTGCATCCGCTGCAGCCCATGTACGTAAATAATACATTCCAGTTTTCAGGCCCTTTTCATTATCATGACACATCCAATCTCTAAAAAATGAAGGTATGTCAAGAATATGTTGAGCACATCAGTGTTAGTGAAAAGAATCAAGATAGTACAGGGAGACTAGGAAGTAAACTGATGCAGTACCTTTAACCAAGCATAAAAATGCAGAGAAGTAAGCTTTCCAAATTTAGGCCGGTCCATGTGAATATTAAGGCTTTGGCTCTAATCTATATAACAACCACGATCAGCTGCCATGTCCACAAGTGTGCGCTGTTTAATATCCCATACAGTCCTGTTTAAACAATGAAGATGACAGTTAGATACATTGGATATTTTACCAGGCATATAATAAGCTTGAAATAGTTGAATATTGTTAAACCTGTAAATAGCCTTAAGTTCCTCTGGAATCTCGTTGATATTTTGAACTGAACCATTGTGATAAATGACCTCATTCTTCAAAGCAGGAGACCATAGCTCCATGTCAGTTAAATCATGAAGAAGATCTTTGTTCACCACCACGGATTCACCACTGTTCAAAATAATAAGTTATTTTAGGTATTTGAATTAGAAAAGGCAGACATTGAAAAAATACATACAAAACAAGCAGCTTTAAATAATTCTCAAAGAGAACATGGGAATCCCATAAAATAGTTACCTCAACACTCTTCTGCTATAAATATTTGATGTATAAGGTTCAAAGCACTCATTGTTCCCAAGAATTTGACTAGTTGATGCAGTTGGCATAGGAGCAACAGGAAGAGAGTTTCTCATGCCATGCTTTGCTATCATGTCCCTTAGCATAGCCCAATCCCAACGATCAGAAGGTTTTACACCCCACATGTCTGGTTGAAGTATTCCCTGTATCATTCAAAACAAAGACAATACTATTACTTTCATAAAATTGGGGAACCTTCTCCTTTAAAAGTAGTTTGCATCAGCCCTAAAATCACTGATAAGCACTGCAAGCTTGTTTTTATAGATTAACCTTATTCACAGGGATCCCAAAGTAGGTTTCATATGGGCCTTCCTTAATAGCAAGCTCAACAGATGCTTTCAGGCTATGATAATAAATTGTTTCAAAAATATCTTTGTTCAACTTTTGAGCCTGCATGCAATATTCGATATTAGAGATATTCAGATCAAACAAAAATTTCTATACACAATCAAAGAGACATTACACTAATCTTTACCCCCTGAACTCTTCTGATTCAAATGGAATTCCAAGCAGTATAAAGGTGTCAGCAAGACCCCGAACACCTATACCAATTGGCCTATGTCGCATATTTGACAGTTTTGCAGTTTCCACAGGATAAAAGTTTACATCGATTATCTTATTGAGGTTGATAGTAACTGTTGATGTCACTTGGTTCAACAATGCAATGTTAGATTCTTTTACTTGCAAACAAACAAAAACTAGACACGTTGGAGACAACTTCTAGAGACTTGAATGTTCAAAATATCACTTTCTAAAAGGAGAATAACAAGACCAACCTTTGCTAATTTATCAAAATCAAAGTAACGATTCCTCCAACCTCTGCTACCAACTAGCTTAGAGGGTTGAGACTCAAAGCTCATGCCCTGAATGAATAGAATGAGTTAGTTCCAATCTTTAATTAAATTAAGCCCCACAACAAGGATGTAATTGGCAAATATACCTTTTCTCTGACAAATCTAGGCAGTGCAATAGATGCCAAGTTACAGACTGCTGTTTCTGTTGGATTTGCATGTTCAATAATCTCTGTGCAGAGGTTAGAAGATTTGATGGTTCCCAGATTCTGCTGATTGCTTTTCCTGTTACATTACAGCTGTCCTGCATAGCCAGTAAATAATAGCAGGAGACATTCAGTCAATTTTGCATAAGGCATTCATTTCAACACTTCACTTCCCAGGGTTACTGTTGGATAATTACATAGATCTTAAATCATAGAACTTACTGCTATTACAGTCTGGTAGGCTCCGCTAGTCTGGGCGGATGTTAAAATACATCTTTTAAAATTTGAAATAAACATTTGTGCATAAGGTAGAACAGCTATAGGTTACATAGTCATTCAGTAAAATCTATAACGGCTCAAAATTGATAGCCCATTTATATTATAGATTGGAGAGAATGAATACGTTTTTTGTGAACTCGTAATTTTGTGAAGTATGATGCCTTTCGGTATCAGAAACCATTGCTATAAAGTCTAATGCAAAAGCATACCACTAAGCTATAAACAAGAAGACAAATGCAATTTCAAAAAGAGAATTGTGATAAAGGGAAAACCACCAATTGTAAAATTGACCATCCATCCAGCTGTGCTAGGAAATCCCCTAAAGATCTAAAAGCTATGCCGGCCTTGTAAACCTAAAAGCTTTCTCATATGCATTTTTATATATAAAGTGAATCTTCATTTATCAGAGTTCGGAGCAGAATGAATTGGTTTGAGAAATTGCATTTCTATTTAGGTAACTGGCTAAAATCACTTAGTGTAGCCGAAGCAGTTGAAGGTGATTACTTTTCTAATTGGGCAGGGGGTAGCAGGAACGAAATGGCAGTGCTGATGATGACAATCAAGTTCATGCAGTTCAAACCTTCATATCTCATTTCTCTGAACTATGATTTTTATGTGTTAAGCATTTATAGTGTTTCTCGGGATTTAGTTTAATAAGTAGTTTGGACTTGTTTCAGGACATTCTTGTAAGGTCTTGCATCGATAAAATATGGCATAATTTCCTTCATCATTTTGACATAGAAAACTACCGTATAAAGCGCAAGGCATAGCCTTGTGCTCTATAGCCAACCACTTTGGAAAACACTAGAGGAATCCTCATCCTTGAATTTCTAATGAATTAGACATTTATCACCAATGGTAGTCGCAAGATATGAAACAATGAAAGAAATAGCAAATGGATTGAGCATACCACTACCATAGATTCAAGGTTTACTACAAATTCCAACCTCACGCTGCGACCAAGGGTTTACAGCGGCCATAACCTTTTTCCAACGTTGCTCGGTGGATAGCCTGATGCACCTCACCGTGAAAAATGCAAATAGTGGGTTGCACCAACCTCAGACAGAAATAAGCCGACAAATCCATGCACCAACTTCCAAGGTTTTAGGTACAGATGGCGAAATAGCCCAGACTAACATTAAAAACCTGCACACTGCACTGCACTGCATATTCATGTGAATGCAAAAATTAAATGAGGATGATGTCATTCCGCAGCCACCTCTCAGGAAAGGAAAAACGAGGAATACATCATCCTCCTGCAACCAATGGATTAGGAAAAACCCATTTGTTAAAATGCAATTTAATACAATATATTCAAAACTATATTGTAGATAAATTTTACAGTAAGTAGATCAAATTAATAGGGATTTCACGATATATATATGATCCCCTTCGGGGACATAATAACAAGTATAATGAGAAACTAAGAGGTACGGAATTCAAATAAAATACCTAAATGCACAATTAGGAAATAGAGAGACTGGATAACATACTAGCACTTATACTCTTGTATTTTGAATGTTGCATGTGATAGTATATGCATTCAATGAATGTTATCAACTCAACCTTTGGTAGCAAAGAAATAGATAACCCATGGTATTATTTCCAAATTGATCAATACAACTACAAGCCAACTTTTGAAAAAATATTCACAACCAAAGAAAGAAATGCAAATTCAAAACTCAACAAAGTTCCAACTATTAAGATTAATTTTTTTGAAAAGCTTAACCATTGGAAATAACTTTAGATCCTATACTAAAAATTGAAACTAACAAACAAACAAATAAAAAACTATTGGAAACAAGCTTACTATATACAAGCTAGCTTCCACGAAGGAAATTAAAAAAATGCCTCTTCAAGACTTGACCATTGATATGAAGAAGCTCCAATTCCCCTCCATATTTTGCAATTTGTAAGTGCCAAAGTCAAGTTTTCTAGCAACCTAAAAGGGGCCAAACAAAAATTGTTGAAATTTTGAATGTTTTCTATTTGGATCATTTGGTTTGTCCCACTTAAGCATTAGATCTCCTACTTTGAAATTCTTATCCTTGGATGAATGCTTATCAAACAACCTTTGACAATATACTAGTGAGCTGCAAACTTCTATTTAGCTTTTTCACACTTATCTTCTAATTTGAGTAAAGTGTCAATTATATTCTAGAGAGTTGAATAACACCACCTTCCATAAGATTGAGATAATTGTAGATGAATGCTTATCAAACAACCTTTGACAATATACTAGTGAGCTGCAAACTTCTATTTAGCTTTTTCACACTTATCTTCTAATTTGACTAAAGTGTCAATTATATTCTAGAGAGTTGAATAACACCACCTTCCATAAGATTGAGATAATTGTAGAAAAAGGTAAGAAAACATTTGAAGGGAAAATATTTTTTTCCAGACACGAGGAAATAAGGAGAGGTACCTAGGTTTTTTTTCACAGAAAAATATAACTTACTGTTAATATACGAAATAGTAAATAAAACCAGCTGTCAGTACAAGACAGAGCTCACAATCCCTGTCATAAAGAGGACCAGGGGAGAACCAATCAGAGCGACAGATGTATTGTCAACTACAATAGAAAATACCAGCAAATAGAATCATATGTCCACACGACATAACCGGAAGCCTAGGTTACTTTCGGTGTGGTTTGGTCTACCCAAAGAGCATTAGGGACAACATTATTCCAATTTCGATGCTAATAAATGATTGTCTTTTTCAAAATTTTGATGAGATTTGTTGGTGGACTCAACTACCCCATCCGCCTATGGATAACAGTTCTATAATAATGAAAAATAATTCCTTTTTCCAAAGCAAATTCAATTAATTTTAATGAAGATAACTATGATGCATTATCAAATACCAGTACATAAGGAACAACAAACCCAGTAATCAAATGCTACTCAAAAAAGTGTATTACCATGATTTCATTAAGCGTGTTAGAGGGTTAGCCTCTATATATTTGGTGAAATAATTCACTAATGTCAATATGTCCGTGTATTCTTTTGTGGAATTAAGATTGATCTCACCAATAATGTCTAATCCCAATTGCTCAAAAGGTGTATCAATCGTAATTGTTTTCAAGGGAATATTTTTTTTGCTTTGTTTTATTTTTTAACACACACATATGTACACACAGACACACAATATATATATATATATATATATATATATATATATATATATATATATATCTTTCAAGTTAGAATTCTGCATTAATATTAACATTGTTTCATACTCATAGATCCTAAGTAGATTTGATGATTGTCTCACCATCAAATTCCTTCAGATGTATTGCACCCAGTGTCTTTGCTAATCCATTTTTTGAAAGTCGATCAGCAAGTTGATTCATCTCTTTGAATACATCTGAAGGAATTTTATGGTGAGACAGTTGTCGAATCCACTTGGTATATATGAGTATGAAACAATTTTAATATTAATGCATAATTCTAGCCTGAAGAAAGTATATTTTTATGACTGTAAACCTGATCCTCTATTGCTTTCTGAACAATATATATGTATTTTTTGGGGGGATGTAACCTTAGCTATTTATAGGCTAATTATCTACGTTTATAGAAAAAATCAGATCATTGTTTAGAGTTTTTAATTTTGAGATAGTTTAGATTTATGAAGGTTAAATTTTGACTGTAACTCATAGTATAAGATGTAACTATGTAGTTGCACTTGAAAAATGTATTTTCCATTCTACCATGAATAGAAAGTACATTTTTTTATGGGTTTGTGTGTGTGTGTGTTAATCTCTTCTAGCAAATAGTTTGCAAAGTTCATACTTTTTGACATAGGCATGAGCATCACTATAGGCCAATAGTAACCAACTCTTAAGATTTTATGGATTGTAGTTTCTCCTAAAAATTGTGTTCCAGCTAGTCCAGCGTGCAAATCTTTTAACACTTTTTCAATATCATTTGCTTTTAAGAATCTCAGAAGAACTCCATCATTTATTTTTGAAAAATACATCACCAATCAACTATATATTAAGCATATTTTAGTCTTTATTTCTTCTCCTTTTAGAATCCAAATAAGTAGGAATTGATCTGTAATGAAAATAACATTTTAGTTTATAATACCACGAATCAGAATCAATATTAATTGAGACATACAAGACTTCATTGATTGTACAACAAATTCATTTTCCCAACCCTCTTTATCATTTGGATATGATCCTATGCTTTAACAACTAAGTTTTGAAGTCCTTTCCCTTTGACAATGGTTGTAGGTTTGAATCCAAGATCATATTCTTAAATGGTTATAATCTAATTACCTATTCTTTCACTGAGTTCCTTTTGTATAAATAATGATCTGAAAACTTGATGTGGGACAATGACTTTTGTGTGGTTTTTAAGGATATAAGGTTTAAATTGTTGTACAACCTTAATTGCAACATAAGCTTACTTACCAATCAATGAATAATTCAATTCAACTCCTTGTAAGAATGTGTTCATGCATGAGATCATAAAATCATTCCCTTGAATATCTTTATGAATAGGTACAAGAACAAGAGAGCAATTCGAAAAAATGTATACAAAATTTTCAAAATCAAGATCGTGTAGAGTTGGAGTATCCACATTAACAATTTATAACCTTTCGAAAGAACCTTTTCTACTAAACCCTATTTGAATTTGTATCCATTTTAATCATTTTCTACATTGGTTTGATAACTTCTACAAAATCAGAAGCAAACCTCCTTACATAATTAATTTTCCCAAAAAAGGATTGCATAGAATTTTTGTTATGGGGTAGCGGAATTTGAGTAATCCTCTTGATCCTTTCAAGATCTATTCAGATGTCATTCTTTGAAATCACATGTCCAAGCAATTTTCCTTTATGACTGAAAAAATAGTTGTCTTAGGATTGAACAAAAATATGTATTTTCTACATCTCTCAAAAATGTGTTTGAGATATTCTAGATGATCATAATGACTTTTGGACTAAATAGTAGCATCACCTAAGCATACAACCAACCTCAATTGATCAATCTACTGAAGGTTATGTCCATTACCCACTTGAATGTTGATCCTATATTAATCAAACCAAAATACATTCATTTTTACACATAAGGCCCCCATTTTCTTCCGAAGGTAGTTTTTATGCTATCTTGTTGGGAAACTAAAACTTGATCCTAAACAAACAAAAAAATCATCTAACAAGAAAAGCATCTCAGAACCAGAAACTAGGTGTAGAATTTGTTCCATAGGAATAATATCATAATTGTCTTTCTCAAATGCATGATTTAGATTTATGAAATCCACACATAGTCTAATTTCTTCACTCTTCTTATGAATCAACACTAGATTAGTCACTTGATTAGAATGGTGAGCATGAAAGATAATTTTAGCATCAAGTAATTTCTTCAGTTATTTATGCACCAATGTTTCAATTGTGGGATGAATCTTCTTATTTTTTTGTTGAAAGGGCTTGGTTTCCTTCTTTATGTTAGAATATTGAGAATATGCATAACATACAACAATACATTTATACTAACATGTAAATCAATAGAAAATATCTACTAGTCTAGCCTTATATCCATTCAAGCAACAATAATCATGTAATAAATAAGAGACAAGAGAATAAGAGAACAATACACTAGAGGTACGTGGTAATACCCCAAATGGGGAAACATCCACGGGAAGGTTTGATCTTCTTTATTCTTCATAAATCTCCATTCTTACAAGAGAGATCCACCCCACATATGCTTCACAACTTTATAATAACATCACAATGAATGAAATCACAGTATGTTCCCAAAGGTTGTCCCTCACATCTACTATATACCAAGAGGCATGGAAGAATAACATTCCAAAATACATGTGGGATAAATGATTTTCCACCTCTTTATATAATGAAAGGTAATACTAGCTTATTACTCGATGATGCATGCAAGATAACTTCTTTTAAATAAGATTGGAGTTATTTATCCCTTCCAATGCCAGATAAGACATCTTACAACATCATACTAGGCATCATTACACATGTAATATTAAAATTACACATTTCAACATTCCCCCTTAATGATGACTAGGAGAGCAACACATAAATGGAGGAAGATGGCATTACATTAGCATTCCCCCTCGATGACAACTTCCTTCATTCCCAACATACTATGAAGATACACGAACTTTGCTTCCTTCATGGATTTGGTGAAGACATCAACTGCTTTATTTTCTATGGGACAATACACCAAATAAATAACACAATCTGCAACAAGATCTCAAATGTAATGAGTATCCAAGTTAATGTGTTTATTCTTGGAGTGATAAACTGAATTGTATGCAAGATGAAGTGCACTTTGATTATCACATCTTAATTTGGTGGGAGATTTATGTACTAGACCAAGCTTTGTCAGAACATGCCAGATCCACACTACTCCTTTAGATGCTTCCTTTGCTGCCCTGTACTTTGCTTCACAAGAAGAAAGAGAAAGAGCTCTCAACATCTTAGTAGACGATGAAATCAGACTTGAACCAAGCTAAAAGGTGTAGCATATAGTAGACCTTCTATATGAAGAATCCCCTGCCCAACCATAATCTATATAACCAAGAAGTGAAATTGTATCCTTGCTAGAATAGAAAACACCATAATGCACTAACCCTTGTAAATATATGGGAATAATCTTTGCTGCTTTTCAATGACTTTCATGAGGCTTTTGCATAAACCTCAAAACCATGATGATTGCAAAAGAGAGATATGGCTTGCTATGTGTTAATATATCAAACTCCCCACAAGTTGATGATACATTGTGGCACCAACAAGAGGACTGCCACAATCAACGATTAAATTTACACTGGACTGGAATGGTGTAGGTGAAGGCTTACAATCACTCATATGAAATCGAGCAAGTAAATATGTCGCATACTTAGACTAAGACAAAAATATAGAATCATCCATATGCAATCTTATCCATATCACATAGTCATCATTTAGGATAAATGACTAATATCCTAAATAATAAATACAAATAAAGGTGACAATATTAACTTTGTGATTGTTAATGTAAGCAATAAGGCTAACATTCCCCCCCTCAATCACAAGTTTATCTATTTGTTTCAACTAAGCAATAAACACTAATGCTAAAGTTGATATGTTTGATCTTTCAAAAGCCTCATATGTGCTTCAATGAAAAATCGGCCTGAAAAATCGTCAAACTGGATGTTGAATGGTTCATATGAAATGGACTAGAAGAGAGTTGAAATCCTGGAGTGAACAAATTCCCATCTATGAACATTCATGCTCACTTTATAATTTGATTACTTGCCAAGTGATTTAGCTAGAAGAGGTTGGCGTCTTCTACTAATTGGTGAACATATAGTGTCACCATTCTACAATCAGTGAATCACTTAAGTGCTCTCTGAATATTTCTACTCTGTTACATGCCGATCAACATCCCAATGCATCATGTATTTGAGTCTACCATCTTCAGACTATTTGAACATATCAAAGCCTGACGATAACTTTTGTTCAACAAGAATAGTAAGAGCATTATCATTCTTCTTATAATCAATACCACAATTATTTAACTATTCATTAAAGATTTTAACAACAAAAAATGACTCTATTCAATCAAAATCTTTAGGGTCTAACTCATAGATTTTCTTTTCAAGATAGTAAGCATAAACATCATCACTTTTATCAAATAAAGAAGTTAGGGTTTTCCATACCTCAATAGGACTATCCTTTGCCTCAATGTGTACCTATAAGCTATCTGAAACAGTTTGTCCAATGAGTCCTGTTGCTTGATCACATCGATCTTCCCATGTTGCCAAGTCTTTTGCATCAGTGAGTTTGGCTTGTTCACATTTAACTAACCTCCACAAGTTCGTACTCCTAAGCAAATCAATCATCTATATCTTCCAAGAGAGATAGTTAGATCCAACTAATGTAGGAATAGAAACAACTTCTAAAGTCATAGTGGTAAAAATAAGAAACAAAACCCTTAAATGCAAAAAATGATTTGTTGAAAAAAGAAGAGAAGTGATACTAAAATTAGAAATTTCTCACCAATTTTGAAACCTTTTTGTAACTAATTGACATATCTATAGCTCTAATGCAGAAAACAACAAAAGGAAATCGCCTAACGACAAAACATTCGCCAAAAAAAATGGCATATGTGCCTATAAAGCTAGGTCATATGTGATTTTGTTGTGTATAGGTGCGTATGCATCTGCCAGGACCTAGAAAATGCATAAAAAAATGTTGAATCCAGAGCTAAAGCCGATGCATATAAAGCTAGTTCATACGTGATTTTGTTGTGTATAGGTGCGTATGCATCTGCCAGGACCTAGAAAATGCATAAAAAAATGTTGAATCCAGAGCTAAAGCCGATTAGACAAAAACCTGCAAAAACCTGAACCAGAAACAAACAAACCACCAGATATGCAAGTCAAGAGATAGATACTTGATGCTATATTAGTATACAATAGATAATTTCAACCATATATACAAAAAAATCAAGAGAACTTGAAGAAAATCTGCATCTGAAAATGAATGGTGAGGGTTAGGGCTTGAAAAAAAAATCAAACTTGCAACAAATTGACTAGATCTAAAAAACTACCACTTAGGTATGATAGATCGGGTGCCAAATCTACAAAATATGGATGACCCAACTCTCAAATATGAAGAATTGTTACTTGTAAAATAAATTCAAAGAATTACTGAAAAAGGTATAACTTAACAACTAGCTTTGATACCATGTTAGAATATTGAGTATATGCATAACATACAACAATACATTTACACTAACATGTAAATCAATAACAAAAATTTACTAGTCTAGCCTTCTATTCATTCAAGCAACAATAATCATGTAAGTAATAAGAGACAAGAGAACAAGAGAACAATATAGCATATAGACGTGGTAAAACCCCAAATGGGGAAACATCCATGGGAAGGTTTGGTCTTCTTTATTATTCATAATTCTCCAATCTTACAAGAGATCTCCACCCCACATACCCCACATATGCTTCACAACTTTACAGTAACATCACCATGCATGAGATCACAATATGTGCCCAAAGGATATCCCTCGCATCTATTATATACCAAGAGGTATGGAAGAATAATATCCCAAAATACATGTGGGATAAATGATTCTCCACCTCTTTATATAATGAAAGGTAATAGGACCTTATTACTCAATGATGCATGAGGGATACCTTCTTTTACATAAGATTAGAGTTATTTATGCCTCCAATGCTAGATAAGACAACTTACGACATCATACTAGGCATCATTATACATGTAATATTAAAATTACACATTCCAACACTTTATTGGGATAACATGTTTTGTGATTTTGATGTCACAAGTTTTCAATCATCATAATTCCAAGAAAACACATCTTTATACTACTTAAACAATATGATGCATGCCTATATTTCAATTTAGGTACAACAAGACCACATATTTATATTTTTGGGATCTTTTTATAATCACATATTAATCACTTCATACTACATAAAGGAACTAACGTTTTTAACATGTGTGGGTTTTTAAAATCTATCCCATAGATCATAAAGCTTTTTCAATGTAGCCATATTTTTGGGAATGACATTGGATTTCAGATTTTTTATTCCACTTTGAGGACTTTTAGTACTTTTGAATGCTATTAATTGTTTTTGACAAATTGAAAAATCAACAATATGTTGATCACCATTAAAGACTCTCAAATTCATAATGTTGTCTAGAACATAGAACCTAAAAAGAAATTCAATAGAAAAATTATTAGTGATGAAACTATCAAAAGGACTCAAATGAAAAGGCACATTAACTAAAACATCTACCTTTGCAGATCAAATTTTTCGAATTTATCAATCAAATTCCATACTTTGTGTTGATAATTTGTTTATATAAAGCGAATGGTAATTAATTGAATTTTTTAGTTGCGTCACTATAACTTTTTTGTAACCAAAAACTTGTATACATTTAGCATTCAAATCCACAACTTTTTAAAGTCTTTGGATCAAAGCTTTATATTTAGTTTTCTTATTGGCACACTTGAATTCAAATCTACAAGAAATTTGTATTTGTCTACCTATTGGATCTAGCAGGATGTAGCCATCTCGTGTACCTCCATGTGATTTAGATAAATCAAAGTACAACTTCTAAATCTTAGTTGTTATTTCTAAGTTAATTGTGTTAGCATTACCTAATTTTACTACTTTATAGCGTGGTACATCAATCTGAGTGTGACGAAAGAGTTTACATTGTTTATTAGATTCAAAAGGTGCAATTTATGCATTAAAATTCCCGAAATCAGTTTCCATAAATTAATTTCCTATAACATAGTTCACAATCTATCCTAATTTTATTTTATGAGACCAATCCCTACTCAATATTAAATCATATGCTTCTACAATGTCAACAACAATTATGTCAATCACTTGATGAACTTGAGGATTAAAATATAGTCTAATTAACATAGCTTTGAGTTCACCAATTATTTTAATTTATCATCTCTCTAGCTAAATCATGTGTGTGGAGCATTTGCTAGGTTCTACATTCAATTTTCTACACACAAAATGTGGCATAACTTTTGAGGAAGCTCCAAAATCAACTAAACAATTATGAACATTCTGATTGAAAATTTCAAATGTCAACAAGAAAGGTGGGGTTTGTGAAACATATTTTTTTCTATTATAGTTGCATTTACTTTTGAATTTTGTTTAGCGTTAATGTTGGTTATAGGTTTTTGTTTTTCATCAATGGTGCATGCTGATTTTTGTTTGTTTTCATTGGATTCATTCAAGGCTTTCAATAACAACTTCTCATGTTGGGTTAGATTGCATTAGATCAAACATTGAGACATTAGATTTTTATTTCTTTTAATTCGTCAACATTGTTACATTCCAACTCCAAGATAGAAGAAGAAGAAATCATTTTTTAACAGCATTATAAATAGTTCTCTTGAAATTAGAAGAGGTTGAAGGTGTAGTTGTTAAGGGAGGAGTTTCTTTAATCCTAAGAGTATAATCAATTTGTTAGGTTTTGGTCGCATGTATCTCTTCAACTACCTATTCATCCTCATAATCTTCATTATGACCTAGTAAAACATCCCACAACAACATTGTTATTTTGTTTCCTCGATAGTCTCTTCAATCTCTTGGGATGAAGTGTATTTCTGATTTGGTGAATACACAAGTACCCAATCATATTAATGAATTAAGGACATGTTTTTTTGGAATGGTTAGCTAGATGTGCTCTACAAAATTATTCATAGCGAAATTCTTTAGGTCCAAATTTGAATTATCTAGAAGGGATTCAGAAGGTGTTGCAATTTTCTTAAAAAAAGGTTTAAACAATTTATTAGTTGAACTCCCCTCACCATAATTGTTGGAGACTTTATATTTATTTTTGGTGTTTGTTTTTTTCAACAAGAAGGATTTTTTATTACTCAAGGCTAAACCATTGGATTCACCATTGGGTCTCTTGAGCTAGAAGAGTGATAATAATCAAAATCATTCTCTAGGCCATCCCAATCTATTGGATGGTACTTGTAGCTTTACTTATTCACACCCTCTCTCATATTATAAATCTATTTACCATATATATTTGGAAATGAACAATGGACATAGAAGGAATGACATTGGTGGCTTGGGATACATTGGCCAATTCAAAGAAAAGCAAGGGGTGGGGACTAAAGCAACTGCAATTTTTTGGAAAGGTACTCATGGAAAAATGAAACTGGAAACTTATTAGTGGAAATGGTATTTGGCTTGAGATATTGCTCCAAAAATATATCGCACCAAATTCAATTGATGATTTGTTGATAAGTCTAACCAAAAACATCAAGGATAATCGCATTTTTTGGAAGGTCCTTGTTCTCTCTATGTAGGTCATAATCGAAACGTTATGTTGGAAAGTGGGAAATGGTACTAGGACTAGGATAGGGATATATAAATGGGATAGGCTTCCAAATCAATCCCCTTATGGCCTAGGTTTAATCATGTCCCTCATATGAAGACACTTTGGGTTGTACACATATGGGGAAAACTCCTAAAGAATTCCCTAAGGATGCCGCTAAGCAATGTTGGTGAGAAAGGTGAAGAAACCCCTAGAATAATGGTGTTGGGTCCACATGACCATGTGAAGTGCAAAGAATCCCCAAATCCCCTTGATGAAGACATGAAGTGGTCAAGAAGACAAGTCAACACCCCTTGATGAGGCCATGAAGTGGTCATTGACCCTTTTAAATAAGCCCCTAAAATGTGAAAGACATAATTAATAATAAGTTAGGGCCTACCTAACCTAAAATGTGGAAGACAAATATAATAATAAGTTAGGGCCGACCTACCCTAAAGTGATTTAAAAAGTAAGTTGGAAATATATAAATACAAGTTAGATCATTTCATTTTGATCATCCAAGTTCTTCTTCTCTTATGCGCACTTTCAAGAAGGATTAGAGCGGAATTTTGAGGAGGATCAAGTAGTTTCACGAAAACTTGCATAACTTTCTCATATGGTATCAAAATTACAAACTTCTTGGCTTGTTGGAAAGCTTGTTGCAATAGATATGTGATCACATGATATAGAGTTTCTTTTGATGAAGGGTTTATTTCTTGTTTATTCATCTTGGAAAAGGTATGGTTCTTATACACAGTTCTCTCTTGTGATGGTCATGCCTCTCATGGACTAAGGTCCATCTTGTTATCTTGAAAATGGTATGGACCTTGAGTATGTGTTAGAGCCTTTTCTTTGGTGATCTTTCATAGATATGTTATAGTGATTATGGTGATAATATTGGCATAGAACATGGTGTTTATCTTGGAATATCCTCGGGTTTGGAAATGGCTATGGTATAAGGGTTTGAAGATATAAATGATATCTATAGGTGATTGTTTTTGGGAATTCTTGAAAGATGGATTTGAGGCATGTATAGGTTGACACAGAGATAGTGATAGAGACAGAGACAAGGATACAGTGATTGTGACAGTGACAAAGATATAAACATTGATACAGGTACATGTTGATAGAGATAGTGATACAGGTACATGTTGATAGAGATAGTGATACAGGTACATGTTGACAGAGAGAGTGATATAGGTACATGTTGATAGAGACAATGATACATGTACAGGTTGACAGATATAGTGAGAGTGACGGGTTGATTTTCATGTTCAGATCGGAGTGGCAGGACATGGCAATGATAGGGGGTTATAGCCTCCTTCCAGTTGATGCTGGTAAATCTAATGAGTTGGAGCTCACTGAGGATTGGAGTCCTCACTATAGGTTGGATCCTGGAGTAAGACTAGGGGGTTGTATCCTCCTTTCAGTTGGAGCTGATAAACTAGCGGATTGTAGACTCCTTCAAGTTGGAGCTAGTAAATCAATTGAATGCAATATTTATATTATATAAGAAAAATATTTTGTGGTTTTCTCTCATTTGGATTTCCATGTAATATCTCTTGTGTACTGTGTATGGTTTATGTGATGATGAATGTTATTGTTAATGGTTAATATTTACATCTAATATTAAAGTTTGAAATGCTAAAAAGTTCCCAATACTAATTCACCCCCCCTCTCAGTATTGGTGAATATTCCAACAATTGGCATCAGAGTTGGTTACCTTCGGAACAGTTTAACCACTGGAAGGAAGATCGTGAACATATATGGATCAAAAAGAAGGATTCTCTTCAAATGGTATTAAGATATTTGATGGAAATAATTATGCATTATGGAGTATTAGAATGAGATACTACTTGATGGATTTAGGAGTGGATGAATGGCTTGTTGTTGTTAATGGCTACACTGCTCCAAAAATACCACCAGAATCTTTAGCCAAAAAGTATTTAAAGAAAAACAATGCAATGGCCATGGATGTCATTCTAGATGGATTATTAGATTTCGTGAAAAGCAAGTTAGGAAAGTGTACATTAGCTAATTAGATTTGGGACAAGATACATAATATTTACAAAGTTGAGGAAGAAGAAAACAAAGAACTAGATGAAAAAGGTGAAGGAAGCACATCCAACAACGACACAAAAGATGAAGATGATGAAAAGAAAGAGACAAAGGTACCAAGTAAGTTACTCTCTAAATGATTTAAATGTGGAAGAATAGGACATGATATTTTTGAGTATTCATATGAAGAAGGAAAAGATAGTGATTCAGAAGAAGAATAAACTTTCCTTGTGTCCATGATTACAAAGCCTATTGATGAAGAAGATGAACTGCAAAAATATCCTGAAGGATCAAAAGAAAAAGAAGAAGAAGTTGATCTTAAAATACAATTGATTTGTGCCCTAGATGAAATCAAGAATCTCAAGAAGAAAAATGTGTTTCTAAAAGAGCTACTAGAAGAATCAAAAGGTAAAAAGCATAAAGGCCATGAAGAGAATGAAAAGACTATTGCATCCCTAAATATGCAAGTGGAAGAAGCAAAGAAAATTGAAGAAGTCCTAACAAGTCAACTAAAGGAGAAGGAAGAAATTTACCAAACAAGAGAGTTGAGATTGCTACTCTACAAAAGAAATTAGAGAATACAGCTTCCACAAACTTGAAGTTTGAGAAGAGCACATTGATATTAGATGACATGCTCAACCAACAAAGATCTTCACTTGACAAAACGGGATTGGGTTAGGATAAACAAAAAAATGTCGAAGAAGGTGAAAGCTCCAAACGACCAACAAAGAAAGTTGAATGTTCCAAGAGAAATGAAGAGAAGGCTAAGAGTTATGCAGACATTCTAAGAAGCTCCCATCAAGGAAGAGAATACAAAGGAAGGATTCATCAACAAATTTCAGAGAAATATGAATACATAGATGTTGCACCATCAAGAAGATTTTCTACACCCAGGTATCTAAGCATCTTTCTTGGTAATTGTTTTTGTTGCAACAACTTTGGGCATAAGGCTAGAGATTGCAAAGCTTATGAAGGAAATTCTCAAGCAAATGGAGGTGACCACTCGAACTACAATGTTGAATGTTACAAGTGCCACAATTATGGACACATGGAAATAAATTGTAGAAGCATGATGAATCATAATGTTGAATACTACAAATGTCATGTCTATGGACACATGACAAGAGATTGCAGTAGAAACATGGCAAGATCTCCTAGACAAAATGTTACACAAATTTGGAGAAGGAAATCAAAACATTTTCAGGGGGACCAACCCCAAAGAGAAGATATATTGTTAGGGGAGTTACCCTTTTCCATTGATGTCAAAGGGGGAGATAAATGTCGGGACGAGCATGGTCCTAGGAGAGTATGATGGTTTCCATCAATGACAAAGGGGGAGATTGTTGAATAAGGTTGTCATTGATGTCAAAGTCCTAGTTTATATAACTCCGAAGTGGTCCCCTTATGGCGTAGCTTTAAGCATGGCCCTCACGGGAAGACACTTTGGGTTGTACACATATGGGGAAAACCCCTAAAGAAGTCCCTAAGGCTTCCCCTAAGCAATGTTGGTGAGAAAGGTGAAGAAACCCTTATAATAATGGTGTTGGGTCCACATGACCATGTGAAGTGAAAATAAACCCCTAAAGTAATGATGATGTGTCCACATAATCATGATGATGTGAAAAATACCCAAAGACCCTCGATGAAGACATGAAGTGGTCAAGAAGACAAGTCAAAGCCCCTTGATGAAGCCATGAAGTGGTCATTGACCCTTTTAAAGAAGCCCCTAAAATGTGGAATACATAATTAATAATAAGTTAGGGCCGACCTAACCTAAAATGTGGAAGACAAAAATAATAATAAGTTAGGGCCGAACTATCCTAAAGTGATTTAAAAAGTAAGTTGGAAATGTATAAATACAAGTTAGATCATTTCATTTTGATCATTCAATTTCTTCTTCTCTTATGCACACTTTCCAAAAGGATTAGAGCGAAATTTTGAGGAGGATCGAGTAGTTTCATGAAAACTTGCATAACTTTCTCATATGGTATCAAAATTGCAAACTTCTTGGCTTGTTGCAAGGATTGTTGCATGGGATATGTGATGACACAATATACAGTTTCTTTTGGTGAAGGGTTTCTTTCTTATTTCTTCATCTTGACAAAGGTACAACTCTTATACGTGGGTCTCTCTTGTGATGGTCATGCCTCTCATGGACCAGGGTCCATCTTGTTATCTTTAAAATGGTATGGATCTTGAGTATGTGTTAGAGAATTTTCTTTGGTGATATTGCATAGATAGGTTATGGTGATTATGGTGATAATATTGGCATAGACCATGGTGATTATCTTGGAATATTCTAGGGTTTGGAAATGTCTATGATATGAGGGTTTGAAGATACATATGAAATCTATGGGTGATTGTTTCTAGGTATTCTTGAAAGATGGATTTGAGGCATGTATAGGTTGACTTAGAGACAGTGACAAAGACAGAGACAAGGATACAATGATTGTGACAGTGACAAAGATAGAAACATTGATACAGGTACATGTTGATAGAGATAGTGATACATGTACAGGTTGATAGAGAGAGTGATACAGGTTGATACAAGTACATGTTGATAGAGAGAGTGATACATGTACAGGTTGACAGAGGCATTGATAAATGTACAGGTTGATAGATATAGTGACAATGATGGGTTGATTTTATTATTCATATCAGGGTGGTAGGATAGGACAAGGAGAAGGGGTTGTAGCCTCCTTCAAGTTGATGTTGTTAAATCTAGTGAGTTGGAGCTCATTGAGGATTGGAGTCTTCACTATAGGTTGGAGCCTATGGTAAAACCAAGGGTTCTAGCCTCCTTTCAGTTGGAGTTGATAAACTAGGGGGTTGTAGCCTCCTTTAAGTTGGAGTTGATAAACTAGGGGGTTGTAGCCTCCTTTAAGTTGGAGTTGGTAAATAAATTGAATGTAATCTTTATATTATATAAGAAAAATATTCTATGGTTTTCTCCCATTTTGGTTTCCATGTAAAATCTCTTATGTACTATGTATAGTTTATGTGATGATGAATGTTATTGTTAATGGTTAATGTTTACATCTGATATTAAAGTTTGAAATGCTAAAAAGTTCCCAATATTGACTTAACCCCCCCGTCTCAGTATTGGTGAATATTCCAACAATTGGTATCAGAGTTGGTTACCTTCAAAACAATTTAACCACTAGAAGGAAGATCGTGAACAAATATGGATCAACAAGAAGGATTCTCTTCAAATGGTATTCAGATATTTGATGGAAATAATTATCCATTATGGAGTATTAGAATGAGATACTACTTTATGGATTTAGGGGTGGATGTATGGCTCATTGTTGTTAATGGCTACATTGCTCCAAAAAGACCACTGGAATTTGCAGCCAAAATGGATTTAAAGAAGAACATTGCAATGGCCATGGATGCCATTCAGGTTCCGTGAAAAGCAAGTTAGGAAAGTGTACATCAGCTGAAGAGATTTGGGACAAGCTACAAAATCTTTACAAAGTTGAGGAAGATTCAAATGAAGAACCAGATAAAAAAGGTGAAGGAAGCTCATCCAACAACGACACAGAAGATGGATATGATGAAAAGAAAGAGATAAAGGTACTAAGTAAGCTACTCTCTAAACGTTTTAAATGTGGAAGAATAGGACATACTACTGTTGAGTGTTCACATGAAGAAGGAAAAGATAGTGATTCAGAAGAAGAAGAAACTTTCCTCATGTCCATGATTACAAAGCCTATTGATGAAGAAGATGAATTGCAAAAGCTTCTTAATAATCAAAAGACAAAGAAGAAGAAGTTGATCTTGAAATACAACTAATATGTACCCTAGATGAAATCAAGAAGCTTAAGAAGAAGAATGTGTTGTGTTGTTAAAAGAGATACTAGAAGAATGAAAAGGTAAAAAGCATAAAGACCATGAAGAGATTGAAAATACTATTGCTGCCCTAAAAATACAAGTGCAAGAAGCAAAGAAAATTGAAGAAGTCCTAACTAGTCAGCTAAAGGAGAAGGAAGAAATTTGTCAAACAAGAGAGTTTGAGATTGCTACTCTACGAAAGAAATTGGAGAAGAAAGATTCCACAAACTTGAAGTTTGAGAAGAGCACATTGATATTACATGACATGCTCAGCCAACAAAGATATGCACTTGAAAAAACATGATTGGGTTATGATAAACAAAAAAATGTTGAAGAAGGTGAAAGCACCAAACCACCAACAAATAAAGTTGAATGTTCCAAGAGAAATGAGGAGAAAGCTAAGAGTTATGCATACATTCTATGAAGCTCCCATCGAGGCATAGACTACAAAGGAATGATTCATCAACAATATTCAGAGAAAGATGAATACATAGATGTTGCACCATCAAGAATATTTTCTACACCCAGGTATCTAAGCATATTTCTTAGTAATTGTTTCTGTTGCAACAACTTTGGGCATAAGGCTAGAGATTGAAAAGCTTATGAAGGAAATGCTCAAGCAAACGGAGGTGTCCACTCAAACTACAATGTTGAATGTTACAAGTGCCACAATTATGGACACATGGAAAGAAATTGTAGAAGCATGATGAATCATAATGTTGAATGCTACAAATGTAATGACTATGGACACACGAAAAGATATTGCAGTAGAAACATGGAAATATTTCCTAAACAAAATGTTACAAAAATTTGGAGAAGGAAATCAAAATATTTCCAGGGGGACCAACCCCAAAGAGAATAGATATTGTTAGGGGGAGTTACCCTTTTCCATTGATGTCAAAGGGTGAGAGAAAGATCGAGAGGAGCATGGTTCTAGGTGAGTATGATTGTTACTATCAATGAAAAAAAGGGAGATTGTTGAATAAGGTTGTCATTAATGTCAAAGTCCTAGTGTATATAACTCCAAAGTGCTCCCCTTATGGCGTAGGTTTAAGAATGTCCCTTACAGGAAGACACTTTGGGTTGTAGACATATGGGGAAAAACCCTAAAGAAGTTCCTAAGGTTTTCCCTGTGCAATGTTGGTGATAAAGGTGAAGAAACCCCTAGAATAATGGTGTTGGGTCCACATGACCATGTGAAGTGCAACGAAGTCCCTAAATTGATGATGATGTGTCCACATAATCATGATGATGTGAAGAATCCCCAAAGAC
This sequence comes from Larix kaempferi, assembly GCA_027924585.1. NCBI lineage: Eukaryota > Viridiplantae > Streptophyta > Pinopsida > Pinales > Pinaceae > Larix > Larix kaempferi. The sequence goes on from BSBM01000445.1 coordinate 1,646,147, forward strand.
CCTTGATGAATACCTGAAGTGGTAAGGAAGACAAGTCAAAGCCCCTTGATGAAGCCATTAAGTGGTCATTGACCCTTTTAATGAAGCCCCTAAAATGTGGAAGAAATAATTAATAATAAGTTAGGGCCGACCAAACCTAAAATGTGGAAGACAAAAATTATAATAAGTTAGGGCCGACATACCCTAAAGTGATTTAAAAAGTAAGTTGGAAATGTATAAATACAAGTTTAGATCATAAGTAAGTGATTTAGATCATTTCATTTTGATCATCCAAGTTCTTCTTCTCTTATGCTCACTTTCGAGAAGGAGTAGAGCACAATTTTGAGGAGGATCAAGTAGTTTCACAAAAACTTGCATAACTTTCTCATACGGTATCTGAATTACAAACTTCTTTGCTTGTTAGAAAGCTTGTTGTAAGGGCTATGTGATGAAATGATCTAGAGTTTCTTTTGGTGAAGGTTTTATTTCTTGTTTCTTCATCTTGAAAAAGGTATGGTTCTTATACACGGGTCTCTCTTGTGATGGTCATGCCTCTCATGGACTAGGGTCCATCTTTCTATCTTGAAAATGATATGGATCTTGAGTATGTGTTATAGCCTTTTCTTTGGTGATATTGCATAGATATGTTATGGTGATAATGTTGGCATAGATCATGGTGATTATCTTGGAATATTCTAGGATTTGGAAATGGAAATGATATAAGGGTTTGAAGATACAAATGAAATCTACAGGTGATTGTTTCTGGGCATTACTGAAAGATAGATTTGAGGCATGTATAGGTTGACATAGAGACGGTGATAGAGACAGAGACATGGATACAATTATTGTGATAGTGACATAGACATAAACATTGATACAGGTACAGGTTGATAGAGATAGTGATATAGGTACAGGTTGACAAAGACAGTGATACATGTACAAGTTGATAGATATAGTGACAGTGACAGGTTGATTTTATTATTCATATTAGGGTGGCAGGACGGGGCAAGGACAGGGGTTGTATCCTCCTAGTTTATGCTTGTAAATATAGTGTTGAATTTAGTTATGTTTTATTTCTTATTATGGAATCATTATCTTCCTTATCACATATATTGAATACATAAGCAAGATATAGATGCATAAAGACAAAAACAAGAGACAAAAATATACCCTAGGAAACCCTCAAGGGGAAGAAAACCCAACCAACCTTTCTTATTCAAAGATTCAGTACAAAGTACAAGTACATCAGATATAGAAGTGATCTAGAACAATAGAGACCACATAAAAGATGATGCCAAGTAAAGAACCCCATAAATAACAATCTTCTATGACCCTTGAGTGAATTTCTCTTTGCTTGAGTGAACTTGTTTGAGTGTGTGAAATGAGGAGGGCATCACCCTCTATTTATACTTGTTTCTGGATGAATGTTTCACTGGGGCCAACTTGTCAATTCTTCCTGGGCCTACTTGACAATTAGGATAATAAATAACAATTTACTAATTGTTTTCTTTCTGGGCCAACTTGTCTTTTTAAACATTAAATTACAATTTATTATTGTTCCTTACTAGGTCGTCTTAGCTAGTGAGGATACCTCATGTAGTTACAAACAACAATATCTAGTGAGTTGGAGGTAACTGAGGATTGGAGTCCTCACTACAGGTTGAGTCCTATGGTAAAACCAGGGGGTTATAGCCTCCTTACAGTTGGAGCTGATAAACTAGGGGGTTGTAGCCTCCTTCCAATTGGAGATGGTAAATCAATTGAATGTAATCTTTATATTGTATAAGAAAAGCTTTATGTGGTTTTCTCCCATTTGGGATTCCACGTAAAATCTCTTGTGTATTGTGTATGGTTTATGTGATGATGAATGTTATTGTTAATGGTTAATGTTTACATATGATATTAAAGTTTGAAATGATAAAATGTTCCCAATACCGATTCACCCCCCCATCTCAATATTGGTGAATATTCCAACAAAAATCTCTTGGGAGATTGGCATCAAACAAATGGAAATATGTAAAGACTCAAAATTGTGCATTATGTGAATCTTGGGCAAGGGTGAGCATGTGGACATTTCTCAGGAAGTTGGGTGAGGACAATAAATGATTTTTTTTCTCGGATGCAATGGACCACCATATCTGATATCTTTAGGATACTCAACATGCAAGCAAATAGATTGGTAAAAATGGTTGTTCTCGAGCTTGAAGGTAAATTTACACTGGAGCATGATTTTGCAAGGATCTCCTTACAATATTCTTGTATGTTTTTGTAGTCTCGAGTCATGAAATTATGCTTATTATCACATGAACTTGTTGTGGTTTGGTAAATATTTTTTGGAATATATCTAGTCTTTTTGTTGTAGCAATGGATAGATACACAAATCTCAGTTTCATGAAGCTAAATAGTTAAGTTCTTTTCGAGCTCCTCTAAGAATTTTGAAAATTTTTTGGGATAAATTTGCAGAAATACTCAATGCAATGCATATAAGTACTCCTTTTATTAATAAAATGAGTAGATTTTTTTCATAAAAAAAGAAGAGAAGAAGATATTTTTATTACTAGGAGCAACCTTCTTATCTTCTAGTCCATGGTTTCCTTTCAGAATTATCATCTCCCTCTCTACTTTGATATTCAAAATTTCTACTAAGGAAGATTTACTTACTCTTTTAATGAACATGGCAATGGAAATAGGTAAAGTAAATGTGTACAATTGCAAAAGGTCTATAATTTTCTAGAATCTTATTTAAGATTGTTTTGAATTGTTGATTAAAAACCTTAATTCTTTCTTTACCATCCATTTTCATTCTTTATAGTTCCAAAACTAAATCAATTAGAGTTCTTTCATCACCAATTCAAGCTAAAAATGAATTTAATCCAGTTAGTGATGGGTCCAACAGTTAAACTAAAATATCAAGTAGAAGCTTTATTTTTTAAGGCATAAGAAAAAAGATGGTAGACAATGTTTTAATGTTAAATATTGATCAATCGGATTGCTAGCATAAATTTCTTAATATAGTCATCAGTCTATCCATGTTTGTTTAGATGAAATTTAGGTAGAAAACTCAGGATGTTTAAGTAAATCATGTAGTTGTCTTGGTTTAACTAAGGCGTCCCGTACCCATTAGTGAGGTTGTTGATTGTTTTCATTTCTACTAGCCATGTTGAACTAATGAATTTCAATTATGTTCTATTTGGTAGACTTGGTCTCATAATCTAACTCAACATAACTAGTAAAATTGGCAAATGGACTAGTAGGAGGAATTTGGTCGAAAGCTTTTGGGATTTCATCTATATGTGACAAACCAAATAATCTAAACCTATAACAAGAACATCTTTCTCACTTTATATAATGTTTATACATGTTCAAGTACAATTAGGCAACTGTTGGATAAGAGGAAATTGTCTAATTTGATGGGAAAATGACCAAGTGATTTATCTAAAAGCTTGAACTATAGTTTATGGATAACAAAATGATATTCAACCTTAGTTTCCAATTATGGTAGTTTTGGATTTTCAAAATTTGCTTCCATGTTGTAGAAATTTGGTTGAGGACTAAGGTGAGTTTTACTTTTCAATTGAGGTTGGCTAGATGGTTATTGAGGTTTATTGTTATTATGAAAGAATCCAGTGGCATAGAACTATCAATGTCATCCATACAAGGGAATGGACCTCCTTCTAGCACAAAAATGTTGACATGAACAAATGTCGCTTATCAAACTAAGGGAGTTCACCTGAAGCTAAGGTGGAATTAGATTTCTCTTTGTTTTGAAATAACAAACTCCTCCCATCTAATGGATAGAATATCGATAATAGTTTTTGCTTTAAATTATTAAAATATAATTCCTATATGAAATTCTAAATCTAAAATAGAATTGAGTACTAAAACTAAACACTTGACTAGGAGTTTAAGAACAAAATATCCAAATAATTTTAGCCATTAAAACAAAAAATAATTTATTATATATTAATACATGAAATATCCAAATAATCAACATTGAAACACAATTATACTATATTTGAATTACTTATTATGATTTCACATAGACATGTTACCAACCATTGAAAAACAATAGTAAGAATCATTTACAAATGCGTGAGAAAGGCCAACAATACAAGTAAACATTCTTACATCCCTTCCAACATTAGCAAATAAAGGAGTATTTCTATATAATCACAAACACGAGAACAAGTCTCCAAAGTGGTGAACTTTGTCTTCTCAATTAAATTGAAAAATAATTTGTAATCTCAATAAAAAAAAACCTTTATTTTCTATCATTTGTCTTATTTATACAAAAAGGTAGGGGAGATAAAACAATTTAGCTCCCCTAATCGCTGGTATCCTCCATTTGGCTCGTGAATGATTGTTCTTTGTCTTTACTATATTTTTCAACATATATTCTCCAAGCTTCAAAAGTTTTATCAATGATATCACTTTGAATAAAGTGATGTTGTTCAATTGGGGCTTTCTATGAAGCTGAACTTTGACTCATTATTTTTTCAAACTTCTCAAGCTTGGGCAACGAGGTTTTAATCAAAGGCGATGTCTCTAGTAGGGCCTTCAATGTATATCTTCATAAATTCCTTGTTGATGTTGGGATACGATCGAATGTTTTACCATTTATTTCAAATATCATCCCTAATAGTTTTCAATACATCCTCTTGAGGGAATAAATTATATTTTGGATTGAAGGGTGGGAGGTGGCAATTTTTACGATTTTCTTTATTACTTGCCACATTGTGAAGCAATCTACCCTCTCATGCTACAATACCTTAAAAGCACTCTAGGTTGAATCCCTTCAATACTTAAGGCCATATTCAATATCTACCAAATCTTTTTCCTTGAAGAGGGAATTTATAAAGGCATTTTCAAAACATATATTTTCCATCTCCTAACATTGTCAAACTGTAATTGTGCCGCTCATACAAAATCTTATAGGTCTAAATGTGATGTTACATATTCAAAATATCTTGATTTTTCACCTATAAGTTTTGATCCCTCTAGCCCCAAGGGTTAGCTCAAGTGGTCATGAGCCAGATGTGAGATATCTCTCCCCAAAGTTGGGGAGGTCACGGGTTCGTCTCTCTTCATCCCCTTGGGGTTAGGCTCCATAATCAAGGCTAATAGTTTACCCCATTTACCATGCATGAATCATGGGGAAGTACTCGGAGGGTTTTACGTGAGATTATTACTCAGAGAAAAAAGTTTTGATCCCTGTGATAGAATTATCTTTGTGTATTGTTCAATTCATTTTAACTTCAGAAGGAATAATGACTGAATTCTAAAACATTAAATTGTTTGTACTTATAGTAGTCCACTTGGTTTTCCAACAATGCAATCTTGTCCTCGTACCCCTTTATTCATTTTCATACATTGATTCCTTCATGAACAATAGTGCGTGCTAATGCAAGTCCTACAGAAGCAGTTAGTCTAAGCTAACATTTGCTAGTGTCTATTACAATAAACTTAGTGGTAAGTACAAGCCCTTGGTTAGTATTTTATTTTTCTTGTGTGTATGTTTCACAAATTGATTTCTTTTTTTATAAAAAATGAACATCTTCAACTTGGATACTTCATTATTGGGTGTAGGGAAAGGCTCTTCCCCTATAGTAACCATCCTTGGAGCAAACATATTAGCAAAACTTGAATAGTATATACTTCTTTCACTGGTTATACTCCTCTTGTTACCATGTTGCCTTTTTTTGTTCTTCCTACTCTTATTTTTATGTTTCCTCAACATCTACTTCAACTTGCTTCTTTAGTGCCTCCCCTTCTTCTTTGTCTTCTTCATTTTTTTTTCAACTTCAACTTCATGTTTTTCCCTTAATTCTTCTTCCTCTTTGAGTCTTTGAGTTGTTGCATGTCATTTGGCCTTCTCCTTGACTTCTCTTTTATTCCTAGCCTCATTTTCTTCTTTTTCCTTGGCCTCAACTTCCTTTTTCTTCTTATCTTTAGCATTAACCTTATCTTTTTCCTCAACTTCCCTCTTCAATTATTGGTTTATATTTTTTGCTTCGGATTGTGCTTCTAGTTGCTTCCTAACCTTAGCATCAACCTTATATTTTTCTTCAACCCCTAATCTCTTATTTTCTTGTTCTTTTCTTTTCTATTGCAATGCTTGGTATTTTTCAGTGGCCTTTTTTGCTTCTCTCTCCTCCTCTCATTTTCTTGTGCCATTATTTGTTGCCTATTGTACATCATCATAGGTAAAGAGCTCATTTCTTCAGCTCTTCAAATTTGTTCTTGTTAGGGTCATACCCTAACCTCCCTACTCTTGGATACCTATGAATTAGTAAATTATTAGATGTGGCCATCCTCTTTGAATAAGGTCCATTACATAGTAGTGGATATTTATTTAATGTAAAATGGTCCTCTTTATTAAAATAAGGCCCACTAGTTAGTTGGTACTCATTGCTAATGGGTCCAAAAGTAGTTAGGGTTTTTCTATTTAGGATCTACTTAAAGTGCTAGGAGGCTATGGAATGTTTTATCAAGTAGTGTTGCATTTGGAGCTTTGTTCATTGAAAGGTCGCCCCACCTCAAGAGGCAAGTGAACATTGCTTTCTTTCTTCTAATAAATTATTAATAAAAAGATGTATTTTCATTTATTGCATCTTATTTGCCTCTTGTATATGTTTCTATGCATATATACTCTCTTTGTACTTGGTTTTGTTTTAAATTTAAGGGTTAAGGGACACTACAAGTGGTATCAAAACTCTTTCTTGGGCAAAAAAGTCAAGGTTTTTGCTTTTGTTTTTGGTATTTTTTGCATATTTTCAAGGAAAGAAAGTGGATGACACTATTCATATCCATTTTTTAAACTTTTTATTTAGGATATGTAGAAACCTACAGTAGATCTAAATTCCTTTGAAAAAATACCCATTTAAAAAAAACCATCAAAATCAAAGTCTTGGAAGTGGATTTTTATTGATTTAAAATAAGTTGTTTCAAGGTTTTTTCCAATGATGACTATGTAGATTGTAGACCAAATATATTTTGATAGAGTGCATAATTTTAGTGAAATTAGTGTAAATAGATGCAAATGGTATGCATCATTTCATAATTGGACCGTCATAATAGAGTTTCTGATTAATATTGTGGGAGTTGTGGTCATTTCAAATTTACCACCTCAAAACCCTAGCCACATAAAGGGCCTCCATTAAGAAGTAAGGTATTCAGGCCCAAGATTCTATATTTCTTTGTTAAGTCCAAAGATGTGTTTCACGATATTTAACTAACACTGAGATTTGTAGTTTAGTGGGTATGCATGTGGTTGAGGAAGAATACATGTAGAAAATACAAGTGGAGCTGGATTGTTGGACACCCTTGTAACTTTTGTTGGCACCCCCTTCCAGTAGTAATACATTAAATGACACTTATATATGAAATCCATTTACACATACCTTCAAGTATATAGGAAGTCCCCCATTTTCACCTGAAACCAACTTTATATAAAACTATTGGTTGTCTTGTTGCTATAGCACACCCATAACAACACTCAATGAGATCAATCTTTAGTACCTAGGAATTGAGTAGTATGACTAGCTTCATGGTCTATCCTACTTAGCCACTTGAGATTGGGTTGAATGCTACTTGAAAACCCACATGTATATCAGCGAGAAATAGCACCATACACTCCTTTGTCCTTAGGACCCTGCAAACTCTAACCACTTGTAGAACCATACGACTTATGGCATCTACTCATAACTCTTGGGCACATGATCAAGATTCGTAGGCTCACAAGATGGAAAAGCCACTAAAACATATGAAATTGAGTATAAAAAATGTTCATGGTCTAGATTCCACAACCAACCAACTCTTAGTTGATATACCACTAATCAAAAAACAAATTGGGGACTTGGACATATTCAAAACAAGATTTCAAGCATAAGGGAAAAGGTCCTCAATTAGATATGCTAGAGAAGCTATAAGGGGTGGGTCTTACATTGGAGGAGGATATGGCCCAAAGCCACCCCTTCATGATCACCATAAATAAAGGTCACCCTTTTAGGATAACTATTCATGGCATTGCTTTCCAAAAGTGGACGTGAACAAGTTTGAAGGTTCCAATCCATCTAGGTGGATTACCCAAATGGAACATTATTCTCTCTCCATGGAATTGTTGATGATCTAATTAAATTCAATGTGGGGGTATTATATTTATATTCATAACATTTGCGATGGTGGAAATGGTATAAGAAATATTATGGAGGCTACATTGCTTGGATCTAGTTTGTGAAGGTCCTTTATGCTCGTTTTGAAACATGACACTCATGCTATTTCAAACAACTAGTAAAATTACACCAAATAGGCATAGTTATAGAATTTATCACATCCTTTGAGAATTTGGAAACACACACAAAGGGCTTGTTTAATTCATTTTTTAAATAATGTTTCAGTAGTGGCCTGAAGGAGGCAATGATAACACAAGTTATGATGTAACACCCAAAAACTTGGTTAAAATATTATGAGAGAGATAAATAATCCAAGATTGTGATCATGGAAAAAACCAAAAGACCTTCATTCATCACTTGCATTGTCCCTCCCCTCTGCCAACAACTACCCCAACCCCTCCCCCTCTCAGCCCTTGAGAATCCAAAGGTTGTCCTAAGAAGACATGGTTAGATGCAAACGTCTTGAACTTTGTTATAATTGTGATGGAGGTATTTCAAATGGAAATTTTTTAAGGAACATAAATTATTATGGATGTACCCCCATAACACCACTCGGAATAAATCCTAGTTGAAAATACTTTTGAACCAAAAATGGAAGATGCAAACCCACCTAATGATGAAGAAGCCACCTTGCGAGTGCCTTGTGTGGAACCCTAAATTTTTCCCCATGCCTTATAAGGTTTCTTGACACCTCAAACTTTGAAGTTGATTGGTTACATCAAGCACCACATAGTGATTGTTTTGATTCATAGCGACAACAACCTCTTTCATTCATAGGATATTGGATAAAGAAGCCCATTGTTATGTCTATGCCATAACAAATTTTTAAATTATTATAGCTAGTGGTGGTGCGATGAAATGTTGTGGTTGATGTAAAAATGTGAAACTTCAAATGGGTGAGTGTTAAATCAAACTCACGTGTTTTCTATTGAAATGGGTAGTTGTGGTATAGTTCTCAAGGCGTAATGGTTATGTACTTTGGGACCTATCACCATGGATTTCAAGGATTTATACATAGGTTTCACCAAGGAAATGTAGAAACATATCCTCAAGGTGATTACCTCTACTTCCCCTGAAATTATCACCTCTCATCGTATGGAGAAGTTACTGAATAAAGGCCACTCGAGCATTATTACATAGTTCAATGTCATAACAATAGTGGACACCCCCACACAAAATATTCACCCTAATTTGTAATTGGTCTTCTATAAAAATCAACAAGTATTTGAAACACCACGGGTTTTACCACCTTCACGTGTGGAGCATGACCACAATATTCCCCTCATTCTAGGTAGTCAACTACCCAATGTGCATCATTATAAGCACCCTTTTGCACAAAAGAATGAAATAGAAAAATGCATTGAAGAATTCTTGGAGGAGGGAGTCATACCTCCTAGCACTAGCATTTACTCATCGCTAATGGTCATAGTATTAAAGAAGGATATCACTTGGTGCATGTATCCTGATTTTTGGGCTCTCAATAGGTTGACAATTAGGTACAAATTTCCCATTCTAGTCATTCATGTTCTCTTAGGTGAAGTTCATGGAGCCAAGTTTTTCACTAAACGTGACCTTGATTTTGGCTACCACCAAATAAGGATGAACAAGGTGGACATCCCTAAAATGATTTTTTGTACACATGAAGGTCATTATGAGTTTTTAGTGATCCCCTTCAACTCTTGTAATCCTCCATCCACATTCTAAAGCCTCAAGTAGAAGGTTTTTCAACCCTTCCTACACAATTTTGTGTTAGTGTTCTTAGATGATATCTTGATCCACAAAAAAATATGGGAATCCAACATAGAGCATGTCAGTCAAGCCCTTCATCTATTGAGGGACCATGAGTTATTCTAGAACATTCCCAATGCTCTTTCAAGGCTTCTGAAGTTGAGTACTTGGGTCATGTTGTAAGTCAGGATGGATTGCGAGTAGCTCCTAAGAAAATTGTTGTTATTCAAGATTGGCCCCACCCCAAGACATTGAAGAGCTTGCATGGGTTCTTAGGACTTATAGACTACTACAATAAGTTTGTAAGAAATTATGGAAAAATTGTTGCTCCCTTAACCTTGTTACTAAGAAATAATGCTTTTGTATGTAGTGAGATAGTTGAGTAGGCCTTCTTAGATTTAAAGGATGCAATGAAAATTACTCCAGTATTTGTATTGCCATATTTTACTGAGACTTTTATTTTGGAAATTATGCCTTGGGAAGAGATTTTGGAGTAATATTGATCCAAGAAGGGTGCCCCTTCACATTCACTAACAAGCAATTGTGTGCCCACAATTTAAGAGAATCCACATATACAAGAGATATGATCTCCATAGTTAATGTAGTGGAGACATGGTGTCCATATCTCATAGGGAGGCATTTCTAGATCGAGACCGACCATCATAATATGAAGTATTTCCTATAACTAGTTTTATCGTATCACGCGCAACATAAGTGGGTTGGTAAGATGATGGGGTATGATTGCGATATCATATACAAGAAGGGTAGAGATAATGTGGTGGCTGATGCTTTATCTCAATGATTTGAGGGGGATGGATCCATATTTTCCTTATCCTTACTCATTCCAAGTTATATCAAGGAATCATTTCTTGAATGGATAGAAATGATTGTATTGCAGCTCATTCAAATGATTTAGGAAGATCCTAGCACTTATAAAGGGTATACATGGCAACATGATACATTGAAATATACAAGGCATTTTTTTGGAAAACGATTGTACCTTAAAAAAAGGTCTTATAGGATATTCATTCATTAGCGACAATGTCTCACTTCGGCTTTCCTAAAACCTAAGAAAGAGCCATGCACTCATTCTTCTAGGAAGACATGAAAATAAACATCTAGAATTTTGTAGCAGCATGTGACACATGCCAAAGAAACAAGGATGAGATGGTGAAGACGCTAGGGGAATTTCAACCACTACCAATCCCGATACATATATGGATTGACATATCTATGGATTTTATAGGAGGACTCCCAAGAGATAATAACAAATCAGTGATCATGGTAGTAGTTGATCATTTTTCCAAATATGCTCATTTTTGTGCCTTATCGTACCCATTTATCCCATCATCAGCTTCCCAAGTATTCATGGATAAATTTTTTAAGTCACATGGCATGCCCACTTCTGTTGTCTTATATTGGGACCCCACAGTCACTAGCATATTTTGACATGAGCTAATTAAAATTCATGGTACCCTGTTGAACATGAGTATTGCATATCGTCCCCAAATAGATGGTCAAATATAAGTGGTCAACAAATGCTTAGAAACATACTTGCGATGCTTGATTTTGAAAATTTGCACCAATGGGCACAATGGATTCCTCTTGCATAATTGTGCTGCAATACCACTTATCATGGATATACCAAAATGACACCATATGAAGTTGTGTATGGAAAAAACCCCTTGTTAGTGGCTATATTTATGAAGCACCTCTAAGGTTCATGTAATGGATAATGCACTTCACACCATATAAGCCACTCTCCACACATTTAAGCGCAATTTGGTTATGGCTCAAGATAGAATGAGACAACAAGGTGGCCAACATCGCTTAGAGAGTTCTTTTGCAGAAGGGTATCATGTGTTTCTTTGCGTTCAATCCTATAAAAAAACATAATTGAAATAAAAAATCCATCATAATCTAGCACCAAATTTCTATGGACCCTATAAGATCATCTAGTGCATTGGACACGTGGCTTACACATTGGCTCTTCCAACCCACTCCAATATTCATCTAGTTTTTCATGTGTCTTTCTAAAGAAGGTAGTGGGATGAAATGTCAAGGTGCAAAACAACTTACCAAAAATTACTAAAGAAGGCTCTATATGGTTCCAGTCGAAAGAAATATTGGATACTAGAGAGCATCAATTGCATCAATTATAATTTGAGTAGTGTTGATCCAGTGGAAAGATATGCAACCAAAAAATGGCACATGGGAAGCAACAATGATTTCACAATAATATCTTCACCTTCAGCGTCAAGGACACCATTGCGCTTAAAGGGGGAGGACATATTAGGATCCTACCCTAACCTCCCTACTTTTGGCTACCTAAAGAGTTACTCAATTAATGCATGCAACCATCTTCTTTAAATAAGGCCCATTAGATAGTAGTGGATAGCTATTTAAAGTAAGTCAATCATTTTTATTACGGCCCACTAATTAGTTGGTACTCATTAGTTATGGATCCAAAAGTATTTAGGGTTTTTCTATTGAGGATTTATTTAAAGAGCTAGGAGGCAATGGAATGTTTTGTAAATTATTTGTATTTGGTGCTTTGCTTAGTGAACTTGGTCATCCCACCTCAGGAGGCAAGTGAACAGGAGGATATATTTTCACATATTGCATCTTTTTTATCTATTGTATCTAGTTCTATGCATCTACCATCTATATATACCTAGTTTATGTTTCAAGTTCAAGGGTTAAGGAACAACATAGTTCTTTTCATAAATGGTCCAAGCACTTCTAATTTTATGGATATAAACACTTCTCAGCTCCCAACATACAAATCAAACATAAATACTAACTTTTCCATATTCAATTCTAACGTCACAGTTCACACAATTGTAAAATCTATAAAAATGCCTCGTGGAAATCGAAAGCAAAGATAATGAGAAGCCATGTCAGGAATCGAAACCAAAACCAAGGACATTATAAGGAAGATGATAACGATGATGATGAAAAGAAAGATGTAGAGGACAAGAATAAAGTCCAGAGTATGGAAGATCAAGGTGAATCTAAAAAAGAGTTTGATGGGAATGACAATAACAAAACGAAGATACAAATATAGGGGTATTCATGAACTTGATGTTAATGACGATTGAAAAGAAGATGACAATCTCAAATATTATAATAATGAAGCACAAAATATTTATGAATATGAAAATGATACCAATAAAGATTGTAAAGAAGATGAAGATGTAGGAGAGTATAATGATGAAAATAAAGGCTATGAGAATGATCTTGAGCATGATGCATATGATGAAGATGTTAAAATAGAGAAGAGGATTAAGAAGAAACACAAAGACATTTTGCAAATCGGGATTTTGACTCCTCAAGTAACGTCAAATTGTCCTCCTTGCCATGTGTCCATGTTCAAAATTATTCCTAGATGTGGTCACCAATGCGAGTCTAATTACTTTGATATATGTCCTCTCTGCAAGCATCCTTGTGAGAATCATAACTTGCATAATCATTGCATTATTATACACGAAATATTATGCACGCCATACATGGAGAAATATGAATGGAAATGTGAATAATTGTTTGAAGAATTATTGAATTGTGGTACTTTTATTCGAGATAAAATTATTGAACAAGATTTGTTGTCAAAGAGTATTTCATCAAGTTCAATAACCTCTTTGAAGTTGCATTCAATCAAGCAAATTCGAATTTTAGGTCAAGAATTCTTCTTTTACCCAACCTTTGAGGTCGAATATTTTCAGGGAGGGATGACTTGTAATATACCTAAAAGTATATTACCACTATTAATTAATTTATTATTTGTTAGGTTAATTATTAATAGGTTGTTTATTAATGCAACATTTCTACTAATAAGAAGACATGTATGTTCACTATTAGGCCATATATAAATATTGGTCATTATCATTGTATACATATCTTCAAATTATAAAAATATTATCATATATAAATATATTGAAAGTGTTCGCTTTTAGGGGGGTTGGTGGACTTGAATAATGATGAAGGTGCAAGGAGGGAAACCTATAATTCCATATATAAATGTCTTCAATTATATATGGGAATGCTGCAACCACCTGAGCGTATGACCTTACCTGATGCAATACATGAGTTGGTGTTAAGCATAGGGGAGACTACTAAGGCAGAGAGCATTGATGCCTCTCTCTTGTTAGTCCGAGGTTAACCCTTCACCAAGGAGAAGGGTGTCCAAGGTACAATTAGTATTGCTATAACTCTTAGAATGTATAATATTGAAGTCAATGAGAGTTAAGACTATTGATGAGACAATGATCTCATTGATGGGAACCAAGAATGTATTTTAACTTACTAGGACGGTGACATAATAATGTAAGACAAGTTGGTAAGAGTGAGGCTCATGACTTCCCTTGATTAGAGTAAAATGGGCGATTGAAACTAGGCAATAATCTTCAACTAGTGGTATAAGGTTAACTAGGGACAAGAGGGTCCAATGGATTAAATAGATTGCAAACTGGGCATTAGATGGTCATGTCAAACTAGGATGAGTAGGAGGCTCTTGTAGCAGGGCATGTAAGACTCCGTCCTAGATTTTCTAATTTACTTTAATGAAATCTGTGTTTTCTTTGTTTTCACACTGTTTCAAATTTCTGTTTTGATTTTCTACTTACGTCCATTTCTATGCATGTAAATTATATCAAGTTTACATTTAAATTCTAACATCTACTTCTCATGTGCAGGTGCAACAACCTATAGCATATAACTGGAAAATACCCAACATAAATCCAAATTTAACAAGGTAAAAATGACCAACATACCTGCTGGAAAATACCTGTAGGAAGCTAGTAGATCCACCCTGGTTGCTGCCCCCGTTTGCTGAATGCCTTGTTGATTCCATTTGATTTTTCCTGCAACCAAAAGCCTTCCCCACAGTTCTGAAACTCAACCAGCCAAAACAGTTTTGCCACCCTGCCAACTGGCGAGGTCTCGCCGACCACCCAGCTCCAAAGGTACCCCTTTGGACCCTCGATCCCAAACCGAGTACAAGCCCAAGCTGTTGTATCCCTTCCAAAAACTCCAACAAGAACTCTCCTTTTCTGCTCTCCCAATTCTGCTATGTTAAACTCTCCCAAAATCCTAAGGTAAAAAGATCCCCCTACTCCTTCCTCCTTTCTCCCTCTTATCCTAAGTTTGCCGACTCTTCTTCCCATTACTACCCCTACCTTCATCATAAATTTCATCCAACCCATTCATCTACCATGTAAGTCCTCGAGCCCTCAACTTGGACTTTTATTAATAATTTAAAATAATATTAAAAGGTGTTGGTTGGGGTCACTTCCCAACCGTAACTTCCAATTTCATTAATTTAATCCTTTTATTTTATTTCATAGTTTTAAACATTTCCCTTCTCATATTTCAATTTTTAACCATTTAATTAATAAATAATAAATGTTACATAAATATTATATAGTTTAAATTTGCGGTTGGTTCACCCACCACCCGTAAGTGGTTTTACACTTACACATTTTAATACATTAATTACTAGTAATCCCTTAGTGTTTCCTAATTCAAAGCTTCATTTATTATTAATTAATTTGTTTATTGATTAACTTAAAATACATTTTTAACACTTTGTTTAATAATGGTGTACGACAACATTTATAGTTTATGCCCTGTCCTATATAACCTCGACACAACCTTTACAATTAAGAAATTATAATTTCTATCTTATCCTTATAATTTTAACTAATGAATTAACATTGTTTAGGACGCAATTAATATTAACCTATAAGTTATTACTACCTTAATTAACATTACAATCACATTTAATATCTTTTACCAAGGTCTTAACCGATCAAGTTCATTAATATTCAATTAAGCATTACTAACCAAATTGCACTATTTACACCTAGTTTTAACCGTAACTTGTTTATTAATCAGTAATAATTAATTATTAATGGACAATAATTAACCATTAATCAACATTATTAACCCTAATCATCATTATTAACTTAATCAACATTATTAACATTGATCAACAATAGTTAATTACTAAACGACAGTAATTAATATTAAGCGACACTAATTGACATTATTACTCAACAATATTTCATGTAATTCATAATATGTAGGCGAGTTATGTAAGCGTAGCTACTGCTTACACTCCTCACGTAAGTACACTAAAAGTAATAATTCACATACATCAATCATAATCAAGGAACTTATTATTTACCGACACATGTTTTAACATAGTTTACAAGGTACAATCCATTAGCTTCCTGAAATCCAAGTTACGACAATTCATACATCACTGATTTTGACACATACTAATCAAGGGTCTTACACACCTACAGTTAGATCCTGTTTTCACCCCTACTTCACGCTACACCTATCTACCTACGTCATCACTAACTTCCACATCCTATCCTATCCTCTGCTGGACTACCCTGAAATGTCAAGTCATGACCGGTTCCAGCTAGAACCCGTAAGCGGAAGTGTCGACTACATCGACCAAGCTTCCCCAGCAGGAAACCACCAGTCATCATCACACACCTTGGGGAGCGCGCCGTAGCACAGCCCTCCTATGACTCTGGGTTTCGGGGATAAACGGTGGGTAAAGCCTCCACCCCCCTAATGGAACAAGGGACTATGTCTACTCGACATAACAACAACGTTGCACTTGTACTCGGTCTGTCATCGTATAACCAATCTGGGCGGTTGAGTTTCCTGAAACCCTACCCCACCCATGTCATAACATACATCATAATAAACAACATAATAACCATACGAAAGTAAATAATGCATCACTCGCATACCATTTTATCTTTCGAAGTCCGTGTCCCCGAGGCCCTCCCACCTCGTAGGATCCAACTATCACTTAGCCGTTTCAACCTGTAAGTCAGTCCTCGACATACAATATAGAATATCGTGCATAAATCCTCGATATGTACACACATATATTTCATCATAACATAACAACAATAAACTCATTCATTCGCCATGCACCTGGCATAACATTCATTATTTCAACATATAACTGTAACGGTATCCACGTACCCATCATTCAGTAAATTCCATATATTTGACATAATTAACACATGATACATATCTAAACATGACTACCGATCATAATAATATCATCATACACACACATCTATATATCGGCAAAATAATAGAACCATATGTCCATAGTGTCGTCAACCGACGAGGTCTCACAGTCAAACAAATACAACATATAATAGTAGTTCAGGTAGAAATGTCAAAACGGGGTGTTACAGGGCAATAGTGATAATATTGAAGGTGATGTTACGTTTGTAATCATGGTGCAAATACATCGATCAAGGGTGACCAATCATGCTAATGTCAAAAAGAACAATGTAATTCACATCATTCCTACACTTTTGGTGTGTTGGGGAACCCCTTTTTACAAATGAATAAAAGAATAAGGGGAAATGTTACAGACGAGAAGACACGTTCCCAATGAGAAACTACCACACATAGTGTTAATGCATGGATGGTCAATTAACAACAACATTATAACTAGAGGATAAGGCTCCATTATGAGTCTTCTTGGGGGTTGATGAGATGGCAGTAAACACAAATGGTCTACTAATCATGTTATGGATGAGAGGCCATTCAAGAAACATATCTATAAAATTATAGGGAATCCAAGGGGGTTATTCAACAAAATGCATAAAGAGAGAAGTATGTGGATTTCTTGGTGAGATGGTGAACAATTTCAATCTCCTGTCTGAGGGTGAAGCAACATGGGTGTCCTTATGCAAGGGGGTAATGGCATATACACCCATGATAATAGATGATCCAACAAAGGCATGATGAAACATGGGTTATGATGGGAACTACCAAGGAGATGAAATCCTTAATGATATCAACATGATGATTGGATATGTGTAATGTATATAGAGGGGATACAAAACCTATATGTAGGGTTGAGAAGATATACCCGTTATGGTGGGCATGGGTTGATGAGTGAAAAATTGAAGTTGCTTGACCAAAATCATGCACACATGAAACATATACTACCGTGTAATATTGTGTGTGACAAGAAATTTAATGGTGCAAACAATATTAAAAATGGCTGACCATACCTAGGGAAATAGTTGAGAAATGGGGTCCATATGAGGTTCTAAAGGGAACAAACCAAATGAAACCGTGAGGAAGAGATCATGATCTTTATCGTGATGGTTCTAATGGCATGCCGAACAAAGCTATGGAACTTCTGAATGAGCCAATTGAAGTTTGAGCCAATTGGATGTAAATAAGGGTGGGGTTCACATCTCCAATTTTTTTTTTAACCGCCAATATTTTGATTCCCTAGAACTAGGTCTATTGATTTTGGGAGATTGGATCAATGGATTTTGATTTTGTGAGCTTCAGGTTAGTCCTCATTAACTCGTAAATTTCTACAAGGTGAATTATAGATTAGTGGGATAAATGGGTCGTATGGAAGCCTGCAATAGTTTCTAGGGAGCCACATGGGTTTCGAAGGAACAACCACACTATTCCATCAAGGTATTCCTTTGACAATAATGCATTGCATGGGATGCATGGTGCTTGTGCCACGGGGGAAACTCATGCATGTGATTTGATAAATAATCACACGACGAGGTAACCAAACCGTGATACTCCTAAGCATGAAAATTGTGTGGTTTTTTATGTGAGATTGTCATTATCATGTGGGAGAGGCGTTTGTTGGTTAGTGTGGTTAAACCATGTGATAATTTTGTGGAACATTTCACATAACTGCATGACCAAAGTGCACTATGGGTTTGCAAAATGACTACATGCCCTTTACACCATATTCTTGTATTGTGGTGCGGGTTTATAGTTATTCCCTCCCCACAGACTGTTTGCATGGGTTATAAGACTTATGGCTCATGCCATTGTGTGACTATTTTTTTTAAATTTCATGACCATACATTTGCTCAGTTTGTAGTTTTTACAATTTTGATGGGTTTTTTGATAGACTGACACATATTTTTGCTTGTTTGTGTTGATGATTGATTGGAGAGTGCACCACTTTAGCACCCTATGGTAGAAAATGGTAGGATACCCTGAGATTCAATAACACCTATGTGAGGTAGGGAAACTGAAGTTCTAGGATCATCCCATGATGCAGTCTAGAGATCATCTCCTACTATAGTTGATAGTTCATTGGAGCCACTAGTTGGAGTGCTTCTTGGTTTCCCTTGAGAGGGTGACTCTTGATCACATTCATATTTATTTCTTGACCGTATTTCCCATTTAGGGGATCTGAGAGGATACCCACTCTTCCCCGAGTGGTTAGAGTATGTTTGACTAGTTGGTTGGACAATACTATGGGGGGAACCCTACAATGAAGAAGGATGGGGGCATCCTTCTTACTTCTACATTGGATCTCATATTCAGGGTGATGTTGATCATTGTGATGTGTGTACTGGGGTCTATCGCGACCAACCATATATTTTGGGGTCAACTTCTCCTTGTGGAGAAGGTTCTTAGAGGGGCAAAGGTTGCTCAGGCATGCATGTTGCTAGTCAACATGCATGCTCAATTGTCAAAATGCAACATGGAGGGCCATGGGTAGTTTTCCTATGGAAACATCCTTTGTTCCTACTATTTTTATTAGTTTCCCTCTTTGAGGCCACTGATTGTAGTACCAAACCAAGGGAAAAGGGAGCCCCATATGATGTTTTGGGGTACTATGATGCCTCGAAAGGGGGGATGAGATGCGTTGCACGTGTTTACGCCTCACTATTTAGTGGTGTGGCATCAATGCATGGGGTCTATTGAGAGATATACTTACCGAGGGATGGATATCAGGGGAGATATTGGTCTTCCCCAACATCCTGGTTTAGGGTAGGGTCCCATGGGTAAGTACCTCTACCATATCTTGTTCATGCTTTAATTTTTTGGTTTATATGCATGCCTTGACTATGATATATGTGGGAGAATAATGGGTGTTTTGTTTGTTTGTTGGGAATGGACATTGGACTAATGCCACCATCAGCTGTTGTAGAGACATAAGAGGGGGCATAGGAAGGAGGAGGCCACCGATGACAATGTCGTGGGAGGAGTTTAAGAGGGGGCTGTAGTAGGTAGGGCCACCCCTGTAGGGGCTGACCTCAATGCATGAATTGCATAATTGAAGAGATGCTTTGCAGTGTTATTGGAGGGAGTGGACGACTAAGGATTCATTGATCTAGATGATGGACTAGTGGCCATGTGCCTCCATATCCTAGATGTTGTAGATTCAAGGTGGCAAACACTATTAGGTAGGAAACAGTGGTCGAGCATGCTGATTAGTTGAAGGTTGTGGCAGAGGCAATGGGATTTTCTCCGCTTGGACCAACAAGAGCATCTGGACCACCACTAGCGAAAACAACAATAGAAGCACCACTAAGAACAACAACAATAGAACTGTTAACAACAACAACACTAGAGGCTGAGGCAGTGGTGCATTTGGCATTGATGCTTCCTCCCAATACTTCCCAAAGGGAAGGAAGGTAGTCATGTATGGGTGTATGAGCCCAATTCTTGTAGATGTATTTTTTATACAACCTATTGGAGGTGAGTTTTGATGTACCCCCATAAGGCCATTTTGTGATGTGAATGATGTATATGCAAGGTTTTTTGGGTTTTCTAAACTTGTGTTTCAAAAGTATGAATTTGATGGTTTGATTATGCATTTAATTTATGCATGTATGTTGATCATAACATAAATAGATGGTAAAACACAAACATGATTTTCTTAATGAGAAGTGCACTGGTCAATGTAATAAATGCCAATCCAAAAATTCATTTGCAACGGGATCTACAAATGCATTAGAACTTCTCGAGACATGGATGAACGTAATGGTTTCAAATTGTTGAGCCAAAATTTGCACCTGTAGGAACTTTTGAAAGAGGCATGGATCGCAAATGCGAAATTCGTTATTGAATTGAGTGACAAGGAGTTGAGAGTTCAGATGGACATTGTTAACACCCAAAAATTGCACACCATGCTCATTCCCTAGCTACATCATCCCATTATCATTTTTTTCACATTTTACCTTCACCAACCCCAAAAATCCTGAAGTTTAAGACCAAATTGGCCCATTATTTCCCTCTCCAAAAATAGGGAAATTAAGAATATTTCCTCCAAAAATAGGGAAATTAAGAATATTTCCTCCAAAAAAGAAGAAAATCCCCCAAAATAGGGATAAAATACCAAAAAAAACGCAAAAGAAATTAAAAAAGGGGAAAAAAATTCAAAAAAGAGAGGGAAAACCCCAAATACCATTGGCCAATACCAAGGTCCACCCAATACCATGGGAAGAAAACCTAGGAGAATTATTTCTATAAATAAGTGGTGAAGGTCCCCATTTTACACACAATTTTCCCATTTGCTACCTTATCGACACTCTGCCAATTTTTTTACTGAAACCCCGAGCCATGCATTTGCGTTGAAGTTTCACTCCCGTTTGACTTTGGCACCTTGTGAGTAGTTGGTGGAGAACAAGCAAAGACTTCAGAGACTAGGAGGATTCCCTTCTACACGGCTGCAAAGGCCCATTTGCCTCCATTTCTCTGAGGTAACTCCTGATTATAAAAAAAAACCATTTTTATTGCACTGACACCTCTTGTCATCTATGGCTTAGGAAACCGGCCTTTACTCGCTAGTCTGGCCTCTGCCAATGCAGTGTTTTTCCAAAAAAAATGGTTTTTTTTTCCCAGATTATGTCGCACCTGTCGGCCCCTTTTCCTCAACCTAGTCACAGATTGGAGCGTGACACAATCGCCCCCAGAGGCCCGAAAAGCACGACATTCCTCTTCCAGGCCAGGTCTCACATTTTTAGGTGAAAAGCGTGACCCAGTCAGGACTTTTTCCTAGATAAGTGCGACCTAATCATGCCTTTTTCCCTGATAAGCGTGACCCAGTCCTGTTCTGGGTCTCCCTGTCCCCGTTGTGTATTTTTTCCAGATTGTTGACTCCTAGGTCGCGGCTGTACCTTCGACAGGTGCGACCTACGTTTATTTTTTGAATTTTTCAATTATTTTCGGCTCCCTAAGCCCGTTGTTTAGACTCTTCCCATTGCACCCTGCTCTATTTTTATGCAGACTTCTGTTTGCAACACCCTTTTTGTTTTGCATGCAACCTTTGTTTACTTGCAGTAACACTTTTTGGATCTATTTTTTATGACCATTTTGTAACCAAAAGAATTATGTCTCAAACTATTTCCTGCATTCCATAAAAATCCATATAGATCCATTACATTTGCATCTTTCTTATTTGAGCAAGTTGTTTGTCTAAATATTCATTGCTTTATTTCATTGGAAATTAGATGCTTGATTACGATTGAAAATAAATTGAAAGAAAAGTTTATTTTCGTTTTGTATTTATGTTTCTACTTTCAACATTTATTTTCTAGTTACACACCACACCAGCACACATGGCACACCTTAATATTTAAACGCTTGGTTCATGACCCCAAGTTGAGCCTAAAATTTAACATGATTCGACCAACATTTAACCTCACTTGAGGAATAAAAGAATTTGGTATCTAGGTAGGGAACTGGGATAGGCATCCAAACAACTCCCCTTTTCCACTTATGTATGAGACATAATTGTTGTCCTCGGGTACCAAAATCATCTGGTATTTATTGGCACGATTGAGACCGATTTGTTGGGGGGCCTCTCCTTTAGGAGGGTAAGTGGCTATACTGGTTCCAGAGGTCTGGGTGGAATGCCGCTATGGACTAAAGCCGTGGGTAACCTTTTCAGATGTGCCTTGAAGGAGGTAGCTTAGTTGCCATTATTTTTAGGGCTCTTTTACATGGGATCCCTCTCGGTAGGGAGATATCCCTTCAAGGAAAATTTTAGGGGCTAATCTTCGCCCATGGGAGAAAATAATGGTGTTTTAAATTTTGATGGGACGGATTTTATATAGAAATCTTTAAAAATATTTTAAAATAATTCACCCTAAATTTACATATTTTTTTAATATCTAAATTGTTTTGCCCATTCAAAATTATAGATGAAATTTATGTTAATATATTTTTTCCCTCCAAATTAATCATGGATCCTCCATTTTCGCCCTCCAAATTAATCATGAATCCTCCATTTTCGCCCTGGATCCATTGGAGTTAATAATTTATAAGGAGTAATTCACACATGATTTCATTAAAAAATGATTAAAGATAATACTATTTAAGGACTTGAGGTACTCTATTGTATTTAGAAGATCCAATTTTTTTCTTAAGATATAGGGTAAATTCCATGGAAACACATTGTTTCAATTTCCATGTTAAGAGCCTTTCTCTATTTTATTATATTATTAAAAATAGTTACCAATCCAATATTTTATTTTTCATTTGATAAATTAGACCTTTATTTTATTTGATAAATTCATTTAAGTTCATTGATTTCTCTTAAAACTTCAATTTCATTGTAGTCATATGTCATTACAAGTAAATGAGAGTTCATAATATGTAGTGCACACAACCAAAAACAAATAATCACCATGATTAGTTTTTTAAGTGTTTTATTGTTTTAATTAAAAATGCTAATGAATCATTCTATTCAATTCTACTTATTAAAATTTTATTTTTCCATACAGTGTGTTTTTTAATTTTCAATTTTATTCTACTTATTAACATTTTCTTTTTGCATATAGTGTGTTTTTGTATTTTCAATTCAATTTTTTTGTTTTTGTTTTAAGCAAATCATATTTATTATTTTAAAATTATGTAAAAACTTCAATTATTGGATTTGATGACACTAAATAGTCGGTGAATAAGTTTTGGTTCATATAAATATTATAATAAAATGGATTTCAAATGATTGTAGATATTTTGTAATAGAAAATAATTTAATTTTTATTTTTTGAATATATCTATTAATATTAATATAATGGATTATAATATATATTTCATTTATATTTATGCCATAAGGTGTTTCCACAAGTGAGAGCAACTCTCCGAATTTGATTTTTTATTCATTTGTAGCCGTTAGATCATTGTCTGATGATTCCGATAGGCTGTGCTCTCCGATCTGCCAGCTCGAAAATGAAAATGAGGCGGTGCACTACGGTAGATGTTGCATTATTTTTTTTCAACTTCAATGAAGCACAACTTGCCACCCTGCCTCACCGACTGTGCTGCCTCACCTTCCTTCGTCGAAGCTTCCAACTGTTGTCCATGGGTCACCTTCCTTTGTCGAAGCCTCCACCTGCCTCCCCGCCTAAACTGTAAAACATGACAGCATTCGCAATTTTGCCGCAATCTACAATAGGAGACCTTAATGCTTTGTTGCGTTGCTATCCATGGGTCACCTTCCTTCGTTGAAGCCTCCACCTGCCTCCCTTCCTAAACTGTACAACATGACAACATCTGCGATTTGGCCACAATCTGCTATAGGCGACCTCAATGCTCTGCTGCGCTTCAAGTCGAGGATTATCGATGACACCTTTAAGCGTTTGAACCCATGGAATGGCTCCAACTGCTGCCAATGGTAGGGATTATCCTCCAATAATCAAACTGGATGCGGCGTGGGGCTACAAGGGCTCATCTCTGGTGATGAATTCATATTGGATACCCAGATGAAGGGTACACTCTCGGAGTCCTAGAAAAATATTCAGTTTTTGGACGGTATTGACTAACTCACTACTCGTTTTCTTCCCTTCCCGTCCCGTAGTATCATTCCTTGTTTTTGTGTGTGTAATGTGGGGGTATGTCATGTGTTTTTCCCAGGCTATAAGCAATGTTAACTGACTATGAGTGTCACTGACCTTTCCTCCCAGCGGAAAGTGTGAGCTCTCAATCTTCCGCATACAAAAAAAATTGATTCTTCTTCCACATACGAGAACCAGTTTCTTCTTTTCAATCCCATGAAATAAAGATTTGTACATACCTCTGTTGATTTCTGTAATATTAATGTAAAATGGGATGCAGGCCCTATGTATGGCCAAGTAAATCAAACATATGTTCATAAAAGAAATACAAGGAACATACTTATCATAAATTAAATATCGATTACTTAAATACAAATACACAACCAGTTACCTTCTATATAGAAGTTTCACAGAGCACTTGTGAATTCATATAGTGAAATATTCACGCAAACAAGTAAAGCATAGTTGAAGGGTAAGATCTTTAAAGAAGGAACCTTCGACTTCAACCATTGTCGTAAGCTACAAAAAATATGCTCAATGAATGCCATGGGTGCATTATCACCTCATCTGGGCAATGTCTTGATAATTCTGGTATACCCACCATACCTCTCACCATACCTCTCATGTTCCTCTGCGAACAATGCATGCACTAACTGCTTATCATATATGAATCCCAATGCTTGTCTCCACTAGTGCAATGTTCCTCCCTTGGCCAATGTGGTCATTTTGTCGATATAGTTCCTCATGGCGTTGTCCTTGGCCCTCGTAGTCTTGATCCGCCCATGCCTGACAAGCTATGTGGTGAGGCCACCAAGAAGAGCACACCTCTAGTCCGAAGGCCTTTTGAGCTTTGACATGGGCGTCATGGAAAACCACTTCTACCCATTTTGGATGAATCTAGAGAACCCGAAAAACTCTTACTCCAGGAAAATAAAAAATGTAACTCTTGGTTAGATAAGGACCTATCAGGACCTTCACAAATTCAAATAAAATAGAAAACCCCAAAAGGGATTATCATTATGTTGTAAAAGAAAAAAACACAAATGGGTTTTTACCTGCTCTACGTTGCAAAGGATTGAGGACTGTTAAGCTTGTCAATCAACACACTGTGAGTGAAAACTGTGGGCAAAAATTTAACCCACGAGAGAGATTAACTTGGGTTGGGGTGATGGAGATTTTGCTTGCTGAAATGGGAAGAGACGATGATGGTCAATTGAATGAAGGAAACACTCATTATCCTCCCTCTCCATTGAGGAATTATGTTTTGGGTTGCAGTTTACCTCAATGATCCAACGTTTTTTTTTACCACTTTGGTGTTTGCGGAATGAATTTTTTTTTGCATTTCAAGCCTATTCACACATGTTTTGGAAATGCTCTAAGATGTATACATGTCGCCCACATGCACACATGCAGCGAACCTACATGCAAGGATCGAGTTCTCGTTTTCATATTTTAATGGGTGAAAAAATAATTTTGTTTATGAATTAGGGATAGAGATCTAGAAAATTGACAAATGCATTGTCCAATACTACCATTTGGATATTTGAATATTAACATTTCAAACATTTTAAAATCAATTATCTATTGAATATTCCGATCTTACTCACGTTTCAAAACAATGAGATAGACAAACGCCCATCGAATCCTTTGAAAGATAGATAGATCTAGAGATTGAGATCAGTAATGAAAATGGATAATAATGAGATTTTATAGAGATGAATGCCAATCCCACGGCCCATGTAAGAGAATTTGAAAGTTAGTACAGAAATCCCGTACACTAGGTGTCGTAGTTGGAACGGCTTTGTATAAGGATTATTCAATATGATTTTTTTGAAAAAACATTTGCTTGATGGGATGCGTTTTTATTTATTATTTATTTTTATTCTCTGACTTTTCAAAAGATTTGGAATAGGGAAGAATTCTGACGTGTACTACTACCCGGATCCATCGAAACTTAATCTTAATTGTCAAAATGTATATCGACTTTGTATTGAATCATTTTTACTCTGCCCGAGTTGGAATTACTCATGTATGTGGTACTGGTGAGTCGTTTAAGTTTTCTGTATCAAATTATTGATACGGTCATTCCATGATAATTTTGAAACATAATACATATGAAATAATGCCTTTCATTTAGGAAAGGCATTCTTTCATCTCTAGATCACTATCATATTGAATATGTGAAGAAGTAAATCAAGATTCAAGACTAAGATTTAGGGTTCTTGGAGTCGTAAGTCAATCAAGTCATTCCGACAAATAAACGCCCTCTTTCCTCATTGTCCAACACTTCCATTTTTCGGTTTTCTTTGTGGTACATGTCGTTTTTCCTAAAATAAACTTTAGTAATGATTATACATCATGCTATAATTTCAAAATCAAAAAATTCTTAAATTATGACACAACTATGTGCAAATTACAACAACAACAGTGTAAACTATATTCAAAATATTGTAAAATGACTTTATATTAATTGATGTTATGTGTGTTATTTTTCGACATTATGAAATTACTTTTTATCATTGGGATTCATTATCTTTTTACTTTTGGATATTATGGAATTACTTTTATCATTGAGATTCAATATCTTTTTTACTGTTCGATATCACATAATTATTTTTTATTTAATTTTTTTATTTTTATTTTTATTTTTAAGTTTTCATTGGCATTGGTGTTTCAGATTTTGTCATTTTGTTGACACTATTGTACATTGGTGTTGTCATTCTAAATTGGATGACAAACATTGCTCAATGCATTACCAAAACTTGACTAAATCATTATAATTAAAAAAAAAGTCCTTATTTCATTGTACCAGTACCCTTACTCTCCTTCAAATTTCATTTTGCTGTTCAAATTTCTCTGGACCAACTGTAGTTGACCAAACGTATTATAAGTGGGGCTCAACTGGAAAGAAAATGAATATATCCATGCAATTAAATAGAAACATCTGTAAATGCAAAATTGGAGCAACTTTTAATGTGTGTTATCATAATTCATTTGCAGTCATCTCCTCCTCTCATTGCATATCAACATAGGTAACATTATCAATCAAAATTAAGTAACATGTGTTTTTGCGTAGGGTGTATTTGAAGGGTCGAGGGCTATATATGTCTGATTTTCTCTAGTTAATTATCCAAGCTAAAGCCGAGTATCCCCATCTAAGTCTCCTATATGAGTAGCCAAGTGGTATATTTGATTTCGGGGTTTAATCCAAGTATAACATCCCATTTGAGTAACCCCGCCCAGCCAATGAAGAACCCATCCTGCAAATGAAAGAGAAACTTCATTTCCCTCGGAAGGACAAGCGGCTTCGCACCTAAAAAGCCAATTTAGAATAATAATAAATTATTTTTAGTACCTTTGAGGAGAGCTATGCCACCTCCTACCGAATCAAAATGAGATTTATCTAAAATAAAATAGCGAATGAAAAAGTTTTATACATATTCTTTTCAACCGAACTTTGTGCCTGCTTCCCACCCAGCCGGGTATTCAGTAAATCATTAACTCGATCACCCCCACCCTAACAAAAATAAAATACTGTCTATCCAATCCATTTGATCTGATCCACCCTAGCTAAGTTGTGAAGCAATCCCAGAAGGAATCCATCCAGTCAACTCCTTTCTTATGATGCAATAGGAAACGTTTCTTACATCTTTGATCATTAAGGATCCTTCTACAATCAATCTATCTTTCCTTGACAGACGATGTATGTGGGCTTGCACATACCCGAAGTCTAGCCATCCATAAATAAATAGCGGGTCATTCTCTCTATTCAATTCTCTATTAAGGTATTTTCCGTGGAGATCAACAACCATTCTTCTTCTCTTCATTCGGAACCTGACCTCCTTGTCCTCTCCTCTATCAGGCAAGTGCGGGCAGATTGATTATCGCGGTACTCCCAATCCCCCCTTTCCCCAGTAGAGTTCCAGTCATGAAGAAACACCTTCTAATATCCTTTGATCCTCCTCCTTCCGAGAGATAGACAAGGCTTACACCAAACCTAGAGAGTGGTGTTAAAAGAAACCACGTGGAAATATTGGAAGATTCTGAGAGGAGACAAATTTATTAATTTTTTACAATAGACAAATATTTTTTTAATACTTTGTTGGTTTTTATTGTATAAAATGGAATGCAATTTTTTTTTATTTTTATTTTTTATGTTTTTACTTTATAATAGTGTAAACATGAATTTTCTTAGTTGTGTTATATTGGTGATGGTCCATCTTAATTGGGATGAATGAATTGTCATCTCATATTGATATGCACTAAAGAAGATAATCCACGAGAGTGGTATTAAAGGTAACCACATGTAAAAGATAACTAAATTAGGCAAAGATTTGTTTTTAAATAATTTTTGGTTTTTACTTTATAAATTTATATTCATTAGCATGTGCCAAAAGAACTACTGTGCTCTACAGCATATGTTATGGGTGAGAGTATACTACAAAATAATATGAACAACTTTCTAGGTCAGCATGTGATTGCAATACTTTCTATTCAGTGTGAATATATATTTTAATTAACTTTATATGTATCGGTTGTGGTAAAAGAAGTTAGATTCTCTATGTATGGTCGGTTGTTTGCATGCTTAGATAATGGTTATATATATATAGTCTCTTGTATTTTTATATTTTTTATAAGTATGGATTGTGCTAAAATAAGTTATAGATGCAATATTGGTGGTGTTGTTCCTATCAAGAAGGTTTGAGTATTTTAAAAATGACATTTTCATTTATGGAGGAAACCTTTGTTCATCTAAAGCTATTATAGTCATTAAATTGATCCAATATAAAAAATTATTACTATAACATAACCTCTTATCTATTTTCTTATATGATTATGTAGTTGTGTGTATTTGTGAGTACTTTAAAAGTGATATATTTATAAAGAAACATTTTCTCACAAAAACAAGGACATAAACATAACCACTCACGGGTTTATAAATAGTGGATGCTTAATACTCAAAGAAATATCAATGCCTCTATCTATTTATATATAAATCCAAGATAAGGAGTGTATACTTTTCAAAATGTTAAGTCGGTGAATATGGATGTTCTCATTGAGGATTTATGTTTTCATATTGTCACAACCATCAAAATCCTTTTTTCATTTTTGAAAATTACTATAGTCTTAAAATCACCAAAGTCTTTTAGGGTTGCAGTATATAGTTTAAAAGTATTTGCTTTACTTTTTGTAAAAAAATCATGTACTTTAAAATAGAGTAAGCTAATCTTGTAGCAAAATTAACCTTAACTTTTTGCAACCATAAAAAATTTTGACATGTACAATGCCAATAATGTAATGGTCGATAATGCTCACGTTTTCATTTTTTTTTTATAGTTCTCCTTTCAATAGTCTATTTTTCCTCGATCTTCTTCATCTCTATCTTTTCAATATGACGTTCTTTTATTGCACCCCTAGGTGCAATTGCTAGTTATTATTGTATTTAATATCAATATTCACAATATTTTACAAAGATTTTATAAATCAATGAAACATTTGCCAAAAAATATTTGAATACATATTTTATTATTAATAAATTAGCCTTTGAATTTTCCTACTTACCAAGAAGATTCGCCAAATTATTATACATATAAATTTATGGAAGGTTCTTAAAAATTTCCTTGTATCCCTTGGCCATATTGGTCTTCCATTTTGTATCGTCTGACTGCAGATTTCAACACCTTGTAGGGGATACAATTTGTGAGGGCCTCCATCTTTTAGTTAGGTGGTTGCTTGCACCCATACCCCATAGGTAAGTGGGTCATTTTTCTTTTGATAGGTAGTATTACTTGTTGGTTTTCCGACCACTTTGTTGCCTCTCACTTTCTGTAGCACATGGTTACAACATGTTTTTTGAGCTTGTTTTTGTCCTAAGTACCCCTTTATTGTGATCTCTCATCTTGCGTGCTCGGTTGCCTTAGGATGTTTGAGCCCTTTGGCCTAAGTGCTCCTTTTGTTGAGAGCTCTCCTCTTTCACACTTGGTTGTATTGGGATTTTTTAGCCTATTTTTAGACCATACCCATTTCACATTTGTACATATGTCACCATTGCTCCCCCAAGATACTCTCGTAGATTTCAGGGGCAGTCATCACTACATAGTCCGATGGATCCCGCTCGTTGGACCTCCCTTTGATGCACCTCCTCTTCTCCAAAATTTTTTCTTGAGGCGCTTGAGTTCACTTCTGACTCTTCCTAGTCAGAGTCTCCCATACACTCAACCACACACAACCCTATGGCTGGCAAAAATCCTGACCCATTTTATGGAGGGATCGTTGGTGGTGGGAATGACAATGCCCCTATAGCCACTATGAAAACTACTCCAACTGTCAGCCCCACTAGAACCACTATTCCCAGTAGCATTGGACCTAATTCTACCACTGCAATCCATATAGTTATTGGGTCCATACCCTCTAGTGGTGGGACCACCCTCATGATTATAGTCCATCCAGTCACATGATTTATTCATGGGAGCAGCGGCCCCTCTATCAGAGCCACACTGACCCCTGTCGTTGGTTCTACATTCCCCCTCATGATGACCATTATCCCTCCACCACTTGGTGGAGGTGGCCCTACCATTGCCTCTATGGCCAGCACCCATGTTGGCCCTACCATGTCATATCCTGTTGCTAGATTTCATTTCATGTCCAACCTAAACCTTCCCGACTTGGCTATATTGACTAACGAACTTATTCGACATGATCCCACATGGCCCTCTATGCTAACCAAGCTCCCTTCAGACATCTGTAACTTTGAGGGGAAGGATGGGGAGGACCCCAGAACCATATTATGTCCTTCCACTTATGGTGTTCCTCCAATCCATAGTGGATGACTCCATTCGATTATGTCTGTTACAAAGAACCTTCACTAGCGTTGTAGCCAAGTGGTACATCGATCAGCCGCATGAGGCGCATCCCACCTTTGCGTCCCTAGCCTCGACTTTCCTATAGTTCTTCAAATTACTAGTTCGATATGATGCAGGTGTTGAGATCCTCCATTCTTGGAGATAGACTACTGCTACCCATATCACAAACCACATCCACGATTGGCATAGATGACGAAGTCTATGTAAGATCAAATTTTACGACCAAATCTTCTTATATTGGTTCCTAAAGTCTCTTATCCCAACCATTGCCAATGATGTGGCATCAAAGCATCCTCAAATAGAAGAAGAGGCCATCTTCAAATCCCAACAGTTTGACCTTATATATGTTCAGTCAGTCTACCTATACACCATTCTTCCTAATGCCCCTCTGGGAGATTCCTCCCAGAAGTATACCCCAGGGGCATTCCATGCCACCGATG
The DNA here is from genome assembly GCA_027924585.1 of Larix kaempferi. Taxonomy (NCBI): domain Eukaryota; kingdom Viridiplantae; phylum Streptophyta; class Pinopsida; order Pinales; family Pinaceae; genus Larix; species Larix kaempferi. The sequence continues at coordinate 1,677,931 of BSBM01000445.1, forward strand.
GGGTTATTGGTGTCATTGCATCCATCATTAGACCTTATGTGCCTTTTCTCCCCACATTGACTCATGCTTATAGTAGTACCCCTAGCCCTGTTAGGATATTTAGACACTTAGGAGTTAGTTAAGATCAACTTGTGTAATATATCCGTTAGGGATAGTGTGTTTCTTTAGTATGCATTAGTATGCATTTGTATATACTTAATCCGACGGTCACGATATGTTTCCGACATAGAGTGATCCAACGGCTCAACTTCTCTTAGATAAAACCTAACCTTGATCCGTGGATTAACACCCGATTGGTCCATGATCTCTATTTAAAGAGAATGGAGGGTCATTGTTTAGTTGATCGATTATGAGAAGCTCATTTGTAACTTTCTTTCTTTGCATAATAAATTGTCCCGTAGAAGCTATTTGGCCGGGGCCGTGGAGTGTTTCCCTCAAGAGGGTTTAAACCACGTCAAAACATCGGTGTGTTGATCTGTGATCTGTTTGTGTGAAGTGGTTGCTCTTGGTGTTCGGTCCTTTGGTAGTACCCCATGTACCCGAACAAGCCCCACGCAGCCACCAATGAGATGTTGCCTTGATCTGTCATGCACATCGTCTCATTCCAAAGAGACACCCTCGTATGCACCTCCAAACCCCACTCCCCATGTCCATGGACCAACTTATCCAGGATCTGGATTTGGAAACAATCCTCAAGGTTATGTGCCTCCTCTAGCAACCAACTCTTATTATCCTTTCCCCATCTCACCGCTGGCTTTGGGCCTAGCTTCTTGGAGGTACCATTTTTGTTGAGATAGTTTTGGTGTGGACAAAGGTAAAGCAGAAGTGGTTCGACAAAGCGGTCAACTCCGACGAAGCGGCCAAGGAATCGGGAAAAATGGTTATGTTGATCAAGTCAAATGGAAAGAGTTGAGTCAGTTAGTTAAAATTGGTCCACATTGTATTAATGAGTCGGTTAGTGAGTTAGTGGGTCAGTGGGAGCGGGGCAAGCTAAGTGCACCCTATAAATATGTAATAAGGGAGAAGTTTTGGGGGGTTTACTATTATTGCTATTTCCATTCGATGTAGTAAGAGCATGTTTTGGGTTTGTCAAGAAGCATTATGCTATGAATATCATAGCTATTTTGAAGAAGCCAAGTCGTTGATCTGTAGGCTGTTTGTGCAGATCTTTTGTAAGTCATGAAGAATTCTATAAGTCATAAATGAAGTGCTTATTTGGATGCAACTCATAATAAAATACAAGCGCTTTTGTGGTTTTTTCCCAGGATGGGTTTCCACATTAAAACATGGTCTTCTTATGTGACGTGATATGTGTTTCTTTCCTCTGTTGATTATTAAGATGAATGCATTTTATGATAAGTGTGAACAATATGAATATGAAATACAATATAAGCTATATGAATTTGGCGATGTCTTGGGTTTTGTTGAAGTGAATGATGTGTCGAAGCTTTGAGTTTGTCAATGTTATAGAATAATTCATGTATTTGGTTGTTTAATGAATGGATGATCTATCGAACTATTCCCCTTCTGCACTGCAAAAATCTGGTTCCTGTGGTTTCCATAGGTACTTCGGGTGAGACCTCATCTTCTTTGCAGGTGTTTCCGAAAGGGGTTTAACTCCCTTTCAGGCTAGTATCTGTGGTAGTTTTTGTTAGTGATATATGGAATGTTTGAAACCTGGATGAAGTAAAAGTTCTCCAACATTAGTATCCCTCGCACCCACCCCACCTCAAGATCCTCCCATTCCGTAAGGGAAAGTTTATGCCTAGCAGAACCAGACATAGACCCAAACAACCCCCCAGAATTAGCAAGGGCAACCTAATCTGAGATGAGGTAGGAACGGTAAAAACAATCAATGCCAGGAAGGGGGTGCACCACATCCTAACCCCTCGAGTAATAAAAAAGCAAATCCCACCAACTAGGACCCCAACCAACCACCCAAGCAAGGAAAGAATCCACAGTTACAAACTAACCATCCATGTTCTTTCTCCAATGTCTATGGACATTACACGCATCACTGACCCCATTTGGCCAAATCCCATCAGCTTTGGGATGAGGCCAATCGTCGAGATGCTTCTGATTCCCCTCAGACACAACCTAATCCACCTCAACCAACTCAACAACCGATGTTGTTGAGAAACCCCTTCCCTAATCAAGGGGTCGTCACCACCCAACCCATGGTTATGTATGCTGCATTCTTGAGTCAACTTCCTGACTCAAGATTCCACCACCTTTTGAAGTCATCCTCTAGACTCGTCGTAATCAATACGATTCGACTATTGAGATCATTCGTGCAGATAAGGCTGTCGCATCTACCACTGTAGACCAGTCTTTACGCCTACCTCCACCATTAATCGATGGGGTCCCCAAGGCCCCAAAATTTCCTTTGCATTGCATTGTCAATACTCCTAATGTTTGAGCCACTCCCAATTATAACATTGTGGACAATTTGGTCCAATCCCCCACTGCCATGTCCACCTTGGAAGTTATTAGGAAATTCTCAGAGAAATGAAAAGGCTTACGGTTAGTCTTAGGTGAAATCAACCCATCTGATTCACTTTTGATGGCATTCAACTTGGATCTGTCAAAAACCTGCATGCCTTCTTCCATCGCATTTTAGATCCTTGTCTCGACCAAAAACTTAGTAATGCATCGATGCATTGTTGATGATGGTGCCTCTACATGCATCATGTCCACATTTGTTTGTAGAACTTGGGTCCCCTCAGTGGAAACCTTCCATGAGAGCACTACATACTTATGCTTGTCGTGTAGCCCAACCATAGGGAATTCTACCGAATGTCCCTATTGAGTTAGCAGGAAAAACCGTCCTAATTGATATTAAATTTGTTAATGCCTAGCTTGAATATAACCTTCTCCTCAGGCGTAGTTAGGTGTATGCAATGGAAGTTGTTTCCTCGTCCATCTTTCGACTCGTGATGTTCCCTCACGAAAGGAGGGTCATCAAAATTGATCAATTGACTTAATATGACCCCAAAGGGCCAGATACTCCAGAAAAATGTCCTTTCTATGCTAAAAAACACTACCCTTGGCATTTCCATCCGATCAATTTTTGTCGTAGGGATAGGTATTTATTGTGACGATCCCATGACTACAACATTTCAAGCCCTTCCCCCACCCCCCTCAAAACATAGAAATATCAGATTTTTGCACTATCGCTTTGGAAAACCAGTGCCTCAACCACAATATGTAACTCAATCGGTGCCCCAACTGCAACCCCAGCAAAAATACCAACCCCAACTACCATCAGTGCCAAACCATGTGGGATTTAACCCTATACACACAATCCCCTTCTTTTTTCCACCATCAGGAGTCATCAACATGCCCATGATGGCAGCACTAAACCTCCCTAGATTTACATTGGGCCTTTCCATGTGGTACTTACTAGCACCAAACTCCATTCTGACCCCACAGGTCATTATGAAACCTATGCAACCAATTGACACTACTTATTGTCCACCTCCCGGTGTGTCCCCGACAACATCCTCAAACCATGACCCTCCTCCAACTAAAAAATCTGGGGGAAAGACTTCAAATACACCTTCCTCGACAACAACGAACAAAGCCATGAAACCTCCCATATTGCCTCCACTAAAGCACCTTTGCCTTGCACTTTGTGTGATGTTTTGGGTCACGATACCCATAATTGTCTGTATTTACCTATCCTACGCACTCATATGCAAACATTGGATTATGGTGAACACATCCCAGTAGTCCAAGTACTAGATGTTCCTCAAGAACGCAACAAGTCTTTACGCATGAACAATTCATGTGTAGTCTATGGCCTCTATGGTCACTACTTCCACCATTGCCCTGACTTATAGGAATACTTATCCGTATTGGCTGACTTGTATAATATCTCCTTGGAGTCTCAAGTCACCATCATCAAAGAAATACACCCCCTGACATCATATTCGACTGAGACAAACACCATCTATGTTATCTCGACTACTGATCAACCTACCAGGTTGTCAGCTCTGGATGATCCCTCTGATCTCTCCACTTGATGATTTCAAAGCGACAAAGAGATAATCAAAGCATTAACCAAGATAAAATTCCCTTGGGATGATATGCAGCATCGCACTTGTTTTATCCCCCATGGGTCTACCACATCTACGGCCGATCAATTCTCGGTGGAATCGAAATATTTTATTCCCCATGGCAACGTTGATTGGTTCAAGAATCCTATCCCATGCCATGATTCCTTTGAGGAAGGTAACATGGAAATATATTACCTATCATTTAGGTGGATATCTCTACTAAACCTGCTGTCATTGAAAATATCAGGTTAGGCGCCTCCTGCACCCCTTAGGAAGTCACCACCTATAAAGTGCACTCTTTTAGGATTTTTGCGACATTTTCGCATGGTCCTACACCGAGATGCCCAGTCTCGACCCTACCATTGTTGAGCATCACATCGACACTTGGCATGATGTTTCTCCTGTTCGCCAAAATTAGATACCCATCCATCCATCCAAAATGACGGCAGTAAAGGATAAAATTGAGAAGTTTTGCAAAGCTGGTTTCATATACCCAATCACGTATACCACTTGAGTTTCTAACCCTGTCCTAGTTAATAAAAAACAGGACACCATTCTCATATGTAATGACATTTAGGATTTGAATTTGGTGTGTCCCAAGGACAACTTCCCAACACCATTTATTTATCAACTCATTGATGCATGCGTAGGACACAAGGTCCTTTCCTTCATGGATGGATTATCTAGTTACAACCAGATTCAGATCCGCAAAGTGGATCGGTATAAGATTTCATTTACCACCCCTTAGTGCACTTTTTCCTATCGATTTATGCCATTCAACCTTAAAAACGTTGGATCCACCTTTCAGTGGGCCATGACCTTGTATTTTCATGACTTGATCCATATCATCTTAGTCTACTTGGACGACCTCACAGCTCGATCCAAGAAAAGATCCCAACATTTGGAATACCTATGAAAAGTCTTCTTATACTGCCGTAAGTACAAAATTTTCCTGAACCCTCTTAAGTGCATGTTTTGCGTCCCTACCAACTGATTACTGGGATTCATTGTTTCCTAGAAAGGTGTCAACGTGGATCCCTTGAAGGTTCAAGCCATCCTTGAACTTCCATCCCCATGAACTTTGCACTAGTTGCAAATCCTTTAAGGCAAGGCCAATTTTATCCAACGATTTATTCTAGATTACACCACAAAAGTCCATGGTTTCTTCCATCTGCTGCAGACCAACGTCCCTTTCTTTTGGGATGAACATGCACAAGTGGCTTTCGATGCATTCAAACAAGCATTGAATTCAACTCCCTTGATATCGCCACCATATTTCACGAATGATTTTATCCCTTACGTATCGAAATGTGAGCATGCCATCGTAGGAGTTATAGTCTAGGAAGATACTACTCATGAAGAGCATGTCATCTACTACGTGATTCAGACCTTATCTGTCCTACCATTGCGTTATCCCCACAAGGAGAAAATGGCCTTAGATGCCATCTTCTCGGTTCAGAAACTACGCCATTATATTCTTATGAGATGAAGTACAGTTATGGAAGACTCCAACCCTATGGTCTATCTCTTGATTCATCTCCTCGTGTAAGGTCATGTGGGAAAATGGATTCATATCCTTCAAGAGTATGACCTTGAATTCGTCACACCCAAAAGCACCAAGGCATTGGCCTTGGCACAACTTATGAAAAACTTACCATCGTTGTCTACATCACCTCTAATTAGGGACACTCTACTCGATGAACATTTGTTTACTATCTCCTTGGATGACCCATGGTATGGAGACATCTTAGTTTATTTGTGCAAACAAAAATTTGGATCTCACCTCGTTTGTGATGACCGATGTTGCATTCACCATCAAGCTTCTTGATACCTCCTTATCGGTGATGTCCTTTATCGACGCGACGTCGACACCATTTTATGTTGATTCCTTATATACGATGAGGCTCAGTAGGTCTTGAATGACTTCCATAGTGGAGCCTATGGTGGCCACCTTTCCGGTATAAATGCTACCTAAAAGGTTATCTGCGCCAGTTATTTTTGGCCAATTCTCTTTACTGATTTCATTATGGTAGTCAAACACTGTCGCAATTTCCAACTCTTTGCACCAAAGGAGAGAACCCTTCCTATGCCAGTCCACCCCGTTATCATTGTTGGTCCTTTCTGCAAATGGGCCATTGATTTCATGGAGTGTAATCCCACCTTGGCTGGTGGCCACAAGTACATCATCGTGGCTGTTGACTATTTCACCAAATGGGTTGTTCAAGCCATGCCCACATTTAATTTCTAGGCCGAGATTGTGGCACGCTTTTTCTTTAACCATGTCATTACTCGTTTTAGGGTCCCTCTCCAACTCGTATTTGACGACAACAAACATTTTGATGACGTCCATTGGAAGGAGAGATCTACCCTACTAAAATTTGAACATTAATATGCCTCTTCGTATTACCCATATGGAAACAACCAAGTTTAGGTGTTGTCAACAAGATCCTCAAAACCATGCTCTAACGCACGGTGGATAAACATAGGTCCAACTAGAATCACATGCTCTTTCTATCCTTATGGGCCTATTGCACATCTACTAAAATTGCTATAGGTTTTACCTCGTTCCACTTGGTGCATGGTGTGGAGTTTGTTCTCCCCATTGAGTGTTAGATCCCATCCTTACACATAGTTTTCAAACTTTTACGAGATACCTCTCCCTTATAACAACGCTTGATCACATTGGAATGAGAGGATGAAGATCACCGAGCTGCTATCTAGATGATCGAGGCTTTCAAGCATCGGTCCAAGGCCCATTATGACACTCGATTTCATCCTCGTACCTTTAAAGAAGTAGACTTTGTTCTCATCAATGACCAATCCCATGGAAAGCATGAAAAAGGGAAGTTTGAGTCTATGTGGCAAGGTTCATATGTCATCAAAAACTGCATTGGAAAATGGGAATACATCCTAGCATATTGTAAAGGACGTCTCTTAGACAACCCCCGTAATGGTTGTACTTCAAGATATTCTACGCCCAACTTATCCAAACGCATTGTTTCGGTCTATATGGTTTTCTTTCTTTTTGTTTTCCACCTTTTTTATGCTTGAGCCTTATGGTTTGCTTCCATGATTTTTACCAGATGATCCCTCTCCCTATATTCATGTCAATTTCATCGACAACGCAAGAAGATGGTATTCTAATATCGCCTCGACAGCCTATGTGTTATATTCCCCTTCGCACAAGTTGATACATATCGACGGAGTGTGTATTAGTGTTGCCACCAATAACCAGGCTAAGTACGATGCCGTGACTAGTCTCTTAACCGCTGATCTCCATTTGGGCGTTCGTCACCTTTATTTTTGGACTCCCAGCTTCTTGTCGCCCAGTTGAATAACTACTACTGGGTACACGATTCTTGCCTTTTTAGAAAATTCATGCGCACTAGACAATTGGTTAAACACTTTGAATTCATTACATTCATGCATGTCCCTTGGAATCAAAATAGCGTTGCAGACCAAATGGTTAACAATATAGGAAGTAAATCATTAACATGCATCATCATATCATTTTTCATTCACGTGTATATACACATAACATAAGCATCATCATGAAATAAAAGGCTCATAAACATAAAAAACCATAAAGAGTGCATCCACATGCATACATATATCTTGTCATAATGTCAAAAACATAGCATAAGAATGTCTTCATTGAGGAGCCCCAACAACTTCCTCATAAAAAATAACCAAGTATATCAATCCAAAATCCCCATGCCCATAGCATTGGGGCCGGGCAACACATAAGATGTTGACTAGTCATCTGAGTCCTCTGACTCGTACTCCTTATTTTCCTCCTCCTCCTCCTCCTCCTCTAGGTGTACATTGCTCCATGCATAGCTCTCAAAGAATCGGTAGCTATGGAGATCTTCCGCATGATGGACCTCCACTCAGGAGGCACTTGGTAACAAATGGCAATCAAATCCTCATCCAGATGCTGCCACCCATCATCTACGACACCATCTAGCAGTTGATCGATCCCTCTCCGTACTGAGTCTAGAGTAGCCTCTGCGCTCTGTTACCATCGATACTTGTGACCTAGAAGATCTATACCATCCACTCTCCCCCTGCGCCTATGATACCTTGCTAGGGGCACTGGTTCAATATATGCACATGCATGACTAGTCATCAGTATCATCACCATATAAAAATATCTAGCTACCATCTATGCTAGTAGTACAACGTATGTATCTACAAACAAAACAAATGTATACGTACCATTGGGTCCCCAATCCTGACCAGGAGGTCAAGGAAGCTTTGCATCTCCCCTAAAGTCCATGCTAGCATAGGGGTAGTCATCAATCATGACCAGTAATCGATGCTACTGAGCAAATAGCTCTCGCATGAAGAACCTTCCCACCAGTCCACCTCCCCCCCGAATCATCATCTCCCCCCATTGTTGTATCCTAGGCTCTGTGGGCCTGCCGTCACACATTGCCACATGTGGTCGCAGTGTCAGTGCCTACTCAAAGAATAATGAGCATAGGAATGATGGGAAGCAAAAAACCCCTCAGTTCGGCTCACTTTGTTTGGCTCCTGTTGAACAACAATCAAGTACATCTGAGCCCTATCGAAATAAGTACCCAAAAATACTCTCTCCACAAGCATCAACTATCCGCTTGATATATTGTGTGTCCCACTAGATCCTATTAGTTTCAGTATAGAAACCTCCATCGCTCGCGTCTCAAGGCTCTCAATATCATAGATTAGGATGTAGGTGTCATGAACCTCCGCAGTCCCATAACAATGACGAGCTAGCATATCCTACATCGAAACGTTCGTTGGATGTCACAACTATGTATTAGCGATCACTCCCAATCGTGGGATCCCCATCATGAAGTATACGTCATCCAAGGTAAACTCTAATCGCTCACCCCATACCGTAAATGCCTCGACCTCTCTATCCTATAAATCTATTAGCTTGTCCAGTAACAGCTTTCCCGCACACATCAAGGGGACCTTGATGAACTTCAACAAGCCATACCATTCCAAGCTATCCTATATCGCCTAGTCACCATTGATCTCCCCAAGGATATCCCCTAGTTCCCACTCTCTCCATTTCTCCCTTGGAATCCTGTAGGTCCAAAAAAACCTGTTCAGTTCCATGCCCCAAAAATGCCTCTTACGGATCCTCATCGCGCCTGTTCAAAAAAATAGCGCGACTTAGGTCACGCCTATCTCTTTGAAAAGTGTGACCCAGTTGCGCTTACCCTTCAAAAATCATGGCCCGGACTTAAATCCCTCATGGGGTTCCCCAGGGTCCCAAGAAGGTCCAACACCATGAAATAAACAAACAAAATGACAAGGAATAACGCGAGAAATTACCTGGAAGTTGTAGAATTTGAATTCGTCGTTCCAATGAGGAGAAATCAATAGTCATTTTCCTGGGCCCCTCCACATAACCTCAACACTAAACAATGAAAATGACATGTGGAGGGTGGACTCCTCTCTATTTTATAGACCATTTTGACCCCTTTTCTTCCTTTGATCATAACAGAGTCTTCTAATGCCCGTTTTTTACACCGTTTGCACCACTAGAATTAGCATTCCACACCTTTAATGATTCTAGAGACCATTTCTCTTAATCACCAAATTTTTTTGGGCCATTTTTTGACCCACCTTGATTTGTGTGCCATCATGTGAGTTATCCCCTCCATGTATCTCTATACAACCATATTTATTGGGGCCTCCTCACGAGCCCTCCGCTTCCTCCGTACCATAGCTATTGTGTTATTATGTCGCCATCCATCTACCCATAAGGATGCCCCATTAGTGTTATACCTTACCTTCAATCCATTCCACTTATTTCCCTTCTCTCATTGAGCACTACCTCCTTGCTTGACATACATGTTTGTTCGATACATGTTATCTCTTTTTCGGTCCAAGCAGACTACTTACGAAAAAGATACTTAGGGAGTTTCTTTTAAGCCCTTTTCTGACTCCTTAAAGAATGAAAATATTGCCGAGCAAACTTGCTTCCTTTCATGCTCGCTAAAGTATTTGAAAGGGAGTCCATTCGCTATGGCTATTACCCCTTTTTTTGACCAAATGGACTAATTACAAAAAAAAATACTCTAGTCCCTTTGGCTAGAAAATTTCTCCATTGCATACTTTTATGCTTTTTGGGGCTTTGGGGACTAACTCATGAAAAAGAACAATCAATGAGTTTTCTTTCTATTTTTAGACTCTTGAAAATTGAAAAAACTAGCAAGCATTTACTGTCTTGGGCTCGATAAAAATACACAAGGAAGTGTCATATCGAGCACACTTCTATCACTTCTTTGAGCTCATTAAACAATGAAGAAGGGACAAACAATGTCTTTCGGTGCCCTTGCAAATCATGTATAGTCCCTTGTTATGGTAGCATCCCCAGTATGGCCGCCTTTATTCATAGTACTCTGCAATGTGTCATCCTTGGAGTCCCCCTAATATCACATATTAGTAACCCTCTCCGAGTATCCCACATTGTAATCACAGTACCTAGTTCCCCAACTGTGATACCCTCCCCTGAGATCAGTTTCATATGCTTCCAGGTCAGCCTTGCCTTCATACTCTGAACAAAGGAAGTTTGAGTCCCATTACTCATTGACCCTCATTTCTATGAGCAATGTCTCAATCCCATGTCAGAGTTCTATCACATCTTGGTTATATACCTTACGCTCCTGTCAAGGACTCATTAATGCCTTGGTAGTTACAGGTCTCCCTCTGTCGATGGAAACACATATATTATATAGGATAGCTCATAGGTCCATGTACCTTTGACTCATCATCATCAACGGTGAGTTACTATGAATCACCTGAGGGGAGCCCTTATTGCCCCTTAGAATGGTTGTTTCTCACGTGCTCGACTGCAACTACATCATCCCATTGTTGAGATCTGTACATGGTATTGGTCCTTTCATGATTTGGTCAAATACCTCGGGTGTCCCTTGACTCTAGCATATTGGCGAGTCTCTTTGGAACCCTTCTTGTAGTACATTCTCGAGGATATCCGTCTTGCATTGGCGATAGTGTTCAGAAGCCCTTTAGTTCTTATGCTTCCTAGTGTATCCAGTTTAGATGTAGTCCATTGTACCTCATAGATTTAGACTCTCAGTTGTTTGAGTCCTTATAGTTGTTGGACCCCTTTAGATCTAACAAAGCATCAGTTGTTGTGATACCGCATTCATAATGAATTCCATTGTTTCCAGTTTTGGTTCTCCAGATCATCCATGGATGGACTATGATTACATTCCATATTTGAGTCTACCTTGGACCATTATGATGTACACAACATTTATTTATGTATAGCTCAGGCCCCCTTTGGGCCTCATTATTATTTGTATATCTTGATACATTAATACGAGCATGGGTATTCCCGCCTCGTTTATATATTTGAGATTATATGTACCTCATTCATTATTGATGAGTTGTATTTGTAGTTATAGCCCTTTGAAGTTCGGAGGAAGCACATGTTCCACTCTCCAAAATAGTCTCCATTATCCACTACCATCCTACTCACTACCATGGAAAAGAGAGATCCTATGATGTCCATCGGCCATACGATGAGTTCCCTCCCTCACACGTCAGGGGAGAATTTGCTAACACCCAAAAATTGCACACCATGTTCATTCCCTAGCTACATCATCCCATTATCCCTTTTTTGCACATTTTACCTTCACCAACCCAAAAAATCCCAATGTTTAAGACCAAATTGGCCCATAATTATTATTTCCCTCTCCAAAATATGGAAATTAAGCATATTTCCTCCAAAAAAGAAGAAAATATCCCAAAATAGGGATAAAATCCCCCCAAAATGCAAAATAAAATAAAAAGGGGAAAAACATTCAAAAATTCAAAAAAGAGAGGAAAACCCCCAAATACCACTGTCCAATACGAAGGTCCGCCCAATACCATGGGAAAAAAACCTAGGGCAGTTATTTCTATAAATAAATGGTGAAGGTCCCCATTTTACACACAATTTTCCCATTTGCTACCTTACCGATACTTTGCCAAAATTTTTACAGAAACCCTGAGCCATCCATTTGTGTTCAAGTTTCAATCCCATTTGACTTTGACACCTTGTGAATAGTTGGTGGAGAATAAGCAAAGACTTCAGAGACCAGGAGAATTCCCTTCCACACAACTGCAAGGGCCCATTTGCCTCCATTTCTCTGAGGTAACTCCTTGTAAAAAAAACCATTTTTATGCAATAAAAGAAAATATTTCTTTCCTTAGCCCTTTGTTTGTGAAAGAGAAAAATGCATTAGAGTAGGTTTATTGTTCATGCATTTGCTTTACGTAGTTTAAAATTTTATTTATTGTTATTTAGTGTTTTTACCAAGTGCATGCATCCCCATTTGAACCGTTACTAAGACTTCCATAAGTCTTAGTAGGTGCTTTTTAGCACCAACTAGTGTGAAAAAATTAGCTACAAACATGAAGATGGTGAATGTGAAAGTGAACTGCATCGAGCAATAATATAATGATGACATCATACTTTGCTAGATTATTAGTGGCTAGGTTGAGACATGCACCACCAATATGGAAAAGCGTATCCATCATGGTATAAATAGCCCAAGAAAAATATACAAGATTCTTTGACCAATGAATTGCATTGTTAATGAATCCAACATAATAGTTCAGATTTGAAGACATTTGGAAAGGAAGCAAAAACATGTTTGAGAAATTACAAGTGAGGTAAGGTTATATTGATAAAAAAAAAGAAAAAAACAAAGAAACATAAATTGTGTATCTACAATGTTTTGGAAATCACTTTGTGGGTTAGGGAAGGAATTTATTCAAGTACAACCTATTGTTGAGGATGTTGAGAAGACCTCCTTCTAGAAAAACTAGCACATATTCACCTTTAGAGAGGCATCGGTTGCTGATGTATGGGCCTTTAAAAATGGGAACAAACTTACAGGGTCCTAGTTTGTTATCATTCTTGGCGTCAAACATGAGGACAAGATCACCTTCACTCTAAGGTGCCATTATTGGGGTATGTATTGGTGATGTAGCAATGAAAACTCCAGGTTCTAATGATAGATGGTCATCGATTACAGAGGTGATAGATTATGAAATGTAGAACACGTCAATATGTACAAGCATATCAGGTAATGGAGGAAAGATCTCCTCTTGAGGCGGGACCCAAAGGGTTGTCTTGGGGGGTGGGATATGCTATGTGGTTGCCTTAACTGTTCAAGGTGTTCCACTCACTATTCACGCAAGATGAGGCATTAGAATGAAAAGTGTGTCATCAACCCACGATGTCAACGTCGGTGACTGGGTCATGATGTGGACAACATGTGAGAAAGATCTTGGAGTGTGTGGATCTAGTAGGATGAATCATGCAAACATTTACGGGAAACATGTGACCAATGCATGTACATACCGAACATCATTAAGGGGTAGGTGTCTCCTCCTATGTCAAAATGAAGTTGATGGTAACATAGTTGAGGGAGGTTGTCTATGATTTGGTGTTGGCAGGAGGTTTGGTAAGGTAGCATCGCAGCATCGAGGATGCTGCGACAAGTCAGAAGATATTGCGGAAGGCAGAGAGCTGGGAACAAAGGAGATTATTTTATGTATTTTTGAGTCAATTGTACCACAGTATGCGGGTTTTGGGTCATTTGGACCGTATGTTATGTAATTTTGGGTCAATTGTACCGCAGTATGCGGGTTTTTGGGTCATTTGGACATCGTCAGTTAGATTTTGGGTCATTTGCTCAAAAGTGTCGGTTAGGAAGTTGCTAGTAAGTGGACAAGCAATGTAAAGGTGGAAGCCTATTTATAGTCATAGAGTCATATGTGTTTGAGGAGGAATCCAAGAACAGAGCAGAGCGTAACCGAATCCGAATGTAACTAGAGATCTAATTTCGGTATGTGTCTGAGTTATCTGTGAGATATGTGTTTTGCAGAGATATTGTATCCGGGTTTGTTGAGCTAATATGACATGACGGAGCTGTTTTGCGAAATCCCTGTGTATCTTCTGTTCACTTATGGTAATGCATGTTGCAATATATTAATGATGCTATGTTTTCTTGTTGCAATTAATGCTTTACTGTTATACTTGCGGCGATGAATGTTTCTATTGAATGATGCAATGAATACAATGATGTTGAAGTTAAATGCATAGATCTATTCCTGAATATCCGATAAGTTTAAGTGATTGTTGCCACAAACATCCTCCTTCATTCGGCGGAAACATGGTTTCGTCGACTCTCCCTTGAACATCTCAGGTGAGATCTCATCTGCTCCACAGGTGTTGCTAGATGGGGTAAAACCTGTCTGGGCCGGTGCTCAGGGAGACTGCGGTGGGTTGGTGTCAACAGTGATGGGAACCCCTTTTGACTGGGTTTGAGTCAACAAATGGTTCCATTGTCAGGACCGTGTGAGAAGTGTAGGGAGGATGTGTTGTGGCATCCGATGCAACCGGAGATACAAAGCTGGCTTGATCAGAAGTTGTAGGAATTTGCTGAAGAAGAAAGTCGGAACAGTCGACTGATAATATTTCAGTGGGTGGGAAGATATATTCACGACGGTCTGCATGAATGGTTTTTCTGTGAATTCCTAGTCATTTTGTATGAGTGGTTGGCAAAGTTGACCTTTCAGAAGATGAACTTCCAAGGCGGTGAGACGACGACCTGGACCCCGAAGTTGATCCAAGAACTGCAGGAAGTCAACAACAAAGCGTCGCGAGCTATCAAAGTGTGGCTCGATAACATATTGGAAGGTTATATCACTGAATTTGCAGTTGATATGCAAAATTCTTATAGTGAAGCTGAAAGATATTTCTTCCGCGAACCCCGGGGAAGGTTTCTGCTGTCGCTCCAACTGTTCATTAAGATGCTTATTTGCGAGAAGTGTATATTGAAGATGCATCTAGATCAGTAAACAGCTTGGTGGGTAGAGGTCATGGGTATCGCGACGGCAGGGGGGCGGTACATGGAATGATAAGGGGTAGATGGGTGCATGTCATGATGAGACTATGAGCGAAGTTGAGGAAGAGAGTGGTTTTACAAGGGAAGGAGTGAGGTTTCGACAGGAAAAGAGGTAGAGGACAAGAGAAGGTCCTGCTGCGATCGAACCGCAAGTTCGCAAAGGAAGACCACACGAGATGAAGCAACCTCACAGTCCGGACAAGGACAACCAGGCTACGCCCAGGATAGAGGCAGGACCAAACCCCAGCAACAACGTACCCACACCTCTGCTCACTATTTGTTAACCGGTAAGAAACACAACTTCGACCCCACCGGGTCAACAAAACTTGATTACTAGTAGTTCAGCGACTATAGGAAGGAAGCCCAGGATGTTGGGAGAGGACGCTAAGTTTCCGCTGTTCCACAGGAATGGACAGATAACCCAGAGCAGTACTGGTTTTTATGTGAAGTGGTATGGACCGTAATCCAGATTACTGATGATAACGCTAAGAAAGGACAATTAGCGACAACTTTGCGAGGTCACGCATTAGACTGGTTTATGAAGTTTGTTCTAGTCCCTACAGGAGCCCTGGAGAAGACACTAGACGACATCAGGGATGGTTTGATTGCAGAATTCAGAAAACCCAAGTCTGAAGCACAATATATTATAGAATTGAAATAAATTGAGTAGTATCCCATTGAGACGATGTGGGATTTTGACTAGCGGTTTAAGATGCTGATGGCGAGGGTTAGTTTTGATATGAGTGCTGTCCAACACAAAGAGTGGTTCATCGCGGCACTGCTACCGCACATTCAACTACCACTGATGCAACAGAACATTACGACGCCCAGTGAATCTATGGAGATTGAAATGCGGTTAGAGGCATCGCCGATTGGTGAAAATGCAGCTGGTATGTCACAGATACAGACGCAACTGGCTAACTTGACCATACAGCTACAAGATCTGAAGAAGGGCACGGAGCAGCGTGAAGAAGTATGGTGTACGCGATGTCGAGGAGAAGGGCATACTAAGGACAATTGCCCTGACTTCTACAATTATCTGGTTTCAGGAGCACCAAACCCATTGAGTGGTGGTGGCATGCCATGGTGTCGCGTTTGTCAGGGATATGGGCACCGCCATGAGGAATGTCCATACATGCAGAAGATGGTCACCGAACCGATGAATCTCTATTGCACATTCTGTAAATCTGTGGGACATGACGACAAAGATTGACGGGCATATGGGTTGCTCCATGAGAGAACATACGATGCATTCTATGTAAAGGACGACCAGCGTACCGTACAACAACCGCAACTGCAGCCGCAGGTACCCCAACCGCTACCTCAACTGCAGGTACAGTTTGTACCACAGCAGTTTGTGCCGCAATATGCTCTGATTCAAATGAATCCACCGCAGCCATAGTACGTTCAGCAACCGCAGTATGTGTAGCAAGGGCAGGGCATGCAACCAACCCCGATGTAGCAACAGTACAACCAACCGCAGTACCCGCAGCAGGGTGGATTCTGGGGTGGACGTGGCGAAGGATTTGGTCATGGAGGAGGATGAGGAGGTCGTGCACCTGTTTAGTGTTATCACTGTGCGGTATGGCGGCATTATCAGTGCGACTGCCCATTATTGTAGATGCAATGTACGTTTTGCTTTGTTACAGATCATACAGTGGAGAACATCCCGCAATTGATTCCACGATGGCAAGTAGGGAATATTCCACAATTGCAGAATCAAAATCAAGTGCAGCATCCAGTACAGAATCAGGTGCAGCAATGAGCACAGAACCAGAACCAATGCCCAAATCAGAATGCTAATCCGAATGTGAACCAACCAGGGAATCCACCGCTCAACCAGAATCAGGGTGCGAGTGTTGCAACAATTTCGGTGGATTCAAGGCCACAAGATGTGGCTGTCACAGTGATCACTTATGGAGGTGCATCGATCGGAGGGGATAGCTCACAACCGCTCATTCAATTGGCCGGGAATAAGAAGGTCTCATTTGACATTGAATCCGAATGTGATGCATTCTTTTAGGGGCATTGTACGATGGACTAGGATTGCGGTAAAGCCATTATCTGTGACATGCCCCTTGTTTTCGATGCTACTTCAGAGGCAGGTCCATCGGCGCAGTCTGGAACCTTGTAGAATTTTTTTGAGAGTTGCTTATTGTTGGCAAGAGACCCTGTGGCCCTTGCTGAGATTGAGGGGTTGCTGCAACGACCAACCAGGGGATGGCAATAGTCCGCAGTAAAATCCTTACAGCGACGAAAGACCGGTAAGGAGATGCGCATGAACATACAAATTGGGGATTATGATGTTGATTCATTTATTCTGGATCTTAGTTCAAATGTCAACATCTTAACCAAGCAGGCATGGCAGAAAATGGGGAGCCTTCCATTAGGCTGGTCCCCTGTACAGCTCCAGTTAGCTAATCACGCTAAAGTGACACCAATTGGGAGAGTCCCACGTTTGGTGGTGGACATTGAGGGCATGAAGACCTATGCTGACTTTGACATCATCGAAGTAGTTGAAGGAGGAAGCTCGTATCCCGTGTTGCTGGGGATCAGATGGGCTAATGATAGTGGAGCAGTAATCAACTTCAAGCGGCGGATGATGAATTTTGAAAACCGCGATCTCAGAGTCATAGCCCCATTGGATATGGCTGAAGGACGCAGATACATTGAGCCAGTGAAGGATGAAGATCCCAGTGGATGGGACCATGCATTCAATGTTTTCGAAGACTATATTCATCCGACTGCCAATGGTGAGCTGGGATGGTGCAGTGACAACTCTGCATCTTCCGACTTTGATGACGCGTTAGAACACTGGCAGAACCGCTTACATGAGGTATCACTCCGCAAGTGCGGGTTGGTCACACAATCGTTATGTTGTGTTGCAATTGAAACGGTTACACTTCCAATATATGAGGGGCTTCCTGGTCTGTCTGAATCTCTTGCGGAGTTCGAGGAAAGAGTTTCTGCACCACAATGACTATTGGCATTGGAGGAAGCACTGAAGGATGCTCCAGCACGCTGGTGGGAGACACATAAGAATTCAATCGACGGATGGCCATAATGCAGGATATTGATGACAGTTCACTTCAGCGATACTGAGGTCTACCACACAGGGAAATATGATGGTTGGAATAACCCTGGAAGTCATTTGAGGGAGTGTCAAGAATTGTGGGAATCGAGACCGCGAGATGAGTGGGTCCATGCCTTTATCCATACTTTAGATGAGGTGCCGCGCTCATGGTATACTGCAGCTGAGTTGCGAGGAGAAATTACCACTTGGGTGGAGTTGACGGTATGCTTCACTCATACGTTCAGTTTCACAGATGCCAACCCTGATGTCAATAATTCTTTACAGCTCATCCACGATGTGGTATTGAAGTTTGTCCCGGTGGCATATCCCATGGATCCGCATATGCACTATTAGATGCAATCCATGATGGAATGTTACAAGATCATCGGTGGGCCTGAAGACGGTGATGATCCGCGGAATGTCAATATTCTGGAATCTGAAGGGAGTCGCGATGTGGTAGCACCTGATACGCTAAGTGATCTGATCAGCCAGCCATTGAAGCTCCATAAGATCAATATTGGGACGGAGACCACTCCCAAGTTTGCGAATGTTGGAGATTATTAGGATGATGAGATGATGGGAAAGGTCATTGATTTGATGCATGAATTCCAAGACCTCTTTCCTACGAATTTTTCCGAGATGAAAGGCATCTTGGGTGATTTAGGTGAGATGAAGATCCCCTTGAAACCAGATGCTAAACCGATCAGGCAGCGACCCTACCGGTTGAATCCACGACATAAGGAGAGGGTCAAGGTAGAACTTGATCACATGTTGGATGCTGGTATCACTGAACTAGTTGAAGAGTCAGAATGGATCAGTCCTATGGTGGTACAGGACAAGAAGACTGGCGAGGTGCGCATTTGTGTCGACTTGCGGAAGTTGAATGACGCCTGCTTGCATGATCCCTTTCCGACTCTGTTTACTGATGAAGTACTCGAAGGTGTGGGCGGACAGGAGATGTATTCTTTCACAGATGAGTTCTCGGGATATCATCATATTTGCATTGCAAAGGAAGACCGCCACAAGACGAATTTTGTGATAGAATGGGGTTGTTTTTAGTACACTGTGATGCCGTTTGGGTTGAAGAACGCACCTGCGATATTCTCGCGGGTTGTTGTTGCTGCGTTCCGGGATTTTATTCAGAAGTTTTTGTAGGTATACATGGATGATTGGACAGTCTATGGTTTGATCTGTGATCATCTAGCCAATTTGCGATTAATGCTGGAGCGATGCCGACAGGATCAAATATCGCTGAATTTGAAGAAGTGCATCTTTTGTGCACCATTTGGGATATTGCTGGGTCACATTGTGTGCAAACAAGGGTTGTTAGTTGATCCAACAAAGATTGTGCTCATTTTGAACTTAACACCGCCGACTAATGTTAAGCAGTTGAGGGAAACTTCGGGGAATACTGGGTATTATCGCAAGTTCATCAGGGGTTATGCAGCGATTACCGCCCCTACGGAGAAGTTATTGAAGAAGGATGTGGTATTTCAATGGAGCCCTGAATGTCAGGATAGTTTTGAGCAGCTAAAGGATAAGATGGCTTCGACACCGATATTAGTATTTCCAGACTGGAGTAAGGAATTCCATGTCCATGTTGATGCATTGTCGATTGCACTAGGTGTGGTGCTAGCGCAACCAGGAGAGGGGGATCTTGATCACCCTATTGCTTTCGCAAGTCGGAAGTTATCATCCACAGAAAGGAATTACACCACTACTGAGTGGGAAGGTCTGGCGATGGTCTATGCGCTGCAGAAATTCCGACACTACTTATTGGGCGGAAATTTTAAGATGTTCATAGACCACTCCGCATTGAAATACCTAGTCAATAAGCCTGTGTTGGGGGGGAATATATGTTGATGGCTACTTCTTTTTCAGGAGTTCGATTTTGAGGTAATTGTGAAGCCAGGGTGGTTGAATGCTGGCCCTGATCATCTATCGCAAATTGAAACATGAGAGGATACAACTAGCATTGAAGACGGGCTACCTGATGCGCAATTGTTTAAGGTTGAAGTAGCCGATGGCTATTTTGAAGAAATAATTCAATTGTTGGCAATAGGTACTACGCCAGAAGAGTTCACCACTAGTCAAAAGAAGCAGCTGGTAGTCAAGGTTGCAGATTTCCAGCTAATCGCAGGAGAATTATACAAGATGGGCACAGATGAGATATTGCAATGGTGTGTCTTGCCACATTAGCAAGCGTAGATCTTGTCAGAAGCACATAGAGGAGTGGATGGAGGGAACTATGGCGGTCGTGCGACTGCCAGGAAGGTGCTTCATGCGGGGTTTTGGTGGCCCATGCTACACAATGATGCAATCGACTATGTGCAGTCCTGTGGTGTTTGTCAGAGAACCGGGAAGCCATCGAGGAGAGATGAGATGCTGGTGATGCCTTAGATAACACTGCAGCCATTCGAAAAATGGGTAGTGGATTTTGTGGGACCATTCAATCCACCGGGGAAGCGTACTGGTGCAAGATATATCATCACGGTGATAGATTATTTAAGAAGATGGGCGAAAGCTACACCAGTCCTTGATTGTTCCACGGCCACGGTCGCACAGTTTCTGTTCAACAACATTGTCACTCGCTTCGGCTGCCCCAAGATATTGCTGAGTGATCAAGGCATCCACTTTCTCAATCGCACCATCAGTGCATTGAAGGAGGAACTATAGATACAACATAAGAAGAGTACGCCATATCATTCGCAGGAAAATGGCACGGTGGAATCTTTCAACAAGATATTGGAGCATGCATTGACAAAGGTGTGCAATGCGAACCGCGATGACTGGGATCTGAAAATCCCAGCAGTTTTGTGGACATATCGCACCACGTGTAAATGACTGACAGGACAGACACCATTCAAGTTAGTGTATGGACAAGAAGTGATTATGCCAATGGAGTACATCGTTTCGAGTCTGTGCATAGAGGTAGCGACCGGTATGGATGCTGCAGTGGCATTAGAAGAATGTTTAACGCAGTTAATCCAGTTAGAGGAAGATCACTTTATCGCAAGATTCCACTAGGGGGTGGAGAAGGATCGCCAGAAGGCTTGGCACGATCACCACATAAAAAACAAATAATTTCAGTAGGGCGACTTGGTGCTGTTGTATGACAATGATTTTATGAAACATCCAGGAAAACTACAGATGCATTGGCTTGGTCCATATCGCATCAGTAGCATCACTTCAGGAGGCGCAGTACAGTTACAACAGTTGGACGGAGCGATGCTCCCAAATTTGATTAACGACAGTAGGTTGAAGCCCTATCGGTCGGGCTTGGAGTAGCGCGATGAGTTGCATCGGCAAAAAAAAATAAAAATAAAAAATTGCAGGGTGATCGGTGGCAGGATGGTGCACCGACAGAGATAAGAATGCGTAGGCAGGGAGGCTTGTGCCATAAGTTAGGAGCGGTCCGTGACAGTAGCAGGGTCGCGACTGGGTCAAATCAGAAATCATTACGAATCATTAGCAAACATAACTTTTTCTTTTGGGAAGGTATGATCGTTAGTCGACTCGGATTTCTGCGAGAAGCACACACGTTTGGCACAAAGCGTACACTGTGGTAGCATGATCGACGACACCTGGGTGATGGTTTGCACACTTTGGCACAAACGACAACCGGTGGCAGTATGGTTTCCACGTCGTATGTCAGAAGTCTGGTTCATACTCACACCGAACAATGGAATGATATGATTTGCATCTAACGTGAATGGGTGGTGCAAATGATTATTGAGGCAGACGATCGGCCGAAGGCGATGTATAAATATAGGAACCAGAGGATAGTAGTGTTAAATTTTTAGAATTTACTTCAATCTGATCTAGGATCTTAACTGAGAGAAAAACATGTACAACAAATCTACAGCATATCAATCATGGACACAATAATGCAAGCACACAAGAGACACAGAGTTTACTTGGGAAAAACCATAAAGGTGAAAAACCCCAATAACTTCCTCAGAGATAGATAGAGCAATGATACAACTAGAATACAAGAGATAGTCTTCTCCTAGCAGCAGAGCCTCCTCCTCCACAAGTGCGCCACTCTCCCAAGTGTGAGTGAGAGAATAGAATGTGTAAAATGAGAGAGACACACTCTCTATTTATACACTAACTTGACTTGACCTTTACTCAACTAGGTCGGCCTCAAGTTAACCACTTAACATAATGCTGACTGGGCCGACCCCCACTAGGGTGGTCTAATAACCCTTTGACCCACATGACTTATACAGGGCCGACCCCAACAAGGTGGTCTAATAACCCATCAAGTATAAGTTACGACACTTACAATATAAATGACGACACTTTCGTATAGAGGAATAATAACATCTCTATAGGAATACAATCTCTTCCGTATAGAGGAATAATAACATCTCTATAGGAATACAATATACATATATGTGAAATACATTCTGAAGTTATATATACATCAACACTCCCTCTTAACTAGGAAGGTATTTCTCGACATAGGTCTTCTAGCACAAGTCATCTTCTCTGGATCATCCTCACTGGATAATCGTCATCGAGTCATCGTCATCATCACTGTTGCTGCTATCTCAATCAATCTCTGAATCTACTCTGGATCATCATCACTGGATAATCGTCATTGAGTCATCGTCATCGTCACTGCTGTTGCTATCTTAATCAATCCTCTCTGCACCATATCCCTGATATAGTGATATTTGATCTCTATGTGTTTTGACCTGTCATGAAACACTGGGTTCTCGGACAGCTTCACATAACTCTAGTTATCACAAAAGATACCAGTAGCATCCAACGAAAGATCAAATAACTCAGATAGTAGCTTCCGTAGCCATACTGCCTCACAACTAGCTGAACAGGCTACAACATACTTTGCCTCAGCTGTACTCAGTGCTACGTAGGGCTGCTTCCTGTTAAACCAAGAGATCACACCTGATCCCATACTGAAGCAGCATCCAGATGTGCTCTTCCTATCTACAGCACTACCAACCCAATCTGAATCAACATAACCCTGCAAGTTAAAATTTTGATTCGCTTCATACTTGAGCCCAGAATCCACTGTACCCTTCAGGTACCTCAGAACATGCTTTACAGCAACTAGGTGAACACTCCTCAGATCCATCAGGAATTGGCTCAATGTGTTCACCGCAAAGAAAATATTTGGTCTCGTGTTCGTCAGGTACATCAAGGACCCAACCATCTGACGATACATAGTGATATCAACCGGCTTAGATGAAGCATCACACAGAAGCTTCAGGTTCGATGCCATAGATGTGGCCATAGCCTTGCAGTCCATCATCCCGAACCTCTTCAGGATCTCTATTGCATACTTCCCTTGTCCAAGGAAGATTCCATCACTCTGCCGCACCTCCATGCCAAAAACAAATAGTGCATCATCCCCAAGTTCTTCAACTTGAACTCGGCAGCAAGCTTCTGCTGCATGTCGGCAATCAATCTATCCTCACCTGTTACAAACAGGTCATCCACATAGTAGTATCAATGGATTTCCTTCCTCAACCTTGTAGTAAAGGTTGGAATCCGCTTTATTATTGGTAAAGACCAAACTGGACAGAAAGCTGTCTTTCCTACCATACCAAGTTCTGCACATATATGACTCCCTGTCATGTGTCTCATGACCAAGTGGCTGCTTCACATAATTCAACTACACCATTCAAGAAGGTTGTCTTGAAATCCATCTGGTGTATCTTCCACTTCATCACTGCAGCCAGAGCAAGTACTGATCTGATGGAAGTGTATCTGGCTACAGGAGCAAAAGTCTCTATGCTACCACCTACAGCATGCTTGATCTTGTAGATCCTCTTGGAAGTCACTACAGACTACCCTTCAGGTCTTGGGACTGCATCCCAAACATCTTCATGATCGACTTGTACTCCTCGATCATGGCATTCTTCCCAGATCCTGGGAACTTCAATATTTTCAATAGATAACTTTGTTGCTAAACAAATGTTGTAGTCCTTCTTTTGTAGGTGATGGTATACAATCTTTCCTACACAACAAGTTAAATTGCATGATTAGAAAACATCTCATAGTTTTCAGAACAAATTCTTACACATAAAGAAATATGTCATACAGTAATGCAATTATCTTTAGCCAATGCTTCAATACAACATTTATCCATATCCCGTAACTTTCTAGATGCCTTCCAATCTCTACCAGAACATTGTTAAGAGTGTGCACAACACCCAACATGTCAGCAAAGAGGTTTCATTCTCGATAAGTAGCAATGGAATGTTGTACAGTGCCATAGGCCACATACCCATGTATATTAGTAGTATACTGTTCATCAATGCAACTATTCTAATATGCATAATACACAACCTAATTGTAGGAACATCGGTATATACATTATTGAATAACATTATTTAAACAAACAACTATGTAAGAAATGACAATTCAAATACTTATATTTGTTTGATTGTTGGGTTGACTCCCTCTCAGTCTTTACTTCTTTTCTGCAACTCCATTCTGATGTGGATTGTGAGAAGTGGTCAACTCCCTCTGAATATCTGCATCCTTGCAGAAACTACTGGAGTGTGCTCTCTCTTGATCTTTGCTTCCTGGATTACCTGTCCTTGAACTTATATTCATTCTTGATCCCTATGCATGCTTGTTAGTATCATCATTGTGTTATCCTCTAGGTCTCATACATAATCAAACATTCATTAGTATAATCTTAATATTATCAAAGCACAATAATCTCAAGCATGTATAGTCAGGATCATTTCAAACACAGATAATAAACATTAGTATTCAAGGTTTCAGGGAAGTCTTCTTTTACTCATGCATATTCTTATTTGATCATAGGAGTCTTCTAGTTAGTTAAATCATCAATCAAGATAAGAGATATAATATGCATAAAACCCGTGATTACTCAAACCTATACCTTCATGATTCTTCTGGTTAGTCATATCATTAATTATGGTAAGAAACATAATATGCATACAACCATGACTATTCAAACCTATGACTTCATGAATAATCATTATCAACAACACAATAGTATAAGATCCTAACACAAGGTAGGATTCTATCTTGATATAGGAAAAACATACCTGGATTAGCATGCTAGCTAGTTATGTCTAACATACTCACATGATGTCTTCTTGTTATTCTTCAATGACTTGTGCTAGTAACCTGCATATCTCATAGGTCAACCATTATAGAACCAAGTTATACATACCTCGTAAATGGATCTTCTATGAGATCCATAACAATGGATGAATCTTTGTCCTCATGTCATCATGATCATATGTTCTTGAACCAGAACATGATTTGTCTTTCTTGGTGTACCTTTCATGTTAGCAGACAACATAAACCTCATACAACACCATAATGCATTAGTACAATCATAAGTGTCAACACCCTAATCAATGAATATCTTCAATCGTGCATTCATAATTTTATTAAGGTGATACGACAAGTCTAAAATCAAGATTGTACTATCCGTAATAACATGAAGACAAACATACCATAAAATTAATCATGAACAAATCTCGAAACATACCTTGATGAGTCATACCCGTCGAGATCGCTTGTAATCTTCTTATGTAAGGCCTTAGCCTCATCTCCCTCTGAAACAGGAACTTCTTCACTTATGTAGGTGACCAATCCATCTTCTTCTAGGATTAACCCAATCCACTTGATTTGCAAGAACTGGACCTGGAGCTGGATTAGGGTTTGTTAGAGAAACCCCACAAATTCAAACTTTGAATTTCAAACTTTCGAAAAGGATATAAATATGCGCCTTGATGAGCTGATCAAACGGGTATATCCATAATTTGAAAACTGCAATTTTTCACTCCTTAATTTTGCTTTTGAAACTTCCGGATTCATTGGATGTGACCCTGAACTGGGGTTTGATGAAGCCCACTCTTCTGCCCAATAATAAGGTTTGATCCAAAGCTCTAAGCTTCTATTTTTGTGAGGAGCTTCCATCCGTGGTCACAAATTTCAAAAATTCCCATTTTTACAGAAGCCCTAATTTTCCACTTTTTTGATCAAAGTCCCGAACTAGGGTCTGATCAAGCCCGTCCTTTTTCCCAACCAAAAATTCTGATCTTGGTCTCTAAATTTAGATTTTGATGAGTAGAATTCAACCGTGGTCTCTGATTACAAGAATTCCAACTTTCTCCGAAACCCTAAATTCCGGAAGCCATGAATGAAGGTGCTAAAAACGAATTATGTTTTGACAGAAAGATGTACCTGATTGTTTCTAGTGTAACTCCACACTTTTCGATCCACAGGGTCTGAAATTTTTTCTTGAGATATCCTGACCTGTCATATTTCCATCTCGATAGGTATGACCTCAATTGGATTCTCTGAGAGAGAGTTATTCCAAGTGTCGCAACGTGACTTGTTTATGGGATAAAACAGGAGAGCGAACTTGTACAGAATTCCACGTGTCACTGGTTCAACTTCGGCCTCTGAAAAAGTTTCGTGAGATATTAAAGTCTATGTACTACCTGTCACTTTTTGCGAAATTTCATTTGGAGCTTCCTAGCCCAAGTTATGACCTTTTTTCCAAGGTCACCTGTTTTTGACTTAGATCTGGAAGAGGCAGGAACCCTATATTGTACAGATCATAAATCAAAAAGTACAACGAATTAGAGGTTTTCCTTTGGATACAAGGTACACGGGGATCTAATATTCGACCTATAAAAGTTTCAGACCCGAAAACTTTTCCAAAACAGATTTATAGAGAAAGTTCTATGATGACTGGTTTTTGCTATATCAAGCCCTAGCATCGTAAGTGCAACAAGTGTCATACATGCCATATCATGCCTTCTTTCAGGCTAGCTCTGATACCATGTTAAATTTTCAGAATTTACTTCAATCTAATCTAGGATCTTAACTGAGAGAACAACATGTAAAAAAAATCTACAGCATATCAATCATGGACACAATAATGCAAGCACACAAGAGACACAGAGTTTACTTGGGGAAAACCATAAAGGTTGAAAACCCCAATAACTTCCTCAGAGATAGATAGAGCAATGATACAACTAGAATACAAGAGATAGTCTTCTCCTAGTAGCAGAGCCTCCTCCTCCACAAGTGTGCCACTCTCCCAAGTGTGAGTGAGAGAATAGAGTGTGTAAAATGAGAGAGACACACTCTCTATTTATACACTAACTTGACTTGACCTTTACTCAACTAGGTTGGCCTCAAGTTAACCACTTAACATAATGATGACTGGGCCAACCCCCACTAGGGTGGTCTAATAACCCTTTGACCCACATGGCCGAACCCCAATAGGGTGGTCTAATAACCCTTTGAACCACATGACTTATATAGGGCCGACCCCAACAAGGTGTTCTAATAACCCATCAAGTATAAGTTACGACACTTACAATATAAATGACGACACTTCCGTATAGAGGAATAATAACATCTCTATAGGAACACAACCACTTCCGTATAGAGGAATAATAACATCTCTATAGGAATACAATATACATATATGTGAAATACATTATGAAGTCACATATACATCAACAAGTAGAGCACAGAGGATTTCCAATCAAGAGGTGTTATGCTGCGAGAGGGTCAGACATCTGGCTAAGTTAGGAATTCCAAGGAGGCTGTGGAAATGATTCATTTCATTTCATGTGGTAGCACACTAGGTGTGCTGAGGGCCCGAACGACGAGTGTGCATGAGCACCTAGAGAAAGCCGTGCCGCGGACACTCGAGGGTTACAAGCATGAAGTCCCTTCTGAGATGTCTAAGAAGCTGGTGATAGTTCGAAGTCTCATGGTCCCTGTGACCAAAACAAGGAGGGGGGTGGCAGACCCCGGGTCCCTATAGCATGTTCTTATCGGTGTGAAACAGATGTGCCAGAACCGCTGGCCTATTTCGCCCCTCGGCGCTATTCGTAAACTTCTCCTCCGTCTACTATCGATCCCTTGAGACTGGAGGATGAGTTTGCGCGGTACATAATGACAAGATGGGGAATGACCACTTTTGGAAGAGAGGTACATGACAGTGATTCGATGATCCGCATAACAGAAGGAGCAGGAAATAACAGCGTGATCCAGACAGCAAGAATAGTTGCATAAACAAAGTTCAGCCATAGCCGAGTCCGAGCACACCATGTCCAGTTGACGTGGCTCGAGGGCGAGCCACAAGGTTGTGTTGGGGGCCTGTTGGAAGGCGGTTTGGTAAGGTAGCATCGCAGCATCGAGGATGCTGTGACAAGTCAGAAGATATCACGGAAGGCGGAGAGCTGGGTGTAAAGGAGATTATTTTATGTATTTTTGAGTCAATTGTACTGCAGTATGCGGGATTTGGGTCATTTGGGCCATATGTTATGTAATTTTGGGTCAATTTTACCGTAGTATGCGAGTTTGTGGGTCATTTGGACCACGTCAGTTAGATTTTGGGTCATTTGGACCGCATCAGTTATATTTTGGGTCATTTGCTCAAAAGTGTCGGTTAGGAAGTTGTTAGTAAGTGGACAAGCAATGTAAAGGCGGAAGCCTATTTATAGTCATAGAGTCATATGTGTTTGAGGAGGAATCCAAGAATAGAGCAGAGCGTAACCGAATCCGAATGTAACTGGAGATCTGATTTCGGTATGTGTCTGAGTTATCTGTGAGATATGTGTTTTGTGGAGATATTGTATCTGGGTTTGCTGAGCTAATATGACATGACTGAGCTGTTTTGTGAAATACCTGTGTATCTTCTGTTCACTTATGGTAATGCATGTTGCAATATATGAATGATACTATGTTTTCTTGCTGCAATTAATGCTTTACTTTTATACTTGCTGTGATGAATCTTTCTATTGAATGATGCAATGAATACAATGATGTTGAAGTTAAATGCATAGATCTATTCCTGAATATCGCGATAAGTTTAAGTGATTGTTGCCGCAAACATCCTCCTTCATTCGACGGAAACATGGTTCCGTCGACTCTCCCTTGAACATCTCGGTTGAGACCTCATCTGCTCCACAGGTGTTGCTGGATGGGGTAAAACCTGTCTGGGCCAGTGCTCAGGGAGACTGCGGTGGGTTGGTGTTGATAGTGATGGGAACCCCTGTCGACTGGGTTTGAGTCAACATTTGGTGATGGGGGAAGGTGTTTGACAAATACTAGCAAGGATAGTCCAGAATCTGGGGATATCCTAGCAATGATGATTGTAATGGCCAAACAGAGAACATATAGCACACACCTGCTTGGTGTGTAGTGATTTTTACTTCTATTTGAGAAGAATTGCTTGTGGATTAGAGAGTACATGTCTCTTGTTGATGAGCTCGGTACAGGGGTAGTGTTTGTAGGTGTGGATAGTATATTTTTAAGCTTAGGTAATTCTAGACATAAGTTAGCAGGGTGACCTTTTGTATCACACAAGGCACATGGAAAGGGAACTTGTGTAGGTGGATTACTAGGGAAGGCTATAACTTTCTTTAGTTAGGACTTATTGTCCCCATATTTGGAACTAATTTGTATCAATGATCCTACCATGGCTGGCACTACTAACCATGGGATCTCTGATGATCAGGCATTGACGAGAGTGATTAGTGTGAAATTGATATGCACATATGGTTTTGAGGTTATTTATTTGTATGAAGGTTTTAAGTACCATATAGGGATCTCGAGGATGGGGCCGAGAAAAGTGAGGGTATCCATTACAAGGGTTCCCTAAATGTTAAGAGGGAAAAAATGAAAGGTATTTCTATGAATAACATAATTGAAGGAGGGGGGATGGTTCCTTCTTTAAAATGGCTCTCATTGTTTGAAGAGGATGTAGAGGTAAAAACAGATAATGATGTTTAATTAGTAAGAAAAGATGGTGCACATGAGACCATTAGTTGACGATGGTATGATTGGTGGAAGCCCAATATATGCCCTTGGAAGGTGTGCATATTCGTAGACTCCTGGTCCTATCTCACTGAGAGATGGGGGATGGTCAGTGCCAACTGTAGGAAATATATTCTCTGGGTTGGTAGTGGGGCATGGATCATAGTATGTAAGCTATTATGGGGTGATTATTTTTCTATTGTGGGGAACATCATGGTGCAAAATACTAAGGATGCAACCACCTTCATGGCATAGATGTAACTATGAATAAGGAGGATGTTGTAGTCGAGTTGTGCATCAATGAATTCAACATTGAGAAGAACCATTTTGCTCCCTAGCTCGATAGGGACATTTTGGTAAAAACCTTGTGTTTTCAAAGGATGACCATTATAGGCATGAAGGGTTATTGCAAAATGAATGAGATCGGGGATCCTAGTTGTTTCCAAACAGTGGTAGACATGACACAAGTAGAAGCACCTACAACAATGAATGGTGATGTTATCAATTGTGATAAGGATTTGGAAAGTGACATATGATGGAAACTGCGGTTTGCCGCTGTCAAGGTCGAAGGTCATAAGGTGTGAATTAGATGGATCGATGGTACCTAGTGCTAATAATAGTGCGTTCTTTTGGTAAGGGAGGGACTGAAGAGTCTTGAGTGTAGACATGGATGCAAGGACTAGGCCAAATCATATACAATTTTGTAGTTATGTGTATCCCACACATGAAGTTTGTGAGTAGTACATCATATAAGTGGTTTTGGTTTCTAGGTGATAGAGTCACTATTAGGACATGGAATCTGAAGAGACCCACTAGTGGAATCTATGGAATCTTCACATTCAGTAGGTAGGTTTTATGGTATGTTTTAGTCTCAATTGTGGGTGTGAAAATTAATATCTATAGATATCATGTAGATATTTTCGTAAGATCCCTCTCTTGTTGGGGGAAGGTTGAATGGTGGATGAGCCTAATGCTAGTGAGAAATAATCCCCTAATTGCCAAAGGGGTGTTGTAACACAACCTATTAGTGTGGGGTGATGTTATTACCTTAGGTATGGTTAACGAAAGTTTGTTTCTTGGCTTCCAACATATGTTGACATTTAGAGATCAACAAACAATGGTGAGTGTAATGGACGCACTCACTGTACATGGTGCAAGCAAAGTCAGACAAAATAGTAGTGTTATTTTCTTACTTAGGTTGGTTGTTGGTCCCAATATATTCATTTTGGTTGGAGGCATTACAGTTTTGTTGGTTGGGTTGGTTCCTATTTGTTTTCCCCTTACTTCTTTTCCCAATTTTTTGGATTATATTTTTGCACTCAACTATTTGAATTGTTGAACCTACTAAATGGGAGAATGTTGGACAAAATTGACCATTGCATTTGTTCTTCTAGCTCTATTGATTTTCTCTATTTGGGTTGTTCTTGTGAATATTTTCCTTTTGTTGTTTTAGTATTTTCAAAGCCATCTTTGATCTCTATAACTCATCCATGTCAACAACAATGCACCTCAGTAGGGTTAGGAAAGACAATAATGAAGAGTGCATGTGTATTTCCTTGTTGGTTCCATAGTCACCATATTAATAGCACCATTAGAGGTGAGGGGATGCATAGGATTGCAAGGACTTGAATTTCTTAGAAGTTTGTACATTGGCTTCACTGACTTGGTGTGCTTTGTTGGATAAACATGGATTTTGATTGTAGGCATGGGGTTTGACAAACACATAAAAGGAAAAATGATTCTACCTTCCAATATCAGACATCCTCTATAATAATTAACTCATTTTATCCTCTTAGTTTGGACTAGCCATGATAAAGGAGCTCACTAACTAGGTTGAGGATTATGTGAAATATATTGGCTGCACTTGAGATTCGAGGAGAGAGGGGTTTAGACCTTTAATCCTCTAAAATAAGCTAATACAAGAACTAGTGGAAACAAGCAAATTGGGGTTCTAACTACAAAGAAGGTATCTTAAAGAAGCTGCATATGCATTCGTTTATCCTTCTTATAACTAGGGAAAAAGACTATATCAAAGAGGAGAGCATATGTCATACCAAGCAAACAAAGTAAACCAATTAATTTTAGGGAAGCAAACCTTTTCTTGAATCCAAATAATTATTAAGATTGGCGCACCTACCTAGAAAGATGAGGCAAATGGTGACAAGTGGTTGGGTGTTCTAGTGGCGTGGATCTTGATGCCTTCCTTTTGATTGTGGTTTGATAGGTGGCTAAGTGTTACCTATGACTATGACACTAGAGTAAAACTAAAAATCCTTTATTAGCTCAATTTTACCTTGGTAAGTTGAAACGTGAAAATATGGCCCTCTTCACTCACTTTATAGTGATCTTCGGGAACACATTTAAGTCAACTACCATGGTTTCCTTTTTTTTTAATATTTCGCGTCTCACTTTATATGACTTCTTCATATCATAGGTTGTGACAAGTTTGTGTCCTTTGATATTGCATCCCTTAAAACATTCAATTTTTTTCATTTTTTTGTTTTAGTGCAACATATCACAAAACCATAAATCTTTTAATGTTCATCTTCCCATGATGTATCACAAGCTCCACAAGTTCCTTCGCTTGAATTTATCACGAACTTTGAATTTTTTTTATTAGTTGTTATCTCCATGACTTTCCACCTTCACAATGTAAGTTTTAAAACTATGAATAAAAGTTACACATATAGTTTCTTTCAAGCAAAATAGAGATTACACCACAACATACACATAATACATAGATATTTAACCTCAAAACCCTTAACTGAGAAAGCCAACAAAACTTAGAGTCGCACCTCTCACTTTCTCATTATGATTACTCACAATACAATATGTAGGTATTACAAAACATCCAAAACCCTAATCCGTTAACTTGAATTAGAAATAGACCCAATCCCTTAACCAAGATTAAATTACATATTTTTAGGAAAACCCCCAAAGTAGCCCAAAAATCCCTAGACAAACATATGGGTGGGGATTGTCAAAAACAATTCCCACAGATACATGTAAATAATATAACACATACCAAACATTTTCCCACATGTTGTTTTCTTTGCATAACAATGGGCCAAGTAACGACAGGGTCCCAAGTTCAAGGCATCAATGCCAATAGATTCTCTACACCAAGAAAACTTCTTAGTACCAACAGACTTTGTCAATGAGTTTGCAACATTCTTCCAAGTGTTAACCTTTTCCAACAAATCCTTCTTGTCTTCAACCATATCATATATCACAAAGTGATATTGCACATCAATATGTTTTGTCTTAGCATGATAAGCATGGTTCTTTGCTAGAAATATTGCACTCCGACTGTCACAATCTAACCTCATTACCTTTTGTACAAACCAATACTTCAACACAATCTCTACAACCATACAACTTATTTACTTTCATAGCTAGCTTCCATGTATTCATATTTTGTAGTTGAGAGTGAAATTAAAACCCATCTCTTGCTCATCCATCTGATAGCTCCTCCAAATAGGTTAAAGACATAACCATTTGTATATCTTTTGCGATCAAGATCTCTAGCTCAGTCTGCATCAACAAATCCATGTACATCCATTACTCTATCTGGTCTAGGTCTTCCTTGGTATAAAATTGCATAATCTGTGGTGCCACACAAATATATGAATACCCTCTTTATAAATGTCCAGTGATCCTTCCTTGGTTTTGACATATATATGCTTAAAACGCCCACTGCATGAGCAATGTCTAGTCTGGTACATACCATTGCATACATCAAACTACTAACTGCAATAGCATATGGAACTTGTGACATATCTTCTTCCTCTTCCCATGTCTTGGGACACTGATCTACAAATAACGTTACACCTACATGAATAGGGACCTTGACCGACTTACTTTCCTACACGCTAAATCTCTGTAGTATTGTCTCAACATATTTTCTCTAATTCAACCAGATTTTCCTATTTGCATGATCTCTTTTAATATCCATTTCCAGTATGAAGTTTGCAACATCGAGATACTTCATGTCAAAATTGGAGGATAACGATGATTTCACCTCCTTTATGACATTCATGTTGTTTCCAATCAACATGTCATCAACATACAATACTATATTAATGAAGTGGTCACCAACCTATTTGGAGTATACACAATGATCAACCTTTCTTCTCACAAACCCTAAACTAAGGATGTACGTGCCAAAATTTTGGTACCACATATTTGGAGATTTATTTAGGCCATAAAGGGACTTCTTTAGCTTACAGACCAAGTTTTTCCTTCCCTTTACTATAAACCCTTCTAGTTGTTTCATGTAGATTTCTTCTTCAAGATCCCCATGTAAGAATGTTGTCTTCACATCCATATGCTCTACGTCAAGATCAATAGCAACATCAATAGAAATAATTAATATAATAGAACTTAATTTAGCAACAAGAGAAAATATTTCACCAAAATCAATTCCTTCACCTGGGAATATCCCTTGTGACTACTAAGAAGGCTTTGTAATTATCCACTTTACTTTCTGCATTAAATTTCTTCTTAAACAACAATTTGCTACCAATGGATTTTCTTCCATATGGTAACTCAACTAGATCCCAAGATTCATTTTTGCCAAGGCATCCATTTCTTCAACCATGGTCTTCTTCCAGAGATCGATGTCCTCTGAATCAACAACTTCCTTCACATTTCTAGGATCATCACCAGTAATAGATAAAGCAAAACAAGACCAAAAGTTAGGAGGGGAATATATTTATGGTTTCCTTCTTTCTCAAGACGATCTCCTCAAAATTGGGGTATGAGGTTCTTCTTCTTCCGATTTAGCTTCTTCTGCTGAGTCAGATTCTTCATCCTCTAACTCAAACTCTATTTTCTCTAGTTTCTTTTACATTGGAGTGACTTCCTCTTTCAAAACATCTTTAACCTCTATAAAAAACATCTTTGTAGCTAGTGTTTTCACAGTAGCTCGTGCTAAAGAGCACCTACTAAGGATTATGGAACCCTTAGTAGCAGTTTCAAAAATAGATGATGCGTGAGTGCAAATAAAAACAAAAACTAATCTAACTACTGAAATAAGATAACAGATCAACAAGAACCCATGAATAAGATTTTTATTTTTGTATTATGTTGCAAATATGGTTTACAATCAGAGTTTACCTCAGAACTTGAGGAGATGGGGGCCCGCACATCTGTACAAAGAGTAGCGCTCCGAGTCTCCAAGGTTCCTTTCTCTTCTCCGAATGCTCAAATGGTGGCAAAGACTCAACTGAATGGGCACACATGCTCAAAGAGGTAGGCTAGAGTGCAATAGGAATTTTGGCAACATAAGGGTAGGAAGAGTGATGCATGGAAGTAAAATAGGGGGCCTCCATCACCTTTTTATAGCAATTTTGGGTGGTGGAGTATTGACCCATGGTATTGGGAAACCAATAGTATTGGCCAGTGGTATTTGATGTTTTCCATCTTTTTAATTTTATTTTGACTTTTTCCCCTTTTTCTTTTTCTTTTTTGGGGATTTTGACCCTTTTTATGGGATTTTAACCTTTTTTGAAGGATTTTCATTAATTGATGAGGGAAATAATGATTTTTTTCCTATTTGGTTACCAACTTAGGGATTTTTGGGTTTTTGGAGACCAAAAATGTAGGAAAAGGGGATACATGGGTTATGTGACTAGGGGGATGAGCTAGGTGAACACTTTTTGGGTGTTAAC
This sequence comes from Larix kaempferi, assembly GCA_027924585.1. Taxonomy (NCBI): domain Eukaryota; kingdom Viridiplantae; phylum Streptophyta; class Pinopsida; order Pinales; family Pinaceae; genus Larix; species Larix kaempferi. The sequence continues at coordinate 1,713,461 of BSBM01000445.1, forward strand.
AATCTCGATTGTAAAAAATATTCTTAGTTATAGGGTTCCAAAGTTTAAAACCTTTCACACCATCTTTATAACCAATAAAGATACCTTTTTTCAACTTTATTATCTAGCTTACTCCTTTTCTCCTTTGGAATAAGAATCACAACCAAAAACTTTCAAATGTTTGATAGAGAGTTTGTTACTAGTCCACACCTCATGTGAAGTTTTGTCAACCAATGATGATGCGGGTGATGGATTTACCAAGTAACATGTAGTATCCACTGCCTTTGTCCAAAATTCTTTCCCTTTATGTTGAGGTATGTATGGAGTAATCTTATCCCTTGCTATACCACACCTCCTATAGAATTTCTCGAATGCATTCTTGTAGAACTCCCCATCATTATCTGACCTCAACACCTTTATTTTATTTCCTGCTTGATTCTCTACAAGAGTCTTAAATTCTTTAAATTTATCAAATACTTCAGATTTCTTTCGAAGGAAATAAATCCATGTGTTCCATGAGAAATTATCTTTAAATGAAACATAATACATAGATCTACCTAATGATGGAACATGCACAGGTCCAAACACATCACTATGTATTAACTCTAAATTTTTCTTTGCTATTGTAGTACCAAATGCAAACCTTATTCAATTCTATTTTCCATATGTGCAATGTTCATAGAAATCAAAGTCTAGTGTGCAATCAAACATACCTTCAACCATACCTTTACCTTTTAATGCTTGAAGGTACTTTTCTCTAATATGCCCCAATATTTGATGCCCTAACATTGTCTTTCCTTCAAATGCAGCCAGGATTCTAATTTTAATATCCCCCCACTCAGGAACGACGTAATTGTTACATTCATCGATGACGATGCTTTCCATTAGTTTGTATAGAGTTCCATTTTGAACTCCCTCATCAAGCCCATTGATGCTCAAACTATTTTGTATGTGTCTTTTGCAAACACAATCTGTACACTTGCATCATCCATATTTTCGATGGATATCAAGTTTCTCACTAGATTTCGAATTTGTAGTACTCCAGGGAGAGTTCTAATCCTTCCGTCCTTGAACTGCAAGTTAACTCCTCCACATTCGATGATATCGGCTGTTGAATCGTCTCCTAGGAACACATATCCTCCATTGTACTTTATATATACACAAAACCATTCCCTATGGGGAGTCATATGAAAAGACACACCTGATTCAATCAACCATACATTATGATTTGAACAAGTACATGTGGAAGCTAGGTACAAATCCCCTCCTTACTCTAAGGAGGTATTCACCTATATGGAGGGGTATCATCAAATCCCTTTTCTTTTTCAACATTCTTAGATCTACAATCCTCTTTATAGTGCCCTGCTTTACCTCATTTTCAACACTTCCTCAAATATTTTCCTAGGGATTTAGATCTACGCTTAGATTTAGATCTGCCCCCTGATCCCTTATTTTTATTTCTCTCCTGGGGTTGACCTCTCACAGATAAGGCATCCATGGTATTATTATCTATTGTTTTTTGCCTCATTTATTCTGATATCCAAGATTTTATTATTTCATCAAATTTTAATGTTGCTTGACTAACACTACCTATTGCAACAATCAAGTTATCCGAGGAATCTGACAAAGAACATAATAAAGTAATGAATTTATCTTCTTCTTCCATTGTAACACCAACAAAGGTTATTTTAATTAATAGAGTGTTGTAGACATCCAGATGATTCGATACCATGTCGTTATTACCCATCCTCAGGTGATATAATTTCTTTTGAAGAAACAAATTGTTCACTAGGGATTTTGATCGATACAAACTCCCTATATTATTCTATAGCTTGAACGCACTATCTTCTCCAGACACATTCAACAACACAAAGTCTAATAAGCACAATCGGATTGCACTCCTCACCCTTATTTCTAATTTATCCCAATCTTCTTTCGTCGATCTAGTGGGTTGTGTATCTGGATCCACAACAATCCACTATTCCCTATCTACAAGAAGATCCTCTATTTTGAGCTTCCATAGCCCAAAGTTCTGGTTGTTAAATTTATTGATCTAATTTCTCTAATTGCTAGCCATTCTCTTTCAATGCACAAATCACCACTACGAAGCTCCCATTGGACCCATGTTTATCACAGACCCAAGATCTATCAACCACATCAAAGCCTCATTGACAAAGGCATCCCCTTGAAGTGAATAATCGAGCTCTGATAACACATGAAAATTTTAAACCTATGAAGAGAAGCTACACACACATATTCTTTTAAGCAAAATAGAGATTACACCACAACATACACATAATACACATAGATTTACCCTATAAATCCTTAACTGGGAAAACCAAAAAAATTAGAGGTGCTACACCTCTCACTTTCTCATTATGATCATTAACCACTCACATTACATTATGTAGTTACTCTGCAACATCCAAAACCCTAATCCATTAACCCGAATTAGAAATAGACCCAAATCCCTTAATCAAGATTAATTACACATTTTTAGGAAAAACAAAAAAAGATCCCAAAAATTCCTAGACACACATATGGGTGGGGATCATCAGATGAAAATCCCCACACACACATGCAAAGAATATAACATATACCCAATACGCAAGAGCTTTATGTCTAATGCTATGTTACATTGTTCCAAAATTCTCTTTGTTGCGATATATTGAACTCTTAGATTCTAGCTTGCCTGGTTCATCTTGGGGTTTCCCCTTTTATGATCCTTTGTATCTTTGTGACATGTCACACTTCACACATATTTCAAAATTTGGAGTTTGAACAATCCACAATGTATCGCAATTGTTACAAACTTTGAAGCTTGGACAACCTACGACGTATTGCAAATGAAACAATATTTGAAGTTTGGTGATTTTATGACACAACACAATCATTTAAAATGTTGAAGTTTAAACATTCTATGGCATAATGCAAACATAAAACACTTTGAAGTTTGAAAGTGAAGTGGAAATAGAATTTTCACAGATAAGTCCAATAATTTCAATCATATAAAATTGAGAAGGGTGTGAAATGTCATAACACTACAAGGAAAAGGCCTTGTAGCGAAGGTTATAGTGGAGGTTTTTAGTGTTACAAGATTGGTCCAAATTGTAAAAAAACCTCCGCTACAACCTTCACCAGTGATACTGGATATTTTGGTGGAGGGTTTTACTAAATTTTATCTTAACTAAAAAAAATCGGTGGTTAGAGGTGTCAAGAGAGGTTTTTTCATCAGCGCGCTTTGTTGATATAAGAGCATTGGTGCTAACAAATACGAAATGCATTGGTGCCTTTTAATAATAACATGCATGGGGTGTTTAAAAACTTTTACAGGAGCTGCTACTTTATAACAATATCTGCATCGGTGCTTGTTAATAAATGAAGCACCAACGCACACCAAAAATTTTAATGGTACCAATGCTTTATAACAATATATGTACCGATGCAGTAAACTAAATATAGCATCGATGCTTATATACTATTTGAAAGCACCGATGCACTAAGGGAAGGAAAACACATTGGTGGAGTTGACTGGGATGTTGACTTTCATTGCATTTTTAAAATTCAACAGTGTGGTCATGACATAGTGGCGCATCAGTGCATTTGTGGAGAAAGCACCGAGGCGTAATAATAACAAAGCACTGGGGCATGCAATGAGTAGTTTGTTGCAACGGTGCATGTTTGGTTTAAATGCACCGGTGCTACATTTACTCAAATGAAATGGTGTGATTAAAACGATCAAAAGCACCGGTATTCATTTTCTCTTTGGTGACTAGTGACCAGTCACATCGCACTGGAATATCTATAATTTATTTTTATTATTTTAAATTCCATTATTCATTAGAAATTGAAATATTTTTTATAATAGTATTCATATCATTTGGATTTTAATTACTGTGTTAGGATATGATGTTTGGATTAATTTTTTATATCATAAATTTTCTAAATTTTGCCTCTATTGTAATATTTAGTCATCCATATATTTAATGAGTGATGTAACATTTCAAAATAACATTGGACAATGCACTAGAATAAGAAACTGTATTTCATTATATATGAATAAGAGTTCCTTTGTCATAAAAAAAGGGACAACATAAAGTCCACAATAATCAAAATGTCAACATGCATGTAATTGTTACACTTATTGGTAACTTGTTGTCTTTCAATTGGGGCAATATGTCTAGTACATTATACAAAATGTTTGATTTTTACTAAAAATTATTTCAAAACATATAGAAGCTTGCATTAACATTCAAATATATTGATCAACATTGTTCACTGAAATTGTTGTTAGTGCTTGAGCCACTTGCATGACGTGGGTTATTTCGATGAATCTTTTTTTGATTGCCTCGACTATTTTCCTTTTCTTCATCTTCCATCTACAAACATAAAAATAAAGTGTAATGAGTGTATCTACATTGGTGGGAATAATAAATATCAAAATAGGTAATATACATGAATGTAAATTGAAAAGCAACGTACCATAGAAAGAATTGAGTCCTGAATGATACACATTATTTCAAAACCAAATTTCATGCCTTCTCTCAACAACTCTTATTTTGGCTCCACTCCATACGTTGTTTCCTACAAGTTTTGTACCCCATAACAAATCATAGATTTAATATAAAGGATTTTCGTTGTTCCATTAATTATAAAATGATAGAAGTAAAACAAAATAGATACTTACAAACTCCACAATTAAATTATGATATGCCAACATATACTCAAAACCCATACTTAAGCCAATGCCAATCAATTCTTTCGATGACTCTTCTTTGTATGTTAACACCTGTTTGAGGAGATCCAAGGATGGAGGGTGTTAATTAAAAAATTAAAACATAAAGATCACAACCAATATGAAATCTTAAGCTGTTATAAGGAAATCACAATTACTCACAAGCTTTGCTATCAACCCCTTTTTTCCTTGCCATCTTGTTTTATGTGATAAATGGATTCCATTTTGTTTTCTTTTCTGCATCAAAGCAATTGAAAATTAATATTTAATGCTCATTTAATTAATTAATTATGTTTACATAAAATAAAAATTTAACGATTTCATATATTTGAAGCATGTCGCTATTGAGATGGTTCATCCTGCGATGCAATTATGTCCAATTCCTTGACCATCTCCTTGTACACTTTTTTAGACATCCCTAATGGTATATTTGGGATATCACCTTGTTCATATTTTGGGATTTTCATAATCTTATTGAAGATTTAAAATGACATTAAATTATTTTTATACCGATATGAAAAATAAATATAGCATAATCAATATTAATAAAGGAATGCTTTGTAGTAGTAGAAACATATTCTATAAAAACATGTTTAGGAATATTACTTTTTGAATGATTCTTTTTTGTTGTTTTATGTTTTTTCTATTACAAGTTCGACAACTCTCATTGACCATTGCTTTGGAAACACCTCCTGTAGTTTAGATATAACTTGATTATTAGAATCATTGGATTGTTTGCTGTATTGCAAGTGGAAAATACATTGATATGTTTTTTCCACTATATCCCTCATAGTTTTATAAAAGTACCCCCCATTTCATTAACTTCTAGGACCACTCTAGATGCTTTAAGTACCAAATCATCATCCTTTACATCTTCCACAATTTGTCTTTTCTTATGATGACATTCCCTTTTGTTGCTGTCAGTCCCTGCATAACATTAAACAAATGTGAATTAGATTGTTTGAAACATATTAGTGAATATTCTTAAGTACAATATTACTAAAAATTCAAGAAAAAAATCATATTGATTACTTTTTGATTCACCCGATTCATGGGCCTCTGCAATTTTTCCATCAAGGTTTTACACTCTTCTGCACTTAGATTGGAAAGAATCTTATCGAGCTTGTTCATTTTTTGGCTTTGCATGTCACACATTAACCAATACAAATTAGTTAAATTTACATATAATTCAAACATTTTAATTTTTAATTTAATACAAAAATTACAAAGAACTTTCCTTCTTTGCAATTTTGGATGTGCTCCCATCATGTCGACTAAAATGATTATTCATTGAACTCTTATCATTCATTTTCTATTAATAAACAACTTGGACAATTAAATAGAGAAGCTATTAAATATATTATACAAATAAATTACATAACTTCCAGAAAAAGGTAGTCTGCCATTTCGGTGCACTTCAATAATAAAAATGCCCAGGTGCATCCCATATGGGAACACATCAGTGCATCATACTTGAATGCATGATTAACGAAAACTAAATAAAAAATTTCACGCACGCCTTTCTTGATGAAATTTATTTAATCTAAAGCACTGGTAACAAAAAATGCGCCTTTACTACAAGTACACCGGTGCGTTAGAACAAAATGAGCACACAAAAAAATGTGAAAGCATTTTTTAGAAAAAAATAAGAAAAACTGATAAGGTCGACAGGGTTTCGGATTCGACCAAAGAATTAGTCCCATATCCCCTAATTATTTATATACAAAACCACAAATCCATTAAATCTAAAATGCCTGAAAAGAAAAATCCTAATTGTGAAACAATAAAGGGAGTTAAATCCTAATGTAAAATTTTGTAGCCACATAAAATGAAAGGAAGCAACAAGAAAACAAGGGTTCCAACGTTGAAGAAAACTGTGATTTTTTTTTGAATTTATTTAAAATCTAAATAGGAAAACAATAAATCATGCATTACTATGCATGGTTTTGTGTGATTCACCGTACCTTATAAATTTTGATCTTTAATATAATCTGGTTGCTCCAAACTCCTCCTCGGTAAGTCTCTCTTCCAAAAATCTCCCCTCAAAATTCTGACAAAATAATGAAATAGTGGTTTTTTTAAAACCCTTTATAGGATTAGTTTTTGAAAAAGAAATTCTTCCTCCTTTTTCAGTTTATGGGAAAAAATATTCATCCAATTTTTTATTTTTTATTTTCTAGATATTGGTGTGCTATATATACATGCACATTGGTCTGTCATAAAAGACAGCACAACATTAATATATATATATTTTTTGAAATTCTTTCCGAAAAATCAGTGCGCCAGAAAGATATGCATTCACTGGTACGCTATGTTTTTCAAAACGTACTATATTAACATACAATAGAAAAATAAAAAATTAATTATCATATAGTGGTGCGTATTAAAAATATAGCTGCACTGGTTGGCCTACATACACTAACTGCACCGATGTAAATGATATTGAAAATTGCATAGATAACTATTCGTTATCAAATACAGTAGATATTTTCTTTTGCGGACATATTTGCAGATGTTCCAATACGGTGCATATGTGGTTTAGCTGCACCGATGCGTACAATTACTTAGGACACACCTGTGCAGTTGTATTATTATGGCACACCTGAATAATTAGAAATCCCTATGAATGTATCCTTGAACTTAAAATGATATATTCATCTAAAATATTCTTTTAGGATTCAACTGCTTCAATTACAATAGTTCATAGTATACATATGTAGCTTAAACTCACCTTATTCTTAAAAAATGGTTTCAAAACTATATTGGAAGTTAGACTATCATATGGTTCTCAAAATGTATTTTAGGAATATAGACACGTATTGATTTCTGATTTGGATCAAATGCAGGGAGAAAAGATAATGATCAAATGTCCAATTCTTCAAATTCTAGCTCATTCCTCATTGTTCAAAGTTCAGTGAGTTCTCCCTTTCCATCTCCAGTAAGTTCAGATTTGATTTATATTTTGATTATCTAATTGAATTTATGTTATTTATCCATGTGAATTTGAATAACAATGTTGTTGACTCAAACCCAGTCGACAGGGGTTCCCATCATTGTCGACACCAACCCACTGCGATCTCCCTGAGCACCGACCCAGACAGTTTTTACCCTATCCAACAACACCTGCAGAGCAGATGAGGTCTCACCTAAGGCGATCAAGGGAGAGTGGATGAAACCATGTTTCCGTCGAATGAAGGAGCATGATTGCGACACTACTTACTTAAATTAATTATCGTAGTATTCAAAACATATCTATGCATTGAAGATTAACATCATTCGTATCCATAGCATTATTCAACAGGAACATTCATCGCAACAAGTATAACATTAAAGTATTAACTGCAGTAAGAAATCATCGCAACATGCATTAACATAAAAGGTACACAGGGAATTTCAGCAAACGGTTCCGTCATGTCATATTATTTCAGAAAAACCCTGATACAACATCTTTACAAAACCAAATCTTAGCAATATCACTTGATCTCACCTATAGACTCAAAGATGCGCATAAACAACATCCAAAGATCGTGCTTAGCTCAACTCCCTCCAGTCATCCAACACATATGACTCTTTGATTATAAATAGGTTTCCACCTTTACAATGCTTGTCCACTTACTAACAACTTCCTAACCGAATTTTGGGCAAATGACCCCAAAATCTATTTGACACGGTCCAAATGACCCAAAAACCCGCCTACTGCGGTATAATTAACTCAAAATTACATCTCATATGGTCCAATGACCCAAAAATCCACATTCTGCGGTACAATCGACTCAAAAATACATAAAATAGTCTATTCTTCTGCCTTTTGTGATCTCTTTTGACATGTTGCAGCATCGGTGATGTTGCAATTCTTCCTTAGCAAACCGCCTGCCAACAAATGTATTCAATTTCGTAGGATCCCGATTCAAGATTGAGTTTGGATGCACAAAATATTCCACCAGCTGAAAAACGTCGCAAGTTCTTATCAAGAGGAAGATATTGCAAGTGGTTGGTGGATTAAAATTGACAGCCGCTTTACCCTGCCAAATGTAACATGCCATCTTTCAACCACAATTCTAGGTCATTGATGGTAATTCGTTGTGAACTTAATCTCTTTTATGACACCCTAGTAGTATGTGGTTGTTCAAAATGTCAAGGGTTGAAGGATAACCCTCGGCATGTCACACTCAAAATGGAACCCAATGTTGATGGTCTAATACCCCCTACTGTAGTAAAAAATCCAATAGGTGATATAGAAAAGACTTGTAGGAACACTTCCCTATGCTCATTTTTGGAAAAGTTGGAATCCAAAACAACTATGTTTCATCCTAAATTGACCAACCCCTCTACTTCTGTTCAATCAATTGAAAGTTCTAGTGATCCAAAGTATGATATCAATACTAACCAAAACATCTCTACTAGGCGATCCAAAAAGTTGTATGAGTTGAGAGCAAAAATGTCAAACTACGCACCAAGGTCGCTCCAATTGTTGGAGGGTAGCGATGACCTCTCTCTTCCCGTGCATTTGCAAAGTAAATACCAAACTTGTTAGAAATGCACTTTTTATGGTGCTTGGCCATCTTCTCTTCGTGTTCCTGATGTTGGAACTGAATTCTCATTTTGTGGTAATAATTTTATTATTGCCAACTATAAGATAGATGCTGCAAATATTGGGTTGTTTATCCTTTCACCTGTACTTCTTCCTTCGAAACATTCAGTAGCACTTAAATGCCATTTAGCAGTCCTATTTATATCCGATTCGATTACCTAAATATTGCTAAATACAAACATAGCATTTCCATGTATAGTATGTGCATGAATGGTTACGCTTCTAGAAACTTTAACATGAAGAACCTATTGTATATTGATGGTCGTCCATGCACTCATGGGAACATTATAGGGTTCATAATTAGTTCTAGGTGCTATTTATTTTATGGAAATTGTTCTTTTGAGGGACACACCATTGACCAGGAGTTATTTACGAAAAGGAAAGCACCCGTATTTTTGTGTGTGCATGCAATACATAGTTTGTCTCTTGGTGATGAGTTGTTAATAGACTATAAATTTTGTAGACCACCAACCACTCATCAAAGATGCCTTGCATTAGGACTACCTTTAGACTTCCACTTGGGGTGCAAGACAAAAATCATTGATTAATTGTATTTTTTTTATTTTCAGTTGGATTAATATAAATGTATTGCTCGCCCGTCGAGTGTACACCAGCCGGAAAGCTCATGTAAACCTTGTAAAGGAGGTTGCTGGTTCAAACCATGAATAACCCCATATAACCCATGCTCCATTGTGGTGGGATCCATGGTTGCACCTAGGGGTATAGTGGTAGTGGACGGGATTGGACCCTTGGACCCCGTGTCACGCGAGTACCAGTCCTATCCTAGTTGTTGATTTCCCTAGTTAAAAAAATGTAAATATATTGCTCAATTTGAACCTTTGTTTTAAAAATTGCTTGTGGTTGGACATTTACTATTGCAAAAAATTATTATGCTTCTATAATAATTGTTTGGTATAATGTTGGAACAAATCAATTGCATTGTGCTTAGTAATATCATCAATGTAATGTTCAATATTTTTGAAATTAGGACCCTTATAATGAGTGACATGTCTACCATCTTTCATTGCACCCCACTACAATGTCAAATCTAGAGAAGGATGAAAAAAGAGTGCAACTCAGAGAGAAATCATACCAAGCATGGTTGAATCAACCACCTATCCAATTCCCACTACATCTAGACTCACCAATTAGGATTTCCTACAATAACAATAGTTCTTCACATGTTGGCAATGGAGGTAATGAAATAGAGGTTGGTATGGATGACTTCTTATGAGATACTAGTGCCATAAACACAATGTTGTTAGATGCATTCCAAGATGATGAGCTAGGGGATTATGCTCATACCACTGATACCTTCTTAGAAATCCTTAAATCGGATTCCACCACACCTTTCTTTGGACCTGGTCGATCAAATTCACTACTACGTTTGGGATCCAAATTTGACGTTTGGACCAACATTTAAAGGTAAAAGTATTTTTTTTAACATTGGACAGACATCTTTTGGGTGGTTTTTTTTCGAAAAAGATAATGTCACGCCACTTAATCAACATATCTCTACAGGGTGTCACTTAAGAGATGTCACTAACCGTCTCTTATCCAACTCTCACATACTTCACTAGTTTACGTCATTTAAGCGACATGTATCTACATGCCATCGCTTAAGAGACATCCCAGGGAATCGCTTAAGATACGATTAATAATGTCCCTTAAGAGACACTGCTATACATCTCTTAAGAGACGTCTATCCGATGTTAAAAAATATTTCTTGAATACATTTCTTTCGATTGGATCAATGATTTCTCTGCCTCTTTTCGATCAATGATTTCTTTGTATTTAGGTTTTCTTGGGTTCATATTGTTTGAAAACAACCAAAATGTTGTAGCAATGGCAATAAACTAATGTGCATGTCCAGAGTAGTAATTTTATTGGTGTGCTTAGATCAAGAAACTCAACACTAAAGCATGTACGCTATTGGAATTTGGTGGAAAAGACTCATGGAAATGTAGTTTGGGATAGTACTGCATACAAATTTATCCCATTAGGAAGTGTCTTAGAAGAGACCTCATGATAAAAATTGAGTGCATGGAGTAATATGGGTGTGACCATCTCCATATTCTTTGAGAGGATTAGCTTGGTTGACACATTTCTCATGCAAGATAGAAGGGGATACTATTTTTCCCCAAACATTCTTTACAACTTTGAATCTTGATATGAAATGTTCAACAACTCACTAGTTTGAAGGTCAACAATCAACTAAATTCCATAATCTATGGAGCTCCCAATAATTTGTGTAGTTGGTTGAGTACCATGAATTTCCAAGGGAAAAGGTGTAATTGAAACCAAGGTTACAAGTATAGAGAGGAACAAAGCCAATGTTGCATGATTGCAAACATTGACATAGTGGACATTTGACAATTTTGGACTATTAAATCATTTTCTTAATTTCTCATTGTTGGATGCGCCTTATGGACCCATTGACCCACTTTTGTAGTTATTCGTTGGACATTAATAAAATTATCTTTTCTTATTTGATCACATTGTATTTTAATATTTTCCCCTCTTTTGCAAAATTTATCACTCTTAATGCATTTTGTTGTTTCCATTGTTTTCCTCTTTTCACTTATGTTCATAACAAACTACACTCTTAACTCTTATTAGTGAAAAATTTGATCACTTCCTTTTTTATCACCACTAGAAATATTGGTATTATTTGTTAAAATAACTCATCATGCGGGACCATTGATATTTCTTTTTGTGTGTCTTAGAGTTTTCTCCAATGTATTTTCACTAGACACAATAATATTACAAATTAGCACATATTAAATAGCATTTCATAGCTTCATGGTTGTGGAATATAAACCAAAGCCCATTCATTGCGCCGTGGATTCGAAAAGGGACCTGGAATGCATAAAGGAGTGAGATTTTCACAAGGAAAGATGAAGAAAGGGAGGGCTATGTGGTCTAAGTTTTAAAATCTTACAGCTGCCATCACTAAAGTAGAAAATGCAACAAATAATACGATCTTATTGGGAGCTATAAGTGTCCATATATGCCACAGTGCATTTCTCAAAATGATGCCCTGATTCTCATAATCAACAACGTGACCTACCTTCCACCCGCTTCCACCTAGTAAAAACAATTGAATTAATGCGAATTCCCTACTCAATTGCTGGAAAATACCACTGATAAACTACTCGTGAGAAATTTATTGAATTATAAGGTTTTAAATTTGAGGGTTTGATAAATTTGGACTTGGGCATGGAAGTCATTTGTGTTGCAGAATGGTTTTAGTTTAATGTTTGTAGAGTTTATTAAATTTTAAGATTTTGATTTTGTAGGGTTCCAGGAATTCCGACTTTGGTAACACAAGCATCATTCTTGAGGACCACAATTTTGTGTAATTGTTTATCAACTTATGGAATTTTGGGGTTTTGCATTCGAGTGTTTGATAGGTTTGGATTGGGGATTAGAAATAATATGGGTTTCAGAACCTTTGTATAGTCAACTTTATAGCTAGGTGGTTGGGAGGAAAGATTGTTGCCTTCCCCACCCAGGTTCAATTCTTGTAAGTGATATGATGCTCTTGTTGAGCCCCATTGTAATGATTGTATTTCAAGCTTTCCTTGATTCCTTCGGAATAGCAGGAAGGTGATTTTTCCCTTGAAATCAAATTTTTTTTATTGTAACCTGTGTGGAGATTGTTGAATTCTAATATTATGATTTTTATTGAATGTCAGGAATCTGAGCTTGGTTTTGATACTTTTGGACTTGGCTTTTAGAGTATAGCATTCTTGATTTTCCCTTTCCAAGTCTCCTTTTACTGCTTGATAAAAAGCTGCTTGACATAACCAATTTAGGGATAAACAGAGGAGCTATAAAGTCTTTTCTGTCCTAAGCATGCATGGTAAACAATATGCACATAGTTTTCTCATTTATTATGTATGTAGGACTTTCTAGAATTATTATTTTGCAAATTCATTGCAAGAACATTATAATATTTGTTTTCACAAGTTTTAACAGACGACACAAGAGTCCTTTAGCCACATGTCCATTAAATATTTGTTGAGTTGAGGTCTACTGATTATACCCTATGAAAGTACTTTGTTAATTATGTATGGGAATTTGCCTCTGTTAATCTACTGAACATTCGAATGTTGTCTGTTTCCGCCTAGATTGCACACCTGGGGGAAGTGCAACATAAATATTTCAAAGCTGCTCGATGTGGTTGGTGAGCTCCCAATATGGATGCCTAATGAGGGCAGCTGTACTAAGAGCCTACTTTAACTATCAACCCGGGGACATACAAAATTTAGAGGTGCAGGCACTATCTGTGCTCTTATAGGATAATCTTTATCACGATTGAGTATCAATATCAATGTTTTAAGGTTTGCCTACTCAATATGTAAAACTGTTTATACTATGGAATTAAATACTGGAAAGCAGTAAATATATTTTAAAGAATTAAGATACTAAAAGCAGTAAATCTATTTTAAATAATTAAAGAGCTGAAAAATGGAAGAGACAATCCTATGAATTTACTTAATGCAGAATGGTAAATCTAGAAAGTGAAATGCCATAACAGATCTATTCTAATATTGGAGAAAACAAGGTCTGTAATTACTTTATGCATAAAACTAAAGTTCTGATCTAAATTGTTTAAATACCAAAACTAAGATTGAAGTGCGATCATTTCCTGCTACACATCTATTATGAAGAAGTCAAAGCAATTAATCATGATGGGAAACATTCATAAATCTTAGATCTAAACCATGACCTTTGAAAGCAAAGCTAATACACATGTAATCGTTGGTTAAAATGTGCGTTGGAAGAAAATAGCTACAGGACTACTGAAACCGTTTTGTTGTACTACAGAACGTATTATAGATTACTACAGAACTAATATATCATTCAAGTGCTTCCATATGCGATATAACTTTTCGTCAATGTAAAACACATAATTGGAAAATACCTGAAAATGGAAATCCCCTGACTTACGTGTTGGAGGGGCCCTCTCCAACCCGTACTCAGGAGAGAAAGAAACTTATAAACGTCGGCCAAAATTTAACATCAATTTCTTATTAAAATATAAAATCCATGTCTTCACAAAGGTCTGTAACTTCGCAGTATCTCAATAGTGCAGAAAACTTAAAACAATGTTTCTCCAAAAATATCAATAGAGACCTCTCGCTACCCGAGAGGTCCATATTTATATAATTCTTAATGCCAAACTTAACTAACTGTCTAAATGCCGATTCTCCTTGAACAGGGGTGCGTTCTCTATAAATCAGGAAACAGGGCGCTGAGCTGCATGATCCCTTAGTCTTCTACGCGTTCATCCTTTAATGCCCCTGAACCTACTCAATCATGCTTGATTTCCACAGAATTAGTTTATTGAATATGCGTTTTAATCATACAAGAATAATTGTCAAAATCAACTTCATTAAATAATAAAAGTAAAACATTTTCCCACAAATGAGTGTGTTTCTTCGCCATTGCTTGAGCTTGAATGTGGGAAAAAGGTTATCAAATACCTGAAAATTGGACTCATCAGTGGCCTTGGGGGAAAGCAAAGATTTAGGTGCTGTCACCTGATCCCGACTCCTCCATTTAGGAAAAATCCTAAAGAAGCCAAGGGGGGTAGACCCTAAAAAAGAGTTTCTAAAGATCTTTAAAGTTTAAGTTAAAATGGTTGGAATGGATCTTTTTTAAGAGTTGTTTTGAAATGATGAATAGATATAAACCAAGTATTGTTCACAATTATACATCCACAACATAAAATTGAAAGACAACAACAGTTTTTTCCAATTTAAATCAAAATATTATCCACAACATGATATGATAAACAACAATAACTAAAGATAGATAGAAAGAAAATATTTTGAAAATATTGTTATTGCTCACTAGACCAATGCTAATGGAGTCATTGTCCGTAAAATGTTGCCGAGGGACTGTTGTGTGAATGCCTCTTGGTTTATTTTATTATGTGATTTGAAAGATGAAGTTGAATTATTGTGGGAAGGGGGGATTTCCGATATACCTTGCAGTACAGGAAATATGTCCAGAATATGATCTAGGTGGCTCCGTACAAGGACATGTGGGCTGGGCTAGAGTCTCGAGAGCGGTGTTCAACACTACACCAACAAGGATGTAGTATAAATATGCTCTGAGGTCTCCTCTCAGTGGTTCCCGCTTCCTTAGTCAGAATTTCCCCACTTTCGATCACAATGAGGCAACGCCGGATTTTTGTTGGTTTTTGCGGGACTTGATTTTATTAATGAGTATTAATTAAATGTGAAAATCTATGAAGTGAAAAAAAACCGCTTTTGATATCCCAAAGCTCAGACTAGCCTACAATGGGTAGATCATACATGGTGTTTGGAAAAATATACGTTAATATTGACTCTCCGATAGAGAGAACTCTTGATCCGATTTAGAACAAGATTCAAGAGATTCTTTTAAGTTAATAAATTTTAAGATTGAGTCTCTGACAAAGAGCACTCTTGATCCGCTTTAAGGGCATGATTCAAGAGATTTTATGAACACTGCCTTGTTGAAGAAATAAAATGTTGAAATGAAAAGAGACAAGTTTTCTAATTATCTACCCAAGAGTCTCTTTCAGGTTCGAAGACCGTACTCGGGAGAGCAAGGGGATTAATAGTTCTTTTTAGTATGAAAAAATTTGAATCAAAACATGAAGCATAAATAAACTTTTTTTTAAGAAAAGGAAACTATCCTAGCATGCTACTTTAGTTTGAATGCAGGTAAAAAGAAAAGTAAAAGATACATGCTTCCCCCAAATGGGGGAAGAAGGATGTGGGAGCTGTAATCCCGCTTGCTTTTATTAATGATTTTTACAATAAATTAACCCTCCAATAGAGAGTACTCTTGATCCTCTTATGCAGCGTGATTCAAGAGACTTTTAGGCCTATGAAGGCAAATGGATAGCAAAGGGATTAAGAAGAGGGAAACTTTTGTATTTATGCCTTAAGTTTTAGCTTTCCTTCCTTCACTTTTTTTTTTCCTGTAAAACAAGAAATAAACGAACCAAAAGTTTGTTAAAAGGTTAGTATTTGTTAGTCAAAAGTACATGAAGATTATAGTACAATATTTGATAATGATAGGAAACTAATACTTCAAATATTGACGATTTGGAACTAGATCTAAAGATTTGAAATATGACTTTTAAAAGCATTTCTTAAATCTACTATTTTTGCATGACAAATCAGATTTAAAAAATGGAATTTTATAGATCTAACTTGCTTGCAAAATAAAACAAGGAAAAATGGAGAGAAAGAGTTTTAAAATTTGAAAGATGGAAGAAGGGTGACTTTAGAATCTCGAACCTTTTGATAATGAGGAGGATCCTATAGGTCAAAAGAATATTAGTCTTAAAATGGTTGCGAAGAGGAAGAAAATGCAGCTGAGCTTAACAACCTCCTTCGCTTTTGGTGATCTGCAACACAACACAACTAAAAACTATTAGGTTTTCAGAATTTATTTCTATATGATCTAGGATATTAACTGAGAGAACAACATGTACATCATATCTACAACATATCAATCATGGACACAATAATGCAAGAACACAAGAGACATAGAGTTTCACCGAGGAAAACCAAGAAGGTGAAAAACCCCGCAACTTCCTCAGAGATAGATAGAGCCATGATACAAAACCCAAGCATAAGAGATATACTCCTAGAAGCAGCTTCTCCTCCTCCAATAGTGTGCCACTCTCCAATGAGTGTATGAGTGAGAAGTGAATGATGAACAAGGTATTTTTTAAGGATTCTAATATTACACTTCAATATAGTATTCTAGGCGATTATTTTGGATTGGAAAAACATAGATATAGATAGGTAGGCGAATATTAAAAACAAAACCTACAATTTACTACTGAAACGTGTAAATTTTGGCGAATATTATGATAAAAAACATATTTTGTGTTAAAAAAAGGCGATATTAGAGTCTAAAAATGACCAAATAGCGAATTAATTTTTGAAAAAATGCCCAAAAAATAGCCAATTGGCGAAATTTCGCCCCTAAAAATTACCCCGATGATGAAATAGAGTGCCTCCCGCACTCTATTTATACTTGACTTGACTTGCCTAATAACCTTACTAGGTCAGCCTCAACTTAACCACATAACATAATGCTGATAGGGCCGACCCCCAATAGGGTGGTCTAATAACCCTTTAACCCACATGACTTATACAGGGCCGACCCCATCAAGGTGGTCTAATAACCCATAAAGTATAAGTTACGACATTTACAATATAAATGACGACACTTCCGTATAGAGAAATAATAACATATCTATAGGAATACAATATACATATGTGAAATACATTCCGAAGTTACAAATACATCAACACTCCCTCTTAACTAGGAAGGTATTTCTCGACACAGATCTGCTAGCACTAGTCTTCTTCTCTGGACCATCGTCACTGGATCATCGTCATCGAATCATCGTCATCGTCATGGCTATTTCTATCTCAATCAATCTCTGATCTACTCGTCATAGGAAGTTCCACAAAGCCAACCCTTTTTCATGTTGGATGTAGGCCCACCACCTATAGGTCTTCATCATCAGTGGCCATACTATGGAACCTAGGATTGATTATGTGCGTCAACAAAACCTAGCATAGACTATAGGATCTTTTACATGTTGACCTTCACAAAACCTACTAAGAGCATCCCAGGATGTTACGAGCACAATGCTCTACCTGTTCAGATATCGATAGAGCATCCCAGGCTATTACGAGCACACTGCTCTACCTGTCCGGATTTTAAAGGATCTTTTCTATGTGAACTTTTGCAAAACCTACTCAGAGCATCCCAGGATGTTACGAGCACACTGCTCTACCTGTCCGGATCTTGATAGAGCATCCTAGGCTGTTACGAGCACATCGCTCCACCTGTCTAGATTTTAAAGGATCTTTTCTATATGAAACCGTAGCAAAAACTACTCAGAGCATCCTAGGATGTTACGAGCACACCGCTCTACCTGTCCGGATCTCGATAGAGCATCCCAGGCTGTTACAAGCACACCGCTCTACCTGTCCAAATTTTAAAGGACCTTTTCTATGCTACTTGCACAACTTATCCATGGCCACAGAGTATCAACCTGATACTCAACATACATTATCCTGATGTATACATGATCAACCCGATCATCATCACTGCATCGTCCCGATGCATGTGACCTAGAGCAACATCCTAAAGTTCGTCATCTGTGATCATCCTGATCATCATCATAGCATCATCCTAATGCATGTCATCTGGAGCAACATCCTGAAGCTAGTCATCTGTGATCATCCTGATCATCATCATAGCATCATCTTGATGCATGTCCTCTGGAGAAACATACTAAAGCTCATCATCTGTGATCATCCTGATCATCATCATAGCGACATCTTGATGCATGTCATCTGGAGCAACATCCTGAAGCTCGTCATCTGTAATCATCCTAATCATCATCATAGCATCGTCCTGATACTCATCATCCATGATCAACCTGATCATACCATGCATCTACCTGATGCATACAATGTATCTACCTAATACATATCATCATACATGATCCAGCTGATCATACAATGTATCCACCTGATACATATCATCATACATGATCTACCTGATCATACAAGTATCCACCTGATACATATACAAATACATGATACACCTGATCATACAATGTATCCACCTGATACATACACAAATATATGATCCACCTGATCATACAATGTATCCACCTGATACATATACAAAGCAGTAACTGGAGCATTGTCCTGATGCTCATCACACAGCACTTACATCCATAGCCATGGGAAGGATCCTCCTCTCACCATGCTTGGAATAGCTCCTGCAAATGTGTCCATCACTTCTTCCTCGAAGTGTCATCAATCTGAAGAACACCAAGCCTCTCTCTGAAGTACTCAAACTTCACTCTGGCTAGTGGTTTCGTCAACACATCTGCAACCTACTCATCCGTCGCAACATACATGAGCTTCACTACTCCTCTCTGCACCATATCCCTGATATAGTGATATTTGATCTCAATGTGCTTCGACCTGTCATGGAACACCGGATTCTCAAATAGCTTCACACAACTCTGGTTGTCACAAAAGATACCAGTAGCCTCCAATGGGAGATTAAATAGATCAGACAGTAGCTTCTGGAGCCATACTACCTCACAACTAGCCAAACAAGCTGCAACATACTCTGCTTCAGTTGTACTTAGTGCTACGTAGGACTGCTTCCTGCTAAACCAAGAGATCACACCTGATCCCGTACTGAAGAAGCACCCAGAAGTGCTCTTCCTATCTGCAGCACTGCCTATCCAGTCCGAATCAACATAATCCTGCAATTTAAACTTTTGATTCACATCATACTTGAGCCCATAATCAATTGTACCCTTCAAGTACCTCAGAATATTCTTTACAGCAACCAGGTGAACACCTATCAGATCCATCAGGAACTATCTCAAT
Source organism: Larix kaempferi (assembly GCA_027924585.1). Taxonomy (NCBI): domain Eukaryota; kingdom Viridiplantae; phylum Streptophyta; class Pinopsida; order Pinales; family Pinaceae; genus Larix; species Larix kaempferi. Next base: position 1,733,214 of record BSBM01000445.1, read on the forward strand.
GTGTTCACCACAAAGCAAATGTCTGGTCTCGTGTTTGTCAGGTACATCAAGGACCCAATCATTTGATGATACACAGTGACATCAACCAGATCATATGAAGCATCACATAGAAGCTTCAGGTTCGATGCCATAGGTGTGGCCATGGCCTTGTAGTCCATCATCCCGAACCTCTTCAAGATCTCTATTGCATACTTCCCTTGTCCAAGGAAGATTCCATCTGCACTCTACCACACCTCCATGACTGGAAAATAGTGCATCATCCCCAAGTCCTTCATCTCAAACTCGGTAGCAAGCTTCCTCTTGGTATCGACAATCAGTCTATCCCTTCCTGTAACAAACAGGTCATCCACATACAAAAGTAGTATTACTGGTTTTCCTTCTTCAACCTTGTAGTAAAGGTTGGAATCTGCTTTACTTTTGGTAAAACCCAAACTAGATAGAAAGTTGTCTATCCTACCATACCAAGTCCTAGGAGCTTGCTTCAAGCCATACAAGGCTTTCTTCAACCTGCACACATATGACCCCCTGTCATGTGTCTCAAAACCGAGTGGTTGCCCCACATACACTTCCTCTTCGACTACACCATTCAAGAAAGCTATCTTGACATCCATATGGTGTATCTTCCATTTCATCACTGCATCCAGAGCAAGTATTTATTTGATGGAAGTGTACCTAGCTACAAGAGCAAAAGTCTCTTCATAGTCTATCCCCTCTTTTAGGGAGAAGCCATGAGCAACAAACCTCGCCTTGTATTTCTCTATGCTACCATCTACAGCATGCTTGATCTTATAGATCCATTTGGAAGTCACAACAAACTTCCCTTCAGGTCTTGGGACCACATCCCAAACATGATCGATTGGTACTTCTCGACCATGGCATCCTGTTACTGTATCTCGTATCCTGGTAACTTCAGATTATTCAATATCTTCAATAGATAGTTTGAACTTCGTTGTTGGAACAAATGTTGTAGTCCTTCTTTTGTAGGGGATGGTATACGATCTTTCCTACAAAACAAGTTAAATTGCATGATTAGAAACATCTCATAGTTTTCAGAACAAATTCTTACACATAAAGAAATATGTCATACAGTCATGCAATTATTTTAGCCAATGCTTTAATACAACATTTATCCATATCCTGTAACTTTCTAGATGCCTTCCAATCTCTACCAGAACATTTTTAAGAGTGTGCACAACTCCCAACATGTCAACAAAGAGGTTTCATTCTAGATAAGTAGCAACAGAATGTTGTACAATGCCATAGGCCACTTACCCATCACATGCATATTAGTAGTATACTATTCATTAATGCAATTATTCTAATATGCATGATACACAACCTAAGTCTAGGAACATAAGTATATACATCTTTGAACAATATTATTTAAACAATCAAATATACAAGAAATGACAATTCAAATACTTATCTTTGTTTGTTTGTTGGGTGGACTCCCTCTCAATCTTTGTTTCCTTGTAGGAACTACTGGAGTGTGCTCCCTCTTGATCTTTGCTTACTGGATTACCTGTCATTGAACTTATATCCATCCTCGATCACTATGCATGCTTACTAGTATCATCATTATGTTACCCTTGAGATATCATACATAATCATACATTCATTAGTATAATCTCAATACTATCAAAACAAAATAATCTTAAACATGTATAGTCATGATCATTTCAAACACAGATAATAAGCATTAGCATAAAAAGTTTCAGGGAAGACTTCTCTTACTCATGCATATTCATATTTGACCATAGAACTCTTCTAGTTAGTCATATCATCAATCAAGGTAAGAGACATAATATGCATAAACCCTAGATTACTTAAATTTCTAACTTCATAAATAATCATTATCAATCATGCCATGTATACTTATATAAGAGATCCTAACACAAGGTAGGATTCTAACTTGATATAGGAAAAACATGTGGATTAGCATGCTAGCTAGTTATGTCTAACATACCCGCATAATGTCTTCTTGTTCTCTTCAATGACTTGTGCTAGTAACCTGCATATCTCATAGGTTAACCATTATAGAACCAAGTTATACATACCTCGTAAGTAGATCTTCTATGTGATCCATGACAATGGATGAATCTTTGTCTTCATGTCACCATGGTCATATGTTCTTGAACTAGAACATGATTTGTCTTTCTTGATGTACCTTTCATGTTAGCAGACAACATCAACCTCATACAACACCACAATGCATTAGTACAATCATAAGTGTCAAAACCCTAATCAATGAATATTTTCTATAATGCATTCATATTTTTATTAAGGTGATACGACAAGTCTAAAATTAATCAAGATTGTACTAATCTTAATGAAGACAAACATATCATAAACTTAATCATGAACAGATTTCAAAACATACTCGTAAGTCATACCTGTTGATTTTGCTTGCAATTTTCTTATGTAAGGCCTTAGCCTCATCTCCCTCTGAAACTGGAACTTCTTCACTTATGCAGGTGACCAATCCATTCTCTTCTAGGATTAACCCAATCCACTTGATTTGCAGAAACTGGATCTCGAGCTGGATTAGGGTTTGTTAGGGAAACCCTAAAAATTCAAACTTTGAATTTCAAACTTTTGAAAGGATAGAAAGATGTGCCTTGATGGGCCGATCAACATAGTATACTCAGAATTTGAAAACTGCAAAGTTTCACCCCTCAAATTTGCTTTTCAATCTTCCAGATTCACTAGGGAGGACCCTGAATTAGAGTTTGAGTTTCCCAGAGCTTCACCCAACTAAATAGTTTGATCCAAAGCTCTAAACTTTGATTTTTTCAAGGAGCTTCTAGCTATGGTCACAGATTTAAAAAATTCCCATTTTTGCAGAAGCCTTAATTTTTCACCTTTCCGATCAAAGTCCCAAACTAGGGTCCGACCTTTTGCCCAACCAAAAAATTCGATCTTGGTCTAAATTTCGATTTTGATGAGGAGCATCCAACCATGGTCTTCGATTACAAAAATTCCAACTTTCTCTGAAACTCTCAATTCCCGTAGCCATGAATGAAGGTGCTCAAAATCCATTTATGTTTTGACAGAAATATGCACCTGAATGTTTCTAGTGTAACTCAGTAATTTTGGATCTATAGGGTCTGCAACTTCTTCTTGTGGTACCCTGACCTGTTAAATTTCCAACCCCACAGGTCTGACCTCAAACGGATTCTCTGAGAGAGAGTTATGCCAAGTGTCGCAACGTGACCTGTTTATAGGATAAAACATGAGAGAAAACTTGTATGGAGTGGCACATGTCACTGGTTCAATTTCAGCCTCTAAAAATAGGAACTATGAAAGTACAATCCCTGCCCTACCTGCCAATTTTTACGAAATTTCATTTGGAGCTTCCTAGCCCAAGTTGTGACCTTTTTTCCCAAGTCACCTGTTTATGACTGAGATCTGGAAGAGGAAGAAACCCTATATTGTACAGATCATAAATCTGAAAGTACAATGAATTAGAGGCTCTCCTTCGGACAAAAGGTACATGTGGATCTTAAATTCAACATGTGAGATTTTTTGATCCTGAAACTTTTCCAAAATGAATTTATAGCAAAAGTGCTACGATGACTGGTTTTTTCTATATCAAGCCCTAGCTTTGCAAGTGCAACAAGTGCCATAAATGCCATACCATGCCTTCTTTTAGGCTAGCTATGATACCATGTTAGTTTTTCAAAATTTATTTCAATCTGATCTAGGATCTTAACTGAGAGAACAACATGTACAGCATATCAATCATGGCCACAATAATGCAAGCACACAAGAGACACAGAGTTTCACCGGGGAAAACCAAGAAGGTGAAAAACCCCACAACTTCCTCAGAGATAGATAGAGTCATGATACAAAACCCAAGCATAAGAGATATACTCCTAGCAACAGCTTCTCCTCCTCCAATAGTGCGCCACTCTCCAATGAGTGTATGAGTGAGAAGTGAATGATGAAATAGAGTGCCTCCCGCACTCTATTTATACTTGACTTGACTTGCCTAATAACTTTACTAGGTCGGCCTCAACTTAACCACATAACATAATGCTAACAGGGCCGATCCCTAATAGGGTGGTCTAATAACCCTTTAACCCACATGACTTATACATGGCCGACCCCATCAAGGTGGTCTAATAACCCATCAAGTATAAGTTACGACATTTACAATATAAATGATGACACTTCCGTATAGAGGAATAATAACATCTCTATAGGAATACAATATACATATGTGAAATACATTCCGAAGTTACAAATACATCAACACAAACAAGCCATAATCAAACCTAGTATATTATGATAAAAGAAATTTTGAAGAGCCTAAGTATAATTGACTACTTTCGGCTACTCCTTGACTTCAAATATACAATATAAGTAAACAAATTGAGACTATAAATGCTTATTCAATGGATTAACAATAATCTTCTACGCTAGAATAGATCAATGAATTAAGAATTGCAGAAGTAAATCATAGACAAATATCACATCGATATGGAACAAGCTTTCTAAATCATGACATTTGCACCATATGGACCTCCAAAGTCTCAATTTATTCAATAAAAATCTTTGCACAAAAGGAAAGAAGAATTATACACAATACAACAGAGGTTCCTTGCATCCATTGGAATGAGGAGCAAGCCTTGCTTTTATAGAAGTTATAAGCAGGGGGGTGCATGAGATGGAGGGCGAATGCTTGGAGTGCGCATCCCACAATTCAATGACCAAATCATGCGTTGATTGAAATCTTGGACCTGTGGGTTGGTGTGATGGGATGAGGTGGCTTCCACCTCATGAGAGGGGTACCCCTCTCCCTTTGAAACCAACATCCAATACTTTGATGAGTTTCATGCATGGGGAAGCCGCCCACGTGAAGAGGGGGCGCTTTGTTTAATTGAAATATTTGCTCCTCCCAATTTGGGTTATAGAACATGTGCTTTAATCCACTAATATGGGTGGAATTTCATAATAAAACATATGCCACCCTTTTCCACATCATTTTTTTTTGGTTGTCTTTTGTGCATTTTGTAGAACACTTAACATTTAAGTGTCGTTTTGTAGCATCTTTAGGAAAAATTGCCACAAATGACAATTTAGTCGCCCAAAACCCAGGAAAAGTGGGTCCTAGGTTAAATAGGATGCTTTGAGCGTGAAAACAAGCATCCCCATGCCAAATTCCGCCTCCAGAACATGCTTTTTGTACATTTTGAATGTTTCCAATTAAACCATTAAAAATGGTCTAATTTAATGGAAAAATTATTTTTATTGAAATGAAACCAAACTCCTAGGGGACCTAGTGCATGTCCATACGACTCAATTTAGATGGCTAGTATGTAAAAATATATAGAGACATAGAATTTAATAACCTCCCTAGGTTTGACCACCATGGTAAATACTCTAGCTTTGGAGGTATGAGTGATAAACTCAGGAATTATACATCATTGAAGAGTAACATATAATTCATAAGGAAAAAACACTCTAGAGTATCCCCCTGATATCCAAACCTAAGGTAGGACAAGTCTTTTACAAAATGATCATGCTTAGACCAATTTATTAGAATTCCCCCAAGGGGGTATGTACATGCAATTATTACGAAAGGGGACAAAATGGCCCTGAAAAAGGCTTCTGAACTTTTGAACACTGATGATGATTACTGAACATGTTTATGAAACTAGCGGCTCACAAGAAGTCCAACTATGGTACAAAATAGCTGGTAACATTCGGCTGCAACTACGGGATAGGCACTTGTTTGATTTTCAATCAAAAAGAGTGTTCGAGAATCCTAGACTCTGCTTCTTGCACAAAAATTAAGTGCATTAGTCCCATATATACATGATAAATATGCCAAAAAACCAACATATAAAATATAAACTACAATGTTAGTATATAACATTTAGTATGAAACAACTATTGTACATGAGATTTAATATGAAAAAAACTATTGTACATGAGATATTATACAAAAATAATGTATAGACAAAAATACAACAAGAGAGTGTTTAGAAAATCCCTGAAATTCCCCCATGGGAATTTATGTGTCACCGTTGTTGAACAACTTCAGATGCTATCCATTTAATGGCAGGTTTAACCTTTCTCCTTCCATGCTGTTGAGTTGAAATGAATTTGTGCCGGAAAATTCATAAATGATAAATGGACCCTTCCAGAGGCTATCAAATTTCCCGTGTTTTCCCGACTTGTGCATACTTGATCTTGCCATCCCATGCCTTCTTGTTATTTCCCATGGTTTTCTTGATCATATTCATTAAGTTTTGTTTTGTGGACTCAGCAAGTCCGTTTCCCTGGGGGTAATAATTGGATGAATGGGATAGGGTAATGCCATACTTGAAGCAAAAGGAAGTGATACCAATGGAATTGAAGGACTTGGAATTATCTGTTGTTACCTTAAGTGGGATACCAAATCTTGTGATGATTTTATCCTCAAGGAAATCGATAACAACTATCTGGGTGGCTGATTTGATGGGTATGGCCTATACCCACTTGGTAAAATAATCGGTAGATGTAAGGATCCAATTAAATCCGTTACTTGAATTATCCTTGAACTGACTGATGAAGTCAATCCCCCACTGCTGAAAGTGGGAAAGGACCACTACTGGCGTGAGGGGAAGAGCTACCAATTTTTGCTTCCCAATAAAGAGTTGGAACTCTTGACAACACTTAACATACTTATGCACATCTGCGAATAGGGTTGGCCAGTAGTAACCTTCTCGGAGGATTTTGTGGGCAGTTGTATTTTCTACGAAGTGGCCTCCATAAAATCCTAAATGGAACTCAACCAAGATTCTTTTGGAATATTTCTCATTCACACATCTAAGTATTATCTTGTCTGGGTTCCTCCAACCCAAACCTTCTTGAGTGAAACAATACCTAGTTGTTTTCAACCTTAAAGCTCGTCTTTTATGACCCTTGAGGTGATCAAGGAAAGTAAGATGAAGAAGGAAATAGATGATGTCCAAATACCAGTGGTTGTCAAGGTTCTGCAATGATGGCGTCATGACTAGATCAGAACTACTTTTTTCACAAACCATTCCTATGGCTTCCTCGTTCTTTTGAGTCAAGATTTTAGCAAGACCTTATCCTTTGATGAGATTGGTGGGTTTTATTTATAATTCATACTCTTGAATCTTTGACACCCATGTGCCCCTTATTCCTAAGCAATGTTTTCTTTTACTGCAGCATGGGGAACATAACCTATGACTTTAGAATACCCAATATAGCTCCTAAAATGTTTCAAATATTTGACCAAGGCATAAGCCTGCTTTTCCATGGTGGTGTATTTCAATTCTGAGTTTTGTAAAGCACAACTCAGGAAGGAAATAGGTTGCTCGAACCCTTCGTGGTTCTTCTGGAGCAAAAGCCCTGCAATGGTATCTTCAAATGCGAAAGAGAATATCACGAAGTCTTTGGTGTAGTCTGGGATGACTAGGACAAGCGATTTTGTGATTGCATCTTTTATACATGAGAAAGCCTTCCTTCCCTAATTCGTCCATACAAACTTGGCATATTTTTTCAATAGTTTCTACCTAGGCATCATTAGCTCATCCAAGTTAGGGATGAATCTTCTAATAAAGTTGATGTGTCCATTAAAATATTGGAGGGCTTTAACGTTCTTAGGAAAATGTATTTTCTTAATCGCCTCTATTCTCTCGAGATCAACCTTGAACCCATCCTTGGAAATGATATGTCCTAGGAGATTTCCTTCATCGATACCTAGGACAGACTTAGCTAGATTTAAGGAAATTCCACACTTTCTACATATTTCGAAAACTTGCTTTAAGTGATTTACATGGCTAGATATTTCTTTGGAGAAAACAATTAAGTCATCCTGGTAAATCTCTATGATTTTTCCAATTATCTCCTTGAATGCATAGTCCATAGCCATTTGGAAGGTGGCCCCATCATTCAATAAACCATAAGGCATCCTTAAGTATTCAAAAGTGCCCCAAGGAGTTGTGAAAGTGGTCTTATGTCTGTCTTCTTTTTGAATAACCACCTGGTTGTAACCTGAAAAACCATCTAGCATGGACATCATGCTAGCACCCGTGACCATTTGGAGAAGGGTGTCCATATTCAGAAGCAGATAGTTGTCCTTCTGACAAGCCACATTTAGATTCCTAAAGTTGATGCATATCCTTATGCTTTCGTTCTTCTTCCTAACAACCAATAAACTAGAGCACCAGGTTGAATGTCTTGTAGGTGCAATTATCCCTACCGCTAACATTTTCTCAAGCTCTTTTTTAACAATGGGAGCTAACTTAGGGTTGATCTGTCTCATTTTTTTTTTTTTCTCTGAAAGGTTTGAATTCCTTTATCTCTTGCTTTAAATGTATAGTGTGCTGAAATACATCTTCACAATATGATTTTAATTCATCATAAGTAAAAGCAAACACATCTCTATACTTTTTAACTAAATTGATTAAGTCATTCCTTTCCTTTTCTGAAGTACCTTTTTCGATTTTTATCATTTTAGGTTCTTTATTTGACCCAATGTTTATTTCCACATAATCCCCAGGTTTCATCGAATCAATGCTGCTCTTCCTTCTATCCTTCCTATAAAAAATGATTTCAAAGGCCACTAGGCCACGAGGCACAGGATTGTTGAACTGATCACCCTCACCTTGATACTCTTTACCTTATTCCTGTAAATTTACATTAAAGTTCGAGAATTCATCAACATTATGAATAAACTTTAATATTTGATCATCATCTCGAAAAACTTGCCAATGTTCCATGTTATCTAGTACTGATGGCTTGGAATTGATTTCTAAAGTATAGCCACCTTTTAACATCTCATCTGATGGTTGAAGGGTTAATGCTGAAACTGCTAACTTATCCGCGACGTTGTTCTGGTATCTAGGAATGGCTTCTATGTTTAAGGCATCAAAGAATTCCATGGTGTCCCAAATGCATTTCTGTACTTTTTTAATTTTTGAAACTTACATGCAAATTGGTTCTTTACTTGTAGAAATATAAAATCAGAGTCGCCTTTTATACTTAACATTTTTATCCCCATATATTTTGCTAGTTCAATCCCAAGTAAGAGTGCCTCATATACTCTGCTAAGTTGTTTGTTGCTTCAAATTCCAGCCTATATGCAAAGTTGAAAATTTTACCTCCCGGTGAAGTAATTGTAATCCATGCCCCTTTTCCTGCTCTTGAATGAGCACCATCAAAATCATTTTCCAATTTCATCTACCTTTTCATTCTTAATTTGTTCTTGAATAGGGGCTAAAAAGGTAGAATTAATTGCATAATTCCCAAGTTCATCAATATTATAAACATATTGATTTGAGGGTCTCTTGGGGCTTTCCACATGATTCTTCTTTTCCTTCTCGTTATGCAATTTTACTAATGAGTCTTCTGATGCAGGTACAGTGGCGTAAGTCCAATCCATTTGGATCCAACCTCCTAAAGTAGCAGCCCATTTTCTAGAAAGTAATAACCCCCACTTATCACTACAAGAAAAAAGGTCATTGGTTAGGGTCCTACATGTGACGAACCTTTAAGGGTTGTCACGAATGTCACATATGATGACGGTCCTTAAAACATAGTCGTTATAGGTGCCTTTTGAGATTGTCCTTTAAGGTTCGTCACCAAATCCCTTTCCAGTGACATTTTTAGTGAGGGTTGTTAAAGGCCCATTATTTATTCTCTCTTTGGTGACACTTCTGGTGACAATATTTTACTAGCCCTCACTAATACATGTTTATTTTACTTTTGATGAGTGTAGTAAATGTTTGTCACCAATTATCATTATAATTGGTTTTTGGCGACACTATGTGAGTGTTTCTATATTTTTCGACAAAAGAATATAATGGTTTAAGACAACTAGTATTGTTATGGATTCTTTGTAATTAATATGTTTCCAAGGTCATATTAGTCACAATACCCACTCATAAGGTCTATAAGCAATCTTTAGTGGTTTTCCATAAGAAACCACTAGCAATTTATAAGTACCATTCCAAAATGGATCCATAAGCAATCTGACCTTTTGGGTATTCGACATCAACAAAATTGATTCATATATCTTGTTAGATTGTACTTCCAAGCCTTGAAAGCCATTGGCATTAATGGAGGGATGTCTACTCGTCCATGTTCTACTCCAACACCTTAATTCACATGGTTTGGATTGCATCATGAATTGTTTGGTTGATGAATTTGCATTTCAGCATGTTTTAGCAGACAATTACAGGCTTGACTCAAGCCTGTAGAATCTCCAATTTCTGTGTTTTTTAAATATTTCAGTAAAATACTGAAGATGAACAAATTGTTGGTAAAATGGAATGTCTCGTGTATGGGGAAGGGAATCCTGAAAATGAACAGAACCTTGATATTATATTGGATTCATCCCTCCCAGTACAAGCAAACTTTCAGTTCTATTTGGAATTATTCTTTTCAAGTTGCAGATATAATGATTTCTTCCAACAGAGTTATATCTTTAAAATCCATGGAGGATTTGTATTTGCATGATTGGAAGGATTGGATCTCAGTTTTATCCCCTGCCTATGTGGTATGCTATTCAAAGTCTTCTCTTAATTCCGGACAAGTATTGTTCCGGTAGGGTTAAATTCAATATATTTTTCCTAATAATGTGTATAAATTCTAGCATATAAGAATGATTTTCATACATTTCAATTAGCTTTTCAAGGTCATTTCATGGCTTATTATATATCGTGACATGTCAGACCAAGTCTTTTTGTTCAAATAATTTCCATAAATGGAGTGCCCGTTAACTCATTGCTTTTTGGATGAATGGGTATATGCTGATTTGACCCCATCAATTGTTGTAATTAGCTCTATCCTTTTGTCCCTGCATGTCTGAACAATTATATGTATACCCGATTTGAAAGTTGGATTTCTTTGTTATGCATAAGTCAATCCTGTAAATACCAATTTGGGTAAATGATACCGGTTTGATCACCTAACTTCCTTTCAGCAGAGAAAGTTTCAGTTGGCATGGCTAGTGCTGCACATAGGGAGGAGCCATATTCCATTGAACTGTTGGATGAAGATCCCTCTAGTAAGAGGATTTTTCAACAAATTGGATTGTATGCGTTTTTTAGTAAATTCAGAGGGCACAACTGTAGCTAGGGTTTTCACCCTAGCTTGTGCAAATGAGCACCTAGTAAGGAGAAGGGCCTCCTTAGTAGCAGTTCAATAAACAGTAAATTAAAGTAGTAAAACAGTATAAAATTTAACCTAGCATGAGCATTAAAAGAAATAAAAAAAACAATGACAAGGTGATAGAAATTTTCTTTTGTATTAAATTTACCTCAAGTGTTGAGGTTGGTGGAGCTCTTGCAGTAGTCCAGGAGGGCTGCTTCCATGCTCCAATGGGTTCCTTCTCCTTCTCCAAAGTGTTTGAATAATGGGCCAAAGGGGCACTCAAATGGGAAAAACTAGCTCAAATGATAAGCTAGGGTTTCAAGAGTGATTTTGGCAGAGTGAGGATAGGAAAGATTGTGGATGTGTAATGGGGAGCCTCCATCACCTATTTATAGGTTTTTAGTGGTGGAGTATTGACCCATGGTTTTTGGCACCACATGGTTTAGGTTAATTGTATAGGGTTTTTGCTTCTTTTTTCCCTCTTTTTCCTCTTTTTCATATTTTTTATTCCCTTTTTAGAGGTTTTTTGCTATTTTTGGAGGAAATTTAAATTATTTTGGGAAAAAAGGGGGTTTTGGGCCTTTTGGAGGCTTTTTAATGGTTTTTTAAGGTTTTGGAGGCAAATATGGTAGGAAATATAGACAAATGAGTCATGTAATGAGGGAGATGAGATGGTGAGCACTTTTTGGGTGTTAACAGATTGCCCCCTGATGTGTGAGGGCAGGAGCTCATCGTATGGCCGATAGACAACATAAGTCATGTATGGTTTTCCTGGGATGTGGAGAGGAGAAGAAACGAACTAGAGACCGAAACAATGGTCTCGAACAAACTGTAGAAACTGAAAATACATGACCTCAACAATGAATGAGGAATAATCTCAACATATGGATGAGGCATGCATACCCATGCTCGTATCAAGATATATATAAAAAATAACAATGAGGCCCGAAAATGGGGACCTGAAATATACATGGAGAACCACTGTGTGCATCATAAGGTTCCAAAAGGGGACACAAATATGGGACATACTGTCGGGATGATCATGTCTGAGCTGAAGAACTGATATACTGGAATAACAATAGTGTTGCTAAGTGTGGTACTAGAGGAACTGATGAGCTAGAGGATCAGAATGACGGGGGGTCATACCCTCAATGGTACACGGAACTGGAGCTGAACTGGGTACTCAAGGAAGCATAGAAGTGGATGGATTTCGAATACAATCGCCAACGCAACCCGGATATCCATGGGAACATATAAATGGGTGTTCCAAGGTGACTCACCAATGTTCTAGAGTCGGGGGAAGTCCGGGGTCTTCGACAAATAACTGAAGGGATATATACCCTGCACGATTCTCAACGATGCGATCAAGGTGTTGAAGTTGAGCATGTGAGAAACAACCATTTGGAGAGGCACTGACGACTCCTTTCAAAATGGTCCATAGGCACTCACCATAGATAGTGATGAGTCCAAGGCGTAGGGACCTCTGGGTCTATCCTCTAGAATAGATGGCTATCGTCGATAGAGGGAGACCTACAACTAGCAAGGCAATGATATTTCCTTGATAGGAGCACGAGGTGGAGAACCGAAGTGTGAGAGTACTGATGGTAGGATTGACATACTATGGGGGTGGGGAATAACTGGGCAAATAGAGTGGGTGGACTCAAACTTCCTTTGTTCAGAGTATGATGGTGGGGGTGATCGGGTAGCATATGAAACTGACTGGTGGAAAGGGGATCATAAATTTAATGGATCATGGATGGTGACTGGGATGAGTGATACTCAAGTTGGTCTAAGATGGCAGGAGACTGCAGAATACTCTGAACAAAGTCGACCTTATTGGGGGTGCTGCTGAGATGATCGATCATAGTGCCGAGAGGCACTGGGGGGGGACTTCTTTATGGTTTAAGGAGTGGGAATAAGTGTGCTCAAAATGGTACTGTCATGTGTATTTATACGAGCCCAGGACAGTTCGTGCTCGGGATTGCTTTCACTTTTAAGGAGTCTGAAAGCGATAAGAAGACTCTAAAATAATGGAATGGTACTGTTGTGTGTATTTGTACGAGCCCAAGACGGTACATGCTCATGGTTGCTTTCAATTTTAGAGAGTTTGAAAGCAATAAAAAGACTCTAGGGGGGTTCTTTTTCATGTGTTAGTCTCCAAGGCCCGAAAAAGCATAAAAGGATGCAATGAAGAAATCTTCTAGCCGATGTGACTAGAGTATTCCTTTTTTGTAATTAGTCTACCAGGTCCGGAAAAGGGTTAAACTTATACCAGATAGATGCCCTTTCAGGTACTTTAACAAGCATGAAAGGAAGCAAGATTGCTCGATGATCTTTTCATTCTTTTAGGAGTCAGAAAAGAGCTTAACAAAAACTACCTAAGTTCCTTTTTCGTAAAGGACTTGTCCGGACTGAAAAAGGGATAAAACTATACCGAACAAAAGGAATGACCAAGCAAGGAGAGAGTGTTCAATCAAGGGACATCGATGAGAACCAAGAACGAGGGTGGGGGGAAACACTGGTGGGCCTCCTTGCAGGATTATGAATGGTGGAAAAATAACAAAATAATTGCAGTATGAATTGAGTGAATGGCTCATGTAAAAATGTGTAACAATTCTATGGATGCCGATGTGGCATGCAAATCGAGGCAACAAGGTGTCGGGACACAATGTTGAAACTGTATCTGGTGAGAGCGAGAAATGATCTCAAGCATCATCACAATCTTGAAAAACTGAATTCGACGATATAAACAGTGTCAAAAACGAAGAACGGTCGAGGTGGCAAGCAAATTGAGATGACTAGGGGCTGGTAAAAAATGCTCAAAAAATCTGGGGGTGAGAGCAAGAAATGATCTCAAGCATCATCATGGGCTCGAAAAATTAAATCCAATGGTATAAGGAATGCTAAAAACTGACAACGGCCGATTTGGTGCGCAAATCAAGATGGTGACGTGCGGGGAGAAAATTCCAAAAAAGGGGGTCGGAGAAAAATAGAAACCGACTCGACCATTTTGAAGGTCTTGTCATGCTGATTCCAGTGGTGGAAATGGTTTGGAAAACGGACTCTGTACGGATCCATAATGGCCAAATCAAGAAAAGTCAATTGTCTATAAATAATAAGTGGACCCATAATGCCAAGTGTCATTTGTGCGGTTGACTTTGACAGAGAGTGTGGTGGGCCAGAGAGTATTTGAGATTTCTGGGCGATTGGATCGGTCGATTTCATTTCCGCGAGTTGCAGGTATTCCACTGAACTCAGACCTTTAATTTTTTTCAGATTTGGGTGGGTAGTGGGTCCTCAAGGGGGGTTGTACTGTCCACGTGGGTGGGGATCACGGGTTGCGAGGCGATGGCCACGATCTGTGATCGCAGCTGTGGCATCCACAGCTGTGATCCAGCATCGCGGCTATGGCCTTGGTAGCCGCGATCCGTGCCCGCGGCTGTGGCCAAGACAACCACGATCTAGGATCGCAGCTGTGGGCTCCACATGCAGGATCTACGACCGCAGCTATTGTCCCAATTGCCACGATTTGGGATCGCGGCATGGGGCCCCATAGTCACGATCTGGATCGGGATTGTGGAGTCATACCGAGGGGGGATGATGGTTTATTAGATGATATGCTGATGAGTTTTCGTTGTTTGATTGGCAGGATGCCGAGGGTACTCTGGAGAGAGCGTGATATACCAGATGACTTCATGGACAATATATGGGGTGACTGACATGTCCGGGGGACCTTGGGGCTGTGTGGACTGTTGAAGTTTGCACAGGTGCCGACGATGCGTTCAGCAGCACTACTGCTGAACAAGTTGGTGGGCTTCTGGAAGCTTGATAGTCTGTGTTTCATGGTGCAGGGGGAGAGACTAGAGCTCACCCTGGCAGACGTGTACTTTCTGATGGGACTACCATGTTTGGGTAGGGTGGCGGATACCCAGCCACGGGTGTCCGCGGATGTGGACATGGAGGAGATGCTGGATCGGTACTGCCTTCCTACTGCAATAATGCATAAGAATGCACTATTGATTTGTGACTTGGAGGAGCCATCAGTTCAGGCAATTTCGGCATGTGTGGTCCGAGTGTTGGGGTCGCAGGGGACCAACCGAGTGTCTAGGGGATAGATGCAGCTAGTCGAGAGGGTATTACAGGGGACCTACTTTGCGTGGGGCCAGATGTTCCTCACCTGTGTTCAGTGGCAGCTGACCTCGATGAAGGAATCTGGCAAGGGGTTCTGCTACAGGTCCTTCCTGTGTTCTTTCTTTATGGAGCGAGTTCTGACACTGCGACTGAGAGTGCCGGTTCGGGTTGGGGGTTTAAGGGAGCCGCGGATGGTGTGGTGGGGTGAGATGATGTACCAGCGGGGTGGGGGAGAGGTGGGGCAGTACTTCATGTAGGAGCTCTACTTGCAGTGGTTGCAACTGCCATTGACCTTTGATGACTATCCATATGCTGGTATGGACTACCGCCGAGATCCGGAGGCACCACGTTTGGGTCGTCAAATTGGTTGACGAGGGAGTGCTAGTAGAAGAGATCATATAAATGGTATTGACCTCTTCGATTGGCGGGGATGCTGGGGGGTGGATCTCTTCAATGGTGGGGGGAGTCGTCTCGAGGTCCAAGTTATTCATCTCGTAGAGAGCCGCTCTGTAATCTAGGAGATCTGGACAGTGATGTGAGTAATGGTCGTAAATACCGCATATGGCACAAGGGTGGTTGGTACGCAGTGATTTATCACGAGGCTTAGGGGTAGGGTCAAGTTGGACAACTGGGATGTTGGGGTCATCGTCAAGAATTTGTGTGTGCTCTTGTAATGTGGGTAATTGTGGACATTGATGGGTAGCATGGCCCAACTCATCGCACAAAGAGCATTTGGGAGGAGCACGAAACACGGGGGGATTTTTAACTGTTTTGGGCAGGGGTAGAGCAGTGTATGGTACTGGGCCTCTACCCCCAGTGTGCTTGATAAGAGGGGTGGGACTGGTGGATGAGGAAGGAGTAGTGACACCAAGAGGTGGTTGACTAGTAGTGGTGATGGGTTGCACCGGTTGTAGGACGACATTTGGTGTTGGAGGGGAAACGGGAGGCGTGAGATACCACACGGGTAATCCTAAAGTTAACCCGGGGAGGATGAAAGTAGCCATAACTGGGGTGCTTACTACTCCCAAAGGGGGGAATAGGAAGGGGATCGTATGGATGGGTGTAACACCAACATGACTAGGTACCAACGGTGGTTGGGGTAGCAAGGGAAGTTGATGGTTGGGTGTGTGTGTATTGTGGGAGAGGGTACATAAGTCAGATATTTAGGTCGTTGGTGATGGGGGTGGAATGGTTTGGAATGTGGAAGTCATCGACATATCTGAGTAAAATCTGGGTCCCACTGAGGAAACCAACGAGGTAGATGCACTGCAAACGGGTTGTTCAACCACGGGGAGAACGTTTTCGGGTGCAACAGGGGCATTGGGATCGTAATAGGTGAGTTGATCAATCTTGACCACGCGTCCTTCATGGGGGAACATCATGGTACAAAAAACGGATGAGGCAACCACCCGCATGGCGTACATTTAACTATGGCCAAGTAAGAGGTTATAATCATGTTGGGCATTGATGACCTCTATGTCAATAAGCACTGTTTTACCAGCCAACTGGACGGGGACATTAGCTAAGAGACCTTGGGGTTGAGCCGAATGGCCGTCGTAGGCTTGCAACGCAGTGGTGGACTGCTGGAGAGTAGGGGATCCCAACTTCTGCCAAATGAATGTGGACATAACGCATGTAGAGGCACCCTCATCGAAGACAAGATTCCGAACGGACAGAGAAACTTGGAACGCTAATGTGGAAGGCAGGTGTGGTTCGGATTGGTCCAAATCAAAGGCCATCATTCATGAATCAGTTGGGTCAATAGCACTAATGGCGGATAACAAAGTCTTGCACTGTGTAGGACAGTTTTTTAAGACCTCTAATGCAGACATGGCTACGGGGGATTGAGATAAGTCATCCACAATATTGTAATTAGACGTAGTGTGAGCATTGGGGTTATTGTTGATGCGACAAAGTGGGAAGCGAGGGGCTTTCGGGGCACCATATAATAGGGCCATAGGTATTCATAACGACTGATCGGTGGGAAGAGCATTGGTGGTTTTGTCACCAAGAGGGGCTTCACGGGTGGAGCCGTATTGGTTCCGCCGGGTTTGAAGGTTGACATCGGTGGATGACATCATTAACAAGTGATGGGTACCTGATCCTAGCATGGGTTGATCAGAAGCTGCATAAGTGATTTGCTGTTGTGGAGGCACGTTTCCTTGAGGGGGAGCTAACGGTTGAGTGTTCACCACGCCTTGGGCTGGTAAAGGGTTCTGTAACACCAAGGGTTGAGTCTGAGGTGGTGGGGGTTAGGTGGAGCCTGAGGTGCCGCGTGCCCTTGGCGGTGGGCATCATCGGTCCAGAGTTGTCGGGCCCGCTCCAAATGTGGGCAAGCATGTGTGTAATGGCCATAGACCCCACAAATAGAACAAGGATGGTTCGTTCGCAAATTAGGGTTTTTGGCTTGTTTGGGTGGCCTGTCGGGATTTTGGTTGGCAAGTGCTGCGTTATTATTATTTGGGGGATTAGGTGGCTAGCCGCCTTGGTTGGGAGGAGGGTTGTTCTCGCGGCTACGTCCTTTTCCGTAGTTTTGCTGGCCTTGTTGGCGTTGGTTATTTTGGTTCTGCTGCGGATTTTTTTGTGCATACACTTGCCCTTGGGTGGCAGGTGGGTTGGCGGGTTATGCAAGGGCGGGAGCAGGCTGCGGTGGATAATAATGGTATATAGATAACCAGACTGGGCGTAGATAAGGTCAAATTGTTGGGCTTTTAGGATGGCCTCTTCCTCAGACTGAGGTCGCTCGGATGCCACATGCTTGGCAATGATAGGAAGGAGAGATTTTAGAAACCAATCTAACAAGATACGATCATCTAACTTGATTTTGCACAAGCTTCGGCGTTGACGCCACTCATGAATGTGGTCAGTGATGTGGGTGGCCGTATTCTGTTTGCAAGACAGTAGGATCTCAACTCCCGCGTCATAGCGGACAAGTAACTGAAAGAATTTCAGGAAGGTCGAGGCAAGGGAAGTAAAGGTGGCACGGGTCCCATGGGGCTACTCGATGTACCATTTGGCTGCAGAGCTAGTGAGAGTGCGTTGTAACAAATGAAGGAGGACAGAGTCATCCACTATGGAGTTGGAGGAACACCATAGATGGAAGGACATAATATGGTTCTGGGGGTCTTCACCTGCCTTGCCCTCAAACTTAGGGATGTTTGATGGGAGCTTGGTGGGCATGTGAGGCCACGCAGGGTCGTGTCTAATGGGATTGTTGGTTAGTTTGGCCAGGTCAGGAAGGTTGAGACTAGCCATGAATGGAAAAATAGTAGAAGGATGTGAGATACTAGTGGTCGTGACCACGTTGGGGCTAATCCCCCAAGTGTAGGGGCTGGGTTCAGGTTGGGGATGTTGCCCCTAGGTGTAGGAACGAAGGTGGTATGGGATGGTCTTGCACCATCAAGGGTAGTGTGAGTCACTAGTGGAGTTGGGTTGGGTATGCTAGCCACTGGAATTGGCATAGTGACCACAATGGTGGGTGTGAGCCCCATAGAGGGCATACCTAAAGCGGGTGTGGTAGCTGGGGTCATGGTGGATGCTCCACCAATGGTACCTACAAAGAAGGGGTTGGAAGTCATGCCAGCCATGGGGCTGGTCGGTGCAGTATAAGTGGGGTTCTCGGACTCTGCCTCAGAATTAGATGTAAAATAAGGGGCGTCAAGCCCGGGGGACGGAGCTCTATGTCATCGATGAGTGGATTTGAGTGATGAATCCCTATGTCTATGATGGGTGATGTCAAGTGAACTGTGCTGCGGGGGCTTGCCCCAGAGGCACCGAGAATGTCTCGGGGACTCAATGGTGACAGATGGTGTAAAGTAAACAACTCAAAAACCCTAATGTAGCCGAGTGTGCAGAAGGAGAGCACAAAAATTATGGCACTCAGGCCAACAACCAGCTCAAAACACTCACTGTAATAGCTGTCCTACAATAAGCGGAACGTCAACAACAATGGTCAGAATACCAACAAGCAGCAGGTTTCCTAAAAAATAAAAATAGTGGACTCGCTAGACCAAAGGGAGGTAAGGGAGTATGCAAACACCTAGCTAAATATTATTCTGACTCAACAAGACATATCCTCTGCAAGGTGATGAAATCCAAGTCAGACAATATGGATAGTAGAGCCAAGTGGTTAAAGATATCCCCCTACCGGGAGGGACACTGGTTAAGACAATCCTAGAAGAAAAGCAACTAAGATACCTCGTTCATGACATGTCCAGAAAAGGTGAATCTGCAGGTCCCGTCCTATCACCGTGTGGGCCTAAAAGGAATCACCACACACAGACCAACGAGTAGGTAGCCTTCGGTTACTGAATGGATTGTAGTATTCTACTCAGGCCTCCGGAACCAGTCTGGCTACTTCAACCCTCCTAAGGGAGAGGCCCTCTGATAAACTGGTTGTGACCATGCCAAAAAATACTAGGGGATTTTGGTTCCCTAATGGACAACAACTATGTCTCAAGTGTAAGCGACTGAGGGGTGTTATTTGGATGCCTATCCCCCCTGTCCTACCTAACTACAATATTCTTATGTGTTCCCCAAGTGGGGTTAGAATGTTGGTTGTGTTAAGTAGTATTTTAAGGCTCACTTGAATTAGGTGACAGAGTGTGTGCGTGTGAGGTAATGAACCCAATCAAAAGTGCCACGGGGTGGGCAACTTTTTAACCAATAATAATAATGCATAAATTTAACTTGCAATGCAAAATTTTCTTTTTTCAATGTAAATGCTTAAACTTAAAAATTCTGTAAATGGAACAGAAAGAAAACTGCAGAAAAAGGCTATAGGTAAGTATGGCTACAGATAGAACAGGTGGCTGTGCAGGTGTAGAAAATATTGCAGCAAAGTTCTGGGTTCAAAAAAGGGGTAAAAAATGTAGAAAACAGAGCGCAGGTCTGTGACTGAAATGCACGATCTGGAGCACGGCTGTACGGGTGAAACCTGCAATCGGGGCGCGGCTGTATGGGGAAAACTAGCGGGCGGATCGCGGATAAGTGGCTGAAAGGCGTGGGTTGGGGCGCGGCTAAAGGGAGGAACCCTGCGGTTGGATCACGGGTTAGTGGCCGAAAGGCGCGCTTTGGGGTGCGGCTATAGGCCTAAAACCTGCAGGAGGATTGCGGGTATGGGGTCAAGAGGTGCAGTCTGGAGCATGGCTAAAGAGGGAAGAGCTGTGATTGGATCACGGGTTTACGGCCACAATGCGTGATTTGGAACGCGGCAAAGGCGCAGAAAGCCGTGGTCAGATCGTAGGTCTGGGGCTAAAAACGACAGTCTGGAGTGCGGGAAAGAGGCAAAAGGATGCGCTCGGGTCACGGGAAAAGAGTAAACAGACGCGATCTCGATCACGGAAATATGGCCGAAAGCTGCGATCTGCGGCGGAAAACCCAACTGGCCGAAGCCACAGCCAAACAGGGAAAACAGAAAAATACTTGCAAAAACCTAAAAACTTCTAAAAATTTTAACCATAAATTCAAAGGAACAGCAGTGGAGTCGCCAAAACTGTAGCTAGGGTTTTCACCCTAGCTTTTGCAAATGAGCACCTACTAAGGAGAAGGGCCTCCTTAGTAGCAGTTCAATAAACAGTAAATTAAAGCAGTAAAACAGTATGAAATTTAACCTAGCATGAGCATTAACAGAAATAAAAAAACAATGACAAGGTGATAGAAATTTTCTTTTGTATTAAATTTACCTCAAGTGTTGAGGTTGGTGGAGCTCTTGCAGTAGTCCAGGAGGGCTGCTTCCATGCTCCAATGGGTTACTTCTCCTTCTCCAAAGTGTTTGAATAATGGGCCAAAGGGGCACTCAAATGGGAAAAACTAGCTCAAATGATAAGCTAGGGTTTCAAGAGTGATTTTGGCAGAGTGAGGATAGGGAAGATTGTGGATGTGTAATGGGGAGCCTCCATCACCTATTTATAGGTTTTTAGTGGCGGAGTATTGACCCATGGTTTTTGGCACCACATGGTTTAGGTGAATTGTATAGGGTTTTTGCTTCTTTTTTTCCTCTTTTTTATATTTTGTATTCCCTTTTTAGAGGGTTTTTGCTATTTTTTGAGGAAATTTAAATTATTTTGGGGAAAAAAGGGGGTTTTGGGCCTTTTGGAGGCTTTTTAATGGTTTTTTAAGGTTTTGGAGGCAAATATGGTAGAAAATATAGACAAATGAGTCATGTAATGAGGTAGATGAGATGGTGAGCACTTTTTGGGTGTTAACAACAACAAAGATGTGACCAAGGAATTTGCTTTCAATTTTGATGGAGCTTGTTCTAACATTCGGGGGTTTCTGCTTCCAGTTTCAGAAATGTCCATTGCTCTCGCTACAGGCTTACCACAAACAGGGGAAATATGGTTTAAAGCTGGTCACTTGAAAAACCCTGACTCTTGGAAATAGTTTGTGAAAGTGGCTAATTCTTGTATTTGTTGGAAGAAGGGAGTTGAACGCAACTGTTTCACTGCTGAATGGGGTAATGCCATTTTCTTTTTGCAGAAATATTTGACTTGTGAAGGACGATATAGATTTGTCTTTCTTTATCATATTCAGCTTCTCCTTCACATTAAAGGAGAAGAATTGATGAACATTCCATACTTTTTGTGGGAGAGCCTGTCTAAAATGGTTTCAGCTGCCCAAAAGCGGCCTGATCAGCAACTTGGTAATAGCTTGTATCATCATGGATTAATTAAGTTGTTGATTGAGGAGGAATTACAAAAGAGAAACCTAACATGGGAACAATTTTTAGTGGAAAAAGGTTTTAGGAGCAGATTAGTGATGATCCACAAGATTCTGTATCGCCCCCTCTAGTAGTTCAGACAGAATTTGATCCAACACCAACATTTTCTGAACCAATTCAATCCCAACCATGTCCAAAGAGGCATAGAGATGATGAAGAGGTTAATAAAATTTCAGTTACGGTGAGAAGAAGATCTGCAAGGCTAGAAGGCATTTCTGAAGAAGTTATTGAAAAAGTTAGAACATCTGAAGATATGTTTTCGACAATACCCAAACGTCCAAGAACCCGTTATACATAGAGACATAATTTAGAGTCAACACCCCTATCAGAATTGGAAGCTACTTAGTTTTAAGACCAAGCTCAAAGGGAAGAAGACAAATCTAATCAAGTGGTAAGGCCTGATTCTCCTGGTTTAATTTCAAGTAAGTTACAGAAGAGGAGTAAGAAACTTCAGAAGCAAGTTCGTGAATTTCAAGTTTTGGATAAATATGTTAAAAATGAAAATGAAAAGTTAAAACAGAGGAGTAGACAATTACAGAGAAAGAATGGTGTTCTTAAGAAAAGACTGAAAATTTTGAGAAATCGGGCTCACCGATGGAGTTTTCAAAACAAAAGGTTGAGGAAACAAAATAAATTGCTTAGAGATAAATCAGTACTGAAGGAATCAGTACCACTGGCTGAGGATAATACAAGTTTGGAATTATTGGCTATAGTAGCTGCAGAAAACATTCTTCCTAGTACCTCTAAAAGTTCTAAAGATAAAGAAAAAGTCACAGATGTTCTCTATGAATTTTTTAATCAGATTCTTGATGATGTATGGACTAATACCCTGGATTTAGAATCAGCTGAAGTAAATACTATTAAATGGACTAGAAGAAATGATGAATTATATGACTTGGGCCTTATTTATCAACAACGATATAAATTTGAAGTACAACGTATGCAGGAAACTTGGTTTTCTGCTTACTTGATTCAAGAACAAAAGTGGAAGTCTAAGATACAGTCTTTACAGCAGCAATTAATGATTAAAGAAGAAGAAATGAGGCAAATGTTTCAATTTGCTGAGCAATCCATTTGTTGTAGAAGTCCTGCTAGAGTTTATTCAATGTACCTGCATGAACAATGGGTAGGCTTTCAAATGATTAGATTGAATAATAACAAAAATTTCATGATAGGAAATGTTGATGACTTTGTGGATATCTATAATGACTCATCTACAAGGGAAAATGATTTGTTGTGTGAACTTTATCAGTTTAAGTTCTTTCTAGAACATGAATTGGAATGGAATCCCAATCCTGTAGTAGGAGATATTTAGTTACGAGCCTTTTCATCTTTTATTCAGAATCAAATTAAGTGGGAAATAGGGATGAAATACTTTTATAAGTTGGAATTCCAGTATGAACTTCATGTCAGAGGAGATCATCCAGATCCTGAAGTGGCCTTTTCTAGTCACAGTGAATTCCTCAGGGATCCTATGACGGTGAAACAATTTAGAATGAATCAGAGATCAAAGTTACATAGTTTTGAAGAACTTAGATCTTGTGGGACTTTGGCCTCTTTGCAGGCCTCAGAGACCCATTGGAATTTGCTTCCTCCAGTACTCAAACAATGGGACCCCATGGGATACCCCTTTTTCTAGGTTTCCTTTTCAAGAACAAGTTTTTATGTGAATTCTCTACGAATAAATGGTACTCAATGGATTGGGTTAAGGTTCCATTTCCTTTTGCTCTGGTGCAGCAAAACTGAGTACAGTGTTGCTGTTGCAGAGAACTCTTCATGGATGGAAGTGGATCGTCATTTAGGCTTTTGGGAAAGAAATGGAGTAAGTCACCAATCTTACAGTTGGACTGAGCTACATCAGAATTTACTTAGTGGGGAATAAGTTGCATAGGGACATGCAACAAACTTCCTTCTAGGGTAGATACTTGGTGCTTGAATTGTTACCCAAAAGGTAGGTTTTCACTTGGATCTTCATTGTGTTGTTACTTGATAATATACCAGAGGATGTTAAAAAACTGTAATTGTTTTGTCAGGATTTCAAGTTTATTCAATGCACAATAGTGGAAATATCCATTTTGTTTATCTAGACTCTAAAGTATGATATTTCAAATCTAATGATTTTCCCAAATATGTCTTTTTTTGTTTATGTGAATTTGAACTTGTTCAAAATAAGTGTATAAATTTTTCCTTGGAAACTTACTAAATCCCATGCTTTGATATTTTATATTGATTTTACTATGTTTCATGTTAGTCTGGTTCTCTTTGGTGTTTGGGGATGTATTCACACCATGGTTCCATACCCTATTGTATTCCATGGATTTATCTCTGATATTTTTATGTCCCTATGGGAAATATAGCGATTGCAGGGACACAATTATATGTCTGTTCAAGATTTCTATTAAGGCACACCCAATGTTCGACATTAGAAATAAAATTTTGGTTTTTTTCCATTATTTAAATAATTATTTTTTCGTGTTTTCATTGGCTTTGCACTGATGATTTATTCAATAAATATAAGCTCAGGGGACTCTTCTGATAGGTGTCCAAGTAGACATCAGTGGCCATTGAATTCTAATGCACTGATAACCACCACCACCCAGAGATCCGTAACTTTCATTAATCTTAGATTTTATGGGTTTTGGGAACCCTCATTTGGTTTCATTTCACATTTTTTCTAAGGCGTGATAGGGTTCATCACTGCATCTGTATTGCCATGAATATGGCTTGGTTAAAACACAAGTAACAATAGAAAAAATCAATAAGTTACATTGTGTTTCATTGATTTAGTTCATCGAATCATGTTTTAAGCAGAATCTATACATGTTTGTGGATATCATGATTGTTTTTAGTTGCGTTCCCATGGGATCCGATGACTGTCTTGTTTAGTGTTTTTAGACAGTTTAATAACGTATATCTACACGCTTGGCCTAAGCCTATAAGTTGAGTTGTTGTTTCTAATTACATATGCACAAATGGAAATCGGACACATGGGTCTTATTTGGAATCGTGTCACTTAGCCCATCCTCCTGTTGGTTGCTTCGAGTTCATTCTAATGTAGATTTTCCTTGAGCAAGCTTGAACTTAAGCAGCCTATTGTCAATACTTTTGTATATACACACACATGTAGCTAATTCTTCACTATTTATGGAATTACTAGAACATTCCCAATTAGCTTCAAAGCCTTCAAACCTACCTTTGAACAGTTCTCAAATGCATTCACAAATTATTGTGCCAAAAAAAATGCTTTAGACAATTCTTCAATTCTACTCTTAGGTTTGTATACTTCCTATAGAGATCATCCTTCTGTTCTCATAACTCTCTAGACTGCTTACTTTCATCAGCTGTAGGTTATTCTTTCCTTTTCCTTCGTTCAGAGATAGATGTTCTTCTCAAGACATTTAAAAGGTGTCTTATCGATGATTGATACAAAAAACTAAGTCATACAATAAGTACCAAAGACAGGTGAAGATATTTATGTCAATCATATCCAAGGCTGGAGGAAGTCATTCACAACTTCATCACTGCCTATTTTCCTTATGTTAATGTTAGCAATCCGATCCTAGGACCTGTTTCTTAGCGACCACCATATACCTTTGAGTCCATCCTCCAACAATGAACTCAAGGTGTACCTAAGGTCTTTTAGAGACATTAAATGCAAGGGGCTTCAAATGCCCGCATAGGATGGTGTACTGTATCCTATTAGTATCAACTAGGCAAGAGCTAGGTACAAGAGACATCCATAGTGCCATTCTCTTAGACCACAATATGATAGTGTTTGGGGGAACAAACGGGTCTAATAAGATAAATGATCTGCACATTTTAGACTTGTAGACCAAGGAATGGAGGTAGGCTTGCATTCGAGGAACTCCACCATCCCCACGAGAGAGGGGGAGGAAATTACTTGATTGATGTTCATATTCTGAACTTGAAGCTAATGAAATGGATTTCCCTTGATGTGAATGGGATCTTATTGCTCCCAAAGATAGCCACACTACAATTTTCTATTGAAAACATGCTTGTGGTATAAGGTGGATATTCTGGATACCATTACTTGGGAGAAGTTGATGTTTTGGATCTTGAAACCTTAAATTGGTCTAGAGTACAAATATTGAAACCTTAACATCTTGCAAATTTTCGCCAAATCTCTCGAAATTAAATTCCTTGGAAACACTACTAAATCCCATAATCTGATATTTTTATAGTGATTTTAGGAAAAACTTCGACCTTTTATTTCATGTAAATGAACCAACTAAACTATACTTGATTTGTTACAAGTAGTTATAGAAGGACCATGTTCACATGAAACTATTAGCATTGATTGCGAGGTAACCAGTCCTGCAACCTCTTACAGATCCATTTTTTTCCATAAACCTGAAATAATGCTGAAAAGGTTATACTTGCAGTCACTGCCCTTTTTAATCTATCTCTGTGAAGATAGTTATTTGTATCAGACACGACTTTTGCGAGAGGGAGCTATTTTTGGCAATATGGCAGTGAAGTTTGTCATTGATGGCAATTGAATGAAGACAGAGCCACAAGCAGGAATGATGACAAGCAATGTGAAAAGAGAAGATGACAGTGGCAGCAAACAGAGTAGATGGTTATGGCAGAGACAATGAAAGAGAAGCATAATAAAGAGAGAGGGAAATATAATGTCTACCTGTGTACTCTTCCAATGCATTATGAAGAGAGGGAAATGCATAAGCAGAAATGAGAGAGCACTATGATGATGGAAATCTAACTGGAATCGATGGTCTTCCATTCCAAGAGAAGGATTTTGATACTGATGTAAACTACTTCTATAGATGTGGCTGATCAGATAAACAAACTTGTCATGGTTACAGGAGATGTAGAAACCTGTAGAAAGAATTTGGCAGAAGCATGTAAAAAGGATTTGGCAGAAACATGTGACAAGGATTCTAGTCCTGCATTTACATTGCTTGTTGATGCTAATGATTCTCTGAATATTACAAACCAAGAGGATGAAAGTTGTTCTCTATCAATCATGGACAAACAAGTGCAAATACACACTTCTCGCAATATAGATATAGAAGGGAAAAATACTTCTATAGAAGAAGGTGCATTGCAATCTCGTATCAATCATGTTAATGAAACCCAAAAATCCAGTGAAGAGCAAACATGTAAAGATGGTGTCTGCATTCGATGGACCAGTGAATGGATGCCAAACCTCTAGCCAACTTGCTTGTTTTAGAAGAAGAAGTTGTAGACATTGGAGGAGATCGAGGAGAAAGGAGCTATAAGAAGCCCAAGCTGTGTTTACAGAAGCTCGAGAAGCATACATGGTACTATGCAGCAGATAGGTTATTTATGCAAATTGGCAGGTTTAAAGTAACCATTGGAAGCTCTTGAAGGAAGGAGGCTGGTTAAATGTCTGATCGAAGCCAAAGGAACATACCCTGCAGCAAGAAACAGCAAGGAAATGTGCCTGGGAAGATTTCTGAGGGTAAAGGATCGTGGACCGTCCGATCACGATGATCGACAGTGGAGATCACATTTGGCGTTAAGGTTTAAACCACATTGGTTGTGTGGATGAGTATTTAATGTGTTTATAATGACAGGCTTCACTAATGTTCATTGACGCGTAGTGCAAAGATAGTGTGGGAGCTCTGGGTGTTTGGTTCTCTGTGAGAAGAACACCAGCCTGGAGCTCGGGATGCCTATGTGGCCCCCTATCTTTTGCTACACGTGGCATCTCTATTCGACGTGGATGATGATATGACAACGTTGAGATGTTGCAGACGTGGCACTAATGTGTTGTAGACGTGGCAGTAAGTATCGTTGATGGAAAGTGTTACTTCGCAGCAAGATTCGTGAGCAAAGTTTTGGTGGACTGCCAAAAAGATAGCGAAGCTCCAAAAGCGTTCGATGTGTTTAAACAATAGCCTATCAGAAGTTTTAGCAGTACACTAATATATTTGGTAAACAGCCAAAGGCTATCATAAATTTTAGTATAAATATTTAAGATATAGTGTAAAACTTTGTTAGCAAAGTTTAAACAAATAGAGAAAAGACTAAGTATGGTTATAACTAAAACTAGTTTAACTGATCTACTTGTTAGTTAATAATCTTTTTGCACATTAAGAGTTTTAATGAAAGAGGTGTGAAGTCTATGAGGAGACACATTGTTTCATGAAGAGGTGTGAGGAAAGTGTATAAGTATGGATATATCATATGAAGAAGAAGTGTGACTACGGTTGATACATTGAAGATCGAGAACAAACCAAAGAGAGCAACAGTCCAAGAAGTAAATGCATAATTAACAAGGGTGGAAGGGTGGTGCTAGGGCAAGTTGGTGCCTGCAAAGGGAAGTAGGTGCTCCTTGTCAGTTGTAGCTAACTAAACAGGGGGTTGTAGCCTCCTACCAGTTAGTTAACATATATCTACAGGCTTGGCATAAGCCTGTAAGTTGAGTTGTTGTTTATAATTACATATGCACAAATGGAAATTAGACACATGGGTCTTATTTGGAATCATGTCACCTAGCCCATACTCCTGTTGGTTGCTCTGAGTTCATTCTGATGTATATTGTCCTTGAGCAAGCTTGAACTCAAGCATCCTATTGTCAATACTTTTTTATATCCACATGCTTAATATCCCTACAAGAGGGCTAAGGAGAATGCCCATAGATCTATTTGGGTGTTTTTGCAAGTGTGTTATGTGTCTTGGGGATGACCAAATAGATGAAAAGCTACAACAACTAATTGTCTATGGGCCTACCTTTCACTTGGAGTACATTGATAGGTTCCTTGCAAACAATACCACATGTCCACTTTGTCTCATTATTTATATTCCCTTGAACATAGAAAATTATCTCATTGCAAGTAACATGGAACTAACTCCTACATTTATGGAACTAACTCCTAACTCCTAAAGTTCTTAAGTAACATGGATGCAAAACAGAGTGGACTTCCTTCTATTTAGGTTCCTGGTCTAGGTCTTGCACGTATCCTTACGCCTTTGAAAATAATGGCATACAAGTAGGGAATACCAACATGAGAAGGGAACCCATGATTTAACCTTGCATCCACCTCACTAGTGAACCAACAAACTATTACAGTGAACCAAACTGGATAATAAAACTATGTATTGAAGAGACTAGGCATTCAAATCCTTCTTTTGGGAACTTGGATTCCAACATCCCAAGTTTGGAACTAAACAACAACTTGGGGAAGGTTCCATCCCCTATTGGCTTCAAATTTTGATATGATTGGCAGACAATTAGTATGATTATACTTTTGATCAATGTGTTGCATCTTCCTCTTGCCTCCTGGGTGATTGTACAATGTATTTAAGGCATATCCATATTCATTATCACGTGGACTATCCTGTAGCCATCTCTGGAGGTGTTTTTACATCTAGGAATTTTGTTTGTGTATTTTGACTACGTTTCATGTTAGTCTGGTTCTCTTTGGTGTTTAGGGATGTATCCACACCATGGTTCCATACCCTATTTTATTCCATGGCTTTATCTCTGATATTTTTATGTCCCTATGGGAAATATAGCAATTGCAGGGACACAATTATATGTCTGTTCAAGATTTCTTGTAAGGCACACCCAATGTTCGACATTAGAAATAAAATTTTGGATTTTTTCCATTGTTTTCATTAGCTTTGCACTGATGATGTATTCAATAAATATAAGCTTAGGGGAGTCTTCTGATAGGTGTCCAAGTAGACATCAGTGGCCATTGAATTCTAATGCATTGATATCCACCGCCACCCAGATATCCACCACTTTCATTGATCTTAGATTTTATGGGTTTTGGGAACCCTCATTTGGTTTCATTTCACATTTTTCCTAAGGTGTGATAGGGTTCATCACTGCATCTATATTATCATGAATATGGCTTTGTTTAAACACAGGTACCAATAGAAAAAATCAGTAAGTTACATTGTGTTTCGTTGATTTAGTTCATCGAATCATGTTTTAAGTAGAATCTATACATGTTTGTGGATATCATGATTGTTTTTAGTTGCTTTCCCATGGGATCCGATGACTGTCTTGTTTAGTGTTTTTAGACCAACATTTATATGTAAATGGATAATCCCAAGAGATATTTTCATGCATATAGGATTTCATATGTGGGATGTGGGTATCTTCATGATAAGTTTTCAATTTTTTTTGCTTGGTTTTGAAGGTGTATTCGTTGGGATAAAAATTACAAATGTGTGAATGCAATTTTGATGTTTTCATATTTGGGTATTAAATTTATTTATAATTTTTAGATATTATTATGGGTTTAACAAGATGACCATCTAGTTGTGGGGATTATAGGGGTGTTGTGGAGGATTTTTATGGTGATTTTAGGAAAAACTTCGACCTTTTATTTCATGTAAATGCACCAACTGAACTATACTTGTTTTGTTACAACTAGTTATAGAAGGGCCATGTTCACTAGGACTATGTGCTGGACATGAAACTATTAGCATTGATTGCAAGGTAATCAGTCCTGCAACCTCTTACAGATCCATTTTTTTCCATAAACCTGAAATAATTCTGAAAAGGTTATAGTTGCAGTCACTACCCTTTTTAATCTATCTCTGTGAAGATAGTTATTTGTATCAGACACGGCTTTTGCGAGAGGGAGATATACCAGTACTTGTGGAATTATCAGAATCAGACACTGCTTGGGCTTCTCCAAAAGTGAATTCTCTGTCATCACTCCTCCATGTCACCTTTGCCATGTCTTTGTCCTCCAACTTGCTTGCCATGCTTGTCCATGCTTGTCTACAGGCTTGGCCTAAGCCTGTAAGTTGAGTTGTTGTTTATAATTACATATCCACAAATGGAAATCGGACACATGGGTCTTATTTGGAATCCTGTCACCTAGCCCATCCTCCTGTTGTTTACTCCAAGTTCACATTCTTCTCAATCTTTGACCAATTCAATGTCATTGCTTTTCCAAGGTATAAAACTATTAATTGCATCCGCTAAATACTTGCATTGATTACTTCTATGCTTAAGCTTGATTTCATAATCAGGATCAACCAGAATTGATTGTGGGCACACAAGATAATATCCATCACCTAATTTTTCCCCATTAGGCATGACAAAGTTTGGTTCAATTCTTTTGATGTAACCCTTTGCAACCTTCAATTGACCATTAAAATATGTTAGTAAACATTTGTTTCCATTCAATCCCGCATCTGAAGATGGTAATTGCGGTTGAACCTTCCAATAAACAAATTCCTGTGAGATTCCTCGGAATAAGAATGGAATATTAAATATAGAAATAAAGAGGCTTAGAACTTACCTATTGTATTGATTTTCTAATTGGGTCACGATTATTTTTTCCCGAAGTCAAAGGAGTTTGTTTTGGCAAAGCATGATGAGGACTCAGAGAAGCCTGTTAGTAAATAAATACTTATAAGATATAGTGAAATAACGATTATAACATTGCACTAAATATTAAATAGTTTCAAAACTCATTGTTTACTTTGGAGTATGAAATGTATTAGACTTTGGAGTATGAAATGTATTAGATGGTCTAGGAGCCATTGTATTTTTTTCCAATGAACCTTGACTAGGATTATTCTGGAGACTCTCCTAAAAAATAAATACTTGTGAGTGATTTTCAAAGAATGGAAAAAATAAGAGTTGGTTTAAAAAACTACATGGATTGGGGTGACTGGATTAAGAGGTGACAGTTGCGGAGGTCCTCGATTAGATTCAACATATGACATGGCAATATTACTCTTCCTATATAATAGTTTGCATTAGATATCATGAAATCAGAAGATAAAGGGTTAGGATGCAAAAACAATAATTCATATATTACACACCCTACAACAATACGATCATGCTCATGTTAGCATTATGATTTTGAAATCCCCAACTTCAAAGATGGCCTACAGAAAAAAAATAAATTCTACACATGCAATCCTTACATTGTTGGATTTTGGAACAACTCTGCCACTTTCTTTCCCCACCTCCATGGCAACTTTCCATTCCATTAATTCTTCAACATCTTTTTTCAATCTTCCGAGTAGCTTGTCTTTTTCTCTTAATTTCTCTTTAGTATTTTGAAATTCCTTCTTGTAGGAACGCTCTTTTCCAAATAATACAGTTGGAGTGACTCCGAATACAACCCCACGTACACGACCCCTCCTCTCAGGACCCAAAACTATAGAAAGGGCATCTTGCTTTGTAGCATATGTAGGAGACTCTGACTCATTTTGTGTCGATTCAATTTGATTCTAGCAATGTCAACATTTCAACAAATTCATATAAGAAACATCATTAACTCAAAAAAAAGCATAAATGATACAAGAATAGGTTCAGAACTTACTATTTTCTCCACAATGAATGATGACATTGGAGTGCCATCCTTCTTTTTATGGCATTTCATCCACACATCAGCCCTAGTTATAGGCTTATCACTTGGACCACGAGATTGATTCTAGTATCAACAAATACAACAATCTAGTTAACTATATTTAAAGTTGTTAATTGTGAACAAATAATAGAATTTGTTGCAACTTACGAGGTCATCTTCAACCCTAAAGTAACCTCTATGACCAAAAGTGTGGATCTCTTGTTCTAATGCCCTATTTTCCTTATTTGTTTTTGACCTCTCCTGCAACTCAATAAAAAAATAGATGCTAAGATTATATTTGATTGTATGAGAGGATTCAAAATCAATGATGATAACATCCAAATCTGTCTTTCATTTTTACCTTGAATTTAGGGTCAGATCGTAATCTAACAAATTCAATCCAATCAATTTCATTTACTCCAATAGGAAGGTTTGCAATCCTCTCCTCAGTTGTTTCGTATTTCAAATAGTATTTCTTATACAAATTATATCTATAGGTTCTCAAGCATTGAGATATTGCTTTATGACACCATTGCTTTGCTGACAGATCTATTTGATAGGTACGCTACAATAGATAAACAATCCATTATTAGATACAAGCATTATTTGAAACTAAACCTATCACACACAAGCTCAATATGCATCAATAAAGTTTATAATAAGTTGATGCTCACATTGATTGCACTCCACATGTCTTTCTTTTGCACTTCAGACACTTTTTTCCATTCCATGTGCTTGATGCCTAGAATTTCCCTTGCAAGAACACCTAAAAATGAGGAGAATTTCTCTGAATGTGGACCAATAGGCTGGCCCCTCTCATTAAATTGAATTTCAGGAAATGCAATGTCCTCTATAGTGGTTCCAAAGAGACATTTTGTTGGTCCTCTACTCCTTTTCACATTTATTGCAATACTAGCTTGGGTAGATGCATTTGCATCTTCTAAACCATGCTCTTGTTGTGGTGGATCCTGATCCAAAACATGCTCTTGTTGTGGTGGATCGTCCTCCAAAAAATGATCTTGTTGTGGTGGTTCTTGTTGAAAATTTTCTGGAAAAACAAACCAATACCCCTCTTGAGACAATGACAATATGAAATCTTGAAATACTTGTATAGGACAAAAAATGTTTAGAAATGATCATACCTTCCAGTGGTTCTTTCACATCTTTCTCGAGAGTATGTGCATTAGAATTGTTGTCGACACTATAGCAAGTAGATTCACTTTGTAATGGGACAGTGGATCCCGATGCTATATTTTGTTGGAATTTGTTTCCCATCTTAGAGCCTATGGTCAAGTATATTATGAATTTTTTTAATATAATTGTTTATTTATTAAAAAATAAATAATAAGTTACCATCATGTTTAAAATATTTACCTGAAGTTGTGCCACATATAACATTGTCATTTCTTTTGGTAATGCGGCCTCACTTTGTTAAAAGTGATGTATTGCAACGTCTTAATTTAATCCTATTAGCTCCCTACAAATATGGATTGCAACTCGTGCTCAAAGAAAGTTAGCCAATTTTTAAGGTATAAAAGAAAGGACAATAATTGTTAAAAAAATATTGAAGTTATGGAAATCCCAAACAAAAAAAATAATGTCTTACTTTGATATGGACATCCGCAAATAAACTGCATAACAAAAAAAAAAAATTATTAACACATCGTTGAAACAATCCAACTAACACAATCCTGAAAATTAAATAGTATTTATGAACATTATACAAATATCTTTAACTCATTCATAACAAAATGTCTAACAATGTATACTAAAATATAGAGGGTGCTTTTTGGGAATACTCTGTGGTCAAAATTTTTACAGGAAAAATATATGAATCTAATGTTATTAACTGGTTCAGGATGCTACTGCATCTTGGACTGCTCAGGATGCTACTGGAACTTATGACTCTAAGATACACTCTCTTCTTCTATTTAGATTTTTCGGGTATTCTTTGATGTGTAATCTTCACATGCTTCATCGAATATTCTATTATTAAACCTTTTAATTCATATTTCTGTCTTTTGCAGATTTTGATTATTTAACTAATTAAAATCTCAATGGACATCTTCTAGGTTTGCTAGCTTCACACTGTTAACACCCAAAAAGTGCTCACTAGCTCATTTCCCTATTCACATGACCCATTTGTCCACTTTTTCAGCATCTGAGCCTCCAAAACCAACAAAAGGTCACCAAAAGACCTTAGTACACCCCTTTTTCTATTAAAAAAGATTATTTTTCCAAGAAAATCATAAAAAACCCTCAAAAAGGGTCCAAATTCCCAAAAATATTAAAAAGGGAATTAAAATATTATTTTTTCAAAAAAGGAAAAAGGAGGGAAAAGTACCTAAACCATGTTGGTCAATACCATTTGGTTTCCACAAAACCACAAATGGTATTCCTCACCACCAAAACCTATAAAAAGGTGGTAGGGGCTCCTCATTTCACATCCTTCCATTATCTCATCCTTATGCTGCTGAAATCTCCCCTGAGCACTTTTAGCCATTGAAGCAACCTTGGAGAAGGAGACCTCTTGGAGTTTGGAGCTACTCATCTTGGGAGTTGCTCAACATCAACCTTCACCATTGAAGGTAATATCGCAAGCACTTGCTTGCCCCCCCCATTTTTCAATACAAAAAATTATTTCTTATGTTTCTTGTTCTTGATTTTGACATGTTTACATTATTTGCTTAGATTCTTGCTTAGATTCATGAAAAGTATTGTTTATTTAGTTTATTGTTTTTATTTCTATTGAAACTGCTGCTACTAGTTAGCAGGTGCCCATAGCACTAAGCCTGGTTGCAAAACCGGGCCAACAGATTTTGGCGACTCCGCTTTGGTTTGAACTTTAGATCTCTAGTTTTGCCTTTAAATCTTAGTTTTTATGAGTTTTTAACCTTTAGATCCATAGATCTGCCATCTTAGACAGCAGATCCATTGCTGTTCTGAGATTTGCCCCCATAAACAGCCCGAAATTTTCAATTTTCGGGTTAGTTTCTCGGTTTCCGTGCACGGCTTCCGCCTCGCGGCTTTTTGCCAGACAGTCGCGCGGTCCATCGCGACTTTTCTGCCTTTTTCCGCGCGGTCCATCGCGGATTTTTTCCAGACAGTCGCGCGGTCCATCGCGACCTTTCTGCATTTATCCGCGCGGCTCATCGCGACTGTGCGGTCAAAACCCGCGCTGCTCATCGCGACTGTGAGGCCTAAACCCGCGCGGTCCATCGCGACTGTGCGTCCAAAACCCGCGCGGTCCATCGCGACTGTGCGTCCAAAACCCGCGCGGTCCATCGCGACTGTGCGGCCAAAACCCGCGCGGCCCATCGCGGCTGTTCGTCCAAAACCCGCGCGGCTGAATTTTTTCATTCGGCCATTCCGATTTTGAAAAATATTTTTTACTGTACTTTCTGCCCATAGCACATTTTTTACAGTATTTGCATTCTGCATATTTTACAGCTTTGAAAATTTTTTTACTATTTAAAAGTGCATATTTAGAAATCTTTTTCAAAATTTTCAAGAAAGGGAAAGAAAGACTCATTTTGCATTTTCATCTAGATTCAAGTTTTTTCTTGTTTACTTCTTTAGAATCTTGCCCTTAGCAATTTTTCTTGAAACGAAGAAATCCATTTATTTCTTTTAAAAAAAGGAGTTTATCATTTGCTTTCATAAATCCAAGAAATCCTTTATTTTTTGAGTTATCTTTTGAAAAGCATATTAATTCCTTTTAGTGAAAAAAGTCTTAAATATTTGCTTTTTATTTTCGAAAAATCCTTTATTTTTTGAAAATTTCCCTTAAAGCATTTAATTTTTTCAAAGTTCAGTTTACAACACCTCACGTGCACTCACACGATCACTTAATTGAACTAAGCCTTAAAACGTACCTTAATTTGAACACACTTTTAACCCCACTTGGGGAACACTAAAAGAATTCTTGTAGCTAGGTAGTATTGGGGGGATAGGTGTTCCAATAACACCCCTCAGTTCATACATCTGAGACATAGAAGTTGTCCAATTAGGGAGCTAAAATCTCTTAGTACTTTTTGGCGCGGTCACAACCGGTTTGTGGGAAGGCCTCTCCCTTAGGAGGGTTGAAGTCGCGAGGATGGTTCCGGAAGCCTGAGTGGGATACCGAAACCCATTCAGTAACCGAAGGGCTACCATTCGCAGTTCTCGGGATATCCCTGTATTGGGATATTGCGATCAAAGGACCAAACGGCAGATTTACCTTTTCTCGACGCGTCATGAACGGAGTATCCTAGTAGCCTGTCTTTTTAGGATTGATTACCCGGTGTCCCTCCCGGTAGGGGGATATCTAGCCGTTGTCTCAACATTCATATCGTCTGACTTGGATTTCATCACCTTGCAGAGGATATCGTCTGTTTGAGTCACAATACTTTTAGATTAGGTGTTTGCATGATCTTTACCACCTTTTGAGTCTAGTTACACCTATTTTTTCTAGGAGCCGCTTGCATGTTGGTATTCTGACCAGTTGTTGCATTCCTCCACTTATTGTAGCACAGCTGCTAGAATAAGTGCATTTTTTGAGGATTGATTTTTTGGCCTGTGAGCCTTCTTTTTTTTTTTTTTTTTTTTAAGAAATAATTTTTTGTATTGAAAAATGGGGGGGCAAGCAAGTGCTTGCGATATTACCTTCAATGGTGAAGGTTGATGTTGAGCAACTCCCAAGATGAGTAGCTCCAAACTCCAAGAGGTCTCCTTCTCCAAGGTTGCTTCAATGGCTAAAAGTGCTCAGGGGAGATTTCAGCAGCATAAGGATGAGATAATGGAAGGATGTGAAATGAGGAGCCCCTACCACCTTTTTATAGGTTTTGGTGGTGAGGAATACCATTTGTGGTTTTGTGGAAACCAAATGGTATTGACCAACATGGTTTAGGTACTTTTCCCTCCTTTTTCCTTTTTTGAAAAAATAATATTTTAATTCCCTTTTTAATATTTTTGGGAATTTGGACCCTTTTTGAGGGTTTTTTATGATTTTCTTGGAAAAATAATCTTTTTTAATGGAAAAAGGGGTGTACTAAGGTCTTTTGGTGACCTTTTGTTGGTTTCGGAGGCTCAGATGGTGAAAAAGTGGACAAATGGGTCATGTGAATAGGGAAATGAGCTAGTGAGCACTTTTTGGGTGTTAACAGATTGCCCCCTGATGTGTGAGGGCAGGAGCTCATCGTATGGCCGATAGACATCATAGTTCTTTTGTCCTTTTTTCTGGGGTTTAGGGGAGAGAAGAGACCGGTTGGAGACTAGAGCCACGGCCTTTGGAAGCTGCAAAAACAAAAAATATTACATGGCCTCAATATGAATGAGGTATAATCTCTGATAAAGGACGAGGCGGGCATTCCCATGCTCGTATCAAGACATATACAAAACAATTAGTCCCAAGAAGGGGGATCTAATACGTAAAGAAATATACTGGTACATCATAATGGTCCATAGGGGACATTATTGTGGGATAACTCATGATCATGGGTGATCTCAATAACTGATACACTGGAATAACTATTGAACTGCTGAAACTGAAGGTGTCCAACATCTGTATGGACTCAATGACTGTGAGCCATGTGGAATACTGTCGCCATACGCAACCCGGATATCTATAGAAAAAATGTAACTGGTTGTATCCATAGGTAGACTCTCAAATGTGGAGGAGTCAGGAGGTATCCGGGGTCTTCGACTAATAACTGAACGGACCAATACCCTGTGCGAGTCTCAACGATGCGATCAAGGTGTTGAAGTCGAGCATGTGAGAAACAACCATTCGGAGAGGCACTGAGGATTCCTCTCGAAATGATTCGTAGGCACTCATCATAAATGGTAATGAGTCCAAGACACAGGGACCTCTAGGTCTATCCTCTGGAATCAATGTGGTTGTCGTCGACAGAGGGAGACCAGCAACTAACAAGGCAATGATGTTTCCTTGATAGGAGTACGAGGTGTAGAACTGAAGTGATGTAGTACTGATGGTAGGACTGACATACTTGTGGGGAAGGGAAATAACTGGGTCCAAAAAAAATGGGTAGAATCAAACTTCCTTTGTTCAGAGCATGATGACATGGTTGACCTGGCAGCGTAGGGAACTGACTTGTAGGTGTGGGGATCATTGCTTTGACTGAATGGTATATATTGACTCTGGGGGGGAGGACGAGCTGATGATAGCTGTCGAGGGAGTTTCAGGGTGACATACTGCAGAATACTCTTAACAAAGGCGACCAAAATGGGGAAGCTGCTATGTGAGTAGACATGATGTGTTGTAGCGCCAAGAGGCACCATTCTTCCTTCTTCGTAGTTTTAATGAGCTCCAAGAAGGGATAAAAGTGTGCTCTGAAATGGTACGGTCCTGTAGATTTTGTGAGCCCAGGACGGCGCATGCTCATGGTTGCTTTCATGTTTAGAGAGTCTGAAAACGGTAAGTGGACTCTGTTGGTGTTTCTTTTTCGTAAGTTTAGTCTCCAAGGCCCGAAAAAGCATAAAATGATGCGAATGGAGAACTCTTCTAGCCGATGTGACTAGAGTATACCTTTTTCGTAATTAGTCTACGAGGTCCGGAAAAGGGGTAAACTTATACCAGGTAGACGCCCTTTCAGATACGTTTAGCGAGCATGAAAGGAAGCAAGATTGCTCGGCGATCTTTTCATTGTTTTAGGAGTCAAAAAAGAGCTTAACAGAAACTCCCTAAGTGCCTTTTTCGTAAAAGGGGTTGCTCGGCCCGAAAAAGGGATAAAATTATACCGAACAAAAATGGACTGATGAGGGCGAGAAAGGGTCTCAAGCATCGTCATCAGTGCGGAAAACTGGATCCGGCGACATAAGGATTGTCGGAAACGGAGAATGGCCGGTGTGGCACGCACACCGAGGTTATGTGGGGGGCAGAAAAAACGCCCTGAAAATCAGGACGTGACAGCGAGGAATGTTCTCAAGCATCATCACGAGCGCGGAAAACTGAATCCGGTGATATAAGGCACATCGAAAACAGGGAACGGCCGATGTGGCACGCAAACCGAGGTGACGAGGGGGGCATGGAAAAAAAATGCCCGAAAAATCTAGGCGTGAGAGCGAGAAATGATCTCTATCATCGTCACGAGCGCGGAAAATTGAATCCGGCGATATAAAACTCGTCGAAAATGGATAACGGCCGATGTGGCACGCAAACTGAGGCGACGAGGGGGCATGGTAAAAAATGCCCAAAAAATCTGGGCGTGAGAGCGAGAAATGATCTCAAGCATCATCACGGGCTCGGAAAAATGAATCCGACAGTGCAAATGGTGCGAAAAACGGAGGTCATAAGGACTCCGGAATGGTTAAAGGAAAGAACTAGGTTAAAAAATTGCTACAAATAAAGGTGATCCCACCAAGCGAAGGATGCAGTGGTGGGGAGAAATGATGACCCGTGGGGGCAAAATACTAGGTGTATCAAATCAACTGAAATATACAAGTGACATGTGACCTCAAAAATGGTTGAGATCACGAATATGAAAAAGTGAGCAGGGTTAATGACCTGCCCCCATGCTATGTGCATGGGGTTTGTGATTGTGGATCACATATGTGTTGGTTTTAACGATGGGCTCATTGAGGTGTTGAGATAGAGATGATGGGGAAGGTTCAAAATGATTGATCATGCCCCCTATCCCGGGGTCGAGGTAATCTATTATGCCCCCTAACTCAGAGGTGTCAATGTGGTGCAGATGTTGTCTCAGAGAGAGATCAATAGGGCATTGAGCAACTGCTGGCGGGGTGTTATACCATGAGGCTGTGGGTCGTGGTGGCATACTGAAGTGATGATATGATGATGGGGGATTTTCTTTGTGGGGTGGATGCCCCCAGTATCTCCGACGAGGATCACGATGATGATGAGTAGGCAAGGTTTTGGGCCTGCCCCCATGTTGTGGACATGTGGTTTCCTGGTCGATTTGAAAGGGTTGAACCTGTGTGTCAAAGGGATCAATGGAAGGGGCCGACCGGACAGAGGGGTATCCAGTGGAGATCGTATAAATGAGTCACAATACTTTTAGATTAGGTGTTTGCATGATCTTTACCACCTTTTGAGTCTAGTTACACCTATTTTTTCTAGGAGCCGCTTGCATGTTGGTATTCTGACCAGTTGTTGCATTCCTCCACTTATTGTAGCACAGCTGCTAGAATAAGTGCATTTTTTGAGGATTGATTTTTTGGCCTGTGAGCCTTCTTTTTTTTTTTTTTTTTTTTTAAGAAATAATTTTTTGTATTGAAAAATGGGGGGGCAAGCAAGTGCTTGCGATATTACCTTCAATGGTGAAGGTTGATGTTGAGCAACTCCCAAGATGAGTAGCTCCAAACTCCAAGAGGTCTCCTTCTCCAAGGTTGCTTCAATGGCTAAAAGTGCTCAGGGGAGATTTCAGCAGCATAAGGATGAGATAATGGAAGGATGTGAAATGAGGAGCCCCTACCACCTTTTTATAGGTTTTGGTGGTGAGGAATACCATTTGTGGTTTTGTGGAAACCAAATGGTATTGACCAACATGGTTTAGGTACTTTTCCCTCCTTTTTCCTTTTTTGAAAAAATAATATTTTAATTCCCTTTTTAATATTTTTGGGAATTTGGACCCTTTTTGAGGGTTTTTTATGATTTTCTTGGAAAAATAATCTTTTTTAATGGAAAAAGGGGTGTACTAAGGTCTTTTGGTGACCTTTTGTTGGTTTCGGAGGCTCAGATGGTGAAAAAGTGGACAAATGGGTCATGTGAATAGGGAAATGAGCTAGTGAGCACTTTTTGGGTGTTAACACACACCCTTTCAAATATCTGTTTTAATGAACTAATTAATTAATTAACTAGTCAATTAATTCATAAATTAACTTCAAGCCTGTAGGCTTCATTTGTTGATGTATATGTAACTTCGGAATGTATTTCACCCATGTATTTTAATATCTATTTTAATGAACTAATTAATTAATTAACTAGTCAATTAATTCATAAATTAACTTCAAGCCTGTAGGCTTCATTTGTTGATGTATATGTAACTTCGGAATGTATTTCACCCATGTATTTTATCTATGTATATTGTACTCCTATAGAGATGTTATTATTCCTCTATACAAAAGTGTCGTCATTTGTATTGACAAGTGTTGCAAGTGTCGTGACTTACCAATGGGTTATTAGACCACAATGTGTGTGGTCGGCCCTGATTAAGTTAACCATGGGTTATTAGGCTAAGTTAGACAAGTCGACCCCATTGGTTTATTGGGCAAGATAGGACAAGTATAAATAGAGATCGGGATATCTCTAGTTCATCATTCACTTACTCACTCTTCCATCACTCGGAAAGTGGCGCACATGTGAGGAGGAGGATCAATTTCTAGGAGAAGACTATCTCTTGTACTTTGGTTGTATCATTGCTCTCTCTATCTCTGAGGAAGTTGTGGGGTTTTTCACCTTTATGGTTTTCCCTAGTGAAACTCTGTGTGTCTATTGTCTCATGTGATTGCTTGGTGTGATTGATATGCATTGTTATACTTGATATGTTGTACATGTTATTCTCTTAGTAAAGATCCTAGAGTATATTGAATTAATGCTCAAAAATTAACATGGTATTAGAGCTTCCCTGAGAAGAAGACATTGTGCAGTGGTGGAAACTAGGGTTTCTTATTTATTGGGTTTCTCTCCACAGATTTTGGAAAAACAGTAAGGTAGATTGACTCTACTCATCAAGGAGAATCTATTTGTCCAATCAGAATTCAATTCTGAGCACTTTCAGTTTTGGTCCTAAAAATTAGGGTTTCCACAAAAATAGGAATTTCTAAAATCTGAAGACATAGTTGAAAGCTCCTTGGAAAAATCGAAGTTTAGAGCTTTGGATCGAGATTTTTGTTTGGGTGAAGCTCCGGGAAACTCAAACCCTAATTCAGCATC
Source organism: Larix kaempferi (assembly GCA_027924585.1). NCBI lineage: Eukaryota > Viridiplantae > Streptophyta > Pinopsida > Pinales > Pinaceae > Larix > Larix kaempferi. The sequence continues at coordinate 1,775,407 of BSBM01000445.1, forward strand.
CTCCCTAGTGAATCCGGGAAGACTAAAAGGCATTTCTGAAGGGTGAAACTTTGAATATCTCAAATTCTGAATATACCAGGCTGATCAGCTCATCAAGGCGCATCTTTCTATCATTTCAGAAGTTTGAAATTTACATCCTGAATTTTTAGGGTTTCTTTGACAAACCCTAATCCGGGATTAGATCCAGTTTTCAGCAAATCAAGTGGTAAGACCTAAATCTTTTCTATTTCCATTTGAAGTACTCTTTAAAGATGTCTCACCACACCAAGCTTGAGGATAATCTTGAACGGGCTGATAACTTCCGAGCATGGAAGTATAGGATTGGGTTAATCCTGGAAGAAAATGAATTGGATACTTACATAAGGGAAGAGGTCCTTGTCCCAGAGGAAGAAAAGGCTAAGGCCTTACATGGGAATAACTTGGTCAAGGCAAAGAGGATCATTGTTGATTCTATCAAGGACCATCTCATCCCACATGTCTCATCTCTAAAGACACCCAAGGCAATGTTTGACTCTTTGACCAAGCTGTTTGAAGGGAAGAACATAAATCAGAAGATGACTCTGCGGAACCAATTGAAAGGGGTAAAGCTTCAGAATGGAGAGACCATTCAATCCTATTTCTCCAAGGTCTCTCAGATCAAGGAACAACTTGAAGTTGTGGATGAAATGGTGGAGAATGGTGAAATTGTCATGACCACTCTGAATGGCCTACCTAAGTCATGGGATTCCTTTATTCAAGGAATTTGTGCTAGAAGGAAGTTGATCTCCTTCAGTAGACTATGGGAGGAATGTTCACAAGAAGAAACAAGGCTTGTGGCATGAGAAGAAAATATGGGGAATGAAGATCAAGCTCTCACAGCTCACACCAAAAGAAGCAAGCCTAAGAAGGAGCACTCTCAGTACAAGAAATCCTCTCACACCCACCAAAAGAATAGGAAAGATATGAGATGATTCACATGTAATGAGAAGGGACACTTTGCTGTAGATTGTCCCAAGAACAAAAAGGACAAAAAATAACTTCAACCAGAAGAAGAAGGGTAGCAAGAGAAGGTACCATGCTCATGCTGCTGAGGATGATGAACCTCCAAAGAAGAAGGCTAGGGAAAAAAGTGATGATTCATCAAGTGAAGATGAATATGTTCTAATATCCGCTCTCACAGGTACTATCTCTCATGGATGTAATGATTGGATTATTGATAGTGGGGCTTCCAAACACATGACTGGGTTTAAAGAATCTTTTGTAAATTTATCTAAACATGAGTCACCCCATAAGGTGAAACTTGGGGATGACTATCAATATCCTATCAAAGGAAGTGGTGAAGCCTCCTACAACCTAGACTCTGGGAAGTCTTTGAAGATGAAATATGTTCTATATGTACTTGGGCTCAAGAAGAACCTACTCTCCATATCTGCATTGGATGCCAAAGGCATGAGGGTTGCATTTGTAGATGGCCAAGTCCTAATGTGGCCAAAGGGTAAAACTATAGATGATGCAGTAGTGATTGGAGAACAAGAGGGAGGATTGTACAAATTGAAGGGACAACCTGAACATGCCATGGTACATGAATCCATGGAGTCAAGTAAACTTTAGCATAGAAGGCTTGCACATGTGCATTACAGAGCACTACCAATTGCAAGTAAAGTTGTAGAAGGTCTTCCTGAAATCAAGTCAAAGCATGAAGGTGTTTGCAAAGGATGTGCAAAAGGAAAGAAGGCATTTCCAAGGAGTAAATGCAAGGCATATGGAATTTTGGAAATTATCCACTCCGATGTATGCAGTCCGTTTTCATCCAGTTATCTGAGTGGGTGTGTGCACTATGGTTCTTTCATTGATTATTTCTCTAGGAAGACTTGGACTTATTTCTTGAAGAACAAATATGAGGTATTCAACAAATTCAAGGAATTCAAAGCCTTGATAGAAAACCTCACTGAAAAGAAGATTAAGATCTTTAGATCCAACAATGGTGGAGAATTCACTTTAGAAGACTTCAAGAAGTTATACAGTGATTCAAGGATTAAGAGGGAGTTGACCACTCCTTACAATCCACAACAGAAAGGAGTAGAAGAAGCTACTTCAAAGTTGGACTCTAGCAGCTCCTACAAGGAAGCAAAGATTCAGAGGGAGTCCATCCAACAAACAAACAAAGATAAATTTTTTGGATTGCCATTTCTTGTATATTCTGTTTGTTTAAATAATGTTGTTCAATTATGTGTATACTTATGTTCCTAGACTTAGGTTGTGTATTATGCATAATTGCATTAATGAACAATATATTACTAATATGCATGTGATGAGTAAGTGGCCTATGGCATTGTACAACATTCCATTGCTACTTATCTAGAATGAAACCTCTTTGCTGACATGTTGGGAGTAGTGCAAACTCTTAACAATGTTCTGGTAGAGATGGAAAGCATCTAGAAAGTTACGGATATGTATGAATGTTGTATTGAAGCATTGGCTAAAATAATTGCATGACTGTATGACATATATATTTCTATGTATAAGATTTTGTTCTAAAAAAATATGAGAAGTTTCTAATCATGCAATTGAATTTGTCTTGTAGGAAAGATTGTATATTGTCACCTACAAAAGAAGAACTACAACATTTGTTCAAACAACAAAGTTATCTATTGAAGATATTGAAGAATATGAAGTTCCCAGGATCTGGGATGAAGTAATGATCGAGGAATACCAGTCGATCATGAAGAATGATGTTTGGTATGTAGTCCCAAGACCTGAAGGGAAGTTTGTTGTGACTTCCAAGTGGATCTACAAGATCAAGCATGCTGTAGATGGAAGCATAGAAAAGTACAAAGAGAGATTTGTAGCTTGTGGATTCTCTCAGAAAGAGGGAATAGAATATGAAGAAACTTTTTCTCCTGTAGCCAAGTACACTTCCATCAAATTAGTACTTGCCCTGGCTATAATGATGAAATGGAAGATACACCAGATGGATGTCAAGACAACTTTCTTGAATGGTGTAGTCGAGGAGGAAGCGTATGTGGAGCAGCCACTTGGTTTTGAGACACATGACAGGGAGTCATATGTGTGCAGACTGAAGAAAGCCTTGTATGGCTTGAAGCAAGCTCCTAGGACTTAGTATGGTAGGATAGACAACTTTCTATCTAGTTTGGGCTTTACTAAGAGTAAAGCAAATTCCAACCTTTACTACAAGGTTGAGGAAGGAAATCCTGTGATACTACTCTTGTATGTGGATGACCTATTTGTAACAGGAGAGGATGGATTGATTGTAGATACCAAGAGGAAGCTTGCTGCCAAGTTCGAGATGAAGGAATTGGGTATGATGCACTACTTTCTAGGCATGGAGGTGTGGCAGAGTCCAGATGGGATCTTCCTTGGACAAGGGACGTATGCAGTAGAGATCTTGAAGAGGTTCGGGATGATAGACTGCAAGGCCATGGCCACACCTATGGCATTGAACCTGAAGCTTTTGTGTGATGTTTCATCTGATCCGGTTGATGTCACTGTGTATCGTCAGATGATTGGGTCCTTGATGTACTTGATGAACACTAGACCAGATATTTGCTTTGTGGTGAACACATTGAGCCAGTTCTTGATGGATCCCACAGGTGTTCACCTGGTTGTTGTAAAGCATATTCTGAGGTACTTGAAGGGTACAATTGATTATGGGCTCAAGTATGATGCGAATCAAAAGTTTAACCTGGAGGGTTATGTTGATTCAGATTGGGCATACAGTGCTGCAGATAGGAAGAGCACATCTAGGTGCTGCTTCAGTATGAGATCAGGTGTGATCTCTTGGTTTAACAGGAAGCAGTCCTACGTAGCACTGAGTACAGTCGAGGCAGAGGATGTTGCAGCTTGTTCAGCTAGTTGTGAGGAAGTATGGATCCGGAAGCTACTGTTTGAGCTATTTGATCTCCCGCTGGAGGATACTGGTATCTTTTGTGACAACCAGAGTTGTGTGAAGCTGTCTGAGAACCCGGTGTTCCACAACAGGTCGAAACACATTGAGATAAAATATCACTATATCAGGGATATGGTGCAGAGAGGAGCAGTGAAGCTCCTGTATATTGCGACAGATGAGCAGGTTGCATATGTGCTGATGAAACTACTAGCCAGAGTGAAGTTTGAGTACTTCAGAGAGAGGCTTGGTGTTCTTCAGATTGACAACACTTCGAGGAAGAAGTGATGGACACATTTGCTGGAGCCATTCCAAGCATGGTGAGAGGAGGATCCTTCACATGGCTGTGGATGTAAGCACTAAATGATGAGCATCAGGATGATGCTCCAGTTACTGCTCTGTATATGCATCATGTTGGATGCTTGGTATGATCGGTTGGATCATGTATTTATATATGCATCATGTTGGATGCTTGTTATGATCAGTTGGATCATGTATGTTTATATATATCAGTTGGATACATTGTATGATCAGATGGATCATGTATCTGTGTGTGTATCAAGTGGATGCATTGTATGATCAGGTGGATCATGTATGATGATATGTATCAGGTAGATACTTGGTATGCATCAGGTGGATGCATTGTATGATCAGGATGATCATGGATGACGAGCTTCAAGATGTTGCTCCGGATGACATGCATCAGGATGATGCAGTGATGATGAACAGGATGATCATGTGTACATCAGGATGATGTATGGTGAGTATCAAGTTGATACTCTATGGCCGTGGAATAGGTTGTGCAGATAAGCATATAATCCAGCCCTGGGAGTTTTGCAAATAGTCTTTTGAGGTTTTTCCTATGGCATGTAATGTGGCCCTAGGATATCTGGCAAATGCTCTTTCGAGGTTTTGCTTTGGGAGGACATATAATCCGTCCCTGTGATATTTGCAGATAGTCTTTCGAGGTCTTGCCTATGGCATGTAATATGGTCTTGGGATATTTGGCAGATGCTCTTTCGAGTTTTTGTCCTATGGCATATAATCCAACCCTAGGAGATCCGATAGGTTGAGCTGTGTGCTCATAATCAGTCCTGGGATGCTCTTTCGAGGTTTTTCCATGACCACATGTAATACGCCCTAGAGATCTGGGCAGGATGAAAAAGGCCTCAGATGCTCTTTAGAATTCTTGCTAGTCAAGACACTCTTTAAAGGTTTTGTGGTAGGGGTCACATGTAATAAGTCCTGGAGATATGGACAAGATGAAAAAGGCCTCAGATGCTCTTTAGAGATCTTTCTTGTCAAGACACTCTTTTAAGGTTTTGTGACAGTCACATATAATACAACCCTGAGAGATCCGATAGGTAGAACCGTGTGCTCGTAACAGCCTGGATGCTCTTGCGAGGTTTTGTGACACACGTAATAAGTCATGAGGATTCCATAGTATGGCTAGTGATGATCAAGACCTGCAGGTGGTGGGCCTACAACTAGTATGAAAAAGGACTGGCTCTGTAGAACTTCCTATGACGAGTAGATTCAGAGATTGATTGAGATAGCAGCAATGATGACGATAACGATGATTCGAGGATGATGATTCGATGACGATGATCCAGAGAAGAAGACTTGTGCTAGCATATCTGTGTCGAGAAATAGATTCCTAGTTAAGAGGGAGTGTTGATGTATATGTAACTTCGGAATGTATTTCACCCATGTATTTCATCTATGTATATTGTACTCCTATAGAGATGTTATTATTCCTCTATACGGAAGTGTCGTCATTTGTATTGACAAGTGTTGCAAGTGTCGTAACTTGCCGATGGGTTATTAGACCACCATGTGTGGGGTCGGCCCTGATCAAGTTAACCATGGGTTATTAGGCTAAGTTAGACAAGTCGGCCCCATTGGTTTATTGGGAAGGACAGGACAAGTATAAATAGAGATCGGGATATCTCTAGTTCATCATTCACTTACTCACTCTTCCATCACTCGAAAAGTGGCACACCTGTGAGGAGGAGGATCAGCTGCTAGGAGAAGACTATCTCTTGTACTTTGGTTATATCATTGCTCTCTCTATCTCTGAGGAAGTTGTGGGGTTTTTCACCTTTATGGTTTTCCCCAGTGAAACTCTTTGTGTCTATTGTCTCATGTGATTGCTTGGTGTGATTGATATGCATTGTTATACTTGATATGCTGTACATGTTATTCTCTTAGTAAAGATCCTAGAGTATATTGAATTAATGCTAAAAAATTAACACCATTTCCTTCAAAACTGCATGCTTGGGATTTCTACGGGCTTCCTTTCTCCCAAAACTTGGGCATGATCTTCTTTAATATTCTGGCTTCTTCTTATTAAGATCTCCATCTTTATAAGATATGTAGTGACGGTGGAGAAAAACTTGTCACAGAAAAACAGATCAACTGTCTTTCCCACAAGATCAGATACCGAGACCTGGTCACCTCTATTGTTTGATCACAAAGTTACGCTCATCAGAAACCAAGAGTGACTCCAGGGTTTGCAATTCTGAGGACATAACTTCCATATTTCCAACAGGGGCATCTCAAGACATGGGAAAATATTTTTAAAAAAGGTTGGATTGGTCCCAGCAGATGTTGTCTGTGTATGCAAAATGCTGAAACCACAAAACATCTTCCTGTGGACTACTAATTCATGAAGAGTGTTTGGAAATTATGTTGCACAACTCTAAATACTGAGTAGATGTGAGGTGGGGTTCTGAGAATTTTGATATAAATTTGCTTAACTGGTTTAGAATCTGTAAATCTCACCATTTATTCCCGGTTTAGATTCCAATAATTTTCCTTGAAGAAATTCTACGATTTTTGCTAACTAGATGTTGGAGAGACTGACTCAGGCGTTTATAAGACCTCTATAACTTTTGGAAAGAGCAAATCTGCATTTTTTGTTTGGATTTGTGAGTAAGTGGATTTCCAGTAATGATACATCTAGAAAATTCTAGTAACCCTATTCTAATACTACGAGATTAGGGAATGGAGCAGGTCTACCCATCTCTTGCATCAACAAGGGTGGAAACGGCCAGTGGCACCACATGTTGGCCTACTTATTTCAAATCCACAGTTTGATGATGTAATGTATTTTAATATTCATTTCATGAATGGAAAAAAACAAGTGACAAGATAACAAAAAATGTCTTTGCAAAAGGCCAATTATCCACGGTAAATGTCATTTGCAAATATGGATTTTAAAATACTATTAAATTTTGAAATACTCATCATAATTCATTTGGACGGAAAGGGACAATAAGGACAAAACAATGGCCAATAAGGACAAAACAATAGTATGAGCAATATAGTACAAGGGGACAATAAAGACAAAGCAATAGTATGAGCAATATAGTACAAACAATAGTACAAGGCAATGGTACCTCTTTTTGTTTCCATGGGTTAAGATTGCCTGTTGTAAGAGAGTTTGCTTCTCATTTCCTCTAGTCTTCATATCTTTCTAACTCCAATGCCAAGAAAAAAATGTTTTCAATTAAAATATTGTTGAATAGATATGAGCTTTGTTCCTATTTATATTACAAAATGAATAAAAATTTGCAGGGAAATCTAAACACTAAAAACAATGGAGGGAAATACAAATCCAAACATTCTTTTATTGACAATAGACGTTCCTATTTCCATTTACAGATGTTGCTATTTTCGCCAAATTATTATATAAAGTACATAAAATACTTATAAATTAGAAAAAAAACTAAAAAAGTATCACCAAATATTTTATAGTTAGAATTTAAGAAGTGGTAGGATTTGCCAAGACTTATACATTTTTAAGTATGGATCCTTAAAATTTTAAGAGGTAGTCATGATTATAGAAGATACACAATCCACTAAAAAATGCACAACTAGAAGGAAAGCATATGGATTTGAAAAAACATAAAGTTAACATCTTCACATGTACAAGAGTAAAATCATTATAAGTTGAACAATATAATTTCTCAATCAAACTAATGGTGTGAAAAAAAGTCTGTAATGGTGAGTGTAATGCATTGTTTTTCTATTAATGTTAACCCTTCTCCTACAAAAACTAATGCAACGATTAAATAAAGTTTAAATGGACCTACTTAAACTTCATTTCCTACAACACATCCTCACACCATAAAAGAGGTGCCAAGACCTAGTATACCATCTAAGCAAAGACATTTAAAAACATATATGTAAAAGTTCCTCTAAGTATGTGGAAATTTTCGGTTAGTAATGCGAAAGGTCTCTTGAGTAAATTCTCACCCTCATCCATGCTAGTGATTTGCTTCCTTGATCAAACATCATGAGTGATGCCTAAGATAAGATCAAACCAAAATGTGTGATCCAAGGTTCTTCTCATGGATTGCAATTATCACTATTCTAAAAATACCCTATCCATTAATATGATTTCACGTTGAGGAATTAACACCTTTACAAATACAAAAAAAAATCATGCATTTTAACCTTGGTGTTTTCACCTACTATTAGACTATTGTAACCACATATATGGCTTGAATCAAATGAACCATAAGATGGATGCATTCCTCAAACTCATTATTTTTTATGTTTGCAAGATTGGTGATACAATATTCTCCACGAACTAGTAGAATGGTGCGTCTCTTCCTGCACTAGAAGAGTGGGTGGACATTATAATAGTTGTGTTGTTATGTGATGATTAGTCCCACTCCCTGTCGATGTCGATATAGTGGTTAGAGCCCCCAACGATTCCCACTCCTTGTCGATGAGGACACATTAAAGGGTAGTAGCCATGCATTGTCTTATGACACACCCATGAGGGATTCCCATGATACATGTTGTGTAGTTGTGCATTTTCAAACGCCAGTTAGAGGACTAGTCAGAGAGACGGTAGCATTTTCCAACGCCATTGAGCCAGGGGATGGATCCCTCAGCAAATAGTTGGCCCTCACCTATTTTATCCCTTGATGGTGGTAGTAGTACTTAATGATGGTGGATTGAGTTGGTTTCCTTGATGGGTGTTCCATGTGTCATAGGTATAGAGAAGTCCTTATGCGGTTGAAAGCCCCTCACCTAACGTTGGAGTATTGGTCATGATGTGTGACCCCTAACTTAACTCGTTGGTTAATTCGGTCTTGTGTGGGATCATATACTTATTGGAGGCTTTATACCCCTAGACCTCTATAATATATATGAGAGAGTCATGTTCTCATCATGTTCTATCAACTTGGTCTTCCTCTTGTGTGTATGATTGGGGTTTGTTATTCTCTAGCTCACTATCCTTCTGTAATAGAGCAGTTATACTCGTATATTCTTTGATGTGTAACGCATGGTCTCCCGCTAGGTATGCCTTCACCTAGGGTTTGTGGCAAGCTGAGACATTGTGAATTCATGCATGACTCTTGATTTTGCGGATTCTATCACAGTGAAAGGTTGTAATTGGGTTTTCTCCCCCATGAGGGCTTCCCATGATACATGTTGTGTAGTTGTGCATTTTCTATAAACATGTGATCCTATAATTTGCTTACTGTTGCTATAGCTACCCTCATATCTAGGGATGAATTTGGAACGTAAGCATGTTGTTTTGCATTAATATAGATTTGAAAGAACCACCTATATTATAATGTTGTTTGTCATTATAGACGAATACACATTCACAGGAGGGTGTGGTCCACCCATTGCAAGGTTGTCATGAAACGGAGAGTGCATCTGCATTTTAATACTAGAAACAAAAGTGAGAGGACTAGTCAGAGATACGGTAGCATTTTCCAATGCCTTTGAGCCAGGGGATGGATCCCTCAGCAAATAGTTGGCCCTCACCTATTTTATCCCTTGATGGTGGTAGTAGTACTTAATGATGGTGGATTGAGTTGGTTTCCTTGATGGGTGTTCCATGTGTCATAGGTATAGAGAAGTCCTTATGCGGTTGTGAGCCCCTCACCTAACGTTGGAGTATTGGTCATGATGTGTGACCCCTAACTTAACTCATTGGTTAAGTCGGTCTTGTGTGGGATCATATACTTATTGGAGGCTTTATACCCCTAGACCTCTATAATATATATGAGAGAGTCATGTTCTCATCATGTTCTATCAACTTGGTCTTCCTCTTGTGTGTATGATTGGGGTTCCTTATTCTATAGCTCACTATCCTTCTGTAGTAGAGCAGTTATACTTGAGTATTCTTTGATGTGTAACACATGGTCTCCCACTAGGTATGCCTTCACCTAGGGTTTATGGAAAGCTGAGACATTGTGAATTCATGCATGACTCTTGATTTTGCGGATTCTATTATAGTGAAAGGTTGTAATTGGGTTTTCTCCCCAATGAGGGATTCCCATGATACATGTTGTGTAGTTGTGCATTTTCTATAAACATGTGATCCTATAATTTGCTTAATGTTGCTATAGCTACCCTCATATCTAGGGATGAAGAAGTTGGAACGTAAGCATGTTGTTTTGCATTAATATAGCTTTGAAAGAACCACTTATATTATAATGTTGTTTGTCATTATAGCAGAATACACATTCACAGGAGGGTGTGGCCCACCCATTGCAGGGTTGTCATGAAACAGAGAGTGCATTTGCATTTTAATACTAGAATCAAAAGTGAGAGGACTAGTTAGAGAGACGGTAGCATTTTCCAATGCCACTGAGCCAGGGGATGGATCCCTCAGCAAATAGTTGGCCCTCACCTATTTTATCCCTTGATGGTGGTAGAAGTACTTAATGATGATGGATTGAGTTGGTTTCCTTGATGGGTGTTACATGTGTCATAGGTATAGAGAATTCCTTATGCGGTTGCGATCCCCTCGCCTAATGTTGGAGTATTGGTCATGATGTGTAACCCCTAACTTAACTCATTGGTTAAGTCGGTCTTGTGTGGGATCATATAATTATTGGAGGCTTTATAACCCTAGACCTCTATAATATATATGAGAGAGTCATGTTCTCATCATGTTCTATCAACTTGGTCTTCCTCTTGTGTGTATGATTGGGGTTCGTTATTCTCTAGCTCACTATCCTTCTATAGTAGAGCAGTTATACTTGGGTATTCTTTGATGTGTAACGCATGGTCTCCCACTAGGTATGCCTTCACCTAGGTTTTATGGCAAGATGAGACATTGTGAAGTCATGCATGACTCTTGATTTTACGGATAATAATATTTAAATAATAAACTGCAATAATGGTAACACTTTGTCACTTTGTATATTGTAAATTAAATTACATTAAGAAACAATGCCTGCATTTTCTAAGATTCGAAAGGTTCAATTTTATACCATTTTTAAAGATTAAAAAGATTCAATTTTATACCATTTTCAAAGATTCAAAAGGTACCATTTTCAAAGACTAAAAACTTCAATTTTTGAATTTTAGTGCGGATGAAATTAGGGTGGGAATGATTTGCTCTAGCTTAAACCATGCGCATGGATAGATAGAAAAAAAATCACAATGAAATGATGTTGGGTTGAACCGCTCATGGAGAGATAGACATAGGTGCCGATCGGAAGGAAAGGGAGTGAGACGAACCGCGGAAATCGGGTTCCAACGCTATCCATGCAGCTCTTCTTTTTATTTTTGATGTAGGAACCACCTGCAATTTCAACAAAAAACACTTCCCCAAATTCTTGAACTCTTACCTTGAGTATAAATTCAATTTCTTTGTTCAAAAATGGTGTTTTCCCTTTAATAATATGATTACAATTGGGCCATGATCTACTGCTGCTCATACACAAATGGAATCTAAAATGGAGTTCGATTCCCAAACAGAGTATACTTGGGTATTCAAATTTGTGCACAATGACAATTTGCCACGATTTTTCCTCCAGGCCAGTGTTCATTTCTTCAGTGTTTGTTTCAACATTTGAGAAACTTAGTTTTTCACGAACAAGTGGAAAAAAATAACTACTACCCTTCAACACACTTCCAAATACTCAAACCCTAACCCTGAAATATGGAACATGGCTATCAATTCCGTAACTCAATCTCTATATAAAAATGTTAAACAAATGCTAAAATCTCCAATATTTTACCTTCAGCGACAGTAGATTCTCACCCAACACATTTATTTATTCTGTTAAATTTTGGTTAGGGTTAGGGTATTATGCATAATGTACTTTAAACAATCTAATTAAAGTAACTTGATGTTCCAATTTCAATCGCTTCACTTCCTTCCGATTTGCATAACCTGAGATCTCATAACATAAGGACAGTCGATTGATAAACAATCACATCGAGTCAGTTTTCAGAAGGGTCTTCCAATTCCAAATCCTTCGCAAAAATCGCATATTCCTATAGTTTCTTATTGTCAGGAAGTCAACCAATTAACAAAGCCTATGTACTCATTTTTTCACTGCAGGAATTACATACAAATTCCAGAGTAAATGACTTTATGTTTTCAGCAAGATGCCATTCACATTCAATAGAGACAATGAACTTCATAAAAAATACATAGAAAGAGATATTCACTAGTCCATATGCATATAAAATGCTCTCATTAATCAAATTCAATTACTCAGAATTTTGTGACCTGATTACACAATATGGGAGTATTCTACCCCGGTCCTCTCCTCTCTATTTTCCTATCCTCTCCACCTCTGCCTCATTTTTGCTCTACCTCTGTTGTGGCCCGTAGGCTTACAATCGTATATATGAAGAATCAATTTAACGGTTTAACCCTAACGACCTTTCTATATTTCTGTAACTGCCTCCCTAAATCGGAGTTCGGCTCTATCCTAAAGGATGATGCATCATTGACACCTCATCATAGTTGGAAACTTCTAGTTTAACCTTGCTAACTATTGAACATTTAAAATATTTTTACATTGAACCTCTCCTTGTTTTAAGGACAAGAGTCAAGACCTCATGGTCTGTCAAAAAATTTTAATGTGAGTTTGTTTGAGGCCTGATTTGCTGAGCCGTGGCCTGAGGAGGGACTGTTGAGGTCTGATCTTCCTTATCGTCATCTGCTGGGGTTACTTTGTGTCCTGATTGATGAGGCCGCAGCTACTGGTGGCTTGGTTTGATTGTGCTGTGGACTTCTGTTGTATGCAGTAGCGTATATAAGGGTTTGTTATATCGGCCACAAGAATTGCGAAATGATTTTTTTCCATTTCTCTTGCAAGTTAAAAAGTCAAAAAGAGTAACAAGAATGGAGCACTAATATATCGAAATGGAGGAGAGAACTAATATGATAAGTAGACCTCTTTCCTTTAGGCTAAGGGAGGATCTGTCAAGATTCAAAGAATCGACAGATACTCTAATCTAGGCAGAAAAAGTGATTCATTTGTTCTGTGGCCAATATGCAATAAATCCACTCCTCGGATAACATCAGAATGAACTCGGAGGAACCAACAAGAGGATGGGCTATGTGACATGATTCCAAATAAGACCCATGTGTCCGATTTCCATTTCTGCATATGTAAGTATAAACAACAACTCAACTTACAGGCTTAGGCCAAGCTTGTAGATATACGTTATTAAACAGTCTTAAGGATGAAAATCAATTTATTTTAACATAATAGTGACAATGACAATTACAAGAACTTTACAAAAACTTTAGGAGTTAGTTCCATAAATGTATAAGGTTTGTTATTTAGCTACAAGTTATGTTTTCAAGTAGATCTTGTATGCCTGCGAGCATTAGAGGTTAGAGAGAGAGGCTTGAGAAGTGATGGTTAGGAGGGTTAGCTATAAAATGTAAGAATCAAGGAAAGAAAAACAGAGGATAGGCCAGAGTTTGTTTATTAGCCTGCAAATTTCCAAGTAATAAATGGAAAAGGATTATTTGCCATGATGTTGTATACTGATTTCATATATGTCTGTGTGATTGGTGAAATCTGGTGAATATACAAGCTAACCAGGAAATGAATTAGTTAATTGTGTTACTCTCTGTTGGGCTACATTTTAATTTTAAGGTTGAATTAAGATCCAAGATTGATTGTTGACTACATTGGAATTACGCTCAGTATGAAGAGGAGTGATGTTGAACACTCTGCATTGAAGGGCTGCCTAGAATGAATTAGTTTTGAGACTGGGTAGAATCTTTATGGGTTCTACTTTCTTATAAGTTAGATGCCATATTGGTTCGAATTTCAATGGTTCTACAAATTGACATCTAAAGAGACAATTACAACAATGCATTAAGCCACAAAGATTATTTCCAGAAGATCTAAGTCAAATATTTGAACAACTTAGGGATTTTTTTATATCAGAACACCTCTTAATAAGAAATGTGGGTTTATGCAATTGTTTGACCACAAGTTGTTAGTGCAAAGTTGCGTGTTTGCAATATATATGAGGTTTAGTATCAACTAACTTTTTTAGTTCATTGTAGACATAATTTCAAAGGAGCTTGGAACATATTATCAAATGGACAAAAGAAACTGGATGAACTTGAAAAATAGGTATAGTTTCTATATTTGGTTATTCATCGTGATATACCAAAAAAATGTATCAGTGCTAACTTGTTCTCAATTAAATTTATGTGACTTAATGGAAATTGGTTATGTGTAGGACACTACAAGAATATAGAGATGGGGTTGAGGAAATCTTAAAGTTTTCCGAGGCGCATTCAAGGAATAAGATGTCCATAAAATGTCCATGTAATAAATGTGGCATAGTCAAAGTACAAACATTTGATAAAATACACGAGCACTTGATTTGTGATGGAATAATAGAACAATATAAAATTTTGTATTTTCATGGAGAGAGCATTCACAGTCAGGTATCTTGAAATAAATGAATTGATCTAGTTTCAAACTTACTTGTATTACAATAAAGATATAAATTATATTTATATGTGCTTAATTATGTTTTCCTCTCACCTTTAGATTCCATCTGTTGTGAGAAAATCTCCCTACGGATAGGTAGATATCCCCTTGGGATTAGAAAAGGCCCCTAGTTGCCTACCCAAGACAGAGATGAAACAAATAGACACTATAGTCCTCCTAGATCTAGCTCACACATCAGCTAACAAGCTATGGAAATACAAAGCAAGTAGATGGCATACCTTACTTTGATGGTTGTCCTGCTGCTCCTAAGTTTCTCCAGCTCCAACCTTTGATTATGGACTTATGAACCTGTTCACAAAGGAAAGACAACACCTTCTCCAACGCAATATATGTATAAACAAAGATCTAACTATATAAATAGAGACAATTTCATGCATTCATCATTAAAGACATGAAAATGAGAGGAATAGGCTAAGTTATATTATATTAATGATAAGAAAGCCAAAAGAATCTTATTACAATGTTATACCTTGATGTCCAAAGTAGCAACACCTCCTTCCAAGCTCTCCAACATCACCCTTGCAAGATTCATAGAATCATAGGTTTAGTGTTTCCAAGATCACCCCCCCTAGCTCATGGATGGCTCTCTTTAAGTAGGATTTGGGAGGCCAGCCACTAAGAGGAGATTATGGATCTAAGTGAATAACATGTGGATCAAAGATCTAAATCATACCAAGGAGGGAAAGTGAGATGGGATTCGAAGGGGTATCTCATCCCAAGAAAATCTCCATGAGATCCAAGATCCAAAATAAAAGGGATAAGCCTAAACCAAAACTACCGCTCCCCTATAACTAAGAAAAGTGCGATAGTACCACTCCCCCATAGGCATGCAGAACGTGATAGTTTGACACTACCGCTCCCCCATAGGCATGCAGGGCACAATAGTTCCAGAAGACTTAATTTTTGGAGGTGGCTAATGTGGGTTTCGACCCCTTTCTTGTTGGATTTTCTTCCAAGTGTGACTAGGGAAGGTACCAACATTAGAATGAAGGGTCCTAACACCCTTAGGAGGCATAAACATCATGTTTTCCATGGTGGTGAAACATGTATATTCTCACTTACACATGGTGTGGCAATTTGAGGTATAACACCATCCGTTATTGATGAGGCTAGGCAATGCTCTGAAAATGAGCCACATGAAGTTATAGAGCATATATCATCTCAACTGGTAAGCTAATTTGCATTGGTAAAGGCCCTATTTGACCAATATCTATTCATTCTAATTTTCATAAAAGCCATAAAATCACTGACATGAATTTTAATTTTCTTATTAATAGGGTTATGGACATGTAGAATGCCATTACGATAATCAGGTTGATGAGCCTGGAACATCGTTTCAGAATGGTAATGATCCACTCGAAAAGGATGATGATACAACCATTGTTGGTGATCAAGTGCTTCATATGGTGAATGATGCTTATCCATGTCTTGATCAAAACCTAAACGAAGGTTGTGATAATGTGGGGTTGGCATCAACAAATGTACTAAATGAAGTTAATGAATATAGGAAGTTAATCAAAGATGCAAAGATGCAAAGATGCCATTGTACCCTAGTTGTGTTGATTTCACAAAACTATCAACAACTGTGGAATATTACAATCTCAAAGTGAATAGTGGATGGTCCGATAGAAGTTTTGGCCAAATGTTAAAATTGCATAAAAATACACTTCCTAGAGATAACACACTTCCAAATTCTGCATATGCTGCAAAAAAGTTGATAAAATCATTGGGATTAAACTATGATATGATACATGCATGTCCCAATGATTGCATTTTATATCGAGGAAGTAACGAAAGTAAAGACGAATGCCCAACATGTGGAAAATCTTGATGGAAGGTGGATGCTCAATCTCAAGAGGTGCATCAAGGTGTTCCTGCAAAGGTGTTAAGATATTTCCCCATAGAATCGAGGCTAAGGAGAATGTATAGGTATGATTTTCAACACCATAATTGTATTCAAGTTTTCACCTTCTTGTATTATCTTTACCATTTTTCATAGTGTTATTATATGATAATATTATATATAAATGAAAGATTTTCTTTGTTGTTCTAGCTCTGCAGACATGTCACAAAAAATGAGGTGGCATCATGAGAATGCAAGCAATGATGGTCATATGCGCCACCCTGTTGATAGCCCAGCCTGGAAAACTATTGATGAAAAATGGCCTGGTTTTTTAGGTGAACCCCGCAATGTACGACTTGCAATGGTAGCAAATGGATTTAATCCATTTGGAGACTTGAGTAGTACATACAGTGTTTGGCCTGAAGTGTTGGTTACATACAACCTCCCACCATGGTTGTGCACAAAAAGGAATTTTTGTATGTTAACATTGTTAATACCTGGTCCCAAGCAACCAAGTAATGACATTGATGTGTATTTGGAACCCTTGGTAGATGAACTAAAGGAATTATGGGACCAAGGAGTATGGACATATGATGCTTACAATAACACATGATTTAACATGAAGGCGATTCTTATGTGGGTGATTCATGACTTTCCAGTTTATGGGAATATGGTTGGTTGCACAACAAAAGGCTATAACGCATGCCCCATATGTGGAAAGAACACAGAATCAGAGTACCTCAATTGTAGCAAGAAATGTGTGTACATGGGACATAGGATATTTCTTCCTCAAAATCATAAGTTTCACTCACAGAAGGGACCATTTAATGGGAAGGAGGAGCTTCGTTATGCCCCTCCAATTGTAATAGTGTCAGATATTTTTAAGGAAACAAAACAGTTTGGGGGAAGAGTGAATCAAAGAAAAGGAAAATAAATAAGGAAAAAGGTGAAAAAACTAATGTTGTGGTGTGGAAGAAACAATCAATCCTATTCAATCTGCCATATTGGGAGGTATGTAGAGACATCAACCATTCCTAATTATTATACATTGCATGCTTATATGACGTCATTGTGCTTAGATGTCTTCATTGAATTCATTATTTATGATTTCCTCCATATTAAATAATTTTCCAGTATTCTCAATGTGTTGTAATGCAGAAACACCTACAACGTCACAATTTAGATGTAATGCATGTGGAGAAGAATGTGTGTGAAAGCATTTTTGGAACTCTTTTGGATATAAAAGGGAAGTCCAAAGATGGAAAGAAATCATGAGATGACTTGCAAAAAATAGGTTTGAGAAAATCACTATGGCCAGAAGTTAAAGGAGAAAAAATATTCCTTCCACTTGCACCGCATACTCTTTCAAAGAAAGAGAAAGAGACCCTATGTCACGTTCTTTTCACATTAAAAGTGCCTGATGGTTATAGCTCTAATCCAAAAAATCATATATCTATGGAAGAGCTTAAGTTCCATGGAATGAAAGAACATGATTGCCATGTTCTAATGCAACAACTTCTCCCAGTAGCTCTACGCCATGTGCTACCAATTGCTGTTCGAAAGACGCTTTGTAAGCTTTGTTACTTTTATAGGCAAATTTGTGCAAAATCGGTTTCAATAGAGAGCCTTGACAAGCTGGAAAATGATATCGTGGAGACAATGTGCTCGCTTGAAAAGTACTTCCCTCCTTCATTTTTCGATATAATGATGCATTTGAATGTGCATTTGATACGTGATCTTCGATATCGTGGCCCGGTTTCATATAGATGGATGTACCCCTTTGAGAGGTACATGGAACTTTACTTGCTATCAAGAACCACAAGAAGAATAATTTATTCAAAGCTTTTGACATTACCTAAAAAATATGCTCTTTTTGTAGGTGTATGAAAGTATACAAGAGTTACGTTAAGAACAAAAATAGGGATGAAGGATGCATCGCTGAAAGCTACAATGTGGAGGATACTTGAGAGGTATGGAAACTATTGGAACCACACATGATCGAAATGAAGTGTGGGATGATGAAGTTGAAGAAGTAATTCTTGATGGAAAGCCATTATTTGCTTCAATTCCATTAGAAATGGATAACATTAGTTGGGAACAAGCCCATAGGTGGGTTCTATTTCACACAAATGAAATTGATCCATGGATAGAGTAAGTAACATGTTTGACCTTCAAAATTTTGTTTGTTTGTGGTTTAACAAAACACATATCCATGGATAGAATAATGTATTTGACATTTCAAATTATTTTTATTCATTTTTATCAAAACACATTAACAACCATTTTTACTGTCCATAATTGTCAAATTAGGATGCACAAAATGGAGATTCTCAACTCATTTACCCAAACCAAAAAAGATGAAGCTCTATTGTAGAGACTCCACACCCAACAGTTTTCTAGTTGGCTAAAAAAACATGTGACTTTATAATATTTATATTATAAGTACTTAAAAATCATTACATGTTGAATATTGTCATGTACAAATTTAAATATTTTATCATAGGTTGGATGTATGTGTTCTAACTACATTAAAAAAACTGAAAATATGTAGGTGGAAGGAGACAGAAATGTGTCTGATACACTTAAATGGCTAGCGCATGGCCCAAGGAAATTTGTGAATAAGTACAAGGGATACCTAACCAATGGTTATAGATACCATACAAAAAGAATGGATAATGAGAGAACCACACAAAATAGTGGTGTGTGTTTGGAAGCCGAAACAATGATGAGGTCAAGTTCCAAAGATCCAAACCCTATACTTCAAAAAACAACATTTTATGGAGTAATAGAAGAAATAATTACATTGGACAATTTTTGTATGGAGTACACGTTGTTCAAATGTAATTGGGTCGATGTATAATATAAGAGAGGGATTAAAACTGATGATTTGGGTTTTACAATGGTGAATATGAAGAAATGCTGAAGTCAGAATCATTGGCAAGATGATCCATTTATTCTGGAATCGCAAGCTAAACAGGTATTCTATGTACAAGATCCAGTTGAGACTGACTGGTAGGTAGTGTTAACATGTCCTCCAAAAGGATTGAGAAATAGTACATCGTATGAACCCGAGTATGCAGATTTGTTAGAGGTTACAGACTTTCAAGAAGCAAAATGTGTAAATGAAGAAGATATAGTCGATGTCGATGTTGACGTGAACGTGGATTATGTCTGTTCAGATTGTGAAGGAATATGGTTGAATATTAAACAACAAAACATATCGATTTTGCTATATTCACCTTTACATGGTATATACATTTGCAGAATTTGCATATTAGGTCACTAATGGTTTGGATTTACATTGAATGAATGATGTTCTTGATAAATGCTAGTTTTGATCTTTTGTCTTGGACTGAATTAAGATGTTCTTGGACTATCCAATGGATTATTTACAGCTCGTCCTTTATGTTTGATTATGCTCTTGGAAAGTAAGTGGACTACTATGTGGTTGTAATTGCTTCATATTGACTTTATAGATGTGTTAATTTGGGTATGGAATTATATCATTTTATAGTGGTGTATTTTTGGTTGTGTTTTACATTTGTTTTTATTTTTAAATCATTAACTTGGAGTTATTCCACAATATATTTCTTTAAGGATAAAATTAGTGTTATTCTTTGTTGGTTTTGAATGCTTGGAATTGTATAAACAGTCTTTAAACATATGGGGCACAATATACTAGCTGACCTGTTCTCTTGATGATGGTAAGTAACAACAATCCTTGGTGGATTTCTATTAATCATGTATGGTGCTTATATATTTATAGTACTTACCTATTTCATTTTTCAGGAAATTCCTTCCAGGGAAAACAGTCACGTTTTCAATGTTGGTAATCCTAATAATGAGGTCACTGTCAAGCAGCTGGCAGAAATAATGACTAAGGTATGGTTCATGCTTTTCGCTGGAGTTCAAAAAAGTTGTTTGAATAGCTTTTTGAATAATATCTTGTGCTTTTGTTGTTGTCAATAGGGTTGATTTATAGTGCTTGTTTAGTTTCCATTGACCTTCATTAACATTTCATCACAACGGAAGCATAAACTATGCTTCCTTTGTTCTGTGACCAGTCTACAATAAATCCGCTCCTCAGTTAACATTAGAACGAACTTGGAGGAACAAACAGGAGGATGAGCTGGGTGGCATGATTCCAAAGAAGGCCCATATGTCTGATTTCCATTTTTGCATCTGTAAGTGTAAAAAACAACTCATCTTACAAGCTTAGGCCAAGCCTGTAGATATACGTTATTAAACTATTGTTACAGCATTTTATATCATCTTTTTCTATCTTGTTTCCAGATGCTTAAAAAAGCTTAGATATCTATTTTAGTTATTGTGTAAACAGGTTAGTGAATCAGTTCTATTTACTTTACTTATAACAATGTGTTATTTTTGCTTTTTCAAATTAGTAAAATGTTATAATAATAATAACCAAATGTTCAATTTATTCCAGGAGGCCATTGGTCATCACCATCTACTAGGGTTACATTATGCTTGTGACCTTCTCCACTTGACTGACATGAGTTTAAAAGGGATGAGGATGGGTACTAGTCCCAAGCAATTTTGATGGTTATAGCTACACCTATATTGGGCAGGTAAGCAAAGAAAGTATACCCTATGTAACCCATCAGAGGAGGTTTGTTGAAGCATTTCCAAAAAAAAATGTGTAATTTCATGCCAATATGAATCTTAGGAATTTTGCACTTTTATAGGTGCTCTATATTTATGTTATATATGAGAATTAAAAAAAGAATGTAAGTTGAGATAACACCAATAATTCATAGGATATGCTACTTTGTTGTTTATTCAGGCACGTCTATATACCTGCTAAAACTAATGCTTGGATTCTGGAACATGACAATTATAAAGAGAAAATTCTTAAGTATTTTTTTTTAACAATGACGGTTAATTAGATTTTATTAAAAAGAGGAAAATGAATCAGATTACAAATGGAAGGGGAGACTGATCCCTTAACCGAGAGCTACCATTGATAGCTAGCTCTGCCCAGTCTCTGACATAAATTATTAACTCTAATTTTGCAAAACAAAACCTGTTGGAGACTGATCCCTTAACCATGTGCTGCCATGTATAGTTTAGAGAGCAATCTGACATACTTCTTATGACTCCTCTGAGCTGGGAATGCCATTCTCATGTTCTTCCTGCTACAGCGATCAACAAACCAAAAAAAATAAAAATCCTTCTTCCTGCTACAACGATTTTTGGATTTAAATGTTTATTAGATATGAATAGATAAATTAGAAGATCAAAGCTCTCTCCTTTGACCTGGTAACCTGGAGCTTCCAAGACCAGTCTGCTCGTGATACTCATAGTCCATCGAGCAACTGCGTGCTTCGCCTAATGCTGCCATGTGTCGATTCTGCAATATCAATCATGACTATTCTTCTGCCTTGTATCAATTCTGCAGTGTCAAACATGTCTATTCTCTGCCCTGTATGCGGTTTCAAACATGGAAAAAACTTGAATCAGCTCTGCCCAATGGCACATTTATTTTGCTTCATTTCTGGCACCTTACACACTACTTAATTTCCATTCTGGCATCATGGCAGGCCACTTAAATCATCCACACCCAACATTTTTCTTCAATACTGGCAGGTTAGGCAACATGAAATTATATGGCAGGTACAGGCATGTTTTTTAATCAATATACTGGAATGAGTTCCAACATATTGAATCCATTCTAGAAAATTCTCTTTTGAAGGAACATACGAAACTAAGTTTAGATAGTAAATTTTTATGTCCCTAGGATTTGCTCAAATCGTAAATAATGATGGCCAATAGAATTATGATCCAGGAATTTTAATAGGCATGATGCAATCATAGTTAGAATTTTTTTTTAATTACCATAGTTTAGTGTTTAAATATTTATAGGCCTACTGCATTATTTTTTGCAAGCAAGTTTATAGGCCTGTTGAAACTAATCCATGCAAGGTAACAATTCCTATGATTGTAAAGTACAACCAACAAGAACACAAATCTGCCCCTACCAAGTACAACCAACAACTCAGAAAATTGCCCCTGTAAACTACAACCAGCAAACTCAGAAATATGCCTTTGTAAGGTACAGTCAACACAACAGAAAACTATCCCTTCAAATCTATGTAGGCTGAATTGAAAAGATGCCCAGAACAGCAAGGAAGGTGCTCTATCAACAATGAGTGGACATACTTCTCTTTTAATCAATTGTTTGTCACCATTGTCACCATTGTGGAAAGCAATGGTGGCATTGAACTGTTATCCTTTAATGTTAGGATATTTAGACACTTAGGAGTTAGTTAAGATCAACTTGTGTAATATATCTGTTAGGGAAAGTGTGTTTCTTTAGTATGCATTTGTAAATACTTAATCCGACGGTCATGATATGTTCCCAACATAGAGTGATCTGACGGCTCAACTTCTCTTAGATCATACCTAACCTTGATCCGTGGCTTAACAACCGATTGGTTCATGATTTCTATCTAAAGAGCATGGAGGGTCATTGTTTAGTTGATCGATTATCAGAATCTCATTTGTAACTTTCTTTCTTTGCATAATAAATTGTCCCGTACAAGCTATTTGGCTGGGGTCGTGGAGTGTTTCCCTCACGAGGGTTTAAATCACATCAAAACATCGGTGTGTTGATCTGTGATATGTTTGTGTGAAGTGGTTACTCTTGGTGTTCAGTCCTTTGGCAGTACCCTATGTACCCGAACATGGTATCAAAGTTTTTATGAAGAGCCACTTCCGGTTATGATCTAGATCTTGAACTGTTGTTGCCAAAACTCGAAAGGGTTTCTGGTTCTAGTATTTTTGTGCATTTATGGGCTGTGGGAGGTCTTCCATTGTGTCCAGAGCTCCATTTCCATTGGGAAATAGTTTTCGTTTGATCAAAAACAGTTCCCGGTTGCTTCAGAAACGCGTATTTCATTAGATCTGAAGGTATAATGTTACAGTGACGCAGTTTTTGTATTTTGTAAAAGAAAAAAATCCCATATTTTATAATATTTTTATTGTTAGATTTTTTATTGGTTTCGGATTGTTCCTTTCCCTGTCTGCGTCTGCTCTTTGCCATGCACCTTGAGCGATCTCGACAAATCAGAAACAGAAAAGGAAAGGGTTTTTCTCGGCTGCGTATGTTCTTTGCCGTGCACCTTATGCGATCTTCGCAAATCAGAAACAGAGAGAAAATGTCGACTTTCCATGCAAGCTAATGAGATCTAACTCCACAAGTGTGAAAAAGTTTTTTTGTTTCGGTTTGTGGTGTGATTTGTAGGAAAAAAAAGGCAAGCACGGAAACCAAGCAAGAAAAAGAAAAAAAAAAAAAAAAAAAAAAAAAAAAAAAAAAAAAAAAAAACCAACCCTTCCTCATTCCCATATTTTACATACCTTTTAATCTAGCCAACTTGGTTCAAAATTGCTTTATTCCTTAATAGGTCTTGAGTTCAAGTCTTAGGAAGTTACTTTTAAAAGACAAAATGCATGCAATTTCTATTTTCAAGTTACTTTATTGTAAAAGTGCATCTCACTTAAATAATATAAAAAAATACAAATAAAAAGTGAGTCACTTAAGTTCGTTTTTATTGTTATCATTGTAAAGTGAAATCACTTATTTTACAAAAGTGATTCACTTAAAGAAACTTTCTTGTAAAGTGATTGTAAAAGGTTCATCTTGGGAAGAGGGGGGTCCTTTTTTTTTAGCTGGTCATTTTCTATGTGCCACGTCATTATTGGGGACATCTTCAACAGTTTCTTTGTTCAAGCATAACTTCATCATCCGAAGTCAGTTTTCAGTGGCATTTTTTTTAAACTGCCTATTTTTTCGAGCTCTTCGCATCTAGACTATTGGTTTCTACTTTTACAACCATTAATTTACAAATATGGCCGCCCCTTGTGATATTCTACTTACCAGTTCCAACTATTTCACATGGAAATTTCGTATGGAGGATGTTCTACGAAGTAGAGGACTTTTCAGAATTACCTCAGGGAAAGAAATAGAACCTACTGATGATGATAAGAAAATCAAATGGGCAAATAGATGTGACGAAGCTCGTGGATTGATTGGAATGTCAATCTCTACTGATTTGAGATTCTACATATCTGGAATTGATGAACCTGATGCTACTTGGGACAAGTTGGAATCTGTGTTTGGTAAACACAATGAAATTCAAGGTCACCAACTCGAAAATGAGTTGATTTCTTTAAATCCAATTGATTTTTCATGCATTCAAGATTATTTATCTAAGTACAAAACTCTTAAACTCTTATGTGTAGAATGTAAGATTAAGAGGGAAGACAAACAATATATCTATCATATTCTTTCAAAACTTGGACCTGCATATTCTATTTTTGTATCTACATTTTACTCCATGAAAGAATCCTTGAATGCAGCTAGCTATCAAGAGCCTAGTCTTGAATCCTTTTGTGATTCCTTGATTAGAGAGCAAGATAAGCTCATCCATCTTGGAATAATCAACAATGCAGATACATCTGGGAAAGCCTTATTGTCCCACCAGAAAGAAAAGTCCAAGCCTCCCAAGAAACAAAATTTTCGCAATAATAAGTCAAACAAAGGTCCCAAACCCTCTCAGTCAGCTCCTTCTTTAAAAAATGACAAAGGATCCAAGCCAAAAGGCAAGAAGACTGAGTGTCATTGCAACTATTGCGGAAAAGATAATCATGATGAATCTAAGTGTTTCAAAAAGATGGCATCCTTGGAAGCAGCAATGAAGAAGCACCACATCAGCCTAGATTCGCCTTCAGAATCTACCTCTCATGGACATGCACTTTGTGCTTCTGGTTATTCTTATAATGCATCTTCTTCTTCTACTTCAAATGAATGGCTCATTGATTCTAGAGCATTTTATCATATGGATAAGGATCAGGCCATCTTTTCTACTATGCATGAATGTAACACCAAACAAATATTTGTTGGTGATGATAGATCTCTAAGTGTTGTAAGAGCTGGAACAGTTCCAGTAGATAATGGTCATTTCAGTGATGTACTATGTGTTCCAAGAATTTTCTGCAATTTGTTATCAGTCTATCAGATCACTCATTCCGGTGAAGGTAAAACTGTGACGTTTACACCTCACCAAGTTGTAATCAAGGATTTTAAAGATCCTCAACAGGTCCTATCTACCGGAATTGTTGATGATGTTACCAGGTTCTACAATTCTAACAACTTTGGGTCATCACCTTTTCCTTCAGTC
Source organism: Larix kaempferi (assembly GCA_027924585.1). Classification (NCBI taxonomy): domain Eukaryota; kingdom Viridiplantae; phylum Streptophyta; class Pinopsida; order Pinales; family Pinaceae; genus Larix; species Larix kaempferi. The sequence goes on from BSBM01000445.1 coordinate 1,801,096, forward strand.
TTTGTTGCTCATAATGATAACTTGAGCAAACTTTGGCATGAGTGATTTGGTCACTTAAATTATCGCTCATTGCAACAACTATGTAAATACAATATGGTGACAGGTCTTCCTATGGTATCTTGCAGGGATGGTGTTTGTTCCGGTTGTGTACTCGGAAAACATCATCGGGACAATTTTGACAAACGTGCCTCTTGGCACGCCTCAGTTCCCTTGGAGCTTGTGCATAGTGACTTGTGTGGTCCTCTTCCATCTGCTTCCTTTTCTGGTTTCAAATATTTCTTAACTTTCATTGATGATTACACCAGTCGCACTTGGGTTTATTTCCTAAAACATAAAAGCGAAGTATTTAACATGTTCTTGGCCTACAAGGCCCTTGTTGAAAAACAATCTGGTCATCAAATTATTAAGTTAAGATCTGACAATGGAGGAGAATATGTTAACAAAAATTTCACTACTTTCTGCACTGAACAAGGCATCCAACAACAGCACATTGTTCCATATACACCACAACAAAATGGTGTAGCTGAGCGGAAGAACTGCACTTTAAAAGAAATGGCTAATTGTATGATCCAATCTAAGGGACTAAGTCTTCAATTTTGGGCTGAAGCCATTAATTGTGCAAATTACATAGTTAATCGCACCCCCTCTAAAGCCTTACAAGGTATCACACTGGAAGAAGCATGGAGTAAAACTAAACCTGATGTAAGTCACTTCCGTGTGTTTGGTAGTGAAGCGCAGGCTCACATTCCAGATGAAAAACGGAAAGCATTGCAGCCTAAAAGTGAAAAGTGCATATTTGTTGGATATTCTGAAGATGTAAAAGGTTATAGACTTCTTCAACCACATTCTCATGATGTAATCATTAGAAGAGATGTTAAATTTGATGAAAATCTCTTGGCCTACGAGCCTAACTTGGCGATTGTGCCATCTTTGGCCTGCGAGCCTAATTCAGCGATTGTGCCTGCTTCTTCTTATTCCAACTTCCTTGACAGGTTTCCAACTCCAGTTTCTGATGATGATAGTGAGGATGAAAATCCACCTCCGCATGCTCATGTTCCTCCAGTTGCACCAACACAAGTGCTTCTTCGATGGGTCCGTTCAACATGTGAAGCAGCTGGTGATATTGCCGGTGATCCTAGAGATCAACGTCAAACACGTTCTCAGTTTCAGCGAGCCTCTTCTCTTTTGGCTCAAGTTTCCAAGAATCATGATCCGGAAACCTTTACAGAAACTTTAGGAAATCCAGATTGGGATGCATCTATGGATGAAGAATATCGTTCCTTAATGGCGAACGATACTTGGGATCTTGTACCTCTTCCAAAAGGAAGAAAACTTGTCAGATGTAAATGGGTCTACAGAACTAAGTATGCATTAGATAGAAGTGTTGAAAGACTTAAGGCAAGTTTAGTTGCCAAAGGTTTTTCCCAAGTTGAAGGGATTGACTACAATGAAACCTTTGCTCTCATTGCAAAAATGAACTCCATCTGCCTTATTCTTTCCCTTGCAGCCTTACATAATTGGGAAGTCCATCAAATGGATGTCAAGTCTGCCTTCTTACATGGTGATTTACATAAGGAAAATTACATGGAACAACCTCCTAGATATGTTCAGAATAACTCTAGCCTTGTCTGCCGCCTTAAAAAATCCTTATATGGCCTTAAGCAAGATCCTAGAGCTTGGTATGCCAAAATGGATAACTTTCTCCTTAACACTGGTTTTTCTAGATGCCATTCCGACCCCAATGTCTATACCAAGAAAGTAGGAAACCATCTCATCATACTTGTTCTATATGTTGATGACCTTATTCTTACTGGTAGTGACCCTAAGCTTATAACCCATGTGAAATCCAGTCTTAAACAAAATTTTGAAATGTCAGAATTCAGACATTTGCATTATTTTCTTAGTCTCCAAGTCCTGCAAACTAAAGAAGGAATCTTTCTTTCTCAGTCTAAGTATGCTTGTGACCTTCTTCGTCACTTTCACATGGAAGATTGTACACCAACCCCTTCTCCCTTCCAGTCTGGAGTCAAACTTTCTGCCACTTGTACTTCACCTGAAATCGATGCCACCTTGTATCGTCAACTTGTTGGTAGTCTCTTATACTTGACTCATTCCCGTCCTGACCTTTCCTTTGTCGTTGGTCGTGTTGCCCGTTATATGCAGACACCTCATGAAAGTCACTGGAAAGCAGTTAAAAGAATACTTCGATATATTCGAGGTATAGTTCAGTTTGGGATTCATTACAGTACAGGGGGGAAACCTTTGTTGGTTGGTTTCACTGATTCAGATTGGGTCAACGATCCTGATGATCGAAAGTCTACTGCAGGTTATGTTTTCAGTCTGGGATCTGGACCTATCACTTGGGCTTGTAAGAAACAACAAGCTCTTGTTCTTTCTTCAGCAGAAGCAGAATATCGAGCCGCGGTTAATGCCAGTCAGGAAGCTTTATGGCTTCGACAGATCCTTTCAGAGTTTGGATTCGAGTAGTAGCAGCCTACTCCACTTTGGTGCGACAATCAAAGTGCCATCAAGCTTGCTAAAGATCCAGTTCTACATCAATGTAGCAAACACATTGAGATACATATGCACTTCATCAGAAATCTTGTTCATGATCGTGTTCTTAAAGTGCTCTTTTTCACTACAGATGATCAAGTTGCAGACATCTTCACCAAGTCTCTTACAGAAGCGAAGTTTTCTAAACTTCGATATATGTTAGGAGTTCAGGAACTTGTCATTAAGGTGGGATAGGCTCTAATGCCTCCTTCCTTCTCCTAATAGTGTCACTTTTGTAAATCTTTCAATCCTATCCCAAGTTGTTCTTAAGGGGGGATGTTAGGATATTTAGACACTTAGGCGTTAGTTAAGATCAACTTGTGTAATATATCTGTTAGGGAAAGTGTGTTTCTTTAGTATGCATTAGTATGCATTTGTAAATACTTAATCTGACGGTCATAATATGTTCCCGACATAGAGTGATCCGATGGCTCAACTTCTCTTAGATCATACCTAACCTTGATCCATGGCTTAACACCCGATTGGTCCATGATATCTATTTAAAGAGAATGGAGGGTCATTGTTTAGTTGATCGATTATGAGAAGTTCATTTGTAACTTTCTTTCTTTGCATAATAAATTGTCCCATAGAAGGTATTTGGTCGGGGCTGTGGAGTGTTTCTCTCACAAGGGTTTAAACCACGTCAAAACATCGGTGTGTTGATCTGTGATCTATTTGTGTGAAGTGGTTGCTCTTGGTGTTCAGTCCTTTGGCAGTACCCTGTGTACCCGAACATTTAAGGACCATTATAATTATTTTTTTTACAATTTTATAAGCAATGGAGACGGTCCTTTATGTCGCGTCATTAAGAGATTTTCAAAATGAAAAGCAGTGACAATCTCATAGTGGTTTTCATCATTGATATGTTAATGGAAATATCCTCAATAGTGAGGGTCATTGTAAGGCCCTCATCATATGTCATTGGCGACGTTCAGTGTTTTGGTGATGGAGGCCCTTAGGTCCATCACCAAAACTTCATATAAATTGGTGAGGGTCACTATTTGTCACTAATAATCCTTATTAATGTCGAACATTGAAATTGGCGAGGGTCATTATTTGTCACTAATAATCCTTATTAGTGTCGAACATTGAATGTCACCACACCACCTCTACTTTTGGGGACACGGCCTTTGGTGACATTCACATTTTGGTGACGTCCTCATTTTTCACCATCACCGATGAGATTATGGTGACATTTCTCAACCCTCACCAATGATCGATCATTGATCATCACCATATATACATCAAATGGTGAGGGGCAATGCAGGTCCATCACCAACACTTCATAGATATTGGTGACGGTCACAACCTGGAATAATAATAATTATTGGTGGCAGGCCTTGAATGTCACCACATACCCCCACTTAAGGTGATGGTGCCCTTGGCGATGCTCAGGTTTTGGTGACCGAACCCCTCTTAACCATCACCAACTGAGCTTATGGTGACATTTTTGGACCCTCACCAATGACCTTTTTTCTTGTAGTGTATCAGGTACATCTAGGACAAGGATATCCATAGTTACATGAATATCTAGATACTTGGCCAATCTGACTAGTTGATTTTCAATCATGCCTACTACATCAACTTGTCTAGAATCCACGACACAAACATTTTGGTATGGTATGTATGTTCTAAGATTAAGTTGATGCATAAATTTATTGGCCATGATGTTGGATGAAGATCCTGAGTCTAACATACAGTTGTGTAGAAGAAGATCACCTATCATCAATGATACATAAAAATGAAGATGATCTTCTTTTTTTGGGTCCATGGTATGTATAATTACTAAGGGATATTCCATGACATTTTGACGACAACAAAGACTCAGGTGTTTTCACCTAATCTCCACTTCTCCGTTTAGGCAAACTCCTAACGAAGCCAAGGGGGGTAGACCCTAAAAAATAGTTCCAAAGGCTCTTTAAAGTTTAAGTTAAAATGGTTGGAATGGATGTTTTTTAGGAGTTGTTTTGAAATGATGAAAAGATTTAAACCAAGTATTGTTCACAATTATACATCCACAACATAAAATTGAAAGACAACAACAATTTTTTCCAATTTATATCAGAATATTATCCACAACATGATATGATAAACAATAATAACTTAAGATAGATAGAAATCAAAGATTTTGAAAATATTGTTGTTGCTCACTAGACCAGTGCTAATGGATTCATTGTCCGTAAAATGTTGCTGAGGGACTATTGTGTGAATGCCTATTGGTTTATTTTATTATGTGATTTGAAAGATGAAGTTGAATTATTGTGGGAAGGGGGGATTTCCGATATACCTTGCGGTATAGGAAACATGTTCAGAATATGATATAGGTGGCTCCATACAAGGATGGGTGGGCTGGGATAGAGTCTTGAGAGTGGTGTTCAACACTAAACCAACAAGTATGTAGTCTAACTGTGCTATGAGGTCACCTCCCAGTGGTTCTCGCTTCCTTAGTCAGAATTTTCCCACTTTCGATCACAACAAGGCAACGCTGGATTTTTGTTGGTTTTCATGGGACTTGATTTTATTAATGAGTATTAATTCAATGTGAAAATCTATGAATTGCAAAACAATCGCTTTTGATATCCCAAAGCTCAGACCAACCTGCGATGGGTGGAGCATACGCAGTGTTTGCAAAAATATTCGTTAAGATTGACTCTCCGATAGAGAGCACTCTTGATCCGATTTAAAACGAGATTCAAGATATTTTTTTAAGTTAATAAATTTTAAGATTGTCTCTATGACAGAGAGCACTCTTTATCCACTTTAAGAGCGTGATTCAAGAGATTTTATGAACACTACCTTTTTGAAGAAATAAAATGTTGAAATGAAAAGAGACAAGTTTTTTAATTATCTACCCAAGAGTCACTTTCAAGTCTGAAGACCATACTCGAGAGAGCAAGGGGATTAGTAGTTCCTTTTAGTATGAAAAAATTTGAATCTAAACAAGAAGCATAAATCAACTTTTTTTAAGAAAATGAAACTATCCTAGCATGCTATTTTAGTTTGAATGCAGGTAAAAAGAAAAGTAAAAGATACAGGCTTCCCCCAAATAGGGGAAGAAGGGTGTGGGAGCCGTAATCCCACTTTCTTTTTATTAATGATTTTTTACAATAAATTAACCCTTCGCGAGAGAGCACTCTTCATCGTCTTATGCAACGTTATTCAAGAGACTTTTAGGCCTAAGAAGGCAAAGGGATAGCAAAGGGATGAAGAAGAGGGAAGTTTTTGTATTTATGCCTTAATTTTTAGCTTTCCTTCCTTCGTTTTTTTCTATAAAACAACAAGAAATCAACGAACACAAAGTTTGTTAAAAGGTTAGTATTTTTTAGTCAAAAGTACATGGAGATTACAATACAATATTTTATAATGATAGGAAACTAATACTTCAAATAATGATGATTTGGAACTAGATCGAAAGCTTTGATATATGACTTTTAAAAGCACTTCTTAGATCTACTATTTTTGCATGACAAATCAGATTTAAAAAATGAAATTTTATAGATATAACTTGCTTGCAAAATAAAACAAGGAAAAATGGAGAGAAAGACTTTTTGAAAGATGGAAGAGGGTGACTACCGAATCTCGAATCTTTTGATAATCAGGAGGATCCTGTAGGACAAAAGAATATTAGTCTTAAAATGGTTACGAAGAGGAAGAAAATACAGCTGATCTTAACAACCTCCTTCACTTTTGGTGATCTACGACACAACACAACTACAAACAAGCCATGATCAAACCTAGTATATTATGATAAAAGAAATTTTGAAGAGCCTGAGTATAACTGACTACTTTCGGCTACTCCTTCACTTCAAATACACAATATAAATAAACAAATTGAGACTACGAATGCTTATTCAATGGATTAACAATAATCTTCTAAGCTAGAATAGATCAATGAATTAAGAATTGCAGAAGTAAAGCATAGACAAATATCACCTCGATATGGAACAAGCTTTCTCAATCATGACATTTGCACCATATGGACCTCCAAAGTCTCAATTTATTCAATAAAAATCTTTGCACAAAAGGAAAGAAGGATTATACACAATACAACAGAGGTTCCTTGCATCCATTGGAATGAGGAGCAAGCCTCGCTTTTATAGAAGTTACAAGCAGGAGGGGTGCATGAGATGGAGGGCAAATGCTTGGAGTGCGCATCTCACAATTCAAGGAGCAAATTGTGCGTTGATTGAAAGCTTGGAGCTATGGGTTGGTGTGATGGTATGAGGTGGCTTCCACCTCATGAGAGGGGCGCCCCTCTCCCTTTGGAACCAACACCCAATACTTTGACAGGTTTCATGCATGGGGAAGCCGCCTACGTGAGGAGGGGGGTGCTCTCTTTAATTGAAATATTCGCTCCTCCCACTTTGGGTTATATAACATGTGCTTTAATCCACTAATATGGGTCACACGTCATACTCAAACATATGCCACCCTTTTCCACATCATTTTTTATTCTTTTTTTGGATTTTTTTTATTTTTTTTCTTTTGTGTATTTCGTAGAACACTTAGCATTGAAGTGTCATTTTGTAGCATCTTTAGGAAAAAATGCCACAAATGACAAGTTAGTCACCCAAAACCCAGGAAAATTGGGTCCTAGGTTAAAGAGGACACTCTGAGCATGAAAACGATCATCCCCATGCCAAATTATGCCTCCAGACCACGCTTTTATTACATTTTTATTTTTTCCAATTAAACCATTAAAAAAAGGTCTAATTTTACGGAAAAAAATTATTTTTATCGGAATGAAACCAAACTCCTAGGGGACCTAGTGCATGTCCATAGGACTCAATTTAGATGGCTAGCATGCAAAAATACATAGACACATAGACTTTAATAACCTCCCTAGGTTCGACCACCATGTTAAATACTCCATCTTTGGAGGTATGAATGAAAAAATCAGGAATTATATGTCACTGAAGAGTAATGCATAATTCCTAAGGAACAAACACTCTAGAGTATCCCCCTGATAGCCAAACCTAAGGTAGGCCAAGTCTTTTACAAAATAATCATGCTTAGACCAACTTATTAGAATTCCAGCAAGGGGGTATGGACATGCAATTATTACAAAAGGGGCCAAAATGGCCCTGAAAAATGCTTCTGAACTTCTGAACACTGATGATGAACACTGAACATGTTCATGAAATTGGCGACTCACAAGAAGTCCAACTATGGTACAAAATAGTTGGTAACACTGTCCATGAACTTTAGTGCATGGATGTATACACTGTTCTTGTATCCATTTTCTTACATATAAATCTTTGTAGTTTGTTGTATATAAATAACTGCATTAATCCGACGTCTCCCTTCTGTGGAGCCACATTTCTTTTGGTGATTGCATTAGTGCTAATGTTTTCTTGGTGGGTAGAGCTTACTATATTGGATTCAAAGTTCTCTGGCTTATTGTTGCTAAGTGCTAAAAACTTATTAGCTCTATCATGTAAAATTTCAAACTTAATGGTTGTTGGGACTATGGTCCAGTTTGGTCACTGCTATTAGCAGCTACAACTGTAGATATTTTCTTTTTGTTGTGAAGCACATCGATTATAATTAATTATTAACCTTATTCACATTGTTTTGTTGACTTGCACCTTTTTCAAAATGGGATGCACATGCCTTGGCTGTCTTTGTTCAAGTTGTTTCATTTGAAATCTACTGGTGCCATTTTTAATTGAGGATCACATATATTGTGCCTGCGTTGCTACTAAAAACTATGTATCCAGTTTTTTTTTTCCAGAAGAAAAAGAGTCTCTTGCTATTCATTTATGAATTAAAGAAACTACACTGTATCTCTTAACCAAAAGACATTACAACTCATTTAGAGAAATCTATGACATCAATGAGATTTTATCAAAAAACCAATTATCTAGTTTATCATATGTCTAAAACCTGTTTCATATGACTGGATATATCAAATTATGTCCTTCCATATTACTCCCATAGATAGCTCTATGGTATTTGTAGGCCCAGTTCTAGTTCCAGACTACTAGTATCCATCTGAATTTATACCGTAATATATAGTCCGATTACAATGCATATATAAATAAGAAAAAACAAAAAGAAGCATCAACATTCAGTAAATGGATATCATTTTTTCCTCAATAAGTTGATTCTTCCAAAGATAACAAATAACTGCCCTTCCTTCACCCATTGCCAGTCCCTTCTTTGATAAAATATCAACCTTTTTGTTAAAAACCCTGCTCACATGGCTATAAGTTATGTTTGCAATGGATTTTTGTAGGGTCACAATCCTTTTTTTCCAAAAAGATGTAGACACCTATAATTTATGTTTTCCCAAATCCCACCCAATGATTGCATTTGAATCACCAAAAATATCAATCTGGTTTATCCCAAATGACCTGGTCAAATATAAAATACCCCACAGTGCAAGTAAATCCGATATCGAATTGTTCCCTTCCCCACAACCAAAGTACATCTTCACCTGATGTTCCTTATCTAAAATCAAGAGACATCCCGCACCGTAATGACCCAATTGTGCTACACCATCAAAACTACCAACTTGATTACTATAACTCATCAAAGGATAATCCAGTTTTGTTCCCTTCAATGTTGGTGCTTTCCACTGAACATCTTTCATATATTGTTTAATAAAAGCCACAAATCCATAAAAAGTATATGTTTTATGTTTGAAAAGTACAAAGTTCCTAAGACGCCAGATACCCCAAATGAATCTTAATGGGTATGAAATATGAAACTGATGGCGATCATACCCATCTTTCAAACAATGTGCCAAATTATCACTAGACCATGTGCCAATTTTCCCATGATAATATGCGATCTCATCCGATATTTTTAAAGTGACACTGTAATTGGAGAATAAATGAGCATAGGTTTCTTCCGCCTTAAAGCATAAGTAGAAAACTGATGGCCCACATCCACCATGCAATCTATATCTATCACCTGTATAGATCTGGTTATTAAGGGCCAGCCACAATGTTTTTTTAATTTTTCCTGGAATATCCCACTGCCAAAGCTTTTTGCACCACCATTCGGGTAGGGGGGAACCAGAATCTAAAGCAATTTCCAGATATGCTTGCACAGTAGATACATTACCATCCCCATTACCAAAATACCATAAGATAACATCCAGCTCATATGATAGAAATATACCTGCATGACTTAATCCATATATAAAAAGGCCCCATTCAAGAGCCGCATTCCCAGAAAGATGCATCTCAGAAGCCTGTAACCAATAGGAATCACACAGATTTCATTCTGGCATTTCTTGACCTAATTAAGGAAATGAATCCCCATACCATGAATAAAATAAAGTGTATCAACATAAAGTACTCTTAATAGTGTATTCCCAATGATCAAATCTATACCCACTCTAACCTGATAGCCACTACCAATCATCCAGGCCAGCCAGCGCTGTAAGAATGGAAAAACATCCACCAGTCTAGTCCAAATGGATGAAATCTTTCTTTTGGATTTCTTCTTAGACCTAATCCATCCAATCACCATATCTAGATGCAAGTATTTATTTCTGATAAGTTGTCCCCATAATCCCGCATCTGGAAGTCCACGCCAAAGGATTTTCAAATGCAAAGGTTTATACACCCAGTACAAGTTGCGGATGCCCCATCCTCGATATGTATTTGGAGTAGAAATGCATTCCCATGACACTAAGTGACATCCCTGGAAGTTCTAGGTGCCCTTCTAGAGGAAGTTATACAAAAGCTTTTGAATCTTGTTTAAAATAGAGGCTAGTACATTTGCAAGACTAAACCAGTAGATTGGAAGAATTGCCAGGACAGAGTTTAATAATACCAATCGACCCCCCAAAGACAACTTCCTGTTCATCCAGAATAGTATCCTATTTTCCACCTTTTTCACAATCCATAACCAATATGAAACCAGATATGCATTCGGTTTAATGAAATAGCCCAAATAGGTCAAACCTCCATTCAGATCTAAAATATCAAGTGGAAAAATCTCTCTCAATGTCATTTTCAATTCTTCCTCCAGGTTAATAGAATACAAATTGGATTTTAGAAAACTAATCTGCATCCCATCCGCACTACAAAAAGTATCCAAGATATATTTATAGTGTAACCATTCCTGCTCACTTCCCATACCAAAGATGAGGACATCATCTACAAGTAACATATGTGAAATAATATGATGTTGTGAGACCTTAATGCCATAAATCGAACCCTATTCCCTAGCCTGAAGTATAAGGCGGCTTAAAACCTCAATGACAAGAATGAACAATATTGGGGACAATGGACATCCCTAGTGAAGTCCCCTAGTATCCTTAAAGAAGGATGTTGGACATCCATTAATAAGGACATCAAACTTAGTAATCTTTAAACACCCCATTACCCACTAAGTAATATGGAAATCCAGGCCTGCATTTAAAAACAGAAGTATGAGAAATGACCAATCAACAAAGTCATATTAAGCCTTTATCAAGTCATGTTTCAAAACCCTAGCTTCAATCTTCTTCATCTTAGCAGTATGGAAAACCTCCTTTGCAATCCCAATAACATCAAAGATCAATCTATGATGTAGAAAGCTAAATTGTTCCTCTGATATGCCTCTAGACAATCCCCCCTTAATCCTCTGTGTAATAGTTTTTTATATGATTTTATAAATCAAATTGCACAATGAAATAGGCCAGTAATCCTGGAAAGTCACCAGATTTGTAGTCTTCAGGATAAAATCTATAAAGGTAGCATTCACACCACCAGAAACCTTTCCAGTCACTTGAGCCTCTTCAACAAGGAGAACAAGTTCAAGTCCCATAATGTCAATAAACTGGATAAAAAACTCACACGTCCAACCATTCGACCCCAGACTCTTGTCCTTTTCCATATACTTTAAGGCACCCTCAATTTCTGAAATAGTAATAGGCCATTATATTGCAGAACAATCACTATCAGAAAAGATGCGAGGCATCACCTATAAAATCCTCATCTGGACCTCCAGATTGAATGTGCCAGGATACTTGTAGATATCAGAGAAGTATAACGTTGCTTCCTCTGCTATCCTAGGCATGCCAATAATTGAAGAACCCAATGAATTTTTAATGTCCCAAATAGCCTTCTTTTTCCGCCGATTATCCGCATATCCATGGAAAATTTTCATATTTTGATCCCCACATGATAGCCATAAAGCACGACTTTTTAGTTGCCACAGTTCTTCCTCACTGTTAAGCAATGCAACCTTTCACAAATCCAGTGTACTAATCCGATCCATGACAACTGGGTCTATTATCTCTTCAAAAGTTCGGGTTAGTTGAACATTAATAGCATGTTCAATGACTCGCAATTCTAACTATAAAAGATCCTTTTTGTCCTGGATCCAAAGTGCCACCCAAGACTTCAACAAACGCAAATAGGCCGGTAATATCAGCATAGCCGGAGTATGATGTTCTACCACAAACGATGACCACATGTGCCTAACCATCCCAATAAATATGTCATCCAGGGACCAAAGATGACAATATTTAAATGGATATCTGGATGGAAAAACACCATTTCCAATTTTCATAATTACAGGAAAATGGTCCAATATATGAATAGTCTCCACCCATGAAGAAAAATGTGATAAAGACCCAAGAAGATTCTCATGAAGAAAAAAGTGGTCCAATCTCTTTGCCACAGCATCATCACCCCTTCTCCCATTGCGCCATGTTGGCAACAGAGGATTTGGAATAATTTATGTAAGACCATGATCATCAAAAGATTAATAAACCAGGAAGAATTTGACTGAGGGTGAGAATTTGTACCCCAAGAATCCTTGGAACCAAATGAAATATTCACATCCCTCGCTAATATCAGTGATTGTAAATCCATCAATCCCGATGCCATGAGATTTGACCAGAAAAGTTGCTTATCCAATTGAGGACCATAATAGTAAATATGCAAAGGAGAATTTAAAACCCTACTCTTACCGGATAATAAAATAACCCCCCAAAAGCATAGGGTCTAAACATAAAAAGAGATGAATCCCATGCCGAAATAAGTCCACCTGATCTCCCACCAACCCCAACTGAAAAAAATTCCCAAGAAGGAATGAATTAAAGAAAACCCGAATCTTTAACTCATCAACCATAGTTCCCTAAAGTAGTACCAAATCCGGTCTAGTAAGCTATAACAGTCTGCGGAAGGCACTGTGTTTGGGAGCGCCTCCAACCCCATGAATATTAAGGGTTAATATAATCATGTAGTAACCTCCATACTGGCCCTCACTTCTCTAAGAGGCCGAAAGACAAGTGATGTAAATCACTGATTGTCCCCACAAGAATGCAAAAGAGAAGAAGATCCTTCTTCAGAAAACAACACATCCACTGTGCCACCCAAAGATGCCCTGGCCAAGTCCTTCTTGCGCCTACCCCCATCCTTTTTCTGAATTTTCACATTGGAAAAATTAGGATTTTGTGTATCAGGAATCAAAATACCCTCACAATAAACCGGTATGGGATCTGAAAATAAACCCAATTCCAAACAATTGGCATGCCCCCAATCGATACAGGTGGTGGAGTAGTAGGCACAGTCTGAAGAGGAACATGTTCATCTCTCAAAATATGGGAGTCGTACATAATGGATAAATTCCCCAGTATAGCAGACTGTGCTATGTAATTGTCCACCAGTGGACTGTAATGTCCCAAATTTGAAAGTTCTCACAATTTGGTCAATTTTCGAATCTTGTACTAGTGAAAACCTAAATTGTCCCAAATGATACCAAATGGTTTCAAATTCTGTATGGAGGGAATTAGGAGGATATAGGAATAATTAACACACCTATTAGACATCCAAACAACTTATATACCCATCCATGGTCTGCAAATTGCATGGGAAGAAGTTTCAGAACAAGACTAGTTGATTTGAGAAGTGGAGATCCCCCCTAGGTATGCCATTAGATGCTCTTCCAAACACTGTATGACCTTCACTAATTCCTGGTCTGATACTTGGCTCTATTATAGGACATTAGGAACAATATATGTGCAACATTATATTTGGTTTTAGGGTTGAATAGGAATCCTAATGAACAACATCTTCTAGAGTCTAGTTTTTGAGGTGAAATTGGTGGGCAGGGAGTCTCGAATTTATTCATAAACCATAGTAACAATTCAGAGGTATGCACACATCATTTGGGACATCAAGGTAACTTCATATGCATATCATAAAATGATAAATAACTCATCAAACTCTTATATAAAACAGGTACAATATCATTCCAAAATCACTATGCAAATGCTATGGGGAAAATGGCTCGAATCTCTTCCTTGAATGTAAATATCACTTGAAATACATAAGGTTTCGAGCTGTGGCTCTCATGATATGATAGTTACAGATATATTTAGCATCTAACATGTCCATGAAGTTGAAATAACATTCTTTCAATAACTATATGCAACAACAAGTGCACTATGCAAAAGTTATGGGGAAAATGGCTCAATCTCCTCCTTGAATGCAAATATCACTTGAAATACATAATTTTTCGAGTTTTGGCTCTCATGATATTATTATTAAAGATATATATAGCATATAAAATGTCCATTAAGTTGAAATAGCATTCCTTCACTAACTATATGCAACAACAAGTGCGCCCTTGCACATTTACATGACATTGAGAGAAAGATAGTAAAATAGGCATAGAGAAGAATGAGAGAAGATGAACTCAAACTCAGCTGGGGTCTGAACCTACATCAAAACATCTCCATTAATCTATGTTGAGATTTATGAATGGCCTCTCCATCAACCAACTAGGATGGGAATATTGCACCTCGAAATTGGTTCTAAGGTAAGAAGAATAAGCATCCACCTTGCAAGGACAAGCTAAGCTCTCCATTTTTTTCCAAATGAGAAATGATCAAAATCCAATATCCTTATTTCTTCTTGTCTTTTATTAACCTACCAAATCCTTCTTAGCTCAAATTCCCTTCAAGAGACTCATCCCAACTTGAATTAGGGAGAGATTCCCATGAATGCCACTTGTCCAACTTTTCCTAGCTCTCCTCTTCCATCAATTCGAATGGGGGGATCTTTGCTGCCATAACTCCCCTTGTGCACCCTCCTGGAGCATATTTTTATCCCTGACATTTCATATATTTCATATGTCAGCAATCATGTCTAAAATTTTTCATAAGTGTCATAGAATCTTCATCATTGTTGTCATAGGAGTTCGGGAATCTAACTCCAAGTGTCACAATTCTTCTAAGTTGCCTCTTCCTCTTCCATGGGAGTTACTCTTCCACTCCAATTTGACCTTACATTATTCATGTCATGAATAATACCTCTTAAAATCCCCAAAGTATGTTACCCTTCATCTTGAAATCGAATTGGTGAGAGAATCATGCCAAGTGTAGTGGGGAATCTTGCCACATGTGGGTCCCACAACCTCTTATGTGCCCTCATGGTCCAATGCCACCTTATTTTCATTTTATTATTATTTATTTGACCCATTTAATGTGACTTTGTAAGTCTAAGTTCATTTTGGGTCTTGTAGCTCCCTTATTCCAGCTTTTGATGCTTCCACCCCCAACCTAGGGAACTAGTAAGTTAGTGGAATTTTTCCTCCATGATAGTTTATTTGGAGTGGGACATTATAAACTTTGAATTGAGACTTTTCTCTTAATGTGACCCGCCTTGTCCATTTGGATCTAATTTTACATTATTACTAACTTGGACATCATGCTTGACAATTATTTGACCCTTAGCACCAATTTGGCAAACTATCATGAGTATGGCCAAGTGGATTAGGCCATTGTGACCCAATGCAAAATTTCGGGACATGACAAATCCTCCCCTCCTAATATTGCTTGTCCTCAAGCAATTTCAAACATAGATGTTGAAAAACCTTCTTTCTTTCCAAAACTTTGCTTCCAAATCTTCCCTTCTAAAACTCTGAGTAGTGGCACTCATGCACCACAATTGTGTGTTTCCAAAAGCAAGGAGATGTGGCTTTTTTTTTCATATTGATATCCCCTGTGTCATCACCACTAAACACCAAAATATTAATTAAATCCATCAAAACAAATTTTGCACAATTACTCTTTACCTCTTTCATATTTTGGAAACCCTTTCTGATACCACTGTATAATTCTTTGAAGTTGCCACTGAGTTGCCCAACTTTGAGTCTTCAAGATTCCATGAAAATTTTAGAGAGGAACCACCATGCTTGTTGTTGCACTACTATGATTACAATCACCTTATTAAGTTGGGACCCAATCTACCATACTACTTGTTTCCCAAAAAAATTGAAACCAATGAGACTAAAATTTATCCCAGGGTCCCATTGCTTATATTGCACTCCAACAATTAGGAGTGCACTCCAACCCATACCATCAGGAAAGAGAATTCATGGATCCCATTTCCGTATATGCATTCTTCCAAACATCATAAGTACAAAAGATAGATCATCAAAGTACATCACAACATAATGAAAATGTACATCAAGGAGGTGCCTCATCAAAGAATCATGAAAGTACTTATACCTCCAAGTAAGTAGACCACCATTTTCCAAGTGCATAAAAGCATCAAGTGACCAATCAAATCTACTCCAATGACATAGGTGAGGATCCCATGTCCTATAATGATGCTCCAAAAGGATGTAATATGCATCAAAATAATCAGCCATGTGTTCTTTCATCCAAGAAGTGAATGAAGAATCTCCACTAAAATTTGAACCAAGTAGGGAGCAAAGAAAACAATGAGCCTTCAAGGGGCTCACAGAAGTACCATTTGTGCATCCATGAATATGTGTATCATCAAGAAATAACAAAGGATGTTGCTGCCAATAAGAATTTGCTCCAATCATATATCTCTTCACCCAAGTATTGGATGAATTTCCTCCAACATCAATTGAACTAAGCAAGGAGCAAGGAAAATCATGAGTCTTCAAGTGACTCAAGTGAAAATCATAAGTGCATCCATGTATATGTGCATCATCAATAAATAACAAAGGATGTTGCTTCCAATAAGAATTTTCTCCAATCATATATCTCTTCACCCAAGCATTGGATGAAGTTCCTCCAACATCAATTGAGCTAAGCTAAGTATTGGAAAATCATGAGTCTTCAAGTGACTCAAGTGAACATCATAGGTGCATCCATGTAGATATGTATCATCATAAGGTAACAAATGATGCTGCTGAAAATGTAAATAATAAGAAATTTCTCTAATCATTTCATAATCTAAAGGAGATATAGGAGTTTCATACTCCTCATGTGGCACCATCAAAAATAAAATTTTCACTCATACTTCATTAGGATGAATGCTGCAAAATATGGAAGTGTAGGATGTAGGAGAATGAAACAACTCACCCAAATGATCAAAATATGAAAATGTGTCATTATGCGAAGGATCCATAAGAGTAGGATCATGCACCTCCCTCAAAAGTGCAAAACTTTCCTCATAGATTGGTTCCAAGGTAGTGGAATCATACACTTCTTCAAAAATTGTGTAACAATTTCCAAGAGGAAACTCAGGTTCCTCTTCCACCACAAAAAGTGCTTGGTTCTCACCAAGCTCATATTCAAACACATCAAGCACCTGCAAGTTGCCATGTTTCTCATGATCCATCATGTCATGAGAATCCTCCAAGCAATCTACCATTTGACAATCTGAAACATAGGAGAAAGAACACGTATCTTGTAACCTATCAAGAAGTTGCTCATTTTGCATTTTGAGCTTATGAATATCCTCATTATTATTCAAGTATGCTCCATGTAACCATTCATTAAGCTCAACCAAATTGTTTCTATAAAAAATCAAAGACATGAAATTACCTTCGATGTTGCACATTGCTCTTTGAATCTTCTCCATATCTTCAAGGAAGGATGGATCCTTCAATGAAGAAACTCTCCAACAATAATTTGACACCAATGCTTGAGTGTCATGGAGTATGATAAGGGTCTCTTGGGTCTTATTTTCATTCATATTTAATGACCCTTCCAGAAAAAAGAGGCTCTTGTAGAGGGACCTCTTCTTCTTTGTCCTTTCTGCTTAGACCAACTTCATTAAGCTCATGTGGTTATGGGGAAGTTGATATTGGTTATTCTTCAACTGCTACAAGGAATTCATTTTCATGCTTAATGGAAATTTGGAATGCAACAACACTTTCAAAGGTGATCTCTATGTCACCAACATAGAGGTGTGAGCACCCATCAGTAGGTACTCCTTCATAGTTCGAGCATCCATCAGTAGATGCTCTTTGATTCAGGTCCAAAGTAGAGTGTGTCTCAGAATTATCTTCTGTCTTTTCAATGAAATCTTCTTCATGCTCATGTGATGTTTCTTCATCTTTTTCAGAGTCACTTGGGAGTGAATTTCGACCCTCTTCATGTAATGCTTCTTCTACTTTACCTATTTCAGAACTAAGTGGCTCATGGGTCTCCTCCTTTTCACTCAAACATATATGATTTTCTTTCCAAGGTACTTTGAAAGAATAGCATAAACCTTTCTTCACTAACTCCACATCTTCAGTTTTGGGCCTATTTTCAAACACCCAATCAGAAAAGTCTTCAAAAGGAATGGCCTTTTTTGTATCTCCCTTAAACAGATCAATATATGCCTAATATTGTTGGGGCAAGGTTTTACATGTTTCTTTCAATCTTTGTAATTCATTCATAGAATTATCCTTTTTTGGTTCAGCACATACATATTCATCATACATAGGTTCATAAGGATAGACTTCATTCCTTATGAAATTGTAAGAAGTGCTACATGATGGCACATCTTCCACGTACCATTCACATTCTTCTTCATATTGCTCACTATCATCTTCATATTGCTCATAAGCATTGTACTCATAGGATTCAGCACAATAGTAAGACATGGATGCAAATTATTCTTCAATGTATTATATTAATGCACATGTTCAAGGAACATGCTCTGATACCAATATAATGTCCCAAATTTGAAATTTCTCACAATTTGACCAATTTTTTAATCTTGGACTAGTGAAAACCTAAACTGTCCCAAATGATCCCAAATCGTTTCAAATTATGTATGGAGGGACTTAGGATTATATAGGAAACATTAACACAACTATAATACATCCAAACTGATATACCCATTCATGGTCTGCAAATTGCATGGGAAGAAGTTTCGGAACAAGACTAGTTAATTTGAGAAGTGGAGATCCCCCTTAGGTCTTCCATTAGATGCTCTTCCAAATATTGTACAGCCTTCACTAATTATTGGTATGATACTTGGATCTACTATAGGACAGTAGGAAAAATATATGTGCAACATTATATTTGGTTTTAGGGTCGAATAGGAATCTTAATGAACAACATCTTGTAGAGTCTAGTTTTTGAGGTGAAATTGGTGGGCAAGGAATCTCGAATTTCTTCATAAACCATAGTAAAAATTCAGAGGTATGCACACATCATTTGGGACATCACGGTAACTTCATATTAATCTCATAACATGATAAATAACTTAGAAAACTCTGATATAAAACAGGTACAATATCATTCCAAAATCACTATGCAAATGCTATGGAGAAAATGGCTCGAATATCTTCCTTGAATGTAATATCACTTGAAATACATAAGGTTTTGAGCTGTGGATCACATGATATGATTATTACAGAGATATATAGAAGCTAACATTTCCATGAAATTGAACTAACAGGCCTTCAATAACTATATGCAACAACAAGTGCGTTATGCAAAAGCTATGGGGAAAATGGCTCGAATCTCCTCCTTGAATGTAAATATCACTTGAAATACATAATGTTTCGAGATGTGTCTCTCATGATATGATCATTACAGATATATATAGCATCTAAAATGTCCATGAAGTCTAAATAACAGTCCTTCACTAACTATATGCAACAACAAGTGCGCCCTTGCACATTTACATGACATTGAGAGAAAGATAGTAGAATAGGCATAGAGAAGAATGAGAGAAGATGAAATCAAAATAAGTTGGGGTATGAAACTGCATCAAAACATATCCATGAGTCTTTGTTGAGAGGTATGAATGGCCTCTCCATAAGCCAACTAGGATGGGAATCTTGCACCCTCGAAATTGGTTCTAAGGCAAGAAGGATAAGCATCCACCTTGCCAGGACAAGCTAATCTCTCCAATTTTTTTCAATTGAGAAATGATAAAAATCCAACATAATTATTTCTTCTTGTCTTTTATTAACCTACCAAGGCAACCTTATCTTGAATTCCCTCCAAGAGACTCATCCCAACATGAATTAGGAAGAGATTCCCATGAATGCCACTTGTCCAACTTTTCCTAGCTCTCCTCTTCCATCAATTCAAACGGGGGCATCTTGGCTGCCATAACTCCCCTTGTGCGCCCTTTTGGAGGATATTTTTATCCCTGACATGTAATATATATCAAATGTCAGCAATTAGGTCTGAAATTTGTCATAAGTGTCATAGAATCCTCATCATTGTTGTCATAGGAGTTAGGGAATCTAGCTCCAAGTGTCACAATTCTTCTCAGATGCCTATTCCTCTTCCATGGGAGTTACTCTTCCACTCCAATTAGACCTTACATGATTCATGCCATGAATAATACCTCTTCAAATCCCCCAAGTATGTTACCCTTCATCTTGAACTCAAATTGGTGAGAGAATGATGCCAAGTGTAGTGGGGAATCTTGCCACATGTGGGTGCCACAACCTCTTATGTGCCCTCATGGTCCAATGCCACCTTATTTTTTTATTATTATGATTTATTTGACCCATTTAATGTGACTTTGTAAGTCTAAGTTCATTTTGGGTCATGCAGCTTCCTTATTCCAACTTTTGATGCTTCCACCCCCAACCTAGGGAACTAGTAAGTTAGTGGAATTTTTCCTCCATGATAGTTTATTTGGATGGGGACATTATAAACTTTGAATTGGGAATTTTATCTTAATGTGACCCACCTTGTCCACTTGGATCTAATTTTACATTATTACTAACATGGACATCATGCTTGACAATTATTTGACCCTTCGCACCAATTTGACAAACTATCATGAGTATGGCCAAGTGGCTTAGGCCATTGTGACCCAATGCAAAATTTTGGGACATGACATGGACCAACCCCAAAATATATGCCGGTAAATAGGTTAGGGTTTTTACAATTAGGGTTTATAGTCGATCCATTAGACTAATATTGCTTGCCCCAACCTTCTAGCAAATAAACGTCATTTCTGCACATAGAATAAAAGAGTGCAAGGAAGAGATTTTTGAACTTACCAGTAAAGGGTGAAAGATCCTCTAATGCCTGAGTTGTCGGCTTCTCAATAAGGCCCATTTCCAAGAGATGTTCCGAGACAATAGCCTCATTCCCTGTATCCCCAGAACCGTTTTCCAGACCACAATCCCTCCTCAAATGACCAGTTTTATCACATGAGAAACAACAGAATGGTGTACGCCAATAATCGAGCTCCTAGCGAAATACCTTTTCCCCCCACCGAATCTGGATGCTTTTCGGAAGGCCCAAAGACACATAAATTTCAACCAGTATCCAGGCACACACGGATTGTCCTCATGGAAAAGTGACTTATCATTAAAAAATACAAATTTACCGATTTGATTTGCCAAGTTCACAAAAAATTCTTTGGACCATAACGCTAAGGGGAAGCCCTTCAATAGTACCCGGTAGTGGTTAATCTGTAACTGTTCCATGGCTAGATCAAAATCCAAATGCCACTGCTTTAAATAGAGTGACCCCCGCTCTATAACCCAGAGTTTACCCATAATCAATGCTGCATGGGCCTTGTCAAGAAAATGGAAAACAACCCAATTATTGACCAGCACATGAACTCTCATAGCATATTTAATCAAAGGTTTCCAATGCAGATTTATCCAGGAAATAAGTGCAGAGCGACTAATGTCTGTATAACATAGTTTCCCCACCAGGGCTTGGGCCGTTAAACTCAAGACCCAACCAACTTGCACATATTTACCAAGGACCATCTCATTACCCTCACCCTTGCTCTTGATGGTCTTCAAGGACTTGTTTTGTCATGCCTTTACCCCTCCACTCCGGGATATACCTCCACCCCACCTCAGTGTATCATAGGTTTTATAAAATTCCTTATCAGAACTTGATTCTTCCCTTGATTCTCCCCCATTGGTGAAGCCCCCACATAATAGAGGGTATCCTAACTCTGGTTCCTTATCAAACAATGGTCCCACAACCCATGCATTGTAGTCAGTTGAGGAGTCAACATGATATCTTGCCATAGCAAATGATGCGCAAAGTGCCAGTATTCCCACTGACAAATGTTCGCCAGGTTCACAGGTGTCAGAATGAAAACCAAAAAACCCTAGAGCACACAGGAAAACCCTAAACCAAACCAAAACCCTCATGCCCCCAGTAAAACCAAAAAGAGCATGGCCAGCTAAGGAAACATAAACTGATGTGTCCCAGAGAAACCAATTCCAAGAGACACCATGGAACCTGCACCAATTCTAAACCCTAATCATTCCAACCTCTATATCCAAACTATGTATCCAGTTTGTTGTTGCACCAAATGATACTGTGCAATAATGTTGTACTTGCACCAAGAGGTGCTTTGCAATATAATGTAAAAGAAATAAAAACAAAAAGAAGAAAAAAAGGTCGCTAGTAAAATGTGAAGTTTTTTGCATGGCTATTTCCAAATCACATTTGGGAGTCTCGTTGTTGATAGGAACATCAAAAATTAAACTTAGGCCTTTTCCTCATTTTTGTATTTGTTGAGTTTTTTAGGTTTTCTTTAGTCAAGTAAAACTATTGACTCTTATGTGTTGCTGAATTTTTTGCCAAGTTGATTATGTTAAGTTGCTAACATTGTCATCAATATCTATTGCAAGAGTTTCATATGGAATTTTTGATTACTAGGGAGAGATTTTAGAATGTTATATATCATGTTGAGCAGCTTTTGCAGATATAAAATCATGAAAAAATTTTAGTAAAAAATTAGAATCCTAACAAGTGACCCTATAATTGCAGAACATATGAACACTTTCCTTCATACTTTTCCATTCAAAGTATAATTTTTTCCAGTATTACAGTTTCTAGGACTTGTGATGTCACTTATCCCTTATGACTGTAGTTTGAGAAGCTATTGTGACTTTGGAATCCAAAGTGATTGATACACCATAGGAGTGGGGCTAGATACGTAACTCTATTCAGCCACATACTTAGGCATCGCCTCACTTTGCTTCATGGTTATTTGTAAATTGTAGTACCTACAGTAATATATTATTGAAATATCCAATATTTGTTTTATGTAAATGGTATGCCTCTCACTAGTGCAGGTATTAAAATGGTTAAAACTGTGCAATCCAAGGTGTTTGAATGATTAATTGATCAACGCACTACATAGAATAGTGTACATGTTTTTTAATGTTCTTTTTGCAGATTCAATGTTTTATATGTTTTATACTACATTGTTGGTCAGTATTCATAAATATGTGGAAAGATGTTTGGACTTTGGCATACATGGGGCACTAATCTCTACTTTATTTCTGTTATTCATTGCACTATTTTCTTAACATGTTTAGCTGTGGTTGGAGATTAGGGGGAACATGCAGAAGTATACTATTAGGATTTCTACTACTTGGAGAAAGAAATTGAGAAGGTATATATTTTCACTTATTGCCAAGATGAAAGCATATATGTTTAGAGAAAGATACAAAATGAGAAAATTCTCATATTTCATTCCTCTATGTTATTTACCCATGTCATACAGTTTTCAAAACTTAATCTTTTTATCTGTGTTAAATATAGTGGTTAGAAATCACTACAATCATGTTTTTGGACTTGTAGCTACAACCTGAGGCTCTATTTTCACTTGGTGCAATATATTTAGGTGGATACTGTGTCAAAAAGGATCTAAAATCAACTGCTTAATGTTTTCATAAAGCTACTCAGAAGGTAAATTGGTCCAAAGTACTTTTGTATTGAAGAATATAATGATTAATCACTGAAATTGTCACGTCCCCACTAAAATCCATGGCCATGGGAGATCCTGATACATTTTTTTTTCAAATTCGACTGAATACACACACACAGTTGAAATGACTTGGATCCACAATCTACAACCTGCAACAGTGAATCCGCAACCCGCAATCCGCTATCCGCAATTGCGGATGCGAAAGTGCAAAACTTCATAAGCAAAAAGCTTACCTTTCCGCAATCCGCAACCCGCAATAGAGGATCCACAATCCGCAACAGAGGATCCGCAATCTGCGACAACGAATCCTCCATCCGCAATCCGCAAATGCGGGTGCGTACATGTGGAACGTCAAACCCCAACCTATGAAAAGGTCGCTTCCGCAATCTGAAATCCACAACTGCAGATGCGGAAGTATGGAAATCCAAAATGTAACTTAGAATTCCATGCTTCCGCAATCCGCAATATGCATTGCGGATGCAGGCTTGCGGAACCATACCCTCTGTCATGGTAACTTTCCACACAATCTTCTGAGGGGCATAACTTCTCCATCCTTGGTCCAAATGAGACAATGTCGGTACCATTGGAAAGCTCTTGGAGAGCTCTATCCAATGGTGAAATCCTTGCCCCATATGAGCACTCATAACATGTTAAATTTCCCACTAATGTTCTATCCATAACTCTTCCAAAAAGGACTTAAAGCTTCTTCCTATCATGACTTTCCCTTCCACCTGACCCACAGAGGGGTTCTGAAACATTTCCAGGGCATTCCCATCCTTCCTAAGGATCATATGTAAGCGTGCAACTCATTCACAGGGTTCATCATACATATCATAACATGTAACATGCATCAAATTAGATCTAGCAATTATATCTATCACAAGCAAGACTTATAATGCATTAAACTCATGCAATACAATGTTATACATATAAAAATGAGCTAAGCCCTTTACTTAGGTCTGCACATGACTCCTTGTCAATCAAATTCATATAAACATGCATTCCACAATTCCACAACTGAACATAAGCAACCATTTCATAACAATGAAACACCGTCATTTAACATAACAAGAAATACTTATTTTTCAATTTCCGAAGCAACTGTCTAAGTGAGAGCAACGTTCCACCCAACCTTAGATCTCTGTCCAGCATGTACTCTTTCAACTAAGAGATCACTCCCGAGATGGGCTGTGTATCCACTAAAGAGGGCTAATAGGTTCTCTCACAGTCAAGGTTCCATCCCAATGCTAAGCCACTCTGTAGTTGGGTTTTCCAAGCATTCTAGGGAACCTACCCATGCTAAGCCAACCTACAGTGGATTTATCAAACATTCAGGGACATACAAGTCATGCTAAGCCAAATTCTAGTTGGGTTTATCAAGCATACCAATAACAGGATCATGCCAAGCCAGCCTACATTTGGGTTTATCAAGTATAGCAGACTAGTTGATCATGCTAAGTCAACCTACAGTGAGTTTATCAGGAAAACCAAGCAATACAATCATGCCAAGCCAGCATACCGTTGGGTTTATCAAACATATCAGTCAAGTTGATCTAATCCAACTGGTAGTGGGTTTATCAGGCGAACATGGACAAAAAGGGAGGCATTGCTAAGCCAGTGAGCTCAACCACCAAGCTGTAGGCATCTCAACACTCAGCTGACTTGGCACCCACATTACCTACCGCATCCAACACAAGGAAGACCCTCTTCTTTGTTGCACAGTCCCTCAAGGCCTCTTCTCTTCCAGTGTTATTCCAGGATGGGCATAGAAAGGTCCAGTCACTAGTTCTATGAGATTTCAGCCTTCACTAGTTTTATCAAGTGTTGGCAGGCGGTTTGGTAAGGAAGAATCGCAGCATCGTCGATGTTGCGACACGTCAGAAGAGGTCACAGAAGGCGGAAGAATAGACTATTTTATGTATTTTTGAGTCGATTGTACCGCAAAATGCGGGTTTTTGGGTCATTGGTCCATATGAGATGTAATTTTGAGTTAATTATACCGCAGTAGGTGGGTTTTTGGGTCATTTGGACCGTGTCAGTTAGATTTTGGGGTCATTTTCCCAAAAGTCAGTTAGGAAGTTGTTAGTAAGTGGACAAGCATTGTAAAGGCAGAAGCCTATTTATAGTCAAAGAGTCATATGTGTTGGATGAATGGAGGGAGCTGAGTTTAGCACAATCTTTGGATGTTGTTTATGCGCATCTTTGAGTCTGTAGGTGAGATAAAGTGATATTGATGAGATTTGGTTTTGCAGAGATGTTGTATCAGGTTTTTTCTGAAGTAATATGACATGACAGAACCGTTTGGTGAAATTCCCTGTGTACCTTTTATGTTAATGTATGTTGCGATGATTTCTTACTGCAGTTAATACTTTAATGTTATACTTGTCACAATGAATGTTCCTGTTAAATAATGCTATGGATATGAATGATGTTAATCTTGAATGCATAGATCTGTTTTGAATACTGTGATAATTAAGTTAAGTAAGTAGTGCCGCAATCATCCTCCTTCATTCGGCGGAAACATGGTTCCGTCCACTCTCCCTTGATCACCTCGAGTGAGACCTCATCTGCTTTGCAGGTGTTGCTGGACAGGGTAAAACCTGTCTGGGCCGGTGCTCAGGGAGATTGCGATGGGTTGGTGTCAACAGTGATGGGAACCCCTGTCGACTGGGTTTGAGTCAACAACATTGTTATTCAAATTCACATGGATAAATAACATAAATTCAATTAGATAATCAAAATATAAATCAAATCTAAACTTACTGGAGATGGAAAGGGAGAACTCACTGAACTTTGAACAATATGGAATGAGCTAGAATTTGAAGAATTGGACATTTGATCATTATCTTTTCTCCCTGCAATTGATCCAAATCAGAAATCAATACGTGTCTATATTCCTAAAATACATTTTGAGAACCATATCATAGTCTAACTTTCAATATAGTTTGAGTCAACAAAATTGTTATTCAAATTCACATGGATAAATAACATAAATTCAATTAGATAATCAAAATATAAATCAAATCTGAACTTACTCGAGATGGAAAGGGAGAACCCATTGAACTTTGAACAATATGGAATGAGCTAGAATTTGAAGAATTGGACATTTGATCATTATCTTTTTTCCCTGCATTTGATCCAAATTAGAAATCAATACGTGAGATGTGCTTGACAATCAGATGGTGGCTACAGAATCCAAGGAAATGGTGACAACAGTCGTGCAGCAGTACGAGGATTTCAAAGTGAAGACCACAGAATACTGTTTGGATATCCACATCATCTTTTTCAGGATCTTGCATGCAATTAGGGTTTGCATGCAGAATCTAGGGTTTGCATGCACCTGCATGCACTTGCATGCATCCCAATCACCAGTTTGATGCCTCCAGCACCTTAGCCACCTCTTTCTAGCACCCGGGAGCCACTTACTACAGAGTTTTATCCCTCCTAGGCTGAAAGGCGCCCACTTCTCACCTACTTCCAGAGAAGGGCGCACTTGTTCACCTACCACTGCAGTTCCACTTTAGTTACATTCAGTTAGCTCCGATTCTCCCTGATTTGATGCTAGTTTCACTCCCGACTGACTGTTTCACTTCCGTTGGACCTCCAGATTGACTAGATGACTTGTTCTGACTTCAGTTAGACTCCCATGCACCCCCACTGAGCCTCCTTCTCCTTAATCAGTGCTACACACTTCAGTTACACTTATTACACTCAGTTAGACTCAGATTGACACCTGGATGACTGGTTCTTGTGCATTGATGACCACCACCGATTGATGATGAGGACTCCTAGTTGGAGTCAAGCTACTCCATTCAGTGATTCGAATGGCCTACTTAGTCAATTCGAATTGCTCATTGACAGAGATTGTATTCTATTGTAATTCATTCACCCTTCTGGGATATTGAGCACTGCTGCATGTTTTGCACAGTTTTACACCATATTTTCTATATTCATCTGTTGTGATTGATTTACTTGTTCATTAGATCTGCTGTGACTAATTTTACATGGTATCAGAGCCATTGCAGGGACAAGATCTCTTTTCTACAGGTGTTTGTACAAGAAGATTTGACTGAATTGCTCAAATTGCAAAAATTTTTGGCATGAGATATCTCAAGGGCATTCGCTCCTGTGCATGCAAAGCTTAAAAATACTTCCAATACCACTCCAGAAGCTTGAGTTTCCACATAATTCCTGGATCTGATACATTGGACCCATTCAACATTGTTTGATCTCCAATCCCAGGTGTGATGCAACTCTAAAAGGGTGGATTGTTCGACCTTACGGTTCTTGGTTTGATTGTGATTTGCAGGTTATCAAGCTCCTCTTTTGCTCGCTACACTGTGCATGCAAACTCCTCCTTTGCATTCGCTACTCTCTGCATGCAAGCTCATCTACCTCAGTTTGACTCGCTCCTAGCAATGGAATACTCTTCTTCAAAGCCTATCCTCACCCCATTCAATTATTTTGATTGGAAAGATGATATGGAGATCATATTACGTTCAAAAGGTTACTACCGAGTCACTCTTGGTCTTGAATTGGAGCCAAACAATGTGTCAGATCGAACCAAACACTACAACAAGCTTGATGAAGCTTATGGTCTTCTTTGTCTCTCCATCTCCAAAGATCTTCACTTCCATCTCAGTGGATTGAAGACTCCAAAATCCATATGAGAGCAACTTGAAACACTATTCGGCAAGCAGGATGAGCTTAGAGCTTTTCAATTAGAGAATGAATTGATTGGCCTTAATCCTGAGAATTTCGAGACCATCAATGAATTCTTCACAAAATTCAAGAACTTGAACTTGCAATTGAAGAACAGTGGAGTTATCAAAGAGGATAAACAATTGATCCTCTCCATTCTAAGCAAGCTTGGTAAAGATTATTCGGTATTTGTCTCTACTTTCAATTTCGGTCGGCTAACTACCCCGAATTGGAAGATGCCTACCTTGAATGCCTTCATTGAGTCCGTCACAAAAGAGCATGACAAGTTGGTTCAAATGGGGTCCATAAGCTCCAAATATTCAGCCCTATATGTTCAAGGACCCAAGATCTCAAATGGTAAAGGAAAGCAAAAGAAGGAGAAGCCCAAATTCGAGCCTCACAAGCAAAAAGACAAAGGCAAGCAAACGGATGCACCATCCAGTTCGAAATCCAAGCAAAAGGGCAAAGAAGGTAACCAAAAATCTAAATGTACTTATTGTAACCGTGGCTTTCATCCCGAAAGTTCATGTATGAAGAAGACTATAGATCAAATGGCCCTCCTTTTGGAAAAGAACAACATAACCCTTCCTGACAGTGCAAGGAAGAAGGATAGGAATGATGATCATGAAAGAGGACAAGCACTCATGGCAACGGTTTCGAATCCCACTACTCTCTTGATAGATTCGGGTGCATCAAATCATATGGCTGCAAATATTGATTCTTTTTCCTCATTCGATCCAAACAGCTCCATCCCCATCCATTTGGGAGATGACTCAAAAATTTCTTCAAAGGGCAAAGGTACGATTCATGTAGAACATGGAAGCTTTCAGAATGTTCTCTATGTGCCTTCCTTGGCTTCAAATCTCCTCTCTGTGTATCAAATGACACATACTGGTGAACCAAAGCAAGTTACATTCAGCCCTAATACAGTTGAAATTTCTGATATCAAAAGTGGAAGACTAGTTGCAGTCGGAAAGGCAAATCACACTGCAAAATGCTATGAGTTTTCACACTTTATTCCTCTTGCAAAGCCCACTACTCTTCGCACACATGGTAATGAGGTTAGTAGGATTTGGCATGAAAGATTTGGACATCTTAATTATAAGTATTTGCTGCTGTTATCAAACAAATCCATGGTAGATGGGCTTCCACAACTCCGTTCCTCGAAGGGAATATGCACTGGTTGCATCATTGGGAAGCACCCCGAGCACAGATTCGACCGCGGCAAAGCTAGCAGAGCTTCTACTATTTTGGGATTGATCCATTCTGATATCAGTGGTCCGCTGCCCCATATGTCATTAAATGGTTCAAGGTATGTTTTGACATTTATTGATGATTTTTCCCGCTTTACATGGGTATTCTTTCTCAAAAACAAGTCAGAAGTGCTTGGAAAATTCAAGGATTTTAAGGCTTCTGTTGAGACCACCACTGAGAGAAAGATCAAAGCTCTTATATCTGATAATGGTGGGAAATATATCAAGTCCGAGTTGCTGCAACTTTGTGCCCAAAGCGGAATTAAGATCCAACATACAGTTCCCTACACACCCCAGCAGAACGGTGTAGCGGAAAGGAAAAACCGGTCACTGAAAGAGATGGCTACATGCATGATTGAATCGAAAGGTTTGGCTGCAAATCTTTGGGCTGAAGCAATCAATGTTGCTGCATACATACAGAACCGTGTTCCACATTCATCCGTGAAAGGTATGACTCCTTTCGAAGCATTCTTTGGTCACAAACCGGATGTGTCAAATTTGAGAGTTTTTGGCTCTACTGCATGGGCTAGAATTCCTTCTGAGAAGAGACGAGCTTTGGATCCACAAAGTATCGAGTGCATATTGATAGGATATGGGGAAGAATAAAAAGCATATAAACTCATGGATATCAGATCTAAAAAGATATTCATCGAGCGCAGTGTGCAATTTGAAGAACCGCTTCAAGAATTGCAACTAGTCGAGGAGAAGACTGTCGATTCACCGCCTTCACCAGAAGAAGATCCGAGCAGCGATAATGAAGGTATGAGTTCTGATATTTCTGATATTGTAGCAGAATATGATGATGATGACATATCAGGTTCGGAATCCGACCATTATGATCCTCCTCAGTTACCAAAGTGGGCCCAAAACACTCTACATTCTGCTGGTTCGAATCTTGGAAATCCTGCTGATCCGAGACGAACAAGAGGAGACTTTCAAAGAGCAGGTATGGCTCTTTCTATTGCTGATCCATTTCTTCCTGAGATTTGTTATTTGATGGCTGGTTCAGATCCTACATCATACTATTCAGCTCATCGAGATCCGAGATGGAAAAGTGCCATGGACGAAGAGTACAGTTCTCTTCAAAAGAACAACACATGGGAGCTAGTTTCTCTTCCACCTGGAAGAAAATTAGTGAAGTGTAAATGGGTCTACCATACTAAAGTTGCTGCTGATGGCACTATCAGCAAATATAAAGCAAGGTTGGTGGAAAAAGGTTTTTCTCAAGTCCAAGGAGTGGACTACACTGAGACTTTTGCACCGGTTGCAAAGATGGATTCCATCCGCCTTGTTTTAGCTATTGCCGCATCCAAGCACTGGGAAGTGCACCACATGGATGTGAAGAGTGCATTTTTACATGGAGACCTTGCTGAAGAGGTCTATATGCAGCAGCCAGAGGGTTATACATCAGATCCATCATTGGTTTGTAGATTGAAGAAATCTTTGTACGGGTTAAAACAGGCCCCAAGAGCTTGGTACGCAAAGATGGACTCCTTCCTTCTTTCTCAGAATTTCCAAAGGTGCAAATCTGATCCAAATGTGTATCTTCAGTGAGTTAAAGGTAATTTGTTGGTTATTGTACTTTATGTTGATGATCTGCTTATTACTGGTAGCACACTTACTTCAATAAACAAGCTAAAATCTGCCTTAAATCTAGCTTTTGACATGAGCGATTTGGGCTTGCTGAGTCATTTTTTGGGCTTGGAGATAGCTCAAAATTTTGATGGGATCACTATATCTCAGCAAAAATATGCTTCCGACCTGTTATTGAAGTTTAATATGGCTGAATGTAAGGCAGCCCCATTCCCATTCCTCTCAGGAATCAGTCTTGAGGAGGGAGATTCCACACCGCTTGCAAATTGCAGTATGTATCGACAGTTGATTGGTTCACTACTTTATTTGACACACTCACGGCCTGATATCTCATATGCCGTGAGTGCAGTGTCAAGATATATGCAGCAGCCACATGAGATTCATTGGCGAGCAACCAAGCGGATCTTGCAGTATGTGCAAGGTACGAGACAGTTTGGCATACATTATGCTGCAGATTCTGAGCTAGATTTCATTGGTTTTACTGATTCAGATTGGGAAGGTGATAGCATTGATCGGAAGTCCACTTCCAGTTATGTTTTCATGATTGTTCATGGTGCTATTTGCTGGTCCAGCAAAAATCAAGCATCCATTGCACTTTCTTCAGCAGAGGCAGAGTATCGAGGGGCAGTCAATGCCTGCATTCAGGCAGTTTGGTTGCAGGGTATTCTTTCCGAGTTTGGTTTTGGTGGCACTACTTTGACTGTCCTATTTTGTGACAATCAAAGTGCTATCAAGGTCTCCACAGATCCAGTTCAGCGGCAGAGGACCAAACACATTGAGATTCATATGCATTACATTCGACAGTTGGTGCATGACCGCACCATCATTCTGCAATATTGCCCTACTGATGAGCAAATTGCAGACATCTTCACCAAGAGCTTCACTGAGAAGAAGTTCTCTTACCTCCGTTCACTGTTGGGGGTGAGTTCCATCATGGTGGAGACAGATTGATTCATTATTATGCTTTAGCTTGAGGGGGGGCTTTCTTCCCACTGGGTTTTCCCTCTTTCCTCACTTAGTTTATTTTCAGCATTTTTTGGATTATTGTACTGGGGTGACCTTTGGTCTTAGTTACCAGGGCCCCACATTATTTTTGTTGGCACATCATAGTCTAGCTTGAGGGGGGGTGTTCGGATATCCACATCATCTTTTTCAGGATCTTGCATGCAATTAGGGTTTGCATGCAGAATCTAGGGTTTGCATGCACCTACATGCACTTGCATGCATCCCAGTCACTAGTTTGATGCCTCCAGCACCTTAGCCACCTCTTTCTAGCACCCAGGAGCCACTTACTACAGAGTTTTAGCCCTCCTAGGCTGAAAGGC
Organism: Larix kaempferi; assembly: GCA_027924585.1. Classification (NCBI taxonomy): domain Eukaryota; kingdom Viridiplantae; phylum Streptophyta; class Pinopsida; order Pinales; family Pinaceae; genus Larix; species Larix kaempferi. The sequence continues at coordinate 1,833,388 of BSBM01000445.1, forward strand.
GCCCACTTCTCACCTACTGCCAGAGAAGGGCGCACTTGTTCACCTACCACTGCAGTTCCACTTCAGTTACATTCAGTTAGCTTCGATTCTCCCTGATTTGAGGCTAGTTTCACTCCCGACTGACTGTTTCACTTCCATTGGACCTCCAGATTGACTAGATGACTTGTTCTGACTTCAGTTAGCCTCCCATGCACCCCCACTGAGCCTCCTTCTCCTTAATCAGTGCTACACACTTCAGTTACACTTATTACACTCAGTTAGACTCAGATTGACACATGGATGACTGGTTCTTGTGCATTGATGACCACCACCGATTGATGATGAGGACTCCTAGTTGGAGTCAAGCTACTCCATTCAGTGATTCGAATGGCCTACTTAGTCAATTCGAATTGCTCATTGACAGAGATTGTATTCTATTGTAATTCATTCACCCTTCTGGGATATTGAGCACTGCTGCATGTTTTGCACAGTTTTACACCATATTTTCTATATTCATCTGTTGTGATTGATTTACTTGTTCATTAGATCTGCTGTGACTAATTTTACAAATACACCACGTCTAGTTGACGTGGCGCGAGGGCGAGCCACAAGATTGTGTTGGGGGCCTGTTGGCAGGCGGTTTGGTAAGGAAGAATCGCAGCATCACTGATGCTGCGACACATCAGAAGAGGTCACGAAAGGCGGAAGAATAGACTATTTTATGTATTTTTGAGTCGATTGTATCGCAAAATGTAGGTTTTTGGGTCATTAGACCATATGAGATGTAATTTTGAGTTAATTATACCGTAGTAGGCGGTTTTTTGGGTCATTTGGACTGTGTCAGTTAGATTTTGGGGTCATTTTCCCAAAAGTCGGTTAGGAAGTTGTTAGTAAGTGGACAAGCATTGTAAATGTGGAATCCTATTTATAGTCAAAGAGTCATATGTGTTGGATGACTGGAGGGAGCTGAGTTGAGCACGATCTTTGGATGTTGTTTATGCGCATCTTTGAGTCTGTAGGTGAGATCAAGTGATATTGCTAAGATTTGGTTTTGCGGAGATGTTGTATCAGGGTTTTTCTGAAGTAATATGACATGATGGAACCGTTTGGTGAAATTCCCTGTGTACCTTTTATGTTAATGCATGTTGCGATGATTTCTTACTACAGTTAATACTTTAATGTTATACTTGTCGCGATTAATGTTCCTGTTGAATAATGCTATGGATACGAATGATGTTAATCTTGAATGCATAGATCTGTTTTGAATACTACGATAATTAAGTTAAGTAAGTAGTGTTGCAATCATCCTCCTTCATTTGGCGAAAACATGGTTCCATCCACTCTCCCTTGATCGCCTCGGGTGAGACCTCATCTGCTCTGTAGGTGTTGCTGGATAGGGTAAAACCTGTATGGGACGGTGCTCAGGGAGATCGCGGTGGGTTGGTGTCGACCGTGATGGGAACCCTTGTCGACTGGGTTTGAGTCAACATCAAGCAACCCAACCTTCTTCCACAATTCAACGAGCTGACTCGTTCCAGGCTTGCGAACAGGGCTCTGTTCTGCAATCTATAATCTGCGATCCAAGCTCAGGCTCTCACGGTTTCTCTACAATGTTCAGGTTCACAGTTTCCTCACGGGTTGTCACCACTTGGTCATGGAGCACTCTATCACCGGTAGACTGCGTTCGCACACATAGTTCTCATGGCTATCAACTCTCTGGTATTTTCTATTACACAAGGAAACACGACTATATTCAGGTTATACCACTATGTTGAATCTACGTATCCAAAAATGTATGATCAAGCTCTCTCCCTGTGGGGTGATGGATCATGAATGGCAAGGCGCGTGAATGGATCGCCGATGTCTGAATGAATGTCGTCCTTGTTTCGTTCCATCCCCCAGGTAGTCAAATAGGATCTGCCAGTTTCAGGCGTTGAGTGTCTTTCTAGACAAGCAACCAAAGTCATGCTCTGCCATACGAACGCAGGCATGCTCCATACTCCACCAGCTTCAGCAATAGGGTTCTCAGCCACCCTCTGCAACCGCATTAAATGTCACCAGGGAGTTCAAACGCGTTCACAGTCGGACATGTGGCAACATGGGAAACCAATTCCATAACCCCCTTGACTCTCCCTAGTGGATACACGTGGCCCCTTCTCATTAGTTTCCTCCTTATCTAGCTTCTTGATTAATTTATTCATTAATAAATAATTACATCATTTACATTTCTTCATGGCTTAACATACCATGAATAATCAAACTATCAAATAATTGCCTATGCAATAACTTTAAACATCCACTAGTGGGGCCTCTTGAGCTCCACACAGCATATACACAGTATTTACATTGAAGCCAATAAACATCAAGGGAAAAATGGGGTATTACAGAAATACCTGCATTCTTTGTATGATATGATGCATTTAAACATTTTTCACCTCACTTAATAGTGTAATCTTCATTGTCAAGTATGCATTCATGTAGGTTTTGTTTGATTGTGCATGGCACTCATTTGTACCATTATACCTTGACATCATATAGATAAGATAAGATAAGATAATTTTATTAATGTCCAACAAATAAGCATATATCATGTTATGTTAAAAAGATTATTGCAACAATGGCTGACTTGTTTCTGGTTCAGTAAAATTCTAATACATTTTGTGGGAATTAGACGTGATTCAAGATATTACTTAGAGAAAGGTAATATAAGTTCCCTACAGTTGAACATAAAACTACAATGGACCTTACTGGAAGCAATCCTCCTACGCTACTTGTGTTGAACCCAAAATGTGATCTCAATGTTCTTCCTTGTAGCAACCATTACACCTGGTCCTTGTATTCCTCTTCTCTTTAGGTTTATTTGTGAAAGAATCCCTTTCCCTTTTGTTTTCAACAAGACCAAAAGCAACAAATTTTCACTTGTTCTGTAGGTTTTAAGTTTCCCTATAAATAGGTTGTGTGCAAGTAATTGTTCCTCCTTCAAGGCTTTGAGATAGCCCTCTTTCACTGAGTATGTTTGTTTGGATTTAGAGTTACAACAAAAGTGGTATTTTTCTCCCTGTAATTAATGGACCTAAACCTTAGTGCTAGGTTGATGATTCTTCCTCTTCCTGTAGGGGGTGGGCCATGATGAAGTGTCTTTCCACCTGATTTCCATGAGATTTTCCCCCGAGTTGGGAATTAGGAATTGTATCCAATAGTCTCTAACCTTTGACCTTCCACAGCTAATTGTGGCATCTTTTATTCCTATCAAGTAATAGATGTTTGCTAAGGGAAGATGGCTTTCCCATGAATCTTCCCAAAATCTAGTTTTGCTTGAATCATCAATGACCCATAAACTATGGTTATCAATTAAATCCTTCCTTTTCATAATGTTATTCCAAATGCTAAATTGTTTAGGCATGTTTGTTTCTCCTATGAATAACTTATTATGAAATAGACATCAACACCTACATACAAAAGATTAGTAGGGGGGGAGAAGTAGATTGCATAGAAGATGTCATGGTGCATGGAAACACTACCTTGTATGTGAAGCCACATATACCTGTCATGCTCATTAAAAACGACCATAAAGACTCTACTTGAAGAGAGTATCAGACCAATTAGGCAATGCTGCCAGAGCCCCTAACACTATCGTAGTGACATGTCTCCTATCTATAGGTCAAATACCAATGGTATCTATTGATGGTCGCTAATATTCGCTTGGGTATCACTTGCGTTTCTGTGATGAAGAATATATCTCAGGTTCCCAAAGCATCATATATCATCCCTAGAGAAGACCAAAAAGAACCATTATAGTTCAAGTAAGTAGGACCGACACCGCAACGGGGGTGTCATTTGGGCAGTTAGGTATAGGACCACCCTAGGGGAGGATATCCTCAAATAATAGCTTGAATATCATGGATAACTTCTCACTTGGCCTTATTATAGCTTGACTTATCATTTGACTATGAAAGTCCCAACCCACGAGTGTTAAAAAGGAGCAACTTGTATAAGAAAGCACCACCATCACCTAAGTGTTGACTTCCCTCACTTTTGACTTTCTCTCGAAGATCAAGGGGGATTCCCTAGGGTTGATTAGATAGTTCCTAATGAAGAGGGATTGGAGGGGACTAAATTTAACTCGGTTAAATGTGTGAATGAATTGCAAGAAAAGTTAATTCCCCAAAGAAAATGTTTGAATGTGCAAGTTATTGATGTTCCAAGCAAATCAAACACTTTGAAATGAAATGGAAATACTTAAGGATTTAGAAAGATTTAACATGTTATTGCCCCATCCATCCACTTGAAAATAATTCTAGCAAACCCATTCATGTCTAAGAGTCCTCAATTCTGAAAAATTGAAAGATAACAGAAAACATAAACTCGATAATGACTAAATGTTTTAAGTGATGATTTGAAGTGGGTTTGTTGGATGCAAAATAAGAAGTATTCCATAATTAAGTAAATTGCAAGAAGTGATATTGACCGGATTCTTACATAATTCTCAATTTTCCATTAATAACATAAAAAATGGCATTTAATAATCAAGAATTCAACATTAAAACTGAAATTAACAATCAATCCCATGAAACAATATGCAAACCAGAATTGTTAATGGAGTTCGCTAGACCCCTTGGATATGTCTCTGGGCCCTCTTTAATCGTGCAACTGATCCATTAATATAACACAAAGCACTCCAAATGCTTAATGACATTACAATGGATCTCCAGTCTGCAATAGAATGCCTTTGGACTCACTAGGAAGTCATCAAAAACTATGAGGCAAAGTCCCCATCTCTTCCCACCCTCAAAAGGCTAAAAAATGGATCAATATCCCAATAAGGGGTTTGTAAAGGTTCTCTCACGAGAGGCTTACAATCCCAAGCGTACCTCCTTCTCTAAATGAGAGGCTTATATAACTTTACATGGATGAGAACTACTTCAACATATTAAGGATAAAAGATCTCTCGATATCCCATAATGTAGGATCTAAGCACAACTGAAGGGATAAGATGAGAGAAAATCTCTACATCCCCATGAAGATCTCAAATATCCATGAAAACCTCAAATCTACATGAGACTAGGAAACTAGAAGAGTACATATTAGTTCTCCATTAATTTCCTTTTACATTTGAGAGGAAAAATATAAAAGCATAAAGATTAAATATTAATTAATCATTTCCTCTTATTTAATTCCAATTTTTGCCCTTTTTGTCTGAAAATTAAACAAACAATATCTTCCGTGTTCGAAGTCCATTCAAACTCGTTCAAGTTGCGTCAGAAAGCTCCTTGTGAGCTCCTTGTTGTTCATACATCTTTGGTAGTGATGAAGACCTTCTACAATTTTTTACTGAGGAGATTCTCCTCGATCAAACCTCCCCACAAACGAAACTTTTGGTCCACCAAAAGTCTTACTCCATCATAATTGAAACTTTGATCTTTCTCGTAGAGATTGATGTCTACATGATCTTTAAAGCCTTTCCCATGGTTTTCCTTTTGTTGCTTGGACTAGTTTACTTGCACTTATTACCAATGTTTTAGGGTGTTAGGTACAACAAAAAATGCACCCCGTTACAATAATATCATGATTATCCTTGTCATATGCCCATAATATAATTGTCTTTTACTTGCAATCAAATGCCTTTGCTAGCTCTAGGAAGAGTCTTACACTCCACGATGCACTTCTCGCTCTCGATCCACATAACAAATGTCTTCAAAAAGACTCATTCTTCCTTTCCTTCACCTCTTTACTTTGGTACAAGAATGACCATTCTTGACACTATTGAAACTGGAGAGGGCTTGGTGTCAAAATGTGGTGTCTCCAGCGATGTTACTCACCAATCAAATGTTGGCCTGCCATTAACAAGTAAAAGACAAAGAATATTTTCTACTTAAATTGATAAAACAAATTTATTCCAAAATATATAATGACAAGCAATATTTATGTGTAGCTCCCCATACAAAAATGTTATTAATATTAGAAATGGAAGGTTTTCTATTTCGCAAGAAAGTCACAGAAAATGACTCCAAAAAAGGAAAAAAAGGAAATCCAAAAAATACTATCGGAGGGGAAAGAGTAAAAAAGGGGGAAGAGAATCCAAATTGTGAATTTGAATTTAAACATAGAAGAACTTCACATGAGTCACGAACAAATGCCATTCAATTTTTGGATTTACTTCTTTCCAAATTCAATGTTGGGATTAGGTCATCTTAATGTAGTGTCAATGAGGGGAAACCACTACTTACAAAATTTTTGATGGCATGTGGTAAAGATAAATCATATGAGCAAAATTTTTTATTTATTTGGTTTCGAGAGAGATGTACCAACGATCAAGAAGTAAATACACAAAAAAATATGGAGAGTGTATGGACGGAATTCCTAATGAAAACTTCGGAAATTAATACATCAATGATTGTTTTGGAGGGTGATGGTGAGAAAGCACTTCAATTTGAAAACTATATTTTGAGTAAGCCCTTTATTGAATCGTCCGTTAGGACGAATACTAAATTGGTACATCGACTTTGGCAGCATTTTAGTAAAATGCATGAATCAGCTGATATCAGAACCTTCAATGCCTTCTCCTAGTTGAATCCTGGTTGAGTGATAGCCATCAAATGTAAACTATCATTGCCTATTTCTAGATGTAATCTATCATTGCCTATTTTAAATCATTCAATGTGTTTTCTGGTTTTTTTTCCAGAGACGTTGCTATTTTCGTTTGAATGTAACATATTATTAGTTCAGTGTGATACTTTTATTAAATCAATTGAATCTGTGAAATTTTGGGTGATTTTTGTATTAATCTTTGGAAATCAACATCTTCATGTACAGTTGCATGGTTGTGATCATAAACTTCATGAACAAAGAGTTGTTGTTGTTGTTATATATATAGTAACTGTTCTTGTATACAGTCAGGATATCACCACAAAATAAACTATTGGTCCTGGGAGTAGAGGGATTGCTCTTTGGAGTTCGGATGTTATCCAACATTGAAGATTCTTCCAAACAACCTCAATTTTTTCCATAATTTCTATCGTTATTATACACGCATGTTCAACCCCAAAATTATTAGTGTTTCCAAAGAGCATTTTGATGTTGCTCTGTGGTTTTCCTCGCTTGACAACATGGAAATTAATAATTTCCTTGCTATATTTGAATGGTTGAAAAATGAAGAATTTGTATTTATTTGGGGTTGAGAGAAATGTAAACTTAGTACTATTTACAATCACTCAATGTATGCATACTATAATGTTGGTGAAGTACGAAACATATACAAAAATTCGTTCAAGGATGTACTTATCACATATGGAGACATATATATATATATATATATATATAAACAAACGGACATGTTGTTTATAGATGAAGGGCAATATCAATCAGCATATAATAGCAAGGAAAACTGCTTGAAAATGCCAACTAGTTGGAAATTTGACGGTTCACAAGAGAGAGATATAACTATAAAAACAATGTTGTGTTCTCTGTTGAATTATCTTGGGCCTCGTTAAAAAATGGGGCATTGGTTAAACACATTCAATTTCAAATGACCGTCATATTATACAAAACAAATTCATTTAGTGATTTGTATATTTTTTACAACTCCTACATTTAATTGTTGTAAGTTTTATTGCACAGTTCTCATATTATTTATGGACATCGTACCATGTATCTAGTAATGTGTTTCAAAAATTATTGAACATGAACAATATACTTAGAAACATTGAACCATAATATTTTATTGACTGAGTTGTGTGTGTGTGTTTTTTGTTTGCAAATAGTACTAGAATATTTGTTTCTAGTAAACCATTGATCATTTTTTATTTCCATGGCGTTTTGTTACACGCATTACATAGAAAATAGAAACCCGGATTGCGACGACCACCAGACATCGAAACATCAACAAAGTATTATTTTATACGCCCAGGCTTAAGGGAATTTTTTGAAAAATGATTTAGTATTTTTGAGGTTGGGGTATGGACATTTGCTCAACGAAAAAACATTGACGAATTTTTGCCTAGATTATTACAAAGAATAGGATTGAAAAGGGAACAATTTAGATTAATTTTAATGCAAGAAGATTGTTCTTCCGTAGCCAGAGAGGGTTTTCAGGGCGATGGAAATCCTTATGTATTTCGCAAGCCTTTAAGTATAGTTTGGGACACTTTGATCCATGGTTGGGATCGAACAAATACAGTGATTGTCGATGACTCAGAAGAAAAACATGTTTCTAACGAGGAAGGGAATTGTATTATAACAAAAAATTATACTTGAGAAGATGTCAATGACACATTCTTGTTAGATAGATTATGGCCTTGCTTGCTGCACCTGAATGGCGTGAGTGATGTGAGGCCAGTTGTGAATAAAATCAAAATGAAAGTATTTTGTTAAATAATACACTTGAATGTTTGTTTGTAATAGTATGTTCAATTTCACTATGATTATAATTCTTGTAAAGTGTCGAGTTTGGTTTCCGAAAATGCAAAATCAAAGTTTGAAATTGATAAAATCTATTTTAAAATTTCAAGATTAAGTATTGGAAGTGTAAAAAGTAGCCTTCCAAAAGGGAAAGTGGCAATCTTTTCTTGGAAAATCGCATGAATGGGGGGGAACCATCGAAGGAGAGAACTGGAGAAACTCTATACTTGGAGAATTGTAATGTTTTACAATCTTAAAAGAATTTAAGTTAGTTTCTCTTTTCTTTTCTTTTGTTATGTGTATAAAGTTTCCTTGATTCATTTTGTCTTTTCATACATACATCTAGTAACTCTGTTTAAATTGTATTGTTAAATCATAAAACATATAAATCTGTGTTCTTGATTTATCATTCATATGATTTATATTCAAGTTATGCATCGGTAAATTTCTTTACTTGATTCATATTGTTTCACATTTTGTAATTACATAACAGTCATTATCATCATATTAAGTTAATTTTCTACGTTAAGTTATTAAGCATCTAATTAAAAGCTTCATAACTAGGCTTATGCCTATCATTCTAAGAACATACAAGAGGCATCCATCCTGCAATGAGGTTGTGACAACATAAGCATACATGTATTACATAAATGGAGTTTAGCCATTCATCATTCACATACAAAATTAATACAACAGATAGCTTATGCAATTGAAAGAAACCTCATTCATGAATATAACCTTCTAACAAGCTTAACATAGCATATTCATGGCTTACATTTATTTACACATTCATTCCACAGATTGAACATATCAAGAATAATTAAATATATGAACATTATAATTCATACATAGATACACTTATCTAAATTTCACATGAATGTGGCAACTGGCTGGCTGCATGTGAGCCACGCTCCACCCTACCTTGGAACTTGTCCAGCCTGTACTATTTCAGCTCCCAAGTTCACCCTCAACCTGAGATCCAAACATTAACCAGAGATATCTCACTCAATCTTTCCCGAATTATCTCACTTCTTCTCACTTAGAAGTCACACCCCCCATGCTCTGCGTGCATCACTTGTACTGATGTCCAACCACCCCAGCCGTGCGTATAGCATCCTGCCCCACTTCCGCTTGGATCATCGAGGGAACCCCGTGTCCTCCTTTGGGATCCCACGTGGCTATCCCAAAGGAACACGTTTCTCCATCCATAATCACGATTAGCCACTAAATCTCCAGATTAATTAAAATTAATAATAATTAATTAATAATTAATCCCCCACTAAGAATATGGCTTAGGGGTATGGGTTTTGGGTCTATCATAAGGTTTACAGAACAAGGATTTAGGGAACAAGGTACATAAGTCAACCTTACCCCCTCACAACATGGTAAGGTGGATAAGTCAACCTTAGGGAACAAAGTGCAAAAATGCTAATTGAAAAATTAACATTAATTTACTAATGTCTATTAATCATTTGCAGAAATAGATAAGTGTTTTAATTAAATAAATTCACTTAAAACATTAAAAAACACACAGATTATCAATTAAGAAAAATCCAGATTGTAGATTAGTGTATTTAATTATTGATTGCAAAATGAAAACAATATAGTTTCATAACATAAACAAAGAAGATGCCAAAAAGAAACTAACTTTGATTAATTGGTTTGCAAAAAATTACAAGATCACAAGTGAAACAATGTTTCTCCAGTCCTTCTCTGGCGATTATCTCCCCCCCTTCCCCATGAGAATTTTATCATTTAAATAATATTTAGAAATTGATTACAAAGGATATCCATCCCATGAAAACAGGGATTACAAAATCAACTAAACTAAGGATAGTCAAGGGTTGCTTGCCACTTGGTCCTAATTTCTAACAATTCATCAACATCGGGATATTTGTGCGATTCAAGCCCCAGCTGGGCATCACATGTAAAGATCTCCATCTCGTTTTTAGCAAGCTTATTCCAAGTGCGCATATAGATGTGGACCTTTCCTTCTAGGCTGGTCGGCTGCTTGATGAACTAATCCACATCCTCAATCTGAATATGCTCAAGCTGTCGAATCTTTTCTTTGACCTCCTCACATCTACTTTCCACTTGTTCAATCATCAATTTAGGGGGACAAGCCTCCTCTATGAGATCCATCGTAGGAAATTTCAATGTTTCCATGATTCCATCCACAACATACCATCTCCTCCCACAAATAGCTTTTTCCTTAGTTATTGTTTCATCTACCATGTCAAGAACATTCTTCCAGGCATTCAAGGAAGTTCTGACTTTCCTGAACTTGAAGTTGTCCAACATTGGAATATCATCTGGTTTATCCTTAATGTACCTCTGCCAAGAAACGATGTCATCAATGGCTTTGGAAGCTTTTTCTCTCCTATCCACTTGTTGGTTAAATATGCCAGACATCTTTTCAAAAGCATTATGGGTCTCCTGAATTTCATTCAATGCATTAAATAGTTCAGTTAGGAGTTCGTGATGCTCCTCACTCACCTGATTGGCCAAATCTTTAAATTCCTGCTGAGTGAACTTAGAAAAGGAAGAGGAGGCTGCACTTGCAGTTGCATCCTTTAGCTATTGTTCAAGCACAGCTATCTTTTCAGCATTGGCAGTGTCCAAAGCTTCAGCATCTTGCAATTGGACTTGAAGAGAAGCATTATGTTCTTGAAGGTCTTCAATCTTATTTTCAAATGCTTTTCTCAGCTCACGAATGTCAGCTTCATGTTCTTCATTGGCCTTAACCAGCTTCTCTTGAAGTTTCTTGATCTCCTCCTTCTTGACATCAATTTCTTTATTCAATGTGATTACTGAATCAAAATTGGCACCTGCAAAAGCACCCATGGTAGTAGCAGTATCTAGTGCTTCTTGTTGTATGTAATCTGATTGCTTTTCCCAAATGATTTGATTAGGAAAGGGGCCCTGCAACACATCCTGATCTCTGCCTCTTTTGTTACCCATCTTCACCACTTCCTTAGCTTTTTTGCTATAGAAATAATCTCCAAGGGAGGTTACAATATCTTCCTCATAAGTAGCTACCAATTCAATGGAAGATGTAGCCACATCTCCTGTTGCAATTATTGGGGCTATCTGAGTAATAGTGGTATTAGGTATTGTCATAGTAATCTGAGAGGTGGTCAGTGGAGAAGGGATAACTTTAGGGACTGAGGGTAAAGCGGTTGGAGTAGGGATTGAAGTAAAAACTTCAGAAAGTGAAAAGGATGCACCAACAACTAATGGTGAAGACAGAACAATCGGGATATGGACATCATTGCTGGTGGTGACAAAATAGATGATGGTGATTGGAGAGAGACAGTTGAAGACTAGATGTCTGCAACAATTGATGGTGGAATGGAAAGTGGAACTGAAAGGGTTGGAGATGGAACATCAATGGAAGTTATTGCATCAAATAACTAGGATATGGTGGATGGTGGTGTTAACCCAGAAGATAAAGTGGAAAGAGCTTGAATGGATGAAAGTAAGAGTGTTGAAGTTGTGGTATCAACAATAGTAGTGGTTTCAAGAGACTGTTGATCTGGGACAAGATCATCCATGACTATGGAATCCAACAAATCTGCGATTTCCTAAGAAATTTCAGTTTCTTCCTGCACCACAGTCACAGAAGGAAGTGTTTCATCTTCCACATCACTGTCTTCAATAGTAACAGTAGGAATTTCAGAGGCAGAAGTTTGAATTTTCTGTCTTTTAGCTGGTTTACTCACATCAATCACTTGAACATCACTAATCAGGTTGGTTGTACTAGCCACTTAAATATCAGTAGTGGGTTTGGGTACTGCAACCACTTGGGTATCCAACACCGAACTCATATTTGCTAATTTCTGCTTTAATTGCTGAGATGTATGCATTAACATATTTAATTCTGCAGCAGTTTTCAACTTCAAAGTATCCTCCACAAGGCCTTTTCCTTTGTCTCCATCCGGGTAGGTCAGCATCAATGGAGAATTGGCTTTGTGAGCTTCCTTTTCTTCTCTATCCTTTCTTGTTTGCTCATCAAGCTTGAGTTCCATGCTTCTATATGATCTGGATCTTGGGGGCTGAGACCCGGAAGACTTGAATGCCGAGAGAGGAGGAGAAGAGATAGCTTCAAAACTGAAGCGAATAATGAACCAGCTGTGAGAAAGACAAAGTAGTGAGATCTGGGCTATGAATAGCATAGATGGACAAACATAGAATAAATATGACACATGGAGGGGTGAGGCTATATTGGTAATCAGTTTTAGAGGTGGGGCTCCTCTTTGAGCTTCACCTCCCATTCACTTCATATGTTTTTGTTCATGCTTATTCTCATGCAAAATTAGTGTTTTTCATGTGAATTTTATGACAAATTTGCATGCTTAATCTCCTCCTCTCTCGACATTCAAGCCTTCCAGTTCTCAGCCCCCAAGATCCAATTCAGTGGTATCAGAGTGGGTATGCTCTCCATCAGGACAATATTTTGAAGCATGATGCGGGTTCAACAAAAGTTCCACAACCTCTACAACAACCCATGCTTCTCTACAAACCCTTGGCATCTCTACACTCAACACTCTTACATTCAGCAAAATTTTAATAGGTTCCATGGACTACACATGATGTTTCAGAGGCTCTAACATAGCTCATCGGAAAGGTATTTCCATTAGCTCAAATGGGTATTTCACGGAATTTCATTTTGTTTCCTGGTTTGTGAGATATGCTTGTTTGAAGTAGCACATGTTTGTGCATAATGCGGCCGGATGTACAACAACTTTAAACAAGTACTACAGACTCCATAGAATGTATCAGAGGCTCATTGGAAATCTCTTTCCGTCATCTAAAATAGCTATTTCACGGAATTTCATTTCGTTTCCTGGTTTGTGAGATATGCTTGTTTGAAGTAGCACATGTTTATACACAATGCGGTCGGATGTACAAAAACTTTAAACAAGTGCTACAGAATCTACACAATGTTTCAGAGGCTCTCCCATAGCTCATTGGAAATCTCTTTCCGTCATCTAAAATGGGTATTTCACATAATTTCATTTCGTTTCTTGGTTTGTGAGATATGCTTGTTTGAAGCAACATATGTCTGCAAAATAGTGTGCGCACGTCTCTTGAGCTTCAACAAACATTTTCTCACTATCTGGGCCACCCCAGAGCAAGTATGTTATAGGGATGGAAAGGTGTCTTCGAGATCTCAAATGGGTCTTCAACGGAATTCAATTTCACTACATGCATCAGAAGCTATGAATGGATTTGCAGCAAGACATCAACTGCACCAAAGATCATGAATTTTCAATTTCTTAAATCTTATTGTAATCATGGTTATGGGTTAACCATGCAAAACCCATGTTATGGGTCAACCACACAAAACCCACAGTTATATATTATAATCATGGTTGTGGATCAACCACACAAAACCCATGGTTATGGGTTAACCACACAAAATCCATCTCTTCAGTGGAAACAAGCTTGTCATTGCCACCATGGTTATGGGTCAACCAAATAAAACCCACGGTTCTGGGTCAACCACACAAAACCCATGGTTCTGAGTCAACCACACAAAACTCTTCTCTTCATTGGAATCAAGTTTGTTCTTGCCATCATGGTTATGGGTCACCCTTGCAAAACCCACGGTTATGGGTCAACCTCACAAAACCCATGGTTATGGGTCAACCACACAAAACTCTTCTCTTCATTGGTAACTAGCACATTGTAATCATGGGTCTATTTTTAGCATGAAATGACGGGGACCATCATTTTCTAAGGGGGGAGGAATGATCTGAATTTTAGGGAGCATATGGTCTGAATTCAGATGTATAAGCCATAAAAGCATTAAATGGAGAGGCCACCCTCTACCATTTATCATAAAAGGCCACCCTCTCCCATTTATCATAAAAGCATTAAATGGAGAGGCCACCCTCTCATATCCATGTTATTTGGTAGCACATGGTTTTGGCCCATGGTATGGCCTCAAGACACATTGTAATAATGATATATAAAGGCCTAGCAAGCCTTCTCATGATAATAAGTTACTCATTTGGTTTCTATCCTACATTTCTCTTATTTTATTGAGTTATTATTGGGGTATTGGTTCTGAGTGTCTTTCTTAGTATAGTTTGAGAGGTGAGGCTCAAAGAACCCTCTTTGAGCCTCACCCCTCCATGTGGCATATTTATTCTATGTTTGTCCATTTATGCTATTCATAGCCCAGATCTCACTACTTTGTCTTTCTCACAGCTGGTTCATTGTTCGCTTCAGTTTTGAAGCTATCTCTTCTCCTCCTCTCTCGTCATTCAAGTCTTCCGGGTCTCAGCCCCCAATATCCGGATCACTATAGCTCAAAACCTTGGTTTTAAGGTCCCACTGATACTGAAAGATATGGCTCTATTCTTCTTTTCTCTTTTCCCTCTGCAGGACTTCAGAGAAAATATTAACTCCCTGATAAATAGAGTCATCATGGATGTCTTGATGTGTATAACCAATCTTCATATGCTCATGTTTGAAGTGAGCCTCCAGAAATCCTTTGGGGTCATGAGTTCTTTTGGGAGCAATTCCCAATTTCAAAGAAACAATCCTGTCTCCCAGTGTTGCATCCCAAGTTGAAGTTGGGATAACCAAAGGCCCAAGGTTTAAAGGGAACTTAGGCCATCCCTTCCTTTTGGGACCAGTGAGCCTAAGGTAGACGCCATCTTTAACAGTCTGATAAGATATCTCCTCAAGTAACAGTGTTTTAGGGACAACTCTTGGTAGCAAATGTACAGTACTGCTTCCCTAGACTCTAATGTAAGCAAAGGATTCTCCCACATACTAGTCACCCAATGTAGGGATGAGAGTTCTGGCATCAGGAGAAAAGGCATGGGCATCTTCCCTGAAAATCTGCTACTAAATTGCACCAAAGAAATGGTCGCAGATGTCATAGAGCAAGGGAACAAAATTGATTTCCCATAAGGAAGAAAAATAAATATTAACAGGGGGTGAGGTCTTAGTCCAACTCCACCCCATGGTGGGATACTAAAACTCTGTACAGAAAACATCAATTACAAATGCAAAGAAAAAGAAGTATGGCTTCCTTGTAGTTGTTGTTTTCTAATATTTCTCAATGGTTGTCTTTAACTCTGCTGATAAAATTGAAGCCCAAGGGAATGACTTTCCCGTTGTTAGGACATGATGGGCGATAGGATCCCATTCAACTTTGAATATTGAACAATTAGGGAGACCATAAAGTCTGCAGAGCATGGCTGCCAGAAGAGAATAAGGCTCTTTGAACCAGGAAATTGCGTATAAATTATTATCCCTAGGCATGAAATTTGTCGGTCTGTGCATCCAAGACTTCAGCATTTCATTGAAATTGTACCTACTCTTTGACGACTCAAGGAATGTGGCATTGAGGGATTGAACAACTGGTTTTAGGGCGTAAAATCTGGTAAAAACCTCAAGGCAAAAAGTAGCCAATTGAGACCCTGCACTATTATTGAAAGAGCGGTCCTTAGGGTTAGCATGGTAAATAATCCACTTAACTGCATCAATGTAGGGAAGGATAGCAGGTCTGGCAGCTATAGCGTGGAGTTGTGAATCCCTAATATTTTCATAGGCGGAGCGGGGCGGTCACTCTGAATATCAGTTAGGTCGTCATTGTCAAAGATGGAGTAAATTTTGGACCAATCGATTTGGTATGTCTTAGAAACCTTATCGCTAGTGTCGGAAAGGATGCCGAAGTTTGGGTCTTTGTTCAAAAGATCTTTCTGAGGAGTTTTGCAACGAGTGTTGCGAGACATGTTTGAAAAACTCGAGAAATCTAATGAATAAATAAACACAAATAATAATAAAAATTAACTCAAAATAGCAAAAAACCGTGAACAATTGAATAAGAAAGTGACACAAAACCAACCTGTGCAAGCTGGAAAAAATGGCGAAAATGACCCCTGGTAAAAACTCGCAGTAAAATCCACATAGCACGTAATTTTCGAATTTTTGAAAATGACCTAAGATTAACAAAATCAACATATTTATTAATTCCGTCAGGTTAAATCTGGGTTGTACGATTAAGACAAATCGACGGCTGAGATCTAATCTGGGGAATGCGAAAGACGAGTTGCGAGGGTTTAATTTTTTGGAAATATATACAACGTTCCCACAATCCGCAATCCATAATTGCGGGTTGCGCGACCACAACTCGAAATAAAAACAAAACAAAGTTTCCGCAATCCGCAATCATGTATAACCAGAATGGGCAATAATGGAAAAATACTAAGCACAAGAAGGGTCAACCGACCCTTCATTTAGTAGATAATTGAGAACACCGATATCCAGCAATTCACTTGTATCCAGAATGGTGAGCACAAGAAGGATTGGACGACCCTTCTTGCAGTCTAGAACTAGTATGGAAATAATACTGGGCAGAAGAAGGGTCGTTCACCCCTTCATTTATGAGGGAATTGTGCAAATATTCAACCTACAAATGATAGGATGTCAATTCATATATATCCTAAATGGTGAAAACTGACCCTAAATACTATGCACAAGAAGGGTCGGCCAACCCTTCATTTAAGCTAGAAAAAATGGCGAAAACGACCCCTAGTAAAAACTCGCAGTAAAATCCACACAGCATGTAATTTTCGAAGATGAAAAATAATAAAAGGAAACAGAAACAAACTCAACATATTTATTAATTCCGTCAGGTTAAATCTGGGCCGTAAGATTAAGACAAATCGACGGCTGAGATCTAATATGGGGAATGCGGAAGACAAGTTGTGGGGGTTTATTTTTTTGGAAATATATACAATGTTCCCGCAATCCTCAGTATGCAATTGTGGGTTGTGGGACTACAACTCGAAATAAAAACAAACCCAAGTTTCCACAATCCGCATTGCTGGTTGCGTGTTGCGTAAATGCATGTCGCAAATCCATTATTCAAATAGTTCCCGCAATCCACAATCATGTATAACTAGATAACCAATTCAACAAGCTATAGCATGATATGATGGTACATGCATTTTTCTCAAACCATGAATTATGGTGGGAATTCTCTCAGAGCAGTTTTGACTACTACTTTGTCAATTTTCAAAGTTTCACAAACTTGGCATACTTTTTCAGAATGATGTCAGTTTGCAACACTGACTTAATGATAGCACTAGAACACCACATGTGTCTTTCCAAACTCATCACACATTCCATGTCATCATAGATGTTATGTCATCATACATTCCATGTCATCACTTCCTATGAGGTCAGTTCTCTCTTTGAGGCTCACACATGTGAGATTTTGGCCTTTCAAAATAGAGATCAATTCATGTATAACCAGAATGGTCAAGACTAGAAAAATATAAATCACAAGAAGGGTCGGTTGACCCTTTGTTTAGTAGATAATTGTGAACACCAATATCCAACAATTCACCTGTATCCAGACTGGTGAACACAAGAAGGATCGGACGACCCTTCTGGCAATCTAGAACGAGTATGAAAATAATAGTGGGCAGAAGAAGGGTCGGCTGCCCCTTCATTTATGAGGGAATTGTGCAAATATTCAACCTACGAAGTATAGGCTGTCAATTCATGTATATCCTGAATGGTGAAGACTACAAAAATACTAAGCACAAGAAGGGTCAGCCGACCCTTCATTTAAGCTGGAAAAAATGGCGAAAACGACCCTTGGTAAAAACTCGGAGTAAAATTCACACAACAGGTAATTTTCGAAGATGAAAAATAATAAAAGGAAACATAAAAAAAATCAACATATTTATTAATTATGTTGGGTTAAATCTGGGTCGTAAGATTAAGACAAATCGATAGCTGAGATCTAATCTAGGGAATGTGGAAGACGAGTTGCGGGGGTTTCATTTTTTGGAAATATATACAACGTTCCCACAATCCGCAATCCGAAATTTTGGGTTGTGGGACTACAACTCGAAACAAAAACAAACCAAAGTTTCTGCAATTCACATTGCGGGTTGCGGGTTGCGGAAACGCATGTCGCAAATCCATTATTCAAACAGTTCCCACAATTTGCAATCATGTATAACTAGATAGCCACTTCAACAAGCTATAGCATGATATGATGGTGCATACATTTTTCTCAAACCATGAATTATGGTGGGCATTCTCTCATAGCAGTTTTGACTACTTTTTCCATACTTTGTCAATTTCCAAAGTTTCACAAACTTGGCATACTTTTCCAAAATGATGTCAAAATCCAACAGTGACTTAATGATAGCACTAGAACACCATCATGTGTCTTTCAAGCCTCATCACACATTCCATGTCATCATAGATGCCATGTCATCATACATGCCATGTCATCACTTCCTATGGTGTCAGTTCTCTCTTTAAGGCTCAAACATGTGATATTTTGGCCTTCCAAAATAGAGATCAATTCATGTATAACCAAAATGGTCAAGATTGGAAAAATATAAATCACAAGAAGGGTCAAGATAGAGATCAATTCATTAGACCTATGGACGCTCGGCTGAGAGCTCTGTTACGCAAAGGCTCCATTGCAAGCTCTTCGCTCTTTGAAACTCGACTCTTGACTCTCGCCGACTCTCGACTGCGAGAAGTTTTGTTCTCGGCTCTCATGGAGTTCATCACTCTTCTGGCCCTCAGTTCTAGCTATTGCTCTGGTTCTGGTTTTTGGGCTAAGGGTCGTGGGGTCTCTTGTGCTCTGGTTTCTGGTCCTCTAGTCATTGGTTCTCATGTTATTGGTTCTTAGGTTCTCTTATTCTTTCGTTCTCAAGTTCTCTACATACCGACTATTGTTCTGCCGGCTTCTCTGTTCTACAGGCTTCACAGTTTAGTTGTTTTCCTAAGGCGCGGTTCTCTCAATCTCCAAATCTTCATCGCCATGCTGCCTAAGAAAAGGGTATGCACCTGTCAAGACACTCAGCAGAAGAGCACTCTGCAACACAGTGGATCTTTCTCCACTCCACCTATTTGCCTCATGCGCGGGGTGGTAGAGAAGGCTCGCAAGTTTCAGTCTGAAATTCCAATTTAGGCTCAGGCGGAGATCAATGATGCCAAAGACGATGCCAGGGTCTCTCGTCGCTGCCTGACCGATGATTAAATTTGTGAGGAATTTGAAGCCCTTATCTCCATCCCTGGTAATACCAGGGGTTGGGCCACTGGGTACCAAAAAACTCTTGACCTACACTGGTCTCACAACCTGGTCCTGGGCAAAGCTCTCATCGATAGAAACGAGGCTCAAGCTGAAATCCTCATGCAACAGGACGAAATGCACGACATGCTGAAGAAACTACTGTATAATCAACAACAGTTTGCCTACTGCTTCGGGATCACCTTGGCCAAGGACCCGACCACCCAGCCCGAGCATAAGGATTACAACAGTAATTAAGCTATGCCTTCTTTTTTGCCTTGTTTTAAATCTTTTGGTTTCGGCCATTATGCTTTATGATTATCTGTAGTTCTATTATTTCTTCTTTCAACAACGCTTGACAAGACGACTGTTTTAAGATACATTTCAAAACTTATTTTTGGGTTTGTTTTCTCTTTCATGAGAGGACCCGGTGATACCAAGACTCTGTATATTTTGACGAAGATAATATAAGGACCTATATCTAGCTTATAAAAAAAAGATAGATACGGGTTTAAGATGGATATATGCTGGTGATAGCACCAGAACACCATCATGTGTCCTTTGAGCCTCATCACACATTCCATGTCATCATACATGCCATATCATCACTTCCTATAGTGTCAGTTCTCTCTTTGAGGCTCACACGTGTGATATTTTGGCCTTCCAAAATAGAGATCAATTCATGTATAACCATAATGGTCAGGACTGGAAAAATATAAATCACAAGAAGGGTCGGCCGACCCTTCATTTAGTAGATAATTGTGAACACCAATATCCAGCAATTCACCTATATCCAGACTAGTGAACACAAGAAGGATCGGATGACCCTTCTGGCAGTCTAGAACTAGTATGAAAATAATATTCGGCAGAAGAAGGGTCGGTCGCCCCTTCGCTTATGAGGGAATTGTGCAAATATTCAACCTACGAAGTATAGGCTGTCAATTCATGTATCCTGAATGGTGAATGCTGCAAAAATACTAAGCACAAGAAGGGTCGCTCGACCCTTCCTTTAAAAGAGAAATGAAAAAAAATTAATCTACGAAGGTTGGGACAACAATTCCCCACTACCGACTTCCGCAGTATATGGTAGGGATCAGGACATTGCCTATGTTATAACATGTAAAAAATATTTATCCCTACTTCCGACTGCCTACAAGAAGGATCGGTTTCCCCTTCTTTTAGTAGATAATTGTGGACACCAATATCCGACAATTCACCTGTATCTAGAATGGTGAACACAAGAAGGATCGAACCACCCTTTTTGCATTCTAGAACTATTATGAAAATAATAGTGGGCAGAAGAAGGGTCGGGCACCCCTTCATTTATTTATCTCGAGCCTCATTAAAAAATGGGGTGTTGGTTAATGACATTCAACTTCAAATGACTATCATATTATACAGACACCAATTCATTTAAGGATTTGTATATTTTTTACAACTTCAAATGACCGTCATAATTATCATATCGGAACACCACAAAAACCAATTTCAAAAGTGGCAATATCAAAAGAAAAAGTACGGTTTTGGAACCTGGATTTTGGCACTTTTGGAAATGGATTTGGCAGTTTCAGAACCGGTTTGGTCACTTTTGGAACCGGATTTGGCACTTTTGGAACCGGATTTGGCTCTTTAGGAACTGGTTTTGTCACTTTTGGAACCTTGATTTGGCACTTTCGGAATCGGTTTTGGCAATTTTGTAAATCAGTTTTGGCACTTTCGAAACTGGTTTTGGCACTTTTGGAATGAGTTTTGGCACTTTTGGAACTGGTTTTGGCACTTTTGGAACCTAGATTTGGTAGTTTTGGAACCAGATTTTGCTTGATTTTGGAGTTTAGAAAGGTTGTTTTTTACCCGTCTTCAAAGTGACTTGGACTAGAATAAGTCCAAGTATAATGAAATTTTCGTTCCATGTAATTAATGGACCTAAACCTTAGTGCTAGGTTGATGATTCTTCCTCTTCCTGTAGGGGGTGGGCCATGATGAAGTGTCTTTCCACCTGATTTTTATGAGATTTTCCCCTGATTTGGGAATTGTGCATTGTATCCAATATTCTCTAACCTTTGACCTTCCACAACTAATTATGGCATATTTTATTCCTATCAAGTAATAGATGTTTTCTAAGGGATGATGGCTCACCCATTAATCTTCCCAAAATCTAGTTTTGCTTGCATCATCAATGACCCATAAACTATGGTTATCAATTAAATC
Source organism: Larix kaempferi (assembly GCA_027924585.1). NCBI lineage: Eukaryota > Viridiplantae > Streptophyta > Pinopsida > Pinales > Pinaceae > Larix > Larix kaempferi. Next base: position 1,855,037 of record BSBM01000445.1, read on the forward strand.
CTTACTTTTCATAATGTTATTCCAAATGCTAAATTGTTTAGGCATGCCTGTTTCTCCTATGAATAACTTATTACGAAATAGACATCAACACCTATGACAAAACATTAGTAGGGGGGAGAAGTAGATTGCATAGAAGTTGTCATGGTGCATGGCAACACTACCTTGTATGTGAAGCCACATATACCTTCCATGCTCATTAGAAACAACCATAAAGGATCTACTTGAAGGGAGTATCAGACCAATTAGGCAATGTCTCCAAAGCCCCTAAAATTGTCATAGTGACATGTCTCCTATCTATAGGTCAAAGACCAATGGTATCTATTGATGGCCGATGATATTCTCTTGGGGATCGCTTGGGTCTCTATGAGGAAGAATATATCTTGGGTTCCCAAAGCATCATATATCGTCCCTAGAGAAGACCAAAAAGCACCACTATAGTTCAAGTAAGTAGGACTGACACCCCAACGAGGGTGTCATTTGGGCGTTTAGGTACAGGACCACCCTAGGGGAGGATAACCTCAAATAATAGCTTGAATATCGTGGATAACTTCTCACTTGGCCTTATTATAGGTTTATTTAGCATTTGACTATGAAAGTCCCAACCCACGAGTGTTAAGAAGGAGTAACTTGTAGAACAAAGCACCTCTGTCACATAAGTGTTGACTTCCCTCACTTTTGACTTGCTCTCGAAGATCAAGGGGGCTTCCCTAGGGTTGATTAGATAGTTCCCAATGAAGAGGGATTGGAGGGGACTGAATTTAACTCGGTTAAATGTGCAAATGAATTGCAAGAAAAATTAATTCCCCAAAGAAAATGTTTGAATGTGCAAGTTATTGATGTTCCAAGTAAATCAAACACTTTAAAATGAAATGGAAATACTTAAGGATTTAGAAAGATTTAACATGTTATTGCTCCATCCATCCACCTGAAAATAATTCTATCAAATCCATTCATGTCTAAGAGTCCTCAATTCTGAAAAATTGAAAGATAACATAAAACATAAACTCGATAATTACTAAATGTTTTAAGTGATGATTTGAAGTGGGTTTGTTGGATGCAAAATAAGATGTATTCCATAATTAAGTAAATTGTAAGATGTGATATTGACTGGATTCTTACATAATTCTCATTTTTCCATTAATAACATAAAAAATGGCATTTAATAATCAAGAATTCAACATTAAAACTGAAATTAACAATCAATCCCATGAAAAAATATGCAAACCAGAATTGTTAATGGAGTTCGCCAGACCCTTTGGATACATCTCTGAGCCCTCTTTAATCGTGCAACGGCTCCATTAATATAACACAAAGCACTCCAAATGCTTAATGACATTACAATGGATCTCCAGTCTGCAAGAGAATTCCTTAGAAATTGTTTAAAGATCTAATCTAACTACTATTAAAGTGCAAATTCTAACAATTGATTTAGGTAGAGATTGAGAGCATGCATTTAAACATAGATTCATGCACACTTTCTCCAATGAATTCAAAGACTTTGGTCAATGTGTCAATGTTATTCTCGATGCCTTCCATAGTCTCATCATCCCATAATTCTTATGGAAAGGACTACATTCAAGTCCATACTGGAATCAAGGTAAATCCTTTTCTCTTCTCTCTCTAAGGTAAATGCTCCATCAAATATCAGAGTTGGTTCCCAAGAATTAAAATATGATAGGATCACTCTCAAAGTTTTGTTCGCTATCTTTCATGCTATTAAATATGGTTGTGAAGAACCCCTTGGTTCCCAACTTAAGTTAAACCACTCCTTTGACCTTCCCTTTGAATTTACCCACCATCGAAGGGTTTCCTCAGAGGGTCACATTTTCATAAACTTACAAATAAGTGCATAATGTCTCATGTATTCTATAAAATTTCCTACCTTCCTAGAGGTATCTACATAACATTGATTTTTCATAGTTTTGGTTAGGCATCCTTTGAGATCCTTTAGCACTAAGGATGGGTCTTTTGTCACCTTGGATTAATTGATTTTTTTGGTTTGGAGACCCCTAAGTTCATCAATGATGGTTGTGAAGTTCCTAATATCAAGTATTTTCTTGCAAGAGGTATGAGAGGTGCATGCATCCCCTTTTGGGGAAGCCATGGTGGTTTCCACGAATACACCAAGAAACCCTAGAAAGCAACAATCCTAGAAGAGATTTCAATGATTTCATGTCGAATCCAAATTTTCCGTGAATAAGAAATCTCTCTCTCTCTCTCTCTCTGTATATATATACATATATATATATATATATACATATATATATATATATATATACATATATATATATATATATATATATACATATATATATATATATATATATATATATGTATATATATATATATATATATGTATATATATATATATATATATGTATATATATATATATGTATATATATATAGGTGTTTATATCTTAGAATTTGGGGTGGATTGGAACCTATGCTTTTCCTAGATTGCACAAGGATGAGACAAGTGTACTATCCAGATTGATTTTATGGTAGTCGTTCCAAATTTGAAATAAACAATTACTAGCACAACCACTTAACTTGTGGTCGATGAACATCAATAGGTCACAAGTTAAGTGCCATGAACAAGTTACTTGTTCTCCATGCATAGTTGCACAAACTGTTTGTTATCCATGAATCAACTATGAGTTATTCAAGCATTAGCTACCAGTTATCCATGCATAGCTACCCGTTATTTTTTATATTCTTTTTTTTTATTTATAATTGTTTATTTTGAATTTGGAACGACTGCCATAAAATGAATTTGGACGGTACACTTATCTCATCCTCGTGCAATCTAGGAAAAACATAGGCGTTGGTCCACCCTAAATTTTAAAATATAAACACCCATTAGGCATTGGTCCACCCTAAGTTATTAGTTGATGCATGAATAACTTGTATTTGATGCATGGATAGCGAGTATGTGCAACTACGCATGGAGTACTTGTTAGTGGCACTTAAATTATGACCTATCGGTGTTCACTGACCATAACTTAAGTGGTTGTGCTAGTTCAAAATTTGGGGTGGACTAGCGCCTATGCTTTTCCTAGATTGCATTAGGATTAGACAAGTGTACTATCTAGATTGATTTTATGGCAGTCGTTCCAAATTCAAAATAAACAATAAAAAGAATATCAAAAATAATTGGTAGCTATGCATGGATAATTGGTAATTGATGCATGAATAACTCGTAGTTGATGTATAGATAATAGGCAGTTCATGTAACTATGCATGGAGAACAAGTAACATGTTGGTGGCACTTAACTTGTGACCTATCTATGTTCACCAGCCACAAGTTAAGTGGATGTGCTAGAGTGTGTGTGTGTGTGCTAGAGTGATTATATATATATATATATATATATATATAGATATATATATATATATATATATATATATATAGATATATATATATATATATATATATATATAGATATATATATATATATATATATATATATAGATATATAGATATATATATATATATATATATATATATATAATCACTTAGCATTATTGATCTCATGGTTATCTAAAGTTAGATTTCTTCCCTCTTCTCCATTGCACCCTTAAACCCTTGAGAAGGAAATTGACTCTATGCGTTTTTGCAAGTTTTTATCAGATTTGATAGTTTTGGGCTCTCTTTCTTTTTATTTGGGTTTATTTACTTCAATAAGTGGTAATTGACTTTGGATGTTAAGGAGAGACAATACTGGTCTCTCACACTTACGCAAGATGTTGAGGGGTTAATTTTTGTTGTTCAAGGTCATTTGATCCTATATTTATTTTTTATTTTATTGTTTAATATTGTTCCTTATCTTTATTGATCTTTTAGATGTTCTTAACAACTGATGATAAGTCATTTTTTGTTGTTCAAGATCATCTCATCTTATATCTTTTATTTTGTTATTTAATATCCTTCCTTATCCTTATTGATCTTTTGGATGTTCTTAACCTTATGTAACTTCAGTGAGAACAAATAATGATGAGTCAATTTTTGTTATTCAAGATCATCTCATCCTATATATTTTATTTTGTTGTTTAATATCTTTCCTTATCCTTCTTGATCTTTTAGATGTTCTTAACCTTATGTGACTTAAGTGGGAACAAATAATGATGAGTCAATTTTTGTTGTTCAAAATCATCTCATCTTATATCTTTTAGTTTGTTGTTTAATATCCTTCCTTATCCTTATTGATCTTTTGAATATTCTTAACTTTATGTGACTTAAATGAGAACAAATAATGATAAGTCAATTTTTGTTGTTTAAGATCATCTCATCCTATATATTTTATTTTGTTGTTTAATATCCTTCCTTATCCTTATTGATCTTTTGGATGTTCTTAACCTTATATGTGACTTACAACCACTTAAATCCACATAGTCACGTTGATAATCCCTAAAGGAGACATTGGTGAGCCTATCTTTATCATTACCATATGCATTGTGGAAAAAGGGGACATTATTTTTCCTTTTATAAATGGAATAGCGACTTCCAACCCCTTACATCTCATTTTGTTCTTACTCTTTATCTTATCTCCTATTAAATTTAAGGTTTTTGAATTTATAATCCTAATAAAAGATAATTTATTCTTGATTGATTTATTATTTTCAACAATTATTGTTTGGAAGAGGATATCTAAATTACAATGATGATCGATTGCTAATGGAAAATAACATTTATGTGCACACAAGATATTTATAAGAAAGCAACAAGTGACTCAATGATCAATAATGATTTCCTTATATAACATAAGAAGTCAATGATAAAGCAGAACTGCACTATACAAAAAGGTAGGAATCTTATCACAAAAATCATGGGGTACTACACTTTCCTGCTTTGGCCAAGCATTGCAAGGTGGCCACACAAAAGAGGAGAAATTCAGATGCCGGAAAGAATATTCCAAGCCTTGCCTTACTTTCAACCCAAGATGATGGAACACACCAACCAGGAAAATTAAAACAACATTGTCGTCTTCTTCTTGTTGCAGCCAGTTGTTCTCGATTCTCTCTACAGATTTTTACTTTCCACTGAATATTAACAAACATGAATCAAAATAAGAAGCCCAGATTTTTTTTGAACTACAGCTACAGCATTTTGAATTTATACTAAAACAAACAAACAAAAATCCAGCTTTGGCGTCTGTCCATCCATGGATTCTCGAGAAGCCCAACAAGCACTCTGAATACTGTCAAGCAGTTTCTTCGCTGATTTTGGCGTCGATATTGTTCTCGGCAATCGGATCCATGAATCTGAAGAGCGTATCGTCCTTTTTCTCTTCTTGCTGCTGCACCAGCTGTAGCTTGAGTCGCCCATCGCCGCGCCATGCATGCAGAACTTCATGCGAGGGAACCTTCACTTCCTGCAAAACAAATCTCCCGTCCCTCTTATACGACTTCATCATCACGGACGGCTGCCCGTTCCTCGATATCGACGGCAATGGCGGCGGGAAGCTCTTGAATGCCGCTCTGGGCGCATGGATAGTGATCGGATTCTTGAATCCGTGCCCGTTCTTATCATTATTGTTTACAGCTTCTGCGGGAATATCGCCATCGAAATGCTCTTCTTGATCATCCGTGCTGAGCGCCTTAAACTCCGATTTGCAGGATTCGAACCTGGGGCTGGACGCAGTGCTGTCGGTCTCGTCGGAGCTCTCGAAACCAAGACCTTCCGTGCAGAGTTGAAGCGTTTCTGCGTATTTGGGGGACCCCGCGTTGATTCTCTGAGAATTCATCAATCCGGAGGTGGAGGCCGAGGAAATAAGATTGCCGCCAGAGCGAGTACCACTGTTTCCTATGAGTGAATCGAACGAACTCGGGGACTTCAATTCCGTCAACCAATCTTGGGCAATGAAATCATTCTCTGCTGCCGCTGATTTCTCATGAATTTCCTGAGATTTCAGAAAACTCGGCCGGGGCGGAGAGCCTGCAGTAGTCAATATATCAGATGGGGCGCCATTTTCATGAACCTGCAGCGCCCCGCTGCATAAAACGTGATGATGAGAAGGCGCGGCGGCCATTGATGGCCCGACGGAGAAATCATGTTCGCGGCCATAACGAGATTCGGATCTCTGCTTGCGGGACTCGTCCTCTGATAAACCAAAATAGGTCGAATATTGAACGTTTTTACGCGGAATGCCCCTCATCCCAGTATTTGCAGAAACAACCTACAGGCTACAACGATGCAGGGAATGAGGAAATAACAGATTATATCGTACGAGAAGCGATAGAATGGGGCGTCCATTATATTTAGATCAGGCAGGCAGTAGAAATAGAATCTGCGTAGGGGTCGGGGAATCGGGATTAATTAACTAATCCGCGAGTTTTTTTATTATTTTTGCATTCAATGGCGATACGTGGTGTCGATGTGATCAAGGGTACTGCGATTACTGAACTCTGTGGAGCCGCGTCTCGGGGTGAGGGAACCGCTGGGAACGTGACACGTGCGCCCCTGTGGGGCGGTGACCTTAGACCGGTTGGGTACAGCTGAGAAAGTTGATCTTTCTAATATTCGGTGGACGTTGGTGTCCTCGTCTTTAATGCTTATCTGGCCATGGTGATACCGGTGCCAATTACTAATATTTTTTTATTGTCAACACGTGGACTAAGGATATGGTTGACTCAGCTTGCGTTTAAACAGCTTGTCACATAGATGTAGGATATTGTCCATATTTCATATCTCGAGCTGGTTCTCATCAAACAAAATTTGGTGGGTTTTAGGAGGAAAGGTCTTTACATTTATTTTAAACTGAACTTTATATTTCTGTCTAGGATACAGTGGTTCATTAGTTATTGGTGGCGATTACTGGTTGACGATTTGCTTAACCTACCATCCATGATTTGTGAGGAATTTTGTTGAGATTTCCCGTGCGTGTTAGCTTTCCTTGATTCTTTCAGAATTCTGACAGATTTTTTAGCCAAAATCCGAGGAAATTGTTAAAATAGCAATTTTCAGTTGTTGGAATTGCATAATCGAGGTGCCCCAAGTTTAATCGGGCACTTAATCCATTTTTGCAATCAAAATTGCAATTTCAACAATGAAAATTGCCATTTCAGCAAACAAATCCCCTCGCCGAATTCAGGCCAAAAAGTGCAAATTGTATAGAATTTAGCGTACTCCTGCCATATATATTGTATAGAATTTAGCTTACTCCCGCCATATATATATCTATATACAAATTATTGCATTCGTAGGTGTTTATATCTTAGAATTTGGGGTGGACTGGCACCTATGTTTTTCCTAGATCGCACTAGGATGAGACAAATGTATTGTCCACGCAGTTGTTCTAAATTCAAAATAAGCAATTATAAAATAAAAAAGAATATAAAAAATAACTAGTAGCTTATGCATTAATAACATGTAGCCGATGCATGGATAAGTCTTAATTGATACATGGATAACTGGTAGTTGATGCATGGATAACCAAATAACTTATTTGTGCCACTTATTTGTAGCATATGGGTGTGAATGGTTGTGCTAGTATAATATAAGTTCTATGTGTGATATAATAATGTTGTTTAAGCTTTGTCCAATTTTGAATCAACTTAAATTATTAAAAACTTGATTATGACAAGATTTTAATAATTAAATGATCTGCAAAATGCACTATTGGAATAGTTAGTTCATCATGACTAATTTTCAATTTAACTCATCGTGTTAGCTTAATTCCATGGAATGATAAATAAACTGAACTGAAAGGAAAATAACTAGAATAAAACAACACATCCACATTAGTAACATAATATATACCTTGGGAAAACCCACTATGCCAGAAGTGAGAACTATGCCTTTCTCTTTTATTCTCTAAAATGTAATGCAAATACATAGAAAGTGGTACTCACAATGGAGTTACCTTCGACATTGTGGCTCACACGTCCACTATTGGATCTACTACTTCCTCTATTTTGATCTAATATCCAGTCTCTTACTCTTGCTCAACTATGGAAGAGTACAATAACATCACCAAAGTGTAATCCCTTCTCCTCCTAATGGCTTGGTATTTAACATAGCCCAATAGTTGTCTTAGAGGGTTAGTTTTAATGTAACACGTGACTAGCTCCACATGTGTGGGGAATGAGAGCTCATGTGGAATCCATTATATACTATGTTGGTCAACTAAATAGCTCAACTTGTAGGAGGCATAACTTCCACATACAGACTATGATTGAGGCAATTTTTGCATCATTGAAAAGGTCTTGGAGTGCAGAATAGCGTCAATGGATTGAGAGCCATGCCCGCAAACTTTTGACCCAAAAAAACAAGGTTTAATTCCTCAAAAGGACCTCAAAAGGTTCTAGACCCCAAATTTGCAAAGTAAGATCTACCTCTAAAATGGGACCTACAAGCCAATTTTCATCCAATTTTTCCATCCATAAAGCACCAAAGCAAATAACAAATTATATATTGATCCATTTCGAATCATACCTCCCCATGTTGGGAGGATTTTGGTCCCCAAAAGCTCTTACTAGATGAGGTGAGGAAATTTTCCCTCTACCTTCTCCTTGGAGTGCCATTTAGCCTTGCATGGAAGTTGTCCTTTTAGCCCAATTTGTCAAAGGTTATGGTTCCCTTATCTTGGATGTGGGTGGCCTTGAAAGCATGTATGCGAACTGATTAATGATTCCCTTCTTATACTTGATTACTAGATGAAATTGTTGCAAAAACCCCATCCACTTGTATTGTCTAGTTTGTCGTAGTTTACTCTGGGCCTATAGATACTGAAGTGGCTGGTGATTTGTGTGGATAATGATTTCCTTTCTATCGTATAGTGCTTCCACTTCTTAACATGTCATGTCCCTTCCTAAATGATCATTGGTCCAAGTCCCTATCCCATCCAGTCCCTATGGGTTTAGGAGAAGAAAACATTAATTAATGGGATTAATTTTGGACAAGGCATTAGTAGTTAGGAAATTAAATATTTCTAATGTTTGGGATGATCCATAGTATTTTTTATTTTCATTAATAAAGTAATTATGTGGCCAAGAGGGAGCATAGGAGATGAGGCTTTGACCATAAGAAGCTTGCCAAAGAAGGAAATTGGAAGAAAGCAATCAAGACTAGAAAGCAAGGAAAAACCAGGAAACTAGATAAAACAAGGAAAAGTTGGCAGAAGGCAAAAAAGCAGAAAAATCAGTGCAAAGCATAAAAATAGTGGAAAAGCATAATAAAGCAGTAAAATCCATAAAAGCGGGCTGAAAGCAAAAAAATGGTGGAAAACCAGGATAAAGCAATAAAGTAAGAAAGTAGGATAAAGTAGGTAAAGCATAAAGTAAAAAAGAAAAGCTTCAGAAAGAAGCAAGTCCTAAACTTGCTCATGAAGGCACATTGGGCTAGGTAGCTTGCACAAGAATTCATTCAGCCTATAAAAGCAAGGAAGAGCACACTGATCACATCTTTTGGCTAATTATGCTTTGATGTTGATGGCTCTTGAGCTCTCAATTCGACATGGGAGATGTGCCCCTATTGCTTCAACTAGATGATTTTTTAGTTAGATGTTTGGATGATGGAATACAACCATTGTCATTGATTTTATTGCAGGTCCTGAAGCTTATTCAAGTTTGGTTCGAAGTTCAGAGAAGGTGTCATGAAGTCTGTGATTCGAATTCTCAAGTATTCCAGTGTTTTCTAGTGATAATTGATTGTATTGAAAGAGGTAAAGTCTTAGGACTATTCCAAGAATCCTCTTGGCTCCCATTTGATGTATTTACTATTATTTTGAACCTCTAATATCAGCCATAAAATTTTATAATGCAAAATTCTGAATTATTATGAGTTTTCTCCAACCCTCCTAGATTTGCATAGATTTTAACTAGTTTTTAGTATTAATTCAGTTTTCCATCTTCTGCTCAATGAATTTTGATTATGTTAGTTCCTAATGACAACTAATATCCTAATGAACACAATACATGTCTTATTTTGCAAATTCATTGGCCTTTTATGTTGTTTGGAATGTCCTAAATATTAACTAGTTGTGTAGTTCTGGAGTTACCAAATCTTTTCCATGATCCAAAATTTCACCAAACCAAGTTTGAACTGTATTTTTGAAGTCTGATAGAGGGATTGGGACTTAGACACACTCCAACCACTTCCATCAAGCACCAGAATCCGTTGAAGCTCCACAAAATTGCTTGGGGACATTGCATTGATAGCCTTGGTTTTGGCAAGGAAATCTTCCCAAGCATGTTGAGCATCAGAGAAAGTGCTGATGTCTAAGTAGGGAGGTTGTATAGGCTACTTCTACTATCATAAATCTGCAAATTAACCTTTACCAATTCCTAAAAGGGTTTTTGGGTCCAGTTTCAATGTTTGTACAAGTTTTCTTTAAAAGTACTCACTGTCTTTCCTTCAATCTTCTTCCTAGTGTGCCTTACATCCAGAAAGGTACATTACAATGGTATTAGAGCATGTTCCTATGAACCTGCTCTTGGTATTCTTCAATGAGTCCTAAAAGGAATTCAGATCCGAAGAAGAAAGATCCCATGGCAGAAGAAGAAGGAGAAGAAAAAGGTCATTCCTTTGAAGGAAAGTTTCAAGGAGTGAGTATGGATAAAAAAATATGAATTCAAACTCTTTGTGCATAGCATGTTGAAAGGTTTACAAGACATAGCTCATAACATCATCCAATCCGGACAAGAGGCCAGAGAATTCTTGGCTAACCAGCTGGGAAACAAAGATGGAGAAGGGAGCAACAATGGCTCTCAACATGGCGAAAGGAAGATCCTTGGTGGATCTATATTTTCCAAAACAAGTCCTCACAATCACCCTCATGAATTCAAGAGTGAAATAAAGAGTCAACCTCATCCTACCATCCCCAAGTTCACTGATGAACATAGAGAAGAGCTTGAAGTGCATAATGAATACATTTCTTCATGGGAAGATCGGTATGATGAGTACTAGACATTGAGTGAAGAATGTAGAAGAGCACTACCATTCAAAGGAATCCCAATACAAGACAAATCCAAGAGGGAACTCTCGAATGCCTGCTCAAAATTTTGAGTTGAAAAATCCTATTGGTGAGATCTCTTTTCCATACTCTGGTGGTTCATCCAAGTGCACTGCTAGTTCTTGGATTCAAAAATTAGATACCTACTTCCAGTTGAACCCTATGGCTGAGAGAGATGCTATCAAAATGGATACTCTGCATCTGGATGGTGAAGAAAATGATTGGTGGTTTCATGGCATGAAGACTCTTGGACATGATCAAGTAACAACCTATGAAAAATTGACCAGAAGGTTGGTTGATAGATTTGATCGGAAAGATCCTGAGATCACTTTCAGAGAGCTAGCGCAACTGAAGCAGACTGGAACTCCCGAAGCCTACATCTCTGAGTTCCAAAAGCTAGATGTAATCGTCACTAGCATGTCTGAAGCTCTCTTTATCCTTTTGTTCACAGAAGGATTAGCAAAGGCTTTGAAAGGTTTGGCAAAGGCCTACAAACCAATTACCTTGCAAGATGCAATGAGTAGAGAAAGAGATCTACAAGATGCCATTCCAAGGACAACATTTCCACCTAGGCCTATTACCCCTGCTCAGTTCAAGAATCAAAGGCCTCCCTTGAATAATCTTCCCAGCAATTTCAAAAAATATAACTTTTCCAAAGACAAAGATGAATTTAGGAGAAGGAATTTTTGCTTCACCTGTCAAGAACCATGGGTTCCAAGACACAAGTGTGCTAAGGGAAAATCACACTATATTGAAGTCTTTTCAGAGAGAGAAGCTGAAGAGGCACCAGTAGATGTAGAAGAAGCATATGAAATAGCAGATGAAGAGCCTCCTCTAGAAGGTAGCAGAATTGCAGTATTGACAGGAGTGCCCCATTTCCACACTCTCAGATTCAAGGGCAAACAATCTATGTTTTGGTGGATGGACGTGCTACACATAATTTCATTGATGCATCATTGATGGAAAGAAGAAAGCTTCCCATAGAAAAATTCGAAGGATTCACTTTCATTATACCAGGTAATCATTCCATGGATTGCTCCCTATGGATTCCTAATTTGCAAGTAACCATAGGAGATTACATTGTGTCAGATAGCTTTTATGTTGTTAATGTGGCTGATACTAACATGTTCCTGGGAGTGCAATGGTTGTACTCCATTAGAGAGTATACCATAAACTACAAAGTTCCTGAAATGAGGTTCCAAGATGCTCGCGGGAAATAGGTAGTGTTGAGAGATATCAACACCTACCCCAAGAAAGTGGTCTGTACATAGTATGATATCTATTATGATACATGAAGATATGAGTGGGTTGCAGAATGCCTAATTACCTCTCAAGGCACTACTTTGGATATAACACAATATCCATAAGATATCAAGAAGCTACTTCAAAAGCATAAGAAGGTGTTTGGGGACCTTCCACATGGTAGGTCACCAGACATAGGAGTTGATCATAGGATTGAAATGAAGATAGGCACATCACCTATCAAACTCCATCCTTAGAAGCATCCAAAAATATTCAAGGATGAAATAGACTGAACCATCAAAGAACTGCTTGACTTGGGATTCATTAGACCAAGCTCAATTCCTTTTGCATCTTCTGTAGTCCTTGTCAAGAAGAAGGATGGGACCATGCACATGTGTATAGACTACAAAGCCCTCAACAAAAAGAACATCAAGAATAGATATCATATTCCAAGGATTGATGAATTGATGGATGGACTTCATGGAGCAAGTACTTTTCAAAGATTGACCTTCACTTCGGTTACCATCAAATCAAAATGAGGGAGGAGGACATTCAGAAGACATCCTTCCGATTTCACTATGGACACTTTGAGTTTTTAGTTATGCTTTTTGGCTTGACTAATGCACCAGCAACTTTTCAATCTTACATGAATATAATGTTTAACAAGCAGCTCCGTAAGTTTGTTCTTGTTTTTTTTATGATATTCTGATTTATAGTAGGACTTGGGAAGAGCATTTGCATCATTTGGAAATAGTGCTAACCATTTTGGTAGATCAGTACTTTTATGCTAAATTGTCCAAATGTGAATTTGGAATGACTTAGATTTTATATCTTGGTCATGTGATTGGACAAGAAGGGGTTAAGGTTCACATGGAGAAGATCCAAGCTATTCTGGATTGGCTAAGCCCAAAGAATATCACTGAATTGAGATGGCTCATTGGTTTGTGTACTTATTACCGGAAGTTTGTCAAAGGATTTTCAAAGTTGTCATCCCCACTAACAGATCTCACTAAGAAAGGATCCTTTAGTTGGTGAGAAGAAGTTGAACAAGCATTCAAGAGAATGAAATAGGTAATGAGTAGTTGTCATGTTCTTGCACTTCCAGATTTTTCTCAACCATTCGTACTTGAATCAGGAAATGGGATTGGAGCTTTCTTGATGCAAAACAAGAATCCCATATATTTTGAGAGTAGTAATTTGCAACCACATGAAATACTTTAATCAATCTATGACAAAGAAATGTTGGCCATTATGCATGCATTGGTCAAGTTCAAACAATACTTGGTGGGGAGTAAATTTGTTGTAAAGATTGATCATAATAGCCTGAAGCATTTCTTATCACAAAAGGAGTTGAACGATAGGCAGCAAAAGTGGGTAAGCAAATTCCAAGCCTTTGATTTTGATGTTGAATACAAGAAGGGAAATATGAATGTGGTTGTAGATGCACTTTCTAGAAAACCAACCCTTGTAGTGATGAAATGTCATGATGATTGGAAGGTACAAATAGTAGTAGAATATTCTAAAAATAAGTTTGCATGTGATCTATTGTATTGGAGAAAACTCATTATGGCTTGGGAACACCACAACAGACAGATGACTACCAAAAATCTACTCAATTCTCATAACAATGCTATTATAAACGACAATGTTAAAACAATGGAGAAATGTAACCAACCTCGATCCAACGTTTGATGTAGACCCCCGTTGGAGCTTTCAATCCGTGCACGTCCAAGCACTTGTAATCTGCAAATTAGTCTTGACAACAAATATCTAACAAGTACATGTGACATATAAATAACATTAACATCATCAATAACAATGGTCCATAATATCATAAGCAAATGCAACCCAATGTATAATAAATGACATTCACACCATGAATGGACGAGAACATGAGTATTTCTATTAATGAACAAGAAGAAGTACAAAGTGATACGACCTCTTGCTGGCAACCAATCTGAACCAAGATCTAGATCAATCCACTTGTGCCTCCACCACTTCAATCCTCCATGAATGGAAAACTCAAACTAGAAAGGAGTTTGGAAGGTGAACATAACTAGTTCACAACTACAAGGATCAATGAGTGCAGACTCAAGATAGGAAAAAAATCCACTAGAGTGCCTTTACTATTCTCTTCTTCCTCCCGTCCATAAGCCATATGTGCTCAATATATAGTCCTCTCAAAGGTAGGTGAAAGGACTCATCGAGACGTTACTCGGGCAGATGGAGAGCCAAAGGTCACCCAATGACCGCTTTTTGGGAGTAAAAAGTAATAAAATAGTGGTTTTTACCATTTACTTGATACCCGCGGGCTATAGGGATGCAACTCGCGGGTACACATGCTATAGTGATGCAACATGCGGGTAGGAACAAAAATAGGATAAACTAGTATCACTGAAGGATGAAAATGGATCTAAGTCACTGAAATGGATTCTACAAGCCAAAGAATGTTGATGCTCACAGGGTGGAAGATTTATGTATAACAGATGCCCCCTAATGTGTGAGGTCAAAGACTGAAATGTGCTACGATGGCCAAAATACATTATAAAACTCAGAAGTGGAGTGATGGAGACACAAGTGGAAAGAACAGATCACTTGTCATAATACAATAGTATCTCTGAATACATGTCGGTATAGTACAACAATCTGATACAATGGCCATGAATAGGCAGTACATACGTAGATACATGTCATAAGTGATCATAGCCATAATCGCTCTACAGTAAGATATGGTCTTCTGCTGAAAAGAAGACAACTGGTGCAAACTGGAGGTACAAACTGCTGAAATCTGAGAGGTGATATCTCAGATGTAAAGTCAAAGTCATATGTAGCATACTGAATGCCACAATCGCCTGGGGTCTTCTACACAAATCTTCGACGGTGCAAGTCCCATCAAGTGAATAAAGGAGTTGGCATCAAACCTGATGAGACATCATCTGATTACCGGTCATTGATGTATACCATTAACAGACGCGAGATGACCCACCGATAATGAAAATGGGCATCAAGGCACAGAGCACAATCATCAGAGTGTGAATAAATGGGTTGAAGTTGAACACTAGGATGAATCCATCGATCAGGGGACATTGATGTATTCCCAAAACTGTCGATGGCGAGAGAACCTGCCACTAATGACTGCAAGCCTCAAGGTACTCAACCGAACTCTAAGCCTCAAGTCCCAGAATAAATGAGTTGAGGTCGACGAAACGAGACTCGCTGGAAGGAGGGCATTAAGGCATCCCCCATCAACCAGCACGAGGTACCAGCAATGCTGAAAGATTTGGAAGATCTCAGGTGAAACGGACAGACTCAATAAGGATGGCCAACATGCAATAGTCAAGATATTTGAGGAGTGGCTGACACTGGTTTCAGGACTTCCTTTGAACAAGAGCATGAGCAGATGGATAGACTCAGGAAACATAGACTCGACATAAACTGTGCAATGCAGGAGGCATTACAAAAGGGCTCCATAATGACTGAAAGCTTAACCAATCGGTGGAGAAAACTGAGAAACAAGTACAGCTCCTAAGGCCCAACTATAGTCCTGACTCATAATGTATGGAGTGGAATGAATGCTCTGTTCAAAGGCGACACAATAGCTGCCAACAAGAAATAATGACCATAATCTCGTCCGGCTTTTTGGAATATTTGATTTTTTTTGTCTTTTTCATTTTTGGGAAAAGCTTGAAAAATAATAAAATTGCTTATAGTACAACAAGTGAGGGAACGAGTGTCAAATAGCTAGCAGACTAGTCCCAAGCAGTGGAACATACCTATGCTCAATGCAAGGAAATGCGTGCAGGATGTGGACACTCGGGGGTGTGTTCCCTCAAGGTCAAAGGGTCATCAAATTGTGAAGGGAAAATATATAAGCTCTGTAGGGCTCGACAGGGAAAGTGCTCAGGCACCAGGCTAATAATTAAGAAAGTGGGAGCCGGCACAAGGCTCAAACAGCAAACAAGATGATGCAATGCAATCACAACATGATATAACTGAGAAGTCCTTTTTCGTAAAGTTAGTCTCCTCACCCGAAAAAGTGTAAAACAATGAGAGAAGAACTCTTTGAGTCACGTATGACTAGAGTATACCTTTTTCGTAATTAATCCACAAAGGTCTGGAAAAGGGGTAAACTTATACCTAAGTGAATGTTGCTTCAAATCCTTTAACGAGTCTGAAATGACAAGTATACTCGGCAATCTTGTTTGATTTTGAAAAAGTCTAACAAGGGCTTCAAAAAGACTCTATAAAAATCTTTTTCGTAAAGGTTTAACGAGCCCGAAAAAGTAAACTCGTGACCTCCTTACCGTTTTTAACGAGCTCAAAGGAGATATGGAAGAATGCTCGTAATGAGAGCAGATGAGTGTCAGGGATATGCGAGACTAGTTCCAAGCGCATGAGACAAAGCTATGCATAATGCAAGGAACATGAGCAAGATAAGGACACTCAGGGGGTGTCTGCGAATTCGGATAGTAATAGGTTCAAATGCATCATAACAATGGGGAGGCCTAAACCTATATGAAAGGTTCTGAATATTCCTACCATGGCCGAAGCAAATGTCGAAAAGGACCAGTAAACAGGTATAAGTCCAGCCAAGAATCCTGTCTCCAAGAAACATAAGTACCAAGATCATTTCTAAAACGTACATAAAGAAAAATCTGATACAAGTCACTGCGGTAGAAACATTTTCAACATCACTATTGTTAACCTCAGACATAACGCGGGTAGAGCTAACCACTGAAGGTGCCATAGTACCAATACCCGAGGGACCAAAATAATCATCTTCAAAATGAAGAGCAAAGCTGAAGGATGTGAAGGAATCTGCAGTGTAAAATTCATCATCGCGGGAGTTGGAAATTCTAGAAGTAGAATCGAACTCATCAGGATCATCGATTTGCGGATCTATAGGAGAGCTCAAAGACTCATTAGACTCAAATGTCAAATTAGGGCTAGACGAGATGGTGAATGGATCCAAATTCAAATGGATGACAGGTTGTATTATAGGCCCATCTTGTTCAATAAGATCAAGGGGAGGAGGGGAATGAGATCTATGATAAAGACCCCCCCACGGCTTGTCATCACCACTCATGGCCTAAAAAAGAACTCCATCTGAAGGTAGGATACCATTGAGGCAATCATGTGAACAAGATAAGGTGGCTGCCAAAACTGCCAGCGTAACGGGATCTTCTTCAACTGTCTGGGAAGAAGAGAGATCCGGATCTGCAGTGGTTTGTTGGATGTGATCATAAGTGAGCTCCGCTACAAATAAAGGCATAGACATCTCGACATGCGCAATGTCTCCAGACATAGAATCCGAGGATGGCAAAATCCATGGATCACCACAATAGGAAGTCCAGAATGGCATACTATTCGAAGGAGGAGGCGCACTGTCGGAAATGGTTCTAATAAAATTCACAGGTGCAGAATGGTTAAAAGTTCCCATCAACGAGGGGTACATTCCAACACCTATGTTCCCAGTTGCCGACTGAGAATCAGAAACTTGTGGGACTACTAATCCCGTAGATGCTGTGGAAGGAGTGCCAACATAATCCAGCTGATCGATCGTCACAATCTTGCCTTCATGAGGAAAGCAAATAAATCGAAATACAGTAGACGCGATAGCCTTCATAGTGTACATCCAATTCTGACCCAGTAAAAGGTTGTAGTCGATTGGCGCATCAACCACTTCGACTTCAATAGGCACGGACTTACCTCCCAAGGAGACAACAAGGGAAGGGATAATTCCATGCAGCGTAAAAGATCTACTGTTGAATGCAGTGAGTGTAGTTCTAGAGACGAGTAGGGGAGGAGATCCAAGAGCTTTCCAACAAGTCAACGACATTACTAACACGGAAGCACCTTCATCAACCATAGTACATTTGACGAAGCTCTTAAGAAAAACCACCTGGATTTGAAAAGCCACGTGGTAAGGCAAGTGAGGTTGGACATCAGTAGTATCGAACTTGATAACACTAGGACTTCCCCCATCCTGAACTCCTAACGCACTCAAAAGGACATGCTTCTAAGAAGGGCAGGCTTGCAAAACTTCAAGAGCCGACATGACACACGGAGTTTGGCCCAAATCTTCTACGATGGAGTAGTTATGGGCGCCTCGAGCATTAGGATTATGCGTAGAGCGCTTGAGAACACCTTTCGGTATCCGTGACATAATAGAAGGCTTCTCGATATGCAAGGAATTATCAGGAGGAGGGGGAGGCTCACTCCCCAAATTCAGTTGTGGTGCACCATAATCACGTTGACGAGTAGCAACACAAACCTCCGACTGGACCATATTCACGCATCCATAACCACTAGTATTGGAAGAAGACGTTGTCGTTTCATTAGTACCATAACCAGTGGCTGGAGCATGCGAAGCCATGTTTTGGTGATGAGGCAGGGGATCCTTCAACACAGCTGGGCTCTGTGCCAAATGCTTCGATGCTTCTTCAATACGAGGACATAAGTCAGTAAGATGATCCTCCCCACATAGCTTGCAAGGGAATTTCACCTTACGCCTAGGTTTACGATCCTCACCAGCATTACCGACTTCCCGAGGAGGGTTGTCATTCTCTTTATGAGGAGTATTACGATTTTTATTATTGTTACTTCCATTGTTTCCACCCCTACGATTATTTCTCCCCTTTTTCTTACCACCAGGTTGCTAGTTACCCGACGGTTTCGTTGATTGCACATTGTGTACATCAGATGACGGATTGGAAGTGGACAAGGTGTGAACCCGTCCGGGTGCAGACTAGTTTGGCAACAAATTTTGCATTTGATTAGCTACCAAGTCTATAGGGCGAGTGCATGCAGACCCCACGATGCCATCAGCATGTGGTCCAGTAACTGACGTGGGCTCATGTCTTGTTCTCGGTGCGTCAGGAATAATGTCATACAAAATGCCAGACTGAGAATAAAGAAGATCTAACTGCTGGACTTTCAAGATAGCTTGCTCCTCATTCATAATGCCGGACATCGAAACATCCTTAGCAATATATGGAAGTAAAGACTTGAGGAACCATTCCAACAAGAACTCTGGAGGAATGTTGGCTTTCACTAATTTCTTCCGCCAACGCCACTCTTGAACATGGTCAGAAATATGTGTGGCCTTATTCTGACGGAAGGTGGACAACAATTCAGTACCAGTATCATAACGAACCGGCAACTAGAAATGGTCTAAGAAAACCAAAGCAATCTCATTAAAACCCCTATAGGTGTTTCTGGGAAACTCCACATACCATTTCGCGGCTGCCCCCGTGAGAGTGCGTTGAAATAGGCGTAATCGAATGGAATCATGATTCAAAGAGTTGGAGGAGCACCAAAGGTAAAATGTCATGACATGATCTCCTAGGTCCTCACCACCTTTCCCCCCAAACTTTGGAATGTCCGAAGGGAGCTTGGTAGGGACCGGGGGCCAAGTAGGGTCGTGACACACCGGATCATTCGTGAGCTTCGAAAGATTCAGGAGATTCAAGCGTACAAGGAATGGGAGCTGCGGCTGGAAAGCTTGATTATAAGCTCCCATAAAAGGTTGATTGAATGGAACTATATTGTACGATGGACCAAAAGCTTGACCATGAGGGTTAAACTGCTGATACTGAGGACCTGATGGCCCATAAGCTTTCCCATGGCCATAAGATGGATAACCTCCCCCTGCCTGACCCATTTGAGAGTAAGCAGGTATATGTGCATTTTGAGCACCATATTGGGGTGTTGGGTGATACTGGTGGCCAGCATCGATTGTGTTGTAGTAAGGGTTTCCACCATGGGTATGGGGCATGTATGTACTATTCATAGTGGGAACCGTGTTGTATTGACCGTAATGGTATGGTATGTTCCCACCCCCAATATTAGGATTAGCTTGAGCAGTCGTGTGATGACCATAAGCATGAGAAGTATTCCCAGGTCCAATATGGGTGTGACCAGTAGTAGGGTTGGTGGTGTGATGTCCATGTGGATAGGAAATATTACCTCCCCTACATTACTATTACTAGCGGTGGTAGTGGACACAAAAGTATGTGGTAAGTGTCCACCCCCATGGTTGGGAGGAACGGTATCATGTGCAAAAGTGGTCCTAGGTTGACGAGTAGCGACATGTGTACTAGGTGGTGGATGGTGAGTCGTGTTTCGGACAACATTCTGACTAGGTTGAGTATTCCTAGGAGGTGGTCATGTTCAAACATTAGCATGGTTAGTAATCAGACCAGTCCCCATACTATGTGAGTGGGTGGATAACGTAGTGCCCCCAGCTAGGGTAGTGCCCCCAGTGGGTATAGTATGGCTAATACTTTGACTAGTGCCAGCGTGAGTACCAACCATAGTGGAATGTTTGATAGTATTGTGACTAGGCATACCAAAAGAGAGTGCAGTGGGGTTAACCATAGGGCCGGAATCATCATGAGTCTTAGGCCTCCTATATCTAGAATCACGTGGAAACGAAGGAATGAAAGGCTCATCTTGTTCTTCCTCCTCGGGTAAGTCGGGCATCCCGTAAAGATAATTGTCTGGATTCGAAGGATCAAACGGATCCCAGTCAAGTGGATTAGGCCAAATATAACTAGGTTGAGTCGCATGTGGATCACCTCCCCAATCCTCACGAGGAGTCTGGGGATCGGAAATGTGTTCAACTCTACCCGAAGGAGTAGAAAGATCTTGCCCGATATCGAGATGTGTAGCCATGTAATCCTCAATGTAAGTCGTGTAAGAATCTGAAGACTCAGAAGGAGCCCTCCGACGTCCTCTAGTAATGCGTTGTGTAACCAAAGCTGGCTTTAAGCCAACCAAACGACAGGACCGGTGGAGTGTAGGGCTCCACGCCACGTTCTCTCCGGAGAGAGACACAGTGTCTCCTAAAGGCCAACTATCGATCACAAAATAGTAAATTAAAAGCACACACCTAGAGAATCTACAGCCAAGAGCAGAAAAACAGAATGGCTAAATGAGCTCCCGACACTAGAGCCGGTATGTCTCACCTAGGAGAGGCTTGAGACTCCCAAACTATAGCTAGAGGTAACAGAATCAGTTATAGAGACACCCAGGCTTCACTGTGTCAACAGGGTCAAGTCCATTGCACGAACACAACTGTGTTGTCCAATCTCTATCTGACTCAGGACACAAACAACATAACCACTGCAAGTACCCTATGCAGTACCTAGGTAAGGAAACTATGTCTACCGCAATATAACCAATGCTCAGGGGAACAGTCTCAGGTGGGACCCGTCGTATGGGCAGGGTAGCTAAGCCCAAAGCACAAGAGGACGAACCTCCGGTACCCCCAAATACGAACAAATCCTGGATATATCTCCCATGTTTAGCCGGTATCAGAGGGATATTTCCTCAACCAACCTCTCGTGACCTTGTGCTTAACTCTGGTTTGAGTAGAGCTTTCCTGAGAACACCGATCTATACCATGGATTCCTCCACTCCCTGGTCAGACACCTAATGTTTCGTTCAGTAGTCTTGGATTATTAACTCACAATGATCTATTCCAAGACTCTAAACCTATGCTAGTTGGTGTACCCTATAAATAAAATAAGTCTAATCAATTTTATGATTAAGCGTTAATTTTAGTGGCTGTGATTACTCAAGGGATATGGTCGTGAAACTAGCGATGTGTAGACTCAATAATATGCACCATTGTCCAATCCTAGACTCAACTATCCAATAAAACAATGTCACTAATATGCAAAATCAACCAACAATTCCGAAATAAATATGCAAACTTTTATCTTTTCAATGCACAAGTAGAACCTAAAATGAAGGCAACAAGCACTCAATGCAAAATGCAGTACATGGAAATAAAATATTTTTGTATTTTCTCTTATAAACAGAAAGGAAAATGCAAAAACTAAATGAATATTTTTTGTATTTTTTCAATATATATGGAATGAAAAAATGCAAGGCAATTCCTACTATTCAGTCACTGAAGTGCCGAGAAGATCACTAAGACAACCCAGCAGATTCTAAACAGCAAGACTCATCCAAAAGGAAGAGCTGAAAAGGAAGAAACCAAGAGGTTAAAACCAAAGATTGGTAAAAAACCAAGAGAAACGAAGAGATCTGGTCACAACCAAGGCATGAAATAGTCAAGAAGGAGTCCAACAAAGACTCAGGAATCAACCAAACTCACCCAGCAACAACCAATAGCCATAAACCAACAAAATCCGGATTTACACGCTATTGTCGAAGGAATACTTGCTGGTACCCGCAAGCAGTAGTGTAAACATAGGCGGGTGTATGCGGGCAGGACTAAGCTAGCCCGCGGGTGAGAAACAAAAAATGGTCAAACAGAGAGTCCAGAGGCTCAGAAAAAGCAAGTTTTCTACAATGTATCTTAACGGCCAATCAGTGACATAGAGCTTTGATAAACAACAACTCTAAATATGGACTAATGCTCAAAACATTTCCCAAACATGGATGTTTTCCCCAGCAGAATCGTCATTTCTGTATTGGAGAAAACTCACTATGGCTTGGGAATACCACAACAGACAGATGACTACCAGAAATATACTCAATTCTCATAACAATGCTATTATAAACGACAATGTTAAAACAATGGAGAAATGTAACCAACCTCGATCCAATGTTTGATGTAGATCCCCGTTGGAGCTTTCAATCCGCGCACGTCCAAGCACTTGTAATTTGCAAATTAGTCTTGACAACAAATATCTAACAAGTACATGTGACATATAAATAACATTAACATCATCAATAACAATGGTCCATAATATCATAAGCAAATGCAACCCAATGTATAATAAATGACATTCACACCATGAATGGATGAGAACATGAGTATTTATATTAATGAACAAGAAGAAGTACAAAGTGATACGACCTCTTGATGGAAACCAATCTGAACCAAGATCTAGATCAATCCACTTGTGCCTCCACCACTTCAATCCTCCATGAATGGAAAACTCAAACTAGAAAGGAGTTTGGAAGGTGAACATAACTGGTTCACAACTACAAGGATCAATGAGTGCAGACTCAAGATAGGGAAAAAATCCACTAGAGTGCCTTTACTATTCTCTTCTTCCTCCCGTCCATAAGCCATATGTGCTCAATATATAGTCCTCTCAAAGGTAGGTGAAAGGACTCATCGAGACGTTACTCGGGCAGATGGAGAGCCAAAGGTCACCCAATGACCGCTTTTTGGGAGTAAAAAGTAATAAAATAGTGGTTTTTACCATTTACTTGATACCCGCGGGCTATAGGGATGCAACTCGCGGGTACACATGCTATAGTGATGCAACATGCGGGTAGGAACAAAAATAGGATAAACTAGTATCACTGAAGGATGAAAATGGATCTGAGTCACTGAAATGGATCCTACAAGCCAAAGAATGCTAATGCTCACAGGGTGGAAGATTTCTGTATAACATCTATTTGATGGGATGATATATGATTATGGTTATAAGATAATTAATGATTTCATCTACCACAAATATAGAATTTTCTTGGTCCCAGAATCAGCCTTGAAGAAGAAGATTCTAGAAGTTGCTCATGATGCGTCCCTAGCTGGACACCCTGGTTTTCTAAAAACTTACAGGAAGGTAAGAGAAATATTCTCTTGAAGGACCTAAAGAATGATGTGATGGATTATGTGAGAGCATTTGTGGCATGTCAACAAAATAAAGTGGAACACATGCATCCTGCTGGTCTCTTACAACAACTACCCATTCCAGAGCAAAAATGGGAAAGTGTATCAATGGACTTCATCACCTGTTTGCCTAAAAGTCAAGGTAAAGATTGCATTTTTGTTGTGGTAGATATGATAACCAAATTTGCACATTTTTTGGCTGTCACAACCACTGTTGCAGCAATCCAAGTGGCTGAAATTTTCTTCAGAGAAGTGTTCAAACTTCATGGTATGCACAAATCCATCATCAATGATAGAGACAACAAATTTACCAGTAGTTTTTGGCAAGATTTGTTTAAGTTGCTGGGAACAAGATTGAACCTCAACACAAGCTACCAACCTCAGACTGATGGCCAAACTGAGAGGGTGAAACAATGGCTTGAGGGATATCTTAGAAATTATGTTTCAGCGAAGCAGAAGGCATGGGCTACCTGGTTACACTTCGGTGAATTCTACTATAACACAACTTTCCATCTATCCATAGGTATGACAATGTTTAAAGCATTATATGGATATGATGCCCCAACATTTGCAGATCTGATATTTGGAGATTGTAGGGCCTGAATGGAAAAAGATTGGCTCCAAGAGATTCAAGACATACTCAAAGCACTCAAAGAGAATTTGCAGGCAGCACAGAACCAATACAAGGCGTATGCAAACAAGCATAGAACAGAGCGAACCTTCCAAGAAGGTGATTTAGTTTATTTTAGTTTGTAGCCATATAGACAATATTCATTGAAGTCAAAAGGGGTTGAAAAGTTGTGGCCAACGTTTTATGGACCATACAAAATCTTGAATAGGATAGGTGAAGTGGCATATGAGCTAGAATTTCCTCCAGATGTATTTAATGTGTCTTTTCTTAAGAAAGCAATTGGGAAGTAAGTAATAGTTTCAAAGGAGTTGCCTCCCCTTGATGATGAGGGACATTTGGTGCTAGTTCCAAAGAGGATTTTGCATATCTGAGAGAGAAGGTTGAGAAAAAAACTATCACATAATATTTGGTGCAATGGGAAGGGTTTCCTAGTGAGGATGCAACCTGGGAAGGGGATTAGATTTTACAACATCCAAGATTGAAATTGTTTGGGGACAAGCAATATCACGAAGGGAGGATTGTCATGTCCCTTCCTAAGTGATCATTGATCCAAGTCCCTGTCCCATCCATTCCCTATGGGTTTATGAGAAGAAAACATTAATTAATGGGATTAATTTTGAACAAGGCATTAGTAGTTAGGAAATTAAATATTTCTAATGTTTGGGATGATCCATAGTATTTTTTATTTTCATGAATAAAGTAATTATGTGGCCAAGAGGGTGCATAGGAGATAAGGCTTTGAACATGAGAATCTTTCCAAAGAAGGAAATTGGAATAAAGCAATCAAGACTAGAAAAAAATGAAAAAGAAGGAAACTAGATAAAGCAAGGAAAAGCTGGCAGAAGGCAGAAAAAACAGTGGAAAAGAAAGTTGAAGGCAGGAAAGCAGTGGAAAAGTAGGATAAATTATTAAAACAATAAAGCAGGATAAAGTAGGTAAAGCATAAAGCGAAAAAGAAAAGCTTATGAAAGCAGCAAGTCCTAAACTTGCTCATGAAGGTGCATTGGGCTAGGTAGCTTGCACAAGAATTCATTCAACCTAGAAAGACAAGGAAGAGCACACTATTCACATATTTTGGATAATTATGTTTTTATTTTGATAGCTCTTGAGCTCTCAATTCAACTTGGCAGATGTGCCCCTAGTCACAGCTGGGAGATGTGCCCCTACTGCTTCAATTAGTTGATTCTTTAGTTAGATGTTTGGATGATAGAATCCAACCATTATCATTGATTTTATTGCATTTCTTGAAGCTAATTCAAGTCTGGTTCCAAGTTCATAGAAGGTATCATGAAGTCTGTGATTTGAATTCTCAAGTATTCCAGTATTTTCTAGTGATAATTGATTGTATTGAAAGAGGTCAAGTCTTAGGACTATTCTGAGAATCTTATTGGCTCCCATTTGATGTATTTACTGTTATGTTCAACCTATGATATCAGTCATAAACTTTAATAATGCACAAGTCTGAATTATTATGAGTTTTCTCCTACCCTCCTAGATTTGCATAGATTTTAACTAGTTTTCAGTATTACTTCAGTTTACCATCTTATGCTCAGTGGATTTTGATTCTTCAAATTCCTAATGAAAACTAAGATCATAATGAACACAATACATGTATTATTTTTCAAATTTCTTGGCCCTTTATGCTTTTTGGAATGTCATGAATATTAACTAGTTGTGTAGTTCCCGAGTTACCAAATATTCTCCATGATCCCAAATTTCACCAAACCAAGTCTGAACTATATTTTTGAAGTCTGATAGAGGTATTGGGACTTAGACATAATCCATCAAGCACCATAAGCCGTTGAATATCCACATAAGTCCTTGGGGACATTGCATTGATAACCTTGGTTCTGCCAAGGAAATCTTCCCAAGCATGTTGAGCATCAGAGAAAGTGTTGATGTCAAAGTAGGGAGCTTGCATAGGATGTTGATACTGTCATAAACCTTCAAATTAACCTTTACCAAGTCTTAAAAGGGTTTTTGGGTCCAGTTTCAGTGTTTGTACAAGTTTTCTTTAAAACTAATCATTGTCTTTCCTTCAATCTTCTTCCTAGTGTTCCTTACATCCAGAAAGGTACATTACATAATAACTTGAACCAACTATATAATTACTTATCATAGGTAGGGTATTTTAGTACCCCCGCATGAAACATTTCAGAATAATAACATACTATCTTACCTCCTTGTTATAGGTCAAACTTGCACCTCTCCGTCCGTGATCACCCTGAGCTGCTGATCACACAAAAGGACAACTTGGATGGAGGAGCATGTTGACCTTGGATGATATGACAACTCATTCCATTTCCTGAAAATACTGGAAAACCACAAAAAATATCATTTTAAGATATGAGCGCTACTCTACTTAAAGAGACTAGCGCCCATACGCTACTCCACTGTATAATAGTAGCGCCCATATCCAAGTATATGCTACTCCAGTGTAGCAAAGTAGCGCTCGACATTTAAAATCGATTGAGCGCTAGTTGTTAAACACTAGGGTAGCGCCCTATACGCTACTCCACTGAAGAAGAGTCGCGTACACATTAAAAGATGATTAAAAAATAGATTAATTCATCGAAGAGGATTAGTTGATGGCAGTTTCCTAACTCCCCCAACTTCCTCCATAACTACATCTCGACCTGAACTGCTTCTTTGAACCTATAAATACCAAGAAGGTTAAAGGAGCAAGGTTAGAAATTATTGCTAGAAAAGCTAGAGGATGAGTTAATGGAGAAACTTTAAGACATTGGAGAAGTTGTTGCAGAAGACATCCAAGCCAGAGCAGAGCCAGAGCCCAAAATGTAGTTGCAGGAGCCTGCTTCATTGTCAGGTATACTTGTACTTCATTCTACTTTTTGACAAATAAAGGTTGAAGTGTTTTTCTTGTTCCAATTTGAATGTGTTATTAAATGGCATCTTAAGTTGGATTTATTTTGGTCAATGTTGAATGTAAAACATTGCTTTTGTTTATGTCAAGCTTTATATTGCCCAAAATGTTTTGAGAAAGGTATTGTTGTTGCAGGTTTGCTGAAGGAAAGGTAGATTCGGAAGCTAGACACAAGACCGAGTCAAGGCTAGGATCAGACTTCGGTTAAAAGGTGTGTTCCCTAAATCTACAATCTATTTCTTTTTGTAAATGCCTCTGTAATAGAATCAATACACTTACCTGTCACCCCAACCAAGTTGATAGCAGTAGTTTCCTTGCTATAAGGTAGAAATGCCTGCCAACAGACTGGCGACTCCGCTGGGGAAATAGAGTTTTTGGCTTTAGGAAACTTTGTTCTTGTGTGTCTTCTCAGTTTGTTTTGACTTCTTTGATGTGTCAAGAACCTTTTTAGGTATCCCTTGCTTGTTTCTTGCCTGCTTTCATCGGTTTTTGATAACTTCCAGAGTCAGTTTTCAAGTCTTTGAGATATGAGCGCTACTCTGATATAGATACAGTAGCGCCCATACGCTACTATGCCATATATATAGTAGCGCCCGTTTCTGTATGGGCGCGAGTTGCTCTACTACACAGTAGAGTACATTTCCTGAAGCAGCCTATTTTTGGTTTGCTTGTTTTTTAGCCTTTTTTAAGATTTGCTGACTGTGCTATAGGATTCCTTTGATGATTGCATGAGGTTTTAACAGTTATTTAAGTCATAAGAACCTTCTCTTGAAGTTTTTTCCATTTTTTAAACCACTTTTTGACCTTTGGAACTTTTGAGACTTTTTATTGACTTCTTGGAAGACTTGGTGGTGTTTGGTGATGAACACTTTCACTTTTTTGGACCCTGACTACTCATTGCCAGTTTACAAACCTGTATACCCCTGTATCTGTTGTTTGTGGTGACGTTGTCTGCTCTCTACTACCCCTATCCTTTGTTTAGGGTTTGGTTTTTGGTAGAGCCTCTAGGGTGTCTTCTTTTTGGTCAAGTTTCATTCTTTCTAGACTCATTGTCTTCTGCTGGTTACAAGTGCTTTTTAAACAGCTGTAGGCTAGTTTCACCTCTCAATTTCTTTGTGTTAGTAGGGCAGCTTGCTTGTCTACTTGTGCTTGGCTTTGTGGTCTTACTAGGGTTAGATACTTTAGGTCAGTCCTTTGGTATTTTCCTCCTTTGTTTTCTCCCACTTGGTGTCCAAGTTTAGAGACTTTTTCTTAGTAAAAAACCTGTAGAACAAGTCTTTCTCGAGCTAGGGTTTCGACAGCTATAGGCCTAAGAACTTTTAGCCATACTTACACACTTTGCATAAAAAGTTTTATTTGGCTTTCCATTTTTGCATAGTTCTTTTTCGTTTATTGAAAAAGCAAAAAAAAAAAATGGTATTTTAAGCTTAAGTGGAACTTGTTTCGGTTATTGCAAAATAGCTTAGTATAATTTCAAAAAGAAAACAAAAAATTTTAAGTAAGTTTGCTTAGATTTTCAGTTTTGGAAAGAAGTAGATATAAAAAGTGAAAAAGCTTTGTTGTAGGAAAGATTGAATTATATTTGCACTTTTGTTTTCTTGTTATAACCACGCTCACACACCCACTATCCTTTTTTGCGTAATAAAAGCCCTAAAATTTGTTAATAAAATGAACTAGAAACTTTTTCTTTTTAGGTTACACTACACCAACTAGTTTTGGTTAGGGTCTTGGGTTTAAATCACCTTAAACCACCCAAGATCACACATTGCGCAAAAATCGTAGTGAGACTATCATATGTAAACCCACCTCACTCAAAATTTGCCTGGGATCTATGCAGTAGGTCATTGCGAGATCAGTTTGTGGGAATACCCCTCCTACTTGCTGTTTGAGCATACGCCAGGATCGGATTGCGTATTGGGGACTCTTTCGAGTTTCGAGCTTAGCTACCCTTCCCACGCTTTCTGATTCAACCGGTGACTGTTCCCCCAGGAATTTTCGGTGTTGTGGTATCCATAGTATCAGACTTCTAGGTTCATACACAGGTGACAGCAGAGGGTATATCTGTTGTACCTAAGACAGACGTGGGAGGAAACCCCGTGCAGGTCTTTGGGAGGGCGGTTGGGTGATTCCAGCGCTTGCACCCTTAGTCATTGTATTGTGGACCCCGGGTAACTGTCTTTCTTCCTTCGTTGATCTGTTCTGGGCCCTCATCATCCCATACTCTTTTTCGGAAGGCATCTTTGTTTGCCTGGTTTGTATACTTAGGATATTTTTTAGTTGGTGTGCTGTTTGCCCCCTAGTTGTAGTGGCCACTAGGTTCTAGTCTGTTATTTTATATTTTTAATCATGGAGAATCAACAACTCCGTAGATCGAGAAGGATTCAAAACCTCCCACTAGTTAGGACAGAACCTATACAACCAGCCAGACGACAGCTGGTAAACCTCGGTATTTCTTCAGAAATTACCTCTGAAATAGAATTGCTTGAAGAAATACTTATAACAGAAAACCTTGAAATTGAGGTTCCTGAGGAACCACTACCAGGTACCACAGATCAACAACACTTTAGTACTATTGAGGTGGAAGATCTTACTTCCGCGGAGTATAGCACTCCTTTTAATCCTCCCTTAACCAATACTAGAATTCCGCTTATGTCACCTGTTGGTTTCCAGCAGCCCCTTTTTAGTGCAGATCTTTCCTTTCCAGGACATCTGATGTCTAACTCAGGAGGTGAACAGGGGGTTCCCCAAACTCCCACCTTAGGTATGAACACTAGCACAGTTAACCCTTCCTTTACTGCTACACCTAGTCAGGCACAAACCACATCTGTGCCTACTCCATCTTTTAGTTTCAACACTAGTACATTAGGTATGCCTAGTTTTACAATGATGGCATCTATTCCTACACCTATTGTTGGACCTAGCAGTATGGCCAACTGTGCAAAACCTTCTATGTCCCAACCGTTATATCAGATTCCTAGTACTTGGGTTTCCACACCTATGGTAGGACCAAGTGCTTCTGCAAACATGCCAGTCATGGGTACCATGACTGCACCGTCCACATCAACTTCTACTGGTTTCAATACCTTTGTGGGCCCTAACTTGAATCAAGGCAACATGCCTGCAGGTAACACCCCTTTTTCCTTATTCTCAGGGGGAGGGGGTAATATCTTTAACCAGCAATATGGCGGGGCTAACACCCAGCCACAGTGGACGAACCTGCAAAGCACTAATCCACTCTCGTATGGGTGGGGAAATTTTAATAACTCTTTTGTACAACAACAACAGCTGGCAGGGGGCAACCTCTACCAACAAATACCAGGGGGTAACCCCTACCAACAGTTAACTGGGGGAAACCCCTATCAACAGATGGTAGGTGGCAACTCCTATCAACACATGGCCGGGGGCAACCCTTATCACCTGATGGCTGGGGGAAACCCCTACCAATAATTCATGGGACAAACGATGGGTGGTTCCCCTTATCAAGTACCATCTTACCGGCCTCGTCTATCGTTTCTGGAAACTTTGAATTTGCCAGACCTTTCTAAACTGACAAATGATCCTGTGTGTCATAACGCCATGTGGCCATCAGTTCCCACCAAATTGCCTTCAGACATTCCAAAGTTCGAAGGCAAAGCTAGTGAAGACCCTGGTGACCATGTCACTACCTTTCACTTATGGTGTTCTTCAAATTCGTTGAACGAGGATTCCATCAGATTGAGATTGTTTCAAAGGACCTTAACTGGTCCCGCAGCCAAATGGTACATTGAGTTACCTGCGGCTACTTTCTCTAGTTTTGGGGATCTAGCAACCATCTTTTTGAACCATTTCCAGCTTCCTGTTCGGTATGATGCCGGAACAGAACTTTTGTCTACTTTTAGACAAAACAAAGCCACTCACTTATCTAACCACATTCAGGAGTGGCGAAGACGGAAGAGGCTCATAAAGGCCAACATTCCTCAAGAGTTCCTGCTTGAGTGGTACTTGAAATCACTCCTTCCTTATATTTCTAAGGAAGTAGCGACATTTGGAGTATCCAATGAAGAAGAAGCCATCTTAAGGACTCAACAGTTAGACCTTGTATATTCACAATCTGGTTTACTATACGAGATTATACCTGACGTACCGAGATCAAACACTGATTTGAGTAGACCCAAACCTGGACCACATGCTGACGGCATAGTGGGTTCAGTTAACTCTGCAGCCTTCGAAGCACTAACCAAACAGGTCCAAGCCTTAACTGTCAAACATTCGACTGCAGACATTGCTTCCATCACAACCTCTCCTTCTATGTCTGAGCCTGTCAATCAGGTTCAGAACAATCAAAAGGGCTCTCGACAGCCTAACAACAAAAAGAAGGGCAAGAAAGGAGAGGGGAACCAACAAAAGCCCAAAAAAGACAATGCCGAAGAGGGTAACAAGGAAGAAAAGAAGGTTAAGTTCCCTTGTAAACTTTTCAAGCAGAACCACCTTACCCACCAATGCCCTCTACTTGAAGAATCCCAGAAGCTCTTAAGAGAAAAGAAGCCTGCTGTCTTAAAAGATCCATTCCCTAAAGGGAAAGGCTCAACTTCTGGCACCTCCAAAACTGGGGGCACTTCGCACGCTTCGGTTGATCAAACATTTATAAACATGGTTAACTCAGATGCACTTTTGCAAACTAGAGCCAAGAACTATACCCCAGAAGCGCAGAAAAAGGATAAGGAGATTGCTGAATCCTCCACTCCACTCCACATACCTGTGGACCCAATGCCCAAGATTCCGAAAGGCATATTGAAGAGGGCATCGCACAATCCCAACACACGGGCTGCTTCTAACTACAATGTGGTTGAAGATTTAGCCCAAACCCCTTGTGCCATGTCTACTCTAGAAGTCTTACAGAGTTGTCCATTGCAACGAATTGCACTTCTGGCAGCTATTGGGAGTAAGGAGTCATCCAACATGTCTGCGCGTTTTGATATGAATGATGTCAAATACTGGTTTCCATATCATGTTGCACTCCAAATTGAAGTCGTTCATGGTCCAATGACCATCAGACGAGCTGTAGTAGATGAGGGAGCGTCGACTTGCGTAATGTCGATTTCCTGTTGGAAAGATCTAGGTTCTCCTGAGTTAGCCCCTTCCAACACAATGCTTACTGCATTTGATGGCAGAACTTTTCATCCACATGGAGTTTTGCCATCATTTAATGTCACCTTGGGCGGTAAGACAGTTGATGTTGAGATAGAAGTTCTGGACGCTCCGCTCGATTACAATATGTTATTGGGCAGGAGTTGGACTTATGCCATGCAAGCTATAGCATCGGCAGTTTTTCGAGTGGTCATGTTCCCATTTGAAGGTACGATTGTTACAGTCGATCAACTTTCTTTCACTCAAGGAAAACACCAGACTTCTTCGGAAACCACAGTTCCTTTGATTGATCAAAACACCCCAGTTGGCGAGAGTTTAGGAGCAGGACTTTTCGGATCACTAATTGGCACTTTTGACCTACCCGCTCCTACTTTATTTGTTGGTACTGAGGGATGTTCATCGTCTGAAACTCCTATGGTTAGTTCAACAACTGATTCCGAGTTTCTCCTAGTTAATACAAACCCTTCCGTGCCTACCCCTGTTGTAGAAGTCACCCACTTGGATTCTCATCAAACTACAACAGAACATATGTCGACTCAATCGATGTCTGTCGAGTCAAACATAGATTGTGCCACTACTCAGACACCTGACCCGATCCATTCTCTCGACAGTTCAAGAATTACTTTACCTTCTAATGAGGAAATGTTAGAAGCCTTGAACGACCTAGACCCTCCTCGTGAACATATAAATCGCGTGTCCTTCTTGTTCCCTTTTCTTAACTTGTTAGAGAGAGGTGAATTTTGCTCACCACCCGATGAGAATACTGGTCTAACTCCTTCACAAGTTGCTATTGTTGAAGCAAATAGATTACATACCTCGTTGGTGAACATTTTCACTGGGGTGAACGGAAACATTTTCTTTGAGACGGGATGTTATCTCGATGAGATCATTCCGTATACTAATCTTTTCCGTGAGTTCCATAACACCTTTGCCCGGCCTCCTGAGGAGGATCCAGGCATTGACCCCACCTGAAGAAGTACTATGCCTAGGCTGAAATACTTTTTCTTGTAACATAGCTGTATATGTTTGTAAAGTTAGTTTTGTTATGCTCGTTAGGTGATCTTATGTGTGTTTCTCATTTCGTGTACCAGATGTCAACCACACATTTCTTAGGATTTGCTGATGGCGCCAGTCGCCACACCTGTCAGTTGGCTGCAACAACTTGGGTTATTTACTCACCCGCTGACCAACTTGTCTCTTCGGGGGGGGGTTTGTTTGGGACCTACCACGAATAATGTAGCTGAATATAGTGCAGTTATAGAACTTCTCCGAGATGCTCTCAGTCATGGAATTTCGTACCTGGAGGTAAGGCTTGACTCACAATTAATTGTATTTCATTTAACATGTGTTTATCAGATTAGAGATCCGGGATTGCTACATCAGTTTCTACGAGTTAGACTATTGGAAAGACAATTTCATTCTATCAGATATGAACACATTCCAAGAAGTTTAAACACTTTAGCTGATTCATTAGCAAACTATGTGTTAGACTGGCATTTACATCACACATTATCATAAACAACATTACACACATAAAATTTAAAACGCATACACATGTAAATAACTGATACTGTATATAACTGTTACCGTATCAAAAAATATGAGTTTTTGAGTCATAAGTCTCTCAAGTCAAGTCATAAAAGTACAAAAGCTGGGCACGGTAGCCTCAAAAACATATACATAGAATGTTTTCTTCTCCTATGGAGAAGGAGGGACCATCTCATCATCTACTGCATTGCGATAGCATATCACTAGTCTAGCAACCCTCCGCAGCAACCTAAGCCATGCTGGGGGCACCCCAACAACATCTTCCTGCATATCAACAGGTATCTGGTCCATACGGCATGCAGGAATCTCATGAGTCAACCGACTCATTTTTCTCTCCAGGGTTCCCAACATAGCATCCGCTGCGGTAATATCTGCTGGCCTCACATAGATGGTAGGGTGGCCCTCAGGACGAACAGGCCCAACATTTTCATTTGACACTTCATTAGAACTTCAAAACTCTTTCATAAAAATCAAATACTTGAAAAAGTTTGAAAATATTAAATAAATTCTCAAAATTAAACATACCAACATCTCCCCAGGCTCCACCTGGCGGAAGCACCAGCTCTGGATCGTGACGGAAATCCAATCCAGCATAAGGAAACTGCTCAAAGGCGGGCACTTGCCTCTCCCACCACCCCCAGAAGTCATCAGTATGGTAACAATAGTGACTTTCCCCACCACCTTGGCGGAGGAAAATGTCACCCCAACGGCCTAATCTGGGCTCACGGGGGTTAACCTGTGGTAGAGGCATCCCCAAACTAATAGCAGGCATCCTCTCGAAGAAGAAAGTACACAAGATGCTTCCGTACCCAAAATTCTTCATTGAGCCGGATTTGCAACCTGTCAACTGAGACTTCATGTTTGCCAACAAACTGGTACACCAATCATAAACATGCCCGTGCAAGGATTGTACACCAATATGCATCGAATGTTTGGAAGCTAAGTGTTGTGATGCACTACCGGCTACCCGGTTGATCATGCTCACTATCACTTTCAGAGGGAGACCATCAATAGTTGAAATCAGGACTTGGCTTCCCGATTTTTCTGCTCCAGCAACACAGTACGTATTCACATATTCTTGCACTGATCGTGCACCCAAATAAGAAGACCCCTTCAGATTGATTACGTCTCCTCTCCTTGAGAGACCGGTAATAAAGTATATGTCCTCAACGATAAGCTCAAGAGTTTTCCCGCGGATGATGAAGGTATTAGTATCGACATCCCAATACTGAATTAGTCTCTGAAACAACTTGTTTAGTGCCCGCATGTTTACGGTTCGATAAAATTTCAACAAACCGCATCTACGGAGCGCATGGAGGGTAGCTGGGTCTTGCATGGCTAACCTATCCATGTCTTCATGCTCCCTTTCCCTCCATTGTAAGACCATCCTGCACAAAAACCCCCAAAATTTTGAGTCTCGGCGCTTGAAAGTAGCTTTGCAAGTATGTACGCTACTGTGTATACTACACAGTAGCGTGTAGGCGCTACTCTGTTTGAGCAAAGTAGCGCCCATTGTGTTTGTACGCTACTCTTGTATATACACAGTAGCGCCCGCGCATAAAACCTTATGAGCATCGCATTGCAAGCCATTTTTGCTCAAAAATTTAAAAATAAACCATTGAAATGCAAGATAGGTGGATTTCTACTTACTTGATGGAGGAAGTTTGGTGGTTGGATTCCCGGTTCGATCGCAATGGAGATTGAAAATTTGCAAAAGTTGCCCCAATTTTTGCCCTACAACACAAATTGAAAATTGATTTTTTAACAATGAAATTATATATAAAATTGGATTTTGATTTTTACCCATAATTTTTAATTTTCCATAGTTTCAAAAACTTTCAAAAAACCCTAATTAATCAATTGAAACACAAAATAAGGTATAACACTGATCCAAGTTCAATTTTCACTCATTTGTTGTCGGATTCGTCTCCTAAGCTCAAATTTCTTGATGATAGACCTTGTCAGTTAACTAAACATTCCAAATTCATATATCATTTAAAATTTTTGCCGCATCGACTAATATTTTGTTGAAGACCTAGTCTTGGCAGGGCATGAAGCTACGATCCTAGAAGCTGACCTTTAAGTCATTTTAAGCTCTTGTTTGGACTATTTAAACCTAAACAAGATAGCCGAGCAAACTTGTCCTCTTCGAGCTCGTTAAAGTATCCGAAGGCTCATCCACTCAGGTATAGAATTATCCCTTTTCTGGGCCTCAGTGGATTAACTACGGAAAAGGTATACTCTAGGTATACTCCTGTATGCGCTAGAAGAGTTCTCCTTTCATTGTTTTATACTTTTTCGAGGGAGGATACTAACTGTACGAAAAAGAACCTTTTGGAGTCTCTCTTTAGGGTTTTCAAACTCTCTAAACATGAAAATACCAAGCGAGCATTCACCTACTCGGGCTCGATGTGAAATCCACGAAAGGGTAAGTAGAGGACTGTTTAAGTTTTTCAACTCTATAAACAAGAAAACACCGCCGAGCACAGACCAATCCGGGCTCAATATAAAATCCACGGATAGGTGAAAAGAGGATTGTTTAAGTTTTTCAGACTCTATAAACAGGAAAACACCGGCGAGCATTAATCTGCTTGGGCTCGATATTAAAATCCACGAGCAGATATATGGAGTTATTGTTTAAATTTTTCAGACTCCTTAAAATTGAAAACATCGACGAGAAAGAACAGATCTCGGCTTGATATTAAAATCCAGAGATCAGTACATATAGAGTAATCTTCTATCTCTTCTTCGAACTCTCTAAATTATGAAGAAGGTACTGAGTCTTCCTCCCATGGGCTCGTTAAATTTTTTACATGGTTGGACCTATTGAGTTTTCATTCTTTCTTGGACTCATTAAATCCACAAGAAGGGTATTCTTTTATCTAAAAAGAATAAGGAACGGGAAAAACATATCATATCTTCATTGTCAAAGGCAGCTTCAGTCAAGTTCTATCCTTGAACACAACACCTACTTGAGTCCATCTTGTCAGTTGGGTTTAGTTTTTGGCCTCAGGGTGAACCTTTCCTCCGAGTTATTTACTCCCCCGGTTGGTTATTCTTCCAACCATATGGAGGGTCTGCTAATGTCTCTTACATTTCAGACTTATTTACCCCATTATGTCAGAAACTGCCTAAGTCACTTTGTGTCGTGCTCAATGTTCAAGGATATATCCTGTGTCGGCCATTCTGCAGTTTATCTTGACCTCATGTGTCGGCCTTCCTAGTGTCGGTCTTGTCGCATATTATTCCATATCAGCTCTTACCAGTTGAGTGTTCCTCGAGTTGGATGATGGAGGATGCCTTAAGGCCTCCCTTCCAATGGACTTCTTCCCATCGACACCAAATTATTATTCTAGGATTGAAGTTTAGAGTTTCGGTTAGTACCTTGGAGATTGCAGTCACCAGTGGCAATTTTCCTCGTTGTTGAATGATGAGAATACTTCAATGTCTCTTCTTCGACAGGATTCCCAAGTGTTCGACTCCAAGTCCATCTATTCACATTTGGCGAATCGTACTTGGTACCTTGGACCTCATCATCATTATCGGTGGAAGTCCTCGCGTTTGTTAACGGTATACATCAATGACCGGTAATCAAACGATGCCCTCCATGTTCGACTATCAGCTCATCTATTCACATGGTTAGGTTTTGTACCTAGGGTTGTTGTGGGATGAAGACCTTGGGATTTTGATGACATTACCTCATTTTGTTATCACCCAAGTTGCGCAAGACTGAGCCTCACTTATATTCGGCTCTCCATGAGACATAGATCTAGTTTGTTGTTATGGCTATGATCTCTCAGTTTGACATGGATCCACGCTTCTATTTCAAGTGGCCATGCTTTATATACATCTCCTTGTTATGTATTGGAGATCATATTGTATCACACTGCACATCTATACGATGTCAAAAATGTAATTGCTCGCTGACCTTGATCTTTGTTGCAGGTTTCTTGTGACTTATTTTCTACGGTTTCTGTGCTTCTCCTCTGGCTTTGGATTGTAATGTATTTCAGCCATCGTTTCCCTCTGACCTCACACATTAGGGGGCATCTGTTATAGGTCAAACTTGCACCTCTCCGTCCGTGATCACCCTGAGCTGCTGATCACACAAAAGGACAACTTGGATGGAGGAGCATGTTGACCTTGGATGATATGACAACTCATTCCATTTCCTGAAAATACTGGAAAACCACAAAAAAATCATTTTAAGATATGAGCGCTACTCTACTTAAAGAGACTAGCACCCATACGCTACTCCAGTGTAGCAAAGTAGCGCTCGACATTTAAAATCGATTGAGCGCTAGTTGTTAAACACTAGGGTAGCGCCCTATATGCTACTCCACTGAAGAAGAGTCGCGTACACATTAAAAGATGATTAAAAAATAGATTAATTCATCGAGGAGGATTAGTTGATGGCAGTTTCCTAACTCCCCCAACTTCCTCCATAACTACATCTCGACCTGAACTGCTTCTTTGAACCTATAAATACCAAGAAGGTTAAAGGAGCAAGGTTAGAAATTATTGCTAGAAAAGCTAGAGAATGAGTTAATGGAGAAACTTTAAGACATTGGAGAAGTTGTTGCAGAAGACATCCAAGCCAGAGCAGAGCCAGAGCCCAGAATCTAGTTGTAGGAGCCTGCTTCATTGTCAAGTATACTTGTACTTCATTCTACTTTTTGACAAATAAAGGTTGAAGTGTTTTTCTTGTTCCAATTTGAATGTGTTATTAAATGGCATCTTAAGTTGGATTTATTTTGGTCAATGCTGAATGTTAAACATTGCTTTTGTTTATGTCAAGCTTTATATTGCCCAAAATGTTTTGAGAAAGGTATTGTTGTTGCAGGTTTGCTGAAGGAAAGGTAGATTCGGAAGCTGGACACAAGACCGAGTCAAGGCTAGGATCAGACTTCGGTTAAAAGGTGTGTTCCCTAAATCTACAATCTATTTCTTTTTGTAAATGCCTCTGTAATAGCATCAATACACTTACCTGTCACCCCAACCAAGTTGATAGCATTAGTTTCCTTGCTATAGGGTAGAAATGCCCGCCAACACTCCTTGCATCAAAATTGCTCCCATGGCATACTCACTTGCATCTGTCTCCACTTCAAAAGGCTTCTTCAAGTTAGGAAATGTGAGAATTGGTGCTTGACTAATATTTAATCTTATCTCATGAAAGCTTTATGTTGATTCTTTCCCCATTGGAAAATCTTACTGCTCACTATTATGGTGTGGAGTGGTGTCACCACCATTACAAAGGAAGTGATAAACTTATGTAGGTACTATTCCACACCAACAAAGCTCCTAACTTTAGTGACATTAGTAGGAACAAGCCATCTTATAATGGCCTCCATATTTGTAGGGTCTATCTTGAGTTCCCCTCCACTGATCAATACCCCAAATACACCAATGACTACTGAGAAAACTCACATTTCTTAAGATTAGCCAACAAACTTATGCTTTTTTAGAGTCTCTAACACCTGCTTGAGATATGAAATGTGCTCCTCCCAAGTAGAGTTATAAACTAGTATATCATCCAAATACACTATAGCAAATGAATCAAAATATGGGCGCAAAACATCATTCATCAATCTCATAAATGTAGTTGGTACATTACATAAACCAAAATGCATGACCAACCATTCATACAAACCTTGTCTTGTCTTAAAGGCAGTCTTCTCGGTGTCTTCTATTAGTAAAATATATTAAAAAAACAGAAGCAAACAACAATAACAATAGAACACAATATTTACATGGAAACCGTATTGTACGTAGGTAAAACCACAGGGGAATGACAGTTTTGATATTTTATTATTACTCAGAAAAAAAGAAAAAAAAAGAAAAACAAATTATAATTATTTCTTATGTATCTATTATATTACAATGTCGAGTGTCACTTCCCTTTTATACAATGCATATGAAGGTTCCAGAAAGAACCAAAATATACTAGAAGGTTCTAGAAAATTTTTCCTTGGGATCCCACCGCCGAAGGGAGGGTCTGGCGATCTCCCCCTCTAACCAACCCCCGCACACTCATTCGATGATGACATGATGACCGAAACTGGAATCAATGATGATGATGATACGAGCAATCCTTACAATGTTGAATCCGGATCGAATGATACAGATGATGACTTGGATGAAGAAGATGATGAAGTCCATTAAAGTGTATGAGGTATGCCTTAATATATCTACTCTATATATTTTGAATTAATATTGCGATAGAATTATTGACTTGTATTGGTACGTATAAATTAATTGTTTTTAAGTTTTTTGTCATTTTCTTGTATGTTGGCATATGTTATAAGAGACATTGCTTCTTAAGTATGACAAAAAACACAATAAATTATTTTTTTGTACATAGATTTTGTTGGTTTATGGGGAATTGAGAGTGACATGGGAGGGGGGGGGTCAGATGAGCTTCCACCTTCACGTGGTTGGCCCTGTTTAGTAGAGAATATTAAACTATTCTTGAAATAAAGAGAATATCAAACATGACTGACACAAACAATTTGACTATCAAACAACAAACCTATAAAATAATTAATGTACTGAACGGGGCCAACGTTGAAAGTTTTTCAATTTGTGATTTTATGGATTGAAATTTGGCATGGTTAGAATAGACACATACATTGACGGTGTGGGAGGGTTTCTAGACTCAAACATGACTCACACAAACAATTCGACAAGCAAACAACAAACCTATAGAATAATTAATGTACTGAACGGGGCCAACGTTGAAATTTTTTCAATTTGTGCTTGCATGGACTGATATTTGGTATGGTTAAACTAGACGCATGCATTGATGGTGTGGGAGGGTTTCCAGACTCAAATAAGGGCCCATTAGAGGCATTAGAGGTATTGTGATCGTGTAATATAATGTGATGAGGTCCACTATGTTATTTATTGAATAAAGCCCACTAGATAATTAGCATGCATTTAACGTAATATATTCCAATCATTAATGTAGGGGTCACTAGTTGTTAGGGTTTGGAGTAGATATAAACTATTTATATATATAGATAACTATCTAATATCTTCTCAATAATGATAATTTTAATGGAGCACTAATCATTTGGAGGTGGCCCCTCAAAGAGTCATATGAACTTTGCTCTCATTTCATAATATGAATAAATGGTTTAATATTCTTATTAAGTATCATTTCCTTTCTACAATTTGAACCATTTTAAGTAATAATAATGATAATAAGTGGTATAAAAGCACTTCCTTAGGCCAAGGGGAAGAAAAACAATTACGGTTTGCAAATTTTCTTGTGGTGGGGTATTCTCTCAACTTATTATTCATATTGCAATTGCACTAGTTCCATCCTAAGAAAAGTGGCCATGCCATTTCCCAATTGAGGTTATAATAGTGATTCTGAAAAGTATAGCATATATTACAACTATTTCAAGTTACAACATCAAAACCCTAGTAAGAAATTACTGTGTCGTGATTATCTCTTTATTTGTGAAATATATTGCAATTTCACCAATTTCATCAAGTACAAGGTGTTTGTGT
Organism: Larix kaempferi; assembly: GCA_027924585.1. Lineage (NCBI taxonomy): Eukaryota > Viridiplantae > Streptophyta > Pinopsida > Pinales > Pinaceae > Larix > Larix kaempferi. Next base: position 1,896,533 of record BSBM01000445.1, read on the forward strand.
GATTTCTAAATTGGGGTCATAATCGTGATTTTGAAAAGTATCATGGAGGTTAAAACTATTTCAAGTTGCACAACCAAAATCCTTGTAGAAAATCCTTTAGGTTTATGAATTAGATTGCAATAACAGCCATGCTATACAAAGCATAATGGAAGTGTTATTTCCAAATCAATTTCATAATAATGATTATGACCAATGTCTAAGAATTTATGATCATCTTAAAATCACAACATCCAAACCCTGGTGAAACCAAAGGAAGGCAATGTTGAGAAAAATTAAGGAGGAAGGGACCAAAATAATGGAATTGTGAAAAAAATATTCATACTAAAGTGAATCAAATGAGGGAACTTTGTAAAAATATTTGGGAGGGATAGGGTAGCCTTATCACCAAAGGGGAGTATAAAAGAAAAATATGCGCATGGTATGATTTAGAAGAGGCTTTTCATGCATGTTATGGACCTTTTTCGGTTATGTGAAGACTTGTACTTTCAACTTCTATTTGTTGAGCATACTCTTCCATATGCAAGACACATTAATGAGGGAAGTCATGAGACTAATAGTTGTTCCCATTTCATGAGGGTATCGATTTGTTGATAGTGCAATGGAAAATGAATATGGAATGAGTGAACAAGGGATGAAATTATTTTCATTTTTTCTTGCACATAGGAATTGAATGCCAATGCAAGAATGTAGTGCAGAGGGAAATAGGTGAAGTTTGTAGTGTCCACACACCATACTTGAAAAATAATTTGACAAGGATGTGGGATGTAGAGATAATGTGAAGGCAATGGAGTATGTGAAAACAAGGGATTGGGAGGTGTGGAAAGGGTTTGGCTCGAGAACTCAACTAAATCACAAGGGAGAAAAGGGAAAAGCATAAGCGAAAGAAGAAAGTAAGACCCAAGGAAATCTAGAATTGACATATTTTTCTTAACTAACCACCAAATTTGATAATTTGGTTTTGTGATTTAAAGTTTTCTCCACATGGGGACAACGAGTTCCTTGTGGGGTGTTTTTAACGTTAAATTTACATAAGTAAGGAAACCAAAAACCACATATACAACTATGATTCAAAAAACTGACGCCACAAGATATGTTCGATGGGGGTAAAACTCACGATGGTGTACTCTTACTTGGACTTGGTTATATTATCGAGGATATCTATATCAAATAAACTATTTTCTTCCATCTTGAAGATATATGAATGGAAGTAAACATGCATAAATATTATGCTTATTTTACTAGTTTGTTTGGTTTATGAAAATAGGATATCATAACTAAATAAATGGATCCACTATCCATAGAAGAATATATAGAAAAGGAATAAATCATATTCAGATGCTTCAATTATGTGGAAGGCACTAGTTTTGGATTCCCCTATTATAGGGAATTGGATGGATTGAGGATAGGAAACGGTCAAAGAATGAAGCTAGGGGTTTACCCTTGGATAATGTGTGACAGCAAGCACATTCTTTCTAAAGGCATCAAAGAAAATATAAGCCAATAGCGAATTATACATCATATAAATTTTATATTTTTAGGTAAAGGTATATTATGACAACATGGATGGAAACGAGCAAGGGGTTTGAGATTTGTGTAGGGGGGAGGCTAGTCAATGGAAAACATTAATAGTGAATATAAAAAATTAAATAAATAAATCTAATAGAAGAAGATGATTGATTGGTTTGGTATTGGAACAAATTTAGTGAATACATTGCTAATATGGGTAACAAAGTCATGTTTCTTGATGGGGATACCAATGAATCTTAGTGGGAAAATCCATTCCTAAATTTCAGAATTTTAGTAAGTCAAGGCTCTTTATTTGATTAGCTTTGAGTAGTAAAATTTTAACATGGGGAAATTTCTAGAAGGGGGATCGATAAGGACGAAAATTCTACTATTTATGTAGGATGAGTGAGGATGCCATTCAAGACATTTTGTTTGAATTCCCATTTACAAAGGAATTCGATGGGAAAGACACTAGTGAATGCGAATTGGATGGGATATCCTTCGTTGTAAAAACATAAGTCCCTCCCATGATAATCCAAAATGCAATCATGTTTAGGGTAAATCTTTCTTTCACTTGGAATTATTCCATATCATTACATATATTTATCAAGACTTGAAGCAAACTAGTATTTAGAAGCCATCCATAGTACCTAATATTTTGGTGGTGCACAAGTCATATGTTAGGGATTATTTTGATGGATCCAACCAAGAGAATAAAAATCTATGCATGTTGAGATGTTATAATCTCCCATAATATTTGATTATATGTTATCAATTCCCTATGCATGACCCAAGTTGTTGTTCAAGATCTCATACATGGCCTATGAGCCCCATATGAAATTGTTCATATGGTTTTTGATGTTGTAGTATGGTATTTGACAATGGCATAGGAACTAAGAACCATGACATGGTCTTTAGTAAACATCCTCCATGTGCCAAATTGTGAAATGGTCACCATAATCCACTCATAGGAAAAAGTTATTATATCCATGGACAATGTCATTCTTTAGCATTCCACACATGGATAATGATCCCTAGAGAAAAAATTTGTGGAATAATTCCCTCTATTTCAACCTTATACCATGGCTTGAACCCAAAAATCCATCCTTGATCTTCCAAATCTAAATATGACTACAAGTTCCCAAATATAGGACAAGCATACCCTTTGTAAGGTTTGCATGGCGGTTAAAGACCCAATGCATCGTCCATGAGTATCAATGGTAAAATTTATGGCTCAATACCTTCAATTTCAACCTCTACCTATGGAATGAGCCCCAAGGATCATGCTTACATTTATCAACGTTGATATTTCCACCAAATCACACTTGTAGGAAACAATCCCTTATGAAGTACATGTGTTATGATTTGGAGCCTCACACATTCCCCATGAACCCCAAAGATAAATTGTATGGCCCAATACCCTATATTTCATCCTTAAACCATGAACTAAGAGTGCACACATAGATAAAATATGAGATCTAATGGAGAAACAAAACCTAAGAAAACCACATACAAATATTTTCATTACATTAAAAATATATATATATATATATATACAAAATAAAAAATAAAAAATAATACATAAATAAAAAATAAATATCTATATAAATAATACATTAAAAAATGGAACATAAAACAAAAATTCAAAACATTAAAAGAACACTTACCTCACTTATCTATCGTGCGAAGATAGACCTTATTACTCATCTACCCACAGAACCAAGCTTGCAACTTGTAGTCTCCACTGGCATTCTTGCTCCTCTACCCACGAACCAAGTCCACTGGAATTCTTGCTGAGCCGGTAGAGGTCACAGAGGAACTTGTAGTTTGAACCGGAGGTCGTAGAGGAAGAGATAGTAGCATAAGAGGGAGGCCAAGAAGAGGGAGTTATTGCAGTTGTGTAGGGGATACAAAAGGACAATAAGAGCCATAGAGAAGCCAATGCCTCAAAAATCGATGAGTAAAACCCCTTTTCCAACTCATTTGTGGTTGTAGTGAATTTTTATTGTGATTTTTTGGGGTTTTCATTTTGTTTGCATTGGGCATCTCTAAATCCTCATGAATTCACTGCAAACCACAATGATTTCAATTTATAAATTTGTTTAAGCAAAACCTAATTTCGTTTTGAGTTTTGGAAAGGTCGAATTTGTTGAAGGGAGGGAAAATTTTGGATATCTTATCTTCGTGTGCCTATGGAATCACTTCTGAATCCTTAGTAGACTCATTTCGACTTCATAAACTTCTTGTTTAGCATTGTGGTTAGCAAGAACGATTCACGTTTTCATTTTCATTTTAGAAGTGTCGAATTCGTTGGGAGGATTTCTGATTTTAGAGAAGTTGTTTATCTCTTGGGGATCACTTGATTTCGCTAGGGTTTCACTCTATATCCATAGCCATTCCATTTTAACTCATATATCTACTCAAAGCAATGTGATTTAGGTCTTTGGGGGTTGAGTAACTTGGAAAGGGGGCTGAATTTTTCCAGGGATTATATCCTTTACTCATTGTGATTATATCCTTTACCTATTGGGATTATATGCATACTCATCACATTTAAGTGAGTGTGTAATCATAAGCAATATGAACTTCATATTCCTCATAATAATTAAGTTGTATACATGTTTGAATGATGAATACCTTATATTAATATATAACTAAACTTGCATTACCAACAGATAGGAACACTTAACACTTGCAAGGAGTTAAAAATATTGAGTCAATGAGAAATCTATGAGGGTTGTAAACAGATGAAAGGGATGCAACTATTGATGTAAAAACACACAGAAATGACTGTGACAATAGATGAAAATGGGTGAAAATTATATTATTTTAGGTCCTTTAGGGGGTACTCCAATTAAACACATGCTAAACCTTAATGTGGTCCCATTTCATTATTTAAAACACTATGAATCCTTCCTTTCAATGACTCCTCACAATGATATAAAATTGGAAATTAGAAAGAGCAAGGAAGATGAAATAATATGACCTATTTCAAGCCTTTTTTCCCAATAGCTAGAAGCCTTACTTGAGAGATTTAAGATATAAAAAAAAGGATACATCCCAATGCATGTAAATCAGAAACAAAAATGTAGATGCATAGCTCCACGTGATAAGAGAATTCAAAAAAATTATATTCCCATGAAAGAGTTCAATACAAGCTAAAAACATAGAGCTTAGGTGCCTCTCACAGGCAAATTTGAACAAACACATGAAACATCATCACAAACCATGCCCTCTAAATATTATTATTAGAAGAAGATACAACTAGATACATTACAAGAGAAAGTCTAGCCAACTATCACAACTCTATATTCACAAAATAGCCCAAGCAATTTCTAGAATTGTTGTCATACCACTACTTGTAAAATTACTGTTATCAGGTTATTGAATCTAGCACACAAATAGTCTTGGTCTTGTTCAACTGAAACTTAAACCAAAAACATGTTGTCCATAATGAACATATTATTCTTTTACATTACAATGGTTTTCCTCATAGTGTTATAAGTCTACCTTATTCATCCAAGTATAATAAAGACTTTTACAACCTATATACCATCCTCTTCAACCATTCCTCCAAACTAAAACTTTTACCTATGACTAAGTCTATCACTTGCATCCTTTTCTTAGCACTTCCTTTGGACCCTTAAACTTCTTAGGAAACTCCAATTTGCATGATCACCTTCACCCAAGTCATGGTGATCTGCACTTCCATTCTTTTGTTTGAAGGAGTTAATCCTCAAAATTGCACTCCATGGACTTGATTGAGATAATCAAGTCAAACTAAGCTTTGCCATAATGCAGTCCTATAATGAGTTGAACTCCTCCAATATTTTTCAAGCTTGATTACCCACATTATATAGGGAGGAAGGTTTTACCAATAGCCCCTTTCTCTCCATGTCTTACTTATGGACCCACAGACGCATGACTACCTTAAGTATTCATCATACATCATACAAAAGCATACGTCATTGAATAATGGATTCAACATGTGGAGGCCACCAAATAATAGATGGTTTCAATATATTTTCCCATTTGATGTTGGTGAAGTTGAATATTCTATGGAAATGCAAGTATAATACTTGTTTTGGAATCTTACTCGAGGCATAAGTTCCTCATACAAACTTGGTGTTGAGTCCATTTTTTTAATCTAATTTCTCAAGCTCTACATTATGGTGTACTTTATTTCATCTTATTACATTCTATAATTTCTAATTTAAAAATGGATACTTGTTGGAGCACTATTTTTGAATTTTTGAAGACCCCATGCACCCTATTCTTGATCTACCCATCAGAATAAATGAATGTAAATAGAAATAGTGTGCCTACTTATCCTTGTTTTAGAAGATTGTATTTTAGGAAGTTATGATTGTTTGTAACTAATTTACACTATATAAAAAGGAATGTAAATGATAGGATGAGGGTAACTATCTCATCGTGAGAGAATAACAAGGCCATAAATACACTATTTTATTTGCCTCAAAATGACGTCTAAGCTCCAAAATGTAATTTTCCTTTAAAATTTTAGGATCATACCTTACTTTACTCCATTTCTTTTCCTAGTAGAGGAGTCAAAACCAAAAAGAAGTTGATCTAGCTAAAATTGTGTTACAAATGCGTTAAAAATAGATACTATCATGTTTCAATTAATCCTCAAAATTCCTTTGAATTTAATGGTTTAACCCTATGTTTAAGCAAGTGGACTTCTAGTGTTGGTTCTAGGAATAGAGTGTTTTAGTCTATATATTACAAATAGGATATTGTGTACCTTAGAGGTGTTAGGATATCTCATCATCACTTTTTATGTTTGCATGCATCCCAGTCATCAGTGAGGTGTCACCCAACACCTATTCCCCAGTTGGCTAGCCCCGAGAGCTTCTTTCCATTCATTTCTAGCCCTCCTAGTCAGTGATGCGCCCTCCTTTCACCTACCACATGTGAAAGGCGCCCTTCTTCACCTACCAAAAGTGACACACTCAGTTAGTTGAGTAATTTGTGGATCTTTCCTTGATTTAAGGCTAGATTGACTTGTTAACTAACTGAAATACTCCGTTGGACCTCCAGTGAGACTAGATTGCCATTTCTGACTCCAGTCAGCTCCTCATGTGCCCTCCTTGGATTCTCCTTCACTACATTAGTGCTCCATGCGCCAGTTACACCTACCTACATTCAGTTAGACTCAGTTTGACACCTGTTTGACCATTACTTGTGCATTGATGACACCACTGATATGATGGTGAGGAATCCTAGTGGAGACAAGCTACACAATGCAGGCTATTTGATTGACCTCCTTAGTTAATTTGAATTGCTTGGATTGGCCTATTCAGTCATTGTGATTGCACATTGTATTGTATTCTACTTTGAGTTCAATAGAGCACTGCTGCAATTCTCTTGCACAATTTACACATATTATTCTTTATGCATCTATGGTAATTGATTTAATTGTTTAATTAGATCTGTTGTGCTTCAATTTCACATGGTATCAGAGCCATGGCAGGGAAAATACTTCTTTTCTGTAGTGATTATTCATGAAGATTGAGTGATTTTTGCTCACATTGCAGTAGTTTTCTGCACTTGCAGCTATTGCTCCAAAATGGTTCTTGTTTGTTTGTGATTTGCAGGTTTCTTACTTCATTTTCATTCGCTATTGCAGAGATGCAAGCTTCTTCTTCACAAAATATTCTTACTCCATTCAACCATGATGAATGGAAACCAAAGATGATTGCATGTTTGAAGAGACAATGTCTCTTTGATATGTGTATTGGTATTACAAGGGACTTTGATTCCGATGAAGAGGAGAATGATTGGCTTAATGATTGTGACAGAGCTTTTGGGAAAATATTTCTTGCTATGTCTCCTTGTATGCGCTACCTCTGTACAACTGTTGAAAATCCAAGAGATCTATGGGCCCAACTTGATAGAGAATTTGGAAAGCAAGGAGAAGAGGAACATGCTAGCCATTTGGAGAACAAGCCCAGTGAGACCTCCTTATGTGTTCTCTCCAATTATGTCTCAGCCTCAACCTTTGTTCAAGATGAAGAAGAAACTGTAGATTCAACACTCATTTTCTCACTATCTTCTATTTCGAATTGTGAGCAAGATAAACCAGCTCATACTCTAGATTCCAAAGAGGTTCTTGAATCCTCTCTTTCGCATGAGTTTTTCGATATGCAGAATGATGATCTACTTGATGTTTTGGAGGTGAAGAATTAACTCTCCTTGATCACATGCTTCCTATATACTTCTGTTCAATCATTGGCACAGTTTCTTAGAGTTTTATTGAAGATGAAGATCACTACCATTCGCTTGAGTTCAAGTCTCATGCAATTTTTGTTGATTTTGGTTTTGATCTCACCCCTGTTGGTTCAAAGGAGATCTCAAGAAACCATCTCTCAAATCTTGGAGATGATTTAACTTTCATTGATCAGAAGTTCAAGTTTCAAGAGCTATTTGATCCGATTGGAGCTATTCCTACCTCACTTGGTTCGAATTACAAGCCCCATGATCATATTCATATTTTCATATTTGTTCTCACCATTTTTGGTCTGAAGAGCAAGTTTATAAAGTCTCCATATTCGCTTGCATCCACTGATGGAGAATTCAAGCACATGTTTTTGGATCATGATCCATTTACTCCCAAGAGTAAGATACCTCCAGACATATCCACTTGAGTTTGGAGCAGTTAAATATTTTGGTGTGTTACAGTCCATTTTGAGGGGGGAGTTTCCCATGAGGTTTTCTCGATTTCCTTGGTTCATGGACTGTTCTTTATTTGGATTATTTTCTGTATTGGGGTGACCTTTGGTCTCAGTTACTAGGGCCCTATCCTTTATTGTTTACCATCATAGCATAGCTTGTGGGGGGGTGTTAGGATATCTCATCATCACTTTTTATGTTTTCTTTCATTTTGCATGCAGTCATGCATTTGCATGCATCCCAGTTAGTTGAGTAATTTGTGGATCTTTCCTTGATTTAAGGCTAGATTGACTTGTTAACTAACTGAAATACTCCGTTGGACCTCCAGTGAGACTAGATTGCTAGTTTTGACTCCAGTCAACTCCTCATGCACCCTCCTTGGATTCTCCTTCACTACATTAGTGCTCCATGCGTCAGTTACACCTACCTACATTCAGTTAGACTCAGTTTGACACATGGTTGATCGTTACTTGTGCATTGATGACACCACTGATCTGATGATGAGGACTCCTAGTGGAGACAAGCTACACCATGCAGGCTATTTGATTGACCTCCTTGGTTAATTCAAATTGCTTGGCTTGGCCTATTCAGTCATTCTGACTGCATATTGTATTGTATTCTACTTCTGAGTTCAATAGAGCACTGCTGCAATTCTCTTGCATAGTTTACACATATTATTCTTTATGCATATGTTGTAATTGATTTACTTGTTCAATTAGATATTTTGTGCTTCAATTTCACAAGAGTACATATAAATTTATTGTTGTTTGAAAGAATAATTGAATGGATTGCATGTATCTACCTATATAAGTTGGGTGTGGTCATGTCTCTACATACGTTATGGATAAGGAGGTTATTTGGTCATGAAATAACCTTTTTATCACACCTAAATGTTGATCCCATTTTATGGAGTGGTCCCAAAGTAGTTGGGCTTCTACGTTGTATGCGTTGTTCCAAGTAAAGGCACCAAGTGAATTTTAAGACTACATTTGAGGCCTCTGAATTTGTGGGTTGAGGTAGCTTAGGCGCTCCTAAATTTTAGATCCTAGTGTTAGGGAGTATGCAATTCAAGGTAGCTTTTATAATAATTTGGGTTCCTATGAAAGATTCCACGACCTAGGAAGAGTCTAAGAGCTAGGGAAGACTTGGGAATTTTTTGGGTATGGAAGAATTGTTCTAACTATTGAAGAACAAGGGTTGTATGAGGTATACATGTGCATTGTGACTAAGGTTTTGGAGGTGACTATTGTGAGACCAAGGAAGTTCACTGATTCTTTTGTATCTTTATTTAAGGTCGAAACAAATGTGTAAAACTCTTAGCTTGTCCTTTTCATAGTATATAGTACCCTCGACCCCGCCAAGACCTTATATGCTAATGATCCAAGGTGGGGACTCTATTGGCTAGGATAATCCATGAAATATTCAAGCCTTTTTAAAGAAAGGTGCTTTGAGCTTATAGATTAAGTGCAACTTCCACTCTTCCAAAGCCTCTCCTTTATAGGAAAAATAAAAATTTATATACAAAGCTTACATTATAAAGGCCACTTGTTTTGTTAGCATACCAAACCAAATAATCCTACTGATAATTTTGCTTGGTGGAATCCATTATTAAGGATTCTATATAATTAGTACATGTATTTCCATCCATGCACTAGACCAAGTTGCTTTTCACTCTTTCAACCTATAAACCACCATCCGTTGATTGAACCTTCCTTTGTGGAGAATGTATGGAAACATTCTTATCGAACATTATATTTTACTAAAGTTATGGGCCATAAAGATGAGTTTCGTGTATGCATGGTGTCATCCACTAATTAAACCTAGTTTATTACAACTCTATAAATCACATTTATAAACACTACCTTGCATTGTTGAATTTTTATATAATTTTCATCTCTTTCAACTTTAGCAAAATTAAAACAAAAATTCACTTTGTTAGGGTTTGAAACAGAAAATTAACAACTATAGTAAACAAACAAATAAAATGCAACCAAATAAGATAATTTCTTTGAGAAGGGATAAGATGCACAACAAAGCACAATGCAACACTTTTTGAACCATTATCCAAGATTAACTGAAGATGGAGAGGGTTTTGAAGCCTCATGTCTACATTCACAAGTGCTCTTTCCAAGAGCTAGTGTGGAAACCAAAGTAGTAGTAAGTTATGAAATCCCTCAATAAGGAGTTAGTTTTCATCATTTAGTGATTGATCATCCCATTCTTTCCTTGGAGGGTTGAGGACCTTGAAAACTTACCTAGATCCTTCATGATGGCCATTTGGAAGCATGATTCTTTATCTTTGCCTTTAGAAACCCATCATGCCATTAAAGATTACATCATGCCATCTAGCATACACCAACAACAATTGGAAACCCAAAAATATTTTCCATGAAAATTAATGAGGAAGGGCTACTCTTGATGGAGAGTGTCGCTCAACATAATTTACAATAAAATATCCACTTTTCTCTCCAAATAAATCAATAAAATAGTGTTAGATCATCACCAGCTCCATGATACAAGTCAATAATAGTAAAGTAGTGGAGTTGGTTATGCAATAATCCTGAAAACTAGCACAAGAAAGGCAGGGCACCTCCTCCAACTAACTCCTCAAATTTCTCCTTAGAGAAAATGACCCTATGAAAATAACACAAACATGGCCTCTAAAGTAAGGCATCCCTTCAATGATACATAAAAGGGCGTGCAATGAACGAAATAAAATATCCTCAAAAGGCATGTGGCCTCTATAGGTGGGCATGCTCTAAGGAATGGTATGTTCCTTCCTCCAAATGGTATTTATTTGGACCCACTATTTCATTTTTATTTTTATTTTTATTTTCATTTTAGTGTCACTCTTATTTGTGTGAAATTACCTTGCAATAAACCTAGTGGATTGCATCTTGACAATTCCTTACACATGGCCCAAAATTTCGCTACCTAAGTTTAGTTACAATCATTCAAGCTATGAACAAACACATGAAACGTCATCACAAACCATGCCCTCTAAAACTTATTGTTAGAAGAAGATACAACTAGATCTATTACAAGAGAAATCCTGGCCAACTATCATGATTGTATATTCAAAAAATATCCCAAGCATTTTCTAGAACTATTGTCATACTACTACTTGTAAAATTATTGTTATCAGGTTAGTGCTTTAAGTGCTTTATTTATTGGAGACTTTTTTCCCATGGTGTAGGTAGAACCAAACAGGTATTTTTTAGATCTATCTTTCTTGAGCGAGGGGAGTTTAGGAATACTAGAGGAAAGTGAGACCTCCAGTAGGTCTACAAGAGGTATATCAACTAGATGTCAAAAGATCATAAGAAAATTCCATAAACGCATGGAAATTTTTCTCGTTGAAGGGGAGACATGTTCTTATGATAATGAGACCATAGGAGACATCGAGGTTCCCTTAAGGTACAAACATCTAGTGAAACAATGGGTACCCAAGGATCTTCCTCAACTAAACACAGATTTTTTTGTGAATGAGAGGATATATCGGATTGCACCATCGTCATTACATGGTTTGGGGTTGTTTTGCATGGATGGCATAAAGTTCGGTTATGGAAGATGTACTGAATTGATAAAGTATATTGGACCCTGTTACAACTACAAAGATTGGATGTGACTGGTCCAATATACATGAAGTATGCGCAAATACAGATTGTCTACAAATTATTTACAGTTGAAAGACAAGGATCAAAATAAAGGAGCGACGATGTACATTGACGGAAGGCCAAAAGCTACAGGTAATATTGTAGGGTTTATAAACAGTACACAACCAGTGTCTTTAATTAAGCAACCCAATTGCATATTTTAGGGGCGTGAAGGAAACCGTGTTTTTGTATGTACCATAAAATAAATAGCTGCAGGGGGGATTTGCTTATTAATTACAATTTGAATCAAATAGATACAAATGTGGTTACTATGGGAGTGGTACATCTAACAATTTACCCAACCTTTAATTAATGAATCTAATAACTTATGTATTTTTCATTAGTCTATTGTTATAATTTCGTTATAATTTTTTCTATTTATTTTGCAGGGTAGTGATCGGGGCATATCCCTGGCAACTGATCATAGGAGTACACCATCCTCGAGGCAGCAGGTATACATCATTGTAATTGTACAAATATAATATGAACAAAATGTTTTTTTGTTATGTTTTTTCATGAGTATATTAATTTCATTTAGTTAATTTTATCTATATTTTTGTTGCAAAGTGTTGATCAGGGCAACTACCCAGTCGTTGATCAAACGACAACAACCTCGAGCCTACAGGTATACCTCATTGTCATTGTAAATTTTAAATACGATCAATACGTTTTCCTATTCTTTTTTTTCCGTGAGTATTTTAGTTTCGTTTAGATAATTTTTTCTATATTTTTGTTGCAAGGTGTTGATCAGGGCACCTCCCTAGTAGTAGATCAGACAAGACCATCCTCAAGGTAGCAGGTATACCTCATTGTACTTGTACTACTATAATATGCGCAATATGCTTTTTTATTATTTCTTTTCATGAGTATATTGGTTTCATTTCTATATTGAATTCTATGTTTTTGTCACAGGCTAGTGATCGGGGCATCTCCCCGATAGTTGATCAGAGGAGTACACCATCCTCGAGGCGGCAGGTATACCTCATTAGAATTGAACAAATATAATTATATGAGCAATATGTTTTTTTATTATGTTTTTTTCATGAGTATATTGGTTTCGTTTAGATAATTTTTTCTATATTTTTGTTGCAGGGTGTTGATCAGGGCACCTCCCTAGTAGTATATCAGACAAGGCTAGCCTCGAGGAAGCAGGTATACCTCAATGTAATTGTACTACTATAATATGTGCCATATGTTTTTTGATTGTTTCTTTTCATGAGTATATTGGTTTCATTTCGATAATGAATTCTATATTTTTCGTCACAGGCTAGTGATCGGGGCATCTCCCCAATAGTTGATCATAGGAGTACACCATCCTCGAGGCAGCATGTATACCTCATTGTAATTGCACAAATATAATTATATGAGCAATATGTTTTTTTATTATGTTTTTTTGTGAGTATGCTGGTTTCATTTCGATAATGTTTTATACAAATTTTGTTGCAGGGTAAGTGATTGGTGCAAGTCCCCAACTGTTGATCAGATGAGTACACAATCCTCGAGATAGCAGGTATACCTCATTGTAATTGTACAAATATAATATGAGCAATATGTTTTTTCGTTATGTCTTTTTTCTTGTGTATATTGGTTTCATTATGATAATGTTTTCTACATTTTTGTTGCAGGGTGATGATTGGGGCAAGTCCCTAGCTGTAGATTAGATGACACCATCCTCAAGGCAGCAGGTATACCTAATTGTAATTTTACAAATCGAACATGAGCAATATTTTTTATTATTATGTTTTTTCCTTAGTCTATTGCTTTCATTCCAGTAATGTTTTATATATTTTTATTGCAGGATACTAATTCTGCATTTGATATAGCATCAAAGCAATCAATAGATATTGATGCGGATGAGCTCATGCACTATTCTAGCATCGGATCTTGGCTAGACCCAATTAATATGATAGAGAAGACCTTAAAAAAATTAATGAGGATATCGTTCATCTGCTATCCATTCAGCCGCAGATAAATGAGATTAGAGCAAAGGTTGATGTTTTGGTAAAGAGATCTAAGGCCTTGAAATTAAGTTGTGGGATCTTGAATTAGAAGATAAATTCATTTAGGATTTCATAATTTGTACTTGTATATGATCATGAACTAAAATATGGTTTGTATTTACAGGATTTTTTGTGCCCTCATACTAGTGGTCAAGGTAGTGTTGGTACTAGTGATGCTCATGGAGAGTCATCACATTAGAATATGACCCCCACTTGCATCTCATGTGCCATTGTTGTCAACTGAACAATTGGAAACACATTCCGCGACACCCCTGAGGCCAGATATGAGTGCACCCGCTAGTGTCCAACACACTCCAAATCGTACAGAACAGGAGGTTGATGCAGAGACTAGTATTGATATTGCTCAAGCATCATTTCCTGGATCTTCCTGTGTCACTAGCATGGGTACACTAGAGACCACATTTTTGTTGGATGAATATCTCGTTCCCATAAAGATAGAGAAGATCCTAGTTATTTATACAACATTTAAGTTATTGTTTATAATTTGATTGTAATATACTCATAAAACATTGTTTTTCAACTAATGATGACATGATCATCTTGCAGGAAATGATGTTTTTTATAAACATCTAAATGATTTGTCATTGGAGATATTTGGTCCCACCATCCGCACAAGGTGGGATAAACAAAGTAAAAATTTAAAATATGAGCTCACTAATTGGTTGGTTGTCCTGTTCGGTAGTGAGACCTTTAATTGAGCGGAGGTCCTAAAGAAGGTTGGCCAACATACAAAGATTGTGAGTGACCAATATAGGGTTCATCTAGAAAGGAACCCTAGGTATGAGTGCCTTCTAATGATTCCAGGAAGAGAGTGGAAATCCCTAGTGGAAGATGGAAAGGAGAGGGCTTTGAGAAAAGAAGGAAAGCTACCATCGGGCACAGGAAGGTAGGAAATCCTTTCAACAATATAATTATAACCCATATTATTATTAATTCTTAGATCAAATTTGAAACATCTAACGTATTTCAATCTTTTCATAGGTTGTCAGACACATCAAATGCCACAAAGGAAAGACAAGAAACAATTGGACAACACAAGCATGAGCCTGGTGGTTATTCTAATTTGGTGTCACGAATTGTAAGTATCAAAAAACCAATATTACATCCAAATAATAAATTGCAAGTTATTTTCGTTTTATTGCACCGTAAAAGGTAAATTCATGATGTTATGCAAATATGCAGGCCGATCGATTCAAGGAAGTGCCCACAGAGGAAGACTTGAAGCTTGGCTTCTAGCACAACTTTGGAGCTGTTGTTGAACGCCAAAAAATATTGTATAGGAAAACAAATTCTTACGGTCATCCATCTTGCACACGGGTATATAAAATAAATGAAGTTTATTTAAGATTTATTACTTTTGCAATCTATTCTTTATAAATATTTTCCATAAAATATTGACTATGTTTTGAGCAGGAAAGCAACAATCCACTTAATTCCAAGGATGGAGAACAACCTATCGAAATTCATGCTTCGAATCCTGGTAATGAATGTATTCATATGCTACAATTTAAAATATTGCATTGCAAATGGTGAATATTATTTGTAATTTTTCATGTTTCAACCACAGAGCATGTAGAGGGTCATACTATACAAGATGATCCTAGACAGGAATATGAAGTATATGATGTGGCCACATCAGGTAAAAAACACCTCTGTAATGTTTTTTTAATTAAATACTTGTCATTAGAATAACAAAATATATCAATGTAACATTTTTACATTATTGCAGCAAATCCTAGCCCCTTGTAGCAGCATCCACGTCATGATTGCTCTACTAGGAAGACAGTACGACAAGTTGAAGATGCCACAAGAACTAAATTACAAGTTGCAAAATATGAGTTGCTTGTTGATTTTGTCAAAAGAAAAAAACCTATAAATAAATGACTGAAGAAACACTATGTATACTTATTTTTGATACTATAATGTCATGCATTATCTTTTTCCTACAGAATGAATGAGTAGATTAATGAATGTTACATTTTAATGAATGAATGGTAAATGTTTATTTATGATGAAATCCACATGTTTGCACATAAAAAAAATTTCAAGTACATGCATTGGGTATGGGGAATTGAGAGTGATGTGAGGGGGGGGGAGGTTCCATAAGAGCTTCCACCTTCACGTGGTTGGCCATGTTCAGTATAGAATATTAAATTATTCTTGAAACAAAGAGGAGCTCAATGAGGTATTTATACCTGCCATCAATGAAGTAGCTTCAGTACCTATCATAAGTGAGTTCACACTCTTATTATCACAAGATCAACTAGGTTTCAACCCATCAAACCCTTCACACATGCAAGTGCTCATATCAAGTACACTAGGGTTTCACCATCAAACAACCACTCCTAGGTTCACCAACCGAAATATTTGGTCTTCAAAACAGCAAGAAGGAAATTTCATCCCAATAAGCTCCCCCTAGCTATAAGAAATCAATTCCAACCAAAGTTGTTCGCTTCGTCATTCGTATCATAGAAGTAAACAACCAATTACATCATCACATCACGTTCCCAAGAAAGGCATCTCTCCAAACTCCAGAAATCATGGCATCACATCAATCTCCAAGTCCTCCAAACAAAGCATCTCACCATGCTCAAAGTCTTCGCATTAGTGCTCTTGTATTCCTTAGGGTTTACTAGACACTATGACGGGGAAGACAATAGGTCCATTTATCACCACTAAAACCTACCCTATACAATATATAGTCTTTCCAAAACTGGATAAAGTTTCCCATACTAGAGATTACATGATTATGATGCCTAAAGTTTCCCATACTAGAAAATATTTTGTGAACATGTTAAAGGAATCATGCCTTCAACGGCTCAAAAATCATCTACATTTTTCATTCTCAAAGATACTGATGCACCTAGAGAAATCAGTCATCCATGACATGGAGACTGAATTTGGCACAGGTCGGTCTATAAGACAAAAAAATAAAGGTCTCAAAATTGCAAGTGATTCCATTGCAACCAAACAAAGAAGATAAAAAAATCATGATCGAGCAAATGCTAAAAAAAGGATAATTGATGTAAGTCTTAAAGTATGGAAAGAACTTGTAAAAGCATATGAGAATTCAGATGCATGGAGGAAGTCCGAAGAGGAGAGTACCCAGGTAATTAAATTTGCTCATAAAAATTATTAAATGATTTTTATGTTTTATTTGTACATAGTTAAATTGATTTGGTATATGTTTCAAGACAAGGCCTCCAAGGCTAGGCTTTCCAAACTTCATGACACGCATCACAGTGGCCATAAAGGTCTACAGGCCTAGATCTATACTTTTGTAAGTATATTTAATTTGTGAAATGATATATTTTTAATTCCTAGAAAAAAGTAAATGATTGCATAATAATTAGTTAACTAGTCGATGTGTCATGTGTTTTATAGGAGGAGAAACATGGCCGACATCCAACATCATTTGAAAAAAAAATTACAAACCAAAAAGTGGAACGACTTTGTAATCTGGATGGAGAACGACGTATCAATATTTGACTAATAAATCTTGTTGATACATTTTACTACATTGCTCATTATTTCTTTGGGAATCTATAATATTAGGTGGTTTATCACATTTGTTAGAGTTTAACTTAGGCACACTACACCCTCCCAAATATAGAATAGGTTGTCCCAAGTCATACCTTTCTTCATCCCATCCATAACCAATAAGAAATTGAATGGCACATCAGTTCCATCCCTTTGTGGCTCCATATGTTTAATAGTAGACTTAGAACCAATTGTATTATATGAGCCACTAGAAATTTCATGAAGGAGTCAAGGACCAAGGTTGGATATGAAAATACCACACCTTTTAGGGCTAGAGTTGTAGGTGCTTCCAATATGTTGGTTTGATTTGTGGTTCCAATTCCTTTAGTTTTTCTTTGACTGACTATTTTGGTGGTAACCTCTATTAATGCTACCCAATATTCTATTAGCATGATGGTTTCCTTTTTGAATGCTGATCGAAATAGTGTTTGTCTTGATCACTTATTCTATGCCATCCAATATGCCAAAGGTGTTGCATGAATTTTGTCAGCCCAACCTTATCTCTTCATGTCACAATTTTTCATGGGAATAGAAACCAAGACTTTGTCTTTGCTTCTAGATTATCCATTGGCCCTTGGGTATTAAGTACTACTCTTCATATTAATGATTTGGGAAATTTTCATCAAACCAATGACAATATTCCCTATTTAATTAGTCCCTTGGTTGGAAGTGATTTGTATTGGACATCTGAACCTACAAAGCACATTCTAAAAAAAACTTAGTTGTTTCTTTATATGGGCCCACTCAAATGTATGGGGCCTTTACCCACTTAGTGTACATGGTCCTCATTACAATGATATATTGAAATTATGTTTGCTTTGATGACACAAAAATGTTGATAAAGTCAATTTCCCAATGCTCAAAAGGATACATTGGAAGGATTAGGTGGAGTTCATTATAAATCCAAATAAAAATGTGTGTGTTTTCCTTCTAGCACCATGCACATCTCTTGAGTCATTTGAAAGAATCTATGAATTGTGCCAGCCACCAAAGTCCCAAATACAATATATATGTGACATTATAGTGGTGGGGAAATGTCCTCCAACATTGCATGTATGGGATTCTACTATCAAATACTCCATCTCATATGATGTTACACATTTATGAAGAGTACCATCTATTCCAATTCAATATCATAATTATGTGACCAATTTGAACCTTAGCACTTTTGCACTAGGATTCACCATTGGACTTTTGTTACATCTTACTGTGTCTTGCCATGCTTAAATATATGAAGTATATCATTTAGATACCCCAAGGTGATGTGAACCTCAAAAACATTAGCATTGAGGAAGTCACCCTCCCAGGTCTTATCCAATTCACCACTATTAATTCATGATAGTTGATTGGGTCCATCATGGGCCCTATTCAATTTTACAAACATGTGAAAGTCACACTTAGGGCTTGGTGATCCACATCAAAAGTTATACAAATTGGACAACAAGTAATGTCATTTTTTTGCAATTTATAAACCAAAACTAATGCTTCCCACTAAGTTGTGTTGTAATTGTGCTCTCTTCATTGTAGTTTTCTACTAGTTGGGTTGATTGTGTTTTCGAGAATGATTGTAGTCGATCATGCATAGAAAAAGACATTGTTACATACTCAAATATTTGTTAGTGCTTGAGGTGATATTATCGAAGGTATCCATGGAATCCATATATATGACCCTTATACATTGTTACAATCCAATATTTGACCCTTATACAGTCCATGTCGAAGGTAGCCATGGAATCCATATAAATTCAGGTAACACCTTTGGTGTCAACTTCAGTATGTCATTAGTGACAGTTTGGAATTTGTGAATTGATGGATAGGTTGGCTGAAATTAATTTGTGACATTAATGGACTTCATATCATTCATTAGACACACAAAATATTTAGATCAGACCAACCATAAAACAACATTGAAGGGTTTGGAAGCAACTTTTGAGATGACAAATTTGGATCTTCTTCACTATGGTCTTGGTTTGGAGGTATGGAATAAGGGAGATAGTATGTTTATATCTTACACAAAAATATGCAAGAGGATTCTTTAATAAATTTCAAATCACTAATTGGAAACCATAAACAACACTATAAGAGACTAGGTTGAAGCTATCTATAGAGGACGATAGATTTTACCTCATGCATAAACTAGTAGGAAGTTTAATAGATCTGAATTAAACCATACCTAAGATTAGTTTTTTGCAAAGCCCCATTTCTAATTTCATGACTTCGTCGAGAGATATGCATTGGAAAGATGCAAAGAGGATATTGAGGTATGTGTGGGGAATTGTTGATTTTGGTGTAGAATGGGTTAGGAATGACAATTTCAGTTTGATAGTTTCCTTAGATTGATACTAGGTAGGATCATTAGATAACAAAAAAATACTTCAAAATATGTATTTAGGTTGGGATCAAGTGAAATTTTGTGCACAAGCAAGAAGCAGATGACAATTTCACTTTCATCTAGAGGCAGAGTACAACATTCTTGTAGCCATTGCATGTGAGGTAGTGTGGGAGAGGAAGATACTGAAGTATATAGGGATTCAACAAAATGGAGTGACTCAAAGATGAAGTATGTGGAGATTCATCACCACTTCATTTCCCACGAGAAGGTCCAAACTACAAAGTGTAGAGATAGAACTTCTTTATTTTCCTATTCAGGACCTTATATTTTCCTTCTTAGGATTATGTCATCAATGTATTAACCAAGCCCTTTTTCCAAAATTAATTTTCAAAGTTTTAAGACAAGTTTGGTGCAAATAGTTACAAGTTGGTCATAAAGGGGGGGTGTTATAATGTAATGACTATCATTAACATTGTAAATAAGTAAAGTTAGAGTCCTAGGTAAAAAGTAAAAGTAAAAGTAAAAGTAACTTAGGTTGAGTTAAGTTAATGAAGGTGAAAATCTAATTATGTCATTAAGGGGTTAAGGCATACTCTCACAAGTTGTGGGAGTTATGTTCCCTATGTCCAAAAGGTGTACCTTTATTTATAATGAAATATCATCTTACATCGTGCATAATTCTCGCTTCATTATTGTTTTATTATTTAATGTAGATTGTTGATAATCTTTGCTCTTAATTCCCTCATTCACCTTGACAAGTTGAGGGTTCTCTTTATAAATAGATATATGGATTTATGATCAAATTTGACCAGTTCCTTGGCCATCCTCTAGGATGGATCCTTAATATGGTGTGTATGTATTGTTGATTGTGTTGGGACCTTAAAATTTAGTAATCAAATTTGACTTGATCATTGATCAAAGTTGACCAAGTCATCAATGTTCCAACGATCGGGTCCACAAGAGCGTCTTGCACCCAAACTCTATTTTTAATGTCACGTCACCCTTTGTGCTTCATCGTTCTTTTCCAATGACAAGTAACACTCAACACACATGCATGTGCTTTCTACTTCCCCACACTTTTTACTATCTTCAACATGCCCATATTTTTCATTACAATTTATAATGTTGAATTTGTGCCCAAGCCTCCTTAAGAAATTTTCTATCCTTTTATTGTTGTTGTTGCTAACTTACTCTTTCTAGTATTCTTGATGAGCATGATAGTTTTTTTCTTTTTCTATATAATTAATGAGATTACCATTACAATTCTAGTATATTGGTGGCTATGACTAGTATTTCATTGTTGTTTTTGTTGTGCTTTTTGCTGTAAGAATTCAAGTACCCACTATCAAAATTGTTGCTGTTAGTTTCACATTTTATATTAGTTATAAGGTTTTCCAAATTGTTGTTGTGAGTTTCTATAAGTTATTAAATCATATTTATTGTGGGATTCATGGTAATCCATCATTTATTAGTGCATTTTATACCATATTTAGTGGCGATTTGATTGATCATAAAATTGAAGTAGGCCTTGAAGCAAGCAAGTAAGTAGGGTATGTAATTGATTAACTCCACCTTAGTATAGTGTGTAAGATCTCAAGGAGGAGAGAGAAAAAGTGGAAAAGAAGCGAGTGATAATAATGTAGGTTAAAGGAAGAGACAGTTTAGGAAGTAATTACTTGTACCCCTTCCCCTAGATAGATCCCACTTTGTTCAAGACTTGAATGACTCATAAGTATTCTAATCCTTCATTAAGTGATCTAATCTAAAATTTTGACATGTATCATTATAGGGAGAAAGAAAGAAATTATATCAATGTCCACCAATCAATAAAACAAGTTAATGGTCCTCAAAAGACAACAAACAATAACAATATTAAAAGGATTACTTAAAGCATATCCAACCTAAGGAAACTACAAAATGGCAGTTTACCATAAAAAGTTATATCCTCAGCTGGGAATATATATATATATATTTAAATTCCTCAATACTGTCGAATATCCGACGACAACACAACTCAGCTCTGATAATGTTGCTATACAAATGATGGTGAAGTCATTGGATATTTGTCTAGGGATCCATATCCTATTTGAGTACCACCCAACAATAATACGACAAGGATTCTAGACCTCTGACAGAAAATGTCGTCGGATTTTGTTGTGAGCCTATGGTCCAAAATTGTCAGTTATTCGACAATCGGGGAGGGATTGTTTGTCGGATATCCGACAACGACTTTGTTTGTTAATCGACCACCCTTATGTCGGATATTCGACATATTTTTTTTGGTTATTCGACATTCTGGTATGTAAACCTTGTCGAATATTCGATGATAGAATTGTTGGTTATTCGACTTATTGATTAAAATAAATGCATATGTTATTTGACAAGTTGTTGTTGTATATACGACGACTGGTTGTGTCTGTCGGATATCCGACAATGTTTTACCAACGTTTAAAAAAAACTACTTTGTCGGATATTAGACGGAGTGTTGTCGAAATTCAGACAAATATGCCATCAGATTTTGGGTTCAAATTTGCCCATGACAACTAGAGAGAATATTTTATTAAAATATATACCTGACTTCTTCACATAGCATTTTTATACCAAGCGAGCTTTGTAACATTCTGACAACCCATCATTGTTTTCTTTACATTATCATCCACTTATTGCCAACAACTTTTCTTTCTGGTGGGAGATCCACAAGTTCTCACGTTTCATTCTTGTGTAATGCTCTCATTTCTCCATCCATGGATTTCCTCTATTTATATGCATTCTCAAATTCTATAGCTTCCTAAAATGAACTAGGTTCACCATCATCAATTAACAAAGAAAAAAAAGATTGAAAATTAGGAGAATACCTTTCTATACATCTCTTTGGATGTGTAGATATTCTAAGTTATGGTTGATGAGCTTGTTGTTTGACTCCATGCTAATCAGAATATTCATTTTCATCTTCACTCATTTTTACTTCAACTGGTACAATCTAAGGTGTCTATTGTACCTCCTTCCTTTGCATGGATTTTTCATTAAAAATAACATATCAACTAACAATTATCCTACAGTCAGTAGGATCCCACAATCTATACACTTTATTTTATTATCATAACTGAGAAAAAACACATTTCCTTGACTTTGGGTCAAGCTTGGACCTCTTTTCTTTAGGTACATGGGAAAATGGATCACAACCAAAAATACACAAATGAGAATAATTAATTGGCTTACCATACCAAACCTCCTATGAAATATTTCCATACAATGCATCTATAGGTGATCTATTAATTAGATATGCAGTTGTATTAATAGATTTTGTTCATAATAAATCATCCAAAATAGATGCATTGAGCATGCTTCTTGCACATTTCATGACTATGTGATTCATCCGCTCAACCACACCATTTTGTTGTGGTATGTATGCAACATCCTTCTGGTGCTTAATTTTTTCATGCATACAAACTTTATCAAATTCCTTGGAGCAATATTCTCCTCCATTATTGTTATTAGTCAAAATGGCACTTCTCCGTCCGTGACTACATTTCCTTGTCAGTCACACAAAAGGACCTTATGGATGGAAGAGCCTATTTGATCATAGATGCTTTGGACTATACTTTGCAATATTCTCCTAAACAATAACTATTTTTTGTGACATATTCTGAGACATAACTGCGACTCTCCAATCAGCAAACTCGTGGGTTAACCGCGACAGTCTGTATTGACAACCCGTGGGTATCACACTAAAAGTTGCACCTGCCTGTTGCTAGGTACTATACTCGCGACTCACTCACTATTTTTCAAGAGACACACTCACGGGTATCTCTAAATCACGAGAAATAATATTAAAAGATGATTAGAGATTAGTTAAGGGGAGTTATTCTAACTACCATAACCTCCCCAACCAATTCCTTTCCGAGTCTATCCTCGTAGCCTTGCTATAAATACAAGGGGAAGGCCTTGAGAAAGGGAGAACCAATTTCGATAAGGAAATGCTAGAGAAAATTCCATTGAAGGAAGAGGAGCATAAACCCAGGGTCAGGTTTCAAAGGTGTCAGTTGTAGAGCAGGTTTAGTTGGTTTCCTTTAATGCTAATAATATAGATATTTTCCTTCCCATAAATATTTCTCCATTGTATGAATTTACGTCTTTGAATCTCTCATATCCTTTAATATATGAGTTTCGTGTTTAAGCATTCATTTATATTTGGTCAAAATATTTGAGAAGGGTATGTGTTTTATTGCAGGTGATCTATCTGGAGCAGTGGAGCAGGGGATTGAAGTTTGAAATCTTGGATCAAATGTCGGTTATTTAGGTATTCTTTTTTACTTTACATCTTAGTTCTTTCCATTGAAAGAGTATTGCATGATGCACCTGTTTGCTATCCTATTTCTGTAACTCATTTACATGTATGTTGGTGATCTCTTGAATTCCCTATCATAGGTAGTTTTACCGCACAATAGAACTGGTGACTCCACTGGGGAGTTCGTATTGTTGCTATAGGAATCCTAACATGTTTTTCTTCAGTTTTATTGTTCCTATTGATTTCTGGAAGAGTTAGTAGGGTGCATGTATCCCTCTTAGTCACTCAAACTTGGTTTTCTTTTATTTTTCTTTGATTTTTTGAAATTTATCAAGGCATACCTGCGAAATGTATATAATTACAGTCGCGGATTTTACCATGTACCTGCAAGTTGTTTACTTGCGAACCCACGGGCCACCCGCGTGGGGCTTGCATTGATAGTCGCGAATTTTTTCCTGAGTTTTTGGTTTTTGTGCTAGGGTTTGAGTTTGAGGTTCGTCCTTGGTTGATGAAAATCTTCTTTGTCAATTTTTAGATCTTTTGTACTTGTTTGAGGGTTTACACTAAGTTTTTCTTTGCTTTTTATAAGGTTTATTTGGTTTCTTTGGTTTGCTTGTTGGACATACCTAGGTCTTTCAAATCCATTTTTTGTTTGGTTGATGCTTGGATTTTTCCTTTTATGATTACTGGTTTTTGGAGGGGCAACCTGGTATCTTCTTTGATTCTATAATTTTTCCTTCATGTCAATTCATTACATAGTGTCTTTTAACCAAGCTTAGTTACTTCTTGCTTCTTGGAAGAACCTTTTGGGTTTGTTATCTTCATATTATGTTGAGAGTAGGATGTTGAGTTTGATAGATCTAAGTACAGTCATTTACACTTTCATTTTTATAATGTTCTTGTCTTGTTTATGATTACTTTCCATTTCTTTCGTTATAGAGGAAAAACTAAAGAGCAAGTACTATATTTAAGCAAGAGCATTTCTTTTTCTAGATTTTAGTTGTATATGTTAACTTTTGGAAAAGTAAAAAAACATTTTAATTAGTTTTACGTTTGCCTTGCAAGTTTTTAATTTTGAAAGATAAGCAAAGAAATTGAAAAAAAAAGGATTTGCATTTCATACACTTTCTCTTTTAAAGTTGTAACCATCATGCACACATTTCACTCATTTTTGAGTAATTAAAAGCCTTAAAAAGAATCTTTAAATGAAAATTTATTAGTAAATTTTCTTTTTAGGGAACACAAATCAACTAGCTTCGGCTAGGGTTTTGGATTAGATCATCTTAAACTATCTAGAACCATTTTGAACTCAAAATCATAGTGAACTATCTTTAGGTAAATCCACCTTTATGGAAGGTGTGTCGGGAAGCTCCACTCAAACCAGAGTTAAGCACGAGGTTGTGTGAGGTTGATTAGTTGGGGATAGCCCCCCACTTCTCAATCGAGCATCTACCAGGAATGATAGGCGTACGGGGATCCACTAGTACCTTGTGTGCTTTTGGATTTCGGGCTTATTTACCTTTCCCATGCGTGTTAGTTCGACCTGTGACTGTCCCCCTGGACTATTTTCACATTGATGGTAGCCTTAGTATCTTGACCACTAGGACTCTACACAGGTGACAAAGGAAGTCTATTTCCATTGTACCTTGGATAGACGTGGGACGAAATCCCTTGCAATTATTTGGGAGGGAGGTTGGTGATTCAAATGCTTGCACCCAAAGACTCTATATTGTGGACCCCGAGTAACTGTACTTCGTTAATCCACTGGATTGTTCTGGGCTCTAATTAGCCCAGACGTCCCTTTGGTAGACTATCTGTTTGCTTGGTCTAGATCACTATAGGAAATTTTGTAGTGGTGTGTGGTGTGTTTATTGTTGTTCTAGCAGCCACGAGGTTTAACACTTAGAATATAGTTTGTTGCAAGTGTGGAGGACCAACCTCCTCGTAGGTCTAGAAGGTTGAGAAACCTTCCTCCACTCACCGTGGAGCCTCCACCTCCACCTCAACAACGAAGAACTGATTCAAGAGGTTCTTTTGAACTAATTGGTACAACTGAAATTCATAGGGAACCCCAAATTATTTCTCAAATTCCATCGATCCCATAGATCATCGAGGTTGAAGATCTTCCAACATAATATTTTGCAAGACCCTTCAACCCTCCACTAATTGGACTAGATGACCCTTTGTTAGAAAGAGTTGTATCTTTAGGAATACCTGACTCTTAGTGCATATAGATTTACACCTGGACTTAATATGGATAATACAGGAGATGTATTGGGAGTTCCACATACTCCCACATTGACTATAAAATCTGTAGGTTTGTCTCCTTCACAAATTAACACCCTGGTACCAAGCTCTTTGAATATTTTTTCTTCTCCGGACACTTCTTTTAGTTTCAATGTTGTACCTTCAGGGACATCTAGTACTCAGTCTGCACTGACATCTTCTCCTTTTGGGTCCACCATTGGTTCATTCAATATTCCTTTTTCAGGGATACCTACAGTACCATATACATCTTCCCCTTTCATCCAACAGTTCCAGGATAATCCCAGCTCAGATCCTTTCAATCAAGGTTTTCCTTGGCATGGAGGGAATATTGCTCCTTATGCACCATTTGTGGGCTCAATTCCTACCCCTTATATTGTACAAATGCTGAGTTTCAATCCCTTCACAGCATTCAATGTACATTCTACAAATGTTCAAACTTCCAATGTACCTATCAGTACTACTCTCTTTTCACTTTTTGGTGGAGGAGGTAGTAATACTTATACTCACACTCCATTTGGAAGCACCTATACTCATCCACAATGGAATGGGACACTCATCAATGCCCTCTAATGGATGAAGCCCATAATTTCTTAAGTCAAAAGAAACTAGCAGTCCTAAAGGATCCTTTCCCCAAAGGACAAACTCCAGCTTCTGGCAGCTCCAATACTAGGAGTGCCCCCATGGAGACCTAACATGAAATCTTACCATTGTTTGAAATTCAGTTAGCGGAAAAAGTAGTCTCAGTAGAGGTGGAAGTTGTAGATGCTTCTCTCGATTATAATTTGTTGATGGGAAGAATTTGGACGTATGCAATGAAAGCCATTCCTTCGTCCATGGGTTTGGATCATCCTTGGGAACATATGCATCACAGATCCTACTTTCTTCTGGATCTGAACAAAATTGAGAATGGAGAGTTTTCTTTGAGACCTAGTGGAAATGTTGACTTGTCTACTACACCTTTAATGAAACAGAGAATTTTCGTTGAAGGTAATATGGAAAATATTTCAACAACTATCCCAATCAATATTTCCATCAAACCTAATGTCGGGGAAAATATTTTCATTGGAGAAAATTGTTCTTCGCAAGAGATCAGTTTGTACACCAATCTATTTAAATAATTTCACGATGTTTTTTCCTGGTCATATGAGGAGATTCCAAGCATCGACCCGTCTATTTTCGAATGCATTATTACAACATATCCTAATGTGAAACCAGTTCGGCAAAATCTTCATCCGGTTAACCCTAGGAAAGTTGCGGCCATCAAGGCTGAGGTTGAAAAGCTCCTCAAGGCCGGCTTCATTTATCCCATCGACATGACAGAATGGGTATCTTACCTAGTCCTGGTTGATAAAAAGAAAGGTACTATCTGCGTCTACATAGATTTTAGGGACCTCAAAAAATATTTTCCAAAATAAAACTATCCCACACCATTTATTGACCAAATCATCGATGCGTGTGCAGGCCATGAAATTTTTTCTTTCATGGATGGTTTTTCGAGAAACAATCAAATTCAAATTAAACCTAAAGACCAACATAAAACGGATTTTATTTGTCCCTAGGGTACCTTTTCCTATAGGAAAATGCCTTTCGGATTGAAAAATGTTGGAGCTACTTTCCAGCGAGCTATGAACTTTGATATCCATGATATCAAGCATGTGGTTGAACCTTATTTGGATGATCTACCTGCACGATCTCGAAAGAGAAGAGATCATCCTGATCACTTACGGCTCATGTTTGAGTGATGCAGATACTAAAAGATTCAGTTAAACAATAATAAATGTGTATTTTGCATCGAGTCTTGACGATTACTTGGTTTCATCTTTTCTAATCGATGGATTATGGTCGATCCTTTGAAAGTTGAGGCTATTATAAAACTGTCTCCTCCTCGTACTATCCCACAGCTTCAAATTTACAAGGCACGTCTAATTTTCTTAGACGCTTTATTATTAACTATACTAAGATCACTAGAGTCTTCACACGGTTGCTTAAACAAGATACCCATTTTTTCTGGGATGAGGCTACAAAAAACTCATTTGATGCTTTGAAAAAGGAACTCTTGTCAACCCCCTTGTTGAGCTCGCTAGATTACTCTCAGGATTTTCTTTTATATCTTGCCACATCAATCTCTACTATTGGTATAGTCTTGGTTCAGGAAGATGAAAAAATCCAAGAGAACGTCATTTATTATCTTTCTCGCGCGCTTTTAACTCCTAAACTTAAGTACTCTCACGTCAATAAATTGGCATTGGACGTCGTGTATGCCATTCAGAGATTGTGTCACTACATTTTATTGCGAACCACCATAGTTATATCATATGTTAATACCTTTCAATATGTTTTAACCCGATGTATCATCAGGGGAAAATTCAACAAATGGATTGTCATTTTGCAAGAATTTAATCTTACCTTTCAATATGCTAAGTCAAAAAATTATTTGGTGTTCACGGAACTAATATATGAGTTTCCTAGTGACGTATCACGCGATGAAGAAGATTTGTCATTACCTGATGAACATATATTCCTCATTGCAACCTCTGATCCATGGTATGGGGAAATTTTAATATATCTCCAGAATTTGAAGTGTCCACCAACTTTATCTAGAAATGAACGACGAAAGCTTAAGCTTCATGCTAAGAACTACCTCATTATTTTTGATACGTTATATAGACATGGGGTAGATTCAATATTATGTCATTGTTTGTCTTTGAATGAAGCCGAATTAGTATTGTATGATGCCCACATTGGAGCTTGTGGGGGTTATATTTCGCGGTTGGGAACAACCCAGAAAATATTGCGTGATGGGTATATTTGGCCCACCATCTTTAAAGATTGTGTGGAAGCCATGAAACACTGTCACCCATGTCAGTTTTTCACAAAGAAAATGCGAGCACATCCGGCTCCTCTTCACCTTGTGATCGCAGTTGGTCCCTTCACTAAATGGGGGATTGATTATATGACATGCAACCCAGTTTCTACTGGTGGAAATCAATATATCATTGTTGTCATCGAATACTTCACCAAGTGGGCTGAGGCAATGCCTACTGTGAAAGCAGATAGAGAAAATGCAGCATATTTTGTGTTCAATAAAATTATCGCTAGGTTCGACATACCTAAAGAAATTGTCATCAACCACGGTAGACATTTCCAAAACTACATGATGTCCAATTTGAACACTATGCTAGGTTTTCGACAAGAACACTCATCTCTGTTTGATCCACGAGAGAATGGTCAAGTTGAAGCGGTCAACAAAACTTTTAAAAATATTCTTCAATGTACCGTTAATTCCAATAAGTCAAATTGGCACATCATGTTGTATCCGACTCTTTGGGCGTATCGTTTTAATATCAAGACTACTACTAGTTTTTCACCTTTTCAACTCGTTCACGAGTTGGAGGCATTCACACCGATTGAATGAGAGAATCCATCAGTGAAGTTGGCTATCCAACTATTACCCGAAACTTCTTCTTTAGAAGAATGATTGCTTCATTTAGAACATTTGGACAAACAACGTCATGATGCACTCACAGTGAATGAAGCTCACAAGAACTTATTCAAACATCAATATGATAAGTCTATTAAACCTAGAGTGTTCTTTGAAGGAGACCTTGTTTTGGTTTACGATCAAGGCAAGGATCCATTGAGGACAGGAGAATTAAAATCTATGTGGCTTAGACCCTATATCATTTCTAAGGTCTTGAATAAAGGTGCATATGAGTTGATGGATTATGATGGTTTCAAGTTGCCTGAGCCTAGAAATGGGATCTACTTGAAAAATTATTACACCTAGGCAGTTATGCTTTTTCTTGTACTATAGATGTACATTTTTTGGAGAGTTAGTTCTTTTTAGAATTTTCTTATGTGTCTTCTGATTTGTGTTTTCAGATGACCACCAAGTGTTTCCTAGGATTTGTTGATGGCACAAGTCGTCATACTCGTAACTTGGCTTCTGCTACTTGGGTAATCTATTCAACCACAATCCGACTTGTTTCCTAGGGAGGTGCTTGTTTGGGACCTACAACAAACAACATAGCTGAGTATAGCACAGTTATCGAACTTCTATGAGATGTTATTTATCATGGAATTTCATGTTTGGAGGTACGTCTCGATTCGCAGTTAGTCTTACTTCAATTAGAAGGTGAGTATAGAGATAGGGATCCTTCTTTTCTACGTCAGTTTTTGCGAGTTAGATTACTTGAGAGACATTTTGATTACATTTCATATCAACATTTCAAGAAATCACGATACATTAGCTTATGCATATGCAAATTATATACTTGATTGGCATTTGTATCATGCACAATAAAATCAACCATTGACACACATAAGACAAACATGTATATAAACTGATATTGTATATATCAATAAGGTCCAAAAATATATGATTTTGAGTCAACATCTTTCAAAATATAACAATATACAAGCGGGAATAATATCCTCAAAAATAAAGTGTCACTCTCTCTATGGAGAGGTGGGAGCCTCGTCCTTCTCTGCTACGGCCTCCCTAAAATAGATGACTAACCTGGCTACTTTCCTAAGCATCCAGATCCATGCAGGGGGCACTCCCACCACATGTTCTTGCATATCTAGCGGCATCCACTCAATCCTGTATGTAGGAATATCATGATTCAATTTACTCATCTTTCCCTCAATACTCCTCAGCATGGCATCAGCGCCACCTAGCTCGGTCAGTTGTACATATACTCTAGGATGCCCATCAGGTCTCAATGGTCCCACATCAGCATAATTTTTTATGTTGTTAATAATCATACTCATCCAATAAAAATCATATATACAAAAATATTTAAAAAATAAATAACTTTTAAAAACTCAATTTTGGTACCAATGTCTCCCCGGGCTTCCCCTAGAGGTAACATGATCTTGGGATCTCCCCAAAATTCCATGCCGGCATAAGGGAACTGCTCGAAGGCTGGCACCTGACGGCTCCACTACCCAAGATAGTCATTGTTAGAGTATGATGCACTAGTCTCACCACCCCCCTAATGAAGGAAGATGTCACCCCATCTAGTCATCAATGGCTCACAGGGGTTCAATGCTGGTAGAGCCATCCCAGGACTAAGGGATGGGACTCTCTCTCGAATAAGGTACAGAGTATCCTACTATATCTGAAGTTCTTCTTCTTCCCTTTTTTTCATTCTATCAGCTGGTGTTTCATGTTTACTACCAAACCAGAGCACCAATCGAATATAATGTTGTGCATACATGCTACGCCTATCTGCATGTAGTGATGTGATGCCAAGTGTTGTGTTGCACTTCCCCTGATCCTGTCTATAGTACTCAAGATCAATTTCAATTGGAATCTTTCTATTTGACCAATGGGAACTTGACTAGCACTATTTTCAGTCCCCGCTACACAGTAAGTGTTTATGTAATCCTGTATGGATTGGGAACCAATCCCTTTGAATGTCCCTTTGAGGTTTACAACCTCACCTCGGTAGGATAACCCAATTATGAAGTATATGTCATCAACGGTGATCTCTAGCATCTCCCATTGGATATTAAACATACCATGATTGGCATCCCAATACTGCATGAGCATTTGGAGGAGGTGCGTTTGCGCTCGCATGTTTGTGGTGCGAAAAAAATTGAGGAGTCCACACCTCCTTAATGCATTCAAAGTGAGTGGATCCCACAAAACTATCCTGTCCATAGCTTCATCTTCCCTCTCTCTCTAGGTCAGCACCATCCTGTATAGAAAAAATACATGTTTCCATTAGTTGTGAAGTTTTTACTTTTTGAACTGCGCCACCCGCAGGTTTACTTCTTCAACAGAGGCAAGTACCCATGAATTTCTTTTAAGTAAAACCGTGCATTTTTCACGTGCCCGCGGATTTTAAAAATCCAAACTCGCGAGTATGAATCCCTAAATTTAAAACTTGCTTAAAAACTTCAAAAAAGAACTAAAAATATTAAATAATGGTTCAAATTTACAAAGCATGGAGAGATGGGTTACCTGCAAGTGATGGAGTTTGATTTTGCTTCTTGGATTGACCGCAATCGACATTTGAAGTAAGAGGTTTTTCTCCTTTTTCTCCAATGGTAAAATGGTAAATGTGGGTTATATTTTGAATTTGCTACTATTTATTAAAATCTTTTTAAATGTTTACCCATTCTCTATAGTTTCAAATTCCCTTTTTGTCAATTTTATTAATCCTAAGGACTTTTTTAAGTTGTTTTGATCAGGTAAGAGTACAAGAAAGCCCTTTTCTCACTATTACATTCGTACTGGTGTTTTATACAAGGTTTGTTTTCTTATGACTTGTCACTTAGCTCAATACTTTGAATCTATTTTTTCATTTAATGTCATTTGGGCCTCCTTTGTTCACCTTGAACTGCCATTTTTGCTATCCATTGTCGTTGATTCTTTCTAAAGTCCGCATGTCACTTCATATTTTTGAGAACTTATACATCATTTTTTCTTTTTTTTTTTGTAACTAGGGGAATCGGTAACTGGGAAGGGGCTCGTACTCACGTGACATGGGGTCCAAAGATCCAACCACGTCCACTACCACTATACCCTAGGTGCACCCAAACAACCCGCAAGCATGGGGCACGGGTAAGCCAAGGTGATTTGAACTCGCGACCTCCATTTACAACATTTCCTTCATATCAAGCAAATCGTCAGTTGAGCTACACCCCTGCAAGCTATACATCATTTTTTTCTATTAATATTAAGTTTCCCATCCTTATGAAGTGTTTTCGTGTTCTTGTTAGACTTTTTCAAAAATTAACAAGATTACCGAGCATACTTGTCTTGTTCAGACTCGTTAAAGGAATTGAACAGACATCCACTTAGGTATAAGTTTACCCCTTTTCCGGATCTTTGTGGATTATTTGCGAAAAAGGTAAACTTTGGTCTTCTCGACTAGAAGAGTCCTCTCTCGCATACTTCTACACGTTTTTGGATGAGGAGGCTAAATTTACAAAAAAGTACACTTTGGAGTTCTTGTTTAAGTTTTTTCAGACTCCCTAAATATGAAAACATCAGTGAGCATATACGAAATCGGGCTCGATATTAAAATCCATGAGTAGGTGTATGGAGTTCTTGTTTAAGTTTTTCAGACTCCTTAAATATGAAAACACCAGCGAGCACAGACAGATCCAGGCTCGATATTAAAATACATGGATCAGTGTTTTATCTTGTACTATTCTATCTCTTCTTCAAACTCGTTAAAACATGAAGAAGGTCATGATTTTCCCTCCCATGGACTCGTTAAATTACACATGGTTGGACCTATATCAATCATTCTTCTCCCTCCTCTTCGAGCTTGTTTTAAAAATGAAGATGGATTATTGAGTTTACTTTCTTAGAATCATTAAAATTTTACAAGAGAGACAATGTCGAGTTTTCTTTTCAACCTTTTCATGCTCGTTAAAAAAAGAAAATACATTTAAAAAAAAAGAGGGAAGGGAAATTTCTATTATTCATTCATTATTTGGCCGACAGTCTTAACCATCCTTGAACACAACACTTTCATGAGTCAATGGGTCTTAGTTTTGGCTTTAGGATTTAACCTGATTCCATATTTGTGTCCTCCTCCAATTGGTTACTCTTCTGATCATATGGATAGTTTGTTATGTCTCCTACATAGAAAACTGATATCATGTTTCTTTTCATTCCAAAGCTACCTAATATACTTACTTATGGTGTTCAATGTTCAAGGATTACCGTTGTGTCAACCTTTCTGCAATTCATCTTGACTCCTCATGTCGTCCACCCCTTATCTTAGTCTTGTTTCAACTCAATCTCTCAGTGTTCCTCATGTGAGATGATGAAGTATACCTTACTTCCTTCCTTCTCACGGGTCTCTTCCAATCAACATCAACACATTTTCCTCTGGGAAGTAGACTTAGAGTTCCTGGTTAGTACCTAGAGGTTTGTAGTCATTAGTGGTAGATTATCTTGCTTTTAAGTTATGTGAATACATCAATGTCCCTTACATGACAGATTCTTCAAGTGTTCGACCTCAAGAACTCTTATTCACACTTGTAAGAATGTACTAGGTACCTTGGACCCCATTTTCATTATTGGTAGTTTGTTAACGGTTCTCATCATTGACCCATAATCAAATTAAATCCTCCCTATTCGACTTCAACTCCTTTATTCACATGGTTTATGGTTTGTACTATCGATTATTTTTTTGAATACCTTGGGTTTGTGATACAGTTCATTTATTATCACCCAAGCTGCGCAAGACTTGAGCTCTATATATATTGGCTCCTCATGAGACATAGATCTAGTTTGTTGCTATGGATATGTTATCCTTTTGAAATGGATCCACATTTGTATTTCAATGGCCATGCTATATGCATCCTTTTAGTTATGTATTGGAGATCATGTTCTAACATTCTGAACATCTCTTAATATCAAGATTGTAATTGCCTGCTGACGTTGTTTCTGTTTCAGGTACTGTTTGAGACCTTGTTCCTATGGTTTTTATTCTCCTCCACTTCTTGGTTTGTAATTTATTTTGGCCATCATCTTTCCCTCTGACCTCATACATTAATGGGGCATTTGTTATCAGTCAAAATGGCACTTCTCCATCCGTGACTACATTGCCTTATCAGTCACACAAAAGGACCTTATGGATGGAAGAGCCTATTTGATCATAGATTCTTTGTCCTAGACTTTGAAATATTATCCTAAACAATAACTATTTTTTGTTTCATATTCTGAGACACAACCGCAACTCACCTATCAGCAAAATCGCGGGTTAACTGCGACATTCTGTATTGACAACCCGCGGGTATCACCCTAAATGTTGTACCCGCCCGTTGCTGGGCACTATACTCGCGACTCACTCACTAGTTATCAAGAGACACACTCACGGGTATCTCTAAATCACAAGAAAAAATATTAAAATATGATTAGGGATTAGTTAAGGGAAGTTATTCTAACTACCCTAACCTCCCCAACCAATTCCTTTCTAATTCTATCCTCACAGCCTTGCATAAATACAAGGGGAGGGCCTTGAGAAAGGGAGAACCAATTTTGATAAGGAAATGCTGGAGAAAATTCCACTAAAGGAAGAGGAGCATAAACCCAAGGTCAGGTTTCAAAGGTGCCAGTTGTAGAGCAGGTTTAGTTGGTTTCCTTTAATGCTAATAATATAGAGATTTTCCTTCCCATAAATATTTGTCCATTGTATGAATTTATGTCTTTGAATCTTTCATATCCTTTAATATATGAGTTTCTTGTTTAAGCATTCATTTATATTTGGTCAAAATATTTGAGAAGGGTATGTGTTTTATTGCAGGTGATCTATCTGGAGCAGCGGAGTAGGGGATTGAATTTTGAAATCTTGGATCAAACGTCGGTTATTCAGGTAGTCTTTTTTACTTTACATCTTAGTTCTTTCCATTTAAAGAGTATTGCATGTTGCGCCTATTTGCTATCCTATTTCTATAACGCATTTACACGTATGTTGGTGATCTCTTGAATTCCCTGTCATAGGTAGTTTTACCGCATAACAATTATAATATCTTAGACATAAAATATAATTTCTCAAACTTTCTTTGCTCATACCTTGAACTCTTTAAATTTATCAGAGGCTTCTCCCTTATTTTTTATAAAATAAAACCCACACTCTTCAACAATAATCATCTATAAAAGTTAGAAAATATCTACCACCATTTATGGATAGGGTGGTGATTGGTCCAAATACATCAAAATGAATAAGTTGCAAAAAATCAGAACTTTTACCCAATCTTGTAGTAAATTGAACTCTCTTCTGTTTACCAAAAATAGAATGCTCACACAAGTCTAAATCACAAGACTTAATCCCATAAATCATAACTCTGTCATGCATATTTTTCAAACATTTTACACTCATATGTCCAAGTTGTTGATGCCACGACATTGTTGCATCCAGAACATCCTAGAGTCTGTTATTGTTGCATGATTTGTCACTATATCACCGCATAAATGATATAGGGTCCCATAAGATTCTCCACTTTCTACCATGAGAGCTCCTTTGGTAATTTGGCATCAATTGTCACCAAAGGTAGTAGACTACCCCAGCTTATCCATCATCTTGATTGAGAGCATATTCTTTCGTATATATGGCATTGCATGTCATACATCACACAGCTTCCTTTCTCTGCCATAATCCAACTCGATATTAATGTCCCCTCTTCCCACAATTTCTAAAGGATGATCATTACCCAAGTAGACCATTCCACCACTATAGGGCTGGTATTTGGAAAACCAATCTCTATGTGGAGACATGTGAAAAATGCACTTGAGTCCAAAACCCAAGCATTTAATAAAGATACGTTGTTACTGAGACAGAAATCCTCACATGTTGTCTCTTCTGAACCTACTGTACTAACTTCAGTTGATGGTTGATCTGGATTTTCATCCTTCTTATCTCCTAGTTTTCCACAATTCCAACACCTCCCTTTCTTGCATCCTCTAGGCTTGGATATGGATTGTGATCTCCCTTTTGTATCCCTTTCACTAGATCACACTTTCACAGATAGGTCTTCACTAGTAGAGGGATCTAGAGACGATTTTTTCCTCAACTCTTCTCCCAATAAAGCAGCTACCACATCATCAAATTTCATAGTTCTTGATGATGAGTTGGTGGTGGTCACCACCATATGATCCCATGTATCATGGAGGAAACAATCTAAAATGATCGCGGTGTCCTCATCCTCAACCTTTACACTAATCGAGAACAGTTTTCTCATTAGGGTATTAAACTTATTCAGATGATCTACCACAATTGAACCCTCCTTCATCCTTATATGAAAAAATTGTTTTATCGAGAAAACCTTATTTGTTGTCGATTTAGTCTCATACAACTTCCCAAGTTTCTCCCAAAGGGATTATGCGGCTTTTTCTTCAATAACACTGAACAAGACAAATTTTGCTAGGAAAAGGTGAATTGTAGAAACCACCTTTCTGTTGAGATTTATTTAGTCCTCATTTGTCATGTTGCTAGGTTTTTTCGCAACCCCTTTCAAGGCTAGGGATTGGTCATTTTAAGCCAAAAAATCCTCCACCTTCAACTTCCATAGGGAGAAATTATTTATGTCAAACTTCTCAATCTTGAACTTGGTTAAACCTTCTATCATTGTTGCAGCTCCCACTTGCAGAAAACCCTATGCCTACAAGTTTTCGGGCTCTAATACCAAATGTTAGTAAAATATATTAAAAAACATAAGAAAACAAAAATAACAATAGAACACTAGATTTACATGGAAACCCTGCTCTACGTAGGTAAAACCAAATGGTAATGGAAGCTTCAATATTTTATTATTACTTGGAAAAAACTTACAATGCTTTATTCTATCTCTCTTACATTACAATGTTGGGTGTCATTCACCTTTTGTACAAATCATGGGAGGGTTCCAAAAGGAACCAAAATATACTAGAAGGGTCTATAAATTTTTACCTCGGAGGCTCAAACTCTCAAAGAGTAGGATCCCACCCTTGCACCCCTAGATGGGGGGACTATTATTCCCCCATCTAACCCCCCCCCCCTCGTCGTGTCTGACACATACTTGCAGTGCGTGAGCCTATTCAAGATCTCTACATGAAGGATATTGACTTCATCTCATAACATCTTCTTTGACACATACCTGGTGGTATCTCGACTTGAGATCCAACTTGGTGAAGTACTTGGCATGATGCAATTGTTCTAACAAATCATCCATCCTATGAAAAGGGATATTTTTATTTAATAAACCTAAATGGTTATTATAATTGTTAATTAATTTATTATTTTACTATTTAGTCATTAATAGGTTAATTAATTATTAGTTATTATACGGCATTTCTATTTATAAATAGACATGTATATCTCCCTATCAACCATATTTAAACATGGCTCACTATCTCTGTAAAATTAATCAATCTATTATTCAAAAATATATATTTATCAATTAAAATTCCATCATGTAAGGTTTTACCTTACAAGTGGTATCAGAGCGTTGGTTCGCTCAAGCTCTCATTTTCTTGGCGTTTTCTTCTCAACATTTCCTCCACATCTCCAGTTCCATTCCCTTCTTCACCGCATCTCTTCACTTCATATCCACTCATCACCCACGCTCCATCGCTTCCATATTCCTTCATCTTATTCTTCACTCCTCCACTCCACAACCCACACCCTACATCTCACTCTCCCATTTGCTTATGCACTCATCATCCCCATCTCTCAGCCGCAACCCACTTCTCTTTGCGCCTGCTCCTCCTCCACACCGCTGCTCATCTAACCATCAGCTACCCATTCACCCCCACTTCTCCTCCAATTTCCTGCATCCTCCTCCACAACCCACACCCCTCTTCTATGCCTTAACTCTCCTGCAAAGTCTCCACAGCCCACACCCCTCTCCCTTCTTGCATTAGTTCCTCTCACTTGCCTTTCACTTCTACAATCTTCATCCCCCATTCTCCCCACTCCTACTCTACGCTCCCTCCACAAAACATCCCTTCCATCCTACTGCACTCCCACACGGCCTCCTCCCACCTGCGACCTCCCTCCTTTCACCTTACATCCATCCCATTCACTTCCCTTCAATCCACCTGCACCCTACCTCTACGCTACTCTGTCCTCTCCACATCATTCCCCCCACAACACCATCTCTATAGCTCATCCCCCACCCACATCCACCGACACCATACACATTTCATCCACCAAACACGACTCACCCATCTCCACACACCAACCCTATACTACAAGAATTTCCACACTCCACTCCAAAGACACTCCACTCCAGTCCACTCGGCCATCACCAATCCACACTACTAGCGCTCCCTTGCTTCTACCTTCATCCAACCTTCCTCCATTCCACATATTCGCTCACCACCTGCATTTCTCAATCCCTCCTCGCCTTTCTACCGACACCTCTCAACACCCCCCCACCACGATGTTGATCCCTCACACCTGTGCCCTCGCTGCTCCACTCTCCCTTACAGTCTCCATCTCCTTCCCTATATCTTCTCCATAGGGTTTTGAAACCCTACATACATTCTCCAAATATATATATATATATATATATATATATATATATATATATATATAATATTAAAAATAATAATAATACTATTATAAAATACTATTATAATTTTAATGGTTAAAATTTTACAAATAAATTCCGAGGCTAGAAAAAAAAATCTTTTTGGGATCACCATGTTTCCCAATGTTAATAATATCATTGTTACCCCATTCCACAAACCTAAAAGAGATGAAAGAATTGAAGTCGAAGACATAAAAAGAAGCCAGACTAAAGAAATAAAAAGCACAGAGGTTGAAGCAAAAATATCGGATATCAACGTGGCATCGCAAGTTCTTCATGAAGACATTAAAAAATTAGTTTAAGAAATGAAAATGTTGATAATACAATGGGGAGAAGAAGAATCTAAGAAGCATGTGGACAAAGAACCACAAGAGGTACATGATTCCTATTCCTAAAGTGAGTCAAAGGGAAAAGAAGCAGTTACGCCATCTGAACTCTCAAGCAAGGAAGAGCAAGAAGAAACATTAAATGATATTGATAAAGGCCAGCTCAAGATTGCTCCTGCACCTATGTCAGAACAAAAAGCACATACATTGACACCTTACATTCCCCCTCACAAAAGGTCTGGGGCATCAGACGTAATAAAGGATAAGAACCACCATTCAAAATACAAGACAAAAAAAGCAATGCCTGGCCATAATCATACACATATGCCATAAATTTGTTGCAGCTTCATACAAGGAACGGAAATTAATCGCATAAATCATCCAGCCTACACAACCATAAAATCAATGAAAATGGCTTGTGAAACGCTATAACAAAGTCAAATTGGAAACCGTGCTCGAAATCCAAACCAAAGCCAAGGACATAATAAAGAATATGATAATAAGGACAATGAAACAAAAGATATAGTGGACGAGGATAAAGTCCTGAGTATGGAAGATCAAGATGAACCTGAAGAAAAATCAGCTGAGAATAACAATGACAAAGAGATAGATGCATCGGATATTGCCAATCAAGATGTTAATATCAATTGTAAAGAAACTAACGATCTCATAGATTGTAATAATGTAGCACCAAATACTAATGTATACGAAGTTGGTGTTAATGACAATTATGAAAGATTTAAAGTTGTAGAAGGGTACAACGATGAAAATAAAAGCAATAAAGATGATCCTAATCATGATAATGTAGAAGAAGAAAACCCAAAAGATTCTATGACACGTGAAGAGATAAACATTTTACAGGGTGTCACACCTTAATATGTTCCAGATTCTCTAGATCAAATGGTTCCCAAGAAACAACTGGAGACAAGATCATCAAATAAAGACAAGGAAAGAAATCATTTGAAAAATCTCAATCAATCCAAATTAATGAAACAAAAACATTAAAGGACACTTCAAACTTAAAAGTACATGAAAAAACTACAAATGAAGACACCTTAACCAATCAGATTGAATTAGGTAAGTTTTTAGTAGTTTCCACTATAGATAAGAAGACCATGACAAATATAACTGAAGATCCAACCTTGTTTGAAGATCCAATGATCAACACTAAGGAAGCTAGATGTCAAATAGAAATAAGTGTTATACCAAAGCATGTAGAAATATCGAAGATCAACATGTCGATGAAAGTCCTTCATGTAAACATCATATTGAAAGCTCAGAAGAATACCCTCTATAATCATTATGTTTTTATCTACATAATCATATGCATGAAGAGATTTTAATGGAAATGTGACCGAATGTTTCAAGAACTACTAAATCGTGGTACTGTTATCCGAAGCAAGTTGTTAAAGAAGGGTTGTATGTCATCAAGCTTGAAAGCCTCTCTTGTTGCAGTTAATTGTGCAGAATCCAAGATTCGTGGTTGAATCTTTTCAAGGTAGGATGACTTGTAATAAACCTAAATAGTTTACTATTTAGTCATTAATAGGTTAATTAATTATTAATTATTATAAAACGTGCCTATTTATAAATAGACATGTCTATTTCCCTATCATCCATATTTAAACATGGCTCACTATCTCTGTAAATTAATCAATCTATTATTCAAAAATATATATTTATCAATTAAAATTCCATCATGTAAGGTTTTACCTTACAATTATTAAGTGTAATCTTGATCAAATATATATAGTCGATACACATCCACCAAGTACCATATTTATTGGGTACGATGATGATAGGTGGCCCACAAGGTGAGGTGCTTGGTCGAATCACCCTATGCACCAACAACTATTGCAATTGCTTCTTCACTTAATTTTATTCTAGAACAGACTGTCTATATAGCCCAATATTTGATAATGGGGAGCCATGCAACAACTGTATCTCATGCTCTACTTCCCTCTTAGGTGGTATCTCTTTAGGCTCCTAGAAGACTCCTCTATATGCGTGTAGTAAGTCCTCTAACTTTTTTTTCTCTTTGGTACATCCCTCCATGGATTACTTTACTTTTATTGATTCATCACCTAACTGATTCTCTCGTAAGAAAATAAAAACATTGTTGGAACATAATTCCCATCTAGACCTTGGTTAATAATC
Source organism: Larix kaempferi (assembly GCA_027924585.1). NCBI lineage: Eukaryota > Viridiplantae > Streptophyta > Pinopsida > Pinales > Pinaceae > Larix > Larix kaempferi. The sequence continues at coordinate 1,938,361 of BSBM01000445.1, forward strand.
CTTGCATAAGGTTCCAAGTGTTTAACGTAAGTTGTTCCATGGTTTGGATTCAATAGTGCCTAGTCTAGGGGGTGTGTCCACATATTAGAGTAGTGGTTTGTCATTATAGCCAAGTTTGTCCACAAGTGTGCCCATTTCCTTATCCTGGGTATTCAAAGGTTCCCTATTTAATGCATTTAATGAGGCAAGCACACCACTTCCCTGTTTTATGGGATAAGGTTGGACCAAGGGCGCTTATGCACTAGAAATGGTCAAATTGCTCATTAATGGCCACTACCAAATCCCTAAACCACCTAATTCACCCTCATAATGATTCCATCCACATTTATTGACTTTCCTAACTTCCTCATGGTCCTCATAGGTTCATTGGACCTCATTATGGCCCAATACAAGAGTTACACTTAGCACAATGTCATAGATTGGGGGAATTACTCCACTAAGCCTAGCATTAATGTGAGCTACTAAAATCACCATAAGTCTCTCAATTTTGACTACTGGGAGAATCTATATATTGTAAACATGTTGCTGAACAATAATGCAATGGAAGATCAATCCACATGAGTGTTTTCTCTTGTGTTCTATTTAATATTTTCTTCATATTTCTTCTATTTTCCTGTCAATATTTGATAAATTCTAAGTGAAGATTGCTCTAGTAATCTAGATCCACCTGTGACACATATATAATTTGACATGGTATCAAAGCTTCATAGGGGATCCTAGTCTTACTTCCAAAATGGATTTCCAAGTGTGTGTTTTGCAGGTGCCTACAACAACTTCATTATGGATTCAAAAGTTGTTCCTCTCCTCTCTCCATCCAACTATTCTGAGTGGAAAGAAAAGATGTGTGCATATATCAAGAGAAAATTTATCTTTTATGTGTCCATTGGTGCTATGAGAGAGCCATATTCTTATGAAGAGAAGTGTGATTGGATCAATGACTGTGATAGAGCGTATGGAACTATGTGCCTAGATATACCTCCTAGAATTCATTATCTTATTGATTCTGTTGAGTATCCATTTGAGCTTTGGAGAAATCTAGATAAAGCTCTTGGCATGCAGAAAGAAGATATTAGCTATATGGAGAGAAAGCAAATGGAAACCTCCTCGTGTGTTCTTCCTCCAAAGGTCTCGGCCTCATGCATTTCTCAAGAACTTGTTCAAATTGAAGAAGAAGAAGAAGATATAGATTCAGCAAATGATCCAGCTCAACTTTATTCCTCTGTGACTTACTCTGTTTTCCAAGAAGTTGTTTTTCATTAATATAATATACAAGTTGTTGCCATCAATATTGTTGAATATATGTCTCTCCATTCCACTTCTTTCTCCTCTATGTATTCTATTACGAAAGTTGAAGATGGGTTGCTGATTGGTGATCATAGTGAGCCTTCTCTAGAAGAAGTTTATTCTTCATATGAGAGTATTGGTTCAAACGATGGTCAAGGAGAATTTTTGAAGTCAAGTGAAGATCTATCATTGCTTCACACTCTTTTGCTTCCTATGTATTCCTACACCATGGCTAGCAGAATTTATTCAAGTTCATTTGAAGATGGAGAAGCCTTAGCCATCACATTGGAAAAATTGGGACTCTTTTTCCTCTTTCTTGGAGTTGATTACAACTCTCATGGTTTAAAGGTGATGCTTCAGAACCCTTATGATTCGCTTGGGGTCACTTATTCTCAAGCATATCAAGTCTCTTTTGGACCTGGAACCCTGGTTGGTTCGAATATCAAGTATGAAGAGTAGCCTTCACTCTACTATCAGTGTTACTTAGTTGTTCTACATGGCTTAAGTTTCCATAATGCAGTTGTACATGTACGTGATCTAGTTGAGCACATTCCTATTCTTGCCAAGAAGAAGGTTCCTCCAGACATATGAACAAGTTCACACCTACTTATGTTTTGGAGTAGTTTATTTTTGGTGTCTTTCATGTCCATTTTAGATGGAGTATTTTCCCCATGTGGTTTTGCCTCTTTCCTCACTTACATGGAATAATAATGTAAAGGGTGACCATAAGACTTTCTTGCTTGGACCCTCATAATAATTTTCATTGCTCATAACCATTTTGTCTTAAGGGGGGGTGTTGGAACATAATTACCATCTAGACATTGGTTAATAATCCTTACATAAGGTTCCAAGTGTTTAATGTAAGTTGTTCCATGGTTTGGATTCAATAGTGCCTATTCTAGCGGGTTTGTCCACATATTAGACTAGTGGTTTGTCATTATAGCCAAGTTTGTCCACAAGTGTTCCCATTTCCTTATTCTGGGGATTCAAAGGTGCCCTATTTAATGCATTTAATGAGGCAGGCACACCACTTCCCTGTTTTATGGAATATATGAACATTGTGATGGCATGAGTGGTCAATATTAATGGTGTCCCATGAGTGGTGGAGAAAATAGTGGAGTGGAGGTGGCCTAGGATTGGCTAAACTTGCCAAAAAGAGGCAAAATGACCACATTCAATGCATGTGCACACCCTAGTCAAAGCCAAACCCATAAATTAAGGGATGAGGCGCACCATAGTGGGATAGTGGCCATAAATGAGATGCCTTATGCATTGATTGACTGAATGTGGGCACCAATATGAGTGGAGCTAGTCAAAATGTGTCTAACAACCTTAGGAAAACATATTAACCATGCTTGAACCAACAGTTATTAATAAAATCATGATATGAATATGGTCCTAGGTGGTAATAATGCTATAACACTTTTCCTCAATGAAAAATGGGATACCATTTGTACTCTATTGGATTTGGATCCACTTAAATGGGGCAAATTTAATCAAATGGATGTGAATTTTTTTTCTTGAATGGAGACTTAAAAGAGAATGTCTTCGTGTCTTAGTCATAAGTTTTTTTTGTAAAGGGACAAAAAAAAGGTATGCAAACTCATCAAGTATTTGTATGGCATGAAACATGTACCTCGTGCATGGTATGAAACACTTGTGAAAATCCTCACAACAGATCTAAGAGATGATGTATACCTCATAAGAGTAATTATGATTAAACAGGAAAATAGAAGAAGAGTGAACAATACAGTATAATGAGCAACATAATAATATGGTACAGTAGAACTCAGATAGAAGCAATAATACTTCACACACACTAATTAATTAATCACAATATGGACAAATAAATAGTACAATGGTAGAGAGGATTCGAATGCCTAAGGTGGAAATTCGAATTAGCCTCTCAAAGTGATCATAAGATCAATAGAGTGTCATCGGAGCACAACTAGGTGTCCTCATGATCATTGGAGCACAACTGGAAGTCTTCATCATCATCAGTGGAGTCATAACTATCATAGGGGTGAGATCAAAACTATCATATGCATAAGAAATTATCCCAAGTAGTAATTGCTTAGAATCTAGATTAGATCCAAGACTTCAATCATGGTTTCTTGAGATCTCCTTTGAGCCATGAGAGGTGAGATCAAAACCAGTAATTGCATGAGAATTTATCCCAAGCAAATGGCAATGGCCATAATCTTCAATAACCTTCTGAAAGCATGAATTAATGATCATATAGTAGTATAAAAGAGATGATTGCTTGAGAGAAGAGAATGCATTACCTCTAATAGCTTATTTTACCTCCGAAATAATCATGTGATCATGATGCAAACCAACAAACTCTAGTGCAAGAGAGGATTTAGGACCTTTTGCAATATCTAAAGTGTGAGCTGGCACAGAAAGAGAAGAAAGTTTGAGCATGAGTGGAGAATCTGCAAGTTCTTTGTCAACAACTTCAATATGAGATGATACTAGTTCATGATCTGAGAGACCATTAAGGGGAGCGAATGCATCCCTTTGCTTGCTTTCGAATGGGTTTGGACCAATCCCTTCATTTTTTCTGCCAAAATTTTCATCCAGGTGAGCCCATAACTCTTTTGGAGTCCATAACTCTCTTGGAGTTTCAACACCATCATGGTATTCGAAATGAAATCTCAGGTATTTAGGCAAAGAAAGCATCATTGCTCCAAAGGCTCCATCACCTTTATTTAACCAATCAATCTTCTCTTTAGGGGATTCGAACTCTCTTTCAAAATAACAATCAAAGAGATCATGGCTCTTCAAATATGCTATCATTCTTGGTTTCCATTCATCATAGTTGAATGGAGAAAGAGGAGTAATTCCTGATGGATACATAGAAGTTGTAGAAGACCTGCAAAAACAATATAGAATAACTGCAACTGCAAGTGCTGCAAAAATGCAGAAACTGCTGCAACCGCTGCACTCGAAATCTTGGTAATAACCTACAAAAAACTCTCAAGAATGGAGATAAACAATACTCTCAACATGCTCTGATACCATGTGAAAATCCTCACAGCAGATCTAAGAGATGATGTATACCTCACAAGAGTAATTATGATTAAGCAGGAAAATAGAAGAAGAGTGAACAATACAGTATAATGAGCAACAGAATAATATGGTACAGTAGAACTCAGATAGAAGCAATAATACTTCACACATACTAATTAATTAATCACAATATGGACAAATAAATAGTACAATGGTAGAGAGGATTCGAATGCCTAAGGTGGCAATTCAATTAACCTCTCAGAGTGATCATAAGATCAATAGAGTGTCATCGGAGCACAACTAGGCGTCCTCATGATCATCGGAGCACAAATGGAAGTCTTCATCATCATCAGTGGAGTCATCAATGCTCAAGTAACTATCAACCATCAGTCAAACTGAGTCTGGTAGGTGTAACTGACTGTAACTGACTGTAACTAAGTGTAACTGAGTGTAACTATGTGTAACTGAGTATAAACTAAAGACAACTACTGGTAGGTGAAGAAGGGCGAGTTGCTTCCTAAAATCAAGGAAGAAGAGCGCATTAAGCAACTGGAGGGCTAAAACTGAATGGCGAGAAGCTCCTGGGGGATGGCTAACTAAGGGCTAGGTGCTGGACTGATGACTGGGATGCATGCAAACCCTAAAAGTGCATGCATGACTGAAAATGTAAATGATCAAAATACTGGTGGGACTAGGATGGAGTATAGGAATATCCTAACAACACTAACTAGGCACCTTCTAAAATTGAATTTCAAAGACTTTAACCTTGATTATGCAACTCAATTAGTTGTTAAGAACGTTGGAAGACCTATTGTGTATCTTTTAGTGTATGTAGATGATCTAGGGAACAATGAAAGCTACATTGCATCCATTAAGAAATAATTGAAGAAAGGATTTGAGATGACGGATTTGGAACATCTTCACTACTACTTTGGTATTGAAGTAACTCAAAATCCAAAGTATATATTCATCTCCCATTAGAATTAGTACATTGGAGAGTTCTTGAACAGGTTTGGCATGATAGAGTTTAACCCTATATCTACTCCAATGGAACATAATTTGAATCTCACATCAAAAGAATAAAATCAATTTGAGGATACAATCAAGTATAGACAACTAGTAGGGAGTCTTATCTAAATAACCATCACTAGATCATATATTTCATTTATTGTTGCGATCCTTTCGAGATTCATGCAAAAAACTTGTGAAGGACATTGGTCTGTTGCAAAGAGAGTTATAAGACACTTGAAGGGGACTCAATACCTTGGACTCAAATATTCTAAGGGGAATGACTTCAAACTAATTGTTATTCTGATTCAATCTTTGATAGCGATCAAGAGAATGGAGTTTCTACTTTAGGCTTCCTCATGAGTCTTGGATCAGCAGCTACCTCTTGGAGGTCACTCAAATAATATATTCTATTAGATTCCACAATAGAGGAATAATATTTGGTAGCAGTAGAAGGAACAAAGGATATTGTGTGGATTAGGAAGTTACTTGGATATTTGTAAGAGAAACAAGTGAAATCTACTCCTCTACTAGTTGAAAATATTTATGCAATCAACCTGGATAAGAATCCAATATTCCAAGATCGAACCAAGCACATCAATATAAAGTACCACCTGATGTAATTTGATGTACATGCCAAGACTATTCATTTGATAAATTGTTCCAGAGTGAGCAAGTTGCAAACATCTTCATCAAAGCTCTTGGAAGAGAAAAACTTGAGAAATTCAAAGATGCTTCGACTCACAAACACTAGGATTAAGGGGGGGGTATTTTTAGACCTAATCCTACATGATTATGGTTTCATGTACATAGTAGTTAGAATTTTTTTAGTTACAAAAGAATAAAATAAATATTCATCCACTATCACCTCTTAAAGATCAAGAGCAAGATTCAATCTTCATGTATAAATAGTTAATTCACACTAATATAATAACATCCATTATTGGAGTTATCCTAGGACTATTATGAAGTATGGATTACAAATTGGATTTTTTTCCATCATCATGTGTAGATCCAATATTCCATGTTTCTTTCTTAAAAAAGGTAATCAATGACAAGATCCCAATTTAGACTATTTTACTAGAAATTGGTGAAGAAGAGAAAGTCATACCCAAACCTAAAAAAATTCTTGAAACATGGATCAATTAACTATGGAATTTGGAAATTACTAAGTATCTCATCAAGTGAAAGAACCTGTCAATAGAAGACATGGCATGAGAAGATTATTTCTTGATGCAAAACCATCCATTGTTAATCAAGTGTTGAAAACAACACATGTTTGAAGAGGAGGGGGATGTTAAGCACTATATATTGCGACATTATATTCTATTATTATTAGTGTTGTTGTTATTAGTATCCCGTGGCATTAATTTTAATTGTAATTATACATTTGTCCCTTATATATACTGTTATCACTCAATATTTTCCTAGGTTGTGACAGGAAAGACCATGAGGTAATTGTTGCAAACCAATCTTTAGTGGATGGAAACTAGCCTTTCCAAACATAGAGAGGGATCTCTCTTTAGTGCTTCCAACAATGGGATATAGCTCGAATGGGATAGGATATTGGTAAAAGCGATGGCTAGACCTTCAAACAATGAATTAAAGGAATGTTTTCGTTTGGTTGGAGTTAAGAACAAGAGGACAGTTGGGCATGGAGTCAACATCGGTGGGTTTGATGTCACCGATGACAAGATTTAGACCACAATTGTAGAGGCAAGAGGAAAGGTAGATGGGGTTCTTTCAAGTCAAAATGATCAGTAGATGAACGCAGAAAAAGGGGACGAGTTCCATTACAAGGTCAGAGCATTTACAAATGAATTCTAACCTGCAACTTTAAGAGGAAAGAGGTGGAATACCTAGTCATATGCATCTGGAGCATGTTGGCATGAATTCCAGACCATGTAATCTTGATCTTTAGGAACTACAGAAGTAAACAATAAATGGAAATACAAAGCAATAACACATACATAGGAAATAACAAACATCATAACACACATCACAAGAATCTCATGATCCAGAATCGGGTCTTCTCATTGAATTAAGAGGCCGAATTCAAATACAGGTGCAGAGCAGTAATCTCTCTGAAACAAAAACTTCCAACCCTTTGGTCCTCTTCGAAACTCTCCTTTATAGGGTTACAAAGTATAAAAAATCCTAACTAACTCAGAACAAACTCAAACTAGTAATGATGAGGTCGTTTGAGCTAGGTTATAGGAATCAACAGCCTCTGATTCTGTCATGCGTTTCTGGCAATGCACCATTGGGCCACGGAAGCCACCTGCTCGTCCTTTGGATCAGGATGTTTTAGGTTGATTAGGACAGGTAACTGAAATAGGCCCCTTCGTCGTTCTCAAAAGCACCATTGTTCTGTGAAAATATTCATTCCCCATGGCTGCGATTTGTTCTGCAAAACTTCTTTTGGTCCACAATTTACTTTCCACAATCCACAATGCGGACTACAAGATTCAGAATCTCCATTTCGCGCCTTCTGAAAACCGCATTATGCAATCCGCAATGCAGGATGCGGGATTCAGAAACTCGATTTTATGCTTGCTGGAAAATTGTCTTTACACAATCTGCAGTCCACAATGTGGGATGAGGGATTCAGAAACTTGCTTTTTGCATTCCTGGAAAATGACCTTTCCACAATCTGCAATGTGGAATGCGGGATTCAAAAACTCACTTTTTCTCCCCCCTTTGGAAAATGGCCTTTCCGCAATCCGCAATCCGCAATGCGGAATGCGGGATTCAGAAACTTACTTTTTTTGCCCCTTTGGGAAAATGGCCTTTCCGCAATCCGTAATCCACATTGGCCTTTTTATATCCTCGGAAAATTTCCTTTCTGCAATGCGGGGTGCAGAACTCGGAAACCCGTTTGTGGAACGCATTTTCAACCGTCGATCTGATCCCGCCATTCAATCTTGGCTGTCGAACCTCATTTGGTTGCGGAATAAGCCCTTATGGCTAGTTTTTTCTATGAAAGAGCCCTATTGACTTGCTTTTCCTCATTTTATTACTACGGCTCAGTCATTTTGCTTGACACTTAGCTATTTTTTGGTTTCCTAACTCTTTATTTGGTGTAATCGGTCGATGGGTGACCTTGGGACTTTGGCGGGGGCTTTCATTTACCTTCCTTGGTGGAAACCATAATAGGTGTTAACAGCAGCTCCAACCGGGGATGTTATCCTCCCTGTGAGGTAGTAAGAACATGTAGACTAGTGGCCATTACTCCCCTCCTCTTTTTCCTTCTTCGTATCACAAAAACTAAAACATGACTAATGGAAAATAAAAAATGGCAATGTACAGTGGGGGTGGGTCGGCGGACTTGCTTTTTTACCTGAAATAATGCTTCAAGAACTGTCCATTGATGGATCCCTTGCGGACTGGTTCATCATCTTCGTCCTGCAGGAAGAAAGCATTATTCCCATGGTAGGCGGTGATTGTATAAGGTCCCTGCCAAAGGTTATCAAACTTTTGGGCCTGGTATTCTCTTCTAGCATCCCATTTTAATACCAGATCTCCCACTTGGAAATCATCTGCCTTGGTTTTTCTGTCAAACATCTTCTTGACCCGGTTCTGATCTTTCGTGGCTTCATCCTACACCCCTTCTCTAATTTCTTGTACTTCCACTAGCTAGTTAGTTCTCCTTAGTTCGGGGTTTGGCTCTTCTTCTTGCTCCTGCAACAATCTCATTGCGGTCCCTTTGAGGGAATCAGGGAATATTACCTCTGTTCCATATACTAATTTGAAAGGAGAAGTTTCGATGGATTTTTTAGAGGTGATCCTATCATCCCACAGGGAAAAGGTCAACTTGGTGTGCCAAGCCCTTTTATTTTCTTGCAGCAACTTCTTGATTATCCTCACCAGTATTTTGTTGGAGGATTCCGCCAATCCATTTCCTTGGAGATAGTAAGCAGTAGAATGGTCTAATTTAATGTGGAACTTGTCACAAAATTTGATCATCTTCTTGTATTTGAAAGCCTGTGCATTATCAATGATTATCTTAACAGGGCACCCAAACCTAGACATTATATTCTCCTCCAAAAACTTAATGATGACTGTATCTGTGGCCTGCTTGGTGGGTACTGCTTCGATCCATCTGGTTAAATAATCAGTGGCAGTCAATATCCACCTGTGTTGTCCAAAGGAGTTGGGGAAAATTTCGCCAATGAATTCAAGCCCCCACTGTTGGAAAGGGGCCTCTAGAGATATTGGTTTCAAAGGTAAGGACAAGAGCTTCATCTTTCCTTCAAAAAATTGGCATTCATGGTAGCTGGCTATTTCCTTATAAGCATCCTTGAACATAGTAGGCTAATAAAATCCTTCCCTGAGAATTTTGTTAACAGTGGCCTTCCAGTAATGATGTCCTCCATAGACACCTTTTTGAAACTCTTTCAATGTCACTTTGGCCTCATATTCCACTATGCAATTCAAGAGGACACATCCATGGTCTTTCCAATAAAGACAACCCCCCAATATGCAAAACTTCGCAGCCTTCATATTGGTGGATCTAGCTTTGCTTTTTCCCATCTCAGGGGGTGCTTGCAAGTTCTGCAAAACATAAACAACATCAGAATACCAAGGAGAGGATAGGAATTTGTCTGATACCTGAGGTAGTGGATCTTGTGAAGTTTCCTCTTGCATGTGTGACAGCAGGTTCATACTCATTAAATCCCAATTTGACTCAGCCATGAGTCTGGCTACCCCTCACCCTTTAATAAGCTTTGTAGGTTTGATCTTCAAGTCATATTCCAGTAGCGCAGCTATCCACTTTTCCCTTCTACCTTCTGGATTTGGTTGGGTCAATATATCTTTCACAGCAGCATTGGGAATATAAGCTACAACATGGGAATGTATCACATAAACCCTAAAATCCTTCAAAGTTTTGATCATGGCATAGGCTTGCTTCTCCATAATATTGTACTTGATCTTAGCATCTCTGAGAGCCCTACTAAAGAAATCTATGGGATGATCATCTCCTTCCTGATTTTTCTATAAAAGCACACCCGCTATGGAGTGCTCTGAGGCGAAAGAGAACATAATAAATTCCTTGTTGAAATATGGGCTGATCAGTACAAGTGCTTCAACAATTTCTCTTTTAATATTTTCAAACACTTTCCTAGCCTCGGCAGTCCACCTGACCCGAGTTTCTTTCATAAGCATGCAGGTGATCAGCCTCATGATTTTTGCAAAATTGGGGATAAATCTCCTTCTGAAATTCACTGTGCCTAGAAAAAAATGGATTTCCTTTTCACTCGTGGGGAGCTCAATTTTCTGTATTGCATCCATTATGTCTAGGCCAATTTTGATCCCATATTTAGATATTATGTGGCTTACCATCTTTCCCTCTTGCATGGAAAAATTTGACTTTTGGGGGTTCAAGGAGATTCCAAATTTTCTACAATTGATGAACACCTAGTGTAAATTCCTTAGATGTTTTGCATCAGATTTAGAGTATACAGTGATGTCATCCATGTAGGAAACCATAAATTTGTCTTTCTCCCCTGCAAAATCTATGTCCATAGCTCTTTGCAAGGTGGCTCCTGCATTCAACAGACCGAAGGGCATCTTAGCGTACATGAAGGTTCCCCAAGGCGTGGTGAAGGTTGTCTTGCTCTGGTCTTCTAGCTGCACCTTAATCTGATTGTACCCTGAAAATCAATCCAGCATGGACATTATTTCCACCCCTACAACCTTCTGCAAAATGTGATCCATTTTGGGCAGAGGGTTGTTGTCCTTTAGGGACACCTTGTTGAGATTTCTGAAGTCAATACATAGTCTAATTTCACCGTTCTTTTTCCTCACTAGGACTATGTTAGCCACCCATAGAAAACCTCAAAGAGATTATTATTTTGTCCTCATATAACCTCTTTACCTCTTTTTCTATCAGCGGGAGCAGCATGGGATTACTCCTTCTCAGCTTCTGCCTGAATGACTTCTCCCCTGTCTTGATTGGTACGGTATGTTGGATGACAGCCATGTCATATTCTTTCATATCTTTGTAGCACCATGAAAACACTTCAAAAAAATTTCTCATTAAGTCCATACACTCCTTTTTGGTACCCGGGGACAAAGACTTTGATAGTTTGAAAATCTTGGGCTCTTCATTGCTACCAATGTTACAGTCTTCTATTTCTTTTGGGTTTGGAGCCACCTTGTGATCCCTGGCCACATCATTTTCATCAAACAATCTTTCCAGTGGAACCAACCCTTTGGGTATGTAGTTTCTTTTTAGCTGCAAAACATATTTTCCTCCCAAAGCAGTTTTGAGCTCTGGCGGATAAGGCTCCCACTCCTCCACTTCACAGTCCTCTTGATCAATCTGGACATTGGAAAATTCTCCAGTCATATCCAGAAATTTCTTGATCTGCTGATCATCTTCAAATATTTTCCAATGTTTTGTATTTTCCAGGACATAGGGTCTATTCCTTATATTGATCATGTGAGTCCTAGCAGGATAGGTAGGGAGTTGAAACCTGCTAGCGGACCTGGCTAGAATGTCTGCTATTTCATTTTTCTCCCTAGGAATGAAAGAAATATGATGTTCTGTGAAGAAATTGCCAAACATATCCCACACATCATTTCTGTAAGCCCTCAACCTAGGGTGTTTCGCTTCATAGTTGTCTTTCACTTGTTGGATTATCAACTTTGCATCTCCATAGACCTTGATATTATTAGCTATTAGGCCTTTGAGTATGTTCAAGCCCAATAGCAGAGCTTCATATTATTCCACATTATTTGAACGGTTAAACATTAGTTTGGAAGTATGAAATCTGGCGCATGCATTCTCCTCATTTGGAGGGGTGATCCATATTCCTGCTCCATCTCCTTCTTTATTTACAGCTCCATCGAATCTCATGACCCAATGTTCTTCTTTTTGGAGGGTGACCGTGGCCTCTCTCTCCAACTGTGATTGCTCATTACTACCCTCTTCCATCGGTTTCCCATCATTCTTTATGCTGGTCAAGCTGTCAAGGCATTGTACCCCATTCCTACCATTAGTTTTATCATTTGGTTCAGGCAACTGGGAAAATTTGACACTTTCTTCCTCTGAACCTGGATCATAGCAAAGAATGGAGGAACCCACATCCATGTCTACGGAGAATATGGGGTGGTTATTAGGCATGTCCTTTTTTCTTACTACGTACGACAACCTATGTTCCTTGTACAGCCTTCTGCTTTCCTCAAAGACAGGATGGTATCATAAGACACGTCCATTTGCATGGTTCCCTTTAACTTGGCTATCCACGACCTAGACAACAACATCCCAAACTTAGGTGGAATATCAACCACTACCACATCCATGATCATATTCTTCTGAGGTATTTGAGTCAGTGAGACCACCGTGTCTTTAATAATCCCTACACATGGAACTCTTTTAGAATCAAAGGAGAACAGGTCTTTATAAGGTCTGGTGATTTCTAACCCTATATTCCCCACCACTGAACTTGGCATGAGGTTATGGGAGGCTCCTAAATCAAACATGGCATTGTGCAAGATATGGCCATGTATGTTGAGACTGATATAGAAAGGAGGGACATCGAATTCTAAAGCATTTTCAACATGGGGACCAAACAAAAGAGTGAATTTTTCATCATGCAGATTGAGAGTATCATGTTGCTTTCCTTCTCCACCATTTACTACTTTCAGAATATGGTCTTTGTATTCTTAGTTTTTGACCAACTCATTTAAGGGGATAGAGATTTTAATTTTAGATATTTCATTTTCCAAACTGAAAGCAGCATGGACCCTCTCATTGGTATTTATGTCACCTTCATCTCTCCATTCTGGACTCTTTTTAAGAGGTTCTTCCCCCTTCCTAGGAGTCTCCTTAGAGATCATACCTTTTGGGTCCTTTCTCTCGGAGATTTCTTTTCTTTGTGGCTGAGAAGAGGATGGATCAGCAACAACCTTTCCTCGGTCTACTGTTACTTTTCTACTTCTCAAATTATGCTATCTTTCGAACTCACAGATGGCGTTGTGGAGCCCTCTTTGGTATTGGCCAGATTCTGATTCACCTGGGACATCATCTGATTATAAGGAAGACCGGTCATGTTCATCTTTAGTCAAATAGAACTAGCGTTGGATCTGATCAAAGAGATGGATTTAGTCTTCAATAAGTTTATCTTCCTCTTCTTCATCTATGAAATTCTTATCAAAAGGTGGTCTGGTCGGATGATTCTCAAGGTTTCTAGGGTCTCTTGGCTCTCTAGGTCTTCCTTGTGGGGCAGGGGGCCTTCTAAGATTGTTATTTCGAGCTTGAGGCTCTGGGTTTTCTCTGGAAGGAGGCCTATTGTCAAGGGAGATCCTATCCACCAGTATCTCCATAGTTCTCATCATCTTCTCAAATTTGGCATCCATGGATTGTGATGTGGAGGGTCGCATTTCTTCATTGCATCTCCTTTTCTCAGCTTCAGTTATGTGCTTCATTTTTCCCTAGGCCATCAAGTTGACTTCCACTTCTAATGCATCTTTCAGCATATCAAGGAGGGTGGCAGATCTCCTTTCTCTTAGCATGAGAGCAAAGTCACTATCAAAACAGTTGGGAAAATTAAGCTTGGCTGCCCCCAATGTCCACAAGGATAGAATTGTACACCCTCATGAACCTGGCTGAGAATTCTTAGACAGTCTCAACATTTGTTTTCTTTGTGTTTTCATATTGAGTGAGAATCTGGAGAGGATTTTGCTTATCCTTCCATCTGGGTAGGAAAGCTTCTTCAAATCTTTCATAAGTGGCAATTCCTCTGTTCGGAAGGGCCTTAAACCATTTCTTCACTTCCCCTGCAAGGCTTTGGGAAAACAAACTCATCTTAACATCATCTTCATCCACCTCCTCTAGGTCTGTGAAATCATTGAACCGGTCTATATCTTGTTGTGCAGAAACTTTTCCCTCCCCATCGAATGTCATGAGGCACTGAGCGTAGCCCACAGGTAAGTCATCGAGATTGGTTGGGAGGGCTAGAGGAGCATATCAGGAAACCATGGCTCTTGGGTTTTTCTTAGGATTAGAGGGAGTTTTAGAAGTAGCGGGAAGAGTACTCAAGATGTGGGTATTTTGGCTAGTAGCTTTAGCAAAGGGAAACAGGCCACTAGTTTCTTCCCGGGCTTGTAAATTTTCCCACAAAGCACTCAGGAAATGGGTCTGGAATCCTCTATGGTCGAACAAGGCTTCTCTTAGATTAGTGTCAGACCTAGATATGAATGGGGAAGACCCAGTCCTTAAACTTGAAGGGACAGTTTCTATAGTATATGCCTCTTTTTTAGGTAAAGAAAAGGACCTAGTTAATGGAGAAATACCTGTTTGGATTTTCTTTGCTTTCTCAATGACCTTCTCCGGGTCCGAAGTAACCTTTGGTAGCTCGGGGTCTGGATGACTTCTGGTAAGTATCCTCCTGGGAGCCAAACTTCCTCCTAGGAGCTCATTGATTCGGAAGATGGACTCGCCACGAGAATAATACACGATCCTCTTAGCATCTGACTACTGTTCACCCTCAATAATCAGCTCTGATCTGATACAAATTTTTTGAAGTAAGCTCGATCTCTAGTGGAATCGCCTATTTGAAAGTTGGAGTCGCCAGGGAAAATGATACAACCTTGGAACCTCAGACTCTCTGTTTGCCCTCAGAGGTCTGATTTGATACTGTGAAAACCAAAGATTCTCCCCAGCGGAGTCGCCAGAATGTTATCACTCAAGATTTTTCTAGGTTGTGGCAGGAAAGACCATGAGGTAAATGTTGCAAACCAATATTTAGTGGATGTAAACTAGCCTTTCCAAACATAGAGGGATCTCTCTTTAGTGCTTCCAGCAACTGGATATAACTCGAATGGGATGGGACATTGGTAAAAGCGGTGGCTAGACCTTCAAACAATGAATTAAAGGAATGTTTTCGTTTGGTTGGAGTTAACAACAAGAGGAAATTTGGGCATGGAGTCAACTTCGGTGGGTTTACTATCACCGATGACAAGATTCATACCACAATTGCAGAGGCAAGAGGCCAGGTAGATGGGGTTCTTTCAAGTCGAAATGATCAATAGATAAAGGCATAAAAAGGGGCAAGTTCCATTACAAGGTTAGAAAATTTACAAATGAATTCTAACCTGCAACTTCAAGAGGAAAGAGGTGGAATACATAGTCATATGCATCTGGAGCATGTTGGCATGAATTCCAGACCATGTAATCTTGATCTTTAGGTACTACAAAAGTAAGCAATCAATGGAAATACAACGCACGAACACATACACGAGAAATAACATACATCACAGGAATCTCATGCTCTAGAATCGGGTCTTCTCATTGAATTAAGAGGCCTAATTCAAATATAGGCGTAAAGAAGTAATCTCTTTGAAACAAAAACTTCCAACCCTTTGGTCCTCTTCGGAACCTGCCTTTATAGGCTTACAAAGTATAAAAATATCCTAACTAAATCAGAACAAACTCGGACTGGTAATGATGAGGTTGTTCAAGCTGGGCTGCCAGAATCAATAGCCTTTGATTCTGTCACACGAGGAGGAAGAGAATCACTTGCGCTGGAAGTGCACCATTGGTCCACGGAAGCAACCTACTCGTCCTTCGAATCAGGCCATTTTAGGATGATTAGGATAGGTAACTGAAACAGGCCCCTTCGTCGTTCTCAAACGCACCATTGTTCTGTGAAAATATTCATTTCCCATGGCTACAATTTGTTCTGCAAAACTTCTTTTGGTCCGCAATTTCCTTTCCGCAATCCGCAATGCGGACTGCGGGATTTAGAATATCCATTTTGCGCCTTCTGAAAAATGACCTTTCCGCAATCCGCAATCCCCAATGTAGGATGCGGGATTCAGAAACTCAATTTTATGCTTGTTGGAAAATTGTCTTTTCGCAATCCACAATGCGGGATGCGGGATTCGGAAACTTGCTTTTTTCGTTCCTGGAAAATGACCTTTCTGCAATCTGTAATGCGGAATGCGGGATTCGAAAACTCACTTTTTCGCCCCCCTTGGAAAATGACCTTTCCACAATCTGCAATCTGCAATGCGGAATGCGGTATTCAAAAACTTACATTTTGCCCCTTTGGGAAAATGTCATTTCCGCAATCCGCAATGCTGATTGCGGAAATCGAAAACCCTGCTTTTTTATATCCTCAAAAAATTTCCTTTCCGCAATCAACAATGCAGGGTGCGGAACTCGGAAACCCATTTGTAGAACACATTTTCAACGACCGATATGATCCCACCATTCAATCTTGGCTGCCGAACCTCCTTTAGTTGCGGAAGAAGGCCTTATGGCTAGTTTTTTCTACGGAAGAGCCCTATTGCCTTGTTTTTTCTCATTTTCTTACTGTGGTTCAGTCATTTAGCTTGACACTTATCTATTTCTGGGTTTCCTGACTCTTTATTTGGTGTAACCGGTCGATGGGTGGCCTTGGGACTTTGGAGGGGGCTTTCCTTTACCTTCCCTGGTGGAAACCATAATATGTGTTAACATATACCAAGGAGACCTAGTTTTAGGGATGATCCGATCTCGTGCATGTGATATTTCATCAAATGAGGTTTTCCCCTCGAAGAGGTTTCACGTTTTTTCTCTTGATTTCATTCTCAAGATATGGAGTTACTTCTTCTTTCTATTTTTATGCATTTGGTGGAATTTGGTCCATAAAATTATCCTGCATAGGAGCCCATGTTAGCCCATTATAGGTATGCCTACAATGAGGGAATTGATGTTTGCAATTATAGGTATGCCAATGTTAGTCGATATGGTTTTGCTTGAATGGATGGAATGTGCATTAGTCCATGCAAAGTTGTTTCTTTTCTGAATCAATATTCGTTATTCTTGTAGATTGAGTAGTATTCTCTCACCCTAGCCCTATATTCAAATATATTGGATAATTGATCAGGAACATGGCCAATGGAAATAATAATGGTGTCAAATGAATGGAAAGACAAGATGCCTCTCTAGCATTCCTAATCTCATCAATTAAGTTTCTAATTTCATGTAAACATTAATTAATTTCTATGTATGGGTCTTGTCAAGGTAGTTAGGGATTAATCTTGGGTTCAAATGAGAGTTTAACTCAAATTTAAAGAGAGTTTAACTCAATTCTATTAGAATAGAAATTACATTTCAAAAACAAAGAATTATAAATACTATTGAAATTTGCATAATTTAACAAATACTAAAAAATAACATTAAAATAAAACTTACCTTGAAATGAGAAGTCCTCTATCAAAACCATTGAGTACAATGCCAATCTCCCTCATCCTTGGCCTCATCAAACCTAGATTGAATCAACAAAAAAAACATGAGTGCGAATAAGAGAAAAGATTGAGGAGAAGTTGTTGTGGGTAGGAGAAAATTAATAGAAAAGATTTGCAATCTTTTTTTTTTAATTTTTAGACAAATGTACATGCACACGTAAATAACCTGTGCTTTTAAAAGCATTTGCATGGGTTTTTTACATAGTATAAAATTTGTATGGAAACCAATTTGGAGGTGGTGAGCATGTGGACATTCAACAACGCATGTAACTTTTCAAATAAAAACACATGTGTGTTCGTAAAGTTTGTATACCTTCCTCAAATTTGCAACAAGTAGACATTCTTATTGTCACAATTTTGGGAACCAACTTATGCACCTATCCTAACATGTAATATGAAACATCTCATCGAGCTTCATGGAGCTTCTGGATAGCTTTTAGACTATTTTTTTCACTGCCTCGAATCTATGATTATGCATATACCTTCGTTAGTAGGGATTATTTTCTCTATGGCTATATGCTTAATTAGGTTACATTTCAATCTAGTACTAGTTTTAGTTGCATATTATTATACCTGGGTTATATAGCAATCGTTTAGTATGCTAGAGGGTTTGACTTTAATTAGATTATATATTTTTTCTAAAGTTTGGCTTGAGTTTTGTAAAATTCATATATTAAATTATTTTTTGTAAAATTTAAAATATTTTTTTATATTTTTTTAAAATATATTTTTTATTGGTTTATTTTAATGATTTGACTAATTTGCGTTGGTGTGCAATATAATTATCAGATTTAAAAAATCAATTAAAAATAATAATCATAAAAAAAATATCATTCTGCCACGTGTCCTCTAAATTAATATCAATTATGTTAAGTGTCCTCTATATTAATATCAATTTATCATTAATGTGGTTATTTCACATTAATGATAGTATCGGTGCATGAATTATACGGTCATTTACGGCAATAGTTTTATTTAATTTAGGGAAGGGAGTTGATCCTCGGCCTGTCGGCCTGTCCTTCAGAACTATCACCACCGAATGCCAAGGAAAAAGCTATTCATTAACTACAATAAACGAAGTGGGAGGTAGGGTTTACTTGCAACCGTAGAAGCCCTACTAGATCAACGGAGGAGATCACTGGGGAGACTTCACGTACCCCAAGCAAAACCATTGTATTAATTGCTACATCTGTACCATTGCCATGGAGGAGCTAGTTCACTTAAACCTCGAAGTACTTTACTTACAACTCATCACTAGTATTGTAACCCCACTATACTAATCACGTGCCTTAGCCACTTTGTTGGCCACGTTGGAATTCCACTGTCTCGACAGTAGTGAGTGTTTAATTGCCAAAACTTACACCAGTACCTGCCTGCAGGTCAAAATTTATTATGTTATCATTTCACATTTATTTCCTCTATGTATAGCGTTTGGTAATTCATGAAATTTGAATTGGTAACTGTATTATGGCACGTTAAGTGTCTTTAGTAGTGGTGCTAGGGTTTATATATTCTATTCTGGGTCACGAAGAATGGTACACTGCAACCATAATGTTATTGCATAGGAATTGTTTTTACATTACTACATTTTGCAATATGGGAATTGAATAAAAAAATAAACAATGAACTCATTTCATTTTTCAAGTTTCAACTTTGATCATATATCAAAGCAAAATATATCTATTATTTCTCTATATTTATGTTTTTTGAAAACATGTATTGTATGTTAAATAAAATTATTTTGGAGATGAGCTAGATGATAGTGTCCTATATCAACTACATGGATTAGGTGTGATTCTTTTCTGTTTTTAAGATTAAATGCAATGCGTGGATTAGGTGTGATTTTTTTCTGTTTTTTCAAGATTAAATTAAGTAGAGTTTTTGGTAATAGGTTTTCTTAATTTTTTTGTTTTTTTTTTTGTCTTATAACCAAGTAAAAAAATTTAAATATTAAAAATCTAAAATATGAAATGAATATATTAAAAATGAAAATGTTCCAAAATATGAAAAGAATATATAGTTTTTTTAATAGTTAAATTTTAATAAAATTAAATTTTTTAAATTAATATAGTTTTTTAATAGTTAAATCTAAACAAAGTTAAAAATTTTAAACTAAGATAGTTTTTTTAATAGTTAAATCTAAACAAAGTTAAAATTTTAAAGTATTATTAATGAAAATGTTCAAAAATACAAAAGGAATATAGATTTTTGTTGTAGTTAAATATTTCATATGTATATGTATATTTCAATTGAATGTTTTAAATTTGACATATTGGTGTGATCGTCTTAAAGCAGAACTACTTAATCTGGGACAGTTCACCTTAGAGCATATTTATCGGGAGCATAATCAGAAGGCTGACATACTCTCCAAAAAGGCATTGGCTGCTGCAGAAGATTACATATTGTGGGAGGAGTATTTAGAAAACCAGTGTGTTGATGCTGGTTGTTACTATTTTCTAGACTAATTTACTGTTATATTTTGTACATAAGCTAAGTATTTTGTCATTATAAGATATATCTGATAACAGCTATATGCTGGGCCAAGGACCTTCTGTGGTCTGTTTTTGGTTTTGCTTGTATAAGTTATTCCTGTAACTCACTCCTTTGCAGGGTGGATGATACTAGACTTTGATCATTGATCATTATGTACTATTTGATTCATAGATGAATACCAATAGTATGCTTTTTTTCTCGGAAAAAATGTATATTTTTAACAATAGATTTGGTCGTTTTTTCTATTAGAAATACTATACATTTTTCTATATGTAAAATCTTTTGCAAATTCTATCTCTTAATAAAATGTTATTGACAAGTTATATTTTATTGTTGCATATCTCTTAATAAAATGTTATTGACAAGTTATGTTTTATTGTTGGATATTCATTGATTGAATAAATTAGAGCATTTAAAATTAACAATAATAATAACTCTTTTCCATTTATTTAAATTTTAAACTTATTTTAAATTCATAAAATTATATTATATTTAATTGTTATTTAAAAAATAAACAGAAATGGTATTATATCTCACTTTTATTTAAAAAATAAATAAATTGTATTATATCTAAATTTTATTTTAAAAAATAAAATTTATTAAAATGTTTAATTGCTAATCTTATTATTATATTTGTAGTATTTAAAATTATATCAAAGATATTTAATAATTTATTTAATTATATAGATTTTATGTAGTTTTGTTATTCATTTGACTAAAAAAATAATTTAATATATATAATGTGTAATGGTTTTACATAATGGAATATAATTTTTTTCAAGAGTAAATATTTTTGAGCTTATTAATATTTTTAATTTCCCAATTTCTCATTGCAATTTTATTGAAATTTGTATTAGTTTTTAAATCGTTAAATTACATTTTATAATAGAATAAATATTGATATGTTTTACTATTTTTAATTATTAGAAGTAGAATTATAAAATTAAGTTATACATTAAAGTTGAAAACTATGTTTAAAATTTTTAGAATTATTTAGTCAATCCTTCATACTTTCTATATAAATGAAAAAAATGTTATGGAATTTGTTAATCAAATTTTAATTATGTATTTATATTTTTTTGCATTAGATTAGTAGTCACATTTATCTTCTATAAAGAGTGACACAATAAAAGCTATTATAATGTAAAAAAACAACTTGATGTGTAAGCTTTAACACAATGTTATAATAAGTTTTTGAATGCTTGATTAGCATTTTTTTCTTTTACTTCATTCATACTATAGAGTGTTATGGATAGGGCTAATATGTCATTATCAATATTTTTCTCCAACTCTATTTCAACTTTTAAAAGCATCAAAGTAAAACGTGCCATTTTTCTTTTGTTTGTTTAACTATACACAAATAATCATTTTAAAAATGTTTTATAATTATTTCAAACTTTAGTTTTGAATTATGTACAACTATTTCATTAAAACATTTCTAAGAGGCAGGTATAAGCAGCTTTGCTGCTAATTTCACTTGTTCTTGATATACGAAAGAAAAAATTGTATTTAAACATATTTTTATTGACCAATTAGAGTTACCCCAAAATCTATAACTGCTTTAGAAGAGCCAATATACATACATTATTGTACCTCTTAAATTACAGATCTGATGAGAATTAAACACTTCGAGAAGGAATATGTCGAACAGGTATTGGAAGGTTGCATTTTTAACTTTTGTTTTCTTAGTCTTAATGTAAGATTGAAATATTCATCTTTTACATAATTAGATTTCATTCTTACATTTTAAATATAAATATTATTAAAAAACATTTTATTATGCAAATTCAGTAAAAAAAGGCTAAGGTTAATTAAACCAAAATGAAATTATCCATGTAAAGTAATGGTATTGATAGGTGTTTATATCTTAGAATTTGGGGTGGATTAGCCTCTATGCTTTTCCATGATTGCATAAGAATGAAACAAGCGTATTGACGTTGTTCCAAATTCAAAATAAATGATTATATATATGGTAGTTGATGTATAGATAACAAGTAATAGATAACTTGTTGGTGGCAATTAACTTGTTAATAACACTTAACTTGTTACCTATTTTACCAACCACAACTTAAATGATTGTGCTAATAAAAAATACATTTCACAAATATTTCTATATATAAAGAATAATATAAATCTACAAGATTAACCATATATATATATATATATATATACAGTATACCAATACAATTGGCTTAACTAAAATCTTTTCAAATATAAAAATAATAAAAAATTTCATCTCAATTGTTTTAATCCAAATAATGATCGATCTGCAGATAGATCTAATTTAGCGAGCGGAACTTCTGATAAATCTAAGATAGCTGAGAATTGCTTGGAAACATCCTGGTACTTACTTAAACACCCCATCCATATATATATATATATATATTCGATTCTATCATTTTTACTACGCCATAACGTAATTTTGGCATCAATTTTCTTAAAAAAGACAAGAAGACAGCACCAAATAACAAAGCCTCTACAACAATTTGGTACTTATTTCTAGATAGATTTGAAGAGAATAAATCTAGTGTTCGTCATCAGAGTCATTTAGTGATGTGTTGATTGTGGGATTAAACTTGTTCTTGAATCCCGGGATAAAAGCTAGAAGCTGGGCCTGCTGGGAACGTATTTTCTGAATCACTGCCTGTGTTGCAGTTATTTGCGCCTCCAGGTCTGATATTTGGAGTTGAAGCCGCTGTATCATGCCTGCACAGCCGAATACAGGATCCTGTAGTCTTACACTTGCTTCGTAGACCATACTATTTATTGCATCAATTCCCTGGTCCGAGGGAAGATCCTGCCACAGTGCAACGTACAGAAACAGATCTCCGTTAAAGAAAGCGAAATACAAATGCTTTTATAAAAAGGGAAAATCTGCAATGAAATATAGTTGCAACTTACTTGAATCATGTTGATAACGTTGCAGGCGCCAAACACTTGATGTAAGATTGAGAATTTGTGGAGATCATTTGAGGCTAAACGGTACAGGATGGCGCAATTATACAAACATTCTTTTTGCTCCATCTTGCATTGATCATGGAAACCAGCGGATGCAGACCGGCTGCGTGGCTTCTCCGTAGCACTGCTCATCATCTGTATAATTGCAACAAAGATTGGCACAAATTAGAATGAAATATCAGAGAAACCAAAAACCTAAAAGCACAACACTCCTTCAGCCATAGAACACAACGGCTGTAATCAGCAAAAGGTGCGCAGAGATTCGGAAGTGAAAGAGCGTTAAAGAAATTGCAAAGCGTATGTTACATGATAAAACGTCTCAGACAAACAAATCGTTGATTGATGATCACGAAATTGGTATCCGCTACAACGATGTCTGCAGCCAGAAATCTAGCTATGGGGTTTTCCGCATGTAATTTAATTTTAATTATAGGCAAATAGAAAGCATCGTCGTGTAATTGCGTTGCGTCATCACGTAATCGTCAAAGCAGTATCTTTTTCAAAAGTTTAGGAATTCTCACGTCCTAAGGATAAGGACAAGTATAGTAGGACAACTACAAACACAATAAATTGGTCTGTGAGGATATTATAGTAGTATATAACTACACATATAAGTAAAGTGGTGGATGAATTGAATCTTAATTGTACATTTATTACATTTAGGTTAATTTTGTTGATTTATTTAAGGAAGTTTAAAGTCTACATTTTATTGATCTTGTTGGAAATTCAAAGTTTTATATAATATCTAAACTTATATGTAATAATACTTAAGTTTGGACTAACTTAAAATTGAATCGATTACCTATAAGAAAGTAACAATACTTATCCTCAACCTTCACAATAAGGTTTGGGTCTGAATTAACCTAAATTTTGACCAATTACCTATAGAAAAGTGGCAATACCCATCCTCAACTCTCACAATAAAGTTTGAACCAATAACCTTTTTCTTTTTTTTTCACTGAAAAATATAACTTACTATTAATATACGAAATAGTAAATGTTGCCAACTGTCAGAAAGAACCATACATCTCATCACTGCCGAGCAGTACATGTGTCTGAATAAAACAACCGGCCACAGTGCCAAACAGCCACATAGAAAGGACCATAAAAAGTACCAATTGTTCATACATATAAACGTGAACCCCTCCCGTAGGAGAAACAGGTTCAACAGCCCCCAAGTGCCAGCCAAAGAGTCCCAGCAAAAACCAAGTTCTCAAAAGTAATCAACAGCCTAAGCTGTCATCAAAAAGAAAAATGTCCAGAATGCTAAGGAAACTAAAAATGAACAATAAAGTAAACAATATAGCCGCACATAGGAGTATACAAAAGGTCCAACAAAGAGTTGGAGGCAGCCCCTATGTGATATCTGCACATAGAAACTAACAAGGAACATAAGTATAACATCTCAAATAAGGAAAAACAAAGCAGCAGCATCAAATAACAACATAAAGTAAAGAGCTAAGAAAATCAAGACCAAAGAAGGTGATGAGAGCCCTGAGCAAATAAAGAGTCATCCCGCCAATCCTGCCACATAATGACCCCAAGGGCCGAGGAAAGAGCCTTCTTAGAGAGCGAGTCCGCCACCTCGTTAGCCTCCCGGTACACATGGACGAGGTGAAAGTGAAGAAAATCCTTCAATAATAACTGAACCGCATCCATCCAGTGTTTGAGAAGCAAAACATTTAAGGAGGATTTGCCATTCACCCAGGAGATGATGGAGAGGGAGTCGCCAAAAACCATAAGTTGAGAAATATTCCGTCGACGGGCCCAGAAGAGTAGTAACCAAAGAGCACATAGTTCGCTTCTGGTGTTGGATCCACAGCCCAGATTAAGCCAAAGATGAATGGAGGTAGAATTAGTAAGGTGTATAACAGCCCCAGCACCTCCCCTTCCACCACCACATAACCAATAACCTATAAAGACTAAACTCCATAAAAGTAATCCTCAAATCAGTATCTGTAAATACCACTTAACTTACTAATCGTCAAACCAGTAGCTGTAAAGACCACTCAAAGTTAGGTGGCTAGCAATAGCCGCAAAAGTGGAAATTGTTGATCGGAAAGCTGTACGGAGAGACCACTCAAAGTCTAGCAGTAACCGCAAAAGTGGAAACTATCGATCGGACAGCTGTACGGAGAGAATGCTTTGTTGCTCATCGGATAAGGAAGAGGACGTGTCTCATCTTTTATGCAGATTCTTTCGGGAACCGACTTGTTGGAAAGTACGTTAGTTGGATTTCTCTTTCAGAAAAGCAATCTGTTGTACACATAATTATTACTCGTGAAAATAGTGCTTTTTGTTTTGCTTTTTTACATTTGTTTAGATAATTATTGCTAATAGAAATACCGCGTAGGATAAAAGATAACCAAAACGCCCAGCTTTTTTTTTAGTGATTTTGGGATAAAAACGAGTTAAAATTTTTGCTGAAAATTATTATTTTTGTAATTTTTAAATTTTTGTAACAAATTGTAATTTTGACAAAAATTGTTTCGCTGGATTCCAGGAAATCGGGACGTTTTGGTTAGCTTTTATAAAGTTCCATAAAAATATCCATTGTGTTTCAGAAATGTTTTTAGATAATTATTGTTAATAAAAATAACTATTGTGTTTATTCTTTAAAAAAATAGTATTTGGATTCATCAGGAATCTATAATTTTTTTAGTAATTTTTTTAATAATATATAATTTTAATACACCCAATTCACAATAACCACTTTAGTTTACTTTGATGTTATAATGTATAACTATTTACTATTATCTATTCATGATATATAATTTTAATACACCCAATTCACACTAACCACTTTAATCTAGTATGATATTATAATTTATAGTTATTGATTTCATTTTACTTGAAAATTGTCTAATAGTAATCATAATATGCTCCCTAATTTTTTGGAGTGGGGCCTTCGCACATGATGTTCTACTCTAAGAAAGGCCCACCATTTGTCAAAAGAGCCAGGAAATAATCAATGTATTTATCGTTGTGTCAAATCGTTATCTGTATTCCTATTAGAATCTATTTATTGTGGAAAATTTTCTAGGTTCTTCTAATAATAAATATAAAAAAATACAAAAGGGTCATTGTTTTTTCTTTGTGAAAAGAAAATAAAGTTGCTTCCAGTTCAGGATTCTCAGTTTTCAACAATTATTGTTTTTATCATGGACAACCTCATACACATTTCAGCCTCATACACATCTTAGGGTGTGATAAATATTATTTATTTTATTGTTATTATTATTTAGGGTGTGATAAATATTATTTATTTTATTGTTATTATTATTAATGTAAGATTTTTAAATGGATTTTGGTTGATATTTTATGTTATTTTTTTTTTTTTTCCGCGAAAAAAAATATACTATTGTTATTCAAGAAGCTGAATCAAATAGTACAAATTAAACTCCAGCAAAAGTAGGATCCTCAAACCATTCTGAAAATACAACAATATATGTATCCCAAAAAGGTACCAGACTATCAAATGTCTGTAAGACCAAAAGTACTACCTAGCTACAAAAAGGATTTTCAGAGGAAACATTAACAGTCCCAAGATCAAAACTAAGATCAGAGGATAGAATCAAAGCATAAGATTGTAGGAACCTTTGTTGATCACCGAAAGGTCCCAAAATTCCTCCCAAAGCACTAAGTCCTCAATCCCATCCAGAGCCAGCTTAGACTGCCGATCAGCCAATTCATTATGTTCTCGAAAGATATGTTCCAATGAAAAGGAGGAGAAGGTCCGAAGTAGCTCCTTAATCCTGCTGCACCAGCCATCCAATTCTAAAACATTGATGTCATAATCCCCCTGAGCCCATTTAATAGTGACCCGTGAGTCTCCATAGATTCTGATCCTTGGAAGCCCAAAGATATGTGCAACCTTGACTACACACCATAACGCCAGCAGCTCTGCCTTCATATTCGAACCACATCCACAATTAAGCCTGATTAAAAACTTGTGATGTGGATTGATAATAATCACCCCTCCAGCACCACGATTGTTGAGTCTAGCTGCCCCATCGAAGAATAAAACAGGCTCGGACAAGTTGAATTGAAAGACTCCAATACACCTCTGAACAGAGGCAACTTCCAGGGTCTGATATTGTAATAAAAGAGAGATAGTGGCCTTGTAGGTTTCATGTATATCCGGATGCCGATCATCAAAAGTAGCTCTATTTCTCATAGACCACACCGCCCAGCACATGATGATTGGCAGGGTGGCATATGATTTACAATTATGCATCCAGTCTTTCAAGCACACGTCGATCGTATTGCCCTGCCAGGCATAGCGAATACCGAAATTGAGATAGAGCTTATCCAACATAGAAGCTGTAAAGGAACAGTTAATAAAAAGGTGCAGTCCAGTTTCCAAATGAGACTTACAAAGAATACAACAATTGGGCCCAGCCCATCCCAGCAACAAGAGATTATCCCATGTCTTTAACCAATTCATCAGGAGCAGCCAACAAAAGCATTTTATTTTCAGAGGCAAATTCCACTGCCAGACTTTCAGGTACCACCAATTGTTGGGGAAAATACAGCGCCTATGAATCATACAATCATAAGCAGACTGAGCAGTAATAGAACCTGTAGCCTTATTCCCAATCCAAACAACAACGTCTTCTGCATCCGAGATCCGGACTCCCGCAGCATTCAAAGCTTTGGTATAAGAATCCCATTCAGACCTCCAAGGTGGGGCTAAGTTAAGATCCACAGCATTGAGCTAGTATCCATTCTGGTCATTTTTGACAAGTCTATTGAGGGTGATTAACCCAGCAGCTCGTAGAGAAGCAGTAAGACCCTCCGAGAGGACATAATCTCCATTTAAACCAAGGATCGGGTCCACCCCAACAGCAACCTCAGTCCTTGAGCCCACCTTCCAACAGAGCTTGTGTGCCATCCAACAGTAAACCTTCATGAGACCCCTCCAGATAGGGGAGACTCCCCTCACCTTTTTGCTCGGCTGTCGAAGCCAGTAAGAAATTTTAATCTTGATATATTTAAGATGTATAACAGAAGACCACAGAGTACCTCCAAAGATGTCCCGCCAAAGGCTTTTAAGTTTCAGAGCATCATTAAATATTGCAATGTCCTTCAATCCCCAGCCACCAGATTTGTAAGGCAGTGAGATTTTCTCCCAACCTACCATAGTCAGAGCAGTGCGCTTAAGACCCCCGGTCCAAAGAAAATTGTAAATCAGTCTCCTCAAGGAATTGATCACAGTTTTAGGAACGGTAAGGAGTGAAAACCAGTAGACACGCATACCAACCAACACCGATTTGGCCAGTGTTAACTTACCACTGATAGAAAGGAGGCGATAGGTCCAATGTGAAATGCGGGATTCAAAGTGCTTAACCAACCAATCCCAATCCTTAACCAAATACCCATTAGGTTTTAAAAGAAACCCCAAATATGAGAAACCAGCAGTAAGCTTGTGACAATTGTAAGGGACGATAGACTGGATCCCCGAAAGCCTGTCATCCTCAACCATAAATTGATAAAGGTTGGATTTCCGCAGGCTCACTTTCATGCCTGAGGCTTTGCAAAAGAGCTCAAGAATATTTTGAAGAACAATCCACTCCTCCAGTGAAGCGATACCGGCAATGAGAACATCATCGACAAAGAGGACATGCGATAAAAAGAGATCAGTGACAATTTTAATACCTTTAAACTTACCCTGCTGTCTAGCTTGTCGAATCAACCTGCTTAAACCATCCATAACAAGGATGAATAGCATAGGGGACAATGAACAACCTTGTCGGATCCCCCTCGAGCAGCTAAAGAAGGATGTAGGAGCACCATTGATAAGAACAGAGATATTTGTAGAATTAATACACGCCATAATCCATCTGATAGCCAAAGCAGGTACCCCAATTTGTATAAGCAGAATCCTCAGAAAGTCCCAATTCACCCGATCAAAGGCCTTTTCAAGATCCAATTTGAGCATGATAGCCCTACGTCATTTGGATTTAATAGTGTGCATCAATTCCTGAACAATACCAACCGCATCATGTATCTGCCTATTCTGAAGAAAACCAAACTGTTCAGGAGTGATAAATTGCGAAAAGATCAGCTTTAACCGAGAGGCAATAATCTTGGACACGATTTTATATGCCAGATTGCACAGTGCAATAGGTCTGAAATCAGCAAAGGTCGCCAGATCGTTCACTTTTGAGATAAGAGTAATAAAGGTTGCATTTAAAGCTCCCAAGAGATACCCCTGGCAACGAGTATACTCAACCATCTTGACTAGGTCATCCCCCATGATGTCCAGAAAGTGTAAAAAGAGTTCCACAGTCCAGCCATCCGGGCCTGGGCTTTTCTCCTTGGCGAATAATTTAAGGATACATTCCACCTCGGCCAGAGTAACAGCTGAGCATAACTTATCAGCATCGGCTTGATCAAAGAAACGAGGAAAGAGCCGAGCAACCTGTAATTGAGAGATCAGATCACATTTTTTATCATCAGAATAAATATGTGAAAAATGCTTATGAGCTAGTGCCTGCAATTCCCCAGTGCCAGCAAAGACTGCACCATCATCATCTGCAAGCTTCCATAGAGTATTATTATTCCTTCTAGCAGAGGCATACTTATGAAAAAATTTAGAATTTTTGTCACCTGCTTTCACCCATAAAGCCTTGCTCTTTAACCTCCATTCCTTTTCCTCAGCCAAATAGATCCTATCCTTCTCAGCTTCTAATCTTTTTAACCGCTCCAGATCCAGACCCATGAGTGGACTCTCGATATTAAGAAGATAAAGCTGTAGTAGTTGTGTTTCCACCTCAACAAGTAACTTCCTGTCATACCGTTTTTTCGAATGGATCCAATGTGAAACATCACCCTTCAAGACTTTAAGTTTGTAACAAAGAAGGTCAACAGGATTCAGTTCTGAATTTGAGCCTGTCCGAGTCCAAACATCCTTGACCAAACGATCGAAGTCCTCATAAGAAAGCCAGGAACTGTCAAATTTAAAAGGAAAATGGGTTGGCAGAAAATCCTCCTCCAGTTGTAAGAAAATCGGCCAGTGATCTGAAACTTTAGAGCTACCAACCCAGGTCCTATACCGGCTACAACTTTCCAATAGATCAACATTAACAAGAAATTTATCTAAGCGCTTGTGTATGCAATCAATCCCTGCGCGGCCATTTGACCAGGTAGGGACAAGTTTCCCTGTACAGACATCAATAAGATCATTGTTAATAAGAAAATCCGAGAAGAAATGTGCCAAATCATCCAATCTCACCTTGGCTCCCCATACTTCCTGAGCCAATCTAGTGAAATTGAGGTCCCCCGCTAAAATGAAGTTCCTTCTATTCAAGATGCCCGAGGACTGCAGTCCCGACCAGAAAGCTTCCCGATTTTTGTAGGGGGCATAACAGTTCAACAAAGTAAAATGCAGATCAGTGGCCTTGCAATAACCTTCCAACAAGATCCCCCAAGAGGTCTAAAAGGGACAGAGGCTATAGACCCTAGGATCCCAGGCCACTACCAAACCCCCTGCCAGGCCAATAGAACTAACAGCAGAGAATTCCCAACCAGGGACCACCCCAGCCAGTTTAGAAATGGCGACAGAGTCTTCACACATCGTTTCTTGGAGCAGTAAGATACACGGCCAGGAAGTAGAAATCAGATTGGACAGGGCCCTTCCCCTTGCAACCCTCCCCAACCCTCGAATGTTAAGAGAGCAGATGGACATTAAGAACCGGAGTCGCGGGGGGAGAGTGCTCTAAGGCCCCCAACATTAATAGACAGATCCTCCAAACCCTTCCCAACATCCACTAAACCAGCCATAGGGTTCTGCAAAGTGTCAAGTGTCATGAGTCGCTCAGATAAAGGAAAGAACCTCGACCCCAAGTCCTCAGAATGACCTTTAGCCCTTCGAGTAGAGTTCTTCATCTTTCTAATGGTGACATTTTGAAAATTCATAGAGATGGTCGGCGAAACCCTCGGGTTGTCAGAAGGGGTTTTAGAAAAAATAGGCAGAGGAAGGATAGCATCCGAGGAAGGAATACAGCTAAGTTCAGACCCAGAATCAGTCAA
Source organism: Larix kaempferi (assembly GCA_027924585.1). Classification (NCBI taxonomy): domain Eukaryota; kingdom Viridiplantae; phylum Streptophyta; class Pinopsida; order Pinales; family Pinaceae; genus Larix; species Larix kaempferi. The sequence continues at coordinate 1,969,390 of BSBM01000445.1, forward strand.
AGTGGCAATAGCCCTAGGAGGTGGCTGGCCTAGTACCTGACCGACAACAGAAGGATCAACTACCCTTCGCTGGAAAGCAGAAGCCTCCGAATCACTCAAAGGAAAATCGGGCTCAATGCCAGAGGTATCTCCCACCGCCCCCAGACCCAGCACAGAGACCTGCCATTGGTCCTGGTTTGAAACCAACGGACTAAGGGAGACGGGTTGTGTCATATCCGGGGTCCCAAACAAACCACGACAAAGTCCAGAGGAAGCAGGAGGAGTGTCAGAAGACAAGGCCTTCTCAGATCTCTTGCTGAACGAAATACCCCCAGAGGCCAACTTTTTGTCCAGAATGGCCTCAGCCGCTTGTGCTAATAAAAGATCTTCCTCTGGAATAAAAGGAATAGGGGAACCAATGTGCGGGAGAGACTTACCAGGAGAGGCCGTAGCAGGAGAGCTATTCAAGCTAGATGAGGGTTGAGCCGATAATCCAGAGTTGTCCGAGGAACGCCACCAACTTGCATGAATCCTAGCTTCAGGGCACTTATCGAGAATATGTCCAGTCCGAAGGCAGTAGTGACAGCGAAAGGTAACCCGGAAGTAATCGAGGCGCTGCCTCCAAACCCTATCACCCCACACCAATTACACCTCCTCCGGTAATCCTTTGGCCATCTCGAATTCAACCATAACCCGTGCCGACCGTCTGTCAAAGCTATGGAGAGAAGAATCCAGGCGAACAAATCGACCCACAGAGTTAGCAATACCCATCAAGACATTTTTCGACCACAGTTCAATCGGCAGGCCGGGTATAATCATCCACAGGTGCCTAATGCTTTGGACCTCCCTCACAGGGTCAAAGGTAAGATGCCACTTCTTAAGGCAGAGAGAGCCCTCTTTGAAGCTCCAAAACCGTTGTAATATGAGCCCAACATGCGCAGAGCTTGAGAAGATGAACATAAGCCACCCGTTAATGAGTTGCAGAACCCTAGGCATATCCCCAGTGATAGGAAGCCAAGTCTTATGAACCCAATCCACCAGGTCCTTCTGTTCAGCTCCGGTGAACTCGAGTCGACCAACGATAGCTCTGCTGCTAAGCATTTCTATACGGTCCAGGTTGGTTTCAACAGGAATCTCGTAACGGATCAAACCCTCCCTCACCTTCAGAGATTTGCCTGCTCTACGTTTCCGTGCCTTCCGTCCTACAAAACGAGCCGACCACTTAGTCCGCTCCGGAGCCATGAAGGGTGTCTCATTTGGAGCCTTCAGAACACAAGTATCAACGCCACTGGGGACCTTGCGCGAACCATCAGTGGAAAATGGAAGAGGAGTATCAAAGTCCACTCCTTTAGGGGGAAACCCTAGCTTTTTATGCCGGTGACCCATCAGGGACTGTCTCAAGGAACCGACATCTTTCCACTTCAATCGTTAAAAAACAAATATCCCACCGGAGAGGACAAGTCAATGATAACCCCGTAGCACCACCAAATCTCCACCCAGTAAGCCGGTCCCGCCAAAGTAGGGCAAGATAGTGACCCAGAAGAAACCGACCTAGTGCGTCGAGAGGAGAACACACAGGCACCAAATAGTAAGCAGGTTACCCCGGGAAAGGAGAGACCGGGAAAACAAAACCACCAGGTAACAGCACGTGACCGCCACTGAGCACCCAAACAACCCAGTCACGTCGAAGGAAGGACAAAACACACCATACACCAAGCAATGAACCGGTCACGTGACCGCCACAGAATACCCAGGAAACCCGAGATAGGAAGACCGGGAGAACAAAACCACCAGAAAACAGCACGTGAACACCACCGAACCCACAAAACTTCCCTCTTTTTTTATACTTGGTAGGTACTGGGCTGGTTCAAGTTGAACCAGCTTGACTCCAAGTCTCCAGAGCTCAGAATTGAGCCATCGGAGCGCCATAACCAGTCAGCCACAGCGTGAGAAAACCAGAAACCCTAGGTGCCATGGCTTTACCATGCGATTTTATGTTATTATTTTATTTAAGATAAAGTTTTAAATGGATTTTGGTTATTATTTTATGATTATTTAAAAAAGAATTATAGGGATTTTGATTTGTGAGTGTAATTATTATTATTTGTTTGATATGATAAATTTTATTATATCTGTCATGGCAGGTTATATAGCAATCAGTTTACATTTATTATTAATTAATTGGCAAATTTTCGTTTTAAATTTTAATATAGTTTTAGAAATTTTAATTATTAAATTGAATTTAAAACAAATACAAATTTATATTTTAAATTTTATAAATTATATATTTCTTATTTTTTATTGGCTATTTTTATTTTTTCTTATTTTTGGTTGGCTAACAGGCTTAATTAAACTAATAAACCCTGCCTGGGATGTAACTTTTATAAAATTAAAAATAAAATTAAAAAATATAAATAAAACACCTATATACTTTTTGAGTATATATAATAATTGTGCCAAGGACACCTGCATACATTGTACCATTTCTGTACACAACATGATTACATATCAAAAGTGCCATGTATTAAACCATTTCCTGATGGATCGAACCGGTTTCTTGTTTAAAAGATCGCTTTGAAGGCCAAAGAATTCCTTCGGAATGAAGCAGACATATATCCAATCAATGCAGACGTCAATGTAAGTACCTCCACCATAATATGTCATCCATTATTAAATTTACTTTTCTACATCGCACTTAACATAAATAATTATTTAATACAATTTTTCCAAGAAAAAAACTATTTAATAAAAATTTAGTCATGCGGCCCAGAAGTATAAGAATTTATATATCTCCACCATTGCTTATAATTCTCTTATACACACTCCGTAATCAATACACATAGCAATCAAAATTTAATTCCATTTAATTTAATTTGAATTTATAAATTGGACATCCAAGGATATGGTACATAAACGAAAAATGTGTTTAATATTTAATTTACCAAAGAAAGTGGATTTAAATCAAACTTTTAGTTTTTTAAAATATGATTATAAAATTTAAAAAAAAAATTAAATAATGAATTTCATTTATATATTTTTTAATTTTAATAGAAACATAATTAGAAGTGAAAAAGTTTTTATTTATAATTAAAAAAAACTTATAAAATAAAAAATTAATAAATAATGAATTTCATTTATTCTTATTTTGATTTTGTTCACTAGTTTTACTGGAAGATAATTGAAAGTGTGGTTTTTTCGTTAAAATTTTATTATAAATAAAATATATAATAAATAATGGATTTTATTTATTTTTATTTGATTTGATTTTTTTTTTTTTAACAAGAGATAATTGATTAAATTTTTGTAATCAATTGATTGATAATGTATATAAAGAAAGTAATTATCTATAAAAAAAAAAAAAAAAATTTAAAAATAAGTAAGTGGTAACATTATTGTTAACTTGTATGAACTTAAATTACAATTATGTTCTAGTGTCTTGGGTTCATGTACGAGGATAAAGGTAAAGTGCTTCTGGATACTACATGATCCCTCTTTAGTAGCCTAAGCAATGACTATATGTGATACTGGTTATCTATTGGATACTAGTGACTAGGTGAAAACTTCTTTTGTTCATTCAATATGATCTAAAGTCATTGGCTAAGAGATTATCTTCATTAGACATGAAGAAACAAGTTCATCGGTTTTGTTTACATGGTAGCCCTAAGTTTAGAAAGAATTTTCCTACTTTGGAAACAAAAATGAATTATTGTGATTATTATTATGACTTTTGTGTGAGAAGATTTCGTGAATTATATTACCAAATGGGTGAAAAACATAAAGTAATGCTTATTGAAATAATTTTAGTATTTTGAAAACTAGAGTTTGGGCAATAGCCAATGATGGGAAATTTGTCGTGGTGTACAAGATGGGATGAGATAAGGATAAAGAGAACTAGACGTCTCCACTAAAAGAAGATCAAGTGCCAATTGTTTTAGTAATGAGAAAATTGTAATTGTAGTGATTATCATTAAATTTGGCATGTTTTAGAAATATCAACTCGATACAAATATAAAACCATACATCAACTCCACTCACTCTTTATAGTCAGTGCAATCATATTCTATCATGTTCATCCCAGTCTCCCCATATGATGTGATGCAATGTAATATACAATATTACATAAAGATAATTATGCACTTCCACTCATTAAAAATATAAATAATTATATTATTAAAACATGATTAATAATATTAATATTATTATATAATTAATAAAAAATTTACGAAAACATTAATTATTGTGAATAGATTTCATGTAATTTGTCCTCTCCCTTTGAGAACAGAACAAACCTAACAAAAGGACAAGCATAACAAAAGAGAAAAAATGCAAAATGACATGAACATTATCATTCAAATAATGTATACTTTATATTTATATTTTTCTAACTGGTAAAAACAATCAATGCATATAAAAAAATAGTCAATGCATTCAAATAATGCATACTTTATATTTTTCCCAGTGGTAAAAACAATCAATGCATATTAAAAATAGTCAATGCATATTATCATTCAATGTTTCAAATATCTTTATACATAAATAAATATATACACACATGTGTCAAATATGGTTTATACAAATAAATACATACATGAAAATGTATTCTATAGTATTTAATTAAATTAAAAACTATATATAAGTTTGTATAAATATCGTAGGAGTTAGATATTAATAAATAAATAACTAACCTATGCATGAGATTGGTCATATTTATTTAAGAATGCTAACGAATGCATGATTTTGGTTAAACTTGTAATACATGATTTTGGTTAAACTTGTTTTCTAAATAATGTTGTTTTAATTATATTTTTAGAAGATAGTTTTTTTTAATTATTTTATTATTTAAATATGAAGAAAAAATATAATTTTATGGGCAATTTTAAAAGTTAAATATGCAATCTTTTCTATAATCAAAGACTTTGAGTGTTTAACTCACATTTTTATTGATTACTATTAAAAAGGATTATTTTTTCCATTTTTTCTAAGGAAGCTTGACTTAGTTCAATTTTGTATTATGTATTATCTCTTTCCATATAAGCTCATAATCTCCCTTGTTAAGTCTTTCAAAGTTTTATTAAACATTCTTTTTTTGGTATGTCTTCATTCCCAATCCATAGTGATCAAATGCAATCATTCATGGACATTAAATTAAATTTATATCAAGCCTAGTTTAATATATTTAATGATACTAAATTAATATTAATTATTATAATTATAATTATACCATAGATTATTATAATTTAGTAACTTAAAAATTAATATTAATGAAAATTCTCTTTTCTATAATGAAAAAAAATGTGCCTACTTTTCTCCGACCTTTATGGCTTAAAATACAACTTTGTTGGGCGTAAACTACTAAGGATGGTTATCATCAATGCTCTTTTCTTTTAAATATATTAAGCGTGCCACTCGTTTCCTACCTTTATAGATTAAAATACAACTTTGTTGAGCTTGAAACTAGATGGTTATCATCTAGTAACTCTAGATGGTAATGGAAATAAACTATGTGAGGGTTAGTGGTTTCAATTGAAGTCAAACACCTCGTTATTTCTTCTTATGTTCTTTTGGAGTTATACAATTTTATTTTATTTTATTTGAGGATATCATATACAATTTTGAATGTGCCTATAGATTTATAATGAGCTACACTTTGGAAACCATCAAGAAGCTAGCATCAGTGAAATGTTTGAACATTTTCCTTCCTCTTGTTTTTTGGTCAAACACTAATAGGTTTCCTTGAGGGGGTGGAACAAGGGGGCTCTTGTGGAGCTGAAATTTTCCTTCTCATCTCTAAAGACCATTATATCGATATATGCATTGGTTGTGGTAAAGGTAGCAACACTTGTGCATAACTTCTTGCATTGTGGGGCTTGTTAAAATTTGCTCATACAAATGACTTAAATATTGTCGGACTTGTAGTGTTTCATTTCAACTTTGGAAGTTGGACTTGTAGTGTTTCATTTAAACTTTGGAAGTTGATATATTAAGTATCATTATTTCATCATTTATTGGTGTTAGAAATTATGATTTGTTAGTTTTGAAATTATGATTGGTTTCATATTTGTAAATATTTGATATTTTATTAAATTTAGTTATAACAAAATAAATATAATATTTAATTAATTTATATAATACTTTAAAATAAATATAAATTCAAAAATTGGACCAAACTTTGTTAATCACTTGGGGGGGCTAGGGTTTGGATGGAGCAGGCTGTGTGTAGCTGTTTGCAGGGGTGGTGGCTGCTGTGAGGCGTGATTTTCATTAGAATAACCATCGGCTTGGAGTCAAGATGGTTTGTTGTGAACCGTCCCAGTACCAACCAAGTTTTAAAAAAGTGGGAACAGTTTTTGGATCGTTTGATGGTTATTTTATGTTTATCCGTCTTCAGTAGGTACTGCTTGATTGCTAACGCTGATATTCTGGCGTTGTTTAGGCTATTTTGGTGGAGTACTTTCTCCCTTCACTTGTCTTTGTATTTCCATCTTCTGAGGCACTGTTTTCCTGTCGGAGGTGTTATGGCTATTTTTGGCGGAGTACTTACTCCCTCTGCTGGATTATGTTAAGGATGACAGGTGTATTCCACCTTCTTGGTATTGGGTTTTGATTCCTTGTACGGGTAGGTGGTGCCTGTGACAGGTGCCAGTTTTTATGGTAATGGTTGAGGATACTTCGTAGGGATGAGGGTTTCCCTTACTGGGGGTAGGAGGTTGTAAGACTTTTGACAATGGAGCTGATGTGGGTGGAGGGTTTAGTCATTTGGGGTTCTGTGAGGAGGGTCTAGTGGGTTCTCGGCGTACTCATTGTGATGGAGCTGGAGAGTTGGGTAAGGGTTGGAAACAACGATTCTCAAGGTTGAAGGCCCGTAAACATCGTCAGGCGAAAACTCTTAAGGTTAGGGGGGTGATTGATCGATTCGTCATCCCAGAGGAGACTAATCTCGATCGCATTGAGATGTTGTCTGCGAGGGCTGTGGTTGGGCGATTTGAGTTTACCTATGGGGACCAGAAAGAGCTAGTTGAATGGGTCTGGAAGCAATGGGTTCCGATTATAGGGAACATGCCCAGGGTGATGCAATTGATGAATAGGTGGATTATGTTTGTTTTTACCAAAGCTGAGCATGTTGGTCGTATTTTGAAGAGGCTTTGGTTCTTTAAGGAAGGGTCATTGTATTTGAAGAGGTGGCATTTGGCTTTCAATCCATTATCGAAAGCTCAGAGTGTTAGGCATCTATGGCTCCTCATCCCTGGGCTTCCTATATAGCTGTGGTCTGAGAATATATTGATGGGTATTGCGAATACGGTTCGGAAGTTTGTTCGTTTGGATAACCGATCATTGTGTGGGTTTGATAGAAGGGTTGCGAAGGTTATGGTTTCATTCGAAATGGATTTGGGTCTTCCTGAAGAAATTGAACTGGTTTGGGGGAATAAGGTGTGGAGGCAGCGGCTAGATTACCTTCAAATGCCATTTCGGTGTTTTTACTGTTATGGGACTGGACATATCAAGGCACAATGTCCGAATGCTGATACTCTTTTTTCTGGTCTGCATATGAGGGCAAGTACAAAGGCACAGATGACTCCTTCGTCGGCTCCCTCCGATGGACTCACAAATGGTCAAGCGGATTTAGGTAAGCAATATGTCTCCCCCAAACTCTCTATTCCTGTATTCTCTGATGCCGAGATAAATGAGATTTTTGAGTCTGATATCTCCAAAAGAAGTTGAGGTCTAAATTGATGGGGGATGGGGATCCTTTACCTAGTGTGGATGCTCCGTTATCTGGGAATTCAACATGTCAGTCATTGTTTGGGGATATGTTTATTTTGGGGAAGATCCCTCTAGGGTTGATTGGGGACTCTACTATTTTAAATTCCTCTTCTAATTTGGTGGAAGGGTCTGATTTTCCAAATTCTGTAGATGATGGGGGGGAATTGTTGAGGATTGAGCCAGTGGTTGGGGAAGATTTAGTGGCTATGGATCATGGGGGTGATGGAGATATTGGCAATGCTGTCTCTGGTGGGGATAATTCATTCTTTCCTCTTGCCATATATTCAAAAAACCCTAGTTCAAGCCCTCATGTAAAATCCGTTCATTCTGATAGATTTCAAAATGTTACCATGGTCCATCAGGAAACCTCGGTGTAAAGGGGGTACTCGTGGTGATAAGCCTTTGGACGGTTTATCAAGTCATATACCTGTTTCGGAGAGGATTGATCAGTTGGTTGTTGATGTGAATTATGAGGTACATTCGCGGGGTCTTAGAGCATTATCCCCGAAAGGGAGGGTTCTTTAATGCCTATTTGTTCTCTAAATATTCATGGGTTAGGGAGGGTTGTCCGAGCTAGGGCCCTCTCTGATCTTTTAGATACTACTGGGCTGAGTCTTTTGTTACTCCAAGAAACGATGTGTTCGGATTTAGATGCAATCTCGAAGTTTGTTGGTCTTAAGGGTGGTTGGGAAGTCTCAGCTTCCAGCTCCTCTGGTTTATCTGGTGGATTGCTTGCGGCTTGGGATCCTAGGGTTTACTCTTTCCAGGCTTTCAAGTCATCTTGGGGTATTATTTTGGAAGGGGTGTGAAGAGCTAATGGTTTCCTGTTAACTATATTGAATTGCTATGCACCTTATAGAAATCATGAAGCATTTTGGAACGGGCTTCAAGCCTCTGGTTTGTTGAGAAGAAACAATATTTTGGTGGCTGGGGACTTGAACTTTACGAGGTTATCCTAGGAAATTTGGGGAAGTGATGCTAAATTAGACAATTTGGCGGATTATTTTAATGAATTTCTGTTTAAAAATGATTTGGTTGATGTGTGTACAGGTGTCTATTCCCCCACCTGGACAAATGGCAGAGGCGGTCATGACACTATTACGAAGAGATTGGATAAATTTCTTACAAAAGATTCTCTATTGGAGTCTTGTGGTAGATATCGTTCTTGGGTTGGGAGGTCTAAAATATCTGACCACTGGCCTATATTCTTGCAGCTTGATGATAATTTTCAGCACCGTTGCTTCCCTTTCAAATTTGAAAACTCTTGGATTGAAAATGGGGAGTTTGTAAGCTTTGTCTCTTATATTTGGCTTCATATCAATGTGGAGGAAGAATTAAATCCTGTGGATAGACTCTGTTATAAATTGCGAGTGCTTAAGGGAAAAGTATCTGCCTGGATTCATGAAAGAAAAAAGCTAGCAAAACATCATTTGTAGAATATTGAATCACAGTTGCAGGTTTTATATGATTGTTCTTTGCATGATCCTTTGGATGATAGTAATTTTATTTTGCTGAAAGATTTGGAGAAAGCTAAGGAGAATTTTTACTTAATGGAGGAAAAGGAATGTCGATTAAAGAGTCGGGCCCTGTGGGTGAAATCAGGTGACAAGAATACTCACTTTTTTCATTCCTATGCCTCGGCTTGGAGGAACTGCAATACAATTTGGAAAATGGGTGATGGTGAGGGTAATGAGGTTATGGATCCTGTGGAGCTACAGGCTTTGGAAAAGAATTTTTCCAGTTCTATTTATTCGGTGGATCATAGTTGTGATTTAATGTCACAGTTACAGGTTGCAAGATTATATCCTAAATTTATTGATGATAGTGTTGCTGCTGAACTTTGCAAGGAAGTTTCTTTGGAGGAGGTAGAGTGCACTTTGAAATCATTCACTAAGGAGAAGAGTCCTGGGCCAGATGGCTGGACTATGGAGCTTTTTATTCAGTTTTTTAATATTATGGGTAAGGAGATTCTAGAGATGGTGGAATTCTCTAGGACTCAAGGTTTTATATCCGGGGCTTTAAATGCTACATTCATCACACTTATCCCGAAGGTAGATGATCCTAAGTCATTTGGATAATTTCATCCTATAGATTCATGCAATCTTATTTACAAGGTTGTATCGAAGATTATAGCGAGCATGCTTAAACCTATATTTTCCAAGTTCATATCACCGGAGCAATTTGGCTTCTTACAGGAGAGACAGATTCACAATGCTGTGGGCATCACTCAGGAGATTCTACATTCCATCAAGTGTAAGAAGATTAAGGCTATCATTTTGAAGATGGATCTGGAAAAAGCTTATGACCGGGTCAGTTGGGATTTTCTCAGACTGGTTTTAATTCATATTGGGATTCCATCTCTGGTTATAAGGTGGATTATGGCTTGTGTCAGTACCATGAATATTGATGTTTTGGTAAATGGGGCTCCATCTTCATTTTTTAGTTGCTCAAGAGGATTACGCCAAGGATGCTCTCTGTCTCCGTTGTTATTTCTGCTTGTCATTGATGGTTTGAGTTGGTTGATTAAGAAAGCTGTGGGGGAGGGGAGAATCAAGGGTATAAAAATCTCAAGAAATATTTCAATTTCCCATGCTCTCTTTGTTGATGATGTTTTACTTGCTGGAAATGATACAGTGGAGGAATGGACTGCATTTCAGGGAATTATTGATTTATTTTGTCGTGCCTCAAGTATGAAAGTCAGTCTTAAAAAGTCTGGTCTGTATGAGAACTTGGTTTGCATGGATAGATTGAGACTTTTGAGAGCTATTTTGCCTTATAACTGCTCAAAAATTGGGGAAGGATTTACCTATCTCGGATTTCAACTTAAACCAAATAGTTATTTGGTCAAGGATTGGAAGTGGCTTATTCAGAAGTTTGAATCCAGGATTTCACACTGGACTTATCGTTTGCTTTCCATCGGTGGAAAACTTACCTTGGTAAGGTCGGTTCTCATAGGGACACCGGTCTATTGGCTATCTTTACTTCGATGCCTTGCACTGTTATCAATTCCATGAGAAGTATGATGTTTACATTTTTATGGTCTGGGGGTCTGAAACAGTCCTATTTATCCATGATTGGATGGGATAAACTCTCAATCTCGATTTCTGCTGGTGGGTGGGGGATAAAGGATCTCCATGTCTTTAGTGTTGCATTGAGATTGAAAAGCTTCTGGAGGGCCTTGTTTGGCAGAACGCTTTGGACCCAAGTGATTCATGAAAAGTATATCAAAATTAAAACCTCACATTGGCTAAGGAAGCCGAGGAAAGTTTTGAGGGGTGTCTCACCCATTTGGAATGGGTTTATGAAAGTTTACTATTGGTTGGCAGATGGCCTTTGCTGGAATGTTGGCAGTGGGGCTGAAGTGGCGATTGGTGTGGATCTGATCTGTGGTATGAATGAGCAGGTGGTGTTCTCGCAGGGGTTATTAGATATTATAAGAGCTAAAGGGTATATCACTTTGAATTCTATTGTGAAGAACAACACACAGGGTTACTGGTTGACTGCAGTGGACTTGCAGCTGCCTTGACAGATTGCTTGGGAGTGGAATGTCTTTATTGGTACATTGAATTCTACAGGTATTCGATGTACTGACAAGGAAGATGAAATTCGATGGGCTGGAAATGAGTCTACTGGTCATATCACTGCGCGTTCGGCTTATGATTATATCATTAAAAGAAGATGTCTGTTCCCGGCCCATTGGTGGTATAATCTCATATGGAAATGGCATCTACCGTTAAAAATCCAATGTTTTTTATGGTTTGTACTTGTCCACCGACTAAAAACTTGGGATAATCTGAATGTGCTAGGTTGGAATGGCCCGAATCGATGTATTCTCTGTAAGATGGAATCGGAGTCCATGTCACACCTTTTTCTGGTATGTGAATTTTCTTTATGTGTATGGGAGAAGTTGATAAAATATCCGGGGTTGTCATATCAGTGGGAAGGCAGTAATTTTGAAAAATGTCTGTTTGATTGGGTGAGGATTGGCAAATCACATAACTCATTGCCAGTATTCTTTTGCTGGGTCGTTTGGAGAGCTCGAAACAAAGCTATTTTTGATAATATCACTCCAACTGTTGATTCGGTATTCTATGAGGCACTTAGTTATTACTTGAGATTTCAAGGTGATGAGAATATTCCTGTTGTAACGAATATTGGAACGTTTCAGCTGGTGGTGGATGATCCAGTTATATTCTTTGATGGGGCAGCAGTTGCGGGGAAATGTGGTATTGGAGGAGTTATCTTTGTAAACTCTGATCATTTTTACACTTTTCGTATGAATGGGGGTTATGGGACCAACATGAAAGCTGAGTTGCTTGCTCTCTGGTGTGTAGTCAGAGTTGCTATACTTTTTGGCTTGCATAAAGTTAAAATATTCGGTGATTCCAGAGTCACTATAAAGTGGGCCCGCGGTGAGTTTGATCTGCAGATACTGAATCTTACCTATTGGTGCAACTGCATTAAGCAGGGTTTAAGTTCCTTCATGTCTTATTCGCTAGAGCATATTTATCGTGAATTTAATACACAGGCTGACAAGTTGTCAAAGCTGGCATTGGATGGGGATGAAGGACTACTTTTTTGGGAAGATGTTTGTAACGATATTGTGTTGGATGCTGGGACCCTTCCATTTCTTGTCTAAGTGTTCTTAAGTTTTAGTATGACTGCATATAAGTTATGGTTTCAGTCTGGTTTGTAAAATTTTGTAAATTTGGAGTGTTTGGAAGTATCATCCTGGAACTCTGAAAAGATGGCATAATCTTTTTGATGTATATCTGTACTACTTGATCCAGAAATTGAATAACAGTAGTATGTTTTTTTTCACGGAAAAAAAAAACAAAAAAGATAAATTCAAAAATAGTCAATTGCTTTTTATTGATAAAGTGAAAATAAAATTCTAAAAAATAACTTGATACAACATTTAATTAATTTATGTAACACTTCAAATTTAAAATAATTTGAAAAATTGATAACAAGTGAAATAGCTGTAAGGCAAAAAATATCGATATAATTTTTTTTTTAAATGTTATAATTTTATAATGTGAACTTTATGTGTTTTTTAAAACATGATAAGATATATGTAGCTCTCCATATTTATTATATGTGCCTAGATAATTATATTGTAAGTTGTCTTTTAGGATTTTGTCATCTAATGTCAAAATACTCTTCCATACTAATTTTGACTATATACAATTATTAATTAGCTTACTTATAAATTATTTTCAAATGGCAAGTATAAGCAGCTTTGCTGCTATTTTTACTTGTTTATTTTATTGTTATTCTTAATGTAAGATTTTTAAATGGATTTTGGTTGATATTTTATGTTATTATTTTATTTATGATAAAGTTTTAAATGGATTTTGGCTATTATTTTATGATTATTTAAAAAAAAATTTAGGGATTTTGACTTGTGAGTGTAATTATTATTATTTGTTTGACATTTGATTGTTTTAATCAAAGTATTTGAAGTTTAAATTTTATTTAGTAAATAAAAGTTTTGAAAAATGATATTATCTATTATTTTTTTGTTGTTAATTTTCAGTTAGCTAGATTTTTCATTAATTTGATTGTTTTTTAGGATTTGGGAAAAACTTCTTGCACCATTTATAGAAGTTGGATTACAAGGAATTTTACTTATATTTTAAAAATTTATCAATTTTTGTAAGATTTGTGATAAATATTATTCTTTAAAGAATCATATATTATTATTTTGATTGTTTAACAATATTGAATTTTATGGAAGTAAAAGTAAATGTAAATAAATGTACATCTTCAATTTCCACCCTCACACAAATACACATCTTTATTCCCTTGAGGGTGGGATACCTTCACTTCACGATTCTATCATGCCCTCCATTAGAGTCCTAAGCAATTCAATAAATCCATATAAACATAGTCAGAATCATGATATTTTTCCTAGAACTCTATAGTTACATTGTTTAACAAAATGACTAAGAAACAAATCACTGTTACGAATGAAAATAACATTGCATTTGTAAAATATTGTCCATCTTGGGAACTAGTGATGGATTCCAAATTAATTAAAAGAACCTTGAAGTGTTACAATTTGTCTCCATTGGGTGCTAGGGTCAAGGGCATGAAGGAATCACCAATTCCATAGGGTCGAAGTTGACATTGCAGGAGAGTGGAGTGATAAGTCCATCCATTGTGTCAAAGGAAGCTTCTAGCTCTTCACTATTTTCCTAGCCGGCTACATATGGTTGTCTTTGTGTTGGACTCCCAAGACTAAAGATGTTGAATGTGCATGTCGATCTCATGCAAGTATTTTGGAATGTCTCAATTCCTTTATACTACCATCTATTATTATTATTATTATTATTGAAAATGTTGCAATTATATATAACTTATTGAAAAAAACTATTTATTTGGTTTCCCTCTGGTATTTCACATAAAAAATTTGACTAACAAACATGATAAATAGTCTTCTTAGAGTTATTAATAAATGTAATCATGATCAATTCACACTTTATTCTGCGTTAATTTCTTTCGAGATTGATGAATTTTTGTGTTAATAATATGAATGGTTCTATATGCTTCTAATTTCATTCTAGATCATAAAATCAACATTCTTACAAATATTATAAATTGTATAATATTATAATAGCTAAGGTATATGCATTGCTATGATATAATTGAATTATAAGTGTTTTAACCTCGGATATATATATATATATATATATATATATATATATATATATATATGTATGTATGTATGTATGTATGTATGTATGTATGTATGTATGTATGTATGTATGTATAATATACCATGGCCAAAACATTAATAGTCAAAAGGTGCTATACTTATAACAAATACAAAGTATGATATACACAAGGTATACTCTTGACCTTGGGTTCAAATGTAATATGTATATATGTGTTACATAACTTATTACCATGGTAAATATACGTAATAAATTACCTAGATATATATCTTTTATATTCAAAACAATGCTTAATATATATCTATATATCTATCTCTCTCTCTCTCTCTCTCTCTCTCTCTCTCTCTCTCTCTCTCTCTTTATATATATATATATATATATATATAAGCTTTTTCGTGGTTTCAAATATAATACTTATAAATGCATCTACCATATAGACATACCTGGGTTGATTCTTAATAACCATTCAACATATAAAAAACTATGATGATGGTCCAAATCATATAATTAAACTAACTAACCAAGTAAAAAACCAAGGTTTTAAAAACTCGAATGGTTCTTATTGATCAATGATCTAAATGTGATATAATATATGGGATTGATAGCTATGAATTAACTAGATGGGATTTAGCTAACCAATGTTTTTCTATGAAAATTATTAACTCTTGATAATCTAGCACTTGGAATGTTACCGCCCTTTGGTACTTTCATAATTTAATGTACATTGGTAAATATTTTTACGTGCATGAGGTTCGACACCATCATTGAGCTTGACAGATGGTCTTGAAAAGTGGTCTTACATACAAAAGGTTTATTACTGACAAGTTGTCTCAGATGTGGAAAATTCCATGGTCATTCAACCACTCATTCAAATTCTTTGGGGTCTGTCTGAAGGCTCGAGAGAGGAGGGTTTTGTGGAATGGTTCTAGGCATGAGCCATGGCTTGGCCAGACACCATCATGCCACGACTTGAAGGTAAACATTTTCTTACCTCTCTTAATAAAATTGAACATTATATATATATATGGGACCTCGCACAAAGTTGAGGGACCTTTTAGATGCAATTGAAGTTTTACAAAACATGCTTCTACTTTGCAAAAACAAAATGCGTATGCATTCCTTGATGCTAGAACTGGAGGATCCTGAGCCTTACAAGCCATTTGACACACAGGATGGGAAGACAAAAATGTGCATGCGTTTTGCAGCTACAAAACACATGCACGTTTTGTAGTTACAAAATGCGTGTGCATTTTATAAGATATGTTATATACCCTTACATTTTTATCCCTCCCTCCTAATATCCCCATCCCCCCCCCCCCGCTCTCTCTCTCTCTCTCTCTCTCCCCAACACTCTCATCCCCCTTCTCTCTCATTTCTTCCTTCCCTCTCTCTATCCCTAAATAAATATTTCTCCCTATCCCTCCATCCCCATCCCTCCCTCTCTAACCATCACTCTCCCCCTCTCAGTCACTCTCTCCCCTACTCCACCTACACCTAACCCCCATACCTCTCTCTCTCTCTCTCTCTCTCTCTCTCTCTCTCTCTCCCCCACCCTATACCCCCATTCTCTCTAACTAGCCTAATTCTCCCTAATCCCCTACCCCCATACCCTGATCTCTATCTCTTGTTGTCCCCTAACCCCCTCCTCTCTCTCTCTCTCTCTCTCTCTCTCTCTCTCCCACCCTATACCCCCATTCTCTCTAACTAGCCTAATTCTCCCTAATTCCCTGCCCCCCTACCCTGATCTCTATCTCTTTTTGTCCCCCAACCCCCTCCTCTCTCTCTCTCTCACACACACACACACACCCACCTCTTTACTCCTCCACCTACCCCTACCCCTCTCTCTCTTACCCAACTGTATACGCCCCCCTCTCTCTCCCCAACTATCTCAACTCCTCTCCCTCTCTCCTTTCCTCCCTCCCTTTCTCTATCCCTCAATAAATCTCTCTCCATATCCCTCCTTCCCTATCCCTCCCTCCCTAACCATCACTATCCCCCTCTCACTCTCTTTCTCCCCTACTCCTACACCTACACCTAACCCCCATCCTGCTCTTGCTGCATGTTGACACCCTAAGGTGTCCAAGTCATCAATGCAAAGGAGCTTATGCAAAAGGTGTGAGGAAAATTTATGCAAAAGTCACCCTAGTCCTCAATCATTTGGTGTGACTGTTGTCGATAGATATAAGGCCTTTGTTAGGGTTTTTTATAAGAAAACATTAATGCAAATTAGCCTAAAAAGGAAAACCTAGTTAAGGTACAAATCCTCTTACTCCATCTCCGATTTAAATAGAATGCATTGAAATAGTTAAAGAAAAGAATCCTTAATTAAACAAAAGAAACTTACTAATGTAACTAGGATAAAAGCATTATCACGATGGCAATAGTTTATAGATTTGAGATTTGGATATAAGCTGATCAAATTAATCTAGGAAAATCTATTCAATCCTACAATAATGTACTTACTACTAAACATTAATTACTCACAAAGGAATTTACTATAAACATAAGTATTAAACATATTCAATACACCTAGGTGTTCATATTAATTTAAATTGATAATTAATAAATCCATTAAATTCATACACAACCTATGCAATTGCAATCATTCAAGCTATTAACTAATTTATTAAAATAATAGAAAACTCAAACTCAAGGAAACACATAAAGGTTAAGGAAACTCAAACTTCAACCATGTTGAGATCCACATGTAGAACCATCTCCATCTTCCATTAACAGGCTTGTAAATAATTACATCACTTGCTCATAAAGATATAGAGGGTTCAAGAATATCTTGTACAAGAACATTCCACTAGAGGTTCGTCTAGGGTGTCCCCCTTTCCCCTCTGGGTGATTGAAAATAAATAAACAAAAAGGATAAGGAAGATCCACAAAATAAACAAATATCTCCTAGATTCTAGGGACAACTAACTATCGTTACTAGCCGCTTAGGAGGATAATCCTTCCATTTAGAACAGGCCTCCCACATTCCTGTTACATTAGGATAATTGGCATGCTCCAACTAGACTTGAGCCTTACATAAAAAATATCTAACTTATTTTCTCCTAATATTTGAACAATTATCAAGGAATATTTGTAAGGTGGATTTCAAATGTACAGGCGATGAAATAATGATCTAAGAAAAAACATATCAACTTGAGAAGTTCCTCAAATCACACTAGCTAATTGATCTCTTTGTTCATTCACCTCGACAATTCTCAACATAGCTAGCACTGACTTTTCCAGCTCAGCGAATATAGGCATACCAAGAGCCTCCATGTAACCATTGTTCAACATCCATTGCATAGAAAAAATATTTTTCCCTTTATCAATCATATGGGAAACCTCACAAATACAAGCTCCCAAGACTTAAAATATACCTGCGTTCTCATAATCTTAAGAGGGTTTATGCGAGGAATAGATT
This sequence comes from Larix kaempferi, assembly GCA_027924585.1. Lineage (NCBI taxonomy): Eukaryota > Viridiplantae > Streptophyta > Pinopsida > Pinales > Pinaceae > Larix > Larix kaempferi. The sequence goes on from BSBM01000445.1 coordinate 1,987,231, forward strand.
TAGGAGCGTTCTTGAGATTTGTTTTCCATTCATAAAGCTGCTCATAGGATGAATGTGCATTCTTCCTTTTATCAATATGATCCCCTAAAATATCAGATAAATGCTGAGAGGGATTAAAATAATCTTATACCTCATTCAACCCCTGAGAAACCAAAATCTCTATTTGCCTTAGATTTTCATTGGTAGTCAGATCTTCATCCTTAAATTCTTGAATTGTAAGTTTGAAGAAGGAGGATGGAGCATCTTGATTCTTAAACTACTCCAATTGTTTCTTAATGCATGTAATATCACTAGCCATCTCAACTATATGCACTATTTTTCTGCTCTGAAACTCGTTGAATATGATCCTGTAGGCTTTGTATTTCTTCTTGGTGTTGAATTTTTAGTTGCTCATTTTTTATGAGAAAATGTTGTTGCAAATAATCCTTCTCTTCCTTCAATACGTCAAACATAGCCTTATCTTCATCAATTATCTTTCCTAAAGTTGAGACAGAGTCATAATGTTCTCCAACAAAATCCCCCATGGTAGCAAGTGTCTGAATGGATTCCCTTCTTGGGTTAGTAGTAGCCTACTTCCAGATGACTTGATTTTCTATAGGTCCAACTATCATTTCAGTTTCTCTACTTTTTTTAGTGCCTTTTCTAAGAAAAACCTTTTGGTTTTTGCTGAAACAATAGTCACCCCAAACAACCACATCATCCTCTCCAAATTTACCTGAGTCTTCAGCTGAAGAAACCAACAATCCAACAGAACTAGCAATAGGTATTGGTTGACTCAAAGTGGTGGATGGTAGTTGGACAAGAGTTTTGGAAACATCAGATGGAGGTTGAAAATTTTTAGGCATAGGTAATCTTCCTTCCTAGGACTGAACAAGTTGAGTAGAAGAGGAACCAACTTCAGATTTTAAAGGTATGCTAGGAACATTATCTTCAACTATTTGGATATCCTGCTAGGAAAGAAGGACTTGTTAAGAAGGAGGAGGATCGATCGAAGTATTCAATAAATTCTCAGTCATTAATGGAGTAGATGAGATGGTAATTTGTGTAGCAAGAATAAGATCTGGAAGGTCAATGTGGGGTGGTGAGGAAGGAGGTGAATTATGGGTGGAATGGGTAGCAGGGTTATCAATAGGAGGAATTTCTATTAGATTCTCCTTTGGGGAAGAATGAATATTTAAACTAGGTAAATCACCATTGAAAGAAGGCGTAACATATGAAGGAGATGAGTGGATAGGTTCTTGAATCACTTGATTTTAGTGGAACACTTCTGGGGGTTTTTCTTTCTCCAAATCAATAACACTGATAGTAGACTTAGAAGGGGTATATTTAAGGCTTTTTTTTGGTTGGTTCTCAGTTTTAATTGAAATATTGGGAACTAAAATAGAGATAGAAGCAGTAGAAATAGTACACTCAATACAATGGGAAGATTTACCTTGAAGGGCTTCGATCTATTGGATTAAGGCGTTCAAATTCTGAATAGGAGATTGAGGTTGATTAGTTGACACAAGCTGTTTTCCTTTTTTTTAATCCAATTGCTTCACTTTTATAGACTTCAGCTAACCCAAGATAACCATTAAATATTTCTCAATTTCCTTCATTGATTCTTTTGTATCCTTATCCTGTTGTTGAAATATTCCATTTCTTTCTTCCACTACCTTTATCCTCTTCTATTTTTGAGCTTAATGAATGAGAATCCTCTGATCAGGATTAGTTACTCTGCTCAATACTTCCCCAAAAATGGATGCATTTTGATAAAGAGAATCATCCGGCTCCTTTTCATGGGAAAATGAAATTTTCAATTGAGCATGAGTAAAATGATCAACTATGAAACCATTTGGATCATGCATCCTTTTAACTGCAAACCATAACTTCAAGGCATCCATTCTCATTGCTAAAAGGTAAGCATGAGTAGCATTTTGGATTATTAACTTCCCAACATATAAAGGGAAATTTTTCCATGCTATCCTTTTCAAGTAATGACATTGACTATGAACTCCATCAAAAACTATTTGATAGGCCACTTCAGAAAGAACCAACCTATTAGAGACAAACCTTGGTAGCAGATGCACTGGCTTGTTACCCTATATTATGAGGTAAGTGAAGAATTCCCAAGAATACCAATTACCCATTGGTTCCACTAAAGAGGTGGAACCTAAGAAATTCTGGGGGCATCCTTAAAGATGATAAAATAGACAGCACAAAGAAAATGATCACATATGTCATAAACATAAGGTTTATAATTATCCTCCCACAAGATTGAACAATAGATGGGGATGGGAGGATTTTTCCTAGTCCAATACCAATTCATAGAAGGATAAGAAAAATAATCATAGATAATATCTACTAGATATGTTGATAGAAAATATTTAGGCTTCTTCGTGGATGGAGCTTTCAGTGCTTGAGCAATTGCATCCCTGAGAGTGATGGAGAAAATTTGTGCCCAATTGAACACCTGTCCTGTAGTATCTACATGATGAGCCATAGGAGTCCATTCCAATTTAAAATATGCACAATTTTCCATGCCATAGAACCTATAGAGCATTGAAACAAGCAACTTCTATGGTTCCCTAAGAAACTAGATAGGGTATTTCCTATTGGGTTTGAGTATAAATATTTCTGGGTCAACCATCCAGGTCTTGATAAACACGTTTGCTTCATACTTTTGCTTGAAATCCCTTATGAAATCTTGTGTCAGTAGTTGACAGGGAGTTTTTAGGGCATATATTTTAGCAAACGTTTCCATCTTAAAGGTAGCATAGGGGGTATGATTTGAATCCCTAAAGATACTTGTAGGAATATTTGCATAATCAATCATCCATTTCACCAAATCTATAAATGGCATGATAGTTGGACAAGTGGCAATGGCATGCAAGTGAGAATTGTTGATATTATCATAAATTGAGTCTTCTTCCTTGAATGTTGAGAAATCATCATTATAAAAAATGTTATAAATTCTTTCCCAGTCCAAGCACATGGTATTAAAAATTCACGCATCATTGTCTGAATAAATACCAAAGTTAGGGTCTTTCAGCTTTAGCTCTTCCAATGCATCTTTCGACTTGGTATTTCCAGCCATGGCATCCAGATCTGTTTCTGTAGAGGAAGAATAAATAACATAATTTGATTTAAATCTCAAAATAAAATAAAAAACCAGAAATACCCAAAGTAAGTTCAAGCTAGTGTTGCAGAAGAAAAATGCTAGAAAAAGTTCTTGTTACTTTGTAATTTGAATTCCCGGTATGAAAGATTTTTTCTTTTAAATTTGGTTAAGTGTGAATTATATTAACACAAAATACACTTACCATTAATCACAAATAAACTGGTCATATATTGGTGGTTATGTAATAATTAACCATTAAATAGGTCTGATTTGACTAGTTTTCCGAGCCATTTTTGGCATGTGCGTTGGATATGCCATCTTTCGATGTCAGAATGGAGGTGCCAATGTGGGACCACCAAGAATTTGAAAAATTCGGATGTCGAGTCTCATGGGAGTTTATAATGAGTTACAAATTACATTACCTATGTACCCAGGGTGATGAAAATTTAAGTGGATAGATAAATCCAAATAAATAGAAAAGTTGGGTATGTGATACATCGGGAAGAAAAATCATTATACTAATAGTAAGATACCCAAGGTTTGATATATGAGGTAAACATCAACGTCTACACATCAGAAGGGAAACTGACTGATGAATGGAATTCATTTCGACTCTCTAGGTTTGATGTTCATATTAAAATAATAAACATCAGCATCAGAACATTGGGGAGTCAATCATAGTTATAAACGACCTCCCGTCTTCCAAGGTCCGAGAAAATGGAAAGCATTGGCATCGACACATCGGGGAACAATTTACAAATAGAAAACCACTTTATGACTTCCGAGTTCTGATATTTATAAAAATAGGGATGTCAACATCAGAATGTCGACAGAGTTAATACACAAACATTGATTTCACAACTTTTGAATTCCGATTTTTTTATGTAATTATGGAAATTTATACGTCAGAAACATCAGGAAAGGATTAATATGTGGTATACATTGTTTGAGATAAAATCCAAGCCATTTGTAATGACGATTACTGAAATTTTACTCCAAAAATCAAATGTTAAAGTTCTTTTAGAAGAATGAACTAAGGAAATTGAAGTTTAGAAGGGGATCCCATATTTTCTCACAAAGATGGGATTTGTTGGGGCTACAACAAATGTTGACTTACTGGAAAGAACCAGTTATCTCTGATTGGCCAATAAAAAATGCATAAGTTACACAAGGATTTTTGTTTTTTAATTGGAACTTATGACGTTCTTGATCCACCCCTTATAGAAAATAGATCCGCAAAATTCTTAGAAAAAAATTCCAAGTTTATTAAGAAATAATTAACTTTAATAGAAGGCCCATCCCATCATCTTAGAAAGTGAATAAAATAAAAAGAGGGACTAGAGCATTAGATAATTTCCTTTTATAGGAATGATGAAGAATACAAAATAAGTAAGCATAATTCCAAGCTGTATTAAAGGTAAAATCCCAATATCACAGGCATTGTCACTACTGCCAATAGGCATCCATAGCCTCGACAAGGTTACCTTTTAGCCCAGGTTAGTTTCTTTAATCCCATCCAATGGTTATATATATACAAATTTCATGCTCAAGCAATAAGTATCTTATGGAATTTGACTAAGGGACACTGCCATGGCTTGGTGACCAGCTAGTGGCAGCGTCCTTCACCAAAATATATAGCAGCGAACAGGTCGGTTCATGATGAGGCCTCATATCCCTCAACCTTACGGTTGAGATCCATTACACTGGCTTGGTGACCAAAAGTGGTAATGTCACTCCATAAGAATCCATGATCATGATAGGTCGGATCATGATGAGACCTCCTATCCCTCAATTATGTGTACACCTTTTACCTTGTATTATTAAGAGAAAGGTTGTATTCATTGTTAACCTCATTAGAGATTACTCAATAGTTGGGGAAGCATGACTAGGACTCCTTAAGAGTGAGGTATGACGTAAAGGATTTGAATATTTACATCTTTTCCCCTCATATCACCTATCCCATGTCAAGAGAATTCCTTTCAAATAAAATTCAATCTTTGTATGACTCCAATCCAAATTAAATTTTGCTTGAAATGAAAAATCCCCCTGTAAGTTTGATAATTGATGACTTAGTAAAATATTCCAGAAGCTCGCTAGAAGAAAATTCTATAAAGGGAAATCATAGAGTTAACATTCTGCCTTATGATAATCCTCAAAAAATTTCTACACATTTTTTACCTTTTTGAGAAATAATAATCATAATAATCCAACAATGATTAATTATAGCCACTTTATTAAACTAAAGATGGAGAGTAAAAAAACAAAATAAAAAAGAATAAAAAAAATCAAAGAAGGCACACCACACTTTGTACAAGCCTAATCAAACTGATTAGGAAAATTATTTTTGTAGAATTTGAGCATTCACTAGATAAGTTTTAGGATGGCCTTCCAGTGTCTGTAATCAAAATGTGCTAGGGCCAAGATTTTTTGAAATAGTTAACAACCCTAACCAAATATGTTGGAACTTTTTGTGCTCACCCTTGTCTTCATGAATTTTATCCCACTTTAGAACCAAATTTCCTACTTGAAAATCCTTTGAGAAGAATATTTCTCATCAAACCAACGTTTGACAAGTTGTTGATGTTGGTAGAGCTTATTTTTGGACTTCTCCCTTTCCTCATCTAACTAAAGCAAGGTATTTATCCTATGTTCCAAAGCGGACTAGTCATCCTCCTGAATAGATTAAGACAGTTGTAATGAAGGTAAAGCAAGATTGGGGGGAGAATGGATTATTTTCCATAAATGAGATAGAAGGGTAAGTTACCAATGGTATCCTTAGGGGTTACACTCTCTGCTCACAAAGCATTGAAAAACTATGTATGCCAATTTTTATGATGACTTGCTACAATTTTCTTCAAAATTTTAATTAAATTATTGTTAGTCGATTCAATCAAACCATTTCCATGAGGGTAGCAATTTGCTAAATATTTTATTTTTATTCCTTTGTGTAATGCATAATGAGCATATTGATAGAGGAAAAGTACGATGCATTATCAAAAACTAAGAATTTAGGAACACCAAACCTTGTTACAATATTAGTTTCTAGGAACGAAATCACCTTGTCCGTGTTGACAATTCACAGTGGAACTACTTCAACCCATTTGGTAAAATAATATGTAGTAGTAACTATGTACTTATCTTGTAACAATGAAGGAGGGTTAATTGGATCAATAATGTACAAACCCCACTGCTGGAAAGGGGTATCCATAGTGACTAGTTGAAGCTAAACACCAACCTTCTTAACTCTACCAGAAGCTTTCTGGCAAACTTCACCTTTGCAAGCAAAAGAGTATGTATCCTTAAACAATGTTGGCCAAAAATATCCATCCCTCTAAATTTTATGAGATGTGGTCTTTCCACCAAAATGACCTCCAGTAGGGCTTGGCTATAGCTCCGTTAATACCCAGTCAACATTGTTTTTCTCAGCACACCGCAACATAAGTCCATCATAGTTTCTTCTGAAAAGAACATCATCAATCAACTGATATGGTGTAGCATTCAATATGAGAGATCTCCTGATTTCAGGTTCAATAATTTTAGGGGCATATCCATGTTCCAAGAAAAATTTAATATCATTATACCGGGAATTTAGAACTACATGTATGCAATAAATTTGATTGTTTCCAAACGTTTCTTCCTTAATCCATTCCAATTTGGATTCTTGTGTTTCATCTAACTGAGCTACCAATTTGCATAATCCCTAACCCCTTAAAATCTTAGGACTAATTTCTAGGTCGTATTCTTGCAACACTGTTATCCAATGGGCCCATTTCTCCCAAAGTTCTTTCTAAATTAAGACATTGTGAATTGTTGAGTAGGGGACAATAAATTTAGTTTGAGACTTGAGGAGATAAGTTCTAAAATGTTTGAAAACCTTATACACTACGTAGGCCTTCTTGTCAATCTCCGGATAATTAAGCTTGGCACCCTTGAGAGTGGAACTCATAAAAGATATGGGAATTCAATCCCCTTCAACATTTCATTGTGTCAGGAATGCAACATATGAAACATTGGAAGAATATGTATACAAAATAAAATATTTTGACAAATCAGGAGACGATAAAGCAAGAGATTCAATAATGGCTTCTCTAATCCTAACAAAATATTCTTTCTGAATGTTATTCCACTTAAAAACTACATCTTTTTTAATCATATCTTGCAAGGGTTTCACAATTTGAGCAAAACTAGGAATAAACCTCCTTACAAAATTGATTTTCCCTAAGAAAGATTGTATATATTTTTTGAATTAGGGAGATTAATTTTATATATTTCCTAGTTTCTTTTAGGATCTATCATCATTCCGTGTTTAGAAATGACAAAACCAAGCATTTTACCTTCTATCACAATGAAAACTTATTTTTTAGGATTGAATGAAATACCATATTTCCTGCACCGTTACAAAACCTGTCTTAAATGCCAAAGATGGTCATGGCTCTTCTTTGAAAAAATGGTAACATCATCCAAATATACCACAACAAAATTATGAATGAAACCTTAGGAATCAATGTCCATTGCTCTCTAAAACATGGCACCCGCATTTATCAATCCAAAGGGAATTTTCCTATAAGCGAAGTTCCCCATGGATTTCTAAAGGAAGTTTTCAATTGATCTGGGTGGGACACCAATACCTGGTTGTACCTAGAAAATCCGTCTAACAGGGAAATTTTTTTAGATATAGATACTTTCTGCAAAATATGTTCCATGGAAGGCACCATATAATTTTCTTTTTTTGAGGCTTTATTTAGATTCCTAAAATACACACAGAGATGAATGTCTCCATTCTTATTTTGAATAGGTACCAAGTTATCCACCCATTGAGTATGTCTAATAGGGAAAATAATTCTTTCAGCGAGAAGCTTCTCTAGTTTCTTCTTAACTGACGGTTCTAAGCTAGGATGCATTTTCCTAAGTTTTTGTTGGTAGGGTTTAACCTGGGATTTCATTGGAATGTTGTGTTGCATTATATTCATGTAAAATGTCTTTAAATCATAATAGATCTAGGAAAATACATCTTTATATTATTTAAAAAGCTTAACAAATGTCGCTCTCTAAGCAAGGCTAGATTTAGTCCCGAGATTAATATTTTGGGGTTTCTACTCAGTTCCTAGGTTTACAACTTGATAATTCATACAAGAACTATTGATTTTACAATTAGTAACCCTTTAAATTTGTCCTGTAAATCATATAATTTCTCAAGCCTAATGATTGATTTTGGAACTAAAGAAATGGGATTCTGTAAGTCTGATGTAGAATAAAGATAATTTTGGAAATTAGAGAGAGACTGATTATGGGTACTTTCATCAATGGAAACATCTTTAAAGGTATCTCAGGCAATAAGGAAATCCAATATTTGTTGGTCATCATAAAAAATTTCCTAGTTTGTGATGTTATCAGGAATGGACGGCCTATAAATTAGCTCAACTCAAAATGCATTAGATGCAAATCCTTTGGGAGGCATTAACTTGGACGCAACATTAGCGAGCAAGCCAACATTTTTTTTTATCAAGGTACATAATTTATACTAAAGGCTTGGAAAATATTAATTAAATCCCATACTTCCATCTAATAATTTTTTAAGTGAGTAGAAACACAGTGAATTGAGTTTATAACTCGCCTAACAATTATCTTAGAGTCACCATAAAATTTAATTATCTACACTTTCATGTCAATTGATTTCTTAAGGCCTTAGATAAGCGCCTCGTACTCAGCCACATTATTTGTACATTGGAACTCCAATCTACAGGCTATCATGGTTTTATTACTAGTTGGATCAATTAAGACACAACCAACTCTGACTCCTTCCATAGACCTTGAACCATCAAAGAATAAATTCCAACATGTTTTTATCTAACCTAAAGTTGGTATTTACATTATATACATTATGAAGAATGGTTTGAGATGACTCTACCTGAGAGAAGTGCATAATATTAGAATTATTTTCCAATTCAGTGAAGGGGAGATATCTATAAGTAAGTTCTCAAAGAAAGTGTCCATGGTGTAATTTCCCATGTTGGGAGTGAGAAATAGGGCAGGATCACTTGGATCATTAATATCAGTCATTGTTTGTTTAAAACAAGTTTCCCTATTGAATATGTTTTTTTTCATCTTCCATTATATGGTAACCACAAATGTGACTAGTTTGTGGCAAAGTAGGCCTTGACCTTCTTAGACCATTCTTGGCTCAACCACTTGACATAGGCTTCCGGGACATTGGCCACCATAATATTGATAGTCTAATGAATCCTAGGGTTAGGGGAGTGTCTAATTAGGACATGTTTTAATTCTCCTACTACTTTTACCCTAGATATATCCAACTACACAATTGTCATAGGTGATGGTTCAATATTTGCACTAAGTTTCCTAAAGATAGATAAAGGCATAAAATTTGAAGATGCATCAGAATCTATCATGCAATTGTGAACATTCCCATTAAAATATTTCAAATAATAACATAAAAGGAGGTGTTCGAATTTTATTTCTAGTAGAAGATAAAGTAGGGGGTTGTGGTTACTCCCATTAGCAGGGGTTTCCAAGGTATTGTTCTCAATTTCCTTGTTGGATGTGAAGATATCCTGAACCTTTCTTCGAATCACTGGAATTTTCATCAGTTCGTATACTGAGATATTATCCCTAGATTTATTTAAGTCTTCCACTAGATCATATTCTAGGTAAGGAATGTTGATCTATTTCTGAGTATTAGCCTTAACATTTGAAGAAATATTCCTATCGGGATTATATGTAGATGGAGGATCTTGAGATAGTCTCCCCTTCCCATGGGTATTATAAGGGTGTTGCATAGCATATGCTATTTCAGGATCATATGTTTCATAGTTCCTTGGAAATTTTAAAAAGTGATTAATAGTATGGGTATGTTGATGCTCTTGGTTTTCAGGTATTTTCTCATGATCTTCAATATTTTCAGCGAAATTTGTTTAATCCCTATCAGAGGGGGGTTGTGGAATGGTTGGAAGAGATTTAAGAACATAAACTAGGCCATCGATGTTCATCCCCTTCGAAGGAGTCATCCGTTGGTTTTGTGGTGGCTGATAAGGTCTTCTGTAAGGATTTCTACTATATCCCCGATTAGATGGACATTCTCCTACATTTTTCTTAAGATCGACTACTTCATTAGAAACTTGTTATAAAACTTTCTGAAGGCTTTCTAGATCTAGGGCTCCCTAATCCTTTTTATGAATAATAGGCTTAGAGGAAGGGCTCCCTGATTACCCTTCAGGCTTAGCATATGCTTTTCAACAAAAATAACTTCACTAAAGGACTCTTGAAGAGTCACTTTATGTGACCTTTTAACCCAGATCTATGTAGGGATGGGAAGACCCATCAAATAATATGAGATGATTATATTTTCAGCCATCATGGTTTCAACAAGAGTTTTATTTTTTAAAGTTAAAAACATTTGATTAAAATATTTAATTTTTTCCTTGCTATCCATTTTCATAGTAGATAATTCCATGACTAAATCCTCAGGAGTTTTATCGTCTTCGAATTTTTAAAGGAATTTTTTTTCAGAGTGATCCCAAGATTAGATGGGCCGAGGTTGTTGTAGCACCTCGTTCTTGACCCCATAATGTAATTATGGAAATATGGATGATATGGCTAGAAGCCAAACTTGAACGATGTAATTATGTACATTTTATATTTAATACAAAGCACATGACTACTGTAGACCAAGAAGGAAGAAGATGAGACGATGGGTTATCCTTCCACAAGGGGGAGGCGATCATCCTAAGCCTGGTTATTAGAGGGAGAAAACATCTCCAATTCCAAATATGCCACTTGTCCAACTCAACTTAGAAAAGGAGGAAAAGTGTCCAACTGCATGGATGCCAAGTGGCTAGTTCTTATCAACCTTTGTGCCACTTGCCTAGTCTCAACCATGCAGATAAAAAGAGAGATCTAGCCCATAATTCCATTCATTCATTCCTATTAGAGACACCCATTTGAATACTATACCATTGTTTCATCATTCTTCCATGGAAAAACCATCATTGTTGTTAGATCTAAACCATCAATGGTTGTAATACCAACACCAGAACTGGGAATTGGAGCCATATTGAGAATAGAGGATTGGGTAGTTGTAGAATAAACTCAGAACGTTCTTGTGGATGGGTAGCCCCAACTTGAGGGTGGCTCTTTGAAAGAAAGATATGGCTTGAAAGAGACTACGACTGGGAGGAATGTCCTTGGTTTGCAGTCAGTTGGCCATATTTCAGATAAGTTTATCATGTGAATAAATGTATGATATTCATTTCTGATTATATTACCCACTGCCATCATATGAATTATGGAACCGAAATAATGGCTATGTAAATGCATTCTTATGGAAACAATTATATATATTTATGAGTAATTATACACATAATTATTTTGTTGTAAATGTTTAATTGAAATCATTAGAAGAATAAAATTTTATATCAAAGGCAAATTCAGCTAGTAGATTTCAGTACCTAGGTCCCCAAAGTCATTGTGAAGTCCGTATGTGACAATTTGGTATCAGAGCCCAGGTTGCAGCACCAGGACTGCATGGGACTAAATTTGAATTCTACAGGTAGAATTTTAGTTTGCACATGAATTGTTTGATCAAATGCACCAGGAAAATATTTTAAAAAAATGTCCAATTGAAAGACATAATTGAAACATGGAATGGGTGTCTAAATGGTTGGTCATATTCAAAAATAAATATTATGGAAAGTTCATTACTTTTAACAAAATTTGAGTGAAGTTACAATTTAGAAACAAATTGTTTGATAATTTCTTAAAGAAATTATTATCTTGGGGTGCTCGGATTTGGTTTTTAGAACTAGCGAGGGAGCCCATGATAAATTAAAAGAAAAAGGAATGCAAGATTCAAGTTTACACAATCTACTAGTAAGAGGAAAGATATAGAATGTACAGTTATGTTTGTTTATAGAATGTTTATACTGTATTGGAAATGGACAAGTTTCATTTCATTTCGAGTTGGCCACTTGATTATAAGAATATGACAAGTGTACTGTCCAAGAGCTACTTGTCAAGAATTCAAATTTTTTAAATTAAAAAAACTGTGAGAATTTTTACATGGACCCCACCAATGCCACATGGGAGGATGACGTGGAAGTGCCACTGGGTAGGAGGAATGACATGGACGAGCCACATACGCATAGGGTGTGATGTGGAATAGCCACAGTAGATCCGCATGCATGGGGTTTTTGTGTGTGATAGGGTCCAAAGGAATAAGAGATCTAACCATCGGGAAAAGGTGTAGATCAACAACTCAGTGCTTCAGACTTGCGAGCATGTGCAAAGTTTAATTTAATTAGCATGATCCTGAAGGGAAAACCACCCTATTTACGTAGAATTTGATGAGACTTGCACTATTTCTATGCCATTTACAAAGGATACAAAATTTCTAGTGAGGGGCATATGCCTATTTTGCATAATTTTTACAGAAATTTGGATTTAGTGAGTTTTAAAGGTGCATAGCCCAAGGGTGGACGGGGGCTTGGTTGAGGCCCAAATTTTTATGGTACAATCATGATATAGGAATATAGACAACTCTGGATCCTTGAGGCCAAATCCAAAAGGACATGAATCCGGGAGATGAAACAAGACCAAAATCCACTATTTGGGTGCGCGAAAGGTCAATTTTTGAAAACTTGAAGGGAACAAAAGTGGCCCAAGAACTTAGAACCAGAAAATTTACTAATTTTGACATTTTGTATGTTCATCAAGATGGAAACATTTTACTAGAGGCGTTTTTTCATAAATTCTTAGTTTGTGAGATAGCAGTTTTCAGTGAAAAAATATAGTCTAGAAGAAAGGCATAAAATAAAAATTGGTGATTTCATAATTTTATAAAAATTGATGGGAGCATCAGATTTAAACGATGAAGGTGTCTGCGTACTCACCATTACATGGGATATCAACACCTAATATAAAAAAAATTCTAATTCCTTACTGATTTTATTCTATAGGTATCATAAGTTGGTCTTTCAAAATAAGTACAGTTAGAGGAACACTGTAAAATTGGTTGAAATTGTTGATTTTGGAGAGTTGTAACTTTCATATCTAAATTCGGTAAGGGAAATGGGATAATTCATCAAAAACGGTATCAAAACGATATTAATAATGGTGAACCTAATCATTAATCAATGTCTTTTATCTTTCCAAGAAACTTATCAAAAAAGAGACTTGCAGCCCAATTTGATAAAAAAACAGAAAAAAAGAAATTATTGTAAAAATGGATATTTTCTAGAATTTCTCATTTGCACATGAAATTGTTATGAAATTATGGAAAATGGTTTACCTAACATATTGGTTGTAGGATTAGGTTGCAGATAGGAGGTATAGGTCTCAAGAGTGAGTATTTTGAGATTTAAAATTAGCTACGGGAAAAAAGTAGTACTAGGCAAAAATGCTAACTTGAGAAAATGGAATATGATGACAATGGAGTATAACAAAAGTAAAGGGACTTAGTATGAGTGTACTAACATCATAAGTGCACTTTCACATTGGTGTGGAAGCACAATGGAATGAGTCAAGTATAGTTCAGTTGTGAGATGAAAAGCAATGTGGATGATTGTCAAAGCCCTACAAACTTAAGAAAAGAGTTATATGGTGGTATAGAAGCATTTTAGATATAAGATTGACTTGGATGTTGTAGAAGAATAAAAAAAATTGATACTTGCATAGTTATGTGAAGGTGCAATTGAAGAATAAATATTGCATGGAAAAGTGCATGCCATGCATGTATCATATTTAAAATATGCAAAAACGTCTTGCAAGAAGAGACGATATAGCTCTTGATGGTCGAAGTTGAAGGGATATGAATCACATGATTGTAGTGTGATGTAAATGCTGCAAATGAGGGATAAATAAGATTTAAAAGGATTGTATAACCTATGTAAGGGAAGACTTATCAAGTGGTTAAAGATGTTATGGCGTTGTCAAAGAATGCATATAATCCATTGAATATAATTGTGTGCAATTTAAAATTTCATGAAATAAATTGAAGAGAAGAGATGTGGATATCTTGGTTGGTGTAGTTGTTATTTGATACAATAACATAAAGACTAATAGAGATAGGAGATGTACTAGTTGCAAAAAATGGTATTTCTATGCATAAAAGAAGGGTGTAAATCATAATCCTTGGGATAGAGAAAGAAAACCATGTAATAAAGGTTACCGATCATGGGAGGCACAATGTCTTCGCAAGAAAAGGACCATTAAACAAGCTTGGACAGTAGAGGGTATCTACAAGGATGAAGAGTGCATGTACCCCATAGATGAGATGGGTAAGCAACTATAATAAATAAGCTTGATGCATGGTAGATAGAGTTGTAGGGTATTAACCAATAACTTATATGTATAGAATGTGAAGTGAAAAATGAACTTCAATTCATCTGAAAATAGCTATCACAAGAGTAAGGCACTCTATTATTTAGAATTGGCTTGTAAAGAAAAAATTTGTGCCATAGTAGATTTGGACAATAATATTCCAAGGAATGTAGAGGAAATTTCTAGAATTGGATAAGGTTAGAAGCATCTTTGGAAAAGAAGATGTCAAGTTTGGCTTATCTAGGATTAATTAAGAGAATTGGAGCAATAGACTATGGAAATGGGTACAATGCAAGGGTGAACCAAAGCATCAAAGAAGGTGCAAAGATGTCAAGAATTGGTTACAACAATAAAAGGTGCACGTGGAAAAAAAGGAAGAAATATTAGCGAGGGAGATTTCCTCACCATAAATATCTATCTTGTTTCTAAAATAGAATTGTATATTTTTGAAGTAGCAAGTATAACTTAAATATGAATTAATTATTGCTACTAGGGTGAGAGTATTGCAGCCAATGAATTGTTATGTAATTGGAAGAGAGACTATGAAAGAGATCAATTAAGCTATGGAGTACATACTATGAAGGGTAATGGAGAGGGAGAACTTCCTTGACTCTCCTTTTGCATTGTTTATGTTTATTTATGTTAAGAAAATAGTTGTGTGTACATAGCTATATGGAAATAAAATGAAAGAGTGTAAGATAATTGGAATGCATATGCACTAATAGGAATATTGAGAAATAATATGTGATAGAGTACATGAGAATATACTTTAATGCTTGTATGTTAAATCGCATAGAAGATAAGAGTGGTATCATGTTATACGGTGATTATGTCATGATAACTAAGTATGATTTCATATATGTTGTATAACCAGGAAGGTTTGAGGATCCAACCGAAGATGTTGCTGGTGCCACTACTTGTGGAGATCAATCTCACATTGAAAGAGAACAAGGAAAGAGCTTGGCATGAGGTTGATGGCAGGAATCATATGAATTTCATGAAACACAAGCTAATTAGGTAACATCTGAGGTGTGGATGGAAACCATACATGTATGGAATCGATAATGCCTATGCTATTGCGTGTTGATGAGAATTGGGTAAGATTACCTTCAATCATCCTTGATATATATTCATTAATACGTTCATGATGACATTTGAATGCACGGATGTCATCAATATATAATTGAGATAAGGAAAGAAGAATTGGGTTAAAAAGAACTTAGAATCTTTTGATGCATCCAAGAGTTAGCATGTCATAATTGGAGTGATTAAGAGTTAGTAACCAATGCAAAGGAGTATTATATTCCTTCCTAGAAAATAGATGTTGTGTGAGATAACTAGGTAATAAGTGATGCATTGTTGGAAATTGGGAAGTCTATAGTGCTACACAAGTATCCAATAATCTCCTTGATTATGATTGATGTCTTGGATTGCAACCTCTTTACCAACACTAAAGAACACTAAAGATGTATATTCTTAGTGTTGTGTTTGGGTTGAAGAGGAGGGTATCTAGATTATCAAACAAGTAATTGTGAGGTAGATGGATGATGTGTCAAGGTGTTGTCGAGTCCTTCAACTGATCATGGAAGATCACATGATTTGAAATTATGGCATTCTTGAATTGCATTGAGTAAATATGCATAAGTAGATTATGTGAATGTGCACGTTGGCACAAATGTTGATTGCATTATGATAATTTTTGATGTGCTGGTAAAGAATATATAGTGAATGATGTTTTGTGGCATATAAATGTTGGAAGATAAAAATGATTGAATTATTGATGCTATCACTTTGAAATCATTTAATGACTATTGTGAGTAATTGTTGACACAACGTATATTGATAGGGGTTCACTGCACACTGTCGCCAACAAGCACCAACCCAAACTCCCTTACGCACCGACCTAGAAGGGTGTTAACCCTACCAACAACACTCGCGGAGCGAATGAAGTCTCACCCGAGATGCACAAGGGGGCTGCAGGAACCAAGTTTCCGTAGTGGAGTTGAGGACATGCATCCAACACACATTACCTTTGTAGAAACCAGATATTATATCTTCCGCAATAAACTATTAACTCATCATTCGCACATTAGACCATTCGCAGATTCAACAGATAATAAACATTCGCAACAACATATTTAACCTACTTATTCACATCAATAGTAATCATTCAACCCACATAGTATTAAGATTGTTGCAAACATTCACATTCATCATCGCACAGAGACAGCGACAGAAATGGAACCATAATTGAACATCCTCATGCATTCATTAAAACCTGTAGAATGACCTTCGCAGAAACAGTCAATACGCCATGTCGCGGATACAAAATAGATCAAAAGATGGATCAACTTCTTACCACTTTCTTCATTGCCCTTAGGCTTACAAATCTACTTCTATTTATACAAAACTACATGGTTACAAAACGGTCCACATGACCCTTATCTAACTAATTAACTACTTCCGTGTTTCCGCAAAATCCGCGAATGACCCTTTCTTCTGCGTATTGTCCCTTTCGCAGCTTGTTGGCTTCCGCACTTCCTGCGGACTAATCCCTTTTCAACAGTAATGCAATGAAACTTAAATGATGAAAACACTAATGGTTGTTTTACTGTTTGAAAATGATGTCAGTAGTACATGTTGTAGGTTGATGTCCAAGTTATGGCAGTAAGCATAAGATCATAAATGAGGACAACGCGATACCACTTAAAAGATACAAACAATAAGAGAATGACCTCATAGTTAACTAAAAGTATGATATATGAGGACACATTGCAGGGAGACCATGAGTTGTGTCCCACGAGAGCTAAAAAAACAATATATTGAATTGGAATTGTTGTTGATACAGTGACAGAAATGCATGAAAAATAGTCACATTGGATGGACTACAAGAATGCTTTGTCGAAAGAATAGAGTTGCATAATAGAAGAAGATGTCTTAGATATGGCAGTAAAAGTGAGCCAAAACAAAGAAATGGGTTATTGCTCTTTCCATTTGAAAGATAAGTATTATGTGTGGAACTCAAGATGATTATTTGGAAATTTAAGTGTGAAGAGAATGATTTGCAATACTACTTGAAATATAAAACTATGATTCTTAATACATGTATGCTTTTGTTTATGATACATGTGGATTGTAAATATACTTATTATGAGTCCATGGTGGAAATTGTAAGTTGGGAATCTTGGGAAGAAGGCCACTGCAAAGACACGAGAACCCTAAAGTTGTACTCTTCTTGTGCAAGAAAGACTTGGGTAAATGATGGATAACCCGATGGACTACTGACTCAGAGAAGGGGATGCCTGATCTTAAAGGGTGAGTGACTATAAATAAGAGGAAACTATAATAAATCAGTATTAAATATTCCCTGATCAGCCTTGTTGGAGAACTAGAAGGGAATTGGTGTAATAAACCTGAGGTATTGTTAAATTAGAGAAGGGAACCCGAGGTACTGTTAGCTTAGAGAAGGGACCCCCATTCCTTGTGTTGTGTAGTATAAGGGAATCAAGGTAACAAAACTGAGGTACCGTTAACTCAGCGAAGGGAGCCTAAGGTATTGTTAATTCAGAGAAGGGAGCTAGATTCCTTGTGTGTCAAGAGGAGCAGAAAGCTGAATTATTCTCATGGAAACCTTGATAAAGAAAATAAATGTGCATGGAAATAAGTACTAGATAGAGATTTCCTACTGATTTGATGAAATAAATATATGTTCTTACATTTTGGAATTGGAAAATCGTTATAGACATTAGGACTATTTCATGAAAATGATTATAACACGCATAATTCGTGTTAATAAATGACATAGTTACATGTATATGTGCTAAGCTTGGAAAAAAAACTAAGGTAGTGGAGAATAAATGATGGTACATTTTGGATGAGATGGAAAATGAATATACTAGATTGCAAGGACAAAGAAAATTATGGAAACTATGGCTGAGAAAGCAACTTGGAAACTAAAGGAGGTTGTGCAAAGATATACTGTACCTATGTTAAGACATGTTAGAATTCTATCATTGTATATATAGTGTTGATGATGCACATAGGATGGTGCATGAATTAAGGGGGAGGGGAATGTAACACCCCGTTTTTTACCCCATAATGTAATTACGGAAATATGGATGATATGGATAGAAGCCAAACTTGAACATTGTAATTATGTACATTTTATATTTAATACAAAGCACATGAATACTGCAAACCAAGAAGGACGAATATGAGACAGGGGGATATCCTTATACAAGGGAGACATGATCATCCTAAGCCTAGGGATTAGAGCGGGAAAACATGTCCAATTCCAAGTATGACACTTGTCCAACTCTCCTTAGAAAAGGGGGGAAATTTTACAATTGCATGGATTCCAAGTGGCTAGTTCCTATCAACCTTGGTGCCACTTGGATAGTATCAACCATGCAGATAAAAAGAGAGAGCTATCCCATAATTCCATTCATTCCTTCCTATTAGAGACACCCATTTGACTACTAGACCATTGTTTCATCATTCTTCCATGGAAAAACCATCATTGTTGTCAGATCTAAACCACTAATGGTTGTAATACCATCACCGGAATTGGGAATTGGAGCCAGATCGAGAATAGAGGATTGGGTAGATATAGCATCAACTCGGAACCTTCTTGTGGATGTGTATCCCCAACTCGAGGGTTTCTCTTTCAAAGAAAAATATGGATTGATAGAGCCTACGACTGGGAGGAACGTCCTTGGCTTGCAGTCAGTTAGCCATATTTCAAATAAGTTCATTATGTAAATAAATGTATGGTATTTATTTCTCATTATATTACTCTCTACCATCATATGAATTATGGCACCGAAATAATGGCTACGTAAGTACATTCTTATGGAAACAACTATATATGTTTTATGAGTAATTATACACATAATTATTTTGATGTAAATGTTTAATTGAAATCATTAGATGAATAAAATTGCATATCAAAGACAAATTCAACTAGCATATTTCAGTACCCAGGTCCCCAAAGTCATCGTGAGGTCATCAGGTATGTGACAGTTGTTGTGCGAAATACCATGTTGATTCTCTTCTCTCAAAAGTATAGGGAAAGATCCTACACACTACATCTTCATGTATGACATTTCGCAATCGAATAGCCAACATAAATTTCTTTATGTGATCATCAGCTGGTTGTTTGTTATCAAGATCGAATTTTGGTAAGAATTTCTTAGGATTCTTTGGTAAAGGGTGTTGTGGGCTTGGGATTGCCACAAAATCCTAATAGCCAAGGCCTATTCTGGTTATTGACCATGTTTCGATTTCTATCTTGGTTCTCAAATTTGTTGGATGAAATATTAAAATGGTGATATGAGGAACTTCCTCTAGATTACCTTCGTGAGGAGTGTCGGGTGGTGATGGTGGATGACCTGATCCTCTTGATCCAAGAATTAACTCAAGACACATTGGCAAAGAAGGTTCACCAAAGTGGAAATTATATTGAAACATAGGATTATTTTGACTAATTGTGGGATCAGGATTGGCCTAACTTGTCAGAATATCATGGAATGAGCGATTGGGAGCACTTAACTGAGGGAAGCTTTCCGATGATGAACTAACTACATTATCCTCAATAGGTTGTTTAGTATTTTCAATATGATTATCTAAGCAGTGAGCTAGTCGCTCTTGGAGATCTTGAATTCTTTCCAATATGAACTGAGAATTCTCAATTAAATCTTGAAATTTTGAATCTTCAGGTAGAGGTGTAGAAACTATAGGATCTATTATGGGACGAGTCAAATGTGGAAGTGGGGTATAAACAGGCTCGTGTTGTGAAGTTGAAAAAATGTTTGATGTGTCGGGAGGGCTAGAATGACTGCGAGTTGGGATCAGTTAGCCAATGGGAGGTGGTTTGTTTTGATTTCATTTAGCCATTAATTCATGAGTGGACCTCCTTCTAGTGCCATTTTTTGACGTCCTAAGGTGTCCAAGTCGTCAACGCAAAGGAAACAATCTGATTAGAAGGTTTCAGGCAACCTTATGCAAAAGTCACCCTATCGCTCAGTCACTTGGTGTGACCATTTCCAATGGATATAAGGTATCCATTATATACAAAAGGGGGTTTTTACTCCTTCTATAGGAGAATCCAACTTACTGAATCCTAATCTTAAAATGTTAATATACGTTAGGAATGAAATATAAGAAAACCTTCATGCGAATTAACCTAAAAAGGAAAACCTAGTTAAGGTACGTATCCTCTTACTCGATCTTTGATTTAAATAGCATGTATTGAAATAATTAAGAAAAACAATCCTTAATTAAACAAAAGAAACTTACTAATGAAACCAAGATAAAAACACTATCATGATGGCATTAGTTTTTAGATCTAATATGTGGCAATAAGCCGATCAAATTAATCTAGGAAAATCTATTTAGACCTATAATAATGTACTTACTACTAAACATTAATTACTCACAAAGGCCTTTTCTGTAAACATAAGTATTAAACATATTCAATACACCCTATTCATAGCAATTTAAACTTAGTTATGAATAAATCCATTAAATTCTAACATAACTTCTGCAATTACAATCATTCAAGCTATTAACTAATTTATTAAAAAAATAGAAAAATCAAATTCAAGGAAACACATAAAGGTTAAGAAAACTCAAACTTCAACCATGCTGAGATCCACATGTAGAACCATCTCCATGTTCCATTAATAGGATTGTAAATAGTTACATCACTTGCTCAAAAAGATACAAAGACTTCAATAATATCCAATACAAGAACATTCCACCAGAGTTTCGGCTAGGGTGTCCCCCTTTCCCCTCTGGATGATTGAAAATAAATAAACAAAAAGGATAAGGAAGATCCAAAAAATGAGCAAACATCTCCTAAAATCTAGGGAAAACTAACTATTATGACTAGGATTAGTAAGATAATTCTTCCATTTAGAGTAAGCCTCCCACATTTCTTTTACATTATGATAATTGGCATGCTCCAATTGGGGTTGATCCTTACATAAAAAAGATATAAATTCTTTGCTCCTAATCTTTGACCAATTATCAAGGAATATTTGTAGGGTGGATTTCAAATGTACAGGTGATGAAATAAATGATCTAATAACAAACATATCAACTTGATAAGTGCCTCGAAACAAATCAAATAATTGATCTCTCTACTCATCCACCTCAACAATTCTCAACTTAGCTGGCACTGAATCTTCCATCTTAGTGAATGCATGCATACCAAGAGTCTCCATGTAACCATTGGTCAACATCCATTTCCTAGAACAAATATTCTTCCATTTATCAATCATATGGGAAACACCATAATATACAAGATCCCAATAATTGACAGATACCCGAGTTCTTATAAGCTTAAGAGGGTTTAAGAGAGGTTTAGATTAAGGAGAATTCTTGATATGTGTCTACCATTCACAAAGATACTCATAGGATGAATGTTCCTTCTTACTTTTATCAATATGATCCCCTAAAATATTCAATAAATTCTCAAAGGAATTAAAATAATCTTGTACCTCATTCAACCCCTGAAAAGACAAAATCTGTGTCTGCTTGAGATTTTCATTGGAAGTCATAGTTTCACCCTTAAATTCATGAACTGTATGTTTGAAGAAGGAGAATGGAAAATATTGATTCTTAAACTACTCCAATTGCTGCTTAATTCCTATAAGCACACTGTCCAGCTCAAATGCTTTACTATCTATGCTATTTTTTTGCTCCGAAACTTGTTGAAGTTGATCCTGTAGGCTCTGTATTTCCTCTTGGTGTTGAATTTTCAGCTACTCAATTTGTTTGAGAAAATCCTATTTCAAAGTATCCTTATCTAACTTCAATGCATCAAACTTAACCTTCTCTTCATTAATTATTTTTTGTAAAGTGGAGACAGAGTCATATTTCACTCCAATAAAATCCCCCATGGAAGAAACTCTCTCAACGGCTTCCCTTTTTGGGTCATAAGTATCATGCTTCCATATGACTTGATTTTTTACAGGTCCAACTATCATTTCACCTTCCTTGCTTCTTTTAGTGTATTTTATAAGAACATCCTTTTGTTTCTTGCAAAAACAATATTCACCCAAAACAACCATAGCATCCTCTCCAAAGTCAGCTGAGTCTTCAACTGAAGAAACCAACAATCCAACACAACTAGCAATAGGTATTGGTTGACTCAAAGTGGTGGATGGTATTTCGACAAGAGTTTGGGAGTCTTTTTATGGGGCTTGAAAAAATGTAGTCATGGGTAAGCTTCCTTCTTGGGATTGAACAAGCTAAGTAGAAGAGGAACTAAATTTAGATTGTAAAGGTATGATAGGAAAACCATCTTCATCTATTTGGATATCTTAATAGGAAGGTGGACTCATTGAGAAGGAGTAGGATCGACTGAAGTATTCAATAATTTCTCTTTCAGTGATGGAGTAGATGAGCTGGTCATTTGTGTAGTAAGAATAAGATCTGGAAGGTCAATGTGGGGTGGCGAGGAAGGAGGTGAATTATGGGTGGAATGGGTAGCATGGTTATCAATATGAGGAATTTTTCGTTATATTCTCCTTTGGGGAAGAATGAAGATTTAAACTAGGTAAAGCACCATTGATAGAAGGTGTAACATCCAAAGGAGATGAGTGTATAGATTCTTGAATCACCTAAGTTGAGTGGAACACTTCTGGGTTTGTTCTTTCTCCAAATCAATAACAATGATAATAGACTGAGAAGGGGAAGATATAGGGATTATTTTTGGTTGAATCTCAGTTTTAATTTAAATAGTGGGAACGAAACTAGAGATAGAAGTAGTACAAATAGTAGATTCAATAGAACAGGAAGAATTACCTTGAAGGGATTCGGTCTGTTGGATTAAGGCATTCAAATTCTGAATTGGAGTTTGAGGTTGATTAGCTGGCACAGGTTGTTCTCCTTGATATTTATCCAATTGCTTCACTTTTGCAAACTTCATCTAAGCCAAACTAACCACTAAATCTTTGTCAATTTCCTCAATTGCTTCTTTTGTATCCTTCTCTTATTGCTGAAATATCCTATTTCTTTCTTCCACTACCTTTATCCTCGATTGTTTTTTAGCATCATGAATGAGAACCCTCTGATTGGGATCAGTTACTATGATGAACACTTCCCAAAAAATGGATGCATTTTGAATAAGAGAATCATCTGGCTCCTTTACATGGGTGTTAGCACTAACATTTGTTCTTGATTGCAAAAGAGAAATGTCTAGCACATCTTTAAAGAGGATTTGATTGCTTGTTTGAGACAGTGGATTAAGTAGGACGGATGGATGAGAGAAAAGAAGAGGTAGAGATTATTGGGAATGGATTCTTTTACTAATAATATATGAATTAGAGGAAATCAATCTAAATAGAAGACATAGGTACTTGGCATGATGAAAGATTGAAGAAAAGGGAACAAACATGAATCACAAGGAAATATATACTAGATAAATATTGCATATTCATAAGATCGAATATACATTAAACACAAATAATTTCTGGATAATAGATTAAAAAATACTGAAATGAAACACACTAATGATAGGAAATTACAACAAATCCTTTTCTATTAAAGAATCTATCATCCGTGGCTAGCTATTGATACTCAATATCTATAATCCATTCAAGCAAGAAGAAAATAAAATGAAAAACAAAAAAAGTCATAGTCTGATATAATAGCTCTCATGAATCTTTGATAACAAAACATTACAAAGACACCCACCTAGATGGCTTACAATAATGCATACATGTATTTCTATCCCAATAAATCTCTCTTGGGCCTCAAAACCGCTGCTCCATTCCTTCATACAACTACTCCTTTTATAAGTATCTAATACATTGCAATCATACAGGACTAGATCTTGAGCTATGGATCACATTCTAATATGAGATAACAATATATTTTTACAAAATCAAGGAAATCCTAAAAAATAGAAACAGAATCAAGAATCTGTTCTGAGATCCACAAATTTAGGAGGACCTCAACTTTAGTAAATCTTTGACCTTGAGTTGGCATTATCACATAGCAACTTCTTTGAGGAAATTTCTCATCGAATCTAGTTACTCCAGGAAACATTGAAAACTATTTCAATTCTTCCCGTCTGTAGTTGTAAAACTTAGTGTTTGTACATTCCACCATTTTTTACATATACATGGAAATAAATATTCGATGAAAACAGTCTCTGCCTTTATCAATAGCACTACAATACATTTTGCAACAAAGTTTCTAGATGCATTTCCTCCATATACCCAAATTTAATGAGGACTAATTCTCAAGCTTGTGATTTTAAATTCCATCTTGAATGCAATTATCCAAATGTTCTACCTAAGAATATTGGATTTGCCTTCAAATCTAATAATTTCATCCACTCAAAATATGTATTTGAAGTGTGCTTTAATGTTCTAACTAAGAATATTGGATTTGCCTTCAAATCTAATAATTTCATCCACTCAAAATATGTATTTGAAGTGTGCTTTAATGTTCTAACTAAGAATATTGGATTTGCCTTCAAATCCAATAATTTCATCCACTCAAAATATGTATTTGAAGTGTGCTCTACCACAACTATTGACAATTTGCACCGAAAAAGGTCTATAACAATTGCAAACAATAAACACCTAGAAATCTCTGCAAGCTTAAAATTGAAGCATTTATGTAAAGAGTATTCCCATTTGAAGCAATAAAATGCATAATATTTGATGGGCCATCTCCACCACTAAATTCTCCACCACTAAATTCAATACAAATCCATAATCACTCTGGATGAGATCAATGTCAAGCAATTGAAAGTAGCTGAAGTAGATTCATAATAATCTTGTGAAGAAGAAAGTCAAGGCCACAAAATTTAATGTACATGATCTGAAAGAGATATGTTCTATTAAACTGAGGAATGAAAGGTTGTGAAATTAAGATAAAAGTATTAGGATCTCCTATAACACTTGTAAGTGTTCTCAATAATAGAGCTCAGGCTCAAACACTTGTGAAACTTGCATGCTCTCTCCATGCTCTTCTCGACATTCAATTTGTCTTCTATTTATCTACGATGGAAGAATGATCTTTGACATAGATGATGTATGCCGATGCTTTGTATCCTATTGATTGACATCCACTGGGCACTTGTCTTTGACACTGTGTTCATATACGTGGCTATCTCCATTGTGCATTGACGCGTTGATCATTATAGTGGATTCTATGGACGTTAAATGAAAACTATTTGTTTTGTATGGAAACTGGATATATCCCAGATGCACCAGAAACATATTTAATCAACTCTTTATATGACTAGGCACCCATATAATCACTCAACCTGTAGTGTACTAGGGTATGATGACGAGATCACTTGATAGAAAGTTGGTAGACTTGACATTTGATAGCTATGAGTTTGGGTATTTGGTTTCAACGGTTTTACAATTGGATTTCAGACAAAAGACACAATATATTTTTAATAAAAATAACTAAGCCCTTTTTTTTAATAAAATAAACATAAAATATTATTCTAAACCATATAAAACAATTTAAGAAATAATACTTTTATTTTTATATTTTATTTTAAAATATTAAGATTTAGAACAAGATAAGATGAGCTTGATACCTTAAGTGAAGAGACATACGACAAAGAGAAGCATACATAACAGATGCCTAGAATGGAGGTTTTGAAGCTGAATAAAATTTCAGTAAGGCTTGACGAGAGGTTTGGAAGCTATTGGAATCCATTCCATTCCCAACACTTTCGATAGCAAGTTTTAAATTTATTATATGCAGGGAGGTGCTACCAGAAGTAGAAAACTTTGTGCAACAAATATTTCATCAATGCTTTGACTCTATTTCAGGAAGGTTATTTATGGTGGTAACAATGGCCATACGAACTTTTCAAATGAGCCTAAGTAAAATGATCAGCTATGAAACCCTTTGGATCATGCATCCTTTTAACTACAAACCCTAAATTCAAGGAATCCATTCTCATTGCTAAAAGGTAAGCATGGTTAGAATTTTGGATGATTAAATTCGCAACATATAAAGGGAACTTTGTCCATGCTCTCCTTTTCTGAGAATGACACTGACTATTGTTAGAATTTTAACTTAAGATCAATTATGTTAGAATTTCATTCAATTTATCATATTGCATGCATAAGGATCACTGAAAGAAACACATTCAATAATAGACACAAATATTTATCTGAGGAAAACCCTCTAATGGGAAAAACCCAACAAAACTTCTCATTATATATTCTTCAACAAAGTACAATGTCAATACAATGAAGAGCGAAAGCTCTCTCACATAAAAACAAACAAGAAGAAAAGATAAGATAACCTCAAGAATATGTCTTTCTCTAGTTGTTGCTAGTCTCTCCCTCTTGCATACTTGTCTCTCTCTTGCTTGAGAGAACTTGTGTGATATCTCCAAATGAAGAATTTAACCCCCTCATTTATATTATTTTCTGCCTGACTTTTTCACTATAGGGCCGACTTCATTGGGGCAATTTTTCCCATTGTTTGGGGCAGTTTTTCTCATTGTTTGGAGCATGTAATACCCCATTTTGACCCTTAGGATATATTAGTTTTCAATGTAAATATTGTATACATGTGATGTATGTTTACCTAGCGTGGAGCTCAAGGCCAAGGCCCCCACTAGTGTATGTTCGTATTTTATTTAAAATGGAAAAGCATTGGACATTATGTTACCCATGTGCTATTTAGCCATGGAACATTGTAAAAATGATATAAATAAACATCAAGCAATAAAATACCAAAACTGGCTATGGAGGCAACGAATGAGAAGGGGCCATGTGTATCCACTAGGGAGTGGTGAGTGGATTGTGGGATTGAGCCATAAGCTGCCAAATGTCATTGTGATAACCCATTTGACTTTCCTTTTGTTGACATTTAATTATGTGTAAGAAAGTTGTTGAAGATTTCAGTCCATGGTTTTAATGGAGCATGGGAAGCCCAGAAATTTGTATGGTAGAGTATGGGATCTGTTTTCTTGTACCACAAGTCACTCTACCTCATGGGGATTGCTTCTTCCTCATCCCCATTCCATTGTGGAAGATACCAGTATCATTTTCCATCCAAAATGAATTCCCAGCAGTGAGAAAAACCAGAAATCGCAACTGTGCAAGAACCCACGTTTTGAAGAGCAAAAAATGCCTAGATTTGGTATTTGGCAGTGAAATCCAATGGGGGATCCATAGGTATGAACCTTGGGGCGAATTTGGGAGCATTAACTACCCCGAAATCCATAGGGAAATCCATAGGAAAATCTAGTTTTTGCAGCCTTGAAAACCAGTGACGGATTTGAGTTATTCGTTGACAGAATGGTGAGAAATCCAAGTGTGGATGTTGGAAGAGAGGATTGGATTGCTTGAATTTAGCCCGAGATGTCTATAGCTTTGTGGTTGAGTTCATTGGCTTAGCACCCTCCTCCTCTGCTAGTTGCATGCTTGATAAACCCAG
This sequence comes from Larix kaempferi, assembly GCA_027924585.1. Classification (NCBI taxonomy): domain Eukaryota; kingdom Viridiplantae; phylum Streptophyta; class Pinopsida; order Pinales; family Pinaceae; genus Larix; species Larix kaempferi. The sequence goes on from BSBM01000445.1 coordinate 2,015,099, forward strand.
CCGTGTGCTGGATTAGCATGACCATTTGAGTGAACCCATGGTTGTGAGTGAGCCTATCTAGTTCCTCCTTAGTGGATGCACAGCCCAGCTCGGGAGTGATCTCTTAGCTGAAAGAATAGAGGCTGGACAAAGATCTATGGTTGGGTGGAACGTTGCTCTCACATAGCCAGTTGTTGGACAACATCATCTCAAAGATAAGTAGTCTCTGTGGTTTAAATTATGATCTTTATGTGTTATGTTCTGCAGGTCAAATTATTCATGTAAATTGAATGAAATGATTATCTCAAACTAGTTGGCATGAAGCCTGTGCATAGTATGAGAATGAGATTGATTATTGTATGACTGTTTCATCATTATGCCTGGAAGAAATATGCTGATGCATTCCAGTCCATGTGTGTGTCAATATGGTTATTTTGCTGTGTTTACTAATTGAGTTGTATCAATTCCATGTTCTGCAATGTCTTAATTAATGACTGTTGTTTACATGCTGATTGCATGATGAAACTGTGTGCATACATAGTGTTTAATTCCGTTGTGCTTGTTGAGTATGAATAGGTATGCACAAGTTTTATTTAACCATGCATTTCTAAAGAAATTGACTCGGTCTGAGTTTTGCCAATAAGCCCGATAGTTTGGTTAACGTTTCCTTCCTTGCATCGGATTGATGGAAGGGGACGTTACAGGGCAGTTTTGCCCATTCTTTGGGGAAATTTTAACCACTAATTTATGTGGGTCCGAATTGTCTATTTTCACTTGATTTCATTGAGAGTATGTCTTTAGTATTATTCTTTTATTGTTTTACATTAGGTTTTATGCAATACAAGAACATCTTCCGCATTTGCATATTCAACACTCCCTCTCAGCAAGGAAGGTATTCTTCTAACATAATCTTCAACATTGCTTATACTAACTTGTACTTGACCATTTACTTGTTGATGAATCTCTCTATCACTAGAAGTTATGTATGGGGAAGCCCTTCATCATGCATTTAGGATCTTGGCAGAGCATCTCACTAGTGGGTGGAGCCTCATCATCCTTTTAGACCTTATGGGTCTTGGCGTCCCATTAGACCTTATGTCATTATGTGACTTCACCTAGCTCACACAAAATCTAGGTGACTAGTCCATGAATCACTACCTGCTACTACCACACTCAGTGTGCTACTGCCTCCTAAAATCACATATGTAAATTAACACTCCCTCTCACAAGGGAAATCCTATTGGACCACTCCAAGCTTGTCCCTGAAGTATTCAAACTTTAACCTTGACAGAGGCTTGGTCAACACATTGATTATTTTCTCATATGTCACAACATACTGGATCTTCACAACTCCCTTATGTACCATTTCTTGAATATAATGGTACTTGATCTCAACGTGCTTGGACTTGTCATGAAATACAGGGTTCTTTGACAACTTTATGCAACTATGGTTGTCACAAAATATACAAGGCACCTCTAACTCGAGATCAAATAGCCTTGTAAGCAACTTTCGAAGCCACAAAACTTTGATACTGGTTGAACATGCTGCAATATACTCTACCTCGGCCATACTGAGTTTCACACTAGTCTGCATCCTGCTGAGCCACAAAATCATAGCTAACCCCATATTGAAGCAACATCTTAATGTAATCTTCCGATCTGTGACACTACCAACCCAATCTGAATTAGTATATCCTTGCAGACTTATTTCACAATCTAAAACATATCGAATTCCATAGTCCATTGTACCTTTTAGGTACCTCATCACATGCTTTTCCGCAATCAAGTGAGCACGTCTTGGCTCAACCATGTACTGACTCAAAGTGTCTACCGCAAAGAATATATTTGGACTCATGTTCATCAAATGCATCAACAAACCAATCATCTATCTATACATGGTGGCATCCACTGTCTCTGATGAAGTATCACTCAATAAATTCATGTTTTTCACCATCAGTGTAGGCATGGTTTCACAATCCATCATTCAAAACCTCTTCAATATTTCCACAAAATATTTTCCTTGGTTAAGGAAAATCTCATTTGGTTTCTACCATACCTCTAGATCCAATAAATAGTGCATCATACCCAGGTCTTTCATCTCGAACATTGTAGCAAGATTCTTCTTACATTTAGTGATGAGATTCTCGTCCCCTATTAGAAACAAGTCATCCACATATAACAATGGTATCAATGGTCCACCATTCACAACCCTTTAGTAAAGGTTGGAATATGCTTTACTCTTGGTCAATCCCAAGCTCATAAGAAATATGTCAATTCTGCCATACCATGCCCTGGGTGCTTGCTTCAATCCATACAAAGCCTTCTTTAATATACACACATGTGTTTGTCTGTCATGTGTCTTGAATCCTTGTGGCTTCTCCACATACAATTCCTCTTCCACTACACCATTCATAAAAGTTGGCTTCACGTCCATCTGGTGTACCTTCCATCTCATGTTTGCAGCTATAACAAGTATAGCTCTAATTGAAGTGTATCTTGATACTAGAGAAAAATTATCCTCGTAATTTATTCCTTCCTTTTAGGAGAAACCACGTGCCACAAATATTGCCTTATACTTCTTGATACTACCATCTACTGAATGATTCATCTTGAAGATCCACTTTGAAGATACCACTAACTTATCTTTCATTCTTGGCACCACATCCCAAGTATCATTCTTTATTCATGACATCCTTCCATAATTTCTTCTTTGCAGCCTCTTCACAACAGGTAGGCTCTTCATCAATTATATCACATAACAATTCCACATAGCTAGAATATGGTCTTAGTTTCTTTCTTTCTCTAACCGTTCCATCTAGAGAACTATACTTCTCGTCATCCTAAATAGTCTAACGAACCCAATCTAGTCTCCTATTATGTGTAATCATCTCTCAAGGTGGCTCTACAGGTATCTGATGTTCTGTCATGTCATGATATTTTGGTACATACTCTTCTGGTGTAACCTCATCATTTCTATTTGTTTATGCAATTGTAGGAGATTTGGGCTCCTCATCATGGAACTCATATAAATGATTATGTTTGGATCTACTGAAGGTTGTATCTTCATTGAAGGTAACATCTCTGCTAATCTCAATCTGTTTGTATCTAGGTATGTAAACTATGTATGCCTTCGATCTTTCACTATATCCAAAAAATATACCCTTCTTTCCTGAAGGATCCAACTTTGATATTTTGTCCTTGGGAACATGCACATACACTGGACAACCAAATATCTTTAGGTGGCTTACCTCTGGCTTTTATCCTGTAAACATTTCTTCTGGTGTCTTGTTCCCAAGTGCACTGTGAGAAATTCTATTATTTACATATACAATAGTCCTGGTAGCTTCAACCCACAAATGCATTGGTAAGCATTGATCATGAATCATGGCCTCACTGCTTCCATGATCGTCAAGTTCTTTCTTTCTGCTACATCATTCTGTTGTGGATTGTAGGGAGTAGTGAGCTCCTTCTTAATCCCGACTTCTCTACAGAAAGATTTGAAGTCTTTTGATGTAAAATATCCTCCATTATATGACCTTAAGATATTTATCTTCCTTTTAGAAATATTTTGTACAAGAGCCTTGAATTCTTTGAACTTGCAAAACACTTCATTTTTAGCTTTTCAGAAATAAATCCAAGTTTTACGATAATGATCATCAATAAAAGAAACATAATATACATAACCTATTAATGAAGTAGCTAACATTGGTCCACATACATTTGAATGTAGAATGTCCAAGATTCCTTTGGCTTTGTTGTGACTTCTTGGAAATGAGTTCTTCACATTCTTTGCTTGTGCACATATTTTGTAAACACCATCATGATCTACTTGGATCTATGGCAAATTTGTTACCACCTTGCTGATGATCGGCAATGCTTTTTAATTCAAATGAGCAAGACGTCTATGCAATACCTCACTTGGGATCAAGATACTATGTGATAGAGTTGAATCTGAGTGTCCCTTTAACTTGTAGAGTCCTCCTTCTTCAATACCAATCACAACTACATCATCAATGGTATTTCCTTTTGGCCACGTGAGAAATTCTCCATCCATGAAGTCAAATCTAAATCCTTTCTTATCCAATGTTGAAATGGATTGAAGATTCTTATTCAAACCAAGTACATATAACACATACTTCATCTTCATAGGTTTTCCAAAATCCAACCTGTAGGAGGCTTCAGGAGCTCCTTTAATAGGATACTTATAATCATCTCCAAGATTCACCTTATGAGCTAAATGTTGATGTATTTGTAACTTCGGAAGATATTCTTCTATGTATTACATTTGTACTTTATTGTATCCCCAATGGAGATGTATTATTCCTCCGATTGGAAGTGTCGTCATTTGTATTTTCAAGTGTCGCAACTTATATTTGATGGGTTATTAGACCACCTTGCTGGGGTTAGCCCTGTATGAGTTGTGTGGGTCAAAGGGTTATTAGACCACCCTAGTGGGGTTGGCCCAGATTTAGTTTATGTTAAGTTGTTAAGTTGGGGCCAACCTAGTTGAGTAAAGGTCAAGTGAAAGTAAAAGTATAAATAGAGAGTGTGTCTCTCTCATTTTACACATTCTATTATTCACTCACTTCACATTAGTGAGAGAGAGGAGGAGTGCGCACAAGTGGAGGAGGAGCATGCTGCTGAAGATATCTATCTCTTGGGCTTGATCATGGTGATCCTTGTATTTATGCCTATTCTATCTCTGAGGAATTTGCGGGGTTTTTCACCTTCTTGGTTTTCCCCAGTGAAATGTTTTGTGTCTCTTGTCTCTTGTCTCTTATGCTTGATATGCTGTACATGTTGTTCTTTCAGTTAAGATCCTATATCTATTGAATTAATGTTACAACGTAATATTCCACCTTGTGAGCATCAGCACCCTTTGGCCTATAGGATCCATTTCACTGACTCAGATCCACTTTATATCCTTCAGACACACTATTTCCTCATTTTTTCCCTTGTACACTTGCTGCATCATTACAGCAGGCGTACCCACGAGTAGCATCACTATAGCCCGCGGGTAGCATGTAAAATGGTAAAAATCACTAGTTTATTACTTTTTACTCCCAAAAAGCGGTTATTGGGTAACTTTTGACCCTCCATCTACACAAGAAACGCCTCGATGTGTCGTTTCACTTACCTTTGGGAGGACTATATATTGAGCACATATGGCTTATGGACAGGAGGAGAAAGAAGAGCAAGAGAACTCTAGTGTATTTTTGCCTTATCTTGAGTCTACACTCATTGGTCCTTTTAGTTGTGAACCCCTTATGTTCACCTTCCAAACTCCTACCATAGTTTGAGTTTTCCATTCATGGAGGATTGAAGTGGTGGAGGCAGAAGTGGATTGATCCAGATCTTGGTTCAGATTGGTTGCAGGCAAGAGGTCGTATCACATTGTACTTCTTCTTGTTTATTAATAGAAATAATCATATTCTCGTCCATTAATGTTGTGAATGTTGTTTATTCTACATTGGGTTGCATTTACTTATAATATCATGGACCATTGCTATTGATGATGTTAATGTCATTTATATATTATATTTACTTACTAATTTGCAGAATCAAGTGCACGGATTGAAAGCTCCAACGGGGATCTACATCAAACGTTTGGTTTGAGGTTGGTTACATTCTCCATTGTCTTAGCATTGTCATTTATAATAGCATAGTTCTGAGAATTGAGTTAATTTCTGGTAGTTAGCTGTCTGTAGTGGTCTACCCCAAGCCATAGTGAGTTTTCTCCAATACAGAAATGGCGACTCCGCTGGGGAAAACATCCATGTTTGGGGATTTTTTGAGCATTAGTTTGTAATTAGAGTTGTTGTTTGTCGAAGCTCTGTGTCACTGATTGGCCGTTGAGACACACTATAGAAAACTTGCTTTTTCTGAGCCATTGGACTCTGTGTTTGCCCATTTTCCTTTCCTTACTCGCGGGCTAGCTTAGCTTTGCCCATGTACACCTGCCTCTGTTTACTCTACTGCTCGTGGGTACCCGCAGGTATTCCTTCGATAGTAGCGTATAACTCCGGCTTTGGATTTTTTATGAACTTTGGTTGTTGCTGGGTTGGTTTTGGTTGATCCTGAGTCTTTGTTGGCCTATTTCTTGACCGTTCCATGCCTTGGTTGTGACCAAAACTCTTCTTTTCTCTTGGTTGAGCCTTGTTGGTTTTTCTACCCATCTTTGGATTTAGACTTGTTGGTTTTTTCCTTTTGAGCTCATTCCTTTGGCTGAGTCTTACTATTTGGTATCTGTCGGGTTGTCGTAGTGATCTCCTTGGCATATTAGTGACTAGATAGTAGGATTTTGCTTGCATTTTTCATTTCCTTATAATGAAAAATACAAAAAAAATACATATAGTTTTGCATTTTCCTTTTTCTTATAAGAGAAAATACAATTTTTTTTTACTTTCATGTATTGCATCTTGCATTGAGTGCTTGTTGCCTTCATTTAGGTTCTGCCTGTGCATAGAAAATATAAAAGGATTGCATTTTTATTTCGAAACCGTTGGGTTGATTTTGCATGCTAGTGACATTGTTTAATTGGATAGATGAGTCTAGGATTTGACGATATTGCATATTATTGAGTCATACACATCACTAGTTTCACGACCATATCCCTTGAGTAACTACAACCACTAAAATTAACGCTTAATCTTAAAATTGATTAGATCGATTTTATTTATAGGGTACACCAACTAGCATAGGTTTAGAGTCTTGGAATAGATCATTGTGAGTTAACAATCCAAGACTACTAGATGAAACATTAGGTGTCCGACCAGGGAGTGGAGGAATCCATGGTATATATTGGTGTTCTCAAGAAGCTCTACTCAAACCAGAGTTAAGCATGAGGTCACGGGAGGTTGGTTGAGGAGATATCCCTCTGAGACCGGCTGAATGTGGGAGATATTTCCAGGATTTGTTCGTATCTGGGGACTCTTGGGGGATTTGATCCTCATTGAGTTTCGGGCTCAACTACCCTGCCCATACGACGGATCCCACCAGCGACTGTCCCCCTGAGCATTGGTTATATTGTGGTGACCATAGTTTCCTTACCTAGGTATCGAATAGGGTACTTGCAGTGGTTATGTTGTTTGTGTCCTGATTCAGATAGGGATTGGACAACATAGTTGTTTGTTGCTGAGGGTTACGGCCCTTTGCACATAGTGAAGCCTGGGTGTCTCTATAATTGATTCTGTTACCTCCGGCTATAGTTTGGGAGTCTCAAGCCTCTCCTAGGAGAGACATATCGGCTCTAGTGTCGGAAGCTCATTTAGTCACTCTGTTTGTCTGCTCTTGGCTATGGTTTCTCTAGGTGTGTACTTTTGATTTACTATTTTTGATCGATAGTTGGCCTTTAGGGGACATTTTGATTTTAAATTCTCTCCGGAGGTATCATGGCGCGGATTTCTACTCTCCACCGATCCCGTCGGTTGGCCGGTTTAAAACCCGCTGAGATTTCATGCCATGTTGCTCGGGGACGCTGACGGGCTCCCTCTGAGTCTTTGGATTCTTACGAGACATACATCCTAGACATCATGATTGCTGCACATTCTGATACTGAATAAATACCTACGACTCCATCGGGTAGAGTCGAACACACTTCAGACGCCCCTACTCCTCGTGAGGCGTGGGGGGGTGATCCACCTGAGACCCAACATAGTTTGTTTGGTCCAAATCCACTCGAGGACGACCCATTCGATCCTTCATTTCCACATAATTATATACACGGGATGCCTGAGGTACATGATGACACTGGTCCTACGGTCAACCCAATCGCATTCTCTTTTGGCATGCCTAATTATCGAACAGTTGATCCTTCCACTACATTTGGTAGTCACGTCGGCACTAGCCATGGTGTTGGCCACACTGCACCCACTGAGGGAAATACCCTCGCTGGGGGCACCACGTTTTCCACTCACACACATAGTATGGGGACTGGTCATTCCTCCTAGCAATGCTAATGTTGGAAGATGACCACCTTCTAGGGCTACCCAATCTAATAGGAACACTATGTGCAACACAACTCACCACCCACCACCTAATACACATGCTGCTACTCGTCAACCCAGGACTACTTTCACAAATGCTAATGCTTCTCCTAACCATGGGGGTGGACATATATCGCATACTTTTGCGTCCACTGCCTCCATTAGTAATGCCAATGTAGGAGGTGGGAATATATCCTATCCACATGGACATAACACCACCATCCCTACTACTAGTAACACCAATGTTGGGGCTGGGAATACATCTCATGCTTATGGTCACCACATGACTGCTCAAGCTAATCCAAATGCTGGGGGTGGGAACATACTATACCATTATGGTCATTACAACTTGGTTCCCGCTACGAATAGTACATACATGCCCCATACTTATGGTGGAAACCCTTACTACAACACAGTCGGTGCTGGACACCAGTACAACCCACCCCAACATGGTGCCCAAAACACGTACATACCTGCTTACTCTCATATGGGTCAGGCAGGAGGAGGTTATCAACCCTATGGCCATGGTCAAGCTTATGGTCCTTCAGGTCCTCATTATCAGCAGTTTAATCCTCATGGTCAAGCTTTTGGTCCATCTTATAATTCGGTTCCGTTCAACCAACCTTTTATGGGAGCTTATAATCAAGCTTTCCAGCTGCAGCTCCCATTCCTTGCACGTTTGAAACTTCCAGATCTTTCGAAGCTCACAAATGATCCGGTGTGTCACGACCCTAATTGGACTCCGGTCCCTACAAAATTCCCTTCTGACATTCCTAAGTTTGAGGGGAAAGGTGGTGAGGATCCGAGAGATCATGTCATGACATTTCACCTTTGGTGCTCCTCCAACTCATTGAATCACGATTCCGTTAGATTACGACTATTTCAATGCACCCTCACGGGGGCAGTTGCGAAGTTGTATGTGGAGTTTCCTGGGAACACCTATAGGGGATTCAACGAGATTTCTTTGGTTTTCTTGGACCATTTCCAGTTGCCGGTTCATTATGATACTGGTACTGAATTGTTGTCTACCTTCCATTAGAATAAGGCCACACATATTTCTGACCACGTTCAAGAGTGGCACCGACGGAAGAGATTAGTGAAAGCCAACATTCCTCTAGAGTTTTTGTTGGAATGGTTCCTCAAGTCTCTACTCCCATACATTGCTAAGGATGTTTCGATGTCCGTCATTGTGACTGAGGAACAAGCCATCTTGAAAGTCCAGCAGTTAGACCTACTATACTCTCAGTCTAGCATTTTATATGACATTATTCCTGACACACCGAGAACACGACATGAGCCCACGTCAGTTCCTGGACCACATGCTAATGGCATCATGGGATCCACAAGCACTCGCCCTGTAGATTTTGTAGCTAATCAAATGAAAAAAATTTTGCTAAACCAGTCTACTCCCGGATAGGTTCACACCTTGTCCACTTCCACCCCGTCGTCCGATGTACACAATGTGCAAATGGAAAATCAATCAGGTAACCAACAACCTGGTGGTAAGAAAAAGGGGAGAAACAACCGTAAGGGTGGAAACAATGGGAATAACAATAGCAATCGCAATACCCCCCGTAAGGAGAATGCCAACCCTCCTCGAGAAGGTGAAAATGCTAGTGAGGACCGTAAACCTAGGTGTAAGGTAAATTTTCCTTGCAAGGTCTGTGGGGAAGACCATCTTACTCACTTATGTCCTTGAATTGAAGAAGCATTGAAGCATTTGGCACAGAGCCCAGCTGTGTTAAAGGATCCCCTACCTCATCATCAAAACATGGCTTCACATGCTCCCACCACTGGTTATGGACCTACTAAGACGGCAACGTCTTCTTCCAATACTGGTGGTTATGGATGTGTGAACATGGTTCAATCAAAGGTTAGTGCTGCTACTCGCCAATGCGATTATGGTGCACCACAACCTAATATGGGGAGTGAGCCTCCCCCTCCTCTTGACAATTCCTTGCATATCGAGAAGCCCTCTAATATGCCACGGATACCGAAAGGTGTTCTTAAGCGCTCTACGCATAACTCTAATGCTCGAGCCGCCCATAACTACTCCATTGTGGAAGATTTGGGCCAAACTCCGCGTGCCATGCCGGCTCTTGAAGTCTTGCAGGCCTGTCCTTCTCAAAAGCATGCCCTTTTGAGTGCGTTAGGAGTTCAGGATGGGGGAAGTCCCACTGTTATCAAGTTCGATACTACTGATGTTCAACCTCGCTTACCTTACCACGTGGATTTTCAAATCCAGGTGGCGTGCCTTCATAATTTTGTCAAACGTACGATGGTTGACGAAGGTGCCTCTGCGTCAGTAATGTCGTTAACTTGTTGGAAAGCTCTAGGCTCTCCTCCTCTACTCGCATCTAGAACCACGCTCACTGCATTCGACGGTCGGTCATTTAAGCCGCATGGAATTATCCCTTCCCTTGTTGTCTACTTGGGAGGTAAATCTGTGCCTATTGAAGTAGAGGTGGTTGATGCGCACATTGACTACAACCTTTTGCTAGGTCGGAATTGGATGTATGCTATGAAAGCTGTCGCGTCCACTATATTCAGAGTTATCTTTTTTCCTCACAAAGGCAAGATTGTGACCATCGATGAGTTGGATTTCGTTAACTCCTCTTCCACAGCATCCATGGGATCCATAGTCTCGCAGGTTACTCATTCTCAGTCGGAAACTGGGAACATGGGTGTTGGCATGTACCCTTCATTGATGGGAACTTATGATTTTGCCGCACCTGTGAATTTTATTGGAACCATTAGCGATGATGTGTCTCCTCCTTCTCATAATATGTCGTTCCAGACTTCCTATTTTGATGATCCATGGACTTTACCATCCACAAGTTCCACATCTGGAAACATTATGCATATCAGGATGTCTATGCCACTATCTGTAGCTAAGCTTGCTTACCAGCATATTCAACAAGCCACTGCAGAGCCAGATCTCTCTTATTCTCAGACAGTCGAGGAAGATCCCGTTACGCTACTAGTTTGGGAAGCCAACTTGTCTTGTTCACACGATTTCCTTGATGATACTTTTCCTTCTGATGAATCTATTATGGAGGCCACGTGTGGTAGTGAGAGACCTTGGGAATATATGCACCATCACTCTTATTTCCATCCCAACCTCGAGCTCTCCGAACGAGAAGAGTTTAGGATGAATCTAGCAGAGATGGTTGGTCACCCTGTGGCTCTTTTAGAGTCGCATGATGTTTTTGCGGAAGGGAATATGGCTAACATTTCCCCAACTATGTCAATCATTATCTCTTGTACTCCCAGAAAGGTTGAGAATGTCTACATCGGTGATGATTGCACTCCTGAGGAGATTGCTATTTACACTGAATTATTTACAGAACTCCAAGAATCTTTCACCTGGTCATATGAGGAGATGATAGGAATAGACCCCTGCATTGTTGAACATGAGATTAGAACGTATCCCAACACTAAACCGGTTCGACAACGCTTACGTGTTGTGAACCCTAGGAAAGCAGCCGCTATCAAGGCAGGGGTGGAGAAACTGCTCAAAGCTGGTTTCATCTACCCCGTTCCCCTTACCGAATGGGTGTCAAATCCTGTTCCTGTGGATAGGAAGTAGGGAACGATCCGTGTATGCCCCAATTTTAGAGATTTGAACCGTGCATGTCCGAAAGACAACTTCCCCACACCATTCATAGATCAAATCTTGGATGCTTGCACCGGAAGTGAGATTTTTTCCTTCATGGACGACTTTTTCGGATATAACCAGATTCAAATCAAACCCGAGGACCAACATAAGACAAATTTCATTTGTCCTTGGGGAATGTTTGCATATCGGAAAATGCCCTTCGGCCTTAAGAACGCCAGAGCTACATTTCAGTGTGCCATGACCTACGCCTTTCATGATCTTAAAACGATTATGGAGGTTTTCTTGGATGACCTTGCCGGCCATTCTCGCAAGAGGATGGACCACCCCAAGCACCTCCGCATGATTCTCGAACGATGTATACGATACAAGATTCGATTGAATCCTAACAAATGCATCTTTGCTATAAGGATGGGTCGCCTTCTGGGCTTCATAGTTTCGAAAGAGGGTATTAGAGTCAATCCTCTTAAAGTTGAGGCAATACTTCGGTTGCCTCCTCCGCGCAACTTGTTACAACTTCAGAGCCTCCAAGGGAGAGCCACTTTTCTACGTCGTTTCATAGTAAATTATGCTAATCTTACCAAAGGTTTCGCGTGCCTATTGAAGAAGGACACACCTTTTATCTGGGATGAGCGAGTCCAGCAGTCTTTCGACGCCCTCAAGAAAGCTTTGGTATCGGCCCCTGTGCTTAGTCCACTATACTTCACACGAGACTTTATTCTTTATGTGGCCACATCTCAAGAGACAATTGGCATGGTCTTGGTTCAATTTGATGACGCGCTTGTCGAGCATGACATCTATTACCTTAGTCGAAATCTAGTAGACGCTGAGCTAAGATATACTCATGTGGAAAAGCTGGCACTTGCGACTGTTCATTCAGTCCAACGGTTACAGCATTACATTTTTCTTAGAATAACCACAGTTGTCGCGCATATCAATCCGTTTCAGTTCGTGCTATCATGATGCCTTATCAGGGGGAAGTACAATAAATGGATTGTGATCCTTTAGGAGTTCGATCTCAATTTTGCTTCGGCAAAGTCTGTGAAATCGTTGGTGTTTGTTGAGCTTATGTAGGAACTTCCGAGACTTGATGAGGATGTCATTCATGAAGATTCCTTTGTGGATGAGCACTTATTTCTTATCTCGTTCGAAGACCCTTGGTATGGGGATTTCATTGTATATCTCCAAAATTTGAAGTTTCCTCTGCACTATTCACGAGATGAGCGACAGCATGTGAAACATCACGCTAAAGATTATACTATCATTGGTGACACCTTATATCGCCGAGGAAAGGATTCTATTCTCCGTCGTTGCTTAACTCACGAAGAATCGGAGTGTGTGCTTAATGATTTCCATGCAGGGGCGTATGGCGGTCACTTATGCGGGCTTGCTACAACCCAACGTATTATGCGAGCAGGTTACTTTTGGCATTTAATATTTAAAGATTGTATTAACGTTGTAAAGAGATGCCACCCTTGCCAGGTGTTTTCTCAGAATATATGCTCGCATCCAGCGCCCCTTCATCCGGTCGTCACTGTCGGTCCCTTCACTAAGTGGGGGGTGGATTTCATGGATTGCAAACCAGCTTCGGCTAGGGGGCATCACCATGTTATAGTGGCCGTGGACTACTTTTCCAAATGGGCCGAGGCCATGCCTACCATAAAATCCAATGGTGCTACAACAACCCATTTCGTGTTCAATCAAATTATAACTCGGTTCGGTATTCCGAAAGAGATTGTCACTGACCATGGCAGTCACTTTCAGAACAAGATGAGGGAGGATTTGTCTCTCAAGCTTGGGTTTCATCAAGAACACTCATCTTCTTATTATCCCCAAGCGAATGGTCAAGTTGAAGTAGTTAATAAGTCTTTGAAGACCATTCTCCAACGTACCATCCAACAAAGCAAGAACAACTGGCACATCATGTTATATCCTGCTTTGTGGGTGTATCGAATCGTAGTCAAGACTACCACCGAGTTCTCACCTTTTCAGTTAGTACACGGTATGGAGTCGATTTTACCGATTGAATGCGAAACCTTTCGCTCAAATTGGCCATAGAGCTCCTCCCTGATACGACAGGTATTGAGCAATGGTTGATCCACCTTGAGTAGCTTGACGAGCAACGTCGAGATGCCGCTGTGGCTATAGATTCCAGCAAATGTCGTGTTAAGGTTTAGTATGATAGGTCTGTCCGTCCCTGACAGCATGCTGAAGGTGACTTGGTCCTCTTATATGACCAAGCTAAAGAACCCCTGGGGGTAGGCAAGTTTAACCCCATGTGGCACGGTCCTTACATCGTGAGGCGTGTCCTAGAAAAAGGAGCCTATGAGTTGGAAGATTATGAGGGGACTATCTTGAAGGAGCCTAGAAATGGGCTCTACCTCAAGCGTTATTATGATTGAACCTCTGGTTCAGGCTAGTACTTTTGTATACTACTGTATAGTTACTTCTGTACATAGTTTAGTTTTTTTTTGGTTTTCGGGTCTGCTGATTAGCTTCCGTTTGATTGACAGATGTCAACAGAGTTTCCTACATTCTTAGGGTTCTTGGATGGTGCTAGCCATCATACACAGCAGCTTGCTTTTGCTGCCTGGGTTATTTTCTCACCTGACCACCTAGTTGTGTCCTTAGGAGGTGCTTGTCTCGGTCCTACATCTAACAATGTGGCTGAGTATAGTGCTATCATTGAGCTACTTCGGGATGCTATTTCGCATGGTATCCAATATTTAGAAGTCCACCTGGATTCACAGCTAGTTGTGTCTCAGCTGAATGGGCAGTACAGTGTGTGAGACCCTACACTACTACGGAAATTCCTAAGGGTAAGATTCTTGGAACGAAATTTTGTTTCAATTACATACATACATGTTCCGAGAAGTGTTAATCATATATCTGATGCATACACTAACTATGTATTAGATTTTCATTTTTCACATTCACCATGAAGCACACAAATAAAAGAGACATTCATACATTTGTACATACACACACATAGTAGAACTGGAGAACCAAATTTTTTTATAAATATGTCCAAAAATGGTAGTGTCATACAAAACTGGAGCCTGTAGCCCTCAAAAATATACATATCGATACAAAAATAAGATCCTAGGATATCTACTCCCTACGAGGAGGCCTAGCTTTCGCCCTGACAGGATGTGTCTCATAGAAATAATGAACTGCATTTGCTACCCACTGTAGTAGCCGCACCCAGTCACCCGGAACCCCCACTACTTGGCGTTGCATGGCCTCAGGTAGTCGCGCCACCTCTATCTATGGAACCCTGGAAACCATCCGTGATAGGTTGTGCCGCAAGGTTTGTAGAGTGCGCTCTGCTGCAGCACCACCTGCCTCATCACCCTTGCCCTGGCGACCATGTCTTGGGAAGCCATCAGGTCTCACTGGGCCCTTGTCTACGAGCAAACAGCCAAACATTAGCATATGATACTACCACCAAAAATATTTTTGCATTCACATCTATAATAAAAAATCCATAAAAATTTAATATACACAAAAACCTAAAAAGAGTACTCAGCAATGTCTCTGAACGTTGCGTCTGGTGGGAGTGGCATGTCCCGATCCTAGCAAAAGTCCATCCCTGCATAGGGATAGTCCTCTATGGCAATGACCTGTCAGTCCCACTAGCGGAAGAACTCTTGAGTATATGGTGATGCCAGATGGCCACCACCCTGTTGTGTCAAGATCTCAGCCCATTGGGTCAGGGCTGGATTGCAGAGACTATGAGGAGGGACATCCACCCTCGGACTAAGCCTCAGAACTCTCTCAAAGAAGAAGTTGCACAAGATACTACCATAACCGAAGTTTTTTGCCTTCCCTTCTTTACATTCTGTCAGTTGGGTCTTCATAGACCCCAGTAGTGTGGTACACCAATCAAATACTATAGGCTGCATGCATTGTGATGCATAGAACATCACTGGCCTGGATGCCTGGTGCAGAGCTTTCGAACCCATTATCCGCACTAAGGTAGCCACAATGATCTTCATGCTAAGATTCACTATGGCATTGATGGGCACCTGACTCCCCACCACTCGTGTATCTGCAGGAAAATACTGCACTATGTAATCAAGGACGATGATCCCACCACCCACAGTATGAGACCGAAGACTGGCCACCTCACCTCGACGGGACAAACCAGTAATGAAGTAAATGTCTTCCACTTCCAGTGTGAGGATTTTCCCATTGAGAATGAAGTTCTGTGCATCAACATCCCAATAATCTATCAAGCGGCGAAGTAGTAGGTTTTGGGCCCTCAAACCCCCTATACTCCAGAATTTGTACAACCCACATGCTTGCAATGCTTTATGTGCTTGCACATCGTTGCGCACGACCTAATCTACTTGGTCATGCTCCCTCTCCCTCCACTCTATAACCATCCTGGAGTGAGAAAAAACAAAGATTTTGGTCAAATTCTTTTACAAAATCAACTTCACGGTTGTACCCGCGGGCAAATTTGCATACAGTTGCAGGTACCTGCGGTCAACCTGTGCGTTGACTGCGCGTATGGTGCCCTACCCGTGACTCGCATAGTAATAGCCCGCAGGTAGCGCCGAAGCCATTTAGGGCTTGGCCAAACTAAAAATCCCACCGCTGAAAACTAAAATGAATGCAATGAAATTAAAGGTATGGATGAGAGTACCAACCTGCTTCGGACGGTTTGATGAATGGACGCTTGTAGCTCCCGGAATCGGCAACTGAACTTTGAGGTGAAAACAAACCACAAAGCTCCAAATGGATGAATAGTAAAAGTGAATTGTAAATTGTAAATTTTTATTACTATTTATAATTTTCAAGACCCACTTGTCTATAGTTTTTACTGTTTGATGCCGTTATGGACTAATATAATGTCATGGAGTAGAATTTTTAATCATATTTCTTCGGCAAAAGTTGTTTTGGACTATTTCACGCCTATGGCAGGTAAGTTTCACACTCAGCATATAGGTTAGATGCCATTTCCACATGCAGTATGCATTTGACCTTTTGACCATTTTCACAAACCCTAGGTGCGACCCCGCTTCGTAACCGACACGGAACCTTCACACTGCTATAGAAGTGTCGTTATGTGGCAGTAGGGCGTTTTTCGAACATGGGCACCCTAGTTAGATAGCCTTTGTGCATTCTGGCGCCCACGCCGTTGTTTGTCCTTAGGATTGGGAGTCCTATGTAGTTACACCATGACATTGCGATAAAGACTCATACTCTACTTTTTCTTATGCTGGCCATCTCCCTTAAGGACTCCCCTCATTTATATCATATTGTGATTGCATTGCATCGTCCTGCTTGCCGCTTGAGCCTTGTGCCAGCTCCTGCTTACTCAGTTATTAGCTTGGTGCTTGAGCACTTTTCCCTGTCGAGCCTTGCAAAGCTTCCATTTGTCCTTCACAATTTCATGACCTTTTTTACTTTGAGGGAGCAACCCTCGAGTGTCCACATCTTGCATATGCTTCCTTGCATTGATCATAGGTATGTTCCACTACTTGGGACTAGTCTTCTCGCTATTTGACACTCGTTCCCTCACTTGTTGTACTATAAGCAATTTTTTTCTTTTTCAAGCTTTCTCCAAATATGAAAAAGACCAAAAAATCAAATATTCCAAAAAGCCAGACAGGATTATGATTACTACTTCTTGTTGGCAGTTGTTGTGTCGCCTTTGAACAGAGCATTCTCTCCACTCCATACACTATGAGTCGGGACTATAGTTGGACCTTGCGAGCTGTACTTGTTTCTCAGTTTCTCCACTGATTGGTTAAGCTTCTAGTCATTATGGAGCCCTTTGTGATGCCTCCTGCATCGCACAGTCTATATCCATTTTATGCTGCCTACGTCTATCCATCTGCTCATACTCTTGTTCAAAGGAAATCTTGAAACCAGAGTCGGCCACTCCTCAGATCTCTTGACTGTTGCATGTCAGTCATCCTTATTGAGTCAATCCGTTTCACCTGAGATCTTCCAAATCTTTCAGGATAGCTGGTACCTCGTGCTGGTTGATGGGGGATGCATTAATGCCCTCCTTCCAGCGAGTCTCATTTTGTCGAATTCAACCCATTTATTCTAGGACTTGAGGCTTAGAGTTCGGTTGAGTACCTTGAGGCTTGTAGTCATTAGTGGTAGGTTCTCTCGCCATCGATAGTTTTGGGAATACATCAATGTCCCGTGATCGATGGATTCATCCTAGTGTTCGACTTCAACTCATTTATTCACACTCCGATGATTGTGCTCTGTGCCTTGATGCCCATTTTCATTATTGGTGGTCATCTTGCGTCTGTTAACGGTATACATCATTGACTGGTAATCAGATGATGTCACATCAGGTTCAACCCCAACTTCTTTATTCACTTGATGGAACTTGCACCGTCGAATACTTGTGTAGAAGACCCAAGGCGATAGTGGTATTCAGTATGCTACTTATGACTTTGACTTTACATCTGAGATATCACCTCTCAGATATCAGTAGTTTGTACCTCCAATTTGCACCCGTTGTCTCCTTTTCAGTAGCCATATCTTACTGTAGAGGGATCATGGCTATGATCACTTATGACATATATCCATTATGTACTGCCTATTCATGGCCATTGTATAAGATTGTTGTACTATACCGACATGTATTCAGGGATACTATTTTATTACGACAAGTGAGCTACTCCTTCCACTTATGTTTCCATCACTCCACTTCTGAGTTTTATAATGTATTTCGGCCATCGTAGCATCATTCTTTGACCTCACACATTAGAGGGCATCTATTACAATGTAATATTCCACCTTGTGAGCATCAACACCCTTTGGCCTATAGGATCTATTTCATTGACTCAAATCCACTTTATATCCTTCAGACACACTATTTCATCATTTTTCCCCTTGTACGCTTGCTGCATCATTACAACAGGCGTACCCGCGAGTTGCATCACTATAGCTCGTGGGTAGCATGTAAAATGGTAAAAATCACTAGTTTATTACTTTTTACTCCCAAAAAGCAGTTATTGGGTGACCTTTGACCCTCCATCTGCCTAAGAAACGCCTCGATGTGTCCTTTCACTTACCTTTGGGAGGACTATATATTGAGCACATATGGCTTATGGACGAGAGGAGAAAGAAGAGCAAGAGAACTCTAGTGGATTTTTTCCCTATATTGAGTCTACACTCATTGATCCTTGTAGTTGTGAACCCCTTATGTTCACCTTTCAAACTCCTACCATAGTTTGAGTTTGCCATTCATGGAGGATTGAAATGGTGGAGGCACAAGTGGATTGATCCAGATCTTGGTTTAGATTGGTTACCGGCAAGAGGTTGTATCACATTGTACTTCTTCTTTTTTATTAATAGAAATACTCATATTCTCGTCCATTAATATTGTGAATGTTGTTTATTCTACATTGGGTTGCATTTACTTATAATATCATGGACCATTGCTATTGATGATGTTAATGTCGTTTATATATTATATGTACTTGTTGTATATTGGTTGTCAAGACTAATTTGTAGATTCAAGTGCACGGATTGAAAGCTCCAATGGGGATCTACATCAAACGTTTGGATCGAGGTTGGTTACATTCTCCATTATCTTAGCATTGTCATTTATAATAGCATAGTTCTGAGAATTGAGTTAATTTCTGGTAGTCAGCTGTCTGTAGTAGTCTACCCCAAGCCATAGTGAATTTTCTCCAATACAAATAAATGTTGAAAATTTAACATGGTATCAGAGCTAGATTGAAGGAAGGCATGGTATGACATTTATGAGACTTGTTGCACTTGCGACAAATTGGAAGCTAGGGCTTGATATAGAAAAAAACTAGTCATTGTGGAAATTTCGCTATAAATCCATTTTGGAGAAGGTTCAGGTTCTGAAACTTATACATGTCGTAGGTAACATCCCATGTATCTTGTATCCGAAGCACAACAACTAATTCGCTGTAATTTCTGTTTTATGACCTATACAATCTAGGGTTTCTGCCTCTTCCAGATCTTAGTCATAAACAAGTGACCTAGGAAAAAAGGTCACAACTTAGGCTAGGAAGCTCCAAATGAAATTTCATAAAAAATGACAGGTAGGGTACGTACTCTAGACTTTCACAGGTCTAATTTTAAGAGGCTGAAGTTGAACCAGTGACACGTGGCACTCCGTACAACTTTGCTATCCTGTTTTATCCCATAAACAGGTCACGTTGCGACATTTGGCATATCTCTCTCAGAGAATCCATTTAAGGTCAGACCTGTAGGTTTGGAAGAAGAAATGTCAGGATACCATATGACGAAGTTTCAAACCCTGTGGATTCATAATTTCAGAGATGCATTAGAAACAATATGGCATATATTTATGTGCAAACAGAATTGGATTCTGAGCACCTTCATTTTTGGATTGTCACTGCTATGGGAAATTAAGGTTTCAGAGAAAGTTGAAATTCTTGGAATCGGACACCATGGCTAGATGCTCCTCATCAAAATCGAAATTTAGAGACCAAGATCAATTTTTTTGGTTGGGTAGAAGGTCGGGCTTGATCAAACCCTAGTTCGGGATTTTGATAAAAAGGTGGAAAATTAAGGTTTCTGCAAAAGTTGAAATTTTTGGAATCTAAGACCACGACTGGAATCTCCTCATAAAATTCAAAGCTTAGGGTACAAGATCAAACTTTTTGGTTTGGCAGAAGACCGGGCTTTATCAAACCGTAGTTCGGGATCCTATCCAAAAGATCCAGAAGTTTCAAAGGCAATTTTGAAGGGTCAAATTTTGCAGTTTTCAAAATTGAAGTATACCAGCTTGATCAGCTCAACAAGGCACATCTTTTCATCCATTCAGAAGTTTGAAATTCAAAATTTGAATTTTTAGGGTTTTTCTGACAAACCCTAATCCAACTCCAGATCCAGTCTCAGCAAATCAAAGTGGATTGGGTTAATCCTAGAAGAGAATGAATTGGACACCTACATAAGTGAAGAAGTTCCAGTTCCAGAGGGAGATGATGCTAAATCCTTACATAAGAAGACTACAAGCAATCTCGACAAGTATGACTTGAGGAAATATAGGTATGTTTTGAAATTTGTTCATGATTAATTTTATGATATGTTTGTCTTCATATTATTGAAGTTAGTACAATCTTGATTAATTTTAGACTTGTCTTATCACCCTAGTAAAATTATGAACGTATGTGAATGATAAAATACATTCATTGATTAGGGTTATGACACTTATGATTGTACTAATGCACTGTGGTATTGTATGAGGATGATGTTGTCCACTAACATGAAAGGTACATCAAGAAAGACAAATCAAGTTCTAGATCAAGAACATATGACCATGGTGACATGAAGACAAAGACTCATCCATATTCATGGATCATATAGAGTCTTCACTTACGAGGTATGTATGATTTGGTTCTACAATGGTTAACTTATGAGATATGTAGGTTACTAGAACAAGTCATTGAAAATAACAAGAAGACATTATGTGGGTATGTTAGACATAACTAGCAAGCATGATAATCTAGGTATGTTTTTCCTATATCTAGTTAGAATCCTACCTTGTGTTAGGATCTTATACTTTTGTATGAATGATAATGTTTATTCTTGAAGTTAGAAGTTTAAGTAATCAAGGGTTTATGCATATTATGCTTCTTAGGTTGATTAATGATATGACAAACCAGAAGACTCCTATGGTCAATAAGAATATGCATGAGTAATAGAAGTCCTTCTTGAAACCTTGAATACTAATGCTTGTGATAAATTACCTGTGTGTGAAATGATCATGACTATACATGTTAAGAGTATTTAGGATCATAATGTTTTGATAGTATTGAGATTATACTAATGTATGTATGGTTATGTATGAGATCTTGAGAATAACACAATGATAATCTAGTGCACACTTAAGCATGCATAGTGGTCCAAGAATGATATAAGTTCAAGGACAGATAATCAAGGAAGCAAAGATCAAGAGGGAGCACACTCCAGTAGTTCCTGCAAGGAAGCAAAGATTGAGAGGGATTCCACCCTACAACCAAACAAAGATAAGTATTTGAATTGTCATTTCTTATTAGCTAAATGATGTTGTTCAGTCATGTATATGTTCCTAGATTTAGGTTGTGTATTGTGCATATTAGAATAATTGCATTAATGAACAATATACTACTAATATGCATGTAATGGGTAAGTGGCCTATGGCACTGTACAACATTCCATTGCTACTTATCTAGAATGAAACCTCCTTGCTGACATGTTGGGAGTAGTGCAAACTCTTAACAACGTTCTGGTAGAGATGGAAGGCATCTAGAAAGTTACAGGATATGGATAAATGTTGTATTGAAACATTGGCTAAAATAATTGCATGACTGTATGACATATATTCTTATGTGTAAGATTTTGTTCTGAAAACTATGAGAATTTTCTAATCATGCAATTAAATTTGACTTGTAGGAAAGATTGTGTACAATCACCTACAAAAGAAGGACAAGAACATTTGTTCCAGCAACGAAGTTCAAATAAAACTATCTATTGAAGATATTGAAGAATATGAAGTTCCCAGGACCCGGGATGCAATAATGGAAGAATTCCATGATCGATGAATACCATTCGATCATGAAGAATGATGTTTGGGATGTGGTCCCAAGACCAGAAGGGAAGTCTATTGTGAATTCCAAGTGGATCTATAAGATCAAGCATGCTGCAGATGGAAGCATAGAGAAATACAAGGCAAGGTTTGTGGCTCGTGGCTTCTCCCAGAAAGAGGGGATAGATTATGAAGAGACTTTTGCTCCTATAGCTAGATACACTTCCATTAGAACAATACTTGCTATGGCTGCAGTGATGAAGTGGAAGATACACCAGATGGATATGGTGTAGTCGAAGAGGAAGTGTATGTGGAGTAGCCACTTGGTTTTGAGACACATGATAAGTAGTCATATGGGTGCAGATTGAAGAAATCCTTGTATGGCTTGAAGCAAGATCCGAGGACATGGTACGACAGGATAAATAGATTCCTGTCTAGTTTGGGATTTACCAAGAGTAAAGCAGATTCCAACCTTTACTACAAGGTTGAGGAAGGTAATCCGGTGATACTCCTATTGTATGTGGATGACCTGCTTGTGATAGGTGAGGATAGATTGATTGTCAACACGAAGAGGAAGCTTGCTGCTGAGTTCGAGATCAAGGACTTGGAGATGATGCATTACTTTCTAGGTATGGAGGTGTGGCAGAGTGTAGATGGAACCTTCCTTGGACAAGGGAATTATGCAGTAGAGATCCTGAAACGGTTTGAGATGATGGATTGAAAGGCCATGGCCACACCTGTGGCATTGAACCTGAAGCTATTGTGTAATGATTCATCTGAGCCGGTTGATGTCACAGTATATCGTCAGATGATTGGGTCCTTGATGTACCTGACGAACACGAGACCAAATATTTGATTTGCGGTGAACACATTGATCCAGTTCCCAACGGATCCTTGACATGTTCACCTGATTGTTGTGAAGCATATTCTGAGGTACCTGAAGGGTACTGTTAATTATGGGCTCAAGTATGATGCGAATCAAAAGTTTAACCTGGAGGGTTATGTTGATTCAGATTGGGCAAGCAATGGTGTAGATAGGAAGAGCACTTCCGGGTGTTGCTTCAGTATGGGATCAGGTGTGATCTCCTGGTTTAGCAGGAAGCAGTCCTACGTAGCACTGAGTACATCCAAAGCAGAGTATGTCACAGCTTGTTCAGCCAGTTGTGAGGCAATATGGCTTAGGAAGCTACTGTCTAAGTTATTTGATCTCCCGTTGGATGCTACCTATATCTATTGTGACAACCAAAGTTGTGTGAAGTTGTCAGAGAACCCGGTGTTCCATGATAGGTCAAAGCATATCGAGATCAAATATCACTATATCAGGGATATGGTGCAAAGAAGAGTAGTGAAGCTCCTGTATGTTGCGACGGATGAGCAGGTTGCATATGTGTTGACGAAACCACTAGCCAGAGTGAAGTTTGAGTACTTCAGAGAGAGGCTTGGTGTTCTTTAGATTGAAGATACTTCAAGGAAGAAGTGATGGGACACATTTGCAGGAGCCATTCCAAGCATGGTGATAGGAGGATCCTTCCCATGGATGTGGATGTAAGTGCTGTGTGATGAGCATCAGGACAATGCTCCAGTTACTACTATGTATGATGATCAGGATGTGCATCAAGACAATGTACGGTATGATGATGATCAGTATGATACTTCGTGGCCATGGACAGGTTGTGCATGTAGCATAGAAAATATCCTAGGAGATCCTATAGTCTGAGCTAGGATGCTCTTTCAAATTTTTGCTACTAAAGGCATGTAATAATCCCTAGAGATCCGATAGGTTGAGCAGTAAGCTCATAATCAGTCCTGAGATGCTCTTTAGAGTACTTGTAGGTTGCAAGACGCTCTTTAAAGGTTTTTCCTAATCACATGTAATCAGCCCTAGACATCCGATAGGTTGAGCAGTAAACTTGTAATCAGTCCTGGGATGCTCTTTAGAGTACTTGCAGGTTGCAAGACGCTCTATAAAGGTTTTGTGGTGTGGGGGTCACACATAATCAGTCCTAGAGATCCGATAGGTTGAGCAGTAAGCTCATAATAAGTCCTGGGATGCTCTTTAGAGTTCTTGTAGGATGTAAGACACTCTTTTAAGGTTTTGTGATAGTCAACATGTAAAAGATCCTGGGAGATCCGATAGGTTGAGCAGTAAGCTCATAATCAGTCTTGAGATATTTGATAGGTTGAACAGTAAGCTCGTAATCAGTCCTGGGATGCTCTTTCGAGGTTTTGTTGAAGCATGTAATAAGTCCTAAGGATTCCACAGTATGGCCAGTGAAGATGAAGACCTACAGGAGGCTAGGCCTACATCCAACATGAAAAAGGGTTGGCTCTGTAGAACTTCCAATGATGAGAAGAATTCAGAGATAGCATAGTGATTGAGATGTCGAGTACAATAGCAGTGATGATGATGATGCTTCGTGATCCAGTGATGATGATCTAGCTCCAGAATTGAAGACTTGTGCCTATATGTATTGATGACTTATGTCTAGAGAATACCTTCCTAGTTAAGAGGGAGTGTTGATGTATTTGTAACTTTGGAAGATATTCTTCTATGTATTACACTTGTACTTTATTGTATCCCCAACGGATATGTATTATTCCTCTGATTGGAAGTGTCGTCATTTGTATTTGCAAGTGTCACAAGTATTATTGTAAGTGTCGCAACTTATATTTGATGGGTTATTAGACCACCCTAGTGGGGTCGGCCCAGAGTCAGTTTATGTTATGTTGTTAAGTTGGGGCCGACCTAGTTGAGTAAAGGTCAAGTGAAAGTAAAAGTATAAATAGTAAGAGAGTGTGTTTCTCTCATTTTACACATTCTATTATTCACTCACTTCGCATTAGTGAGAGAGAGAAGGAGTGCACACAAGTGGAGGAGGAGCATGCTACTGAAGATATCTATCTCTTGGGTTTGATCATCATGATTGTTGTATTGATGCCTATTCTATCTCTGAGGAAGTTGCGGGGTTTTTCACCTTCTTGGTTTTCCCCAATGAAATGTTTTGTGTCTCTTGTCTCTTATGCTTGATATGCTGTACATGTTGTTCTTTCAGTTAAGATCCTAAATCATCTCCAAGCTTAACCTTATGAGGTAAATATTTATGAATCAAAAAGTTGTGAGAGAATCCTTGTAACTAGTCATGTGCTTAGAAGTACCACTATCAACAAACCATGTGTTGCTTCCATGAGTGACTGTACCTGTAAGAGATGATATCAATACATTTTCTTCACCTGAATCATATTCTCTTGTTTTCTTTTGAACAAGTTCATCATATTCTACGGTATGAGCATGATGTCTTTTTCCACTTCTAATTTGATCTCTTACTTGAGGACAATTTCCTACAATATGTCCCATCTTCCGGCAGTTGTAGCATTTGAAGTTTGATTAATCCCATTGAGTGTTTTGCGACTTCTTTGAAAGATGAAGTTATTTTCTTCTCTTTTATTTCATTGTATGGGCATCTAGTGCTTGATCTTCATCATTACTCAACTTCTATTATCTTGCTATCAATACAGCTTCTTCTTGAGTAAATTCTTCCCATAGTCTACTAAACTTTGTTAAATTCTTTCTAGAAAATTGTTAGAACATTATTACACCTAGGACCATAGTATCATAAGTTATTTTGGTGATTATTTGGTCCAAACATTGGTTAATGATTATAATCCAAGGTTGTTAGAAGGTTGTTGGGAATTTATGACACATTCCACCACTCAAGGGCCCAATTTTGGTCAATCTAGCAGTAAGGCACCCTCATTTATGGACAACGCCCTCATTTATTACCACTACATGAGTGAGGTACGCCATTATCCCCTATTTTTTGGATCTGGATTTCACCCATGCATTGAATGTGGTCATTTTCCCCCCTCCTTGGCAGTTTTGGCCTATCCTTGGCCACCTACACTCCACCAAATCCTCACCCACTCATGTGCCACCATCATTAATTCCTTCCCATGCCATCCCAATGTTTAGATTGAGAATTTGTGATAGTTTGAGGTGATTTGGGAGACTATTGGTCACCCTAGGGGGGATTGAGGTCCAATGTAATCTAGCCACTTGTAGCTCATTTCGATGCCTCCAAAGGATCACTATTTTTCCCAAATGTTATATAATGATGATCACAACTCATTTATGGGTTGGAAAATAATAGAATAACCTGATATTTTATTATTTGTGTGTTCATTGTGCCTCTTTTACACTATTTTCTTGTATACTTAGTCAAATTATTAACTGTCAAGGTATCTTTAGCTAGTTTATCCTACTGTGATTTAAATTTCACATGGTATCAGAGTGATTGGAGCTTCTAGTCGAACCAACACTACTTTGGAAGTGCACCAGAAGTAATGGAGAAACCACAGAAGTCCCTGGGGCCATTGCCTTGAAGCCATTGGAGCAATCCTTTGGAGTCTAACCAAGGTGTAACGCACTCCTGAATGTTCCTTCTGTCAATGCAGGGTTCAAATTAGCTATTTATGATCCCCTATTGAGTGATTGAGTGTTTGCATTGCAGGTTTACAGCGTTCTTTGTCACCTAGTGCACAAGCTACATAATGGAGCAGTCTCATGCCATCTTGATCACTCCATTCAACTAATTTGAGTGGAAGGCCAAAATGATAATGCAACTGAGATATAAGGGTCTCTTCAAAGTTACCATGGGGACTAAAACTGAGCCAAATTCTGTAGTAGAGAAGTCAAATTTCTTCAACCAAATGGATGAATCTTTTGGCATGCTTTGTCTCAACATCTCACTACTCCAAATGAAGTGTGTCTCAAGCTTGAGTCATTGTTTTGGAAGAATGATGAGTTGAGGGGCCACCAACTTGAGAATGAGTAGATCTATCTGAGTCCAAGCAGTTTTGAAACTATCCAAGACTTCCTCACCAAGTTCAAATCCTTGGTCTTGTAGCTCAAGTAATGTGGCATTGAGAAGAAGGATGAACAACTGGTTTTGTCCATACTTTTTGTCACGTCCCCTCCCATCCTACCAGCTAGGTGGAGAGGATCGTGACGTTAAACCGGGCATCCAGCCCCATTCACATTCAGCAAGCATTCAAATCAAAAGAATATATATACATATACAAATGCATAACATATGTGATATTAAACTGGGCGTCTAGCCCTATGAAACGTTTAATCATAAGCATGAACATAATATAACAGAGATAGATGAAAATGTATGGTTTTTAAGAAGATCACAGCGGAATATTAAGAATTGCACATCCATCATACATTTAAGATATTCATCAAATAAGTATTGCCAATTTACACACACAAGAGAATTACTTATCTTATACAGAAGTAGTCCCACGCATCTGGCTATGCAGCTGCAACGTTCCACCCAACCGTAGGCCAGTGTGCTCCTCAATCTCTCAGCACCACTGCCACCCCCCGAGCTGAGCATGATCTCTACAAGGAACCGGGGAACAACAGACTCACACATAGCCAAGCATACACCAAGATGAGCCAAGCCAATCTGCAATTGGGTTTATCAGGCTGCTAGGAGATGGAAAGGAAGAGTTGCTAAGCTAGTGAGCTCCAACACAGAGCTAGGGATAACCTTGCAAGATCTATCTAGCTTGGCACCCACAATACCTACACACCCAGCACAAGGAAGTATTCTTTTCACTGCTGTACAGTCCCTCAAGACATACCTTCCCTATTCTAATGCTCTTAGGGTATGCATAGAAGAGTAACCAAAGCCCTCTTGATCTTCTTGAGAGGTTGCCTCCCCCACTAGGTTTATCAAGCCACTTCTATCCACTACCACTCCAAACTTCAATTCACAGGTTCAAACCAAAAACGAGGATGCACATAACAGTAGAACCCTACTTGCTGGGCATGAGAAAAACGTTTTCCACAGTGGGATGCATGAGATGGGGTTTCAACTAACCCAGAAAAACGTGGGAACCCACAAAAATGAAATGGAACGTGGGTGAGCAACCCAGGAAGCCAAATCCGTTTTTAGTAAAACGTCCAGGGTCAATTCGGGGCAAAAACGACCTCCCTCCTAGTCCCCAATTCGTGGCCTTCCTCTCCCAACTGTTATACCAGGCAAAAACGACTCCCAGGCATGGAAAAATGCAGGATTTTTGATGAAAAACGTATATGGAAAGACCCAGCTAACTCCAACTGCGTGAATGAGTGAAGACTGCCCATTCCCCATGGATTTGGGCACCATTTCGTGGGTGGTTTCTTGCCCCACAAGCAAAAACACGATTTTCCAAGTTGATGGCTTTCCCATGCACGAAAATGGCTTGCCCATACTCTTTCATTCCCAAGGCATTAACTGCCTTAACCAATTTCTTGGAAAAATTAAATGATTGGGTACATGAGACAAAATGGGTAGTTGGTGGTTTATGGGTTTCCCCATTGACACATGGATTAATACCATTGGCTCAAGGGTTTGAATAATTTCCCTCGCTATTCCTTGTAGAACCATGCCCCATCTCTTTTGTTGCATTGCATAGCTAGTTGTGGGTATTTCATTAAAAATTCGTAATTACATGATGTCTTATATACATTGTGCCCATCTCGCACAAGAACCATAGGCATCTATTTTAATTTGCCGATACATAAACGCTAAATCAATGATGGGGCCTTGGCCTTGAGCTCCTCACCATGATTAAATATCAGTATTTACATTATTTACAAAGGGGGTCAAAATGGGGACGTGACACTTTTGAATTTGGGTCCTGAGTACTCCGTGTTTGTTTCAAAATTCAAGTTCACCAAGCTCAATGTTCGAAACTGGAAGATGCCATCTTTGGCAAATTACATGAATATGCTTACAAAAGATCAAGATAAACTAGTTCAAATGGGTACCGTCAAGCAAAAGGACCAAGTTCTTGCAGCTGATGATTCGAAGCAAGCAAAGGGGAAGAAAAATCCCAAAGGTTTGAAGTAGCAAGAGAAGAAGAAAGACAAGAAGAAGCCCAGATATTCTGATGGGGGTTCGAATCCTATCAAGGATAAGCAAAAGAAGAAAGAGAATACCAAATGCACTTACTGTCAAAAGGGTTGGAACCCTGAAAGTGAATGCATGAAGAAGACCATTGAAATGATGACCCATCTCCTCTAGAAGAACAACATTCCTCTTCCAGAAATTTCAAAGAAGAAGGAGGGTGTTTTTGAAAACAAGGAGAGATTCCATGCATTGATGTCTAGTATCTCAGAATCTTCTTCTTTCATCATAGATTCAGGTGCCTCAAGGCACATGGCTTCTACAAGATAAACTTTCTCTACTCTTTCATCTTACAGTGGTCCTCCTATTCTCATGGGTGATGATTCAGATATCCCAGCGATAGGCATTGGGAAGATCTGTTTAGACAATGGGTACTTCAACAATGTGTTGTATGTTCCTGATCTTGCAGCAAATCTCCTCTCTGTTTACGAAATGACCCACACTAGTTCGACCAAGAGAGTGCTTTTCACTCAAGAAGATGTGGAAATTTTTGAATTTTCTATAGGAAAAGTGGTAGAAGTTGGTTTTGCAGATCATGAGTCAAGAATGTACAAGTTTTCACACTTTCTTTCTTAGTCCTCTCCTAATTCTCTCCAGTCACATGCTAAAGAGGTCAGTATACTTTGGCATGAGAGGTTTGGACACCTCAACTACATATATCTTCATGCATTGAGCAAAGAAAACATGGTTGAAGGACTTCCAAACATCAAATTTTCCAAAGTCACCTGCAAGGGTTTCATTGTTGGGAAGCATGCAGAGCGCGAGTATGAGAAGGGGAAGGAAAGAAGAGCTGCTCATCCTCTTTGTCTGGTCCATTCAAATGTGATAGAAACTCTTCCTACACCCTCCTATGGAAAATCAAACTATTTCCTAAAATTCATTGATGATTTTTCAAGGTACTGTTGGGTATTCTTTCTCAAGCAAAAATATGAAGTCTTCCATTCATTCAAAGTTTTCAAAGCTTCGGTGGAGAACTTCAGTGGGAGGAAGATAAAGGAATTGAGGATTGATAATGGAATGGAATATGTCAATAAGGACCTGCATCGTCTATGTGAAGAAGATGACATTCAAATGCAAAATTTTGTGCCTTACACACCCCAACATAATGGTGTTACAAAGCGCAAGAATAGAGCATTGAAGGAGATGCATACCTGTATGATGGAGGCTAAGTCCCTGTATCCTAAAATATGGGATGAAACCATTAACTGTGCTTCATATATTTAGAACAGAGTACCACACAAATCCTTGGAAGGAAAAACTCCATTCGAGGCTTGGATGGGACACAATCTTGATGTGTCTCACCTTAGGGTGTTTGGTTCAAGAGCATGGGCTAGAATACCGCCCGAAAAAAGAAAATCCTCGCAGCCCCAAATAAAGAATTCCATCATGGTTGGTTATGAAGAATATGCAAAAGGATACAAGCTCTTTGACCCCTCATCTCAAAATACTTTCATTGAGAGGAGTGTTTAGTTTGAAGAAGATCCCATGCATGCAGCTGAATAAGGAGAAGGGGAATGCTCAAACCCCCCACCCGAAGAGGATGCAAGTGATGATTCATATTTAAAAATTTATGATTCTGATGTTGAGGATGAAGATGATGACATGCATGTAGATCATGAACCTCCTACAAGGCCCAAGTGGGCTGAGAAAACCATACAAGCAGCTGGTGAACTTGCAGGTGATCCACAAGAACCAAGGAAGACTAGATCACAGTTTAACAATGCATTGTATACTTGTGATTCAAATATTAATGGGAGGTGTTTTCTCATGGTTGGATCTGATCCAGAGTCT
This sequence comes from Larix kaempferi, assembly GCA_027924585.1. Lineage (NCBI taxonomy): Eukaryota > Viridiplantae > Streptophyta > Pinopsida > Pinales > Pinaceae > Larix > Larix kaempferi. The sequence goes on from BSBM01000445.1 coordinate 2,045,975, forward strand.
TATGTAGAAGCATAACATGATCCAATATGGAAAAAAACCATGCAAGAAGAGATGGAGATGAAGTCTCTCCATGACAATGAAACTTGGGAATTGGTCCCTCTTCCTTCCAAGAGGAAGCTAGTGCAATGCAAGTGGGTGTATAGGACCAACATGGATGCTGACGGTTGTGATGTGAATTATTCAGCCATATTGGTAGCTAAGGGATTCTCTCAAGCCCATGGAGTTTACTATACAGAGACATTCACACTTGTGGCAAAGATGGACTCAATCAGGCTAGTTTTGGCCATTGCAGCTTCCAAGCGATGGGAGGTTCATCACATGGATGTAAAGAGTGATTTTTTTCATGGGAATCTTCATGAGGATATCTATATTCAGCATCCTGAAGGTTTCAATGATCATCCCTCACTTGTTTTCAGGTCAAAGAAGTCCCTCTATGGTCTCAAGCAAGCTCCTAGAGCTTGGTATGCCAAGATGGACAATTTTTTGCTATCATAAGGTTTTGAGAGATGCAAATTTGATCCAAATGTTTACATGCAGCATGTTAGTGACCTTGTTTTGATTATTTTACTTTTAATTGATGATCTATTGATCACTAGTAGTTGCATTGAAGAACTAGTCTCAATTAAATTTGCATTACACAGTGCATTTTCCATGTCAGATCTAGGATTGTTGAAACAATTTCTTGGTTTGGAGATTGTTCAATATGATGAAGGGATCAACGTTTCACAATCAAAGTATGCTTTAGATCTGCTACAGAATTTCAACATGGCTGAATTTAAGGATTCTAATTTTCCCTTCCTTTCAGGGGTAAAGCTTCATGATTGGGGTTCCTTTAAGGATTCTAATTTTCCCTTCCTTTCAGGGGTAAAGCTTCATGATTGGGGTTCGTCATCATTGGTTGATAGTTCGTTGTAAAGACAACTAGTTGGGAGCTTTCTGTAGCTCACTCACTCTTGACCATATTTGGATTATGCAGTAGGTGTTGTTGCTAGATACATGCAAGAGCCTCATGAGATCCATTGGAAGGATATCAAAATGATCTTGCATTATGTGTAAGGAACCAAGCAATTTGGGATACACAATGCAGCTGGTTCATCACTTGAACTAGTTGGTTTTACTGATTCAGATTGGGATGGAGATAGCACTGACCGGAAGTCCACTTCTGGTTATGTATTTATACTTGCACATGGTCCCATTTGTTGGTCTATCTAGAAGCAACACACTATTTCCTTATCATAAGCTAAGGCCCAATACAAGGGAGTAGTGAATGCAGCTACACAATGTGTATGGTTGCAAGGTATTCTTGGAGAGTTTGGAATTGCATTTGATTCACCCAGAGTCATTTGGTGTGATATTCAAAGTGCAATCAAGATATCCACTGATCTAGTACAGAGACAAAGGACCAAGCACATGTTGATGTTTATGTAACTTCGGAATGTATTTCATATATGTATATTGTACTCCTATAGAGATGGTATTATTCCTCTATACGGAAGTGGTTGTATTCCTATAGAGATGTTATTATTCCTCTATACGGAAGTGTCGTCATTAATATTGTAAGTGTCGTAACTTATACTTGATGGGTTATTAGACCACCTTGTTGGGGTCGGACCTGTATAAGTCATGTGGGTCAAAGGGTTATTAGACCACCAAGTGTGGGGTCGGCCCGGATTAAGTTAACCATGGGTTAAGCTATACATGTAGGCCCCATTAGTTTATTGGGCAGGATAGAACAAGTATAAATAGAGATAGGGAGATCTCTATTTGATCATTCTATTCTCTCACACACTCTTTGGAGAATGGTGCACTTGTGGAGGAGGAGAAGCTACTGCTAGGAGAAGACTATCTCTTGTATTTTGGTTGTATCATTGCTCTATCTATCTCTGAGGAAGTTATTGGGGTTTTTCACCTTTATGGTTTCCCCCAAGTAAACTCTGTGTCTCTTGTGTGCTTGCATTATTGTGTCCATGATTGATATGTTGTAGATATGCTGTACATGTTTTTCTCTCAGTTAAGATCCTAGATAAAATTGAAGTAAATTCTGAAAAAAATAACATGGTATCAGAGCTAGCCTGAAAGAAGGCATGATATGGCATGTATGACACTTGTTGCACTTACGATGCTAGGGATTGATATAGCAAAAACCAGTCATCATAGAACTTTCACTATAAATCCATTTCAGCGAAGTTTTCAGATCTGAAATTGTTACAAGTCGAAGCTAAGATCCCCATGTACCTTGTGTCCAAAGGAAAACCTCTAATTCGTTCTACTTTGTGATTTATGATTTGTACAATATAGGGTTTCTGCCTCTTCCAGATCTTAGTCATATACAGGTGACCTTGGAAAAAAGGTCATAACTTGGGCTAGGAAGCTCCAAATGGAATTTCGTAAAAAGTGACAGGTAGTAAACAGATTGTACTATCTCAAGAAACTTTTCCAGAGGCCAAAGTTGACCCAATGACATGTGGAACGCTGTACAAGTTTGATCTCCTATTTTATCCCATAAACAGGTCACGTTGCGACACTTGGCATAAATCTCTCTCAGAGAATCCAATTGAGGTCAGACCTGTCAGTATGGAAAGATTCAGGCTACCATAGAAAAATTTTTCAGACCCTGTGGATCGAAAAGTGTGGAGTTACACCAGAAACAATCAGGTACATAGTTCTGTCAAAACAAATTTATTTTTGTGCACCTTCATTCATGGCTTTCGGAATTTAGGGTTTTGGAGAAAGTTGGAATTTTTGTAATCGAAGACTATGGATGAATGCTACTCATCAAAATAGAAATTTAGAGACCAAGATCATAATTTTTGGTTGGGCAGAAGACTGGGCTTGATCAGACCCTAGTTCGGGACTTTGATTAGAAAAGTGGAAAATTAGGGCTTCTGCAAAAATGGGAATTTTTGAAATCTGTGACCATGGCTGGAAGCTCCTTAGAAAAATAGAAGCTTAGAGCTTTGGATCAAATGATGTATCATCAGATGATTGGGTCCTTGATGTACCTGACGAACACGAGACCATATATTTGCTTTGCGATGAACACATTGAGCCAATTCCTGACGGATCCGAGGAGTGTTCACCTAGTTGTTGTAAAACATATTCTGAGGTACCTGAAGGGTATAGTTGATTATGGGCTCAAGTATGATGTGAATCAAAAGTTTAACCTACAGGGTTATGTTGATTCAGATTGGGTAGGCAGTGCTGCAGATAGGAAGAGCACATCTGGGTGCTGCTTCAGTATGGGATCAGATGTGATCTCTTGGTTTAGCAGGAAGTAGTCTCGTGTAGCACTGAGTACAGCTGAAGCAGAGTATGTTGTGATGGATGAGCAGGTTGCAGATGTATTGACCAAGCCGTTGGAAAAAGTGCAGTTTGAGTACTTCAGAGAGAGGCTCGGTGCACTTCAGATCAAGGTTCCTTCCAAAGGGAAGTGATGAATCCGGAAGATGCAGATGCACATGAGCTTTTCTGACATGGTTGATGTGTTCTCCCTTGGTCGTGATGTAATTGATGTTCCATTTTTCACATGGTGGTAGATGTGTTCTCCCATGGTGAAAAATTAAGGGCTAGAGCCTTCCCCGAATGGTGGCAGATGTGTTCTCCCATGTCGGTGGTGTAAGTGTTCGATGATGTGCATCTGGGCTGTGCTTTGTGGACGATGAGATGATCTGAAGAGGACGATGCTATGATGATCAGGAGGATCATGGATGATGAGCATCAGGACGATGCTCCAATTACTACTCTGTATATGTATATGCATCATGTTGGATGCTTGTTATGATCAGTTGGATCATTGCATCATGTTGGATGCTTGTTATGATCAGCTGGATCATTTATGTATATATGCATCATGTTGGATGTTGGATATGATCAGTTAGATCATTTATGTATGTATGCATCATGTTGGATGCTGGATATGATTAGTTGGATCATTTGTATGTATTTTGTATATGCATCATGTTGGATGCTTGGACCATGTATCTGGATATGTATCAGGTGGATATTGTGTATGATCAGGTAGATCATGTATGTTGATATATATCAGTTAGATGCATTGTGTGGATCATGTATCTATGTATGTATCAGGTGGATACATTGTATGATCAGGTGGATCATGTATGATGTTATGTATCAGGTAGATACTTGGTATGCATCAGGTGGATGCATTGTATGATCAGGATGATCATGATGATGAGCTTCAGGATGTTGCTCAGATGATATGTACCAGGATGGTACAGTGATGATGATCAGTATGATCATGAGCATCAGGATGATGCTTCGTGCGATGATGATCCGTTGGATCATGAGTATCAGGTTGATAAACTTGGAGGTCAGAGATGATATATGGCAGGTTGTGCAAATAGAATGTAATAAGTACTCAGATATCCGATAGGTTGAGCCGTGTGTTCGTAATCAGTCTTGGGAAGAGTTATTACTATGGAGACATGTAATCAGTCATGAAGATCTGATAGGTTGAGCTGTGTGCTCGTAATAAGTCTTGGGATGCTCTTTAGAGATCTTGTTGGTCGTGTTGCGGCACACAAATGTTCCTGGGATACTCTTTAAAGGTATTTTATATTCACATGTAATCATTCCTGGAGATCCGATAGGTTGAGCTGTGTGCTCGGAATAAGTCCTGGGATGCTCTTTAGAGATCTTGCCAGTTGTGCTGCGGCACATAAATGTTCCTGGGATGCTCTTTATAGGTATTGTGAAGGAGATGCATGTAATCAGTCCTGAGGAGATCTTGCCGGTCGTGCTTAGGCACATAAATGTTCCTGTGATGCTCTTGTTAGGTATTGCATCCGCACATAAAATTAGTCCTGAGGGACCACCTCTATCAGACCGTTCGCACGGATGATCAAGACCTGCAGGTGGTGGGCCTACATCCAGTATGAAAAAGGACTGGCTCTGTAGAACTTCCTATGACGAGTAGATTCAGAGATTGATTGAGATAGCAACACCAGTGACAATGACGATGATTCGAGGATGATGATTCGCTGATGATGATCCAGAGAAGAAGACTTGTGCTAGCAGACCTGTGTCGAGAAATACCTTCCTAGTTAAGAGGGAGTGTTGATGTTTATGTAAATTCGGAATGTATTTCATATATGTATATTGTACTCCTATAGAGATGGTATTATTCCTCTATACGGAAGTGGTTGTATTCCTATAGAGATGTTATTATTCCTCTATACGGAAGTGTCGTCATTAATATTGTAAGTGTTGTAACTTATACATGATGGGTTATTAGACCACCTTGTTGGGGTCGGCCCTGTATAAGTCATGTGGGTCAAAGGGTTATTAGACCACCAAGTGTGGGGTCGGCCCAGATTAAGTTAACCATGGATTAAGCTAGACATGTAGGCCCCATTAGTTTATTGGGCAGGACAGAACAAGTATAAATAGAGATCGGGAGATCTCTATTTGATCATTCTATTCTCTCACACACTCTTTGGAGAATGGTGAACTTGTGGAGGAGGAGAAGCTGCTCCTAGGAGAAGACTATCTCTTGTATTTTGGTTGTATCATTGCTCTATCTATCTCTGAGGAATTTATTGGGGTTTTTCACCTTTATGGTTTTCCCCAAGTAAACTCTGTGTCTCTTGTGTGCTTGCATTATTATGTCCATGATTGATATGCTGTAGATATGTTGTACATGTTGTTCTCTCAGTTAAAATCCTAGATCAGATTGAAGTAAATTCTGAAAAAACTAACAGCACATAGAGATACACATGCACTACGTCAGAGGATTGGTGCATGACCAGATTATTGCCTTGCAGTATTTCCCATCTACTGAGCAAACTGCTGATATCTTCACTAAGAGCTTCACTAAGAAGACCTTCACCTAACTTAGATAATTCCTTGGGGTGGGTGATGCATGGTGAAGACTGCTATTTTTTCAAGATTTTGTTTCATGTCCATTTTTTAGGGGAGGTTTTATTTCCCATGTGGTTTTCCTCCTTACCTTGGTTACATGGACTAATAAAAATTGTTGTAAGAGGTGACTTGAGCCTTAGTTTCCAAGGCCTCTTTTTTGTTTTGGCTACATAAGTCTAGCTTAAGGGGGGGGTTTAGAACATTATTACAACTAGGACCATAGTATCATAAGTTATTTTGGTGATTATTTGGTCCAAACATTGGTTAATGATGATAATCCAAGGTTGTTGGGCATTTATGAAACATTCCACCACTTAAGGGCCCAATTTTGGTCAAACTAGTAGTTAGGATCCCTCATTTATGGCCACCAACCTCATTTCTTACCACTACCTGAGTGAGATGTGCCCTTATCCCCTATTTTGTGGATCTATCTTTGACCTGAGGCGCCCATGCATTGAATGTGGTCATTTCCCCCCCTCCTTGACAGTTTTGGCATATCCTTGGCCATCTACACTCCACCATATCCTCACCCACTCATGTTCCACCATCATTAATTCCTTTCCATGCCAACCCAACTTTTAGATTGAGAATTCGTGATAGTTTGAGGTGATTTGGGAGACTATTGGTTAAACTAGGGGGGATTGAGGTCCAATGTAAGATAGCCACTTGTAGCTCATTTTGATGCCTCCAAAGTCTCATGATTTTTCCCAAATGTTATATAATGATGATCACAACTCATTTCTGGGTTGGACAATAATAGAATAACCTTCTATTTGATCATTTGTGTGTTCATTGTTCCTCTTTTACACTAGTTTTTTGTATACTTTGTCAAATTATTAATTGTGAGGGTTTCTTTAGCTAGTTGATCCTACTGTGATTTGAATTTTCCAAACATATTCCCTTGATGAAATATTCCCATGACCTTGGAAGGCCATTTAAAGTGGTCATCACTACTTCTGCTTCCTCAACCATTTACCCAATAGCCTCAAGTTGTTCCTTGATCTAAGATACCCTTGTGAAGTAGGACTGGATTGTTTATGAGTTCTGCATCTTCACATTCTTCAGTTGCGTTCTTAATGTCATATTCCGGTTGATGTTCTTTCCTTCAAACAAACTAGACAAAGCATCAAACATTTGCTTCGAAGTCTTCAAAGATGAGACATGAGGAATCAAGTGATCCTTGATAGAATCAACAATGATCCTCTTTTCGCTAACCATGTTCTTCTTTTGGCTTGCCTTAGACTCATCCCCCTCTGGCTCCACAACCTCTTATTTAATAGACATTTCCAAGTCATTTTATTCTAGGACAAGGAACATCCTATACTTCTATGCTTTGAAGTTATCAGCTCCTTTGAGCTTCTCATGAAGCTTGGTGTTGTTTTTCATCTTGCCAAATTTGGTTCTAGAAACCCTAGCAAGAGGAGGGTGAAAATTGAAAGTTTTTCAATGGAGAATTTGATCCATTGCAAAGATGCACCCTCCCAAGGTGAGTTGAGAAAACCTCCTTTTCTGTAACGCCCTCTTGCGTTACATTGACTAAACTAAACACACACCATTTAAAAAAAACATATTTATAAATTAATCAGATGCATAAATACATTATGCTAACTTTTCCGGAACCATAATTCTATTATGAGATCCATAACATAACTATAACATGTCTTTTATGAGACCCATAACATGTCTCTATTAGTTTCAACAACTACTAGTGAGTTTCAGCAGCTACTCGCGAGTTTCAACAATATGTTACAGGTGTGTAACAATAGTTACTGGTGAGTTTCAACAACTATTGGTGAGTTTCAACAGCTACTGGTGAGTTTCAGCAGCTGCTAGCGAGTTTCAACAACATGCTACAAGTGTGTAACAACATCTACTTGTGAGTTTCAACAACTACTGGTGAGTTTCAACAACTACTGGTGAGTTTCATCAGTCCATTATTTAGTTCAAAACTTTTACTTAATCTAAAACTTAATTTGAAACAAGCTTGACTTAAACTTAGAGATTAACAATATGAAATTGTATCATTAAATGACAAGGATTAGTGAATAACACTTTCAGTCATTTCTAATAAATTTTCATTAATCATGAAGACTTAAACTTCATAAATTTTCTCTTTAAAATAAATTCATTCTTAAAAATGGAAAAGCATCCTCCCACGTTATCATATTCTTTCATGATTTTAACTGCCAAAGCACATTCTTAAATAAAAAAATTATAACAATAGTTTTATTTTCTTAAATAAACCAATCCGTGGCTTTTGTAAACCATACAACCACTTCATGGTTTTGCTCTAATTAACTAAATCATCTCTTTAAAATAAAAATAACAAACCAATTCTTAAAAATGTTTAATGCAATTTACACATAACCAACCCATGGCATTTTAAACTATGCAAACCAATTCAAAACAATCACGGTAATTATAACTCAACTTATGGTATTTGTAAGCCATGCAACTAATTCAGGCCATGATTTACATTTTAACATTCATTTTTCATTATCTTTCACAAATTTTACAAATCACTAAAAACTAGGACATTTTCATCCACGCGTTAAGCTTCAGAATTCAAATATACAAAATATAAACATAGAATGTAAACAAAATATTCAAAGAATGCAAACAAAATATTCAAAGAATGCAGACAAAATATTTCCTTCATATTTTTCTAAATGTACCCAAGGAAATACATATAACAGGTAAAACAATAAATTACCAACAATTTCCATAATTTTGTTAAACCATTTGGCTACAGGAAACTCAATTGGAAATTCTAACTTATGGTTACTAAATTCAACAAGGGATTCGTTATTTCAACCCAGAAAACATTATTTCCCCAAAATATAATTTCCCCATCTTATAAACGCATCAACTCCACTCCAGTAAGATGCATAATATAAAATTTTAATAGCTAGTTATTATTTACTCTCAGGTGAATTTTAACATGTGGTTAATTTAACAATAAGCTTAAAAATACAGTTTACCGGGTTGAATAAATAATTTTTCAGGGTGAATTCGACTTACCCATATATATTAATCCATTTAAATTTCATTTGCACCTGAATTATAATTATTATGCACAGAAATGCCGCAAACATATTTTTTGAAAGCATACTTGTAGAGAATTAACATATAACATAATACAAATTCAAAACCATGAAATCTCACCATTAAATCTCTCAAAGTATCATTTAACAAAGAAATTTGTAGAGAATTAGAATTCTGCATATACTTATCTGAGATTCTATCCTGAAATGGGAAAATGACTCCACCCAACCATAGGAATTGTCTAACCTGTATTATTTTAGCTTCCAAGTCCACCCCGGAGCCGAGATACAAACATTAACCAGAGGTAACTCACCAATCCCCTCAGCTCACTAATAGGGACAAAGTAGAAATAACTGGGAAGTATGAATAAATTACAACCAGACACAAACAAAACAACAGTTTTTAAACCAATTCCATTCTCATTTCTCAATTAACCCACAAGCGCTCCTTCACAGACACATAGTGATACACTTCACTGCAAATGTCAGAATTCCACGTGGGGTTTCATGCACAAATTGCCAAATGACTGGTCAATTCAACCAAAGAGCTACAATGTCAATATAGGTTGTAAAACAAAGTTTTCTTCCACTTCTGTGAATTCAAAGGCACAAAGTGATGCCCTTCACTACCAGCGCCTGAATTCCACTCAAGGATTTCACCAGCACAATAGTTTCCCATGCAACTGTATCAACAAGCGAATTGGGAATAGCCATTAATTTCTATCAAATAGTTCAAATAACCCATTTTTCTTCCCAGTCTCACGTTCAGATTTTTTCCTTGCCAACGCTCTCCTTGGATTACCACGTGGCTATCCTAAAGGAACCACGTTACCCTCTCCCATAATTTCAATTAACAACTTCATCAAAATTAATTAAGTTCTCCCAAATTTTAAATTAATAATATTTAATGATTAAACACTCCCCCATTTGAGTTTTGATTAGGAACATGGGTTTTGGGATTTTAACATAAGGTTTAGAAATCAACTGATCAAGGAGACAAGGTAAATGGGTAAACCTTACCCCCTCACCAACCTCGGTTAATATCTGGATCTCCTCTTTAGGGTTTTTCTCACCACGCAGCCAGCTGGAAATCTTATATTAAAATAATAGACATGCTATGTACATACTTCATAGAAAAAACGTTTAGAATGCAGTATTAGTTATAATATTCGGGCCAAGGGTATTACAATTCCCTCCCCTTAGAGTTTACACTGTCCTCGGTGTTTACCATTGTATAAAAAATATACATATACATAATCACTGCAAGAATATTTACATTATTTATATACAATTTCAAAATAGATGCCGATACTTTTCCTGCATTATATCTTCCGTTTCCCAAGTAGACTCCTCAAGGCTGTAATGGGTCCATTGGACTTTTATGTGTCTGATGACTATGTTCCTGAGTATCTTGCTTCTGCAATCTAATATGCAAAGTGGTTGAACCAATATTTCCCCTTCGGGTTCCACCTGCAGAACAGACCAATCAAGAACATTATTATTATCATAAACATACTTTTCTAGTAATGAAACATGAAATACATTGTGTATTTTGATTTTGGGAGGTAGTGCTAGCTCGTAAGCTACTGATCGAACTCTACATAGGACCTCAAATGGGCCACAAAATCTAGTAGCCAGTTTCTTACAGCTTCCCAACTGCAACGAACTTTTATTTCCTCTAACTTTTAGGAACACCATGTCCCCAACCTGGAATTCTCTATGAGTTCTTCTTTTATCCGTGTAACTCTTTTGACAGTCTTGTGCCATATTTAATTTAATTTTTTTTTATCTTTCCTACTTGTCACTCGATATCCTGAATCATTTCAGGCCCAATGATTAGCCTATCTACTAGTTTGTTCCAATTGATTGGAACATTACATTTTCTACCATATAAAACTTCAAACAAAATCATTCTCAAAGATACTTGATATCCATTATTATAAGCAAATTCAACCAAATACAAATACTCTTCCCATTTGCTTGGTTTGTCAATGACATACATCCTAATTATGTCTTCAATAACTTGATTTACATGTTTGGTTTTCCCGTCAGTTTGGGGATGATAAGTTGTGCTAAAATGAAGTTTAGTCCCAAAATCCTTAAATAAGCCTTTCCAAAAATTAGACGTAAATTTCGGATCTCGATCCGACACAATGGCTCTTGGAATGCCATGCAACCTAGCAACTTCTTTCATATAAATTTCTACAATTTTAGCTTCCTTGAAAGTCGATTGAACTTGAATAAACTGGGATGATTTGGTTAACTTATCAACCACTACCATGATATAATCATGCTTCCTTGTGGTTCTCGACAAACCTGTAATAAAATCAATAGTTACTATGTCCCATTTCCACTCTGGAATAGACAAAGGCTGAAGTAAACCAGCTGGATATTGATGCTTTTCCATGACTCTTTGACATTCTAAACAACGTGCAATGTAATTAGCCAATTCCCTTTTTCATGTTTGGCCAATAATAATTTTTCTTTCCTGTTGTTAGAGTTTTCTGGTATCTGGGATTCCTTGCATATGGTACATTATGCATTTCATTCATTATTATTTTTTTCAACTCTTCATTATCAGGTACATAAATTCTATCTTTAAAATGAAGAATACCATCCTCTGTCAATGCATAATTTCAGAATTTCAATGATTTATTTTCTTCTTGCAATGTTGTTGTCACCTGTAGATAATTTTTTTCATTTTTCAATGCTTCATGCAATTTGATTTGTAATTCAGAATTCCAAGTACTGATAGCTAAAACATGCATCAACTAACCCCTTCTGCTAAGTGCATATGCTACTCGATTTTTCTTTTCCTTTTAAATACTTGATTTTGAAACTGAACTCACTTAAGAATTCAACCCATCTTGCTTGTCGAGCATTTAGCTGAGGCTGATCAAATAAATAATTTAAACTATTGATGGGTTTTTTAATTTCCTTCTAATTACATAGAAAACAAATGAGAAGTGTACATTAATTGTCAACCCGGGGTTCGTTGAGAACTTGCGAGTTACCGTGCACTGTATGTGCAAACCGCAATCTCCTCTTACATTGGTTTATCTACTTGAAGTTGTAGTTCAATAACCTTACTTACAAACAATGGTATGAGCAGTTACATTGTCTTGGCAAGGAACTAGCCATTTAAACAACTATTGAAACTAAGTTGCAATGAAAGTAAATCACACGACATGAAAGTAAACACACGACATGAAAGTAAATGCTAAAATTAAATTCACACTTGAAAGTAAATTCTAAAACTAAATTCACACTCCGCAGAAAAATAAATTCTGGAACTATGTCACACTTTGCGGAAAAAGTAAATTGTAATACTATGTTCACACTATGCAAGAAAGTAAATTCTAAATCTAAGTTCACAACACACTTTGACAGAAAAGTAAATTGCAGAAATAAAATCTAAAAGCTATCCTTGCCAAATACAAGTTACTGTTTATGATCTAATGGAGTAAATAACATTATTGCATTAAGCTCAATGATTGTAAAATAAATATTTAAATCTTTATCTGTACATTGAAATAAAATTGCAGAGATAAAATTCACACTTCATAAGAAATCACAACTAAGCAATGAAGTACAGCTACATCAACATAAAATAAATAAAATTCTATTGCAAAAGAAATTATAAAACTAAGATCTAATTGAATCAAAATGAGAATATAGCTTTATTCCATTATCAATTGGACTATTGCTCTAAGAGTCCTCCCCTATAATGGAGAAAGAACTTTTATTTATACATGATTTTTCCATAACAAATAATAAATGAGGATCCAAAATATCCTCAACAAATTCCTAAAAATTTGGATCTCAAAACTAATCCAATATCCTTACTAACTACATGCTATTTATAATACCTTTGAAATCAAATTCGAATTTAGGGATAGAGGCTATAATAAAATAGTCAAAACTCGTCCCAAATGTCTCTTAACAACTTTTGACTTCTTAGGTCCATCATATATTTGATAGAGATCTTCAAATCTTTGTGAATAAGCCAAATATGCACTCATATCGACCTCCATTTACCAACTTTAATTTAACATCATGAGTTGAGACATATAAGAATAATAGAAATAATGGATTTATAAAAATCCATTACTCCTAATGAATATCTTTCTCCAAAGTTGGTGGTTGAAGGTAAAATTTGAATTATTGACTTTCTGTAATGCTGCAGTTAGAGTTTCCGTAATGCTGCAGATAGTTTTCGTAATGCTGCAGATAGAGTTTATGTAATGCTGCAGATAGAGTTTCCGTAATGTTGCAACAAATGTTCTGCACTACTAAAGAACTCCCTCAAATATGTTGTAACTGCTTTCGACAGTTGATTCAATATTCAAAGCAAATACATAGTACACTAATTCCCTTGATGTTAGTCAAAAATCAAATGAAATACTAAGACATGTAATGCAAAAATTACTTGAGCATAAAAACCCGGATATAAGCGTAAGAAAGGATTAATGCAGGAATATGGATAGGCAAAAGGGATTATAGATAAGGTGAAATGGTGGTAAAAATATTCTAAATCCAAGGCTCGTCATCTCCCCCAAACTAAAAATGTTTCATGTCCTCATGCAACCCTGTGTCAACCAAACATAATGATCTTCAATTTTAATGCAGGCCTTAAAATTCATTGTCAACAAGCCACCACCAATGTGTCTGATCATCAAGAGGTATGGAATTTCATCCTGAACAATCCTCCATGCCAACTTAACATTTTCAATGCAAAAATGCAAGAAAAAATATATTTTCTAGCCAATGGACCAACAATTTGCAGCTTTCACAAAAAATGTCATTTTTCCAAAAATATGAACTGGGTTTTTACCAAATTTTGCAGGGGTGTTAGGAATGTCATTATGCATCTCCCAGCCAAAAATTGGAGAAACCCACATCACAGTTTTCGAGAAAATGAGAAAATGCTATAAGTTACTATGCTTGATTTCTCAAAAAGTATCAACTAGGTTTTCACCAAACTTTGCAAGGGTGTAAGGAATGCCATTATTCTTTTCCCAACCAAAAATTGGAGAAACCCACATCACGATTTTCGAGAAAATGAGAAAATGGTTGTAGGTGACTATGCTTGATTTCTCGAAAACTGTGCATTGGATTGAGATGAAACTTGGTGTATTTATTCTTCTTACCATAATGTTTCTCTCCTCCAAATTTTGGGAAAACCCACTTCACCGTTTGGGAGATATCTTCATTTCGATTTCTGCATTTTTGGCTGCCATAAAAATGCCTCACTGCTGTACATACATTTGCCAAGTGATTTGTGTGAAGACTTGAAATGATTATACATGAATCGAAATAGAGTCTCCTCCATAGTTTTCTAATTCAACTGTATGATAGATTTTATGCATGGAGATTCATTTTCTTTTAAAAGAAACAGTGTTGCTTCAAACTTTGAAAGTCATGTAAATCTTGTAAACTCTTGATATATGAGGTGAAGAGAATTACGAAGACTGATGTAATTGCTGCAAATCATGGCAATGACCTTGTCCTCCCCCAAACTGAAGAATTCAAATGTCCTCATGCTGATTTAGAAAACAATTAGAAGTTGGCACTGAAATCTCAACCAAAATCTAACTTCAATCACCAGTAGTGAAAAAAAATGGATGGTTGTACGTGATTTCTCAAATTTTGAAACCAATCTTCTTGCTACATTGAATATGGTCGTAGTTGGAATGCTTTCTTCAGAACTGTAAAACATTTTCATTGATAGCTTGACCACATTCTTCAAATTCGGCAATTGAAACAACATGCGATGTCCTCCCTACTCTTCAATTTCTTGAAATGTGAATACAATGCCTGTTGTAAAAGTTCAGAAAATTTATCTGCAACTAAATCACAACCAGATTTTCATTCATTCGTAATGCAAGCAAAATTGCAGTTTCCAATAGTGAAGAAAAATGTGGAGCAACCAATCACCAACTAGTTTCAAGAACACATGAAATCACATCCAATGACCCATTCTCACAAGACATGTGATTTTATTTTTTATTTAATTTTTTTACCAAATGAATGCTACCTTATGTATGATATAGGGTCATTTATAATAACAACATTGTTCTTGAACATACTATGGAGGTCACAAGCAGGCTGCAACCCTAGACAGAGACTCACCATGATATTATTGATTTGAACCAATGCGTTCAAACTTTTACTGTTGAATACAGGATATGGAAGCAGAATAAATGCTATCCAAAAAATATCATAAGGCTGTCTTACAAGCTACTACAGGACTGTACTAGTCTTTAGGGAAGATTGGTTATGGTTTTGTACCATTTTCAAAGATTGTAATGAATTAGCAACCGAACATGCCATGATGCTTGTCATGTTCAGAAAAATAATCCCCACTACTCTTCAAAATGATGCCATGAACTGAAGGCATGATATTATCTATAAATTGCAAAGTTTAGAACACTAGCAATATTCATTTCCCATAAACAAAACCAGTGTCAATAAAATCACAACTGACCTTACTTCTTCCCATGGGCTATGATCTCTTAAGTCTGGACTCATCTTCAAGTTTTGAACAATGTGCAGCAATATGTTCCAATGATCCTTTGTTGGCAGGAGTGGCTCTATCTCAAGGTGCTCAATCTGACTATCCTGTGTTAAACCCCCTTCTGTTTTCCACCCTCTTGTATGACAATAGATTTTTATGTAGGAATGACAATACATACTTAAAAGGGGCTCTGGCTTACAAGCTCAGATCAAATACAAAATAAAATGCGATGGTCAACACAGATCTATACTCTGCATCATCTCAGACCAAATGCAATTTAACCTACAGTATTAATACTTCAATTTTTTTTTTTTTAAAATCAAATAACAGAGTCTAAGCATTGGGTTGGGTCAACACTATGATGAAACATCAAGGGGATTAGTGAGATAATGGAAGAAACGATTCAATACAGAGGTAAAGGGGCATTCCACACTATTATAACAATACAAGCAGAGATTTCCAGGCTGTATTAAATTAATAGATCAGCGCGTTTCCGGCTCCACAATGTGATGAATCCGAGATGTTACATGGCTCAGTGATAGCCACTATCTCAGTAAACAGAGTGTAGATCAGATTCTGTATGTGGGTCACAGATCCAATCCGTAGTCTTGAAAATAAAATGCAGATCCATCTATGCACCCAGCTTTTCAATCACAAAACTATTTCTGGGTACGAGTTAGTACAGAAGTAGATGTCCATAAATACGAATTGATCATCAGTTTTGAATATGTTTACAACATTGTTTTTAACATTCAAAGGAAATGCGATTTTAGAACAGAGTGTAACATCTAAAGAATGCTATTCATGATAGAGTATAATATCCAAAGGAAATGCGATTAAGAACAAATACAATATTCAAGAAATACGATTCAGAACCGAAACCGAGTATCCCCGATATCGTCACGGTTTAGATCCGATTACGATTAGCTCAAATAATATTTCAATATTTTCAACTCTGGTTTAGATCCGATTACGATTAGTTCAAATAATATATCAATATTTCCAACTCTGGTTTAGACTTAGACATACGATTTAAAACCAAATTAAATATACACACTCAAGTTTCCAGAAGTTCGAATTGATAAAACTCAGTAATTAAGGATAGTTAAAATACACATGGGACTTAACAATACTTTTACTCCATTTCGCGGTCGATCCAGCGATTGGTGCGGATATGTTGATGTAGCGTCCGATCAAATCCACCTTGACGATTTATCGAGAAGACCCCTTGGTTGACCACACTACTATATCGGGATTACTCTTCTTCACCCCGAACCTCCGAGCAAATAGGGTCGCAAGAACACACAACACAAGCTTTCTGGTGGCATTCCCCAATCCTGGAAAGCTAAGCCCAACTCACAAGAATTCACAAGATCAATTCTCGATTTTGGTGCCCATCCAGCAGTAGGAAGCAAGAGATCATTTTCTCATTCTCCTCCCTTCTTTTATAGTAAAAATCTATGTGCCATGTGTCTTTCCGTGCACGTGAATAATTTAATTTAATATTTTATTAATATTATTCTCAAATTACAAATATCTCTCTTTCTTAAGTGTGCACCTATTTCCCTAAATCAGTGGGAGTTAGGTGCAGCTGTCTTTATTAGAGTCCTACTTATGTTTTAGTTTGTTTTTAGTTCAATCAATAATCTTTTAATTAGACTTAAAGCTTTCTCTACTCCTTTTTTCCCAACTACTAAAATAGAAATAAAGGTAATCCATTTTACTAAAATTCTAATCTATTTTAATTTTCTTCCTTATAAAATAATTCAAAAGAATAATAAAATTCATTAAAATAAAATTTTGAATAAAAATAATAAAATCCATGAAATTAAAACCTTGAATAACTAATTATTTTTATAAATAACATTTTTCCATAAAACAAATTCAATCAAATTTAATATGAATAAGATCATTCTTTTGAATCTCTTTTCAAGATAATAAAATCAATTAAAGATAAATAATTCAATTTAATGAAATAAATTAAAAAAAAAGAATCTTGAATAGAATAAATCAAAAATTTATTAAATTAAAATCTATAAATAAAACGATTTTTTATTACAAACTTTTTTCAATAAAACAAATCAATTAAATAAAATCAATATATTCAATCATTTTTCAAGATGATAAAATCAATTAAAATAAATAATTCAAATTAATGAAATCAATTAAAATGAAATCTTGCAAAATAATTCAAAATAATAAAATGAAACAAAATGGAATAAAATATTTCTTAAATCATATGTGAAATTTCCATTTATTCAATTGAGCAATTTCTTCCTCTTGTTTTTGTCTAGGTACTTCTTCGACGGGTCCTTCCAACAATTCATTTTCTTTCTTCATGTTCTTGTCTAGGCGCCTCTTCGGTGGGCCCTTCCGACAATTTATTTTCTTCTTCCTGTGAGGAGAACTATGTAGCGATTGGGGAATCTTTACCGCGATCTCTCGACTACACTTCTTGGAGACTAAGGGCTGTTGAGGGATAATGCTCTCCTTATCGTGTGCCCCTCAACTCTCGTACGCGACCAAGTCAGTATGGCCTCGCTCGTATGGCACACGCTTCCCCGTGCCAGCTCGCAAGCATCCGACCAATGCATCGATTGCTAAATCAGGGTTGCCAGTCTGTTGTCGTACCCCTATGTGTTCTTTCCGTTCTTATGACCCCTAAAATTTCATTGTGGGTCAGTCGGGAAATCGTCTTACCTGCCACTGCACACACACACACTCAGGCACACACATTAAATAGTGTTGCACTATCAAATCATTTCATCATTCATTGTCCTAGTATCTCAGTCAGTCAAGCATCTATTTCATTTATAAAATATTCTCATTCAATCATTTCTATTTCATATTTCTTCATTCTAGCGTATGTCATTCAATCACTTTCATAAAATAATATTCAATGTAAATTCTATGGTTCATGTTTTATTCAGCCGGTTCACTTCAAAATTAATGTCCTCATTAGTTTAATCAGTTAAGGTATCGAGGCACGCATTACATAGGGAGTAAAGATGAGGTAATTTTTAAATGGAAGGATGAAGGTTTGGGTTGAGAAAGGATGGTAGAGGATGGAAAAGAATGATGACGAGTAATGTAAGTGTAATGGTGTGGTCATGGTAGTTAATGGTGTGCCCCTTCCCCCAAACTGAAAGCTTCTACTACCCTTAGAAATATAGGAGGAAGTAGTGATAAAGGCTCAAGCGATTTTCCAAATACAAATCTATAGTATTCAATGAACTTAACTAACAATAAAGAAAATAAGCATACTTGTCCTACCTATGAATATCGTGGAATGTGTAGCAACATCTTGAGAAGCATGAGATTTGATGTGGTCCACAATGGTGTAAAAACTTGCAAGAAAGAGCAATGTGGAATCTGGAGCTCATAGCATGATGAATTGCAACTTGGACTTGGAGCCGAAAAATGATCTTCTGATGTAGTAGCAAATCTTGGAAACTTTTATTTAAAGAGCATGATGAGATACTTTATTTCTCACTATTTGCAAACCTTGTCCACCAACAAGCTGGTTTTCAGACAAAATCTGTCTGACTGCACCCAGAAGGTTTTCACAATCATAAATTTTTTTATTCCTGAGAGATGCCCACCAACAAGCTGGTTTTCAAGCATTCCAAGGTCTGATGGCGCCTGAAAATAGGTTTTCACCATCAAATTTTATGTGGAAAAGGCCGTAGGGAGGTGAGGGAGCTTCACATTGTAAGTGAGCCAAGCTGTTTTATTGTGTGGGTCAGGGATTGATGGGGTCGAAAGTCATTGGAGAAATGGAATGGTGGGGGATGAAGTCAATCTGATGATAGTGGTGATATAGATGATGTTCATGAGAAAAGCTTATCAACCACATAAGGAAATGAAAGATTTATTAACTTCAGTAGACATGCATATCAAAATGGGAAAATGAAATACATAAGCATTCCATGGTGCTAGTGAATGATCATGATGAATTTTAGGTCTTCTGAAAGGATTCTTTACTGAAATTAGGGATGTGGCAATGGGAATGTGGGAATGACACTTGACCTCTAGAACATTGGTCTTCAACTTCTTCATATCAATTCTTTATATGTCTCATTATGGATCCATCTTCCATCTTCGATAAAAAGTCTTCTTATTGGTGTCTTTTACTGAGACACTGCTGGATTAGGCTTCTAGGAACTTGAGCTTCAAAAGTAGCACATATCATGCTAATGAATCTTCATTTTGGATTTCTGGAGAGAATTCCCATCAGCATTAAATTTGGTCTTCACGAATCACTTCATGTATAGATTAGCCTTCTTTAATTTTATAAGGACTTGCAAAACAAAATTGGCACTTACCTGCAATAAAATGTGAGCTCATGGAAAAAGAGAGGTGATCAGTCCCTCTTAATCCCAAACATATGCAAGATAAATACAACAAATTCTTATAAAACAAATCCAAGGAAGTTAAAACAAACAAAAGTTCACTGTTTACATGTTGGAGAGTGGTGGCCACCTTAGACAACCCAACGATATTTTGCTAATAACTTCTTCGTTTCAAAACCGATTTGAGTGATTCCAAAGCCAAATGAAAGTGGATTCAAAGGGTTAAATCCATTAGAAACAGGTTTTGAAAATGCATTAATATGGTACTCCAAATCTGCTAAAGAACATCATGTAAGACAGAGAGGTTGCAATTTCTAGCCTAGACCAACAATCAGTGATTTGAGCATAACGTTTTCGTTTGTTGACGGATTGAATCGATTCAACTTGGAGGTTAAAGTATATTCCAATATCTACCTCCAATAGAAACAAGTTTTTAATTCAATAAGAATTGATGGGCCGAATATGCCAAAGTACAACCGATGAGGCAAAGTTCCGGGAGTGTTGATTTATGACAGGAAGTTAGTATTTTGGCATAAATTCCTCATATGATATCGTATTTGAGTGATTCAAATTGCATTATAAACTAGATTCATAGGAGAATATGCCTTAGAAACAGGTTTAAAAAATTCATCCATTTAGGCACCCAAAAATTGACTATCCCAACCGTGTTCTTGAGCTGTCTACCCCACATCCAGTCAGTGTTTTGACCATAATTTTTTCGTTTGAAATCCAAATTGAAAAATTC
This sequence comes from Larix kaempferi, assembly GCA_027924585.1. Lineage (NCBI taxonomy): Eukaryota > Viridiplantae > Streptophyta > Pinopsida > Pinales > Pinaceae > Larix > Larix kaempferi. The sequence continues at coordinate 2,066,513 of BSBM01000445.1, forward strand.
AAATTGGGTTAGAAACTATATTACAAGGGATACTTTTGATAGAAACAGGTTTTAAAAATGTATCCATATGGTCTCTCAAAACACGACTGTCCTAACTGCATTTTCAGTAAGCCCAACATGCCCAAATAGCCAAATTTTCACTAAAATGACGAGATGGAAGTGAATGTTTTTATGGTTATAATTTCAAACCCTGAGTTGAACTATCCAAACCCTGAGTTGAACAATCCAAACCCTAAATTGAACTATCCATATGTTTGTTGAAGGTTCCGCAGTTGAGTTACGGATCCTTAAAAATTGAAAAATTTGCAAGATATGAATAAATTATTATAGTCAAACTTCAAGAATTGTATTTTAGTGCTAAATGATGTATTTTTATGAGTTGAATAACATATTACATACCCCTTTTGAAATTTTTGAGTCTTGTGTACTCCTTCTTCAATGGTTTCCCCTCAAATCCTCTTGAATCCTTCAATAAAATCTTCATTCGCCAAGCCTCATTCCTCTTTCCAAGCTTTCTGCCAAAAGACAAATTAGTAATATGTGTGGCTCTTACTGCACCACATAATCATCATCTCGAAGCTTTGATTTTATTCATGAAAATAGAAGGCATAAACAAATCTATTTCTATTGCATAAATTATTAACATGGTTCAGATTTGCAGAGGCTTGCGGCTGGCTATTACACTATAGCAATGCTACAGTGAGGTCTTCTTTGCGTCTTACTTTTCTCTGCACCTCCATCCTTAAAAATAAAAATAAAAAAATATGCATGTATAATGAAAAAAATAGCTCACTACCAAAAGAAAATTTACTCAAGAAAAAAAAAGACAATGGCTGTGGTCACTCCCCGGCAACGACGCCAAAATGACGGGATTTTTAATTGCCTTCTAATTACTTAGAAAACAAATAAGAAGTGTACATTAATTGTCAACCCGGGGTTCATTGAGAACTTGCGAGTTACTGTGCACTGTATGTGCAAACCACAATCTCTTCTTACATTGGTTTATCTACTTGAAGTTGTAGTTCAATAACCTTACTTACAAACAATGGTATGAGTAGTTACATTGTCTTGGAAAGGAACTAGCCATCTAAATAACTATTGAAACTAAATTGCAATGAAAGTAAATCACACGACATGAAAGTAAATGCTAAAATTAAATTCACACTTGAAAGTAAATTCTAAAACCACATTCACACTCCGCAAAAAAATAAATTCTAGAACTATGTCACACTTTGTGGGAAAAGTAAATTGTAATACTACATTCACACTATGCAAGAAAGTAAATTCTAAATCTAAGTTCACAACACACTTTGACAAAAAAGTAAATTGCAAAAATAAAATCTAAAAGCTATCCTTGCCAAATACAAGTTACTATATATGATCCAATAGAGTAAATAACATTATTGCATTAAGCTCAATGATTGTGAAATAAATATTTAAATCTCTATCTATGCATTGAAATCAAATTGTAGAAATAAAATTCACACTTCATAAGAAATCACAATTAAGCAATGAAATACAATTACATCAACATACAATAAATAAAATCATATTGCAAAAGAAATTATAAAACTAAGATCTAATTGAATCAAAATGAGAATATAGCTTTATTCCATCATCAATTGGACTATTGCTCTAAGAGTCCTCCCCTAGAATGGAGAAAGAACTCTTATCTATACATGATTTCTCCATAACAAATAATAAATGAGGATCCAAAATATCCTCAACAAATTCTTAAAAGTTTGGATCTCAAAACTAATCCAAGGTCCTTACTAACTACATGCTATTTAGAATACCTTTGAAGTCAAATTTGAATTTAGGGATAGAGGCTATAATAAAACAATCAAAACTCACCCCAAATGTCTCTTAACAACTTTTGACTTCTTAAGTCCATCATATATTTGATAGAGATCTTCAAATCTTTGTGAATAAACCAAATATGCACTCATATCTACCTCCATTTACCAACTTTAATTTAACATCATGATTTGAGACATATAAGAATAATAGAAATAATGGATTTATAAAAATCCATTACTCCTAATGAATATCTTTCTCCAAAGTTGGTGGTTGAAGGTAAAATTTGAATTATTGACTTTTTGTAATGCTGCAGATAGAGTTTCCATAATGCTGCAGATAGTTTCCGTAATGCTGCAGATAGAGTTTCTGTAATGCTGCAGATAGAGTTTCCGTAATGCTGCAACAAATGCTCTGCACTGCTACAGAACTCCCTCAAATATGTTGTAGCTGCTTCCGACAATTGATTCAATATTCAATGCAAATACATAGTACACTAATTCCCTCGATGTTAGTAAAAAATCAAATGAAATACTAAGACATGTAATGGAAAAATTACTTGAGCATAAAAACCCGGATATGAGCGTAAGAAAGGATTAATGCAGGAATATGGATATGAAAAAGGGATTATAGATAAGGTGAAATGGTGGTAAAAATATGCTATATCGAAGGCCCATCAACTATTGTGATCAGTTCTTAACTCAAACTTACTTCCTAGAAGATAGTGCCTCCACATGCGAACTGCGTGAACAATGGATGCTAGCTCCAAGTCATGAGTAGCATAGTTTTTCTCATGCTCCTTTAACTTTCGTGACTCATAGCAAATCACATGTCCTTCCTGCATTAGAACTCCACTGAGACCTTCAAGTGATGCATATGTACATGCTGAATAATATTTATCCGGGTCTAAAATTTTCAATGTAGGTGAGCATGTGAGCAATTACTTTGAAGTTTGAAACTGTTTTCACATTTTTGACTCCAGATGAAAGGTACACCTTTCTTTTGCAAATATGTAATTGAATGGGTTATTTTCGAGAAATATTTTATAAACTTTCTGTAATAACCAGTCAGTCCCATGAATGATCTTACCTCATAAACATTGCAAGGAGTATGCCATTCCATAAGAGCCTTTACTTTAAATGGGTCCATTTCCACCACTTCTTTAGAGATGATATGGCCCAAGTATAATAACCATCTCTGGTAGAAAGTGCATTTGCTGAGCTTGGCATATGTTAGGAACTCGTGTCAACCCTTCTCTTTACTTTGTTGGTATATTGTTGTTGGACGCATATGCTTTGTAAGTCGTCCCGTATTATTTGTTGATCCATAGTTTGTAGTAGCCCATGGTATTAACCCATGGTATTGGACACATATGCTTTGTAAGTCGTCCTGTAGTATTAAATGTCCCATGGTATTGACCCATAGTATTGGGCATAGACTTAGTATATAAGTGTGTGTTGAGGCCAATGAAGGTACCTTGAAGTTATTTGTATTGAGCTTCCTAAAAGGAGGTTTCCCCCTCGAAGTGGCCAGCGATCAATAAAAGCGATTTCGAGTTCTGTTATTTCTGCTATCTTGTGTATTTTCATTAATTAATTGTTGCAAGTTCTTCACATCATACAATTGATTTTCTCTCAATATTTCCAAAGTAATCCTGATATGTTCTTCATGCTCCTCTTTGGTTTTTGAATATATAAGTTTATCATCCAAAAGTACTATAATGAACTTATCCAAAAACTCCTTGAATATACCATTCATTAAACACATGAATGTATCCGGAGCATTCATCACACCAAAAGGAAGCACTGTGAACTCGTAATACCCATATATGGTTCTGAAAGCGGTTTTACTGATGTCTTCATCTTTAATGTGTATTTGGTGATATCCATATCTCAAATCTATCTTAGAAAATATTCATGCACCTCTCAACTGATAGAAGAGATCATCATTTCTTGGTAGAAGGTAAATGTTCTTAATTGTGGCCTTGTTTAACTACTTGTATTCCACACACAATCTTTAAGTGTTCCATCCTTTTTTCTTACAAAAAAAACTGGAGCACCCCAAGGTGATATACTAGGTCATATATACCCCTTCTTAAGTAACTCCTCAAGTTGCATTTGCAATTCTTTTAACTGCGGAGTAGCCATTGTATGGATCTTTTGACGTTGGCACAGCTCCAGGCACCAAATCGATTGTGAAGTCGATATCCCTCTTGGGTGGTAACCCAAGCACTTCTTGAAATACATCTTCAAATTATTTCAACACTGGATATTCATCCAAACTTGAATATTTTTCAGTAGGAAACTCTTCTACATGAATCACATACAGCTGGCACCCTTTTCTGATGCACTTCTTCATTTGTAAGGCTGAAATATGTCTTAAGGATATGGGTCTTAGAATGCCTCTTATTTGTACATTATTGCTTCCCTCATCATTCAAACATGTAATAACTTTATTGTGGAAGTTCAACACAACAAAGTGTTTCTCTAACCAATCCATTCCAATCAACACATCATAGGATCAAAGAGGAATTGTGTCCAAATATTCATTGGTTTGGTTTCCATTCATTTCAAAACAATAACTTTTGACCATAGATGTGATCTTCCTCTTCATACCAGTTTCCAACTGAACAATTCTAGGCTTAGACAATTTATGAGTCACCAATTTACACCTTTCAACCAAGTTAGTATTTAAATATATCTATAAGAAGCTCCAGAATCAATTAAAATAAAAATAGGCACATATTTTAATTTACCTTCAATCTCGAGCATAGAAGATTGATTATCGGCTTGGTGATTATCCAATGATGCATAGATGCGAGCAACACTTCTAGCAACATCGCTAATAGTAGAAGCTTCTTGCATATTACACACACCACCTCCCTTATGTCTTCTTTTAGGACATTTGTTTAAGAAGTGATCACCACCACATCCCCAACATTTCCCTTGGGTTGATTTCTTTTTCCTTGAAGACTCAACCATCCTAGATTATCCTTTCAATATCGGTGGTTTAAAAGAAGTGTAAAGGTCCTTCTTGATATCCATAGGCTTAAACCCCTTTTTCCTCTGATCTTGTTTCACTTTTAGCTTACCTTTCCAAACCTTATGCACTTCCTTCCTTCCTATTTTTTCCTTGATCATACAAACATCTAGCTTTTCTAAAACAATCCTTTAAAGTGCAAGGTTCATCATAACTCAATCTATCATTATAGTACGTAGGAAATCCACTGATAAAATGTTGTACTTTCACCTTTTCATCCTTAATAAACTCAACATATCCCAGTAGGTCAAAGAATTCTTGTATTATTTTGTCATAAAAAATGTTGTGATAGATATTCTCTCTTGAAAAGTCTTCAGAATTTCCTCCTAGAAATCTACTTCTCATCTAAACTTTCAACTTGTTTGAGATGTTTTCACCATTTATAAGCCTTTCCTTGCAAATTATATATTGAAATCCACGCTTCTCGGTTTTCTGAGTAGTTATGTAGTTTCAAATACTTATTCATTTCAATAAGACATAGTTCTGCAGTGTCACCTGACTTCTCTCCATCAAAGATTGGAGGTTTTAGTTTTCTGAGCTCACCTTCTAACATCACATCATGCTTTCTCTTTCATTGCTTTCTAGGGAATTTATCTAGCTGGTTATTCTTATTTCCATGAGAAATTTCATTGGACTTACGGTGGGAATATAATTTCCTCCTGCTATCATCTTTTCCATGATAAAATTGATACCTATTAGGGGTGTATCTGTACATGGAATCTTCACCTTTTTCCACATTAGAACTCACTTGATGCATTTGATTTTGCAGCTGAACCAAATTTTGCATTAAATGTTGATTGATTTGGTTCTGTTGTTCCAAACTTTGCAAAATTCTATTGTTTCCAATTTGCAAATCCTTCAAAGTTTGCACAAAATCCGTGACAAAATCCATGGTCCATGTCCCACTTTGGTGACCATTGGATTCATTACCTTGTACTTCTCCACCGACTTCTTCAAAAAAATTAGACAATACAAGATCCTCTGCCATCTCTTTAATTATGTTTTCCTGTCTTTTCTAACAATCTGCAAATTAAATGGCTGAAAATTCCTTTGTAACACTAGCAATATGAACCGACAATGATTTTTGGTTTCAAAAATCAATTTCATCATATATTCTTATACATGTATATATCTCTTTTTAAGAAGTTAAATTTGATCCTAGAGGTTCGAGAGCTGCAACTTGCACTCAGATACTAGCTTGTAACGCCCTCTTGCGTTACATTGAGTGAACTAAACACACACCATCTAAAATAAAACATATTTATAAATTAATCACATGCATAAATACATTATGCTCACTTTTGTGAAAGCATAAGTATATTATGAAACCCATAACATAACTATAACATGCCTTTCATGAGACACATAACATAACTATAACATGTCTTTTATGAGACCCATAACATGTCTGTATTAGTTTTAGAAACTACTAGTGAGTTTTAGCAACTGTTGGCGAGTTTCAACAACTTGCTACAGGTATGTAACATAAGTTATTGGTGAGTTTCAACAACTATTGGTGAGTTTCAGCAATTGCTGGCGATTTTCAACAACATGCTACAGGTATGTAGCAGTAGTTACTGGTGAGTTTCAGCAGCTACCAGTGAGTTTCAAAAGTTGCTGGTGAGTTTCAAAAGTTGCTGGTGAGTTTCAACAGTTGCTAGCAAGTTTTAACAACATGCCACAGGTGTATAACAACACCTAGTGGTGAGTTTCAATAGTCCATTATTTAGTTCAAAACTTTTACTTAATCTAAAACTCAATTTGAAACAAGCTTGCTAAATTGCTTAATAAACTTTAAATTTGATAAACCAAAATAGTTACAATTTTGGCTTAAACTTAGAGATTAACAATATGAAATTGTATCATTAAATGACAAGGCTTAGTGAATAACACTTTCAGTAGTTTCTATAAATTTTCATTAATCATGAAGCCTTCAACTTCATAAATTTTCTCTTTAAAATAAATTCATTCTTAAAAATGGAAAAAAATCCTCCCATGTTATCATATTCTTTCATGATTTTAACTACCAAAGAACATTCTTAAATAAACAAATTATAATAGTAGTTTTCTTTTCTTAAACAAATCAATCCCTGGTTTTTTTAACCATACAACCAATTCATGGTTTTTCTCTAATTAACTAAATCATTTTTTAAAAATACAAATAACAAACCAATTCTTAAAAATGTCACAAATTTTTCACCATAACACTATTTTAACAAATTTTACCAATCACTAAAAACTAGGACATTTTCAGCCATGCATTAAGCTTCCAAATTCAAATATATAGAGAATGTAAACATTCATATTTTTCTAAATGTACCCAAGGAAATACTATAACAGTAAAACAACCATTTGACTACGAGAAACTTATTATCTGAATTTAATTCAATTCTAAAAATTCTATCTTATGGTTACTAAACTCTCAGGGAATAAATTAAAACAAGGGATTCGTTATTTCAACCCCAAAAAATTGATTCCCCAAAATATAATTTCTCAATCTTATAAATGCATCAACTCCAATAAGATGCATAATATAAAATATTTATAGCTGGTTATTATTTACTCTTAGGTAAATTTTAACATCTGGTTAATTTAATAATAAGCTTAAAAATAGAGTTTACGGAAGCAGTTGGGTTGAAGAAATAATTATTCAGAGTGAATTAGGCTTACCTAGAAATATTAATCCATTTAAATTTCATTTACACCTGAATTATAATTATTATGCATAGAAATGCAGCAAACATAATTTTTCAAAGCATACTTGCAGAGAGAATACAAATTCAAAACCATGAAATGTCACCTTTAAATTCTCTCAAACTATCATTCAATAGATAAATTTGCAGAGAATTAGGATTTTGCATATACTTATCTGATATTCTATCATGAAATGGGCAATTGACTGCGTGTGAGCCACGCTCCACCCAACCATAGGACTTGTCCAACCTGTATTATTTCAGCTTCCAAGTCAAACCCCGAGCCAAGATCCAGACATTAACCAGAAGTAACTCACCAACCCCCTCAACTCACTCACAGGGACAAAGTAGAAATAACTGGGAGGTATGAATAAATTACAACCACGCACAAACAAAACAACAGTTTTTAAACCAATTCCATGCCAATTTCGCAATTAACCCACTAGAGATCCTTCATAGACACACAATGATACACTTCACTGCAAATGTCAGAATTCCACTCGAGGTTTCATGCACAAATTTCCAAATGACTAGTCAATTCAACCAAAGGGATATAATGTTAGTACAGGTTGTAAAACATAGTTTTCTTCCACTTCTGTGAATTCGAAGACACACAGTGATACCCTTCACTGCTAGTGTCTCAATTTCCCTCAAGGATTTCACCACCACAATAGTTTCCCATGCAACTATATCAGTAAGCAATAGTATCAACAAGCGAATTGGGAATAACCATTAATTTCTCTCAGACAGTTCGAATAACCCATTTTTCTTCCTAGTCTCACATTCAGGTTTTTCCCTTCCTAGTGCTCTCCTTGGGTTCCCTTGTGGCTATCTTAAAGTAAACACATTACCCTCTCCCATAATTTCAATTAACAACTTCATCAAAATTAATTAAGTTCTCCCAAAGTTTTAAATTAATAAGATTTAATTATTAAACACTTCCCCATTTGAGTTTGGATTAGGAATGGGTTTTGGGATTTTAACATAAGGTTTAGAAAACAACTGATCAAGGAGACAAGGTACACGAGTAAACTTTACCTTGTCACCAACCTTGGTTAATATCTGGATGTCCTCTTCAATGTTTTGCTCACCACGCAACCAACTGTAAATTTTATATTAAAATAATAAACATGCTATGTACATACTTCATAGAAAAAATGTTTAGAACGTAGTATCCGTTATAATATCCAGGCTAGGGTTATTACATTTTCAGTCAGTTCTTTCGACAGAACATGCAAAAACTAGAAACCCTAATTTCTACAGCTTCTACAAAATTTAGGTCAAGATTGAAAATTCTCGGACTTGAGATATGATTCCATAGATAGATGCGCCCTCCTAGGGAAATTTGAGGAATGCTAAGATCGAGCTTGATATGTGTATGGAAACCTTAGAAACAAGAAGCCATAGTTTCCAACTTTTGTAATTGTCGCAATGCTTTCTTTTGGTCCTGCTTTGATACTATTTAAGAATTTTAACTTAAGAGCAATTATGTTAGAATTTCATTCAATTTATCATATTTCATTCATAAGTATCACTAAAAGAAACACATTCAACAATAGACACAAAGATTTATCTTGGGAAAACCCTTTCAAGGGAAAAACCAATTTGAGCTTCTTAGTATAGATTCGTCAACAAAGTATACTGTCAATACAATGAAAAGCTAAAGATCTCTCACAGAAAAATACACAAGAAGCAAAGATAAGATAACCCCAAGAATATGTCTTCCTCCAGCTATTGCTTCTCTCTCCCTCTTGCATGCTTGTCTCTCTCTTTCTTGAGAAAACGTGTGTGATATCTCCAAATGAGGAATTCCACCCTCTTATATATACTCTTTTCTGGATGAATTTTTCACTATAGGGCCGACTTCATTGGGGTTGTTTTTCCCATTGTTTGGGGCAGTTTTTCCCATTGTTTGGAGTAGTTTTACCCATTGATTTATGTGGGTTGACTTGTCTATTTTCACTTGATTTCTTGAGAGTATTTCTTTAGTATTATTCTTTTAGGGTTTTACATTAGGGTTTATGCAATACACGAATATCTTCTGCATATGCATATTATTTAAAAAACTATGAACTTCATCCAAAAATGTTTGATATGCCAGTTTGGCGAGAACCAACATATCAGGAACAAACCTTGGTAGAAGATGATCTGAATTCCTACCCCGTATTTTGAGGTAAGTGAATAATTTCCTGACATACCAACCACCCATCGATGCCACTAAAGAGATGGCATCCTCAAAAATTCTGGGAGCATCCTTCTTAAAGATGATAAAATAGACAACACTGAGAAAATTATAACATACGCCATAAACATAAGGTTTATAATTATCCTCCCATACGACTGAAAAATAGATGTGGATGGGAGGATTTTTCCTAGTCCAATGCCAATTCATAGAAGGATAAGCAAAAGAGGCACACATAATATCTACCAGATATCCTGATAGAAAAAAATAGGCTTCTTGTGGCTTGAGCTTTCAATTCTTGAGAAATTGCATCCGTGAGAGTGATGGAGAAAAATTGTGGCCAATTGAACACTTGTCTTGTAGTAGCTAGATGATGAGCGAGAGGAGTTGATTCCAATTTAAAGTATGCATAATTTTCCATGCCATAGAACCTAGAGAGCATTGCAACAAGCAACTTGTATGTTTCCCTAAGCAAGTAGATAGGGTATTTCTTGTTGGGTTTGAGTATAAAGCTTTATGGGTCAACCATCTAGGTCTTGACAATCATGTCCGCTTTATACTTTTGCTCAAAATCCCTTATGAAATCATGTGTTAGTAGCTTCTAAGGATTTTTTATGGCATATATTTTGGCAAAATTGTCCCACTTAAAGGTAGCATAGGGGTCTAATTTGAATCCTTGAAGGTGCTTGTAGGAATGTATGCATAATCAATCATCCATTTCACTAAATCTGCAAATGGCGTGACAACCAAACGAGTAGCAATGGCATGCAAGTGAGAATTTTTTATATTCTAGTAGATTGTGGATTCTTCATTGAATGCTGAGAAATCATCATTATAAAAAATGTTGTAAGTTATTTCCTAGTCGAGGAACACGGTATTAGAAATTCATGCATGAGTTTCTAAATAAATACCAAAGTCAGGGTTTTCAACTTTAGATTCCGATGCATGGTAGGGAAAAGGATGATAGGGAAAATATCTCTAAGGCTACTAATTAATAGGAGTATTTAATATTGTAGCGGTTGAGATAAATTTACAAAAACCATATTATAAATATCTAAGACTCCTAAGTAAGACTAAGTAAATTGTCCTACCCATTATTATTATACACGTCCAAATTTCAACAAGGATACCCAAAAATATCATAAGTATTCATAAATAGAAAAGGAGATAAGGTTTATCCTAAGTTACCCTAAGTATAAAGATAGAATAATTATAAAAAAAAAATTAACTAACAAAATTACTTAATTATACAAATAAGTAGTTTGGTCTTGCATGGAGATCATTTTGAAGGTTGGAGGCAGAAATAAACAAAAGATAATTCAGAATGAGCTATGGCTCTTCAATATTTATTCATGAACGGAAGATCAACTGATGTAATACAAACCAAAATGTAATGTGTATTTAAACACTTATGGAAACCCTAAAAACTCTAACCTAGCTTTTGCATGCATGCAAAGCATGCTGTTGCATTTATTAACTGAAGTTGAAAATAGGAACTAAAGTAAAAGCTAAGTTAACTGAAGTAATTGCTATTTCTAACACTCCCTCTTAATTACTACTGCTGACTATTGTAGCTTTTACAATGCCTAAATTATTTCTATGGGTTTCAAAAATATCTTTTGCCAATGGCTTTGTGAATATGTCAGCCAATTGGTCAATCCATTTACAATGTTCAACATGAACTTCACCATTGTTCACAAGTTCTCTTATGAAGTGATATATGGTATCAATGTGCTTTCTTTTATGGTGAAAAACATGGTTCTTGGATAGAGCGATTGCTGAATTGTTGTCATAATAGATTGTTGTTGGTACTTCTTGTTTCTGTTGAAGACCTTCTAAAACTCTGCGTAACCAGACTGCTTGACATGTTGTTGATGTTGCTGCTACATAGTCTGCTTCTACTGATGAAAGTGTCACAATGGGCTGCTTCTTAGATTCCCATGAAATCACCCCTGATCCAAGATGAAAAACATGATCGAAAGTGCTCTTTCTGTCATCCAAAATTCCTGCAAAATCACCGTCAGTGAAACCTGTCAAAACATCATACTCAGTGCTTGAGTATAAAATTCCATAGCTTGAAGTCCCTGCGACATATCGTAAGATCCTTTTGCCAACTTGCCAATGTGAGTCTTTGGGAGACTCCATGAACCTCGAAATCAAGCTTACAACAAACATAATATCTAGTCTCGTAGCTGTGAGATACATGAGACTTCCTACAAGTCTCTTAAATAGTGTTGGATCTACATTGGGACTGCCATCTTCTTTACTCAAGTTTGTACCTGTTGCCACTGGTGTAGGTGTCTTTTTCAATTATGCATTCTAAATCGCTTAAGAAATTCATTAGCATATTTATTTTGAGAGATAAATATACATTTTTTCTGACTGTTCTACTTCTAAGCCAAGAAAGAACTTCATTAATCCAAGTTCTATCATCTCGAACTCTTTCTTCATAGTTGCCTTGAACTCATCTACTGACAGGTCACCTATAAAAATCATATCATCAACATATAAACAAACTATCAAAATCTATCCATGTTGATTTACCTTTTTGTAAAGTGTTGGTTCGTTGTTGCTTCTGCTAAAACCATTTTTGATCAGATAAGAATCAATTCTGCTGGACCAAGCTCTTGGAGCTTGCTTGAGCCCATATAGAGCTTTCTTCAACTTGTAAACTTTCTCTTCATGTTCTTTTATTTCATATCCATGTGGATGCTCCACATAAATTTTTTCTTCAAGAATGCTGACTTGACATCCATATGATACACTTTCCATTTTTTATGGGCTGTAATTGCTAGAACTGCTCTTATTGTGTCCAATCTTGCTACTGGTGCAAAAGTTTCTCCAAAATCAATTCCTAGTTGTTGCGAGAAACCTTTTGCTACTAACCTTGCCTTGTACCTATCAATCTCATCTTTTTCATTAAGTTTGGTCTTATAGACCCACTTCACACCAATGGGTTTCTTATTCTTTGGCAGGTCAACTAGATCACATGCATCCTTTCTCTCAATGGAATCTATCTCTTCGTCCATGGCTTTTATCCAATGCTCTTGTTTTACAGCCTCTTCATAAAACACAGGTTCACTATCCATAAAAGCATAATTGGTATTTGCATCCAATTCATCATAAATATCTTCCAATCTTCTAGTCTTTCTATTACTATGATCAGATTCATTACCTGATTACGGACTTGATGATTCACCTCGAACTGAGTTTCTAGGTGTTCTTTCTGGATTATTTTCTACTGGTGAAGATGCTACTGAATCCTATTGTCCAATCAAATCCTCTTCTTCTCCATATTCTGGTTGGGGTATTACAGCTCCCACACCCTTGTCTATGGTTCCATTCCATGACTCTTCCTCCTTGAACAAAACATCTCTGCTGAGGATAACATTTTTGGTAATAGGGTTATACAACTTGTAGGCTTTAGTTTCTTCACTGTATCCAAGAAATATACATTTCTCACTCCTGTCGTCTAGCTTTTTTCTTAGTTGTTTAGGAATATGAGCATAAGCAACACAACCAAATATTCTGAAATGAAAAACATTACAACTCATACATGTCCATGCTTCCTCTGGTACTTTGTTCTTCACAATTTTAGTGGGAGATCTGTTCATCACATGAACAACACAAGCCACTGTGTCTCCCCAAAATTCATGGGACAAATTTCTTCCTTTCAGCATGCTCCTAGCCATATTCATAATGGTTCTATTCTTGCGTTCTGCAATACCATTCTGCTGAGGTGTATATCTTGTAGTGAATTGCCTCTTGATTCCATGATGTTTGCAGTAATCGTGAAATTCCTTTGAGTCATACTCTCCCCCTCCATCTGATCTCAATACTTTGAGTTGATAACCACTCTGTTTTTCAACCAGAGCCCTAAATTCCTTGAACTTTCCAAAAGTTTCATACTTCTGACGAAGGAAATACACCCATGTTTTTCTACTGAAATCATCAATAAATGTAAGAAAATAATAGCTTCCACCAATTGACTGTTTCTGCATTGGACCACATAGATCAGTATGAATAAGTTCTAGAGGTGCATGTGCCCTTCGAGACATACCTTTAGGAAAGCTATCCCTGTGTTGTTTTGCAATGATGCAACAATCACAACTGTTTTCTGGCTCCTTCATAGGGGGTAATCCTTTTACCATCTCTTTCTGCTGCAAAAAATTGAGACCACCAAAGTGAAGATGTCCATATCTAAAATGCCATAACCAATAATCATTCATGCAAGTGGCTTTTTGAGCAAAAGAGGTTACCTTGCTGCAATTCATGACTAGTGGATACATCATGTTCCTAGTCACTTGTATTTTGATGATCAACTGTCTATTTGGGGGTTTGTCATAGATTTCACAGTCTGATCCATCAAAGACAAGTCTGTAATTTTTTTCAGTAAGTTGTCCAATGCTAAGCAGATTATGCTTGAATCCTGGAGCATAATATACATCTTTGATTGTCTTTTGTTGGCCTTATTTGGTCATAATTTTGACCACTCCTTTTCCAAGAACTGGAACTACCTCATCCATGCCGACTTTGACCTCTGTCCTCACTGATCCATCTAGGTCTGCAATTAGACCTCTATCACCTGTCATATGGTTACTGCAGCCACTATCTAAAATCCAAAGTCCCTTTGGGCTGTCGTGTGCAGCATGACATGTAAGAAATAACATATCTTCTTTATCCTCAGAGGTATTAGTCACATTAGCATTATGATTTGCTTGATCAGACTTTTTCTTTCTACATTCATGAGCATAATGCCCAAATTTATTGCAATAATAACACTTAATATTGGATTTATCTAACCTTTTTTTGTCGTAGTTACCTCCTTCATGGTTATGATGGTGATCTTGATCTTCATTGCCATTACTTCGGCCACTTCTGACTCTTCCTCTTGATCCTCCTCTGCCTCTGCCTCTTCCTCTACTTTTTGAGAATGAGACATGTGCTTTGAAAGCATTCTCGAGAGAGGATTCTTCATTCCTGTTGATTCTGGATTCATATGAAAGTAGAGATCCGGTCAACTCGTCTATACAGAGAGTACTCAGATCCTTTGCTTCTTCAATCGCTGTAACTTTCAGATTAAATTTGTGCGGTAGGGATCTTAGAACCCTTTCAACCACCCGTTGATCTTCAATCTTTTAACCATAGGTATTCAACTGATTAACAATCCCCATGACTTGGGTCATGAAAGAATCTACTGAGTCTGTTTCTTTCATCTTCAAATCTTCAAAATCTCTTCTTACTTTTTGGAGTGTAGGTGTTTGTACCTTACCAACACCTTGATAACTGGTCGCCAAGGTATCCCATGCTGCTTTGGCATGTAATGAAGCTGATATCTTTGGAAATATGTTGTTATCCAAAGCGTTCATTATGAGATGTAGTGGCCTTGCATGCTTCTTCCTGTGCGCTAACAGGACATCATTTTTTGTGTTTGAAAGGGATTGAAAAGCTGCGTCATCAGTTGGTTCGGAATATCCATTCATGACATATTCCCACACATCTTCTGACCTAAGATAAACCACCATCCTCGTGGCCCAGACATCATAGTCCTTTTTCCCCGTAAGAAGAGAAATCTCAGATTGATTGTTGCTGCTAGAAGCCATAGACGCTGTGGAGATTTTCACTGGCCTTTTTAAAACAATCTTTTGCCTTTTTTTTTTAAAACTCCTCTTCTCTTCCTTAAAAATAAAAAAGACTTTTGTAAAAATATCTTACTTAAAAAATCTCGTAAAAAATAACTTAGTGAAAGTAAAAAAACAATCACTGTCACAACTTATTGCCCTAATTGTCGCGGGTCTTCACTAATTATCGCACCTTGGCCTATAGAGAGGCCACAATAATTCCCAAATTTTTTTAATTGGATCTCCCTAAATTGTCATGTCTCTATGCAAGGGAGGGGCACCATAATTTTTGCAAAAAAAATTGTTTTTTTTTGTTTTTGCAAAATTCGTCAAAGCTACGGCTTTGGCTACTCCGGAACTCTCATGATTGATTTTCTCCTAAGCTCTGATACCAAATTGAAGGTTGGAGGCAGAAATAAACAAAAGATAATGCAGAATGAGCTACGGTTCTTCAATCTTTATTCATAAACGGAAGATCAACTGATGTAATACAAACCAAAATGTAATATGTGTTTAAACACTTATGAAAACCCTAAAAACTCTAACCTAGCTTTTACATGCATGCAAAACATGGTCTTGCATTTATTAACTGAACTTGAAAATATGAACTAAAGTAAAAGCTAAATTATCTGAAATAATTACTATTTCTAACACATTTCTCCAAGGAGGGGGCGTGCTTCTTTGGAGATAGGAGTTTATATACATATACATATGTTAAAGGAAAATGATTAAAATATATTATATAATGAATGAAGTCAACAATGAGGAAAGGAAGTTTGGGTGACTTTAAGTTGAAAGTTTTCTAAATAAACCCAGTTAGGGTTTACATTAGTAAGCGGTTACAACTGCTTGTTTTTTTCCTGAACAGATTTGTAAACTAAAAGACGAGGGGAGTAGGTCGATCGATCAGGAGAGAAAATCGGTCACTCCAAAGGAAAAAAGGGGAGCCCATTCTTGGACTATTGCTAGTTGGATGGTACCTGTCAAAGGAGAGCGGAGCGTTAATCAAAAGGAGGAACTCCAATACTTATGAGAATTAGATGACAAGCAACTGCATCTCTATCATGTTGGCTTCCACCCTCGAGAAAGGTATGGCTGTTACGTAATAGATATAAATTATTTACTGTTTTGCATTAATATAGTTGTTTTGTGGCGCCCGAATGGCAAGACAGTGCTGTCCTTTTGTCCAGCCTTCGTCCTTTTCCCATGAAGGAACAGGGAGAACGTGGTTCCCCTTTTTAGTTTGTTTATGGAGGAGACTCTCACCATCATGGGACCTAGATGGTTATTAATTGATAGGGCATAGGCTCTTTGTTGTCCATTCCTGTTCGAAATGTTTGTATAAGGGCATAAGCCTTCTCTGGTTGCCCTCCAGTTATTATGGTCATTGGTGCAGTACTCTAAACCCTAGGAGAAGCGGCCTCGGTGAGGAGAGCCAAGCATCGTTGGAGCTTCTTTTACATGATATTCCTGTTGCATGAAGAATGTCTATATGATGAGAGACTAGTTCTCCTAGAAAACGCTAACTGTGAAAACGGGTTGTCCTGTCATTAGTAAAGGCACAACCCTTAGATTTGTTGTGTGTTTATATAAAATGAGGCATCTTAGTAGGAAAAAGAGGCTTACACCATGAGTTGTCTCTCTCTTCTGTCAATATATGTTCATGTGTACATAACTAAAACCTGTGTTGTTTACATGGAGAGCGATCCCACGTTATAGGCTATGGATACTCATGTGATATACTGATGAATGACGAAAATATATCTACACCTTTGTTCATTAATACATTTATGCTGGATTATATGGTGGAGGAGGAGCAGTTTCACTATTGAGAACTGACTCCTGTCCACTTATTTGAAAATATTAATGTTTAATATTACCTTGTGTCTAGTGGGATAAGAAGCGCAAGAAACTTGCGATCTCTCATGCAGAGAGATTTCTCTCCATATCCGGAATAATTAGTTGAATCTGATCATCAAGATGATCGAATTCTAAGCGAAATCCTGCACCGAATTAACAACAGAGCTCGTGGTCCTAAGAAGAATAATTAGTTGAATCTGATCATCAAGATGATCGAATTTTAAGCGAAATCCTGCACCGAATTAACAACAGAGCTCGTGGTCCTAAGAAACGAGCTTTTTGTTTAAAGGTCAAATAATGATTTAAGAGTCAACTAATTGAAAACCTACGTGGGAAAAGCTGTGTTGATCCTTCTGTTAGTGGATTCAATTCCCAGCTAGGGGTGGTCTTTTGTTGGGAAACATACCTTTGTTGGTTGGATAGAAAGTTGCAGTTAAATGTCTTCATTCATCTAAATCAAATAAGTAAGTATTATACATTTGTTACATAATTTAGGTACATCGTTGTTATCTAATCAGTTAAATGTAATAATTATGTTGTTAAATGTAATAATTATGTTGTTAAATAGAAGATCTTAGTTTTCATATTAAACAGCCCTATATTTTTTATGTTCTTTTATGTGTATAGATGCATCCTTGGTGTAAGAACCATTATTTACATCTATGATTTAGTAGATAAGATGAGGAAATAGCTCTCTAATTAGATAAACATCTTCGACAAGAGATTTAGAATACTCTCTCTTCCGGTTATGAACTCTTTACTGGTTTAAAATATAACCATGACACAATATAGTTTGAGTGGGCCTTAGTGTAACTTACGCTTGATAATAAGACAAGTTAATATGTTGTTCGGTTAATAGTGGTACTAACAGCTATGTTTTAGATTCTATTAAAAGTGATGTTAAAATTACTATATGTACTTTTTGAGTTGAAAAGACTTATCGTAGTAATATCTTGCTTAGAGTAAGTGTTGGTTGGTTACAATTATGTGGAAGCAAATCATACAATTAACAAGGGAGATTTAAAAGCAAAACACGAGACTTTCTCGGCGTTAATGCATGCTTGGTAGTTATGGAATTTAATTCACCAATGGGCTTGCCTTATTATTTGGTCACTTGCTTAATTCTTAGCTCATATTGGAAGTTATTGCTTTTTATTACCAAGGCGTAAATAGTCCACATAAATATATGAGCTTCATGTATTATACTAACCATGTGCTAGTAATCTATGTGTGGCCTATGGATAGTACTTCCTTAAAGAGATTGGTCATTAACGCTACCATGTGCGCTAAGAATTAATGGTTTCTAACTAGTTGAGTCGTTGAGGATAGATAGTAAGCCACGTTTATTATAGTATTAAACAACAGACTATGTTTGTTACAATGTCTAATCACTTGTTTCATGCTTCTAGCTTAAAACCTTATGGATTTAATACAATAAGAAAGACAATCAAAACTATAACAACTGTAGACAAGAAGCCACCAGAGAAGATTTTGAAATAATCAACTCAAAATCTAAAGCTATAAGAAAGAGTTGTTACACTTGAGTTATTGCAACAAACTTGGAAAGCTTGGAATTTGTCTTTTAATGCAGACAAGAATTTGAAAACATTGACTTTTAGTTCTTTTAGTTCTCATGAGCACACTCGTGAAATTTTTTTTTGGCATTGTTATGCACTTATGTTCAAAGAAAACAAACTTGCTTCTAAAATGTGTTTTACAAAGCATTAAAACACTATTCCATGGTAAGCAAAGTAATTTCCATTTATGCACTTGCTTACCAGATTCATGTTCAAGGGTAGCTACCAACTTATTTCTTTATCCATACAAAACAAATATTGATGGCAGGGACTTATGACTTATGACTTTGTCCCGAATTCAACAATATTTAGATTTATGACTTTGTCATTATTACTCAGGTATCTCAAACATGACCTAAATGTCTTTTCAACAATACTAATTATGATCGCATTACCTAAATGTCTTTTTAGCAATAATAATTATGAATCTCAAACATGACCTAAATGTCCTTTCAGCAATAATAATTATGATCGCATTACCTAAATGTCTTTTCAGCAATAATAATTATGATCTTTCTATTGCAATGGTACTATTAGTAAGTTCTAATACAATAGTTTTTATTGGTTCTTGCAAAAATGACTTTATCTACTACAAGAGGAATTATTCTAATTGTAAATAGAAATCTTATTCTAATTGTAAATAGAAATCTTCTTGTTGGCCAAAAAATTGTGTTCTTGGCAAATATTAATAGCATTTGTGTGTGTATCATTTGTACTTTGTTATCATTTTACTAAAATGACTAATGAACACTGCTATATAATCCTTTAGAATCTATTAATTTATTAGTTTGTAGATATGACAAAGGTGAAAAGGGCTCATCCATGGCATCCATTACATTCAATTCTATCAGCAAAAGTGCAAAAACTAGTGCCTAAGCATTCTTCCATGAAATCATTGAAGCATACATAAGTGAAGAAAATGTTTGTATGATTCTATAATCATGAGATCTATATAAATATTTTAGTGACACAATGTTATTTATTTTTACTTAATTGTTTTGTTTTTGCCTTTCTCTAACCAACCTATTTGTATTTCAACAAATGTGATATGCTGTTTTGAAACTTATAAATGTAAAATATCCAAAATAAAAATTGTATCAGCAAAAGTCCAAAAACTAGTGCCTAAGCATTCTTCCATGAAATCATTGAAGCATACATAAGTGAAGAAAATGTTTGTATGATTCTATAATCATGAGATCTATATAAATATTTTAGTGACACAATGTTATTTATTTTTACTTAATTGTTTTGTTTTTGCCTTTCTCTAACCAACCTATTTGTATTTCAACAAATGTGATATGCTGTTTTGAAACTTATAAATGTAAAATATCCAAAATAAAAATTGTATCAGCAAAAGTCCAAAAACTAGTGCCTAAGCATTCTTCCATGAAATCATTGAAGCCTACATAAGTGAAGAAAATGTTTGTATGATTCTATAATTATGAGATCTATTTAAATATTTTAGGGACACAATGTTATTTTTTTTTACTTAATTGTTTTGTTTTTGCCTTTCTCTAACCAACCTATTTGTATTTCAACAAATGTGATATGATGCTTTAAAACTTATAAATGTAAAGTACCTAAAATAAAAATTGTAGGTTATTGTTACATAGATCAACAACAAAAACATAAAACTAAATACAACCTAAGATGATCCAATGCCTCATGTCCTATATTCAAGAATCTGTTAGTTTACTTTGTTTTAATTCTTTGCAATAGTTGAGAATTACGAATTGAGGATTTAAAACTTATGTTTTTCTCACTCTGAGGACTTCCAAATCCAATTTAAATGCTAGCACCCTCATCCATTTACGACTTGTCCAAGCTCAGCCAACTGGTAAGGACTTCCAAATCCAATTTTAAATGCAAGCACCCTCATCCATTTACGACTTGTCCAAAGCCAACTGGTAAGTTACTTTTGTTACTCGTCCAAAACAAAAC
Source organism: Larix kaempferi (assembly GCA_027924585.1). NCBI lineage: Eukaryota > Viridiplantae > Streptophyta > Pinopsida > Pinales > Pinaceae > Larix > Larix kaempferi. Next base: position 2,087,223 of record BSBM01000445.1, read on the forward strand.
GCAACCACCCAATTTCCTTATATGAGGTATGCTTGTTATTATATGGTTATCGTAATCCTGCAACGTGTTGGAGCACCGATCTTCAACTAAAGGAAGCTCTTAGCGCTTTCCATTAAAATATATAAAAATGTATTCTGCAGAAAGGAGCCGAATCAGGAAGGAATCCGGAAGACAGATATATATGGAATCAAGTCTATAAATCAGTTACTTTATCCGATTTTGTCTCGCTTTCCACAATCTTAACAGTTGTCCTTCTCTACTAGAAAATCGCAGAAACTGATTGTTCAGTCTCAGACTTATATCTTTCAGCTGGTCTGAATATGGTGGTAAGGCTCAGGGGTCACAAGCCATGAATATGATGGTAGGGTTTGTGGGTCAGAACCCATTTCAGGACGCATATTCAGCCTCGCATGGATCGCTTATGTACGTGGTATTTGGTATAATTTTGAGCTCGGTAATGGTGGCAATGGTAGTTCTTTCCTGTGCTTGGCTTGATGGCGGTCACAATAAGAAACTGAAACCACAAGATATTCCCAGCAGAAGAATTGGGAGAGTTTTTAGAGGTGAAAGCGTTGTGAAGACTGTCAAGGGGTACATGGACCCGTTTTTCATGGGTGGAGATGCTCATGGAGGAGCAGCTCCTCCTCCTGTGCCAACAGGAGGGTGCACTGCAACAGCTCATGAAGTGTGATTAGCCAGACAAAATCTATTTTTTCTAATGTTGAAGTTATATATACAGTTTAGTAAAGGGAGATTTTCAGAATCGTTTTCTGTTTATAATGTACTGTTCTCAGTTTGCCAAATGAAGCAGATTTCTTCTTTCTGCATTTGCAGTATTTCCTCGTTTCTGCTTGGTGTATAAGTAACGCTATTAATTTGTAAGGAATATAAAATAATCCATTAAGTATGGTGAATTAATCAAGTGGTTCAGTGTTTGAGTTTTGGGTGGGAATATTCTTGTGAGCTTCTAATAGGAAATTTGCTTTAAACAAGAAGTTGAGGGATTTCCTTTGTTGCATGATATATTAACCAGGGTTTTTCTTTTAACTTTCATACAAACACAAACTTTTAGCAGTGTTAAGGGAGAACAAGTTTTATTCCAGGATGAGTAAGTGCAAATTTTAACTTAATTGGATCCATACTTGGGCCATATCATCTCTTCAAATTGATTGCAGTTGATGTTGATTTTCATTAGAATATTGAGGCAAACACAGACTTTTAGCAGTGTTAAGGGAGAACAAGTTTTATTCCAGGATGAGTAAGTGCAAATTTTAACTTAATTGGATCCATACTTGGGCCATATCATCTCTTCAAATTGATTGCAGTTGATGCTGATTTTCATTAGAATATTAAGGCAAACACAAACTTTTAGCAGTGTTAAGGGAGAAGAAGTTTTATTCCAGGATGAGTAAGTGCATATTTTAACTTAATTGGATCCATACTTGGGCCATATCATCTCATTGATTGCAGACTTTTAGCAGTGTTAAGGGAGAACAAGTTTTATTCCAGGATGAGTAAGTGCAAATTTTAACTTAATTGGATCCATACTTGGGCCATATCATCTCTTCAAATTGATTGCAGTTGATGCTGATTTTCATTAGAATATTAAGGCAAACACAAAATTTTAGCAGTGTTAAGGGAGAAGAAGTTTTATTCCAGGATGAGTAAGTGCATATTTTAACTTAATTGGATCCATACTTGGGCCATATCATCTCATTGATTGCAGACTTTTAGCAGTGTTAAGGGAGAACAAGTTTTATTCCAGGATGAGTAAGTGCAAATTTTAACTTAATTGGATCCATACTTGGGCCATATCATCTCTTCAAATTGATTGCAGTTGATGCTGATTTTCATTAGAATATTAAGGCAAACACAAACTTTTAGCAGTGTTAAGGGAGAAGAAGTTTTATTCCAGGATGAGTAAGTGCATATTTTAACTTAATTGGATCCATACTTGGGCCATATCATCTCATTGATTGCAGTTGATGTTGATCTTAATTAGAATATTGAGGCCATACTTGGGCCATATCATCTCATTAATTGCAGTTGATGTTGATCTTAATTAGAATATTGAGGCAATCATGGATTGGCTTGGCTTACTATGTTAGATCATTCATGGTCTCAGCAACTTATTAAATAAGATTCATGAAAGGCTCTTATAAGATTGTCTATCATGTCACTTCCTACAACAGAAGGGTTTGAAAGGACATTGATCCCACTTCTAATGATCAAGCCTCCATTACCAAATTTGTTTGAGGGATTCCATTGTAACATTATTTTAATGATTCACAAATTCAAGTTTAAGTTAAAAGGAAAAGGTAAATAAAGCTCATGAGACATTTCTTAAAGAGGTGATTTTTTTTTAAATTAGAGTTTCAATTTTCATAATTTTTTTGGTTTAAAACTTTAAGGTTTTTCTTACAATTTTTATAAGTTTAGTTCGTTGTTATCTGAAGAGTTGTAGATGACATCGTTGTTATCTGAAGAGATGTAGATGACATTGAAACTCAAATGACTAATCTGCCAACACTTAAATTTAAAACTTTATAGAGCCTCAAAATTGCATTCAATTTAGTAATTTAATTATTGGGTGCCTTTATTTTTGCATTATTCATGCAGTGCATTCAATTGAACGCAGTTAGCCAGCTTTCCTCAATGTTAATCCGAGGTAGACAACCTCTATGCCATAACCTAGAATCCTTGTCGATATTTTAGTATATTTTCAATCACATCTTTCATGGAACTTATCTCCAAAAGTACCTCCAAAATCAAATGACAATAAGAGTTGGGTGTTCGGCGTAGCTTTCATATCAAATGTAAGCCTTTCATTCCAAATATATTCAATGTTTATAGCATATGATTTCCTTAAGAAAATATAGGGTAAAACCAGCTGTTAGAGCTAGGGCTCATCCTCTAATGCAGATTGCATGTAAGTTGGAAGTAATACAGTTTTGATATGATAATGGTGTAGTCTGTACACCATTGAGAGATGACAGATGCATCCCTTCCACTAATACAAGTATAAATGATACCATAAATAAATAAAACGACACCAATAGAGCTTGTCTCCAAACCAACAAATTCCAACAGAAACCTCTGACTATTAGCCAGACAAATTCAGACCTTCAAAATCTAAACCCGAGCCCAAAAAGCTTTATCATATACTCCAACCGATTCTTTTGAACTGGGGCTGCGTTTTTTGGAAAACAAATAAGAATACTCCACGCAATAATCCTTCTAAGTCAAAGAACAGGCACAGCTTAAGACAAATGAGGGGCTTAACAGATTACCTCTCCATGCAAATGGTAGTTTGCAAACTGGGCAACCAGTACCGGATTTCAAAGACTTCGGAATACATTCACTGCAAAACCCATGTGGATATTACCGAAGAGATGTAATTATGACAGAGTAATTACAAACCACTAGAATCAGATATGATCAAAATGTATACGATTAATTTAAAAACTCCAACTCACTTGAAGTGCAGAAGACATGGTTACAATTATAAATATAACTCAGAAGACATATATTCCAATTATAAATATAAATGTGAGCTTCAATATATCTTTCATTTGATCGTCGACGGTGTATGGTTGATTGGGTGTCGTAATTCTTATGATATGGTTGAGGCAACTAAGGACATGGAGCTTTACTCTCTCGTTTCCGTTCATCATAAGCTGTGGGTTTACCAATAAATCCATTGATGAACGCGTTGAATCATTGATGCAGAAGGTAATTGATTCACCATGGATACATACGTCTCCACATTTTGTACGGATAAACACTGCTTCCCCAGGTGGATTTTCCAGTTGCTTTTCAGCTTCTAAAAGCCTATGCTCACCAAGAAAGTGCAATTTGACATCATCCCCGTGTTGTTTCATCTCGCTTCAATGGCGGGAAGTAGGAAGCAAATAAAGGTGCAGTTTACCAGGGGGCACTCTGCTTGCACTTCATATACTACTGCAAAGCACGAGAGTGTAGGGTGGTCTGAAACTTGACTAGACACAGAGTATTCGGGGTTCCACACTAGAATGCATCATAGAGGAATGAACCAATTCTTCTCAACATCCCCCTCCCTGCGACCTTGTAAACAATGGTAACCATAGTGCGGAATCTGTTAGTGGATGTACAATGTACGTGTTACAACCTCAGCATGCCAAAACAAGTGCAGGTTCGGAGCTGTCAGCCTAATACAACCTGCAGGTTCGGAGCCGTCAGCCCATTACAACTTTCGCATGCCTAACATGAGGTTGCCTAAAAGTTCATATCATGAAAGTCTTAATAAACATAAAATGTTAGTTAACTAATGTTAACTCGAGGGAACATTAATGTATCTGCTAAACCTTCAATTCGAAACTTTCATAATTGAAGCTCACGGGAAATGAGATAAGCCTAAGTTTAAATGTTAAATTTCATAAGATCCAAGGTCACGCCTCGATATGAAGCCAAATAAAAGTAAGAAGTCATTCATTGATGGGAAAAAGACATGTTTTTAATTTTTTTTTTTAACTTAGGCTTAATATAGATTGATAATATGTAAACTAATACTATATTGAGAAGATTTACGACAAGCCAATTTCTATAGTCCCTATAGCTTGTGGCAAGGACTAATAAAGCTAATGACTTTATATTTGTGAAGGTGGAGTCGTAGGATAAATACGATAACAATAATGGTGTACTGATCACCTTAATATAATTGTTCAACTCATAAAGGATTTCTAGTAATAAGAATTAATTGTCTTTTTCTTAACGAATATATAATCCTAGAATGTTATAGATTTAATTGGTAATATTTTAATTCATGTTGAATATGTTGATATCATATAAATAGATGACCATAATATTGACTTGGTGACTTAAAGGAAAGCTTATTATACTTGAGTGAATTTATCTCTCTTTTAATAAATAGTAAAGCATGACCTATTTAGGAGAATATAGTATGCCATGTGTTTAACTCTTAAATTGGAATAGTTGATACAGATAAGAGGTTGAAGCATTGTTATGTCAATGTGGAAAGAATTGTTATATTCCATGTTCTTTTAAAAAAATAGTGAGCTAATGTTGATGTAAACATTATTTTAAATAAATAACATTTTTCATAAAAGAATTTCAGTAATATGGAATAGTTATACTTTTTTTATTAGAGTAACATGATATAAAAGGTTTACATGGTTGTTTTGTTTGGTTGTTAAGAAAAAATTTCATACCCTATTTCCCTAAATTGCATTATGGAAATTGAATACATTACAAATGGTATCGGAGGAAAGTAACAACACTATGGCCTAATGGATTTTCCTAAGTGTAGGTATGATACGTACTCTGTGAGGTATTGATTGTTATAAATGCAAGTTGTTTGCAGCAAGTGTTTATTTTAAGAATATGCATACTATGGCAAGTATACGTTAACCTGGTTTATCATAAAGTTATATTGTTATTGTTTATACATTATGGTCAAAGCAAGTAAAATGATTACATAGGTTGAATGTTCCTAATCAAATTTGTGATAACTGGAGTACTGTTTGATTATTACACATAGGTAGTAAATGCAATTGTATTTGACGTGAAAAAGAATTGCTTAGAATCCTAAAGATAAAAATTGCCATGTTTACCACATGTGTGAAGTGAGAAGTGCTTCTAATTATGCCTTAAGTGATTACTTAGAACGTCTAATTGATCAAAAGTTATGATTAATGGTAGCATATATAGGATTCCATAAACTTGACATGACTAGTTGAGTGTGTTAGGATATTCCTATACTCCATCCTAGACCTATCAACATTTCCATTATTTGTCATTTAGGTTATGCATGCATTTTTAGGGTTTGCATGCATTATTTAGGGTTTGCATGCATTTGCATGCATCCCGGTCATCAGTCCCAACACCTAGCCCTTAGTTAGCTAGCCCCCAGAGCTTCTTTCCACTCAGTTTCAGCCCTCCTAATGCTTAGTGCACCCTCCTTTCACCTACTGCATTAGAAAGGCGCCCTTCCTTACCTACCATTCAGTTATCTTCAGTTCTTTCCTTGATTTAAGGCTAGACTGACTCTCAACTGACTGTATCACTCCGATGGACCTCCAGTGAGACTTGAATGCCCATTTTGACTCTAGTTAGCTCCTCATGCATCCTCCACTGAGCCTCCTTCATTCAGTTAGTGCCAGTTACACCTACCACACTCACTAGACTCAATTTGATTGATGGTTGATAGTTACTTGTGCATTGATGACTCCACTGATGATGATGATGACTTCTAGTTGTGCTCCGATGACACTCTAGTGATATTTTGATCACTCCATGAAGGCTAATTCGAATTTCCACCTTGGCATTTGAATCCTCATGCATTGTACTACTTATTTGTCCATATTGTGATTAATTAATTAGTGTGTGTGAAGTATTTTTGCTTCTATTCGAGTTCTACTGTATTATTATTCTGTTGCTCATCTTACTGCATTGACCACTCTTAATCTTATTCATAAATTATTTCTTGTGAGGTATACATCATCTCTTAGATCTGCTGTGAGGATTTTCACGTGGTATCAGAGCATGTTGAGAGTATTTTTTATCTCCATTCCTAAGATTTTTTTGCAGGTTATTATCAAGATTTCTAGTGCAGTAGTTGCAACAGTTTCTGCATTTTTGCAGCAGTAGCAGTTGCAGATATTTCTATTATTTTTGGCAGGTCTTCTACATCTTCCATGTATTCAGAAGAAATCCATCCTCTTCCTCCATTCAACTATGATCTTCTTTCTCCATTCAACTATGATGAATGGAAACCGAAAATGATAGCATATTTGAAGAAAAATGATCTCTTTGATCATTGTTTTGAAAGAGAGTTCGAATCCTCTGAAGAAGAGATTGACTGGTTAAATAAAGGTGACAGAGTTTATGCAACAATGATGTTTTCTTTGCTTGAATACATGATATACCAATACCTTGATGATGTTGAAACTCCAAAAGAGCTATGGGCCCACCTGGATGAAAGATTTGGCAGACAGAATGAAGGGATTGGTCCAAAACCCTTCGAGAGCAAGCAAAGTGATGCATTCACGCTCCTTGATGATCTCATTGATCATGAATTAGTATCAAACATATCTCATATTGAAGTTGTCCACAAAGAAGACGAACTTGTAGATTCTACACCCATGCTCCAAATTGCTTCTATTTCGAACTCTGTGCCAACTCACAATCTAGAAATTGCAGAAGGCCCTAAATCCTCTCTTGCACCAGAGTTTGTTGGTTTGCATCATGATCACATGAATGTTTCGGAGGTAAAATCAGCCATTGGAGGTAATGCATTTGCTCTCCCTGATCAATCACCTCTTATTTACTACTATATGATCATTATTTCATGCTTTCAGAAGGTTATTGAAGATTATGGCCATTGCCATTCACTTGGGATAATTTCTCATGCACTTATTGGTTTTGATATCACCTCTAATGGTTCAAAGGAGATCTCAAGAAACCATGATTCAAGTCTTGGATCTAATTCGGATTCTAAGCAATCACTACTTGGGATAAATTCTCATGCATATGATGGTTTTGATCTCATCCCTGTTGGTTCAAAGGAGATCTCAAGAAACTATTCTTCAATTCTTAAATCTGATTTGGATTTCAAGCAATCATGTGATGGTTCTTTTTGGAATAATCTCACCCATGATGGTTCGAAGGAGAAGAAAAAATACTATCTGCACATTCATAGATTTGATCCTACCTCAGCTGATTCGAATCACAAGTTCAAGGATTATCCTCATACTTTTGGATTTGTTCTCATCACATTCGATCTAAAGAGAAAGTAAAAGCACATGCTTTCTGAGCATGATCCACTTCTTCCCAAGAAGAAGATACCTCCAGACATATGACCAAACATCACACCTGCTTGAGTTTGGAGCATTTATTTTGTGTGTTCCTTACAGTCTATTTTGAGGGGGGGTATTTTTCCCATAAGGTTTTCCCCATTTCCTCGGTTTATTGACTGTTATTATTATTCATTGTATTGGGTGACCTTTGGTCTCAATTACTAGGGCCCCTGATGGATTAAGGGGGGGTGTTAGGATATTCCTATACTCCATCCTAGACCTATCAGCATTTCCATTATTTGCATTTTAGGTCATGCATGCATTTTTAGGGTTTGCATGCATCCCAGTCATCAGTCCCAGCACCTAGCCCTCAGTTAGCTAGCCCCTAAATCTTCTTTCCACTCAGTTTCAGCCCTCTTAGTTCTTAGTGCGCCCTCCTTTCACCTACTGCATGAGAAAGGCACCCTTCCTTACCTACCATTCAGTTATCTTCAGTTCTTTCCTTGATTTAAGGCTATATTGACTCTCAATTGACTGTATCACTCATGGACCTCCAGTGAGACTTGACTGCCCATTCTGACTCCAGTTAGATCCTCATGTGCCCTCAACTGAGCCTCCTTAATTCAGTTAGTGCCAGTTACACTCAGTTACACCTACCACACTCGGTTAGACTTAGTTTGACTGATGGTTGATAGTTATGTGTGCATTGATGACTCCACTGATGATGATGATGACTTCTAGTTGTGCTCTGATGACACTCCAGTGATGTTTTGATCACTCCATGAAGGCTAATTCGAATTGCCACCTTGGCATTCGAATCCTCATGCATTGTACTACTTATTTGTCCATATTGTGATTAATTAATTAGTGTGTGTGAAGTATTTTTGCTTCTATCCAAGTTCTACTGTATTATTATTCTGTTGCTCATCTTACTGCATTGACCACTCTTAATCTTATTCCTAAATTCTTTCTTGTGGGGTATACATCATCTCTTAGATCTACTGTGAGGATTTTCATAGAGTGCATGGAAATAAATAAGTATGCATTGAAATGACAGTGATTAATTTTTATTGCTTCAGAGTTTATAATTTGTAAGTATTAGGGAAAATATGCAAATGAATTTGAAAATATTATCACAAATATTGCATAGTGATATATTCTATTTGCACGAAGATTACATGTATCGAAATAGTTAATGCCTAAGGATTAAGCATAATGACATATTCTGTAGTGTCAATAATTATGAGTAGCATCAATGTTAAGGTGCATTGAGGTAAATAGCTTATTGTTATATTTTACCTTCACTTCAAGGCATTTTGTCGAAGTAACTATGATGTAAATATGTGTTACCTAGTCTTGTATTTTTAATTAAAGAAGAATAAACTATATGCATAATAATGCTAGTTCTAAAGAAAAATTGGATTTGATAAAGTTGAAAAGGATATATGATGTGGTTGATTTCTTTATATAGAAGCAATATCAATCACAAGGCTCAAGGTATGAATTTAACTATGATTTGTTGTGATTATGCTAAAGAAGTTGAAAACATAATGAGGTCATTCATGATATTTTATTATTGAGTAATGTCAAAAAGGGGAGACAATGTAGCAGTCATGATGATAACACTATAAGCATTGTGTATTCAAACTTGATAACAAAACATGTTAAGAATTGTACTTGATATGCTAGAAGGGAAGCATTAGTCAAACCATGTTGAAAACAATGAAAGTATATACTGAGTAAATAACTAATGCAAATGTGAAGTTGTGACCATACATCATATATTGATACTCTTGAATTGAATAAGAGTATATTGACATATTTTGATTATGAATGCTAAATGCACAAGGATTGTGCATACAAGCATATATTGTTGTATTGTAAATAACATAAGTGTTTGAAGGCACCAAACAACAAAATTATTGATAAATATTTTACGTCTTGCTTTAAATTATGTTGATAAAAGAGATCATGATAAGTTCTTGTAATATCCTTTGGTTTAGCCCATGTACATGTTATTCTTATTTCAATGTTGTGACATTATGGCACGAGGTGTCAAGAATATGGTTTGCGCATTATTATTATTAATTAATTAATAAAACAACCAGATGGATTGATGCCACAAAAGACAGTATCAGGAACCATGATGTTACGAGGAAGGGGTTGTGGGAAAAGTGTTACCTTTGTGTTTGTGTCTATGTTGATGTTATACGCCCTTCTTGTGGACTTGGTTTACCCTCTTGGCTATGTACCCGCACGTGTTATGTTACTCCTTAGTTTCATTTATTATGGGATTAATTTTTATTAGTGCTAGACTCTCTCTCTCTCTCTCTCTCTCTCTCTCACACACACACACACACACACACACCTAGTGTGCTCTCTTGAGTTGGGTTAGTGTGTCTCTTGGTGTAGCCTCATGATGTGTAACTCCTATTTGTTATTTTTGGAATGTAACTCATCCCTTCTGTCTCTCTCTTTCCCAAATCAATCTGCTTGTGTTGGATAGTCACACTTGTGTGTTAGTTCATGATTTTTTCTCTTGTGCTTGTGTTTGTCACTTGTGGTTTGATTTTTCTACTCTTGGTATGATATCCTTGTTGTTAATTACTCCCTTGTGTGGCCCGTGCTCAAGATGAGTTACTCTGGATTCACTGGTGTATGTCCTAGAATTTCCTATGGGGATCCTAGATTGGAAGCAGGGGTGAGGTGTCATGTCCCCTCCTGTCGATCCATTGCAAGGGAGGAAACATGACCAAACATACCGAGCTTATTTGGCAATATCATCCCCATTCATTAGTAAGAAAATTCGTGAATAAATAAAAACTTATGCGTGTAGTTCATTCTTAATAAACACAGTGGAATAACCATAATCACACACACATAGAAGGGAATACATCATCCTATTTCTTCTAGGCAGAATAATGAAACAATCATACAATAATCAATCCCATCCTCATACTGTGCACACGCTTCATATCAACCATATTAAGAGAATCATTTCATTTCATTAACATGAATAATTAACATTCAGAACAGAGCACAGAATGATCACAATTTAAACCACAGAGAATACTTATTTTTAAGATGAAACTGTCCAACAACTGGCTATGTGAGAGCAATGTTCCACCCAACCGTAGATCTTTGTCCATCCTATATTATTTCAGCTGAGAGATCACCCCCGGGATGGGATGCGTATCCACTAAGGAGAAACTAAACAGGCTCACTCACAGCCATGGTTTCACTCAAACAGTCATGCTAAGCCAACACACCGTTGGGTTTATCAAACATGAAATAAGAAAAGGAGGAGGATGCTAAGCCAGTGAAATCAACCACAGACCTACAAACATCTCAAGCTAAATTCAAGCAATCAAATCCTCTGTTCAACATTCACACTTGGATTTCTCACAATTCTGTCATCAAATAACTCAATCTCGTCATTGGACTTCTAGGCTATAAAAACTGGGTTTTCCAATGGATTTCAAGGTATCTAATGCTCCCAATTTCGCCCCAAGGTTCATATCTATGGATCCCCCATTGGATTTCACTGTCAATACCAAATTCTGGGCGTTTATGGCTCTTCAAAACATGGGTTCTTACAAAGTTGCGATTTATAGTTTTTCTCACTATTGGGCATGTGTAATGGATGAAAACTGAAGCTGAGATCTTCAACAATGGAATGGGGATGAGGAATAACCAATTCCCATGAGGTAGAGTGACTTGTGGGTCAAGGAAACAGAGCCCATACCCTGCCATACAAATTTATGGGTTGCCCATGCTCCATTGAAGCCACCGACTGATTTCTTCAACAAATTTCTTACACCGAATTAAATGCTAGCAAAGAAAGTCAAATGGGTTCTCAAAATGACATTTGGCAGCCTATGGTTCAATCCCACAACCCCCTCACCACTACCTAGTGGATACACATGGCCCCTTCTCATCAGTTGCTTCCATAGCCAGTTTTGGTATTTTATTGCATGATGTTTATTTACATCATTTTTACAATGTTTCATGGCTAAATAGCACATGGATAACATAATATCTAATAATTGCCTTTTAAATAAAATTCAAGCATCCACTAGCGGGGCCTTGGCCTTGAGTTCCACACTAGGAAAACATACATCACATGTATACAATATTTACATTAAAAGCTAATATATCCTAAGGGTCAAAATGGGGTATTACATGAGGTCTACTGCCATTGTATTTGAGGTTAGATAGAGCTGTGTTGTCTTTGGATATCTTGGTTTGGAAGCAGGGGCGAGGTCCAATTCCTTGTATTTTAGGTTTTTCCGGATCCACTAGAATTTCCATGGATTTGAAGTGCTACTTTCCATTGGGTGGTGGTTCGACTGTTGTCTTAGAGAAACTGGAATTTCCTTGGACTAGAAGTAGAGGCCACTCTTGCCATTAGGTTCTGGTTGGACTGATTTATTGAGAGAATTGTGGCTGAGTGTGCTCTTTCTTGTGCCATCATGGTTCCATCTCGGGGGTGACCATTGCAAAGTGAGTTTTGTCTTGCATTGTGTCTACGGTTGGGTCGAACGTGGCACAGTCGATTCCAATTGCGTATTTTGGAAAAGATAAGCGCTTATCTAATGTTTATTTAATTTATTTGGATTTGATCTGATTTATTTATGGATGCACATGAAAATTTTGATGAAATATATGATCTATTTATGGAATCAATTTCTCATGGAAATCAATCTATTTATGCAAGTAAATTTTGTGAAGGAATTGGAAACTAGTTTTTGGGATTTTGTGCACAAATTGTTTGAGGAAATGATTCTTCGAAACCTCTAATACAGAATTGATATTTTTTCCCCAGTTCATTATATAATGTGTATTTTGATGGTACAGTATCCTCGAAATGGTTTAAGACACTTCTCTTTGATTCTTCTACCTTTTATTCGAAAACTAGTTCTTTGTCATATCCCCAGATTTTTGCTATGGTCCATGGGGTAATTTTGGCATAAGTCACCTAGGCAATAATTATTTAATTGATGAGAAAGTATGGAAACTATCTTATGGAAGATGTATAAGGTTGTATTTGGGTATTAAATGGATAAGGTGGGCTACCGAAAGATATTAATGCCCAAACTAAGGTTCTAAGGAAACTAATGGAGTTATCATTAAATTAATGGAGATATATTTTGAGGCATTGCACCATAATAATTAATTAATTATTGGATAATTAATTAATTGCTAAGTTAAATTATTTCTGAGTTGTACTATTTTATTTAAATGATTATTGCTAATAAATGTGCCAAGTGGTTGGTGAATGGGATAGGAAATTCAAATTGGTCAAGTGGGCCAAACTTGCCTAAGTGGCAAACTCAAAAAATTAAGGAATTACTTGGAGTAGAAGTCAAGTAAGCACTAGAGTCCAAAAATGTTGCCAAAAATGAGAAAAGAGGAATATTTCAAGAAAAACAACATAAATCTAGAAAGCAAGAAAGTATGAAAAGCAGGAAAGTTCAGAAAAGAAGGAATGTCAGAAAAAGAGGAAAAAAGAAGGAAAGCCAAAGCAAAGCAAGCAAGCAAAGCAAGGAAAGTATGTCCACTCATGGGTGACCTATTCTCATAGGTCACCAAGCTAAGTAACTTGCTCAACAGGTCAACGGGAATTCTATTTAAGAAGGTTTCCAACTTCATTCAAGAACTTTTGTCATTTGCAATTTTGGTTTGAGAGCTCTAAGCCTCTCTAGTTGAGTGGTGTGCCTCAACAGGTTTTCTTGGGAGATGTACCCCAAGGCCCCATGAGTCTCCAGTGATTGTTATGCAGGTACAGAATGTGATGCTATAGCCAATAACATTTATGTCAGTTCAGCGTTTAAGTCACGCAGTCCGTTTGAAGAGAAGATCTCTCTTACAGTGAAATTCTAGCTAGTTTTGGTGAAGCTTCTCTAGTGGAAGATGAATGCTCCAGTGAAAGTTCCCAACGATTGACGGAGGGTTGGTACATCCATATGTTCAGACAAAAATGATGTCCAGCAACAAACATCATTCTCAGAACTGATCCATTCTATTCTTCTCATCACTTCTTGCAACCTCAGGCCTGTTGAATATCATATTGCACCATCAAAATAGAGATTGGGTCATTACTTCTCTTCTTCCAGTCATTCTATGGCCTTATGAGGGGATTTCCTAGTCTAGAATTCATTGTACTAAGGAGGAGCTATTAAATGAGTGCAAACTTGGTTCAATGAGTAACAATTCGACCTATTGCTGTTAATTACATAATATCAGAGTACTCTAATATTTCACAGCAAAGTTTTAAATTTTAATAAAGTCAGTACTTAACTCGGAATAGAAGACTAGCTCATTGAGCATTGTTTAATGACTAGTTTCACTAAAATCACTATCAAATTTATTCTAAATGTCATATCTGATTTCTATAAGTTGTAGGAGATCATTAATATACCACACAAGCCATATCATCTCATACTTTAATAATTTGGAATATTTTACCCATTGTTTGTAAAGATTGCAATTTGACTAGCTCTGTCATCCCGGCAGGGCCTAGAACTTCCAAACCACTCCTACTCTTCTTAAATCCTTTTGAATGATGTTCATTGTGTCCATTGAACCTATTTTACTATCATAACTCATTTTTTACCCATCCAGTCTAGTAAGCATATGCTGGTGCACCCAGGAAGCTTTGAGGTAGGCTTCAGCGATAACTGATGTCTGAAACATAAATGGCTCTAGTGCTTTGTGCTTAGGAATCTCCCTATGATGTATTATTTGATGTTTCACATTTCCCCATACAAATTCCAGAACTGAAAATTTATCCCACCATACTCAATTTCAGTCACCATCCCCATCACTGACCTCCTGCTCGATTTCAAAGAATTATTAAGAAATTTATCCAGTAAAATTTTGTTAAAATTTATGAAGTTGAGTTAATATCTTGGTCAGATCTTGGCTAGGATATTACAGTGGTATCAGAGCACTTTCCTCCACCCCCGTGGAAATAAAGAACTCACTAATGGAAGGAATATTGAATATATTTTCATAGATGCAAAATGTGGCTCCTACCAGTCAGTGAAGAAGAAGAATTTATTTTTGAGCCATATAAAGAGGAGCCTTTAACCCTTGTTGAAAATTTTTATTTGGCGAAAGTTGAATATGATTTCCCTTTTGAACCAATGTTTGAAGAGGACATAGGAAATGGCCTGCCTATGACTAATTGGGATTATGAAGGAATACTCAAAAGAGGGAACCCAAATAAATCCTACGAGTACTTCATGGAGTACTCTGCTTTGAAGAAGGAGGTTCAGAAGTCCCTGACCTTTAGAGACTATTGTGATTTAGAGATTCAAAGTTTGTTCAAAAACCCTCACAATAGTGATGACAAAAGAAGGATTTCACATATGGTTGATGGTGTGTGCAAAGAAGTCGAGGCAAGATTTTTACCCCTAGGAGCTATGATAGAAGGGAGGGATAAAGATGTGTCCTCACAGCCAAGAAAAATCGAGGAAACCAAGAGCCACCTAGTTCTTTGGGTGGAGAAGAAGTAGGAAAAAATAAAGATGAAGTTGCAGCCCTACACATGGATCCATCCCAATCTCAGGAAAAAGGAATCAAGAAGGAAGTTTCAACAAGGCCATGGGCAGGGCCAAGCATTGGGAGACTGTTTGGTTTTCCTTCAAGAAGGAATTCCAAAGGTTGTGATCTGAGCACGACACAATGCAGAGAGACATCAAGTTTCTTGGAAAGAAATGACCAAGAAGACCTTACTAGTGCCCCATTACTCCAAGAAGTGGATGAAGAAGGTCGATGCACAGTAGAAGATCCAGTAGTCAAACACTTGATTGTTGGTGATGAGGGAGGTAAAATCACTCTCGATCTTTTAATGGTTGAATTCAAAACAAGTGCAGAAGAAATGGGACAGATTGATGAAGGTGAGAAATCTTTTGGATTTGATCCAAAGGAGGAATAGAATTCAGATTTACAATCACTCCTTGAGCCTCGCAAGGAAGCAAAAATTGAGCACATCTCAGTAGGGTGTGAAGTAGAAAAATGGGTGGATGAACAATCCATCAAAATTCGACCACATAAGGAGGAGAACATGACACTTGGTAAATTAGTAATTTCTAATTTTTATGTGTCATTATGTCAATCTGATGTGGTAGCCACTTCCATTGAAAATTTCAGAATGGTTGAGCCCCATAGTGACGAGGTTCAAAATTCTGGTGTAAAAAATGAAAGAAGTATGAAGGTTGAAACCTTGAGAGAAGATCTTTATGTTGCACCAAGGATGAATGAGCACTTATGCTGCAACCCAAATTATGTTTTTGAGGACCTGAAAGATTAATATATTGCAGCAGCAACATATAGATCAAATTTCAAAACCTCAACTGGACTGCATGAAATTGATCTGGTGATGGAAAATGAAGAGGAACATCTACAAGAACCTCATCTTCTTGCAGGGTCTTTAAAGATGGATGAACAAAAGATCCAAGAGGCCCTGACAATTCTCCATGAAACTCATGCTTCCTTTGAAAATTCTCCATGAAACTCATGCTTCCTTTGAAGCCATGGAGAATATCCAGAAAGCAATGTCCACAATCAAAGGTAATTTCTCACAGTTGATTTCAGATAAAAGTTACATGTTTGAGCTTGTTGAGTTATTGCGGGAAGCAACACTGCATGATGAAGAGAGTATTAACATATATGAAAAAGAGAACTACAAGCTCAAAGGTGAGTTGCTGGCCACCCGAGGTTCTTTGATATACACTCAAAGTGCCCTCTTAGAATCACAAATGAAGATAGAACAATTCCAACAAGAGTGGCAAGAGTTGAAAAAATCCTCAATTTTTCCTGAGAGTCATCCCTTTTGGGTAAATGACATAAAAATGTCTATGGAGGAACCTCATGAGTGGGTGGACCATGAGGAGCAGTCTGTTCAGTATGTGCTGGAAGAAAGTGTAGAAAAAGTTGTTGAAATGTTTAGAATCATGGCTCACCACCCTTCATTCCCCACTTCACATTCAACCACAAATTGTGGGAATGGAAATTGGGTAAAAGGATTCTTCCTCTTGGTGTCACATGATGAGCAGGAGGATCCTAAAATCGAGGCTGGTGAGAAGTTCCTTAACCCGCAGCAGTGGAATCATCCCATGCATGTGTGTGCAGCCACTTTTGACAAGGAGGTATCAGATACACACTTACTTTCAATGTGTGGGTCATTTGATGGATTTTTGCACCCTTGGATCAATGGCAGAGAGTTGAGCCATTGGATGAAGAGGGGAACACCTGTGGAGTTCCATAGGGATCATGAGTTCTCTTTATATGAGGAGGACATGCATATGGATGATCACATTCCATATGATTTAGCAAATCAAAGTGCTTGCCCAACCATTGGTTCGATGGGTAGGGGCAACATTGTAGTGAAGACCTTGGAAGGTAAAAGGGTTTCCTGTTTCTGCAATAAATTTTTGACTATAATTGACATTGTCTTGAATTATGAGCAGCAACAAAGGTATATTTTGCATCCATTTGATGTCACTCATCCACATATGGATTGGTTGAAATATTACCTGACAAACATGAAATCTCCTTGCAAAAATGTTTCTGCTTATGATCAAGGGAAGGCAGCTAAGCAGGAAAGTTGCCAAGATAGATTAATGGAACATTATAATGGCAGAAGTTGGCCTATGTGGAGGGAATCCACATGCTTGGAGGTCGGGAAAATGCAGTTGATACTTTGGGATCCTGGCATTCATGGGAGTGACAGATTGCCAAAGATGAGAGAAAAATTTTGGTCCTTGTAGGAGAAACAATGGGATCCAGGAATTCTACTCAAGTTATCCTAGCTGGGTTGAAAATTTTGTTTATTATTGGTTAATTATAGTTATAGATTACAGTGCAGTTGTTCTTCATTTTTTTTAAGGCCCAAATTTAATTTTCAGATTGTTCAGTGGGCGGGGACAAATAAAATCAGAGTGGTGCAGCAAAAGCTTGGTGGGATCCTAAAATTGCTTGAGGACAAGCAATCTTGGGAAGGGAGGACTGTCATATCCCCATATTTTTGCTATGGTCCATGGGGTAATTTTGGCATAAGTCACTTAGGCAATAATTATTTAATTGATGAGAAAGTATGGAAACTATCTTCCGGAAGATGTCTAATGTTTTATTTGGGTATTAAATGGATAAGGTGGGCTCCCGGAAGATATTAATGCCCAAACTAAGGTTCTAAGGAAACTAATAGAGTTATCATTAAATTAATGGAGATATTTTTTGAGGCATTGCACCATAATAATTAATTAATTACTGGACAATTAATTAATTTCTAAGTTAAATTATTTCTGACTTGTACTATTTTATTTAAATGATTATTGCTAATAAATGTGCCAAGTGGTTGGTGAATGGGATAGGAAATTCGAATTGGTCAAGTGGGCCGAACTTGCCTAAGTGGAAAACTTAGAAAATCAAGGAATTACTTGGAGTAGAAGTCAAGTAAGCACTAGAGTCAAAAAATGTTGCCAAAAATGAGAAAAGATGAATATTTTAGGAAAAGCAGCATAAATCTAGAAATCAGGAAAGTATGAAAAGTAGGAAAGTTCAGAAAAGAAGGAAAGCCAAAAAAAGACGAAAAAAGAAGGAAAGCCAAAGCAAAGCAAGCAAGCAAAGAAAGGAAAGTATGTCCACTCATGGGTGACCTATTCTCATAGGTCACCAAGCTAAGTAACTTGCTCAACATGTCAATGGGAATTCTATTTAAGAAGGTTTCCAACTTCATTCAAGAACTTTTGTCATTTGCAATTTTGGTTTGAGAGCTCTAAGCCTCTCTAGTTGAGTGATGTCCCTCAACAAGTTTGCTTGGGAGATGTGCCCCAAGGCCCCATGAGTCTCTAGTGAGTGTTATGCAGGCCTAGAATGTGATGCTACAACCAATAACATTCAGATCAATTCAGCATTTAAGTCACGCAGTCCGTTTGAAGAGAAGATCTCTCTTATAGTGAAATTCTAGCTAGTTTTGGTGAAGCTTCTCTAGTGGAAGATGAATGCTCCAGTGAAAGTGCCCAACGATTGATGGAGGTTTGGTACATCCATATGTTCATCCAACAGTGATTTCCAGCAGCATACATCATTCTCAGAACTGATCCATTCTATTCTTCTCATCACTTCTTGCAACCTCAGCTAAATTTGGTGGTGTTTCCCCATAAGGAAGAGAAGATCTGTGGTTAGCTCTCCATACTTTTCCAAAGAATCAATGTGCAGACATACACTCTATTATAGACCTGTTGAATATTAGATTGCACCATCATAACAGAGATTGGGTCATTACTTCTCTTCTTCCAGTCATTCTATGGCCCTATGAGGGGATTTCCTAGTCTATAATTCATTGTACTAAGGAGGAGCTATTAAATGAGTGCAAACTTGGTTCAGTGAGTAAAATTTTGACCTGTTGCTGTTAATTACATAATATTAGAGCACTCTAATATTTCAGAATAGATTTTTACATTTTAATAAAGTCAGTACTTAACTCAGAATAGAAGACTAGCTCATTGAGCATTGTTTAATGACTAGTTTCACTAAAATGACTGTCAAATTTATTCTAAATGTTAGATCTGATTTATATAAGTTGTAGGAGATCATTAATATACCACACAAGCCATATCATCTCATACTTTAAGAATTTGGAAGGTTTTACCCAGTGTTTGTAAATATTGCAATTTGACTAGCTCTGTCATCCCGGCAGGGCCTAGAACTTCCAAACCACTCCTACTCTTCCCAAATACTTTTGAATGCTATTCATTGTGTCCATTGAACCCATTTTACTGTCATAACTCAGTTTTTACCCACCCAGTCTAGTAAGCATATGCTGGTATGCCCAAAAAGCTTTGCGGTAGGCTTCATCGGTAGCTAATGTCCGAAACATAAATGGCCCCAGTGCTTTGTGCTTAGGACTCTCCCTATGATGTATTATTTGATTTTGCACATTTCCCCATACAAATTCCAGAACTGAAAATTCATCCCACCATACTCAGTTTCAGTCTCCATCCCCATCACTGACCTCCTACTCGGTTTAAAAGAATTATTAAGAAATTTATCCAGTGAAATTTTTTTAAAATTTCTGAAGTTGAGTTAATATCTTGGTCAGATCTTGGCTAGGATATTACATTCTTCGATTGGATTGTTTTTCATAGTTTGGAGACTTTGCACATGAAGTGTTTGTAAAAATGCCTGAGTGTTATTTTTATGCTTATGTGTAAGAAATAAACTTTAAATGTGTGTGAGAATGTGAGGGGAAATATTCTTGATAGTGTTTGGGAAATTTCTACCAAAATTTTAGATCAATTTCCAATTTCTAGCTCCTTCAATGGAATTGTTTTGAGTAGATTTCTGACTTTACATATGAAGTGTTTGAAAAAATGTTCAAATGAGATATAACTATTTTATGACTAATAAAATATCTTATTTAGAGTTGGAGTAACATTTGAATTGATCCATATCGCAGTTGGAATCATTGTCGAATGTTGACATCTACTTCGACAAGTCACCGAATTCGACACGACTTCGACAAATCCGTGACTTCAACAAGTTATATAGCCTCAGAGTTTCGTAACGTCGACATGCAGCCTCGACTTGCGATTTGCGACTTGCGACTGTCGAACTTCGATAGAATTTCTCTCTGTATTCCAGTCGACTGTAACGGTTGAACTATCGAAACCGTTCTAACTTCTTTCTTGTAACTCAACGTAACGGGAAGGCACCCAAGCGTCTCAACATTATATATAAGCATGTAAACTATTGTAATATACAAGTCATGATCTTTACAGCCGGTAATAGAGAAATCAGTTCGCATTCCTACATATTGTCTGTGTGTATTTGTGTTTATCTGCGTAGTGTATTCCTGCTTTGCTTATTCTCTTTCTTATGATTCCTCCATAAAAGATCCTACTCATTTAGTCGAACTATTGTCCCCCTCATGCTTCCTGGCCCCGAGAGGATCATTGGTATCAAATCAGATTCATAGCTTCGTCAGAGCACATCAGCTTGATCATGCTTAAGTTTCGCGTAGACACTTCCATCAAAGTTACCTGACTTATGTCAGTTCAAACACGATCAAAGAATCGGCAATCCATGTAGACACTACCTCCAGAGATGGCAGAAGAAACCGGAGAAATACATGCAATCGAAGAGACACAGTAGCTCATAGAGCAAGAGTTGGCTCGACAATGAACTGGGATGTTCACCCAGTTCAATGAAATTCTCACACAATTTCCTTCGACTTCAGGAGGATTTCCAACGAGAACTAACTACGACAAAATTAGCCCCTTCAAAGTGAAAATGAATTTAGACATACCAAATCTAGAAGGCAAGATTGATGCGGAATCCTTCGACAATTGGGTACGAAAATTGGAGTTCTATTAATATGTGAATCAACTCTCGGAACTCGACAAGATCACCACTACATCCTTAAAAATTTCAAAATCTGTGCACAACTAGTGGGAGAATATTTCGACAAAGATGGAGAAAAGAGGAGACCCCATCGAAACATGGGATAAATTTGTCGAATAAATCCGGAAGGAGTTTTACCCACCGTACCTTGAACAACAGTATAAGAAGTGGTAGAAACTAAGGCAATGGAAAGATCATTCAATAAAGAGTTACACCGACCATTTCTATCGACTCATGGATAGACTTGGTGTTCAAGAAGAAGAAAAATTTCTTGTTCTGAAGTACATCAGCGAATTATCCCAGTACATTTAGCAGGATAAGGAGTTTATGACTGTCAATATGCTTGTATATGCATTCCACTATGCCAACAAACTTGAAACCAAATAGAAGGGAAAAGCGCACTTCGTAACAAAGTTGACATCATGACGACCACACGACAAGAAGGCACCAGCTGACTTCGACAATTGGAAATCTTCTCAGCCAACTCCGCCAAATCCAGATCACGGCAAAAAGACTTTTCACAAAAAGGAACGTAGCAAGCAACCTACCGGGAAATCGTGTGATTACCGTCACTCATATTGGCATGATGCGCTTGAATGAAAAGCTCAAAAGACCCTTTTGGAAAAAGTGTCGACATTCGACGCATTCGACAAGTCTGTGGTAGAGGTTGACCCAGAAGCAACGACTCTTTTGACATTGACATCAACAACTCCAACAGCCTTGACTATCGTCGACAAGGAGGAATGAGAATGCCTGTTTCATACATTGATATGGTTTCAAAACATTCCATTGCATATGATTGTGGACAATGGGAGCCAGAAGAACTTTGTTTCTGAAGATCTTGTGAACAAATTAGGTCTTGTGACCACTCCGCATCCTCAACCTTACAACATCAGTTGGATGAAGGATGGACAAGAGATAAGGATCACCCGAAAAGGAAAACTCACTTACTTCATTAATCCTTTTGAAGATGAAGTACTTTGCGACGTGGCACCACTCTCCATAGCCGATGCCTTGTTTGGGAAGCCTTACCTATGGGATCTCCATGGAAGTTACCAGTCACGACCGTAGAAGGTGATTGTCAGGATTCAGTACAATCAACGGTATAACATACCGGAATGATGACCTACACCAACGGTTGCAATGGCATCTGGTAAATAGACAAAGAAGCTCATCAATCATGCTCAGAAGTTCACATTGATTATGATAAAGCCGCAACATTCTAGGAAGACTGCAACAACTAATCGAGTCACCGACCAATGCAGCTCCCGACAGAAGCAACATATCGAGAATATTCTTGATGAGTACCAGAACCTATTCCAAGTTCCAGAAGGAGTACCTCGACATTGCCAGGTAAAACACTCTATTGAACTTGCTCCTGGTTCTTCCTTGCATAATGCATCTATTTACAAAAGATCCATTCTTGAAAATGAAGAGATTCGCAGAAAAAATCCATATTCGACCCAGCTCCTACCCTTGTGGAATTCCGGTCGTCCTCATTCCAAAGAAATACGGGACTTGGCACATGTGCATCGACTACAGGGCACTCAAAAAAATATCGGTGAAGAATCGGTACCTTCTGCCATGGATAGACGAGCTCATTGACTATCTGAAAGGCGCTACATTCTTTACTAAGCTCGACCTCAAGTCGAGATATCATCAGATTCCAATCGATCTCTCAAATTTATGGAAAACTGCTTTCAAAACCAAGGAAGGATTGTTTGAATGGTTAGTTATGCCTTTCGGCTTAACCAATGCACCTACGACCTTCATGCGATACATGGAAAACATTCTTCGACCTATCTGTTACACCTAAATCTCGTCATCATGAGTCCTGTGTCAACTTCATTCCTCAATCCCTGGATTTTCCCTGATCAATAATACCCAGAGTATGTTGTTAACCCTTGTGCCCACATTTTCTAGTGGAACTGGCGCAGGTTTTCTTCCAGCAACATGCGCCAAATCATGCCTGGCGCAAGATGCCATATAGCAGCATGCACTAGTGGCTCAAGTTTACCTTATGTACCTTGCAATTCCCCCTTCCCGACGCAAATTTCCTTCATGCAAGGTGCACTAGGGTTGGTTAAATTGGATAAACAAGGGTTGCAAGCAACTTCTATAAGCATGGTGAGGTGGAAGTCTATCCCTAATTGATAGGTGAGATTTCCTTCAATTCCCTAACCTCAAGGGAGGATCCCTTAGATGTCTCCCATTAGTTCTCAACCTACTCTATCCATTCGGTCTTATAAATATGAAGCTCCTCTCCATAGCAAAGGGAGGAAGGTCTATAGCACTCTCATGCTAGTGGAATTAGCTTAGGTGATCCTTAGGGGCTTTGGTTTGGCTTGTTGGAAGGAAGGTTGCGACATTAAGGCATAGCTTGTAACGTTCTCTCTTATTGTACTCTCCTTTATTACATTTAATACAATCTCTTCCCATATACATTATTGTATTGTTAATGTTTATGTCTGTTGTGGCCACAACAGATCCCATGCTTAGCTAAATCACGGGAGCCCCGTTTTTTAATAAATTCAAAGGTATATGGGTAAGTTTCCCTTTCTGATTATGAGTTTTCGGTTTAGATCTCTTTAAGTTTAATGCCCATACCTTCTTGCTCCATTTTTCTGCCTGATCTGGATTGTCTCTAAGTGTTTGGTTTGCAGAAATATTTAAATTTTGAGTATCTTAACTTCTTTCTCTATAAACCCGACACTTGGACAACCTGAAATCCGAAACCCACAAGTTTTGGGTGCGAAAAACTGGTGTTTTCATTTTCTGGTTTTCGTCATCCCAAAACCCACAACCCGACACTTGCAGGTGCGGGATTTCATTTTTCGAAGTTTGTTTTATATAAACCCGAAACTCGACAATGTCGCATTGCGGGAATCCAGGTTTTTTGTTTGTAAGTTTTAATAAACCCGACAAAGTCGCATTTCGGGATTCAGAAATTACCTTTTACTTTGCATTGATTGCGTCCCAAAACCCACAACCCCCAACTGTTGGGTTGCGGCTTTCGAGAACTTGGTTTTGATTTGGTGATGTTTTGAAAACCAAACCCAAAACCCGCTAGTGTCGGTTTTCGGCTTTCGGGAATGGTAAATAAAACTTTTATTGTGTTTCTGAACCCAATCCCGCATTTCGCATCAGTGGATCACAGCCGTTTGTTATTCCACATCCTATGGTCGTGATTTAACTTGGGTAAATTGATAAATATAGGGTTTTTCTATTTTTCGTTATCATTTTTACTCACCAAAAATTACTCCGCTGTGCTGATTTTACCGTGGATTTCTCGCTTCAGCTGATTGTCGGTTTTCAGTTATCACAGGTAGGATTGCTGTCATTTATTCTTCGGTTGGTCTTTTAGCTGTTTGTGATTGTTGTTTTTTATTTTTTTCTTCTTTTATTTCGTCAGAAATTACGAAGTTTGCCACTATGTTGAGAAGTACCCAGTCCAGGTCCGTTCTCAGAGATACCCTAACCAAAGACCCCAACTTTGGTATCTTCTCAGATACCAGCGGGAAGGTCACCGAGACTTATCAAATGGATTGGTCGTGAATTTATGCTATTTTCGACAACGATGACCTTTCACAGGTAGAGATTGATAGGCCCACCCATGAGAAGATTAGGGCTTCCCAGATTCATGCTATTGCTGCACGACTCGCTATCTTACCTTGTACGGATGTAGTGAAGTGGATAGTTGAGAACGCTAGTGTCAAAGACCGGTCTTTCAATGATAGTCTGGGGAATCAATTGACTCATTTCCATCCCGAGGTTTTTACCCGAGCTTTTTCTATCAGGCCACATGAACAGACCCTATCTCCTGACTTCATCTAATCCTCCAAGTCCCATCACAATTTTGCCGAAATGATGAAGTCCTGGATGATAAAACCTAATGCTTTTTTGCTTAAGCCTGATAATCTATATCCAATTACCTGGTTCAAGGAACCTTATTCTCTGCTAGCGGCTATGTTGTGTTGCCTGTTTGGACTCCCCAACTGTTCATTGTTTAAAGCCGAATGGGTGCCTATAGCGCACCATGTCTTGACCATCGATGAGTCCTTCCCATGGTCTTCTATCTTGTCCTCAGAACTAAAAAATGCTATCGAAGATTACCAGAAGTCTCCTGCCTTCATAAAACCACATTTCTTTTTATCGGCCTATGTAATTGATGTTTTCTGCTCAGAATTTCAATACCCCAACTTGAACTAGAATTGGACTCCAGTAGACCTGTCTGTGCACATCTATCATTCAATCTTATGGGAAGAAAACTTTATCCCTCTACTGTATGACATATGTGATCAATTCTTGGGAACTGTCTATTAACACCCAAAAAGTGTTCACTACCTCATCTACCCCATTACATGTCTCATTTGTCCATTTTCCTACCATATTTCCCTTAAAAACCCTAAAAATCTTGCTAAAAAGCCTCCAAAGGGCCTAAAATGCCTCCAAAAGGCCACAAAACCATCAAAAAAGCCTCAAAAAGGCTAAAAAACCCCTTTTCCCTCCAAAAATATAGAAAAATTCCTCTAAAATAGCAAAAACCCTCTAAAGAGGGAATAAAAAATATAAAATTATGAGGAAAATGGAGGAAAAAACCCTATACATTTGACCTAAACCATATGGTTCCCAAAACCATGGGCCAGCACTCCACCACCAAAAAACTATAAATAGGTGATGGAGACTCCTCATTTCATATCCACAGTCATAAGCACCCTTACTCTGCCAAAATCTCTCTTGAAACCCTAGCTCACCCTTGAGCTACTTTCACCTTGAGAGCCCCTTTTGGCCCATTCCCATCATTTGGAGAAAGAGAAGGAGCAAGTTGGAGCTTGGAGCAACCCTCTTGGACATTGCAAGAGCTTCACCAACCTTCACATTGGAGGTAAAATTAATACAAAAGCCATTCTTTACATCTTACTTTTTCTGTTTTATGCACATGTTTAGAGTAATTTATATTTTTGTTTTAGCATTTTAATTTACATTCACTAAACTGCTACTAAGGAGTCCATTCTCCTTAGTAGGTGCTCATTTGCACAAGCTAGGGGTAAAACCCTAGCTACAGTTTTTCCGATTCCACTAGGGATGAATTTCTAGTTTTCGTTTAATTTTTTTCTAGTTTTCTGCAATAATTTCCTGTTTTTTCCTTTCGGCTGCCGTAAACCGCATCTTTTCCCTCTGCAATCGCATCCCGACCGCGTCTTTCAGGCCTTTACCTGCGACCCGACCGCGGCTCTCAGATTGTTTTAGGCGCCCTGCCGACGGATTCAAGTCTGTTACCTGCGATCCGACCGCGGCTAATCAGCCTGTTTGCTACGATCTGACTGCGCCTGTTGGCCATTTTCCCGCGTCCTGACTGCGGCTTCCAGCCCCTTTGCTGCGACCCGACTGCGTCTGTTAGCCTTTTTTCCCGCGACCCGACTTCCTATTTTTCCCTATTTCCTGCGGTCCGACTGCCTATTTTTCCCTATTTCCTGCGGTCCGACTGCTTCTGTCGGCCAAAAACCCACATCCTGTCCGCGCCTGTTTCCCTCAAACCCGCGGTCCGACTGCTCCACTTCGCCACAGACCCGCGGTCTGATTTCTGCATTTTTTACAGTTTTGAACCCAGCCCCCTTTGCTGCAATATTTTATGCATCTGCACAGCCATCTGTCCTACCTGTAGCCATCCTTCCCTACAGCCTTTTCTCCAACATAATTTCTGTACCTTTTACAGAATCTTTTTAAAATTTTAGTATTTTAATTCAGAAAATTTTGCATGTTAAATTTCAGTATTGTTAATTAGAAATTTTCCCCCCTTGTGGCACTTTTATTGTGGGTTCATCACCTCACGAGCACACACTCTATCACATAATTCAAGTGAGCCTTAAAAACTACTTAACTCAACCAATATTCTAACCCCACTTGGGGAACACAAAAGAATCTTTGTAGTTAGGTAGGATCAGGGGAATAGGCTTCCAATAACACCCCTCGGTTACTTACACTTGAGACATAGCTGTTGTCCAATTAAGGAACCAAAATCCCCTAGTACTTTTTGGCACGGTCACAACCAGTTTACCAGAGGGCCTCTCCCCTAGGAGGGTTGAAGTCGCGAGGAAGGTTCCGGAGGCCTGAGTGGAATACCGCACTCCATTCAGTCACTGAAGGCTACCTTTCGTAGTTCTTGGGATATCCCTGTATAGGGGTATTGCGGTAAAAGGACCAAATGGCAGATTCACCTTTCTGGACTTGTCATGAATGGGGTATCATAGTTGCCATTCTTCTAGGATTGACTACCCGGTGTCCCTCCCGGTAGGGGGACATCTTAGCCACTTGGCTTTCCTATTCATATTGTCTGACTTTGATTTCATCACCTTGCAGAGGATATGTCTAGTTGAGTCAGAATACTTTTTAGTTAGGTGTTTGCATGCTCCCTTACCTCCTTTTGGTCTAGTGAGTCCACCATTTTTTTTATTTTTAGGAAACCTGCTGCTTGTTGGTATTCTGACCATTTTGTTGGTACTCCACTTATTGTAGCACAGCTGTTATAGTAGGTGTTTTGAGTTGGTTGTTGGCCTGAGTACCTTGTTTTTGAGCTCTCCTTCTGCACACTCGGTTGCATTAGGATTTTTTGAGCTGTTTTTTCACTCACCACAATCCCCAGCGATTTGACACCATCTGTCACCATTGATTCCCCGAGACATTCTCGGCACCTTAGGGGCGAGCCCCCACAACACGGTTCACTTGACACCACCCGTCATAGACACAGATCATCATCCCTTGATACCACTTATCATCGATCTCGAGCCTTATCGCTCGACTCCACTCGTCAGTGACATAGGAATCCGTCCCCCGATATTGACGCCCCCTACTTTACCTCCGATTCTGAAGAAGAGTCTGAGAACCCCATTTATACTGCCCCTACTAGCCCCATGGCTGGTGTGACTTCCACTCCTTTCTTGGTAGGGACCATTGGTGGCCCATCCACCACTACACCAGTTACCACACCCGCTATGGGTATGCCCTCAATGGGGCCCACATCTACCGTTCCCCTCACTGCACCTATTCCCGCAGCTGGAATACCTATACCCACTCCGTCAGTGGCTCACACTACCCATGGTGGTGCAGGACCATCCTATACCACCTTGGTTCCCCCACTTGGGAGCCACATCCCAAATCCTACCCCTCCACTTGGGGGCATTGGCCACAACTTGGTCCAACCCACTACCATGTCACATCCTTCTTCCAGTTTGCCATTCATGGCTAGCCTCAACCTGCCTGACCTATCCAGATTGACCAATGACCCTATCCGACACGACCCTGTGTGGCCTCACATGCCCACCAAGCTCTCCTCTAACATCCCTAAGTTCGAGGGCAAGGAAGGTGAGGACCCACAAAACCACATCATGTCCTTCCATCTATGGTGTTCCTCCAACTCCATCGTGGATGACTCTATTCGCCTCCGTTTGTTACAGTGCACCTTCACTGGCTCTGCAGCCAAGTGGTATATCGAGCAACCCCACGGGACCCATGCCACCTTTGCTTCCCTTGCCTCGACCTTCCTGCAGTTCTTCCAGTTACCTGTCCGCTATGACGCGGGTTTTGAGATCCTCCTATCTTGCAGAAAAAACACGGCTACCCACATCACGGACCACATTCATGAGTGGCGTCGACGCCGTAGCTTATGCAAGATCAAATTAGACGACCGTATCTTCCTAGATTGGTTCCTCAAATCCATTCTCCCTGTCATTGCTAAGGATGTGGCATCAGAAAGACCCCAGTCTGAAGAAGAGGCCATCCTTAAGGCCCAGCAGTTCGACCTCATGTACACCCAGTCGGGTTATCTCTATACCATTATACCTGACGCCCCTCGCGGTGAGTCCTCCCAGCATGATGCGCCGGGGGCATCCCATGCTGCAGACGGCATCATCGGCCGTGTTTCTTCGCATCCCCAACCCTTTTCCATAGCACGTCCTACCCCACGCCCTGACCTTTCTCGGGCTACCTCACAATATGGGGATACCAACTCGTATGCTCCTATGACACATCGCCATCACTCCCATGGACCCACCTATCCACCTCAGTGCGTTGGTCATGCGGCCCCCTCTTACCCCCCCCGGTCGCACCTCAGCCCTATTACCACCAGCAGGTTGCACCAGCTCTTGCGCCTTCTCAGGCCCAACCCACTTATTACCAGCAGCAAGCTACACCAACTCCTACGCCTTCCCATGCCCAACCAGCTTATTACCCACCCCAAACAGCCCCTGCGGCAAACCCACAACCTGCTCCGCAGACATATCAACAACCTCCTTAAGGTGCCGCACCTGCGCAGCCTCCACCTACATATCATCTACCGTAGCCTGCTCCCGCACCTGCACAACCTCAAAACCCACCTGCTGCCCAAGGGCAAGTGTACGCCCAACAAAATCAACAGCAAATCCAGAACAACCAGTGCAACCATGGCCAACAAAATCGCGGCAAGGGCCGTAATCGTGGGAACAACCAACCTACCGACCAAGGTGGTCAACCAGCTAATCCCCCAGACAACAATAATGTGGCCCCCGCTAACCAAAACCCTGATCGCCCGCCCAAGCAGGCTAAAAACCCCAACTTGCGAACAAACCATCCTTGTTCTATTTGCGGGGTCTATGGCCACTACACACATGCTTTCCCACACTTGGAGCGAGCTCGGCAACTTTGGGTTGATGATGCCCATCGCCAAGGGCATGCTGCTATTCAAGCACAGCCCAACCCCCAGCCCCCCCAGCAGCAACCTTTGGTGCTGCAAAACCCCTTACCAACCTAAGGCGTAGTGAATGCTCAGCCGTTGGCTCCCCCTCAGGTCAATGCGCCACCACAACAACAACAGATCACATACGCTGCCCCTGATCAACACATGTTTGACTTAGGTACACACCACTTGTTGATGATGTCATCCACTGATGTCAACCTCCAGACCCGTCGGAACCAATATGGATCCACCTCTGAAGCCCCTCCCGTCGATAAAACCACTAACGCTCATCCCACTGATCAGGTGTTACGTATCCCTCCACCCCCAATAGATGGCACTTCCAAAGCACCTCGTTTCCCACTTCGCCGTATCAACAATAACCCCAATGCACGCGCTGCGTCAAACTACAACATTGTAGACGACTTAGCCCAATCTATCGCAGCCATGTCTGTGTTAGAAGTCTTGAAGAACTGCCCTTCCCAGTGCAAGACTTTACTCTCAGCCATTGGGGCTATTGACCCAAATGATTCGAATTTGATGGCATTTGATTTGGACCAATCCAAACCCCGCCTGCCTTCCACCTTAGCATTCCAAGTTTCTGTTTCCGTTCGGAATCTTGTCATGCATCATCGATGAAGGTGCCTCCACATGCGTTATGTCTACATTCGTATGGCAGAAGTTGGGATCCCCTACCCTTCAGCAGTCCACCACTGCATTACGCGCCTACAACAGTCGTTCAGCTCAGCCCCAAGGTCTCCTAGCCAATGTCCCTGTCCAGTTAGGTGGTAAAACCATCCTCATCGATATCGAGGTTATCAACGCCCAACTTGATTACAACCTCTTACTTGGTCGCAGCTACATGTATGTTATGCGGGCGGTAGCTTCCTCTGTCTTTCGTACCATGATGTTCCCCCATGACGGACGTGTGGTCAAGATCGACCAACTTACTTACTATGATCCAAATGCCCCTGCTGCACCCGAAAATGTTCTCCCCATGGTTGAACAACCTATTAATGGTGCTGCTACCTCGTTTGTTTCCTCCTTAGGACCTGGAGTTTACTTAGACCCGTCGATGACATCCACCTTCCACTCCATTCCTCCCCCGTCATCTACGCCCGAAGTGTCTGACTTATGTACCCTGTCCCACGATAACCAAACACCTAACAATCAACCACCCTTGTTGCCTAAACCACCACTGGTACCTAGCCACATTGGTGTTACACCTATCCACACAATCCCCTTCCTAGTCCCTCCATCGGGAGTAGTAAGCGCCCCGGTTATGGCTACCCTTAGCCTCCCTGGGCTAACCTTGGGATTACCCGTCTGGTATCTTTCGCCTCCTGTTCCCCTGCCGACACCAAGCATTGTCCTCCAACTGGTGCAACCCATGGCTACTACCACTCAGCCTCCCCCCGGTGTCTCTACCCCTTCGTCCTCCACGAATCCTCCTCCTCCTCCCAAACCCACTGGGGGCAGAGGACCCCAACCTTACACTGCTGTACCACCTCCCAAGACAGTAAAAACCCCCCCCGTGTTTCGTGCTCCTCCCAAATGCTCGTTGTGTGACGAGTTAGGCCATGCGACTCACCAATGTCCACAGTTACCTGCATTACAGGAACACATGCAGATGCTTGACGATGACCCCAGTTTCCCGGTTGTCAAACTAGATCCCACCCCTAAGCCTCGTGACAAATCACTGCGCACTAACCACCCCTGTGCCATATGCGGTATTTACGGGCATTACTCACATCACTGTCCCGATCTCCCCGATTACAGAGCAGCTCTCTATGAGATGAACAATCTGGATCTTGAGACGGCACCACCCACCATTGAAGAGATTCACCCCCCGATCTCACCCCCATCCGGGGAGGTCAACACCATTTACATGATCTCTTCAACTACCATTCCCGCGTCAACTGATTTGACAGCCCAAACTTTCCGTACTGATAAGGAGATTCTTGAGGCACTCACTGCCCCGGAGTATCCCTAGGATGACATGCACCATCGTTCGTATTTCCTCCCAGAAGCATCTTCCTCTAGCACCGCTACCCAATTTGCGGTTGAATCCAAAGACTTCCTTCCCACCAAGGTCGACTGGTTTAAGGACCCTATTCCTGCTCCAGATGCCTTTGAGGAAGGTAACATGGCCAATATTTCACTCGTCATCCAAATTGACATCGCTGCACCAGGAGGTACACCTAAACTCATCACTTTAGGAGCCTCCTGTAGTGAGTATGAGATTGAGGAGTACAAAAAACTCTTCCAGGAATTTCGTGATGTCTTTGCCTAGTCCTATACTGAGATGCCCGGTCTCGACCTCGCCATTATAGAACACCACATTGACACATGGCCTGATGTACCCCCTGTTCGTCAGAAACAGCATCCCATTCATCCCTCAAAGCTCCCAGCTGTCAAAGCAGAGATTGAGAAACTTCGCAAGGCGGGATTCATTTATCCTATTGCTTATACCACCTGGGTTTCAAATCCCGTTCCCGTTAACAAAAAACAAGGCACCATTAGAGTATGCAATGACTTCCGAGATTTAAACCAGCTCATCGATGCGTGTGCGGGGCATGAGGTCCTCTCATTCATGGATGGTTTTTTCTGGATACAATCAGATCCAGATCCGGAAGGAGGATCAGTACAAAACTGCCTTTACTACCCCATGGGGCACCTTTGCCTATCGCGTCATGCCTTTTGGACTCAAAAATGCCAGTGCCACCTTCTAGCGGGCCATGACCTATTGCTTTCACGACTTGGTCCATATCTTGCTAGTCTACCTTGATGACCTTACAGCTCGTTCCCGAAAACGATCAGACCACCTTAACGACCTTCGGCAAGTTTTTCTGCTTTGTCGCAAATACCAAATCTGCTTGAACCCACACAAGTGTGTCTTTTGCGTTCCGGCAGGCCGATTGTTGGGTTTCATTGTTTCCCAGAAAGGAATTGCTGTTGACCCCCTGAAGGTCCAAGCCATCTTAGACCTTCCCTCTCCTCGTACGCTTCGACAACTCCAAATTCTGCAAGGGCGATCCAATTTCCTTCGTCGTTTCGTTCTTGATTACGCTACCACTGTTCATGGTTTCTTGTGCCTACTCCGCACCCATGTACCCTTTTTCTGGGATGAGCAAGCAGAAGTCGCATTCGGAGCCCTCAAGAAAGCTCTCACACAAGCCCCCTTGATCTCCCCTCCGGATTTCTCTCAAGACTTCATCCTCTATGTCTCGGCATCCGAGCATGCCGTGTCCGGAGTCTTGGTTCAAGAAGACGTCTCTCACCAAAAGCATGTCATTTACTACGTCAGCCAGACCTTGTCTGGTCCACCCCTACGTTACCCATATGAGGAGAGACTAGCCCTAGCTGTGGTCTTTTCTGTCCAAAATTTGTGACACTACATCTTTCTTAGTCATACCATAGTCGTTGCCGACTCCAACCCCATGGTCTATCTCCTAAACTGGCGACTACTGCAAGGTCGTGTTGCTAAATGGGTCATTATCCTCCAGGAATATGACCTCACTTTCCAAACACCTAAGAGCACTAAAGCCCTTGCGCTTGCCCAGCTCATCACTGATCTACCTTCCCTTCTCCCGGCCCCACAAATCTCCGATGAGTTACCCGACAATCACTTGTTCACTATCTCGTCTTATGACCCATGGTACGGTGATATTTTGTTATACCTACGCACGCAGAAGTTCAGACCCAAAGTCACCCATAATGGACGCCGTCGCATCTGTCACCAGGCTTCTCGATATCTCCTCTTAGGCAATGTCCTTTACCGGCAAGGGGTAGACACAATTCTTCGTCGTTGCCTTACACACGAGGAAGCTGAACACGTCCTTAATGACTGTCATAGCGGTGTCTGTGGCGGCCATTTCTCAGGGATGGCCACTGCCCAAAAGGTAGTCCGCGCCGGATACTTCTGGCCCACACTTTTCACCGACTACATCACTACAGTCAAGCATTTCCATAACTGCCAACTTTTTGCCCCCAAGGCCCGGACACCACTTGCTCCGTTACACCCAGTCGTCACCGTTGGTCCCTTTTGTAAGTGGGCCATCGACTTCATGGAGTGTCGACCCCCGTCTACCAACGGCCACAAATACATCATTGTCGCCGTCAATTACTTCACCAAATGGGCCGAAGCTATGCCTACCTTCAATTGTACCGATGACACAGCTGCCCGGTTCTTTTTTAACCTTGTTATCACTCGATTCGGGGTTCCTAAACAGTTTGTCTCAGACCATGGTTCACACTTTGAAGATTCCGTTTGGCGCGAGTTATCCACCCTCCTAAAATTCGAACATCAATTCTCCTCTGCTTACTACCCTCAAGGGAACGGCCAAGTAGAGGCCATTAACAAAATCTTAAAGACCATCCTCCAACGCATTGTTGACCGACATAAGTCCAATTGTCACCACATTCTCTTCCCTGCCTTATGGGCTTACCGTACATCCACTAAAACCGCCACTGGTTTTACCCCGTTGCATTTAGTTCACGGTGTCGAATCTGTCCTCCCCATCGAGTGTCAGATACCTGCCTTACATAGCATCGTTGAGCTTCTCCCCGATACCTCCCCACTTGAGCAATGTCTGCTATCCCTCGAACAAGCCGATGAAGACCGTCGTGCCGCTCTCCAGACCATTGAAGCTGCCAAGAACCGCTCCAAAGCTGGTTACGACAAACACCTACACCCTCGAAATTTCCAAGAAGGGGACCTTGTCCTCGCCTATGACCAAGCCCATGACAAAACCGACAAAGGGAAGTTCGAATCCATGTGGAAAGGCCCTTACATCATGCAAACTTGTCTCGACAAGGGGGCATACATTTTAGCTGACTCCAAAGGTCACCCTTTGCGCAACCTGTTAGAAAAACAGGATCGCAGAGCAATAACAATAAATAGAAATGCAAATATAATCACACATACACATCCACACTGAATTTGCCAGTCCTTATTATTATTAACGTCCAGCAAGTCGAAGGGATACAACGTGCAGCATAACCGCTGCACTTCCTCTTCTATGTTTCACAGTCTCTCTCTTGATCTCAAAGATCTTTACAATGCATAAAGCCTAATACATCAACAACCCTAGCCGTATTACAATGTATTTCTTTTATAAGGTAAATACAATGGGAAAATACCACGGGATACCCAAAACCATGGGCCCGCAAAACAGCTGGGGAAAACAGCCCCTGGAACCCCGTGGGGGGGCGATGCCCCCCCACACCCCCCCGCTGGGGTGAGTGTACAGTCCACCTACATATCATATAGAA
Organism: Larix kaempferi; assembly: GCA_027924585.1. Taxonomy (NCBI): domain Eukaryota; kingdom Viridiplantae; phylum Streptophyta; class Pinopsida; order Pinales; family Pinaceae; genus Larix; species Larix kaempferi. The sequence continues at coordinate 2,122,407 of BSBM01000445.1, forward strand.
CTGGGTTACAAACACGGCTGATACAAAATCATCTATGAGACTAGAAGATCTGGCTCCACAACCAACACAACCCTCATAATGGGTTGTATCTCAAACACTTTTATCCCTAAATAACTCGCGGCCTCATTGGTCCGCATTGTACGGTTTGCTCTCTTTTTTGTTTTTCACCTTTTTTACCGCGATCTTACATTCTTCATTTTTGCATGACCACAAATGGACCATTTTCCACCTTATTACACTGGCTTCGCCGATGGAGCAAGCCGCTGGTCTCCCAACCTGGCTTCTGCAGCGTGGGTCCTATATTCCCCTTCCCATGAAATGATTCACCTTGATGGACTCTGCATAGGCGCTGTTACCAATAACCAGGCGAAGTATGATGCCATGACCGGTCTCCTGACTGCCACCCTCCAGCTGGGCATACGTCACCTTCATGTGTTCCTCGACTCCCAGCTGCTTGTCTCCCAGCTCAACAACTACTACCAGGTGCGTGATCCCTGTCTCTTTAGAAAATTCCTACGCACAGAACAACTCAGCCGACAGTTTGAATCCATAACATTCACCCATGTCCCAAGAGCTCAAAATAGTGTCGCGGACCAAATGGCCAACAACATCCTAGATTGTCATATCAATCACACCATGTAACACCTCCATCATGCATCATCAGATCATAACATCTCATACAAATATATAAAAACCCAAAAAGACTGCATTGCATCAACATTTGCATCCATGTACATAAACCATAAACCACATTTGTATCCATAGGGGCATCCACGTGCCTAAGTCATACATACATCATGTCGCATTACATACAATAAACAAGGGGCATCCATGTGCCCAACATCCTAGACTACTTGCATCCACGTGCAACACAAACATATCACACATCATAAAGCGCATCCACGTGCATACAACTAAAATAACATCACAAAAAGGTGCATCCACGTGCATATATATATATATATCAAAAAATACATGTCACAGGGCTATACATGTCCTGAGTACCCCTGTACTCAGCTATACAAAAAATGCCTATACATCCCTAAAGCCTCATAAAATACATGCCGTAGCTACAAAACTCGGGGGGAGTCCCCTGCACTCCCTAATGAGAGTCATACCTTGCATCACTGCCTACATCGGCTGCCTCTGAGTCCTTCCCTCGCTCCTCCTCCGGCAAGTCCTCATCCCCTACAGACTCATGTGCCTATGCCCTGTCCGCCAAGATAGCCACCCAGATCGCAATGGATCTGAACTCTCGGGGTGCCCTCATGCAATCCTGAACCACTCCTGGATCGACGTCCCGCCACCCCTCGTTAGTCACCCCCACCAGCAAACGGTCTAGCAGTGCCCAAACGGACTCTAGCGTCCCCTCCGCATCCCGGCGACGCACCTCCCCCCGCCCAGGCAGAGCTGGAACGGCCACAATCCCCCTCCGTGCCACATGCCCTGGCGGCGACCTCGGTCCCACATCTGCAGAGCACCCATTGGTTAGTAACAATATATCAATCAACTATCATATATAAAACTTGACATCCATAACATGCAAGCAAAGACATACGTACCATCGGGTCCCCATGCTTGTCCTGGTGCTCGTGGCGCCTCTGGGTCTCCAATGTAGTCCATGTCCCTATACGGGTAGTCATCCAGTGTCAATGGTATCTGGAGCCACTGCAGGTACAAATCCTACGTAAAATATCTACCCACATCGCCGCCACCACGGCGGCGCATCATCTCACCCCACCGCACCATCCGCGGCTCCCTCAAACCTCCTGCTCTGATCGGCACCCGCGGCCGCAGTGTGGGCACCCTCTCCATAAAAAATGCACACAAGAAAGAACCATAGCAAAACCCCTTGCCAGATTCCTTTGTTGCTGTCAGCTGCCGCTGAATGCAGGTCAGGTACATCTGGCCCCACGCGTAATACACCCCATCCAGTACACGCTCCACCAGCTGCATCTGGCCCCCAGACACTTTCTCTGGCGACTGGGACCCCAAGACGTGAACCACGCATGCCGCCATGGCCTGTACTGCTGGCTCCTGTAGGTATCTCACTAGAAGTGCATTCCTATGCACCCTAGCCTCTGGACCACAGTACCGCTCCAGCATGTCCTCCATATCTATGTCCGCGGATACCCGCGGTTGCGTGTTTGCCACCCTACCCAGACAGGGCAACCCCGTCAGGAAGTATACATCTGTCAGGGTGAGTTCCACCCTCTCACCCTGCACTCTGAAGGCCTGTATATCTGGCTCCCAGAAAATAATCAGTCGGTTCAGCAGCAACGCTGCTGACCGCATCATGGGTACCTGGGCGAACTTTAGTATTCCACATAGTCCCAGCACCGATCGCACATGGCGCTCCTCTCGGACGACGGCCACGATCTCATCTGGAATCTCCCGCTCTCTCCACAGAACCTGCGGCATCCTGTCAAACACTCAAGGCAAACTCATCAGACTCATGTCAAAGAAATAAACCTTGCCCCCCCCCCCCAGGGAAGTCCTAACAGCTCACTCCAAAATGCGGCTTCAGGCTCCCTTGCCGCGGCTGTTTGACCCACAGTCGCGGTCCAAAATCGTGACTGTCAGTGCCGAACACGCGGTATCAAATCGCGTGTTTAGCTTCGGAACACGCGGTCCCAGACCGTGTGTTCCGCGTCGGACCCTGCGGTCTCCACGCGCGTCATCCACCATGGAACCCGCGGTCCCTGACCACGGCTTCCTTCTGAAAACCCACGGTCCACCCCATGTGGACCGTACAAATAAACCCTGGGACCCACTACCTACCCCTCGAACCCAAAAAACGTCCAGGTATGAGTTTGACGGAATACCTGTATCTCCCGAATCTGAAATCGGCCAGTAGGATCATCCAGAAATGACACCTCACCTCTGGTCCACTCTGATCACTAGTCAAAGTCAAATAGTACAACTGCCACTTGTCATGTTGGACCCACTCACTATTTATAGTCCGTTGACTTTTTCTTGTTTTGGCCGTTATGAACCCATATGGAGTCCGTTTTTCGAACCGTTTCCACCAATGGAATCAGCACGACGAGACCGTCCTGATGGTCACCTCGTTGCATTATTTTTTCCCCGTCATTTTTTGCACATTTTTAGATGCCACTAGTCGCCTTGGTTTGCGTGCCACATCGGCTGTTCTCCATTTTCCCCATATTTTATATCATCGGATTCATTTTTCCATCTGGTGACGATGCTTGAGATCACTTCTCGCTCTCACCCCCAGAACTTTTGGGTCTTTTTTCCAAAACGCCTCCCATCACCTCGGTTTGCGTGCCACATTGGTCGTTATCCATTTTTTACACTCTTTATAATGCCGGATTCATTTTTCCGAGCTCGTGATGATGCTCGAGATCATTTCTCGCTCTCACTTGGTACAGTTTCAACATTATGTCCCGACACCTTGTTGCCTCGGTTTGTGTGCCACATCGGTCGCCATCGGATTGTTCCACACTTTTACATGAGCCATTCACTCTTGTCATACTGCAAATGTTTCGTTATTTTGCCACCATTCCATTCACCCCGCAAGGAGGCCCACCAGTGTTTCCCCCCACCCTTGTTCTTGGTCATCATACATGCTCCTTGATTGAACACTTCCTCCTTGCCTGGCCATTCCTTTTGTTCGGTATAATTTTATCCCTTTTTCGGGCCGGACAAGTCCTTTACGAAAAAGGAACTTAGGGAGTTTCCATTAAGCTCTTTTCTGACTCCTAAAACAATGAAAAGATCGCCGAGCAATCTTGCTTCCTTTCATGCTCGTTAAAGCACCTGAAAGGGCGTCTATCTGGTATAAGTTTAACCCTTTTCCGGACCTGGTAGACTAATTATGAAAAAGGAATACTCTAGTCACACCAGCTAGAAGAGTTCTTCATTGCATCCTTTTATGCTTCTTTGGGACTTGGAGACTAACACACAAAAAAGAAACCCCCTGGAGTCTTCTTATCGCTTTCAGACTCTCTAAAATTGAAAGCAACCACGAGCATGAACTGTCCTCAGCTCATAAAATCCACACGACAGTACCATTCCATCATTTCAGAGTCTTCTTATCGCTTTCAGACTCCTTAAAATTGAAAGCAATCACGATCATGAACTGTCCTGGGCTCGTATAAATCCACACGATAGTACCATTATACACTCACTTCTTCTAGTTCCCTAACCCATGAAGAAGTCAGCCCGTGCCTTCTGGCACTATGATCGATCACCTCGACATCACCCCCAATCAGGTCACTTTTGTTCAAAGTAGTCTTCAGTCTCCTGCCATTTCACACCAGCCTGAGTATACCTCATCCCAGTCCCTATCCTTGATCCATTACAGCTATGATCCCTTTCCCATCAGTCAGTTTCATATGCTTCCTGATCATCCCCGCCATCATACTCTGAACAAAGGAAGTTTAAGTCCACCCCCTCTACTTGCCCAGTTATCCCCACAGTTTGTCAGTCCTACCATCAGTACTATCACATTTAGGTTCTCTACCTCGCGCTCCTATCAAGGAAACATCATTGCCTTGCTAGTTGCAGGTCTCCCTCTGTCGACAATAGCCCTTCTATTCCAAAGGATAGACCCAGAGGTCCCTATGCCTTGGACCCACCACCATCTGTGGTGAGTGCCTACGGATCAATTTGAGAGGAGTCATTATTGCCTCTCCGAATGGTTGTTTCTCACATGCTCGACTTTAGCACCTTGATCGCATCGTTGAGAATCGTGCAGGATTTACATCCCTACCATTATTTGTCGAAGACCCCGGATTTCCCCCGACTCTAGCACATTGGTGAGTCACTTCGGAACAACCAGTTATATGTTCCCGTGGATTTCCGGGATGCATTGGTGATTGTATTCGGAAGCCATCCAGTTATATGCTTCCTTGAGTTCCCAGTTCAGTCCCAGATCAGTTCCAGTTCCGTGTACCATTACGAGTGTGACCCTTGTCACTATGATCCAGCAGCTCGTTAGTTCCTTTGGTACCACATTCAATAGCACTATCATCATTCCAGTGTATCAGTTCTTCAGCTCAGACATGGTCAGTCCAACAGTATGTCCCAGATTTGGTGTCCCCTCTGGACTATTATGATGTACACAGTGGTTCTGTATGTATCTTGCAGGTCCCTCTTTTTGGACCTCACAGTTCTTTTTATGTATCTTGATACGAGCATGGGTATGCCCGCCTCGTCCATATATTGAGATTCTTCCTCATTCCGTATTTGAGGTCATGTATATGTCAGGTCCCCATTTTTTGGACCCCATTGTCATTATTATGTTATATCCTAATACGAGCATGGGAATGCCCGCCTCGTCCATATGATTAGATGATTCCTCATCCTTATTGAGGCTATGTACTTTTAGTTCTTGCAGTTTGTTCGGGATCGTTGTTCCGGGCTTCAGTTTGTTTCTTCTCTTCTCCACACCCCAGGAAAACCATACATGACTTATGATGTCCATCGGCCATACGATGAGCTCCTGCCCTCGCACATCAGGGGGCAATCTGTTAACACCCAAAAAGTTTTCACTACCTCATCTACCCCTTTACATGGCTCATTTGTCCATTTTCCTACCATATTTCCCTTAAAAACCCTAAAAATCTCGCTAAAAAGCCTCCAAAAGGCCACAAAACCATCAAAAAAGCCTCAAAAAGGCTAAAAAACCCCTTTTCCCTCCAAAAATATCCAAAATTCCTCTAAAATAGCAAAAACCCTTTAAAGAGGGAATAAAAAATATAAAATTATGAGGAAAATGGAGGAAAAAACCCTATACAGCTGACCTAAACCATATGGTTCCCAAAACCATGGGCCAGCACTCCACCACCAAAAAACTATAAATAGGTGATGGAGACCCCTCATTTCATATCCACAGTCATAAGCACCCTTACTCTGCCAAAATCTCTCTTGAAACCCTAGCTCACCCTTGAGCTACTTTCACCTTGAGAGCCCCTTTTGGCCCATTCCCATCATTTGGAGAAAGAGAAGGAGCAAGTTGGAGCTTCGAGCAACCCTCTTGGACATTGCAAGAGCTTCACCAACCTTCACATTGGAGGTAAAATTAATACAAAATCCATTCTTTACATCTTACTTTTTCTGTTTTATGCACATGTTTAGAGTAATTTATATTTCTGTTTTAGCATTTTAATTTACATTCACTGAACTGCTACTAAGGAGTCCATTCTCCTTAGTAGGTGCTCATTTGCACAAGCTAGGGGTAAAACCCTAGCTACACTGTCTATTTCAATATTTTTAAGCAAGAAGCACCAGCATTTTCGGATGATGCCAAGGCACTCATCAATACTATCAGTGACTGGTATGTGTGTGAGTATTTCTCATATATCAAGGACTGGGGTAGTAATACTGTACATCTGTTACCCAGAATTGTCCTTGACAGATTGGCCTTGCAGGAAATTTCATTTCAAACTGTGACTAATGGTGTGTATAAGAAGCTTACAGGTTCTAGAAAGAAGGGATGGCCTAAATTCCCTTTGAACCCTGGGTCATTGGTCATCCCAACCTCCAATTGGGCAACGATCCTTGGTGACCAAATGGTTGATTTCAAATTGGGATTTTCCCCTAAAACAAAGCATGACCCTAAGAATTTATTGGATAAACACTTCAAGCAAACCCATATTAAAATGGACTATGTGCATGAAAACATTCTAGATGACTCTATCTATCATGGAGTCAATTCATTCTCTGAAGTTCTTGTTAGAGAAAAAGATCTAGAAGAGTAGCTTAACATTCTGCAATATCAAAAGGAATTAAAGCTCAGGGTGCTAAGCTATAGGAAATTGGAGTTGGACCTGCTAGATAAAGTAAGAAGAGAAAGAGAAGAAAAAGAAGCTCAAGAAGCTAATTCTCTTGAGGTGGTGGTTCATTCAGAACAAGGAAAAGGAAAAACCCCCATCGAGGATTCTCCACCCAAGAAAATAGTAGAACAGGTCAAGTCCCTGTTATATACTTCTCAGTAGTTTCAGAAAGATCTAGCACAATTGACATCAGTATTGAAGACTTACCCTGCAGAGCCCAAGAAGGTTACTGTGAATTCTCAAATGTTGGAGCCTTCAAACTATCTTGAAATTATCTGTGCAGTTGTGCAAGAAAATGATGATTTAGTGGTTACCCATGCTAGCTCAGCAAAAAGGCAAAGGATCCATGCCAATCCTCTCCCCAATGTTCAGATTATTGACTGTGATATTGCTGAAGAGCCTGAACCCCCAGTTTCAGTAACTGAGGAGATTACAGAACAATCCAAGATGCTCTCAGACTTGTTAAATGTTATGGAGGTGGATTTCTCTGCTCCGGAACAGTCATTTGAAGACACTTTTGTTCAGGATTCTCTAGTTTCAACATCTAAGTTAACATCAGTTCAACAATTTTCTGCTTCATTTTCAGAGCACCTACGTCCCTTTTCATTGTCTCAACTGCTCAACAGTTTAACTTCTTCTTCCACTACACTTTCAGGTAGTCAAGAGTTTTCCTCTATTCCTAAGTCCATGGTGCCAGAAGCTCAAACCACTGCCATTCCTACACAGTCACCTAAACCTATCCTGCTAATACCTTCCATAGATCACTTCACCTCTATTCCTCTTCCCATCCCATCCTCTATCACAATTCAAGATAATCCTTTTGTAATTCCTCAATCTATACCCTTAGCTATCTCTGTTTCAGCTAGCATTGAGGGGCCACCTATAGTTCCTTCCCTGTCATCAGCTCCCAATGATGAAGAACAGACTCTTTTGTTTGCAGTTTCCATTTCGGTCCCTTCACCTACACAGGTCCAGTCGCTTGTCCAAGATGTTTCTATCTCAGTGACTGTTCGCCAAGTTATTCTGTCTATCCCTCACCCTAGTGGAATTATGAAACCTTCAATAATTTCCACTGTTAATGTAATTCCCATCACTACTGAGGGGGTTAATGAATATATAGATGAAGATGTGGTTCCTATTGGAAACTATTTCTATAACAAGGAAGAGAGGACAGTATTCAAGAAAACAAGGAAGAGAAGTAAAGATGAGCAGGAACTGGAATCACCTGCTCCAATTCAAGTTTTATGGGCTCAACAAACTAAAGATCCCCAGGCTGGAGCCATTGAAGCAGCAACAGTTTTGGGAGCTTTCGTTGGTGCCAATATAGATTCAGTTCAATTACTGAACAGAGAGGTTGATCTTAAAAAGGAAAGAATTCAGGAACTTGAAGATGAGTTGGCCAGGATTAAGGATGAACACAGCCTCCATGTGGCTAATATCAGGCAGGAATGGATGGAATGCTTACATGCATCAAAACAGGAGAACATATCCCTTCAGAATCAGCTTAACACAGAAAAAACTCAGAACTCCATGCATGCAGAAAGGATAGCAATCTTGGAGATCCAAGTTGGAGTTGTAACTGCAAATGCAGCTTCAGCCAGTTTTTCTAAGTTTACACCACATGAGTTCAAGGATCTAGCCTTGGAGGTTAATCATGGGAATTATCAATTGCTTGAAAAGTTGTACATTGCACAAGATGAAATTAGGGAGACATTTATTATATTTGACAAATTGTCTTCTGACCTTGAGGTATAGAAAATCAAGAGAATTCAAGCTTCCAAAGCTCAGGACGAGGTTAGTGAATGGAAAAGGTATATTAAAAACATCCCAGCGGACCTCCTGATTCTTAGTATTCTTCAGATGAAGAAGAACAAAGCCTCCCTGAATACCTACATCGAATTCAATGACTCTGCTGAAGAGATCATCAGAAAATCCAAAGATCTTTGTACTCGACGCTAGTATGTAGCTGACAACATCATGGAATCTCTACATCTCCCATACATGGATCCTATTTTGAAGGCCCTTCCACCTCAATGTAAGCTGGAATAAGTGGAGCGCGAATGTGAAGAAACTACATAGAAGATCTAGGCTATTGAAGCAGTCAACATTGATCACATGGAGGAGTTGATCAGGAAACTGCTCTCCTTCGAGAGCAAGATCCATTTTTACCTTCGCACTTGGCATAAGATCGCCAAACATGACATGGAGAACAACATATGTAATGCCCAGATAGGCTTAGAATCTGTCAACTATCCAAACATAGATGAATTGTTAGAGATATATGAGAAGTGGCCTGATTTTTTGGCCCAATAGACTCTTTCGTGATTTTGGGATCCCTATCTTTTGGGAATTTCTCATTGTACTCTGTTGTAATATTTTTATTTAAGGAAGAATACCTCTCTGAGGGAGGGGTTGGAATCTTTGGAATTGTAATTCAGCATAAGACAAGACCGGGGATAATCTGTGGCCAAAGTCATTGTAATTTTGGTACAAGACATCTTAATACAGTAATGTTATCTTTGGATCCATCTTCTGGTTGTGACTCAATATTCTTTGAGAATTTCTGATTTTATATTCCAGATTATCATCCGATATACATACATGATCTCTTGTTAGATGCTTAATGAATGCATAAATCTGTTGTATTGATTTTTCTGTATAATTGATGTATGTATGAAAATATTTGATTGAATTTCTTTAATTAAATACTTTCTTTATTGATTTATGCAATTGATCAGATACACATTCAACTATTGTTGATTTTTCAATCAACAAAGAGATAACAGGTTATATCTTGATGGTTTTTAAGCTTGAATTATCATTGTTTGATTTTCATTGAGTAATCATAATTTAAGTTAACAAATATCTCATTTGAAGGCATTTCTGTTAAGAGTGATAAACTATTTGTTCTTTACACCTCAGGGTTGATCTGCATAAACATCAAGCTTTCATTTTAGAACAGGACTGACTTAGACTAGTTTCCCTTTTCTAAAAGAGGTTAGGATAGATTTTTTTTACCATATCCACACCTTGGTTTTCCTTGACTAGAAAACTGATCTTATAGGTCAACTTATTTACTCCTAGAGTGCCAACGGAGGGCCAATATTTGTGGGGGATCACCACACCAAACAGGTTGTGGATAGAATTGCCCTTGCGCAGGGTACTTTGAAGCCTTTCAACTTGGGTTTTCTTCCTCTGTTGAGTGTCTTGGAACATTCCAGCACCTTTTGCATCTAACTTGCATAACCGAGGCATCAACAATATCTTACCTCTTTAACTGTTCGCTTAAATCTATGCGATATATGCTTTTACTGCTTCTTTGTGTGTGCTTGTTCAACAGGGCTTTGCAGCTGCAGATCTGAAGGTTCTAGGGCATTGGATCAAGCAAGGAGCAAAGGGAATTGCAAATCTCAGATAAGAGACTTACTTGCTACTCTACATTTCTATTGATCTAGGGAAGTTGATTATATTTTGTATCTATTTGTTCTAGATCCAGTTGGACTAGGGAGATCTAGCCTTTAAGTCTGCTTAGGTAGATTGTCTGAAAACAAATCTAGAAACCATACTAGGGATTATTTTAGCTTTTATTTCTGTTTGAGTGTGATTCCATTGATTTCTTAGTTATCCATTTCTTAGCCTCCTGAACCCCTTCCACCATCAGATCTTGTCATTAGAGAGTCCATTGGATTCCCTTGATTATTTTAGGACCAGTCTCAGGTCCTTTGTTTTTCATTTTTTGGCAATATTTTTCTTTTAGTTATCCATTATTCTCCCGACACACCTGAGCTGTGCATCTCGTGCGCCACTTCTTATCCGAAGCTTTCCCTTTGTGTGCAATCTGCGCCACATGCATCTATTTCCTTTTATACATACTCCACCACTGGTGCTTAGCCCTTGTAGGCAGACTGCGCTAGGCGCTCTAAAGTATACTAATAGAGTGCACCAACCCTTTGAGCTTGGTGTTTGGTACAAATCCTCTCCAAATTTTGTTTTTTGATTTGATTTACAAGCCTCTGTGTACTGTATATTCCAGTCATAGACCTGTTTACTTATCTTTCTTGTGTTTGGATTTGTTTTGATTGATTTTTGGGTTCCATTTGGTCAAGTGAGAGATTCAGTGGTGGCGGGAAATTTCAATCCCCCACATTCACCCACCCGATCTTGCATTCCCTAATCACCTTACCAGGTCTATTCAGTGTGTTAGATTAGATTCCAAACCCTTCCTACACTTAGCCATTTAGTTTTGGTTGCATTTGATCGATTCTGAGTGTCTTTGAATTCATTTGGGTGCTTGTCATTATTTCTTTGAGATTTTCTGAGCCATTCGAGTGCTACGATTAGTCTCTTGTTTCCTACTATTACATCTGAAAAGCATCATTATTATCAGATTTAGTTTTGGTATATGTATAAAAAATCGAAAGTGCTTCATTGGAAATTCTTATAGAATTGTTTCATGATTTGGAACTCGTTGTTTACCAATATTTTAGAAGTTTATAAACAAAATCAGTTGATTATATTTTTCTTAGTTATGATTTTTGCATCTCTTTGAAAAAATCAAGTGAAATCAAGCTCTTGCAAAGTTTTTCAAATTTGAAGCGTTCTATGCACTTTTGGTCTTTTTGTTCTTTTTAGTTCATCATTCCGGAAATTGAGAGTTAGTGCATTCTAAGAACAAATCCTCCTTTTCATCATTACTTAGATTCATTCTAGCTTGAAAAGAAAAAAGGAAAAAGTTTTGATTTGGTGTGTTATTATTTTTGTGTTTTGTTGGAAAAAAACTAAAAGAGTGCTTTCAATCATCTTTGTTAGATTTTTGAACTTGTTGGGATCTTTTATTTTTGAGACCATTGGAAAAAGAGATTTCTCCTTACCTTAGATAGAATTCATCGAAAGAAAAGGAAATTTGCACCTTCATGTAGCTAGGTTTTCGCTATTTTTAAATTCCTTTCTACACCTCATGCATTCACCTAACAGCATAAGATAAAATTAATCGGTAGGGTTAGGTTAAAATTTACTAGTAACTTGTGTGATAAGTTAGTGATGTGTTCCAATGTCATAAAACGTGGAAGCTGTCGTTATCTTCCCACATTACATCCTGGGGTCCTACAGTTCTTCCATGCACCAACCAGTATATCGAAGTCTCTTTCACGTACCCTTGGGGATATCGAAAGGCACTTCACATACTTGGTAGTATATCAGAAGGCTCTTGTCGTACGGTTGTGCATTAGACAACACCAATACAGATTTGTGCTCTAACGTACCTTCAGTATATTGTGAGACTCTCGTAGGATTCTTGAAACCGACCGAGCTAACCATTTGTCCATCTTGGCAGAGCAATACACCTAGAACAACACTCTGGGAGCTACTATGCATGTGATTTTAGGTAGTCGGGTTATACGATCAGGGATACAGTCCCAATCCTCCCTAGTTAGTGCTTTGAAAAATTGGGCCAAGTATAACTATTGGACCCTGGGGTATATTGCGAGTTGCGAAGCCTTGACAATCCTGTGAGGTTCCAGAATTTTGAATCCACACCTTTCACATAAGTTTGCTTGTGGCCTTAGTTTGTGTATATTTTTTATTTCTTTTATTTTTGTATAGAAGACACTTAGGAGAAACTCTGCTTCAGTCATTCTGGCTGAACAACCTTTGATAAGGTCTTGTACACTTTTAAACCTGCCACCCGAATATCCCCTTAATCAAGAGGTACTTTCGAGGGAAAACATGGATCAACCAGTTACCATCATGTCACCTGAAGAAGAAAATTATACCATGGATTCGGGAGTGAAATTTCACTTCCCTTGAGTCCATTAATCATTGATCCTCCAAGGTCTATGATCATGGAACCATCTACTTCAAGAGAGACATCTTTCCACCAGTTGATGGAAGGAGAACCTAGGGCTATAGAATGGTACAATCAACCCCAAGATGACCCTGTATCCACAAATTTTGGTCCATCTACATCCTTTTGGGACACCACTCTAGGGAAACAATGGGATCACTTTTCTCTGCGTCTGGGGGCATAATCTTCCCCCCCTTACTAGGTTCCCAGTAATGAGCTCTTGGATCCAATCCATGAACACATCGTTTCATTATGCCAACATGGCGAGTCATTTAGGTGCCAGAGTCTCTCATGGAGAAGAGACACCTCGAAAGTTCCCATGTCTCAACATACCCCAATTCGTTCTCTATCTTTCACTTCACCGGGAACACCTATACATAACGTGACCACTTATGAACCTGGTCAACCCTTTTTTCCTGCGAGTACACCTCTTAATAAGGACACTAGTTCCATACCCCAGGTGACTCAAAGCATTGAACGTCAATTTTCCAACACCCCTCATACTACTACCGGAATGTTACCCCCCCACTCCACAGACCGCCACCCCAAAATTTGAGGGGACAATACTCTTTATCTCTTAATTTTATCATGAGTATTATTCCTCTACTAGTAAGTAATCATCAATCCATTGTGCTTCAACCATGAACAAGTGGTCAAAACATCGTTATTGGGGGGAAACCCCTATTCGCTGTCCATAATATGAGTGGGGGGATTCCAACCAGTCATTTCGTTGGCCGCTCCTTACCAGCTACTGGACCTACCATGGGATTACCTCATTGTGGGGGACCATCCAACCTAAATCAATCACTATGGAGTCATACGTATCTGGGTAATTTCAATCCCCCATAGCGACAATACCATCCAGGGAACATGGTTCCCAGGGTACCTTATCCTGGAAACTCAAACACTCCATGGGGACATCACAATGTTCTTCCAATTGGAACCCCACCAACTTTACCTCATGTCCCACCACCCCAACCACCATTTGGTCCACCTCCACCTCCTTCTCGAGGTGGTGGACCCCCACCTCGTTCCAGAGGGGGTAGACCTCCACCTTTAGGTTGAGGCCCACCTTATTCCATTGGAGGAGGACCACCCTACTCTGACGGAGGAGGCAGAGGCCAACCACCCTATTCCAGTGGTGGAGGACCCTCACCTTTTGGAGGAGGCCTGCCCTACTCTAGTGGAGGAGGCGGAGGCCCACCCTATTCCGGTGGAGGAGGTAGATGAACCCCTTATTCTGGCATTGGTGGAGGACCCCCACCTTATTCCGGCGGTGGTGGAGGACCACCACCTTATTCTGGTAGCGTAGAACCACCTTATTCTGACGGCGATGGTGGACTACCACGTTCCGTCAAGGGCCCACCTTATTCCTGTGGGGGCAGAGGACTCCCACCTTTTGTTGGAAGACCACCCTATTATGGTGGTGGAACACCATCAGGTTCACCACCCAGCCAAGCGGCACACTCCCTTATGGCCAATTCCCTATGAGAACACCTTACAATCAGTCAATTCAAGGTCCTACTGGTCCGGAAATTCCATATCAATACTACCAATATCCGCAACCAAACCAATAGATGCCATTTCTGGCTACTTTAGACCTTCCATACCTATCTTGTTTGACCAATGACCCCATCCTACACGGTTATAATTGACCACCCATTCCGGTTAAGTTACCTTCCGATATTCCAAATTTTGATGGCAAACCCAGTGAAGACCCGAAGAACCATGTGATGACATACCATTTATGGTGTTCATCCAACTCCTTGATGGATGATTCAATTCGTCTGAGGTTATTTCAAAGGACCCTCACCAGTTAGCTTCGAAGTGGTACATTGAACTACCACCGCACTCGTTTCCTGACTTTCACTCTTTAGCTATTTCGTTCCTAACTCATTTCCAGTTACCCATCCGCTATGAAACTGGTACAAACTTACTGACTTCTCTCTGCCAGACTACCGCAGCTCATATATCTGATCATATCCATGAGTGGCAAAGGAGACGACGTGTCATTAGGGCTCCCATTGTAGACCAATTATTAGCTGACTAGTTTACGAAGTCTCTTTTACCCACCGTAGCTAGAGATGTAGCTATGGGTTGGGTCGTCACCGAAGAACAGGATATCGCTCGTTCCCACTACTTAGACCTTGTTTATGTTTAATCCGACACTTTATAGGACATTTTTCCTGACACCCCCCACCCTACCTATGATCATGCCAAACCGCCTTAGGGAACTCATGCCAATGACATTATTGGTTCCGTACACTTCTAGCCTCCTACTCAAACCGGTGGATCGTTGAACCACCATGGTTCTTCCCCACCCTTACCACAGTCTGGTAGCAATGCCACCATGTCACCCGCTCCTTCTTCCATCGAAGAGGTGAATTCTATTCAATTAGCTTCTCCTCAGAAATCCAGTGGCAAGAAGAAAACCAAAGGTAAACCCAAGAAGTCTTCCAACCAGTAGGAACATAAGAACCCCCCCGAAGATATGAAACTGAAACAAAAGGTCAAGTTTCCTTGTTTACTGTGTGGTGGTGACCATTTCACCGAAGAGTGCCCACACAGAGACGAAGTGCAGAAGTTTCTTAAGGGAAACTCCACACCCGTAGTTCTCAATGATCCCTTCCCCACCCAAAACCAACAAATGATTACCCAACCCTCTCCTTCTCGAGACACATCCTACACAGCGCATGTTCTCATGATGTGTAGTGAAAAGGTTAACCTAAATACTCAATCTCAATCATACGACTCAGTCCCTCATAAGGAACCCACTTGAAGTAATACTGAAAAATCTTCCACCTCTACCTCAGATATTTCCACGTCGCAAGGTTCTCTCCCCATTGAGAAACCTTCATTAGATTCATTGTTGCGTTCGCCTAAGAGAATGATTGCAAAAGCAGTTTTCAATCCTAATGCTCAGGTAGCTCAGAATTACAACATTGTAGAGGACTTGGCACAAGCTCCTTGTGCCATGTCAATGCTAGAAGTCTTGTAGATCAACTATCCCAATCAATGCAAGGCTCTTCTCATATCCATCAGTGAAGTAGACCCGGATTCCTCAAATACGATCATGTTTAAACTTGAGTATTTTAAACCGAGGCTTTCCCACTAGCTGGCTTTCTAAATTGCCACAAAGGTTGCTGGGAAGACAATCGATCATACTGTGTTAGACAAAAGTGCCTCCACCTCAGTCATGCCGTTGTCTTGTTGGAAAGCCATCGACTCACCTAAGTTAAATCGTTCCCCTACTACCCTGAAAGCATTCGATGGTCATGGCTTCCAACCTCACAGGTTGTTACAAGCCTTAGCCATAGAGTTGGGGGGCAAGACTGTTGATGTATATGTAAATTCGGAATGTATTTCACCAATGTATTTCATATATGTATATTGTACTCCTATAGAGATGGTATTATTCCTCTATACGGAAGTGTTTGTATTCCTATAGAGATGTTATTATTCCTCTATACGGAAGTGTCGTCATTTATATTGTAAGTGTCGTAACTTATACTTGATGGGTTATTAGACCACCTTGTTGGGGTCGGCCCTGTATAAGTCATGTGGGTCAAAGGGTTATTAGACCACCCCAGTGGGGGTCAGCCATGTGGGTCAAAGGGTTATTAGATCACCCTATTGGGTGTCGGCCCAATCAGCATTGTGTTATGTGGTTAAGTTGAGGCTGACCTAGTAAAGGTTATTAGGCAAGTCAAGTCAAGTATAAATAGAGTGCGGGAGGCACTCTATTTGATCATTCTATTCTATCACACACTCTTTGGAGAGTGGTGCACTTGTGGAGGAGGAGAAGTTGCTGCTAGGAGATGCCTATCTATTATGCTTGGGTGTATCATGCTCTATCTATCTCTGAGGAAGTTATTGGGGTTTTTCACCTTTATGGTTTTCCCCAAGTAAACTCTGTGTCTCTTGTGTGCTTGCATTATTGTGTCCATGATTGATATGCTGTACATGTTGTTCTCTCAGTTAAGATCCTAGATCAGATTGAAGTAAATTCTGAAAACTTAACATGGTATTAGAGCTATCCTAAAAGAAGGCCTGGTATGGCATGTATGACACTTGTTGCACTTGCAATGCTAGGGCTTGATATAGCAAAAACAAGTCATCGTAGCACTTTCGCTATAAATCCATTTTGGAGAAGTTTTCCGATCTGAAAATTTTACAAGTCGAAGATCAAATCCCCATGTACCTTGTGTCCAAAGGAAAACTTCTAATTCATTGTGCTTTGTGTTTTATGATCTGTACAATCTAGGTTTTCTACCTCTTCCAGATCTGAGTCATAAACAGGTGACCTAGGAAAAAAGGTCATAACTTGGGATAGGAATATCCAAATGAAATTTAGTAAAAAGTGACAGGTATTGCGCGGGATTTATTTTCTCAGGTAACTTTTTCAGAGGCCGAAGCTGAACCAGTGATACATGGCACGCCGTACAAGTTCTCTCTCATGTTTTATCCCATAAAAAGGTCGCGTTGCGACACTTGGCATAAATCTCTCTCAGAGAATCCAATTGAGGTCAGACTTGTGGGGTTGGAAAGATGACAGGTCGTTCTACCACAGGTAGAAGTTTCAGACCCCATGGATTGGAGAGTTCAGAGTTACACCAAAAACAATCAGGTACATATTTCTGTCAAAACAAAATTATTTTTTAGCACCTTCATTCATGGCTTCGGGAATTTTGGGTTTTGAAGAAAGATGGAATTTTTGTAATCGGAGACCATGGCTGAATGCTACTCATCAAAATCAAAATTTAGAGACCAAGATCAGAATTTTTGGTTGGGAAGAAGGCCGGGCTTGATCAGACCCTAGTTTGAAACTTTGATCAGAAAAGTGGAAAATTAGGGCTTCTACAAAAATGGGAATTTTTGAAATCTGTGACCATGGATGGAAGCTCCTCAAAAAAATAGAAGCTTAGAGCTTTGGATTGAACCTTTTGATTGGGTAGAAGGGTGGCTTTATAAAACCCTAGTTCGGGGTCATGTCCAGTGAATCCGAAAGTTTCAAAGGCAAAATTGAGGGGTGAAACTTTGCAGTTTTCAAATTTTGAATATACCGGCTTGATAAGCTCATCAAGGCGCATATTTCTATACTTTCATAAGTTTGAATTTTTAGGGTTTCTCTGACAAACCCTAATCTAGATCCAGATCCAGTTCCTGCAAATCAAGTGGATTGGGTTAATCCTAGAAGAGAATGGATTGGTCACCTACATAAGTGAAGAAGTTCCTGTTTCAGAGGGAGATGAGGATAAGGCCTTACATAAGAATATTACAAGCAATCTCGACAGGTATGACTTACAGGTATGTTTCAAATTCTGTTCATGGTTAAGCTTATGATATGTTTGTCTTCGTATCATTACGTTTAGTACAATCTTGATTAATTTCTAGACTTGTCGTATCACCTTAATAAAATTATGAATACATGATAGAAGATATTCATTGATTAAGGTTTTGACACTTATGATTGTACTAATGCATTGTGATGTTGTATGAGGTTTATGTTGTTCGCTAACACAAAAGGTACACCAAGAAAGAAAAATCATGTTCTACTTCAAGAACATATGATCACGGTGACATGAAGACAAAGATTCATCCATTGTCATGGATCACATAGAACATCTACTTATGAGGTATGTATAACTTGGTTCTACAATGGTTAACTTATGAGACATGCGGGTTACTAGCACAAGTCATTGAAGAGAACCAGAAGACATTATGCGGATATGTTAGACATAACTAGCTAACATAGTAATCCAGGTATGTTTTTCCTATATCAACTTAGAATCTTAACTTGTGTTAGGATCCCTTATATAAGTATACTTGGAATGATTGGTTATGTTTATTCATAAAGTTAGAAATGTAAGTAATCAAGGGTTTATGTATATTATGTCTCTTATATTGATTGATGATTTGACTAACCAGAAGAGTGCTATGATCAAATAAGAATATGCACGAGTAAAAGAAGTCTTCCCTGAAACCTTGAATACTAATGTTTATTATCTGTGTTTGAAATGATCATGACTATACATGTTTAAGATTATTGTGTTTTGATAGTATTGAGATTATACTAATGAATGTGTGATTATGTATGAGACCTCAAGGATAACACAATGAAGATACTAATAAGCATGCATAGTGATTAAGGATGGATATAAGTTCAAGGACAAGTAATCCAGGAAGCAAAGATAAAGAGGGAGCCCACTTTAGTAGTTTCTGGAAGGATGCAGATATTCAGAGGGAGTTGACCACTTCTCACAATCCACATCAGAATGGAGTTACAGAAAGGAAGCGAAGATTGAGAGGGAGTCAATCTAACAAAAAAACAAAGATAAGTATTTGAATTATCATTTCTTGCATATTTGATTGTTTAAATAATACTGTTCAATAATGTATATACTGATGTTCCTGGAATTAGGTTGTGCATAGTTGCATTGATGAATAGTATACTACTAATATACATGGGTAAGTGGCCTATGGCACTGTACAACATTCCATTGCTACTTATCTAGAATGAAACCTCTTTGCTGACATGTTGGGAGTTGTGCACACTCTTAACAATGTTCTGGTAGAGATTGGAAGGCATCTAGAAAGTTACGGGATATGGATAAATGTTGTATTGAAGCACTGGCTAAGATAATTGCGTGACAGTATGGCATATTTATTTATATGTAAGAATTTGTTCTAAAAAATATGAGATGTTTCTAATCATGCAATTTAACTTGTTTTGTAGGAAAGATAGTATACCATCACCTACAAAAGAAGGACTACAACATTTGTTCAACAACAAAGTTATTTATTGAAGATATTAAAAATATTGAAGTTCCCAGGATTCGGGAAGAATGCCATGATCAAGGAGTACCAGTCGATCATGAAGAATTATGGTTGGGATGCAGTCCCAAGACCTGAAGGGAAGTCTGCTGTGACTTCCAAATGGATCTATAAGATCAAGCATGTTGCAGAAGGTAGAATAGAGAAATACAAAGTGAGATTTGTAGCTCGTAGCTTCTCCCAGAAAGAGGAATTGATTATGAAGAGACTTTTGCTCCTATATCCAGATACACTTCCATTAGTACTTGCTCTGACTACAGTGATAAAATGGAAGATACACCAGATGGATTTCAAGACAACTTTCTTGAATGGTGTAGTCTAAGAGGAAGTGTATGTGGAGCAGCCACTCAAGTTTGAGTCATATATGTGCAGAACTTGGTATGGTAGGATAGACAGCTTTCTATCCAGTTTGGGCTTTACCAAGAGTAAAGCGGATTCCAACCTTTACTACAAGGTTGAGGAAGGAAATCTAGTGATACTACTTTTGTATGCCGATAACTTGTTTGTTATAGGTGAGGATAGATTGATTTCCAACACGCAGCGGAAGCTTGCTGCCAAGTTCGAGATGAAGGACTCGGGGATGATGCACTACTTTCTAGGCAAGGAGGTGTGGCAGAGTGCAGATGGTATCTTCCTTGGGCAAGGAAAGTATGCAGTAGAGATCCTGAAGAGGTTCGGGATGATGGACTGCAAGGCCATGGACACACCTATGGCATCGAACCTAAAGCTTCTTTGTGATGCTTCATCTGATCCGGTTGATTTCATTGTGTATCATCAGATGATTGGGTCCTTGATGTACCTAATGAACACTAAACCAGATATTTGCTTTGTGGTGAACACATTGAGCCAGTTCCTGATGGATCCTAGAGGTGTTCACCTGGTTGCTGTAAAGCATATTCTGAGGTACTTGAAGGGTACGGTTGACTATGGGCTCAGGTATGATGCGAATCAAAAGGTTAACCTACAGGGTTATGTTGATTTAGATTGGGCAGGCAGTGCTGCAGATAGGAAGAGCACTTCTGGGTGCTGCTTCATTATGGGATTAGGTGTGATCTCTTGGTTTAGCAAGAAGCAGTCCTACGTAGCACTAAGTACAGTTGAGGCAGAGTATGTTGCAGCCTATTCGTCTAGTTGTGAGGCAGTATGGCTGAGGAAGCTATTGTCTGAGTTATTTGATCTACCGTTGGAGGCTACTGGTATATTTTGTGACAAGCAGAGTTGTGTGAAGCTGTCTAAGAACCCGGTGTTCCATGACAGGTCGAAACACATAGAGATAAAATATCACTATATCATGGATATGGTGTAGAGGGGAGGAGTGAAGCTCCTTTATGTTGCGACGGATGAGCATATTGCAGATGTGTTGACGAAGCCACTAGCCAGAGTGAAGTTAGAGTACTTCAAAGAGAGGCTTGGTGTTCTTCAAATTGACGACACTTTGAGGAAGAAGTGATGGAGACATTTGCTGAATCCATTTCAAGCATGGTGGAAGGAGGATCCTTCACATGGATATGGATGTAAGCATTGGATGATGAGCATCAGGATGATGTTCTAGTTTCTGCTCGATATGATTAGTTGGATCATTTATGTATATATGCATCATGTTGGATGCTTGGACCATGTATCTGTATATGTATCAGGTGGATACGATTGTATGATCAAGTAGATCATGTATGTTGATATATATCAGGTGGATACATTGTATGATCAGGTGGATCATGTATCTGTGTATGTATCAGGTAGATACATTATATGATCAGGTGGATCATGTATGATGATATGTATCAGGTATATACTTGGTATGCATTAGGTGGATGCATTATATGATCAGGATGATCATGGATGACGAGCTTCATGATGTTACTCCAGATGACATGCATCAGGACGATGCAATGATGATGATCAGGATGATCATATGTGATGACATGTATCAGGTGGATACATTACATAATCAGTTGGATTATGTGTGATGAGTTCCGAAGACACAAATGCAAGTGAGCTTTTTGGACATGGTTGTAGATGTGTTCTCCCATGGTCATGATGTAATTGCTAGGCTTTTTCGACATGGTGAAAGATGTGTTCTCCCATGGTCGTGATGTAATTGCCAGGGCCATTCAAGCATGGTTGTAGATGTTTTCTCCCATGGCTGCGATATAAGTGCTAGGGCCATTCGAGCATGGTTGTAGATGTGTTCTCCAATGCCTACAATATAAGTGCTGGGGCCATTCGAGCATGGTTGTAGATGTGTTCTCCCATGGCTGCGATATAAGTGATGGGGCCATTTGAGCATGGTTGTAGATGTGTTCTCCCATGGCTTCAATATAAGTGTTGTGCCATTCCGACATGGTGGTAGGTTGGTCCTCCCATGGTCGTTGATGTAAGTATTGTGAGCCTTTCACGGATGGTGGTAGGTTGGTCCTCCCATGCTGGTGAGTGTAAGTGCTGTGTGTGTGTGCATCTAGGTTGTGCTTCATGATACTATGTAGCCATGGATAGGTTGTGCAATAGCATGTAAAAGGTCCTGGGAGATCCAATAGGTTGAGCTGTGTTCTCATAATCAACCCTGGGATGCTCTTTCGAGGTTTTGTGATGCACATAATAAGTCCCGAGGATTCCACAGTATGGCCAGTAATGATGAAGACCTGCAGGTGATGGGCCTACATCCAATATGAAAAAGGACTGGCTCTGTAGAAATTCCTATGACGAGTAGATTTAGAGATAGATTGAGATAGCATCAGCAGTGACGATGAAGATGACTCGATGATGATTATCCAGTGACGTTGATCCAGAGAAGAAGACTTGTGCTAGAAGACCTGTGTCGAGAAATACCTTCCTAGTTAAGAGGGAGTGTTGATGTATATGTAACTTCGGAATGTATTTCACCCATGTATATCATATATGTATATTGTACTCCTATAGAGATGGTATTATTCCTCTATATGGAAGTGTTTGTATTCCTATAGAGATGTTATTATTCCTCTATACGGAAGTGTTGTCATTTATATTATAAGTGTCGTAACTTATACTTGATGAGTTATTAGACCACCTTGTTGGGGTCGGCCCTGTATAAGTCATGTGGGTCAAAGGGTTATTAGACCACCCTATTGGGTGTCAGCCCAGTCAGCATTGTGTTATGTGGTTAAGTTGAGGCCGACCTAGTAAAGGTTATTAGGCAAGTCAAGTCAAGTATAAATAAAGTGCGGGAGGCACTCTATTTGATCATTCTATTCTCTCACACACTCTTTGGAGAGTGGCGCACTTGTGGAGGAGGAGAAGCTGCTACTAGGAGATGCCTATCTCTTATGCTTGGGTTGTATCATTGCTCTATCTATATTTGAGGAAGTTATTGGGGTTTTTCACCTTTATGGTTTTCCCCAAGTAAACTCTGTGTCTCTTGTGTGCTTGCATTATTGTGTCCATGATTGATATGTTGTACATGTTGTTCTCTCAGTTAAGATCCTAGATCAAATTGAAGTAAATTCTGAAAACTTAACAAAGACTGTAACCATTAACGTGGAATTGGTCGCTATCCCATTGGAATATAATCTCTGGCTTGGTCATAACTTGTTTTACACCATTGCTGTGGTCGTGTCATCTGTCTTCCACATTGTGAAATTCCCCCATCAAGGATGAATTGTCACCATCGACCAATTGGACTTCTATACACCAGACACCGCTACTCACCTTGGCGACAATGTCCCTTTTTTAGGAAAATCATCATTGCCATATGAGAGCATGGGGGTCAGCCTCATAAAATATTAATCTCTTATGGGTGTCTTTCCAACCTCGGATCCCCCTAACCATGTTTCCATGGTGAAAATGATATCCTCCATGATTCCATCATTTTCCAACTCTACAGATCAATGGCTAATACTCGATGAGGCCACCATGCATTTGATTGGAGACACCATGACTCTCTCACCAGCTCAAGCTACTTATGAGGCTATCCAATCAGCCCTGAGGACCAATTGGATGTGGTCTCTATGTGTCGTTCTCTATAGCAGACGTCATCTTCACCAGATCCTCTGCTCCATATTTTCCATTCGGATGAGTCCATTATGGAGATTTTGAGCACAGATGAACCTCCATGGGAATACCTTCACCATCGATCGTCTTTCCTACCCTCATTGGATTCTATGGAGAATGTTATCATAACCATTTTTACACCAGATGTCTGTCCTTTCCCGCAGTCACCGATCCTTACTTGCGATACTGTTACTGAAGGAAACATGGAAAACATCATGCACACCATCCCGATTGACATCTCAATTACACTTGATGTCGTGGAACATATCCACATTGGCCAAAACAACTCTCCTGATGAGCTCACTAAATTAATGGCCTTATTCAAACAATTTCGCGATGACTTTTCATGGACCTATGAGGAAATACCCGGGCTTGATCCTTCCATTGTTGTGCATGACATCCAAACCTATCTCAACACTAAACCTGTCTGCCAAAAATTGTTACCAACTCACCCTCAAAAAAATGTGGCAATTAAAGTTGAGATTGGAAATCTCTTGAAGGTTGGCTTCATCTATCCTGTTCCTTTAACAGAATGGGTCTCCAATTTCGTCCCTGTGGCCAAGAAGCAGGGTACTATTAGGGTTTGTGTTAATTATAGGGACCTCAACAAGGCTTGTCCTAAGGAAAACTACCCTACCCCCTTCATCGATCAAATCATCAACAATTGCGCGGGGAGTGTCATCTTCTTGTTTATGGATGGATTTTCTGGTTATAATCAAATAGAGATCCAACTGGCTGACCAACACAATAATGCTTTCATCTACCATTGAGGTACGTTTGCGTATCGTAAACTCTCGTTCGGCCTAAAAAATGTTGGTGCTACGTTCCAGCGGGCCATGTTGTATGCTTTTCATGATGTGAATGACTTTGTGGAGCCCTAGCTCGACGATATCTTTGCTCATTCACAACATTTCGAGTTCCACATCGATCATCTAATGACTGTATTCCTTAGATGCAGGAGGTACAACATCCATCTGAATCCTCATAAGTGCATCTTTTGTTTCAAATTAGGACGCCTCCTATGTTTCATCGTTTCAAAGGATGGGATCCGCATTGATCCCTTGAAGGTGGAAGCCATTGTCGCTCTCCCACCTCCAACTAATATCACAGAACTATAGAGTTTGCAAGGGAAGGAAACCTACCTACGATGTTTTGTATGTAATTTCGCTCAAAATACATAGGGCTATATGCGATTCTTGAAGAAGGACGTCCCTTTCATCTGGGACGACCAAGCCCAACAATCCTTTGACAATTTGAAGTATGTCATTACTCACACTCTTGTGCTCCAACTGCCCAATTACTATAAGGATTATATCCTTTATCTTTCCACCTCCGCCACCATGATCTCCATGGTTTTGGTCCAGGAAAATGATAACGCCTAGGAACATGTGATCTACTACCTTAGTAAGGGTCTTACTGAATCCTAAACCCATTATTCACATGTCGAGAAACTCGCTCTCGTGGAATTCATTGTCGTCCAAACGTTCTGTCACTACATCCTACTCCGCACCACTACCGTTATTGCTGACTCGAACCCCATGTACCATGTCCTTACACGTCATGTGCTTGGGGGCAAGTATTCATGCTGGATCATGATACTTCAAGAATTTGATCTCCTCTTCGAGAAGGCCAAGTAAAAGAAATATTTGGTTTTTACGGAGCTCATTTGCGATATTACCCATGTTGATTCGAGAACTAAGCCCATCAGCTCCCTTCTAGACGATTCGTTGTTTCTCATCAGCATGTCTGACCCTGATGCGAACCGTTACACCAAAACCCTGAGGTGTGAGTGAATGCCTCCCACTAGGATATTAACATCCCACCACGCTCTGCAGTCCAGACTCTAGGCTGGATGTGCGCTCGTATGGTGGTGTTCCCTTTGAGTTGTATGAGCCCCATACTAACACTGCAATGCCGACGTTTCCACCCACTCTGTGACTCAAACTTGGGTGGAGGCTCTGATACCAAATGATACAAACAGTTACACCAAAACCCCAAGGTGTTAGTGAAGGCCGCCGACTAGGATCTTAACAGACCCATGGTATGGATATATCACATTATATCTTCAAGCCCAATGGTTCAACCCTCAACTATCTTGTGACGACCTTCGTCGTATATGCCACCACGCCAAGTGCTACCTGATCATTGGTGATACCTTGTATCGTTGTGGTGTTGACTCCATCCTTCGACATTGTTTAACACACGAGGAGGTTAAACACGTACCGAATGACTGTCACTCTGGGGCTTCTGGTGGTCATCTTTCTAGGATGGCTATAACCCAGAAAATACTACACGCGGGATAATACTGGCATTCGATCTTTGAAGATTGTTTTGAGGCCATCAAGAAGTGTCCCCCATGCCAGCACTTTCAATTCAAAAAGTGCTCACATCCATCCCATTTACATCTAGTTATTTCCATCGGCCCCTTTGCTAAGTGGGGCATAGATTTCATGCACTGTAATACTACCTCGATTGGGGGGCATGGTTACGTCATTGTAGTCGTTGACTATTTATCTAAATGGGATGAGGCAATGCCTACGTACAATGAGGACGGAAAAACCGCAACACTCTTCATGTTTAATCTTGTCATTGTGTGATTTGGAGTCCTGCAAGCCATCGTTACCTATCACATATACCATTTTCAAAACAAGATGGTAGACGAATTGAGAGTTAGATTGGGTTTTCATCATGAGAAATCAACCCCATACAACCCACAATCCAATGGAAAAGTAGAGGCCATCAATAAGGTCTTGAAAACCATGATTCAATGCATGGTGGGTACGCACAGGTCAAATTGGCATAACATGCTCTTTTCTGTCCTATGGGCATATAGGACCTCTGTTAAGACTGCCACTAGTTTCACACCTTTCCAAATAGTATATGGATTGGAGGCAGTTCTACCAATAGAGTACGAGATTACATCACTAAAGCTTGTAGTCAAACTTCTCCCGAACACCACTACCGAGGAAGAATGT
This sequence comes from Larix kaempferi, assembly GCA_027924585.1. Classification (NCBI taxonomy): domain Eukaryota; kingdom Viridiplantae; phylum Streptophyta; class Pinopsida; order Pinales; family Pinaceae; genus Larix; species Larix kaempferi. Next base: position 2,148,881 of record BSBM01000445.1, read on the forward strand.
TTCCTTCACTTGGAAAAATGTGATGAGACCCGCCGCGATGATGCTCTTGCCAATGAAGTGCATAAGAAACAAATTAAAACCTAGTATGATAAGTCAATCAAACCTCATATTTTCAACGAGGGGATTTGTTCCTTACGTATGACCAAAAACATGATAAGTTGTGGGCAGGCAAGTTTGAGTCAATGTGGCATGGGCCATACATCATAAAATGTGTATTGGAGAAGGAGCTTATGAGCTTGAGTATTATGATGGAATATCTCTGGGGGAGCCTTGCAATGGGCTTTACCTGAAGAGGTAGTACGCCTGATTATTTCATGCATTAGTATCTTGTATATATTGTACATGGTATGTGTTTTGTGTGGTGTAACACTTTGCTTTAGTGTGTTAGGATCTTGTCTTTACGCTTATATCATGTTCTTCTTGCATGTGAAGATGGAAAACTGTTCTGGACGCTGACAGAGCCAGCCGACATACCTGCAACCTCGCTTCGGTAGCCTGGGTACTTTATTCCCCTACTGGCGATCTTATTAGTTCAGGAGGGAGTTGTCTAGGGTACGAAACCAACAATGCCGCAGAGTATCGTGCGGTGATTAGAGTCTTAACCGATGCTCTTTCCCTCGGTATGGACCACATTGTCATCTACCTTGACTCAATATTAGTGGTCTCCCACCTTAACCATGTCTACGTCATCTGTTATCCCACCTTACTTCGTCTCTTTCAACGAGTACTTCTCTTGGAGAGGTCCTTCGAATTTGTTCAGTACCTGCACATTTCAAGAGACATGAACACGGTTGTTGATTCCATGACCAATTTCATATTGGAATGGTATATTACACATACATAAAACATTCATAAACATAAAAGTGGCACAACATGTACATAATGCATAAACAAACACATAAGCAAGATCCCATAATCATCCATAAGAACACAATGTATAAATCTACGATAGCGTTTTTATATATCATATCAAAATGTAGTACTGATACAAAAAGATGAAGCATATAAGCTGCCAGTAAATATCCCCTAATACAAAATATGAATGCTCAGTACATATACATATACACTCGATCCTAGTCCCCACGATGCTCATGATAGTAGATGATCGCTCTCGCTACTTTCCTAAGCAGTGAATTGAAGTGCTCAGACACTCCAACAGTGTGACGCTGGTACCGACGAGGTAAGTCATGAATCGGCGGCTCTAGAATATATAGGATCAAATGTCGGAGGTTCTCCTTCACCTCCTCCATCTCCTCAATAGCATCGCACGCTGCAGTATCCATCACCCGTACTGCCCCTCTCCGTGCAATCAGAGAGACACCAACTAGTCATGATGGGCCCACATCTGCATCAAACATATGTTAACCATCAAAACTACTCCAAAAAAATCTAAAAGATATAAAAATGAAAAACACAACAGATTTTTTGTTCTTACCTATGTCTCCCCACTACATCCCCTCGGGGAGAACCAAGTCGGGATCCCCCCTGAATTCGATGACATCATAAGGGTAATCCTCAACCATGAGGAGTTGACCCTCCAACCACCTAAAGAAGGGTGTACTGTAAGTAATGATGGGGATACCACCGCCATGGCGATCCATCACCTTTGTCCAATGGACCATGTGGGGATCCTTCAGATCCCAATCCTCTACCTCAACCTGTGGGCATAGATGTGGAACCCGCACCAGGAAGAGCGAGACTATGATTGATCTGTATCTAAACTGCTTCAACGCACCACGTCGACACTTGGTGAGATGATCTCGTAAGTTTGTGAGAATTCCCTCACACCAGTTGAATACCATGGGAGCCATGCACTCCTCAACATATAACATATGGGCTTTGCTCGCAAGATGAGTAGCCCTACTACCAGCCACCCTCACGATGGTGAAAAAAACTTTACGGAGAGCTCAATCTCTCACCTCCTTGATGGGAATCTTCCCACCTACCATCTGGGTGCCATCAATGCACCAGTGGTGTATCAAGTCCTCTGTAGTTCGGTCACTCCCTCATTACCCCAATAAATATACGAGACTCCCCCTTCGGGACAATCGTATCAAGAAATAGATATCCTTGATATCTATCATCAGTATGTGGACTCCAATCTAGAAGTGTTGTTGTACTAGATCCCAACACTGGATCAAATACTCCAATAATGTAATTTGGGCTCTCATGCCCATAATATGGAAGCATTTAAGCAACCCATAGTTCCACATTGTGGCCATGCATTGTGGATCGTTTGCTACTTGAGCATCATCAAGATCATGCTCTCTTTCTCTCCATTCTATCACCATTGTGTCCACCCAAAACCTGTCCAAAGGCAACACAAAAACCATTAGAAACTTTCCCAACCATCCAAATCATCTATTGTTTTATAGGTTTTGAGTTTTCCAAACGGACTTGCATAGACACAGCCCGTCTTTACAAACAGGGTGCCATCGACGCAAGCCTCTTTGTCGATATTTGCGTCAGTGATCCCTTGGTGCAGTTCCTGAAAAGGGAAACTGCGCCGGGCCAAGGGCGTAATTTCCCTCCACAAAGCAAGCCCAAAACCCAAAAAAATGGAAGGGAAATGAAATTATAAACCATTGAAAATGTAGAAGACAAGGATTAGGCCTACCTGACGTTGACGACACTGAGAATGACGGATCACAGCTACTGCAATCAATAGTTGAAGATTGCACTCCAAAGGGTCACTTTCACCTCCCAATTTGGTAAAAAAGAAAACGATAACTATTTTTACTATTTTGCCCTATTTATATTGAAAAAGGTATATTCCATTTTTAATTTTATTCGTTTATGGATTATTTTACTATAGTTGGGATTATTTTTATACCTAATTACTCAACTGATCATTTGGACCTAGTCTTTGGAGTCCAAAGGTGAAGCAGAATCCCACATTATATTCTTTGGTCGCAATTGTAGTAATCTCGCACCCTTTTCTAGGTGTGAACAACTCTTTGAGCATTCTTCATGTTATTATTCCGCTCATTAAAATAGAATATTAATAACACCAAGCTCACTCTTTGTCCCTTCTCGTGCTCGTAAAATGATGAGAATAAGTCACCAAGTTATAATCACTTTTTCAGGCTCGTTAAAATTCTACGAAAAAGGAACCCTTCGGAGTCCTCCTCTAATCTCTTTTCAGGCTCCCTAAATATGAAAAGATTTCCAAGCGAACTTGATGCATTCATGCTTGTAAAACTATTCGAATGATCATCTTTCTAGTGATAGTTTACCCCTTTTTCTGGCCAGGAGGTACTATTTACGGAAAAAAGGAGCACTCCAGCCAATCATGGATGGAAGAGTTCTCTCTCGCGTTGTTTTACCCTTTTTTGGGCGAAGAGACTAACTTTACGAATAAAGGAATTTTGGAGTCTTCTTTAGTTCTTTTCAGACTCTCTAAACATGAAATGACACTAATTTTATCTTCTTTGGACTCATCCATGGGATGAGGTATACCGAGCATCTGTTACCCTCCTCGAGCTCGTTAAAAAACAAAAGAGCTACTCATCAATCATGATGGGGAATAGGGATGAGATTGTGTTCATCGTAGTTATGGTAGTACGTAGTCACTCTTCAACATGGCACTCAGTTGCATATGCATTCAGTACTTAGGAAATTTGTTTTCCTTTGAGTCCTGCTAATTCCATGAGTCTTGTCACTCCTTTGGGTCATCCAAAGAGTTCTTCCATCATTGGTTGCATTAAGGGTTAGTACCATTCTTGTCATTTCAATACTGCCAAGTCATGCCATGCCCATGTTCAAGAGACATTTGTTATTCATCATATGCAGTCACTATACCTTCTTTCATGTCGGTTTACCCTGAGTCAGTCTTACACATCACTCTACTATCTGATTCACCCCAAACATCTGTGATTGCATTTTGTGTTGAGATGGGGGATTCATCATGGCCCTCCTTCAACGGATTCATCCTTGTCGACTTCAACACATCATCCGAGGATGGAATCTAGAAACCTATCAAGTACCTTGGGCCTGCATGCCTCAATCGCAGGTTACCTTGCTTTCAACATGAGTTTACATAATTGGCTCTTGATTGAAAGATCCCGTCGAGTGTTCGACCTCTGGTATGTACTATGATACCTTTGGAATCATTGACATCAATGGTGATTCCCCTCGCACTTTTTAACGGTATACATGAATGACCGGTAATCAAGTAGTTTCTACCATGTTCAACTCCAAGACGTTGTAATCACATGGATAGATTTGTATCATTGCGGGTTACGCTTAAAGACCCTGGGTTGTTTCATATTTCACCCAGGTTGTGATGGATATTGTTTGAGTCATATCACAGAGATCCACTTTGTATTGGTCATGGCTATGTTATCATCTCATCATGGATCTAGTATTGTGTCTAGTAGCCATGATTGTGTTAAGTCAGTCTTTACTACCATGGATCTGCAATGTATTGGTTGGCATCCATGTTGTGAGTCATGTGAGACTGGTATATCAGAGTCAGTTGTACTGAAGCAGTGCCTTTTGACCAACAAGGCCTTTCCATCTATCTTGCAAATCATATCACCTGTCTCATTTTTCCAGCTTCATGCTTTGGGGGGCATTCTGTTACACCTAATCTCATCATCATGAGTCCTATGTCAACTTCATGCCTTAATCCCTAAATGTTCCCTGATCAATAACACCCAGAGTAAGTTTTTAACCCTTGTGCCCACATTTTCTAGTGGCACTAGTGGAGTTTGTCTTCCAGCAACATGCACCATATCATGCCTGGCACAAGATGTCATCTAGCAACATGCGCAGTGGCTCAGGTTTCCCTTATGCAGCTTGCGTTGCCCCCTTCTTGGCACAAATTTCCTTCATGCAGGGTGTCCTAGGGTTGGTTAAATTGGATAAACAAGGGCTTCGAGTGACTTCTCGAAGCATGGTGAGGTGGAAGTCTATCCCTAATTGATAGGTGAGTTGTCCTTCGGTTCCCTAACCTCAAGGGAGGATCCCTTAGAATTCTCCCATTAGTTCTCAACCTACTCTATCCATTTGGTCTTATAAATATGAAGCTCCTCTCTATAGCAAAGGGAGGAAGGTCTATAACACTCTCATGCTGGTGGAATTAGATTAGGTTATCCTAGTTCATCCTTGGGAGTCTTACTTCATCCTTGGAGGCTTTGGTTTGGCTTGTTGGAAGGAAGGTTGTGAGGTTAAGGCATAGGTTGTAATGTTCTCTTTTATTGTACTTTCCTTTATTACATTTAATACAATATCTTCCCATATACATTATTGTGTTGTTAATGTTTATATCTTACCTCCTTAACTGTTAGCTTAGATCAATCATATGTGATATGTCCTTCTACTACTTGTTTGTGTCTGCTTGTTCAACAGGGCTTTGCAACTATAATTATGAAGGTTCTAGGGCATTGGATCAAGCAAGGAGCAATAGGAATTGTGAATCTCAAATAAGAGACTTACTTGTTACTTTACATTTCTATTGATCTAGGGAAGTTGATTATATTTTGTATCTATTTGTTCTAGATCCAGTTGGACTAGGGAGATCTAGCCTTTAAGTCCGCTTAGGTAGATTGTCCGAAAACACATTCATCGGAAAATGGGTCATTTTCTATCTTGACGACATATTTATTTTCAGTCAATCATGGGAATAACATATCAGACAGCTTTGAAAAGTCCTCAACACTCCCCAACAACATCGACTTTACTTGAACATGGACAAATTCTCCTTTGTGATAAACATCATCAACTATTTAGGGTTTGTAATTGACTCTGCAGACATTCATGTCGACCCAAGAAAATTTCAAACTCTCAAAGATTGGCCCATTCCTCACAGCATTCAAGAACTAAGAAGTTTTCTTTGTTTGGCGAATTTCTATCAACGACTCATACTCGGTTTAGGTCACATACCCTGGCCCTTCAATCAGTTGACGAAAGGAAGTGGGAAAACTGTCTTTAATTGGACATCGACAAAACAAGCAGCTTTCAACAAGATCAAACACAAGCTCTGCACTGCATCGGTAATTGTGTTACCTCACTAGTACAAAATGAAAGATAAGTGACCATGCGACCAAAAAAATTGGTCACCATAGCTTTTTCAAGGGATAAATGACCAAAATTGAGAAATTTCAAGTGAATTGACTAAAAATGACCAAGACAAATGACCAATTTGGTCACGGGATAAGAACTAAACTAAAAATGACCAAGATAAATGACCAATTTGGTATGAGATAAGAATTAAACTAAAAATGACCACATAAATATTGGTCATTTATGTGGTCATTTTTAGTTATGTCATTCCGACAATGGAAAATGATAATTTTGATAATGAATTTGTACAATTTACTAAATTTTAACACTACAGATGGATGGGGTCTCCGAATCCATCTGTAGTGTTTTCTAGGGGGTCTCCGAATCCATATGCAGTGTTAAAATTTAGTAAATTATAACATTAATAGTGTACAACTTGGATTATTTTTCAATACATGTCTTCTAAGGGATCATTTCTTTGAGGCCATGATTAGGAAGCATCCGAAGTTTGAACCATTTTATGACTAGTTATGATCAAACCCAAAAAGACTTGGTCGATGGAGACGAGGTAATTTCATTTCATGATGGTTGGCATAAAAATGTAGCAACTCAAGCTACTTGGGAATGATTTTCAATGAGTTAGTGGAACGCCCACATTGTTATAGATAGAGGCCGATATCACCAGCCACATAGCATCACTCAGGGAAAGGTCTTCAAACTATCTCCCTCGCCCTATCTCCCCTCCATAACAGCTCTAGAACTGCCCAATCCACATAGCATCAATCACGGTCACAACCTATCTCCCACACCAACTCCCTTAATTGCGATCTATATAATAATTGACACAACCACAACACCTATTATAATATTAAAAAACCATATATTAATTATATAATGCAAATAAAACATAAAAAATCAATAATATATAGTATATTAATATAACAATAGATTATATATATATAAACCATTTATATAACAAAACATTGTTTTATAACAATACAAAAGAATTTGTATAAAAATTATAATAGATAACAATTCATATAACAAAAAACAACACAATAAAACAAAACATATGTAATAATAATAAGTTGATATATGACAAAACATGTTTTATATATAAAAAAAACATTATAATGGTTTTTAATGGTTTAGTCCAAGGACTTAAAACCCAAAACACACCATATGGTACAGGTTCCGTGCAGGTACTCCTCCATAGTTCTAAGTGATTGACAATGATGAACCCTCATTACCCTCATTTTTCGGAGTTTATACTCAACCCTAACCATACTAGTGCAGTGAGACCTTAGTGCCAAATTTGTGGCCTTGATAGGAGGGGTTTTGTTTAATTGAGAGGCCATTACTTGTCTAAAATGCAGGTTTGGGGCATTCATTAACCCACAATTGTTGGCGGTTCAAAATTGCAGTGATGTCATTTGAGACCCTAGTGCCAAATTTGTGGCCTTGACAGGAGGGGTTTTGTTTAACTCAGAGGCCATTACTTGTCTAAAATGCAGTTTTGGGGCATTCATTAACCCACAATTGTTGGCGGTTCAAAATTGCAGTGATGTCGTTTGACACCTTAGTGCCAAATTTGTGGCCTTGATAGGAGGGGTTTTATTTAACTGAGAAGCTATTACTTGTCTAAAATGTAGGTTTGGGGCATTCATTAACCCACAATTGTTGGCAGTTCAAAATTGTAGTGATGTCGTTTGAGACCCTAGTGCCAAATTTGTGGCCTTGGCAAGAGGGATTTTGTTTAATTGAGAGGCCATTACTTGTCTAAAATGCAGTTTGGGGCATTCATTAACCCACAATTGTTGGCAGTTCAAAATTGCAGTGATGTCGTTTGAGACCTTAGTGCCAAATTTGTGGCCTTGACAGGAGGGGTTTTGTTTAACTCCAAACCTATACCAATTTCTGGAGGAACTGGATCTGTCACACAATATGTTGAGTGGGAAATCCCCCCATAAATCACCCAGTGCTCCAATTTGAAGTATTTGAACTTGTCAGGCAACCTTATTGCCTCCAAGATTCCGTTAGAGATTGGCAATCTGAAGTTGCTAGTGTCGTTAGATCTGAGTCATAACCATCTGTTTGGAGCCATACCTACGAGGCTTGGTAATGCCAGTTCTCTTTCGGTGCTGCAACTAGATGGAAATTCCTTATCCCGACGAATTCCTATAGAAATTGGTGAGTGCTCATCTTTGGCCTTGTTGTAAGTACATATTTCCATATCTCTTTTATTTCCTTAATTCTTCATTTCATACGGTGTACTCTCACCGGTAGCCTTTTTACCATTCAAAGATTTTTACTGTTTTAGATGAACAATATTGATTGTATTATATTAGATCAACATCATTCACACTTATTGGGGTTGGGCTTCTACTAGATTTTCGAGTTTGGATGAAATAAATTCACCCTGTAGCTACTTTTCATTTCTATATTTATCCCACCTACAACTTTCGTGTTTTTCCATCTCTTTTTTGGCTGTATTAGACGAACAACATTTTGAACTGTATTAGACGAACACTATTTTTAACTGGATTAGAGGAACATATTTATAGCTATGTAGGTTTGGGCTTCTGGTAGGTTTTGTTGAGATTAGATGAAATACTAGCTATCCCTTTTGATTGTACAAAGTGTTTAGCTTGCACAAACCCTAAACACCTCTTAAATGTTTGGTAGGGTACTCTCGCTAGCCAGGATTTCTTTTCTACTAGTAAAGGCATGCCTATGGTATGCTATTGCCTAAAAAAGTATTTGGACTCCAAAACCAAATCCTTTAGTCTTTTGAATAGAGAGCCCGACAAAATTTGTAGTCTCTGGATTATGGTTACTTTTGTTGCATGAGCTTTAGGATGTTCTTATATTATAGCCAATGTAACAATTAGAGGGATTGATTTTACATAGAATTGTCATATAGATTATTCTGCTCAAATGCTATTGAGTAAAACTACTCGGAATTTTTACAGTTGCAGAGTAATCAACAGGCTTCATAAGCTTTCTTGTCAAGAAAATTGCATCTATTGTGCATTTCTCTCACTGGTATGGCCCATTATACTTTTAAATGGTTTAAAATACACGAAAAGATGGTGATTAAAACAATTTCTTTTATTTATTTAAGCAAGCCTCATTGTTAATTGCAAATTAGTTTGGTGATTGATTTAACGTGTGCTCTTCATTTTCTAGGCTGTGTAAGTGGTCATTTTTTCAGTGCAATGCTGCTTCCACATCAATAAAATATTTGGTTTCCTAACTTGACATTTAATTTAAAGATACTCTAGCCTGTTTGTAGTCACATGTAATTTTTTTACTTGTGCCATCCTCTCTTTCGAGTGGTTAGAAGCTCTTAAAATATCTCTTATTAATGGTCTTGGATTGAAAAGGATGTGGCTTTTTATCGCTCAATTTTTTCTTGATTGTAGTCATTTATGCTAACGAATGGTTTAGCCTCATTGTTGAAAATGTGGCTTTTTATAACTCAATTTTTTAGCTTGTAGTCATTTATGCTAACGAATGGTTAGCCTCATTGTTGAAAATGTGGCTTTTTATCGCCCAATTTTTTCTTTCTTGTAGTCATTTATGCTAACGAATGTTTAGCCTTATTGTTGAAAGTTGAAACAAGGTCGATGCTCAGGCATTTGGGTTATGAGAAGACCATACAACGCATTTTTGGGGGCATGGAATTGTCTCCATGTATGGATTATGTATTTGAATAAGTCCATTGGGCTGAGAGATGGAAAGTTCATTATTTTATAGTTCAGTCTAGGGATAGACATTGGAATAAAAATCAATTGCGGAAATAGAGGCGGTATAAGTAGGGAAAGGAACCTAAACCTCCATGGATTATGAAAGGTTATAGTCACTCTTTGTCCATCTAGGATCCTTTTCTAGCATCGATTCAATATAGGAATTATCTGATCAAATGGGAGAGGGGATGAAGAGAACAAAGCGGCATCATAGTGAACTAAGTCAATCTAGTTCACTTAGTCAGTAGAGAGGGGAACTCCTTCAGGTTGCTTCATGGATCCACATAGAGGCAGTAGCCAATAGTTGTGGATCGCCCTCAATGGATACCACCGGTATATTCCCACCTATTCCTTCCTGAAAGATGAAAGTGTCATTTCAAAATCTACCAAAAATGCCCAAATCTCATTTCTCATTTCTAAATTGGCATTTTACATTTTCCTGAAATGACACTGAATTGTTTTTGTATTGTTTGAAAGTTGAATTCCAAAATGGGGATCTGTATTTCATAGATACCTCCTATGTTTCTAACAGCATAACTTCAAGTTCATCAAATGCTCAAAATGAGAAGCATGTGATGCAAAATAGGGTGGGGTGTTTAGAATGTTGGGTTTAGGTTTTTAGGGGGATTAGATGGTTTTTTTTTTAATTATCATTTTTAGGCTAACTGGACATGTTGGTAAGTGACCCAGGAAGCCCATCATAATCAGTTGAGTCATTACTAACTCAGTGAAGTGGCTAGTTTCGATCCATCTTAGTTGAATTAGTGCCTGACTTGTACCGATTTGGCCAAAAATGGATTCAAACTAGCTACAGTTTGACTTGGATAGCTAGGATTACTTTGGTTTAGACAGAAAATTTTGATAGTAATCTTACTTCTTTTCGCTTATTCATATTAAGATAGTTGTTGTTATCTTTTCATGGTTTATTTTGTCAAGGCTTTCCAGTAGTAAGAAATAGAGACTTTTAGTTGTTAGTGTTTGATGATGAATGCCTTGTGTCTTTTTTTGTAGGCATTGGGAAATATAAATTGGCTTAGATTAAGCAATGGGCATCTAATAAAAATCTAACACTTCCAAGATCATTGCAGGTAAGGTCATCCAGTAAATTAACCATTGAATTTTGCTTGATGGCATATATTTATGTGTATTCATGAAATTTCATAGAACGGTACCTATGTTCTAGTGAGGGGAAAGAAGTTGCTCTCGCTGTGTTAGGAAAGTAAATCAAGATTTGTCTAAATTTCCAGGCATACTAATTTGCACATCAATCAAGTGTGATTGATACATCCATAGATTGATTAGGTTCAAGCAGGGAGCAAGGGTTGAAATGTTTTTGAGCCAACAGGTACTTCATATTTAATGCTTGAATACAAATTCCAAATGCAAATGCAATATTTTGCCTAGTATTTTGGTATTTTAGTAAGCATTGCCCAACTCTTACCATTATGACCCTAAACCACACATGATGCCATTTTTTGAATACAATCAAACATCAAGAATATGGATATTGTCATTGACATCTGCACGTAAAATTATTAACATTTGAATTTTAAGCTTAGATGAAAGTCTAAATCCTCACTGATCACATGATGATCATTTGGCATGGATAAAACTATGTAAATGGCATTGATATGCCCATACCATTTTTGAACACTTGCAGCAAGATTATGAAAATTATTCACCTAAATTTCTTTTCTTGAACCATAGGCCTCCCTGTTGCACATCCCCCACTATTTTCTTTTTTACTTGTTCTCCATTGGTTTTATAGACTTGAAGACAAATTTTGAATTTCTTACTCTTTCTTCTTCTATTTCTTCCTCTATCCAATCTATATATCTCTAGTCAATTTGATGCTTCTCAAATCTCCACTGAATACAAACTTCCATATTTTATTCTATGAATGGATTTCTCTCTCCCTCCTTTTTCGCACTGATCCTTAGAAGTCATTTGGCTCTAAAATCCTTGCACTGGGGGATTTTTGTGCAGTGCTTCCTTCAATTTCATTCCAAAAAGGAACACTAAACAATCTCCACCATGCTGATGATAGTAATTTAGAAATGGAAGGAACACAAGGAATGAAGTATGTTTGATTGTCTTGTATCTCATGAAGATGATGGTAGGGTAGTGATGCAAATGCAATGACATCATGGGCCGCAAATCTCTTGTGCTACTTTAGTTTTTAGACTCTGATTTTCATGCACCCAGGTGTATGATTATAATCCCAAAGCATGCTCATACTTGCTCCCAGTTAAATCAAACATCACAAATGACACCTTCTAATAGTTCATTGGGGTTCACCAATGCAAATACTGTTGTCAACACCTTCCAACAGTGAATTCTTGCTGAATTTGGGAAACCAAATTCAAGCTTAGTCTTCTTGAGAAATAATATGGGAAGGCTTGAAAACAGTGGAAATCCCAGGCATGGTGTCCTTTACTTGCTTGTAATTTTGGTTAACTGTGCAGACATCAGGATGTGGAGTTCATCTTAGGATCTATGGTTGTTAAAATTAATTCATTATATGGTGCTATGCTAAATAAAGTTTCTAGTATGATGAAGTGAGATTTTTGGAAGAAGGAAAATAAATAATCATGTTCCATAATGCTATGACTTTCTCCAAAACTTGAATCACAACCACAAGTTTTAGCTCATCAAGTTCCCATAGCTCATCAAATTCCTGATGATATTTTCATCTCCTTTGCTACTTTTGTTCTTTTCTAGTGCAATTGTATAGTAGATCTTTATAACTCAGGAATATATATACCACTCTCTTCCATTGGAAAGTACTTAGATCCTTGAGAGATTCTGTTCTGAGTCTTCTGACTAATTATTGCTTCTAGATTGAGCATTTACTATGGGAACTTGTGTCTATGAGAGTTCAGAGTATGGGAATGCTGGAACAACTATGGAAAACATCCTTTCCTATCATCAGTTTTTACTATTCAATGTGTGTTAGTGTTTATAAGATGAATTTGAATAATAATGATTAAGAAAAAAACGGTGCCTTTTGCATATAAATGTTTTCTCTCTTATTTTAACTTGAGAAAAATTTGATATCAAATACTTGCATTGCGATGGGTGTAGAGGAAATCCCATATTGTGCTTTAGCATATGACAAAGTGCTTGAGATATAAGGAGATCCTGCAAATGTACATAAAGCTCTTGAGCTAGTTGTTTCCCACCTGAGGAAATTCTTGGTTGATCACAGTGCTCTTCCTTTGCATGAAATGAATGTAAGGTTATTACCCTGTTATTCCACAGTGAAATGCCTATCTTATAGGTCAATTAATCTAGCTGATTATTCCATTGTTTCAAGCTATATGTTATATCTTGCTTAAGTTTATTATGTCTTTTTTTTTTTCAGGTCACCATGTACAGATTAATTTGTAAGGAGACTGTAGAAGAGAAGATTTTACAAAGGGCTAATGAAAAAATTACAGTTCAACAACTTTTCATGGCAGGGGGGATCATGCACACGGTGAGGTGTTGGCTCCAGTTGATGTAGCTTCATTATTGTTAGAATTTCCAGCCATAGCCTTCAAAAAGTGAATATAAGCAAGTATGCCACAAGGTGATAAAACTTTATTTCATTGTCTTCAAGATATTAACAAAATATCAAAGGGGAAAGGTCCCTAAGTCCAACCATGACTAATGAAGGAGAGAGCTATTTGTGGATGACTAATTGGTTTCGACGTGGATGGAAACCTATCCAACCAAGGCAAATTATCTAACCATTCGGAGCACTAAGAAGAATGCAAACAGAACAGTGTAATGCCATTTAGGCCTCCTAGAGTGACTATTATTGAATTTGGGGCAGTTGGTGATTGAGTCACTATTAATACACATGCCTTTCAAAATGCCATCTTCTACCTTAACACCTTTGTTGATAAAGGTGGAGCACAACTTTTTGTGCCAGCAGAAAATGGTTAGCTGGAAGCTTCAATCTAACAAGTCACCTTACACTGTACTTGGACACTGGGGCTATAATCCTTGGATCACAGGTTATTTTTTGGAGCATAATCTTTGTAACAATAGATATAGGAAATGTTTTTTTCAATAGATTAAGGATGCTAACCCATTTGTCACTTTTCCAGGAAATAATGGAACAATTTATGGTCAAGGAGCTGTTTGGTGGAATTGGTTCCATAATCATACACTAGATTATACCCGCCCACATCTTGTGAAGCTGGAGGACTCACAAGATATTATTATTGAAAATTTGACTTTCTTGAACTCGCCTTTTTGGACCATCCACGCAATGTACTGCAAGTGAGTGTCCTTGATGCTGGTCTAGTTGAATGTACACTAATATCAATGTTCATATATTCTTTCATTTTTTTCTTTATCAAATCACCTATATGCAAGATTAGATTATGTATGAATATTATTAGTTGATATCTTCTATGGTGAATGTATAGTAATGTCCGCATTCAGAATCTCACAATCCTTGCTCCACTTAATTCACCTAACACAGATGTCATAGATCCAAGTAATTCTTTGCCTATCATTGACTAAATTTGGGTTAGCATGGGACAATTTATTTTCTTACAGTTGATTCAAGTTTTAAATCTATTTCAATGCTATCATTTATGCCATCACGGCCTTCATTTCATGATCACCCTAAAATGGCTTCTAAAATATGTTTTTTGGTTGTTGGAATTCACCATTGTATGTTTGCACAAACTTTGTGTGTCCTCTTGCTCTCCATACCCCTTGATAAGGATTTGCATAGAAATACGTTCCTGTCTGACTTATTATGTCCTGTCTTTAATGTTTAGACATCTATAGACATTGTACCTCAGGTCAACTCTATGATTCACCACATGATACATATAGGCAAAATATTTCTTTGAATAAAACTATCATCTGATAGTACAATTCCGTCAGAGTTACATCATTATCAACAGAAAGGAGCAAGGGTTGAAATGTTTTTGAGCCAGCACGTACTTCATCTTTAATGCTTGAATACAAATTCCAAATGCAAATGCAATATGTTGCCTAGTATTTTGGTATTTTAGTAAGCATTGCTTGACTCTTACTATTATGACCCTAAATCACACATGATTCCATTTTCTGAATACAATCAAACATAAAGAATATGGGTATTGTCATTGACATCTGCATGTAAAATTATTAACATTTGAATTTTAAGCTTAGATGAAAGTCTAAATCCTCACTGCTCAGGTGATGATCATTTGGCATGGATAAAACTATGGAAATGGCATTGATATGCCCATACCGTTTTCCAACACTTGTAGCAAGCTTATGACAGTTATTCACCTAAATTTTCTCTTCTTGAACCATAGGCCTCCCTATTGCACATCCCCCACTGTTTTTTTTTTTACTTGTTCTCCATTGTTTTGATAGACTTGAAGATAAATTTTGAATTTCTTACTCTTTCTTCTTCTATTTCTTCCTCTATCCAATCTATATATCTCTAGTCAATTCGATGCTTCTCAAATATCCATTGAATACAAACTTCCAGATTTTATTCTATGAATGGCTGTCTCTCTCCCTCCTTTTTTGCACTGGTCCTTAGAAGTCATTTGGATTTGAAATCCTTGCACTGGGGGATTTTTGTGTAGTGCTTCCTTCAATTTCATTCCAAAAGGGAACACTAAACAATCTCCACCATGATGATGATAGTAATTTAGAAATGGAAGGAACACAAGGAATGAACTATGCTTGATTGTCTTGTATCTCCTGAAGATGATGGTAGGGTAGTGATGCAAATGCAATGACATCATGGGCCACAAATCTCTTGTTCTACTTTAGTTTTCAGACTCTAATTTTCATGCACCCAGGTGTATGGTTATAATCCCAAAGCATGCTCATACTTGCTCCTAGTTAAATCAAACATCACGAATGACACCTTCTAATAGTGAATTCTTAGTGAATTTGGGAAACCAAAGTCAAGCTTAATCTTCTTGAGAAATAATATGGGAAGGCTTGAAAACAGTGGAAATCCCAGGCATGGTGTCCTTTCCTTGCTTGTAATTATGGTTAACTATGCGGACATCAGGATGTGGAGGTCATCTTAGGATCTATGGTTGTTAAAAGTAATTCATTACATGGTGCTATGCTAAATAAGTTTCTAGTATGACGAACTCAGCTTATTGGAAGAAGGAAAAGAAAGAATCATGTTCCATAATGCTATGACTTCCTTCAAAACTTGAATCACAACCCTAAGTTTTAGCTCATCAAGTTCTTGTAGCTCATCAAATTCTTGATATTATTTTCATCTCCTTTGCTACTTTTTTTCTTTTCCAGTGCAATTGTATAGTAGATCTTTATAACTCAGGAATATATATACCACTCTCTTCCATTGGAAAGTACTTAGATCCTTGAGAGATTCTGTTCTAAGTCTTATGACTAATTATTGCTTATGGATTGAGCATTTACTATGGGAACTTGTGTCTATGAGAGTTCAGAGTATAGGAATGTTGGAACAACTATGGAAAACTTCCTTTACTGTCATCATTTTTTACCATTCAATGTGTGTTAGTGTTTATAAGATGAATTTGAATAATAATGATTAAGAAAAAACTGATGCCTTTTGCATATAAATGTTTTCTCTCTTATTTTAACTTGAGAAAAATTTGATATCAAATACTTGCATTGCGATGGGTGCTGAGGAAATCCCATATTGTGCTTTAGCAGATGACAAAGTGCTTGAGATACAAGGAGAGCTAGCAAATGTACATAAAGCTCTTGAGCTAGTTGTTTCCCACCTGAGGAAATTCTTGGTTGATCGCAGTGTTCTTCCTTTGTACAAAATGAATGTAAGGTTATTACTCTGTTATTCCACAGTGAAATGCCTATCTTATAGGTCAATTGATATGGCTGATTATTCCATTGTTTCAAGCTATATGTTATATCTTGCTTAAGTTTATTATGTCTTTTTTTTTTCTTTTTTCAGGTCACCGTGTACATATTAATTTGTAAGGAGACTGTAGAAGAGAATATTTTACAAAGGGCTAACGAAAAAAGTATAGTTCAAAAACTTGTCATGGCAAGGGGGATTGTGCACACGGCAAGGTGTTGGCTTCAATTGATGTAGCTTCATTATTGTTAGAATTTCTAGCCATAGCCTTCAAAAAGTGAATATAAGCAAGCATGCCACAAGGTGATAAAACGTTATTTCATTATCTTCAAGATATCAACAAAATATCAAAGGGGAAAGGTCCCCAAGTCCAACCATGAATAAGGAAGGAGAGAGCTCTCTGAGGATGACTAATTGGTTTCCATGTGGATGGAAACCTATCCAAGAAAGGAAAATTATCTGATATTTGGGTATGCCCTTTTTAGTTAACAATTCCAGTTAAGAAATGAAGATTAGTTTTGATTCCTGAACATGTTTCAAGGAAAGTTCCAGGCATAATTTCACTGGGATTTCCCTTTAACTAGGAAGCTTCACATGAAAGATAGAACTTTAGCATCTATAAATAAATGTCTTCTACATCTCTTACATATATTCCTAGACTACAACTATTAAAAATGGCCATGTTTCTGTGGAGGTCCCTTTGGAGGAAGGAAGAGATGGAAAAGAGTTCTCTCTAGTGGCATAGGATGTTTGCACTCTTCCTAGGGAGAAAAGAGGGGTTACACTAATTGATATTTTCTCTTAGGGAATGTTCTTTCTTTCAAGTGTATTGGAAGGGCCACTACTAGGGAATCCCCCTAGTAGGCCCTTGTTACACATCGATTAAGAACAATTTTCCACATTGGGCATATCAAAGGGACCTTGGTAAGGATAATCTGTTTATTGCATTGTTAGGGCCCTCTGCTTCTTCTGCACCTACACCATCAAGAATATCTCCTACTCATCATTATTGGGGCATGGAAGGTGATATTCTTTTGTCTTTCATTGGAGGGAAGTACTTATTTTTTTGGTGATATTCTTGTCTTTAATTTAGTGAAGCTTGACAAGTGCTTAAAAATGTCTTATCAATGTTTATAGCATGAATCTAACACACTTTCTAATTGTTGCTTATTCAGTGAAGCTAAGGTATATCTTGTTTAATAGTGTTTTTCAAACATTGGATTGCATTGTTTTGACATATTGCTAACCTTCCACTTGTCACAAGACTACATTCTGAAATGCCTAGATTGTTCCTTCACTCAAAAAATATGACTTGTAAAAATTTCAGTTATTCATAACTTTGTATTTACATGTAGACTCGAGCTTGGTGTGTCCAATGTTAATATCCCACTCCTTACATTTTATTCTCATATCAATCCATAAGGAATTCTATTTAAGGGTGCTAGCTCAATGGTAGAGAACCTTCCTTATAGGTAGGAGGTTGGTGGTTCGATCCCACCATGCCCTATTTATATTATGAAACCATTAAAAAGAGATAAATGACTAAAAAAGTGACCAAAATTTGCATATAAACGACCACCATTACAACATGAGAGATAAGTGACCAAAAAAATGACCAAAATATGCATATAAATGACCACTTTTGAGTTGGCAATCGCTGGTAGCAAATTAGCAGTCATTTATCACGTGAACATTAATGACCAAATATATTACCAAATTAATGACCAAATATACAACCAAATATATGACCACAAGATAAGCTATAAATGACCAAGCTAAAGACGACCACATTTTTGGTCGCGTAATATATGGCCACTGATTTGCTACCAGTGATCACCAACTCAAAAGTGGTCATTTATATGTGGATTTTGGTCATTTTTTTGGTCACTTATCTCTCATTTTGTACTAGTGTCTGATTTGCATCATCCCTTTGATATTGAGATGGACGCATCGTACTATGCCTTGGGCACAGTGATCACTCAATCTGGTCACCCAATCGCTTTTCATTCTGAAAATTTTAATGACACTATTAGAAGCTATTCGATGTACAAAAACTAATTGTACGCCATTGTGCAACCTCTCAGTCAAAGGAGGAATTACATCCTTGGAAAGTAAACGGTCATCCTCACTAACCACAAGCCTCTACAGTTCGCTCTAACCCAGTCGAAACTACAAACAACTCGACAAATCAAGTGGATTAATTACCTGCGAAAATTCCAGTTGGTAATTAAGTATCAGAAAGGTAAAGCTAACGTCATCGCTGATTGTCTAAGTCGACCACCCATTAATCTCCTTTTTATAGTGATGAGTAAGCAGGGATATGACACCACTACTTGGCCTCAGTTGTATCAGGAAGACATCAAATTTTCACTAGTCTACCGATAGCTTCAAACTGACAAGTTATCGACCGTCAACTATTTCCTGAAAGATACCTTGCTATATAAGCTTTGACACCTTTGTGTACTGACAGGTGAGTATCGATAGCAGCTCATTTGGGATGCGCACTACAGCAAGATTGCAGGACACTTTGGAGTAGAAAAGACACTTATTATTCTCCAGAAGTATTTCTTTTGGCCTACACTTAAAACACACATCAACAAGTAAATTCGATCATGCGTGGCTTGTGCCATTGCTAAGCTGCCTAATCGATGACAGGGAATGTATACATATTTTCCAGTTCCTAGTAGACCATGGGAATCTATTTCTATGGACTACTTGATAGGATATCCTACTATGAAACATCAGCATGACGCGATATTAGTAGTAGTCGATGGATTTTCCAAGATGGTCATTGTCATTCCATGCAAGAAGATGACAATAGCGCAGGAGGCTGCGCAAATATTCTTTGAACATGTCTGGAAACACTATGGTTTACCAACAACCATTATCTCCGACAGAGATGCCAGATTCATTAGCATATTTTGCAAGACTCTATGGAAACAACTAGAAACAAGACTCTCATTGTCGACAACTTTCCATCCTCAGACAGATGGACAAACAGAAATTGTGAATTGCTTGGTCATACAACTGCTTCGCATGTAAAACCACAAGCATCGACAAACATGGAATGATAGTCATCCCTACATACAGCACAACTACAATCATACTCAGCACAGCTCTACTAGAAAGAGTCCATTTGAGACCTATTACGGATTTCATCCCTTAGTGCATATCGACTTGATCAGCTCCTCGACACAGTCAAATGACACTGATCACAACCAGTGAGAAGTTGACAAAGAAATAAAGTTTCGAGACCAGATATGCGACATCCAGTGATAAGCACCGGACATGTTTGACCGAGAAAATTCAAAATATAAGGCCCGACATGACAAGCATCGTATCCCTCATTCATTCCAAATTGGGGATAAGGTCTGGTTACATCTCAAGAAGGAACGCTTCATTGGCCCATACAAGAAGTTGAAACCTTTGCACTATGGTTCATACAGTATTCTTCAGCAGATTGGAGAAAACGCTTTCTAGCTCGATAATCCTTCATGCCTTGGTATACATCCAGT
Organism: Larix kaempferi; assembly: GCA_027924585.1. NCBI lineage: Eukaryota > Viridiplantae > Streptophyta > Pinopsida > Pinales > Pinaceae > Larix > Larix kaempferi. The sequence goes on from BSBM01000445.1 coordinate 2,168,974, forward strand.
ATTCAACGTGGATCTACTTCGACCATACCATGCACCACTGTTCGAACAGATTGAATTACAGATAGTAGAACCCGACAACATCCACCCATATGTTCAAGAGCCTCTTCCTTGCAACACTATTGTGGGATGATGAGTATGTCATACAACGATGAACACAATTCCCTTGTTTAAGGTTGCTAAATCTGGATAGATCCCAGCACAAGGAAAGTGGTACTCTGCTAATGAACTGACCAACAAGTTTCCTCACCTTCACGAGCAAACAATGCAGAACATTGTTTCTTAAGGAAGGAAGTATGACCCATATCGCAGTTGGAATTGTTGTCGAATGTTGACATCTACTGTGACAAGTGACCGACGTCGACACAACTTATGCAAGTTTCGACTTTGACAACTCCATGACTTTGACAAGTTCTGTGACCTCACAGTTTCACGATGTTGACATGCAGCCTTGACTTTTGACTTGCGACTGTCGAACTTCGACAAGATTTATCTCCATCTTCCAGTCAATTGTAACGGTTGAATTGCCGAAGCCATTCTAACTTCTTTCTTGTAACTGAACGTAACGGGTAGGCACACAAGTGTCTTAGCATTCTATAAGCATGTAAACTATTGTAATATACAAGTCATGATCTTTACATCCAGTAATAGATAAATCAATTCACATTCCTGCATATTGTCTCTGTGTATTTGTATTTAACTGTGTAGTGTATTCCTGCTTTGCTTATTCTCTTTCTTATGATTCCGCCATAACAAATCCGACTCATTCAATTGAACTATTGTCCCCCTCGTGCTTGCTGGCCCCGAGTGGATCATGAATGATTCTATGAGCTGTGGATTTAATTATTCTAGTGATTCCTAGAATTACTAGTCAATTCGAATGAGTAGGATTAGTTAGTTTTGTGAATTATTTAATGGACTATATATGGGTGGAAATATACAACCATATGACTATAGGTGACCCCTGATATACTTTCCTTGAGATAAAATATTCATATGTTTATATTTATTTGGAATTTGGAAAGTTAAATTGATAACTTACTAGTCAATTCAAATGAGTAGGATTAGTTAGTTTTGTGAATTATTTAATGGAATATATATGGGTGGAAAGATACAACCATATGACTATAGGTGACCCCTGATATGTTGTCCATGAGCTAAAATATTCATGTATTTATATTTATTTGGAATTTGGAAAGTTAAATTGATAACTAGTTGTGGATAGAAATCTTTGTTTTTCGTAAAAATAGAATGCTACAACCATGCACTCTATTTATAACATGTGATTGTGTTGTAGGTGGTTACTTACTAGGTGCAATCCTTTAATTATGGATGGATTTCATTTTGGTTCCATTATTTAGACTCAATTCCTTGCGGTGAATGTTGACTAGTTTCATTGGAATTGATGGAAACGATCACCTTATGTGCAATTGGAATGATATGTAAATAAGAATTTAATTGTACATAGGTGTCTGCTTAAATATGTTGTTAATGGCTGTAGTATTTATTTTTGGTTTTATGGCATGGTTACAAGTTGATTTTGTGCAAGACTAGCTACTTATATTGGAAACTAGTTAACTAGTCTTGTGGACTCTCTTTCATAATTACCATGATTAATTATTGTAATTTTGGTAATTAGGCCTTATTTGCATGTAATTAGATGTTATTAATCCATTTGTATTGACAATCTATGGTTATTTGTTAAAAAATTGGATTTGTGATAAGTGTGATCATTTGTGCACTAAGTGTCATTAAGTGTCGTAATTAACACCTTAATTAATAGTGAACTGTGATTAAAAATCATTAGCATTTAGAAGCGGTTACCATCTATGATATAGATTGGATTGAATTTTTGATGATGTTAAATTATTTTAAGAAGCCTTACCTTCCCTTAGATCAGATGTTGTATGTGTTAATGAATTTATATTAAATTATTGTTAATTATTGGATTTTGTGTCGTAATTAATTTTGGAAAAATAGAAATTAAATGTTTATGGTTTATTTGTTGCACTAAAAATCAATTAATTGGACTCAAAGAGTTAATAATATGTGCCTAAGACACTATGAGTCCCCAAGACACTCTGATATCCCCAGGGTACATTACAGGTGGTATCAAAGTTATGGTTCCAACTCTGCAGTTGTTGGGCCTGTTACAGACTCATAATTTTATGTTTATGTGCATTGGAGATTTATAAATGTGCTTTGTGAAAGAATTTTAACCTTTTTTATATTAATGGACGAATTACAAGCGTCACTTCACAGATGAGTTTGTTGTATTCTTTATAATTAATTAATATTGCATATTTATTGTTCAATAGACTGATTAGTAAGTACTATGTGGTGCATATCTAATAATTGAGTAGATTGATTGGTTGATGCATTTTCACCTTGCATGACCTCTTTTATTGTTTAGTGATTTGCTTGGTTGATGCTTGTGCATTTCCTCTTTTACTGCACATTGAATTGCTAATATTGAAATGCTTATTGTGGTATGATTTATTTACTGGTACATTATGATTATTAATTGAAAAGTAAATAATTTTCATTATAATAGTATGTACTATGTACCATTATGAGTATTAATTTAATGATAAGTTATTAATATGATATAATTTTATTATTATTAAATATTAATATGATATAATTTTATTATTATTAAATATTAATATGATTTATTAAGTGACATTTATACCCTATATGTATTTTGGACTTTCTATTGATGGTATGCTTTTATAGGATTATTTATGCCACTTGGATGGTGGTGGTTACATTGAAGAGTATCTCCTTATCTATTTTGAGGAAATATGCCACTTGTCTTAATAGTGGTTCCATTGGTTCCATTTTTATTTTTTTATTTTTTATTTTCAATGTATGTGAGTAACTCCTTGTCTATTTTTGGACAAAATGAGCCACTTGTATTTAATAGTTCATATTCTCTTTTTTTTTAAGGAAGTGTAACTCCATGTCTATATTTGGATGAAATGAGCCACTTGTCTTTAATGGTTCATATTCTCTTAATTCTATTTATTTTATTTTGTGTGTAAGTAGGTAGTCTAGTATTTTATGCTAATGTTATATATATATATGACATAAATTTAAATATGTTTAACATAATATGCGATGTAAGATATATGAGGGGTATATGATACTGAATATATATATATATATATATATATAGAGAGAGAGAGAGAGAGAGAGAGAGAGAGAGAGAGAGAGAGTTGTTAAAAGTATATATAGATATGAATCAATATATATATATATATATATATATATATATATATATATATATATTTGTGTGTGTGTGTGTGTATTGTAATATGTATTTTAAAATACACAATAATTATTTGTATTACGTGTATATATATATATATATATATAGTTTTGAATGTATGTAATTAAGTAAGTGTAAAATATTGGAAGTATTTTGAAGCATTTGGAAGTATTCAGGAAGTGTTTGGAAGTATTTTGAAGTTTTTGGAAGTATTAGGAAGTATCGTTTGAAGTATTATGTTAGTATATATGTTATAATGTGTATATATCTATTATGATAGTATTGGATTAAGTAATTATACCACTATAACTGTATGGATATTATGGTATAACATAATAATTATACAGGTGTATATATATAGCTTATATGACTAATATGATGTGTATATGATTAATAATAATATGATCTATGATTGAAGAATTATAATATGTATATAGACAAATGGGAGTATGTATAGAAATAATACATAGTAATAGTAAGTATAGTGTATGGTATGAGTGTATCATTGTCACGTCCCCAGTGACCTTGGTGCCCTTTAGAGGTGATGGGAGACAACCTGATACATTTTTTTAACAAATCTCTTCGTTTTTACACACAGACGCAATGGCCTCCAATCCGCAATCCGCAATCCACAATCCACCTTGCCACAATCTGCAGTCGGAATTAAGAAGTCGGATTTCCAAATTTACCTTTCCGAATTAATTGTGCTCCCAGCTTCTGCAATCAGCAATGCCAAAATTGGAAGCCGGAATTCAATTCATAGCCTCGAAAATTACTCGTCCGACTTCCACAATTTTGCAATCCGCATGCGGAACTCGAAAGTCATAATCCTGAAATCGTTGTCCCGGAGAATTTACTCCTTCGAATGCAACCCGCACGTTGCGGAAGTCAAAAATCAAAAACCTCATTTCGTAACTAAGGAAAAAAACCACCTTTCGACTTCCGCAATCCGCAATACGCTTTGCGGATGCGGACAGTCGAAAATCCGTTGTGCCAATTCTGTGGAAATCACCCTTCTGAATTCTACAATCCATAACTTTCCTTGTGGATTCGGAAAGTCAGAATTATAACCACGCAATTCCATGAAAGGTCGGTCCTCGACCTCCACAATATGAAATCTGCATTGCGGATTCGGAAAGTCGGGACCACATACCCCTGCAAGTGCAAACTTCCCCAGTTTATAACTTCTTCATCCTTAGACCAAATTCGACAAGTCCCATACCGTTGAAAATATATTGGAGATATCTATACACTGGTGTGACCCCCCATCAAATCTAATTACTCTGGATTGGCCAAAATTCCAACTGAACTCTTGTCTAAACTCCCTCAATGCATCATTACCCTTCTACAAGGGACTTTGCCTACCTCCTTCCATGACTTCTCCCTTCACCTGACCCACATAGGGGTCATGAAAGGGGTTATCTATTTCCTTCCCCCATGTCCAGAGGAAGCCAAGCAATCCCTCATAAAGGCGAATGCAATGCATAACTAAACACATATTATGAAACTAAACTGATCAATGCATCTACAACCTACACGGTTAGCAACATTTTAATCCCAATCAAATGGCGAAGTGTTCAAACATGAATTCAGCCTCATACTCAAGCCTATACATAGTCTTCATATTGGTCAATTTCATGCAATCATTCATTCAAATAACTTGAACAAGACAAGTAGAAATACCATAGGAAACTAGCATCCTTTAATACCACAGAAACATTTATATTTAAACTGAAGTGGTCCAAGCAACTGGATAAGGGAGGGAAACGTTCCACCCAACCATAGGTCTTTGTCCAACCTATACTCTTTTAGCTGAGAGACCACCCCCAATCTAGGCTGTGTATCCACTAAGGAGGGCTAAATAGTCTCTCTTACAGTCAATGCTCCACCCTAATGTTAAGCCAACATACAGTTGGGTTTATCAAGCATGTAAGGGAACAAGGAGTATGATGCTAATCCATTTAGCTCAACCATATAGCTATAAGAATCTCATGCTACTCAGCAAGCATGGCACCCACAATACCTACCACACCCAACACAGGGAAGTCCCTTTTCTCTGCTGCACAGTCCGTCAATGCCCCTTCCCTCCAATGCTCTTTAGGGTGGGCGTAGAAATGTCAAAAATGTTTTTTTCATGAGAATTTAGCCTTCACTGGATTTATCAAGTAGATCCAACCTCTATCCTTCCTTCCTCTCAGTTATTCAAGATGGAATCTTCTCAAGGCTGCGGCCGAAGCTCTGTCCCATAACTCGTTTCTTCTGCTATCATATCCAGGTGTTCTCATGGGTTTTCCAAGCTGCTCACGCTCTTTAATTCATACCCAGGGTTTTCTCCATGTATATCCTAACCAATTTACTTCATATGCAGGGTTTCAATGTGTTTTCGGCTCTGCAAATTCGTGCTTATACACAATCACGATTTTCCTCTTTTTCCTTCACAACTGGGCTATGCAATGTGTGATTATTGAGGTTTGGCTGTCAACCATGGGATAGCGATTAGTGTGAGTGAATTCCCAGGAGGTAGAGTGCCTTAAGGGACAAGCTAAATAGATCCATACCCCGTCATACAGATTTTCAGGGCTTCTCCATACTCCATCGACCTCATGGACATGTTTTCTCAATCACCTTCTTATAGTAGAATTAAATGTCAGCATGGGGATTCAAATGGGTTCACAATTTGACATGTGGATGCATGGGTTCCAATCCCACAACCCACTCACCTCTCCCTAGTCGATACACATGGCCCCTTCTCATTGGTTTCCTCCTTAGCCAGTTTCTTGGTATTTTATTGCAATATTTAATATTTACATCATTTACAATACTTCATGGCTTAATAGCACACGGATAATCAAAATGTCAAATACTTTCCTTTTAAATAAAACCTAGACATCCTCTAGTGGGGCCTTGGGCTTGAGCTCCACACTACGAAAAAGACACATTGCATATATATACAATATTTACATTGAATCCAATAAGCCATAAGGGTCAAAATAGGGGTATTACAAGTCCCTCCCCATTAGAACAACACCGTCCTTGGTGTTATCAAAATTGAAAAAAAATGGGAATGCCTCTCTCATGGCATCCTCCATCTCCCATGTAACCTCATCGAGACTAAGGTGCTTGCGTTGCACCTTCATCTGTCTGATGGCTCTATTCTGGAGCAAAGTGACCTTCTTGTCGAGGATGCACATAGGATCCACTTGGAACTCTTCCTCTGGTTCCATCTATATCACATTCCAATCAATTATGTGATTAGGAGCATGTACATATTTCTTAAGAAAGAGACATGTAATAAATTATGAGCTCTCATGTTAGCAAGTAATGCAATCCTATATGCAGTTGGTCCTATCCTATCAAGGACATCAAATGGACCACAATATCTTGGTGCCAACTTGGTACAACTCCCCAACTTCAGGTTACTTTTCCTTGGTTTCACTCTTAAGTAAACATGATCCCCAATCTTAAATTCTTTATGCACTCTTTTTTCAAATCTACATAAATCTTCTTCCTATCCTATGCTGCCTTCAAATTATGCCCGATCTTAACAATTTCTTGTTCCATCTCCCTGATCATATCTGGTCCAAGCACTAACCTATTCATTGTTCTATCCCAACTTACTGGAGTCCTGCATCCCTTTCCATATAGTACTTTAAAAGGAATCATTTCCAATGATGCTTGATGTCCATTGTTGTATGCAAATTCTACCAAGTGGAGGTAGTCCTCCCACTTTGATGGTTTATCCATCACATACATCCTCAGCATGCATTCAAGAACCTGATTCACCCCCTCAGTTTGACCATCTATTTGAGGATGGTATGTTGTACAAAACATCAGTTGATTCCCCAATTTATGGACTAATCCCTTCCAAAAATTGGATGTGAACTTTGTAGCACAGTCTGAAATTATTGCCTTGGGCATCCCATGCAATCTAAATATCTCCTTCATGAAGATTTTTTCTATGCCATTGTTGGCTTATCAAATGCTGATCAGATGTTTTATGAAGACCCATGTTCTGGGCGGTTACCTTAAACCAACAAAACCCCTTCGCACCGGCCCTTTCGGCAACAACCTACGAGTAGGCTGAGGTCTCACCTGAGGTGTTTCTAATGGGACACTGCGGACTCATATGTCCACAGTGAGTGATGAGTTGATGACTGTGACAATGTTCGTGGCAGCACACTAGTCGAGTGTTGCGAAGGTCGGACTACGCGATGATGGTCAACACCACGGTCCGCACCACTACCTTCTTCCTTACTACGGGGCTTAAGATTATTCTACGAACACTGCTTCTTGAATTCCTACACTTAGACCATTCACAGAATGCTTAAGACAAAGGGTTATGTGTCAATTATCCACCCAATTATACACTTAACTGACTGACCACTTAATGCTCAGAACATACACTTATGTGTTAGAATTTTAAGCATAACCCTCAGGTGCGAAATAACAGTTATACATTCATCGACTGCATCCATTCAATAGGTAAATACTTCCTCTATGCTCAAGCAGATGATAGATTCACTATCCTTAGAAGCATTGCTAATATTAACCATACATCTATTCATGCATACTTAACATATCATTCCATACTCTCTTAATGGCAAATGCATATAAAAGCCTTCTCATAATAAACTGTAAGTAAACATTCCACATCCAACTATAGAACACATAAGTATAATTACAAACACATAAACATACAATCTCACAACACGCTATTTAACGTGGTTCACTCCCCCAGGTGGGAAGCTACGTCCACAAGAACTGTGTTTGATATTTCTTTTAAGGAAGGGTTCACAGTTCTTAGCCGTGCACTTAGCTGCGGCTCTCTTCTTGCTCAGATAGGTCTCTGTGCACTCAGCTGCAAAGCCTTTACAATCTATTCTCAACTCAAAAGATATTACAATTCAGTATTATCACCAATGCAATTATCAACAACGACCAACAAAAATCCAACCCTTCCTTTACAAAAATGGTCTTCTTAAATAGATCACGCCCAAAGGTCGTGTCTTTACAACATTGAAGACTGAAACCCTTAGGGTTTCCAAACTACTATGGTCCCTCTAAACCATCGTGCTAGCTTCTGATAGCAATCCTACTATCATGGTAGTCCTCCATGCCTTAGATCCATCGCTTTCAGCCTCCCTGTTGCGTGCACTCCAACAAGTCATCCACTTCGAGCTGCCCTTCCACTGATTGACTCGTGCGACTGGATCAGCTCCCAATCACTTTCTCTGCAGGCCGTCCGTCCCTTAACGGCCACGTACAACTGGCTCAACTCCAAGTCGCTTTCCTTCCGTCGTTTTCCTCTTAATGGTCACATACAACTGTTGCACGCCAAACTGTCACTTTCCCGATCCGTCCTCTGCTTAACGAACTCGTACAGTCAGCCGCCTTCCTGATCTGCTTATGCCCACAACTCAGCATAGTTTTAGCAATCTTACCAAAAATAGACCACTGCCAGTCTATCCACTATATCTGGCCATCCTCCGTCCAGTACACCACTTTTTGAGCTCCACGTGGCCTACTACCTTTGGATCACTAAAACTGTGTCGCGCTGATCTTCGCGGCATACTTCAAAACTTGTACAGCGCACATCTTTGCAGCACTCCCAATACTTAGGCAAAATTCAATATTATGAACTGCGCACAGCTCAGGTCCATTCATCATCAAAAACGTCACCAAAATTGGCCCTGTTGGGCCAGGCACAACATGCCCCTAACAGTTACCCGTGGCTCATCCCCGAGCCACTTTCAATGTCTAACACCGGAGTCTGCTCACCAATCTGAGTGTTCATCTTGGTTGCGAACTCATTATAAGCGTCCATCAGCTCCTTCATTGTTTCTTTGACCTCCTTCTCCAATTGTGTGACAGTCTCAAGCTCTTTAGGTGTTGTCTCCATGCCAATTTGTGCTTCCACCACTTCTTGGTTGGATTGCAGCTCTTTCAATTTATTTTCTATGCGCTACGAGACCTCAAAGGCATCTTCGAGGAGTGGCTGCGACTAATTTCCAGCGCAGTCTCCTTTTCTCTTAATATCTGTACTTCCTTCTTCAGGGTAGATATTTCTCTGAACTTCTATAGTCTGGCTCGTGGTGGGAGAGTCTTCACCTCTACTTGCATGGCTTCCAATGCGGTCTGTTTTTCCTTCACCGCAGTCTTTGTCTGCTGCAGCTGTGGATTTTCCTCAAGTTCTGTGAACTCCTTCAAGGACTGATCAAGTAATTGCTGGCACTTCGTAGCCTCTATTGTGATGCTTTCTATTGCAGTCCTTACTTTAGCTTCTCTCTGCTGCTTCTCAGTTAACTGATCCTGCAATTTCAGTTTTTTCCTGAGTAGATTGATATCTGCCTCATATAGGACTACCTTGTCCTCCATTTCTAACTTTAGGGTCCACACCCTATCCACTATTCTATGGATGGTATCCTCTGTATTATCTTGGATCTGCACTCCTTCGATCTCTATCGCGACAGAATTGATTGTAGCCTCCAGCTTCTGTTGGCGTTGTTGTTCATCTCCCATCATCAACAAAGTGCGCGTGCTTGACTCCTCGAGTTTCCTGTTTGTGGCTTGCAACTAAGCTTCTACTCTCATGGACTGCGTGGCTCTGTCACGCATCTCCTCACCAACCTGTGTGTGCAAATAATGCAAACCAGGTAGTGGAATCTTTGCTAAGTCGAGCTCAATCGTGTCGATGTCCTCTGACGTAGGAAATGTGGCTGTGATTGGGTCAAGACGGACAAGTCTCATTTTGGGTGGCAGCGCAACAGCGAGGGGAGATGGCGCCTGCTGCAAAGCTTTTGTGGCCCCCGTGTCACGCAGCAAGGGCAGTCTCTTGTGGACATCCTCCATTTTCTTCATGAGCCCTTGCATTGCGACCCAGTTCCACGCAAGGTCATCCTAGATGGCCTTATCTTTTTTCTCCTTATCTTACATAAATTCTTCGAGGGTCTCATTAAATTTATCAGCTATCATATCGAAGTCATCATCATTGAGGGTTGGGTCAGGTTGAGCTTTGCTTTCCTTCTGCTTCTTTCTCACCTTCGGCTGGGATGGGCTTTCCGGCTCTTTTCTCTTTCCCTTCTCTAGCTCTTACTCTTCAATAATGGGGCATAGTGGAGGAATCGGCTCATCATCTTCTGAGTCTATCAGGACATCCAGAACTTCGATGCAGTAGTCAGTGGGCCAGTCTTTCATAATGAACTCTATATCTGCTTCTGTCATGTGGTAGCGCCTAGGGAACCACTGCGGCTTCTTCGTCTTTGCCTTTGGAGAGATAAACACACAACACATGTCACCAGTAAAATTGACAATGCCTATGTACTTTCTTGTTACCTGCTTCGTTATTCTTGGTGTGCGTGTGATCACATCACGTAACTGCATGTAATATTGATAGAAGACTTCTTGGGTAGCGTGCTGGTGTTGCGGATTTATATTTTCCCATAGGTTCATGAACCTGATTCCTCTAGGTTCAGATCTATCAACACTGACACTGACAAAGTCCTTCGGCTCCTTCCATTCGATGAATGCAATGAGGACAATTAGCCATGTAAAATGGAAGTTTCCCCCATTCTGTTGAATATCATTGAGTTCCTCCATGAACTCATTCAGTAAATATTGGCACCAGTTAAACTCTGTTCCTTTTGCTGCTGCGGCGCCAAGCAGCACTTCACCCCCAGGCACCTTGGTGGGTCTTTCTATTCTCAATACCTTTGCTACGAGCATCTGTGTAATGAGCTTTTTTGCTCGATCGTTAATCTATTTGGTAGGAAAACCCCGTTTTCCCTTCACCAGCATGTGGCTCTTCTTCATCTTTGCCACGACGTCTTTTTCTTTGGCCTTCCCTTGGAAGAACTGTTTCGGATCCTTGTCGTGCTTACTCAATCCTGTAATAACATGGATTAGGTTGATACTGATGTCTATGGACCTTTCCATCCATAGATAACCTTGGTGGATTCACGCCATCAAGGTGCAAAACACAACGTTTAGTTCGGTCAACCTTTCAAAGTGGGGTAGTCGCAGCAGGTTTAACAGTACTGACTGCACCACTGGTGTTAAGCAGCTTTTGGCCACCAGATTTAGCTCTGCTTCTGCATCCTTTTTCCAGCACATATATTGATCTGGTTGAAAATCTGGGTACTTGGGATCATGTGGCTCATCCTTCTTCACTACCAAGAGGTCATAATATTCCCATTTGCAGTCTGCGATCTTTCCCAAGAGGTTTGTCGTAATTTTTACGTGCTTAGACACTGGCGACAAAGGGATATCATACTTGGCGTTCTTTACGAACTTATACACAGGGGCATCCAGCGCCCGCGGTGAGATATAATCTGGTGTCATCTTGAGTGAAATCTCCTTAGTGAATATGGGTTTCCTTGTGCTCTCTGAACTCGGCTTGGATTGCTTTGACTGAGGTCCAGTCAGTGTGTCCTTTCCCTTATCCTGCATTGTCGGATTAATCCTTGGTGATTTGCGGGATCCTTGACCTTTTTCTACGACAACCTTCTTAGTTGGAGTTTTCATTAACTACTGAATCCCTCTGTGCTGAAAGATTCTCAATGTTTCTTCAATAGTAATATATTGCTCTGTGTAGAAGGGTTCGAACATTCACTTAATGAGATAGCGACTATGGCAGAGAGAATATAGATGGCTACTAGCTCGGAGAGGTTAATTACAGAAAAAATTCTAAGTGCTCGATAACACTCGCAAGTCTTCAATTGGTGTTATTTATAGGCGCAGCAAACCCCCTTCGGTGCCCTTCAACGGCTAGGTAGGCATTAAATGCGACCTCTGGCGGCCAAATCCTTTGAATATTTTAGTCTTTCCATCCATCAGTCTGTCCAAAACGGCTATCTTCCCTTTAAATGCTCAAGCGGTCGCTGCAACGGTAATTTTAATGGCTATATTCTAAAAAGGCATGCAACGACTATTTTTCTTTGAATGCTGCGCCAATCTACGCGGTGGAACATTTTCAACTCCTGCGCATTTTCTTCACGGTACTGATCTTTGAACTACGCAGTTGTTTTTCCACTGTTATGCTTTCGGCTCCTGCGCAGCTTCGGCAGTGCTGCGCAGCTCATACATTCTCCCTTTATGATACATGTACAAACTCTATACATTTCTAGTGCCCAATTTCAACTGTACTTGGCACTTAGAAATTTCTCCCCATGTTTATCTTTCCGCATGCTATGAAGCAGGACTATCATGGTACAACTTAAGTCTGCTTCCATTTATCATAGTGGGTAGGGTATCACTAGCTAAAGTAGCTAACTGAACTGCACCACTGTCAGTGACATGCATAACAATATATGGACCAAGCCAATGTATTTTAAACTTGCCAGGAAATTTCATGAACTTGCTATCATAGAGGAGGACTAAGTCACCTACCTGAAAGCATTTGTTCCTGATATGGCGATAATTCCATGCCTTTTCATGATCCTTCTGGACTTGCTGTTGAAAGCCTGCAATGAAGCGATCCTCTTCCAAGTTGACTAATTGTAGTAGTCTTTCATCTAATGCTTCGCGGTCTGCCATTCTGGTGAACACAGCAATCCTCAGACTGGAGACAATGTACTCCATTGGCATTATGGCCTCCTACCCATAAGCCAACAGAAAAGGTGTTTGTCCCGTTAATTTCTTACAAGTTGTCTTGTATGCCCAAAGCACAGATGAGATGCATAGGTCCCAATCATCCCTGTTTACATTGCACACCTTCGTCAACACGTTTTTTAGTATCTTGTTGAAGGCTTCAACAGTTCCATTTTCCTGCGGATGATATGGCGTACTGCGGTGATGCCGAATGTGGAATTCCTTTGTCAGGGCCTCTATGGTCTTATTCAGAAAGTGAGTGCCCTAATCACTCATCAAAATTTTCGGACAGCCGATGTAATGTCCCCATTTTGACCCCCTTTGTATTAAATCGTAAATGATGTAAATATTGTAATTTAATCATGGTGAGGAGCTCAAGGCCAAGGCCCCACCATTGATTTAGCGTTTCATGTATCGGCAATTAAAAATAGATGCCTATGGTTTTTGTGCTATATGGGCACAATGTAAATAAGACATCATGTAAATACGAATTTTAAATGAAAATACCCACAACTAGCTAGGCAATGCAACAAAGAGATGGGGGCATGATTATACAAGGAATAGGGAGGGAAATTATTCAAACCCTTGAGCCAATGGTGTTAATCCATGTGTCAATGAGAAAACCCATAAACCCTCAACTACCCATTTTGGATTATGGACCCAATCATTTAATTCTTCCAAGAGTTGGTTGAGGCAGTTAATGCCTTGGGAATGAAGAGGTATGGCAGCTAATTTCGTGCATGGGAAAGCCATCAACCTGGGAAATCGTATTTTGTCTCCTTGGGCAAGAAAACACCCACGAAAATGATGCCCAAAGGGATTCTGAACATATAGTTTTTCCCCTCTCACGTAGTCGGAACTACTGGGTCTTTCCTCATCACGTTTTTACCAATTTTCCTACATTTTTCCATGGCTGGGAACTCGTTTTTGTGTTACACAGTGGATGGGGAAGGAGGACCACGATTTGGGACTGTTATGGAGGCCGTTTTTGCCCCAGAATGTCTATTGACGTTTTTCTGAAAATGGATTTGGCTTCCCAGGGTTATTCCCCATTTTCCAGTTTCGTTTTTGGGTTTCCCACATTTTTCTGAAGCTAATGAAAACCCCATCTTTGAGAATCTCACTGTAAAAAATTTTCTTCATGCCCAACACTTATACTTTTGCTGTTATGTGCATCCCTGTTTTGGTTTGAATCTGTGAGCAAGATATTGGAGTGGTAGTGGACAGAGAGGGCTTGATAAACCTAGTGGGGAGACAACCTCTCAAGAAGATCGAGAGGGCTTTGGCTACTCTTCTATGCACACCCTGAGAGCATTAGATGGGGAAGGTATGGCTTGAGGGACTGTACAGCAGTGAAAAGAATACTTCCTTTTGCTGGGTGTGTAGGTATTGTGGGTGCCAAGCTAGATAGAGCTTGTAAGGTTACCCCTGGCTCTGTGTTTGAGCTCACTAGCTTAGCCACTCTTCCTTTCCATTTCCTAGTAGCCTGATAAACCCAATTGTAGATTGGCTTGGCTCATCTTGGTGTATGCTTGGCTATGTGTGAGTCTGTTGTTCCCTGATTCCTTGTAGAGATCATGCCCAGCTCGGGGGTGGCAGTTGCATCAAGAGGTTCATAAGCACAACTGGCCTATGGTTGGGTGGAACATTGCAGATGCATAGATGGTTGCTTGGGACTACTTTGTTAAGATAAGTATTCTCTTGTGTTAACTTTGCAATTATTATTTGATGAATATATTGAATATATGATGGATGTGTTATTGATATTATTTCGGCTGTGTTTTTCTTATAATTATACATCCCATATGTCTTTTACATTATGTGAATGCTTAGTTAAACGTTCATGGGGCTAGTTGCCCGGTTTAGTATCACGATCCTCTCTATCATGCAGGTATGATAGGAGGGGACGTTACAGCCGAATCTTGACAAAATTTCCTCAAAAATGAACTATGCAGCAGTACCTACGTTGCAGTCCTTTACTGGTTTAGCTTCTTCCCATCTAGTGAGGAAATCCATGGCAGTAATGATATACCTCACACAAGTTCTATTTTCCGGTGGGTTTATAGGTCCCACGAAATCAATTTCCCATTTCTCAAAGGCCTGTAACGTCAACTGCGGATTTAATGGCATGTCATCTCTCCGCGACGGCTTCCCTGTCCTCTGACAGACATCGCAGTTCCTGCAGTATTCCTTAGAATCTTTGTGGATGGTCGGCCACCGCAGCCCTGCGCGCAATATATTCTGTGCAGTAGCCTTTCCTGCGCAATGACCTCCCGCAATCCCCGAATGCACATCTACGAGTACATATGGTTTTTCGTGTTCGAGTACACATCTACGCAGGAGTTCATCTGGTCCGAGTTGGTATAATTGACCTGCAATGACAGTGAAGTCTGCGACGCGTATACTAGCTGCTTCTTCTTCTTAACAGAAAATTCTTGCGGTGCCATCCCTGTTGTCAAAAAATCAATGATATCCTTGTAGTAATCATTTTCAACCTGTATAGCAAACAGCTGCACATCGGGAAGACTGTCTTCAATGTTCGTTGGCTCCTCTCCGGACTCTATTCTAGACAGGTGGTCGGGTCCCAAATTCAGTCGACCGGGTTTAACAACAATCTCGAAGTCGTACTCCTAGAACAGCAATACCCATCTGCATATGCACCCCCCTAACACTGGCTTATTGACCAGATATTTCAATGCAAAATGATCAGTGAACATGAGGAAGTGTGCACCAAGTAGATAATGCCTGAACTTCTGAAGGGCATATACCATCACAAGTCCTTCCCGCTCAGTAGTGGTATAATTCTTCTCTGCTGTCGATAGCTTCCTACTAGAAAATGCAATGGGGTGGTCAATACCCCCTTCTCCTGGCTGAGCTAGAACAATTCCTAGGGCAATGCATGATGCGTCCACATGAACATGAAAGGGCTTTGTCCAGTCTGGGAAGACTAGGATCGTTGCAGTAACCTTCTTTTTGTTCGGGTACACAGGGTACTACCAAAGGACCGAACACCAAGAGCAACCACTTCACACAAACAGATCACAGATCAACACACCGATGTTTTGACATGGTTTAAACCCTCTTGAGGGAAACACTCCACGGCCCCAGCCAAATAGCTTCTACAGGACAATTTATTATGCAAAGAAAGAAAGTTACAAATGAGCTTCTCATAATCGATCAACTAAACAATGACCCTCCATGCTCTTTAAATAGAGATCATAGACCAATCAGGTGTTAAGCCACGGATCAAGGTTAGGTTTGATCTAAGATAAGTTGAGCCGTCGGATCACTCTATGTCGGAAACATATCGTGACCGTCGGATTAAGTATTTACAAATGCATACTAATGCATACTAAAGAAACACACTATCCCTAACGGATATATTACACAAGTTGATCTTAACTAACTCCTAAGTGTCTAAATATCCTAACATCCCCCCTTAAGAACAACTTGGGATAGGATTGAAGGATTTACAAAAGTGACACTATTAGGAGAAGGAAGGAGGCATTAGAGCCTATCCCCCCTTAATGACAAGTTCCTGAACTCCTAACATAGATCGAAGTTTAGAAAACTTCGCTTCTGTAAGAGACTTGGTGAAGATGTCTGCAACTTGATCATCTATAGGGCAAAAGAGCACTTCAAGAACACAATCATGAACAAGATTTCTGATGAAGTGCATATGTAGCTCAATGTGTTTGCTGTGTTGATGTAGAATTGGATCTTTGGCAAGCTTGATAGCACTTTGATTGTCGCACCAAAGTGGAGTAGGCTGCTGCTGCTCAAATCCAAACTCTGAAAGGATCTGTCGAAGCCATAAAGCTTCCTGACTGGCATTAACTGCTGCTCGATATTCTACCTATGCTGAAGAAAGAGCAAGAGCTTGTTGTTTCTTACAAGCCCAAGTAATAGGTCCAGATCCCAGACTGAAAACATAACCTGCAGTAGACTTTCGATCATCAGGATCACCGGCCCAATCTGAATCAGTGAAACCAACCAACAAAGGTTTCCCCCCTGTACTGTAATGAATCCCAAACTGAACTGTACCTCGAATATATCGAAGTATTCTTTTAGCTTCTTTCCAGTGACTTTCATGAGGTGTCTGCATATAACGGGCAACTCGACCAACGGCAAAGGAAAGGTCAGGACGGGAATGAGTCAAGTATAAAAGACTACCAACAAGTTGACTATACAAGGTGGCATCTACTTCAGGTGAAGTACAAGTGTCAGAAATTTTGACTCCAGACTGGAAGGGAGAAGGGGTAGGTGTACAATCTTCCATGTGAAAGCGACGAAGAAGGTCAAAAGAATACTTAGACTGAGAAAGAAAGATTCCTTCTTTGGTTTGCAGGACTTGGAGACCAAGAAAATAATGCAAATGTCCTAAGTCTGACATTTCAAAATTTTGTTTAAGACTAAATTTTACATGGGTTATAAGCTTAGGGTCACTACCAGTAAGAATAAGGTCATCAACATATAGAACAAGTATGATGAGATGGTTTCCTACTTTCTTGGTATAGACATTGGGGTCAGAATGGCATCTAGAAAAACCAGTGTCAAGGAGAAAGTTATCCATTTTGGCATACCAAGCTCTAGGAGCTTGCTTAAGGCCATATAAGGATTTCTTAAGGCGACAGACAAGGCTAGAGTTATTCTGAATATAGCCAGGAGGTTGTTCCATGTAAATTTCCTCCTGTAAATCACCATGTAAGAAGGCAGACTTGACATCCATTTGATGGACTTCCCAGTTGTGTAAGGCTGCAAGGGAAAGAACAAGGTGGATGGAGTTCATTTTTGCAACAGGAGCAAAGGTTTCATTGTAGTCAATCCCTTCAACTTGGGAAAAACCTTTGGCAACTAACCTTGCCTTAAGTCTTTCAACACTTCCATCTTATGCATACTTAGTTCTGTAGACCCATTTACATCTGACAAGTTTTCTTCCTTTTGGAAGAGGTACAAGATCCCAAGTATCGTTCGCCATTAAGGAACGATATTCTTCATCCATGGCTGCATCCCAATCTAGATTCCCTGAAGCTTCTGCAAAATTTTCTGGATTATGATTCTCGGAAACTTGAGCCAAAAGAGAAGAGGCTCGCTGAAACTAAGAACGTGTTCGACGTTGATCTCTAGGATCACCGGCAAGATCACCAGCTGCTTCACATGTTGAACGGACCCATCGAGGAAGCACTTGTGCTGGTGCAACTGGAGGAACATGAGCAGGCGGAGGTGGATTTTCATCCTCACTGTCATCATCAGAAAATGGAGTTGGAAACCTGTCAAGGAAGTTGGAAGAAGAAGAATAAGGCACAAACGCCGAATCAGGCTCGCAGGCCAAAGATGGCACACTCGCCAAGTTAGGCTCGCAGGCCAAGATATTTTCATCAAATTTAACATCTCTTCTAATGATTATAGCATGAGAATGTAGTTGAAGAAGTCTATAACCTTTTACATCTTCAGAATATCCAACAAATATGCACTTTTCACTTTTAGGCTGCAATGCTTTCCGTTTTTCATCCGGAATGTGAGCCCATGATTCACTACCAAACACACGAAAGTGACTTATATCAGGTTTAATTTTACTCCATGCTTCTTCCGGTGTTATACCTTGTAATGCTTTTGTGGGAGTGCGATTAACTATGTAATTTGCATAATTTATGGCTTCAGCCCAAAATTGAATACTTAGTCCCTTAGATTGGATCATACAATTAGCCATTTCTTTTAAAGTGCGGTTCTTCCGCTCAGCTACACCATTTTGTTGTGGTGTATATGGAATAGTGTGCTGTTGTTGGATGCCTTGTTCAGTGCAGAAAGTAGTGAACTATTTGTTAACATATTCTTCTCCATTGTCAGATCTTAACTTAATAATTTGATTACCAGATTGTTTTTCAACAAGGGCCTTGTAGGCCAAGAACATGTTAAATACTTCGCTCTTAAGTTTTAGGAAATAAACCCAAGTGCGTCTGGTGTAATAATCAATGAAAGTTAAGAAATATTTGAAACCAGAAAAGGAAGCAGATGGAAGAGGACCACACAAATCACTATGCACAAGCTCCAAGGGAACCGAGGCGTGCCAAGAGGCACATTTGTCAAAACTGTCCCGATGATGTTTTTCGAGTACACAATCGGAGCAAACACCATCCCTGCAAGATACCATCGGAAGACCTGTCACCATATTTTCTTTACATAGTTGTTGCAATGAGCGATAATTTAAGTGACCAAATCGCTCATGCCAAAGTTTGCTCAAGTTATCACTATGAGCAACAAAAACTGAAGGGAAAGGTGATGACCCAAAGTTGTTAAACTTATACAACCTGGTAATATCATCAACAATTCCGGTAGCTAGGACCTGTTGAGGATCTTTAAAATCCTTGATTACAACTTGGTGAGGTGTAAAGGTCATAGTTTTACCTTCACCAGAATGAGTGATCTGATAGACTGATAACAAATTGCAGGAAATTCTTGGAACACATAGTACATCACTAAAATGACCATTATCTACTGGAACTGTTCCAGCTCCTACAACACTTAGAGATCTATCATCACCAACAAATATTTGTTTGGTGTTACATTCATGCATAGTAGAAAAGATGGCTTGATCCTTAGCCATATGATAAGATGCTCCAGAATCAATGAGCCATTCATTTGAAGTAGAAGAAGAAGATGCATTATAAGAATAACCAGAAACACAAAGTGCATGTCCATGAGAGGTAGATTCTGAAGATGAATCTAGGCTGATGTGGTGCTTCTTCATTGCTGCTTCCAAGGCTGCCATCTTCTTGAAACACTTAGATTCATCATGATTATCTTTCCCGCAATAGTTGCAATGATGCTCAGTCTTCTTGCCTTTTTGCTTTGATCCTTTGTCATTTTTTAAAGAATGAGTTGACTGAGAGGGTTTGGGACCCTTGTTTGACTTATTATTGCAAAAATTTTGTTTCTTGGGAGGCTTGGACTTTTCTTTCTGTTGGGACAATAAGGCTTTCCCAGATGTATCTGCATTGTTGATTATTCCAAGATGAATGAGTTTATCTTGTTCTCTAATCAGGGAATCACAAAAGGATTCAAGACTGGGCTCTTGATAGCTAGCTGCATTCAAGGATGCTTTCATGGAGTAAAATGTAGATACAAAAACGGAATATGCAGGTCCAAGTTTGGAAAGAATATGATAAATGCACTGTTTGTCTTCCCTCTCAATCTTACATTCTGCACATAAGAGTTTAAGAGTTTTGTACTTAGATAAATAATCTTGAATGCATGAAAAGTCACTTGGATTTAAAGAAATCAACTCATTTTCGAGTTGGTGACCTCGAATTTCATTGTGTTTACCAAACACAGTTTCCAACTTGTCCCAAGCAGCATTAGGTTCATCAATTCCAGATATGTGGAATCGTAAATCAGTAGAGATTGACATCCCAATCAATCCACAAGCTTCATCACATCTATTTGCCCATTTTATTTTCTTATCATCATCAGTGGGTTCTTTTTCTTTCCCTATGGTAATTCTAAAAAGTCCCCTACTTCGTAGAACATCCTCCATACGAGATTTCCATGAGAAATAGTTGGAACTGTTAAGTAGAATATCACAATGGGTGGCCATATTTGTAAATTAATGGCTGTAAAAGTAGAAACCAATAGTATGGATGTGAAGAGCTCAAAAAAATAGGCGGTTTAAAAAAAAACGGCACTGAAAACTGACTCTGTATGATGAAGTTATGCTTGAACAAAGAAACTGTTGAAGATGTCCCCAATAGTGACGTGGCAGCTAGAGAATGTCCAGCAAAAAAAAGAACCCCCCTCTTCCCAAAAAGAACCTTTTGACAATCACTTTACAAAAAAATTGCTTGAAGTGAACCAATTTTGTAAAATAAGTGATTTCACTTTTACAATGATATTACTTTTAAATAGTGCAACAATAAAAAAAAACTTAAGTGACTCACTTGTATTTTTATTTTATTTTTATTATTTAAGTGAGATGCACTTTTACAATAAAGTAACTTGAAAATAGAAATTGCATGCACTTTTTCTTTTAAAAGTAACTTCCTAAGACTTGAACTCAAGACCTATTAAGGAATAAAGCAACTTTGAACCAAGTGAGCCAGATTAAAAGGTATGTAAAATATGGGAATGAGGAAGGGGGCTTTTTTTTTTTTTACTCTTCTTGCTCGGTTTGCGTGCTTGCCCTTTTTCCTGCAAAACAGACTACAAATCGAAACAAACAAAAAAATTTCCACACTTGTGGAGTTAGATCTTGTTAGCTTGCCCGGAAAGTATACGTTCTCTCTCTGTTTCTGATTTGCGATGAAATATGAGATTTTTTCTTTTCAAAAAACGAAATAAAAAAAATTCGTCACCGTAACATTATACCTTCAGATCTGATGAAATACGCGTTTCTGGAGCAATCGGGAACCGTTTTTGATCAAACGAAAACTATTTCCCAATGGAAATGACGCTCCAGACGCAATGGAACACCTCCCACAGCCCAGAAATGCACAAAAATACCAGAACTAAAAACCCTTTCAAGTTTCGGCAACAACAGTTCAAGATCTAGATCATAACCGGAAGCGGCACTTCATAAAAGCTCTGATACCATGTTCGGGTACACAGGATACTACCAAAGGACCGAACACCAAGAGCAACCACTTCACACAAACAGATCACAGATCAACACACCGATGTTTTGACGTGGTTTAAACCCTCTTGAGGGAAACACTCCACGGCCCCGACCAAATAACTTCTACGGGACAATTTTTTATGCAAAGAAAGAAAGTTACAAATGAGCTTCTCATAATCGATCAACTAAACAATGACCCTCCATGCTCTTTAAATAGAGATCATAGACCAATCGGGTGTTAAGCCACGGATCAAGGTTAGGTTCGATCTAAGAGAAGTTGAGCCATCGGATCACTCTATGTCGGAAACATATCGTGACCGTCGGATTAAGTATTTACAAATGCATACTAATGGATACTAAAGAAACACACTATCCCTAACGGATATATTACACAAGTTGATCTTAACTAACTCCTAAGTGTCTAAATATCCTAACACTTATTTTTAAGGGTGTCAAAACCCTATTCGCATTCTTCGTTCCAAACGAACGGCACATCCTTCTTCAGCAACTTCTCCATTGTTGTGGTTATCTGCACATAACCCTTAATGAACTTCCTGTAATAACCTGTATTACCCAAGGTAGAGCGCAGCATCTTAAATGAAGTTGTTGTAGGTAAATTCACAATAATGGCAATCTTCGCAGGGTCAACCATCAAGCCCTACTTATAGACAATATGTCCCAGTAAGATTCCATATGGAACAAAGAAGATGCACTTCTTCAGATTCAACGAGATCTGATGCTATCTCCACTTTTCAAGCATCATTCTCAGATTTGCACAATGGTTCTTCAGCAAACCAAAGACAGTCCAGTCATTGAAATATGCTTCGAGAAACTTATGCATGAAATCTTTGAATGCCGCGATGACGACTCTGTAGAAGATAACAAGCGCGTTCTTTAGACCAAATGGCATGACTGTATGTTGGAACGACCCCCATTCTATAGCAAATTGCATCTTATGCCTGTCCGCGGGATCAATTATGATCTGATGATAACCGAAGAAACCATCGGTAAAATGGTAGGCCTCATTCCCTCCAACATTGTCAAGCACTTCGTCTGTAAAAGGGGTAGGGAATGGGTCGTGCATTGATGCATCATTAAGTTTTCTGAGGTTGACACATATCCTGATCTCACCCTTTTCTTTCTTGTCCTGGATGACCATAGGGCTAATCCATTCAGATTCCTCGACAGGTTCGATGATCCCTGCCTCTAACATTTTGTCTAACTCTACGCAGACTCTCTCTTTGTACCGTGGATTCAATCTATATGGTCATTGTTTCATAGGCTTAATGCCTAGCTTCAAGGGGATTTTCATAACTCCTAAGTCACCCAATATTCCTTTCATCTCTGTAAACTTGGTCGGAAATAAATCCTGATATTCATGCAAGGTGTCTGCAATGTCCACGATAGTCTGATCATCCCAGTAGTCTCTGATAGATGCGAACTTTGGCTCTTCAATCGTGCTAATGTTTACCTTCTGTGTCTTGACCAGTCCACTCATGTCCGGGATTTCCAATGGCGGTCCTTCTATATCGCGTGCACCTTCTGACTCTGGTATATTGATGTTGCGCGGATCATCTTCATCTTCTTCTCTTCCATGCTCATCATCCTCAGCTAAATTATAACAGTCTATTGGATGTTCTTCATGTTCCTTCCATTCTGAGTGTATGTTCACAAGGCTTTCATCTGTGCCGAAGAATTTTTCCCATGACATATCTTCGCGATGACAATCTCCTCTGAATATACGTTCCTTGATTATCTGCAATGCCTCATGTATCAAAGGGTTCTCATCCTCAAAGCTGAAATATCTCTAGAAGTTCGCAGTTAACGTTTCCCAATCTGAGGTTTCCCTATGTAACTCCAAGTCTAGATACCATTTCCTCGGAATATCTTCTTCTAAAGTATGCACGAACAAATGCACCCACTCTTCAGGTGGCCTTTCTTCCCATGCCTGTGAATAGACTTCCAAATGCTGCCTAGGATCTGTCTTCCCATTGAACTTCTCAAAGGGTATTGCAACCCTTTCTGTGAACCGAATCTGCATCTTTGTTCTACATTGATCCCAAGTGATCAATACCTGTTTGTGCGAAGCCCACCATCTGGTGGGTATGCCATGCAGTGCCATATCCAATGCTGGAAACCTATGCTCTTCTGGAATTGCTACAGTATATTCTTGAATAAAAGTGTAAACGTTAGCAGAACCATCAAATGTAGGGATTGGGCTTACCTCCTTTCCAATCCAACGCAGTGATCTTGTGACCTGTGCGCACCTTCTGGCTGACACTTCATGCATGCGATTTTGCTAGTTTTCCAGTCTAGTGTCTGAGTTAGACACGCAGGAGCTATCACATCTCCAGCTATGTACATCGTCCGCGGTAGGATTAATGTAATCCTCCTGGTTTGCAGTCATCTAGTACACTCGGTCCAAATCCTGGGCCTTAGATTCCTCCTGAATCGACTCGCTATATCTATCCCCATCTGCAGGATCCAATGGTGCGATAACCCGCAGATGCTTACCTTTGAATATCATCTTCTTTGTTTTCAAATTTATAATGGCTAAATTGTCAATAGCCGAGTCAATTCTTAATAGCGCAGGAAAGGGCTAGCTATCGTCAACAATCTCAATGACTTCAAAGTCCGCATGGCTTTGTAATCCATCAATATCAACCACAACACTGGCTAAGTGACCAAATGGTATAACTTTCTCTTGGTTGGCCATTCTCAACTGGATAGGTGACCACGACAGCTTTGGTCGACCCATCTGCTGCCATGTCTGCTTGGTCAAGACATTTACTTCTGATCCTAGATCAAGGATAACTTCGTCCATCTCAAATTCTCCTATCTACACAGTGAGCCTCAGTTCGCAGCCCGTCCTCTTTTGTTTCTTTATATGATGTAGTGCGCCATCAGAAGTTTCTGCTTCTGTCTGTGGTTCATACAGATTTATGAGCTTCTCCAGCTCTGCTATCGCGTTTTAATTTTTCAACAGCTTCATGCAGCTCCTGAGGAATTGTGCAACAGAGGTGCTAACGTCTGTTGTGTGTCTGGTCTTGTCATACGCAGCAGGTGTGTCTTCAACATATGGTGCTTCGCTGCGCAGCGGGATCCTTGGTGATTCAGGTGCTTGTTCTCTGAAGGTATCCCGCACATCAACAAAAGCTTCTTTGTTCTTCTTCAAATCCAGATCAAATGTCTTTCCCGGAGCTTTTCTTACCCATATTGTTTCGAGAGGGCCCTGCTTCGCATGAGACTCTCCTGACATGGAAGCCTATGCTACCCTATCATGGCCTATCTCGATGCCACTTCATGTGACTACTTTAATGCTAGGATCCACAGGTCTTTTATCTATTGCAATCCATTGGATATTCGAGGCTGGTGCATCTATTCTTCTTCTTTTCTACATCTCTACCTCTAGCACTGGGAAATCTTCTATAACATGGTCAAATGATTTACAATAATTACAGGGGGTGCATGGATTTACACAGTCTTTGGATACATGACCTGGCTGGCCACAGTTATAGCAGATGACCTCCCCGCGGCCTCTTCCTTGTGCCGGGCCGGTATTTCTTCCTCTTCCGCAGTATCCACCACCACAGCCTTTGTAGGAAGATTGATCATAGTGTGTGTTTTCTTTCTTTGGCTGGTTGTCTTCTTACACTCTGTACAAGCCAGTGCCTCTCATTGAATCCATGTCACGCTTTCTTTCATTCATTAGTTAATAGGCATGGTAGTTGGACTCATCATGTCCAACTGATTTGCATAAGTCACATGACCAGTAGTTCTGCAGATCTCACACCAGGGTTCCTGGTTCTGATTGATGGGGTTAGGCACACCACTACCGAGATAGTCGCGGTATAGGGGACAATGCTCTCGGTCATGACCTTCTACTTTGCAACTCGTGCACTAGATCTCGTGACGAGGTTCATATTGCTGCTCTTTTCCATTCTTCATGCTCTGTAGCTCCAGTGTCAAGGTGGTAAGCTGGTTCTGAATCTACGTCATCCTAGAACTAGACTCACCAATCGGCAAAGACTCCAACTTCATCATGATTTCCAAGGCCTCTGCCTGGGATGTAACCTTCTGCTGCATTAATGGTAAGCTGATGTGCAGCAATAGCGCAGCAATGAACCATTCTTTATGTTGTTCGGGTGCTATGACAAAGCTCACTTGGTCCAAGAGTGTCTTGAACTTCTGGTCGAATTCCCAAACCAATTATGTTGGTCTCTGCTTGATTTCCTTTAGCTTAGTTATACACTGAGACTCAGACTTTGGTTTCTTAAACTCTGCTATCAGCGTAGCTTTGATCTCTGCCAGGGTCCTGGGCTGCGTGGTAGAATACTTCATGAACCAGAGCAGCGCTCTATCTCTGAATGTAGTAACAAGCTGAGATTTCTTCTCATCATCATCTCGGATCTATCTGACACTCCAGACTGTTGATGTATATGTAACATTGGAATGTATTTCATCTATGTATTTCATATATATTTATTGTACCCTTATAAGAGACGTGTTATTCCTCTATAAGGAAGTGTCGTCATGTGTATTGAAAAGTGTCGCAAGTGTGTGTACTTGCTGATGGGTTATTAGACCACCATGTGTGGGGTCGGCCTTGAAATATATCTTATATTGTGGATGTACCTAGCTAGACAAGTCGGCCCCATAGTGCCACTGGGAAAACAAGTTAAGTATAAATAGAGATCGGGAGATCTCTATTTGATCACTCGAAAACTCACACTTCTCTCACTTAGAAAGTGGCGCACTAGTGAGGAGGAGGATCATCTGCTACTAGGAGACTATCTCAGTGTATTTTGGTTGAGCCATTGCTCTCTCTATCTCTGAGGAAGTTGTGGGGTTTTTCACCTTAGGGTTTTCCCCACGAAAACTCTGTGTCTCTTGTCTCTCATGCTTTTGATTCTTATGATGCTTGTCATGTTTGTTATGATTGATATGCATTGATATACTGTACATGTTATTCTCTCAGTAAAGATCCTAGAGTATTGTGAATTAATGCTCAAAATTTAACATGGTATCAAAGCTAACCTAAGAAGCAGTAGAGCTAACAGAAACTAGGGTTTCTTGTTTATTGGGTTTCTCTCCATAGATTTTGGAAAAGCAGTATAGTAGATTGACTCTACTCATCAAGGAGAATCTATATGTCCAATCAGAATTCAATTCTGAGCATTTTCAGATTTGGCGCTAAAAATTAGGGTTTCCACAAAAATAGGAATTTCTAGAATCTGAAGCATAGCTAGAAGCTCCTTGCAAAAATTGAAGTTTAGAGCTTTGGATCGAGATTTTTGGCTGGGTAGATCTCCGAGAAACTCAAACCCTAATTCAGGGCTCTCCTTAGTGAATCCGGGAAGACAAAAAGGCAGTTTTGAAGGGTGTAGCTTTGCAGATCTCAAATTATGAATACACCAGGTTGATCAACTCATCAAGGCGCATCTTTCTATCCTTTTAGAAAGTTGAAATTCACATTTTGAATTTTTAGGTTTTTTTCAACAAACCCTAATCCGGGACCAAATCCAGTTTTCAGCAATTTCAAGTGGTAAGACCTAAATATTTTCTATTTCCATTTGAAGTACTCTTTAAGATGTCTCACCACACCAAGCTTGAGGATAAGCTTGAAGGGGATGATAACTTCCGATCCTGGAAGTATAGGATTGGGTTAATCCTGGAAGAGAATGAGTTGGACTCATATGTAAAAGAAGACATCCCTATCCCAGAGGATGAAGAGGATAAAATATTGCATAAGAAGAACTTGGTCAAGGCAAAGAGAATCATTGCTGATTCTATCAAAGACCATCTCATACCACATGTGTCATCTCTAAAGACACCCAAGGAGATGTTTGACTCTTTGAACAAGCTATTTGAAGGGAAGAACATAAATCGGAAGATGACCCTGTGGAATCAATTGAAAGGGGTCAAGATGTTGAATGGAGAAACCATTCAATCCTATTTCTCCAAGGTCTCTCAGATCAAGGAACAACTTGAGGTTGTAGATGAAATGGTGGAGAATGGTGAAATTGTTATGACCACTTTCAATGGTCTACCTAGGTCATGGGACTCTTTTATCCAAGGGATCTGTGCAAGAAAGAAATTAATCTCCTTCAGTAGACTGTGGGAGGAATGCTCTCAAGAAGAAGCAAGGCTTGTGGCAAGAGAAGAAAAGATGGGGAATGAAGATCAATCTCTCACAGTACACACCAAGAAAAGCAAGTTCAAGAGGGAGCCATCCCATCACAAGAAGAAATATTCACACCCTTATCACAAAGATAAGAAAGATCTAAGGTGTTTCAATTGCAATGAGAAAGGTCACTTTGGTTCAGAATGTCCCAAGAACAAAAGGGGTAACCATACAACAACAACTCCAGCAAGAAGAAGAAGGGTAAAAAAAGAAGGTACCATGCTCATGCTACTGAAGATGATGAACCTCCAAAGAAGAAAGCTAGGGAAGAAAGTGATGATGACTCATCAAGTGAAGAAGAGTATGTTCTAATCTCTACTCTCACAGGTACTATCTCCCATGGTTGTAATGATTGGTTAATTGATAGTGGGGCTTCCAAACACATGACTGGGTTTAAAGAATATTTTGTAAACCTATCTGAACATGAGTCACCCCATAAGGTGAAACTTCGGGATGATTATCAATACCGTATCAAAGGAATTGGTGAAACCTCCTACAACCTAGATTCTGGAAAATCCTTGAAGATGAAAGAAGTCCTTTATGTACCTGGGCTCAAGAATAACCTTCTCTCCATCTCTGCATTGGATGCAAAAGGCATAAGGGTTGCATTTGTAGATGGCCAAGTCTTAATGTGGCCAAAGGGTAAAACTATTGATGATGCAGTGGTGATTGGAGAGCAAGAGGGAGGATTGTACAAATTGAAGGGACAACTTGAACATGCCATGGTGACATGAATACAAAGATTCATCCATATTCATGAATCACATAGACGTATGTATAAATTGATTTTGCAAAGGTTAACTTGTGAGTTATGCAGGTCATTGAAGAGAACAAGAAAACATTGCTAGACATAACTAGCAAATATGGTGACCAGGTATGTGTTTCTTATATCATAGGATCTCTTATATAAGTATGCATGACATGATTGATGATGATTATTCATGAAGTCATAGGTGTGAATAAACATGGGTGTATGCATATTATGTTTCTTACCTTAATTGATGACATGACTAACCAAAAGAGTCATAGGGTTGAGTAATCACGGATTTAGGTATATTATGACTAACCATGAGAGTCCTTGAATACTAATACTTATTATTTCTATTTGAAATGATCATGACTATACATGTTTAAGATTATTGTGTTTTGATAGTGTCAAGATTATACTAATGAATGTGTGATTATGTATGAGACCTCGAGGATAACACAATAGTGATACTAATAAGAATGCATAGAGACCAAGGATGAATATAAGTTCAAGAATAGGTAATCCAGGAAGCAAAGATCAAGAAGGAGCACACTCCAGTAGTTTCTGCAAGGATGCAAAGATTCAAAGGGAGTTGACCATCTTTCTACATTCCACAACAGAAAGGTGTAGAAGAAGCTAATTCAGCAGCTCCTGCAAGGAAGCAAAGACTCAGAGGGAGTCCACCCAACAAACCAACAAAGATAAGTATTTTAATTATCATTTCTTCCATATTTGTTTGTTTAAATAATATTGTTCAATGATGTACATGCTTATGTTCTTAGACTTAGGATATGTATTGTGCATGTTAGAATGATTGCATTAATGAACAATATACTACTAATATGCATTTGATGGGTAAGTGGCCTATGACACTGTACAACATTCCATTGCTACTTATCTAGAATGAAACCTCTTTGCTGACATGTTGGGAGCCATGCAAACTCTTAACAATGTTCTGGTAGAGATTGGAAGGCATCTAGAAAGTTACAGGATATAGATAAATGTTGTATTGAAATATTGGGTAAGATGATTGCATGACTGTATGACATATTTCTTTATGTGTAAGAATTTGTTCTGAAAACTATGAGTTGTTTCTAATCATGAAATTTAACTTGTTTTGTAGGAAAGATCGTATGCCTACAAAAGAAGAACTACAACATTTGTTCAGCAACAAAATTATCTACTGAAGATATTGAAGTTCACAGGATATGGGAAGAATACCATGATCCGTCGATCATGAAGAATGATGTTTGGGATGTACTCCCAAGACCTAAAGGGAAGTATGTTATGACTTCCATATGGATCTATCAGATCAAGCATGCTACAGATGGCAGCATAGAGAAATATAAAAGTGATGAAATGGAAGATACACCAGATGGATTTCAAGACAGCTTTCTTGAATGGTGTAGTTGAAGAAGAATTGTAAGTGGAGCAGCCACTTGGTTCTAAGACACATGATAGGGAGTCATATACATGCAGAACTTGGTATGGTAGGATAGACAACTTTCTATCCAGTTTGGGCTTTACCAAGAATAAAGCGGATTCCAACCTTTACTACAAGGTTGAGGAAGGGAATCCTGTGGTTCTACTCCTATATGTGGATGACCTATTTGTAACAGGAGATGACAGATTGATTGCAAATACAAAGAGGAAGCTTGCTTCTGAGTTCGATATGAAGGACTTAGGGATGATGCATTATTTCCTAGGTATGGAGGTGTGGCAGAGTGCAGATGGGATCTTCCTTGGACAAGGGAAGTATGCAGTAGATATCCTGAAGAGGTTCGGGATGATGGATTGCAAGGCCATGGCCACACCTATGGCATTGAACTTGAAGCTTCTTTGTGATGCTTCATCTGAGCTGGTTGATATCTCTATGTATCGTCAGATGATTGGGTCCTTGATGTACCTGACGAACACGAGACTAGATATTTTCTTTGCGGTGAACACATTGAGCCAGTTCCTGATGGATCTGAGGAGTATTTACCTGGTTGTTGTAAAGCATATTCTGAGGTACCTAAAGGGTACAGTTGATTATGGGCTCAAGTATGAAGCGAATCAAAAGTTTAACCTACAAGGTTATGTTAATTCAGATTAGGCAGGCAGTGCTACAAATAGGAAGAGCACATCTGGGTGCTGCTTCAGTATGGGATCAGGTGTGATCTCTTGGTTTAGCAGGAAGCAGTCCTGCATAGCACTGAGTACAGCTGAGGTAGAGTATGTTGCAACCTGTTCAGCTAGTTGTGAGGCAGTATGGCTATGGAAGCTACTGTCCGAGTTATTTGATCTCCCATTGGATGCTACTGGTATCTTCTGTGATAACCAGAGTTGTGTGAAGCTGTCTGAGAACCCAGTGTTTCATGATAGGTCGAAACACATAGAGATCAAATATCACTATATCAGGGATATGGTGCAGAGAGGAGCAGTGAAGCTCCTGTATGTTGCGATGGACGAGCAAATTGCAGATGTGCTAATGAAGCCACTAGCCAGGATGAAGTTCAAGTACTTCAAGGAGAGGCTTAGTGTTCTTCAGATCGACGACACTTCGAGGAAGAAGTGATGGAAACATTTGCTGAATCCATTCCAAGCATGTTGGAAGGAGGATCCTTCACATGGATGTGGATGTAAGCGTTGGATGATGAGCATCAGGACGATGCTCCAGTTACTGCTCTGTATATGAATCAGGATGATGTTGAATATGATCAGTTGGATCATTTATATGTATATGTATGTACGCATCATGTTGGATGTTGGATATGATCAATTGGATCATTTATACATGTATGTACGCATCATGTTGGATGTTGGATATGATCAGTTTGATCATTTGTATGTATTTTGTATATGCATCATGTTGGATGCTTGGACCATGTATCTATATATGTATCAGGTGGATACATTGTATGATCAGGTAGATCATGTATGTTGATATGTATCAGGTATGATCAGGTGGATCATGTATTTGTATTTGTATCAGGTGGATACACTGTATGATCAAGTGGATCATGTATGATGATATGTATTAGGTGGATACTTGGTATGCATCAGGTGGATGCATTGTATGATCGAGATGATCATGATGATGACCTTCAGGATGTTGCTCCAGATGATATGTACCAGGATGGTACAGTGATGATGATCAGTATGATCATGGGAATTAGGATGATGATCCGTTGGATCATGAGTATCAGGTTGATACTTGGAGGTCAGAGATGATATGTGGTAGGTTGTGCAAATAGCATGTAATCAGTCGTTGGATATTTGATAGGTTGAGCTGTGTGCTCGTAATCAGTCCTGGGATGAGGTATTGCTATGTAGTATGTAATCAGTCCTCAGATATCCGATAGGTTGACCTATGTGCTTGTAATCAGTCCTGGGATGAGGTATTACTACGAAGACATGTAATCAGTCCTGGAGATCCGATAGGTTGAGCTGTGTGCTTGTAATAAGTCCTGGGATGCTCTTTAGAGATCTTGTTGATCGTGCTGCAACACATAAATGTTCCTGGGATGCTCTTTAAAGGTTGTGTCTATCCACATGTAATCAATCCTGGATATCCGAGAGGTTGAGCTGTGTGCTCGTAATAAGTCCTAGGATGCTCTTTAGAGATCTTTTCGATCGTGCTGCGGCACATAAATGTTCTTGGGATGCTCTTTAAAGGTATTGTGGAGGAGATACATGTAATCAGTCCTGGGAGATCTTGACGGTCGTGCTTAGGCACATAAATGTTCCTGGGATACTCTTTTTGGTATTGCATCTGCACATAAAATTAGGCCTGAGAGGCCACCTCTATCAAACCGTTCGCACAGATGATGAATACCTGCAGGTGGTGGGCCTACATCCAGTATGAAAAAGGACTGGCTCCGTAGAACTTCCTATGACGAGTAGATTCTGAGATTGGTTGAGATAGCAGCAGCAGTGACGATGATGATGACGATGCACCGATGATGATGATCCCGAGAAGAAGACTTGTTCTAGTAGATCTCTGTCGAGAAATACCTTCCTAGTTAAGAGGGAGTGTTGATGTATATGTAACTTCAGAATGTATTTCATCTATGTATTTCATATATATTTATTGTACCCTTATAAGAGATGTGTTATTCCTCTACAAGGAAGTGTCGTCATGTGTATTGACAAGTGTCGCAAGTGTGTGTACTTGCCGATGGGTTATTAGACCACCATGTGTGGGTCAGCCATGAAATATATATTATATTGTGGATGTACCTAGCTAGACAAGTCGGCCCCATAGTGTCACTGGGAAAACAGGTTAAGTATAAATAGAGATCAGGAGATCTCTATTTGATCACTCGAAAACTCACACTTCTCTCACTCAGAAAGTGGCACACTAGTGAGGAGGAGGATCATCTGCTACTATGAGACTATCTCAGTGTATTTTGGTTGTACTTTGGTTGAGCCATTTCTCTCTCTATCTCTGAGGAAGTTGTGGGGTTTTTCACCTTAGGGTTTTCCCCACATAAACTTTGTGTCTCTTGTCTCTCATGCTTTTGATTCTTATGATGATTGTAATGCTTGTTATGATTGATATGCATTGATATACTGTACATGTTATTCTCTCAATAAAGATCCTAGAGTATTGTGAATTAATGCTCAAAATTTAACACAGACAGCTTCGCAAAGGAACTAGTGCTGATCAAGGTCTTCTAGACCCGTCCCTTTGAATATAGGCAACTTCATATCGGTATGGGCCATGGCTCTAGGGGGAGGTATAGCACTCGAAAGGGCACCTTGAGGTGTGCCCCGAGGGGTGCTAGGCTGTCGTACAGGACTTTGCATAGTAGAAATAAATGGGCGTATAGGGGTAGATGTACTAGGATGCGTATTCAGCGGGGTTGGCTCTGCAAGTGGAGGATTCTGAGGAGTAAATGGGGCTTCATTTTCAGTATCAGAAGGAATTTCAGTATCTACGTGGAGTCCAAAGCCTCCAGGGTTCTCATTGAACTTGTATCTCTTCCCACTCCTTAAGTTGTGAGTATCTTCGTCGGAATCGCTATAAATGCTATTTACCATGACAACTTAAAAAGATTACTGCATTCTTAAAACACCTTTCTCAACTAATAGCATCTTAATGTATAGACTGAGATTGTTCAGGAACTTACCTTGGAAACCTCCGAAAAAGTGTGCCTCTGCTTGGCTTTAGGATTTGAGCGTATCCACAGCAAACTCTATGATAAAGCCTTCTAGCATATGATCGACCCAAAAGTCGACTGCGCGCGTTAGTGGGTTGTCTATCGCTTTGAGCTGTGCTATGAGCTCAGGATTCCACTCTATAGGAACTCCTCCTTGAAAGCAAGTTTTCTTTTCTGCGAGCCATGAGATCCACACGTGCAGCTCGTCCGGAAATGTAGCCCAGAAATTTTGTGAATGTCGTCCAACAGATAGCTATCTGACCACTGTGTGTCAGTTAGATGTGGATGTCTGTTCTCTTGTCTTTCAAAGTCTCTTATGGTCTTATCCCACCAAGCCTGGATTTCTGTCTTCTCAGGATGCTAGTTCAATGCACTTTCCGGGAGCTTAGACTCTTCGTCACTCATCATGACTGGAACTCATCATGGATTCTAGCACAACAAAATAACCATTTGTTGGCTTATCAAATGTTGACCAAAGGTTTTATGAAGACCCAGGTTCTGCACGGTTACCTTAAACCAACAAAACCCCTTCACACCAGCCCTTTCGGCAACAGCCTGCGAGTAGGATAAGGTCTCACTCGAGGTGTTTCTAATGGGGAACTGCGGACTCAGATGTCCACAGTGAGCGATGAGTTGATAAATGTGACAATGTTCATGGCAGCACACCAATCGAGTGCTGTGAAGGTCGGACTGCGCGGCAATGGTCAACACCGCGGTCTGCACCACTACCTTCTTCCTTACTATGGGGCTTAAGATTATTCTGCGAACACTGCCACTTGACTTCCTACACTTAGACCATTCACAGAATGCTTAAGACAAAGGGTTATGTGTCAATTATCCACCCAGTTATACACTTAACTAACTAACCACTTAATGCTCAGAACATACACTTAAGTGTTGGAATTTTAAGCATAACCCTCAGGTGCGAAATAACAATTATACATTCATCGACTGCATCCATTCAATAGGTAAACAATTCCTCTATGCTCAAGCAGATGATAGATTCACTGTCCTTAGAAGCGTTGCTAATATTAACCATACATCTATTCATGCAGACTTAACATATCATTCCATACTCTCTTGATGGAAAATGCATATAAAAGCCTTCTCATAATAGACTGTAAGTAAACATTCCACATCCAACTACAGAACAGATAAGTATAATTGCAAACACATAAACATACAGTCTCACAACACGCTATTTAACGTGGTTCACTCCCCTGGGTGGGAAGCTACGTCCACAAGAACTTTTTTTATATTTCTTTTAAGGAAGGGTTCACAGTTCTTAGTCGCGCACTCAGCTGCGGCTCTCTTCTTGCTCAGATAGGTATCTGTGCACTCAACTGCAGATCCTTTACAATCTATTCTCGAATCAAAAGATATTACAATCAAGTATTATCACCAATGCAATTATCAACAATGACCAACAAAAATCCAACCCTTCCTTTACAAAAATGGTCTTCTTAAATAGATCACGCCCGAAGGTCGTGTCTTTACAACATTGAAGACCAAAACCCTTAGGGTTACCAAACCACTACGGTCCCTCTGAAACGTCATGCCAGCTTCTGATAGCGATCCTGTTGTCATGGCAATCCTCCATGCCTTAGATCCATCGCTTTTAGCCTCCCTGTTGTGTGCACTCCAACAAGTCATCCACTGCGGCAGAAAAACTAGGACGCGAGATCCATATTGAATAAGATATATATAATTGAATTGATAAGATGCTTAACGCTTTACAAGAGCTCGCCTTTTATAAGGTTGGAGCATTTCTTAAGAAGGGTTACGTCCCTTCAATTAAACTAATTAATAATTTAATGATTAATTTGATACAATATTTAATATACATAGCATTGCCACTCCCTTTTAAAGAGATTTGTCCTCAAAGCAGTGGTACTGAGGGATGTAACTGTCGAAATTGTTATGATTCCCATGTTGCATCTTCTTCAGGAATATTTTTCCATTTAATGAGGTATTCTTTAATGACTTGCATTCTTAATCTCTTCTCTCTAGTAGCAATGATAGATTCTGGCTCGAATATGATTCTTCCTTCTTCATCTAACAAGGGAAGTATTGTTTGTGCCTTCTGGTGTTGACCTATCATCTTTTTCAAACATGAAACATGAAAGACATTGTGGATGCGACTTGTAGTTGGCAATTCCAATGCATATGCCACCTGACTAATCTTCTTATTGATTTGATATGGGCCATAAAAACGTGGAGCCAACTTATTTTTTCCACCTTGTTTAAGTGATAATTGTTTATAGGGTTGTAGTCTTACATATACCCAATCTCCAATTTCAAATTCTCGTTCTGTTCGATGTCGATCTTCTTGTTGTCTCATTCTATTCCTGGCAGTATTCAAATTCTCTTTAAGTACTTGGACAACCTTTTGGTTTTCTTCTAAATGGTCATTTACTGATGCGACCCTTGCTTGGTTGGTGATGAAATCCTTCCATTTTGGGGGTTCATATCCATATAGGGCTTGAAATGGTGTCATTCTTGCAGATGTATGATAAGTAGAATTATACCACCATTCCGAAAGATGTAGCCATTGGAACCATTTATTTTGCTTATCAGTTACAAAACAACTGAGGTAGGTTTCTAAGCATTTATTGACAACTTTTGTCTGTCCATCTGTTTGGGGATGATAAGCTGAGCTCATGTTAAGAGACGTTCCAATTTGCTTGCAAAACTCTCTCCAAAAGTTCCCTTTAAACTTGGCATCCCTATCACTTACTATAATCTTCGGAAAACCATGTAATTTGTAGACATTTTTACAAAAAACTTCGGCTGTTTCTTTTGCCGAATCAGTTTTCTTCACTCCAACAAAATGTGCATATTTGGTTAGCCTGTCTACCACAACTAGTATTTTGTCTTTTCCATCTGATATGGGTAGACCTTCAATGAAATCCATTGAAATTTCCTCCCATTTCTTATTCGGAATATGCAACGGATGGAGTAACCCCGGACTTGAGATATTCTCAGTTTTATTCCGCCGACAAATGTCACAATCTGCAACATACTTGTGAATGTCAGCATACATACCCTTCCAAAAGAATGATTTCCTTGCATTATAGTAGGTTTTAAAAATTCCTACATGACCAGCGGCTGGGCAATCATGTGATTCTTTAAGCACCTTGGTCTTAAAAATGGAATTGGAACTTAAGTAAATACGTCCTTTGTACCATAACAGTTCATTCTTCCATTCAAACTTCGGATATTGATTTATGTTGTTAATTATGGAGAAAACCTCTGAATTCTTGGCATATTCCTTACGAATTTCGTCCAAAAATTATGGGATCACCATGGATACGGCGTAGACTTGTATCTCTTCATCTTTCCTTGATAAAGCATCAGCTACTACATTGTCCTTCCCTCTTTTATGTAGGATCTCCATATCGAAGGTAGAGATTTTCTCTATCCACTTTTGTTGCTCTGTTGTTAATGTCTTCTACTGTAACAAGTGTTGTAGACTATTATGATCTGTTCGGATTAGGAATTTACTTCCCAAAAGGTATTGTCGCCATTTAGTTAATGCATGCGTGATGGCAAGCATTTCCTTGTTGTATGTAGACTGTAGGTATTCTCTTTTGTTCAACTTCCTGCTTTCAAAAGCAATTAGATGACCTTCTTGCATTAGCACAGCTCCTATCCCAAACCCTGAAGCATCACATTCGATTACGAATGGTTTTGCAAAATCGGGTGTTGCCAAAACGGGAGTTGAAGACATAATTTGTTTCAACGTTTCAAAGCATCTTCTTGCTTCATCATCCCATTGAAAAGAATTTCTTTTTAGGAGATTTGTTAGTGGGGCAGTGACATGTGCATAGTTCCTGATGAACCTTCGATAGTAACCCGTTAATCCCAAAAATCCTCGCAATTTTGAAACATTCTTTGGTTCGGGCCACTCCTTCATTGCCTGGATCTTCTTTGGGTCCACCTTAACTCCTTCCTTTGAGATTATATGACCGAGATACTCCACTTCTTGCTTCCCAAAGGTGCATTTTGACTTTTTTGCATAGAACTGGTTTTCCTTCAGAAGAGATAGAACCTCTTCTAGATGCGTCAAATGTTCTTTCCATGTCTTGCTATATATAAGGATGTCATCGAAGAATACTAACACAAATTTCCTTAGGTACGGCTGAAATAGTTCATTCGTAGTTGCCTGGAATGTGGCAGGGGCATTAGTTAACCCAAAAGGCATTACTTTGAATTCATAATGTCCTTCATGAGTTTGGAAAGCAGTCTTTGCGATATCCTCTAATCTGACCCTGATTTGATAGTACCCTGACCTTAAATCAAGTTTCTAAAAATATTTTGCGTCATGAAGTTCATCCAGCATGTCATCGATGAAGGGGATTGGAAACTTGTTCTTAATTGTTATTTTGTTTAATCCTCTATAATCTATACATAATCTAAATGATCCATCCTTCTTCCGTACTAGTACAACTGGAGTTGCATAAGGGCTTCTACTCTTGGTGATGACACCACAATTCAGTAGATCTTGAACCAACCTTTCTATTTCTGTTTTGTGGTGGTGGGGATACCTATATGGTTTAACCTTGACAGGATTTGACCCTGGTTTAATCTCGATTATGTGTTCTATACTCCTTTCTGGTGGTAGCTGCATGGGTAAGTCTTGAAATATGTGTTCATGTTTCTGGAGTAATTTTTGGATTTCCTTTTTGAACTCATTTGGTTCCTCCTCTTTTCCTTCCAATTGATGACATTGTATTACGTATGCTGATGTCCCTTTTCGAATGAGTTTTTCCATTTGCTGAGATGAAACTACTTGTGTGTTTGGTGGATGAAAACCATATAGCTTAAAATTTTTCCCTTGCCACTTAAACTTGATGAAATGCTTTTGATGATTGGCAGAATATGTTCCCAATGTTTGTAACCATTGGACTCCCAAAACGATGTCTACTCCTCCCAACGGTAAGGTGTAGAGTTCTGATTCCAGTTCGAAGTCTTGTATTTGAAGTCTCACCTTGTGGCACTTTCCAACTTTTTAGATCTTCTTGCCATCTGCAACCATCACCTTCATGTCTGGAACTGGATGTACGAACAACTTGAGTTTTCGTGCCACTCTTATATCAAGAAAGTTGTGAGTGCTTCCAGTGTCTACTAGCACTGTAACATTCTCATTTTTTATATGCCCTTTTAACTTGAGAGTCTGTGGTTGACTAATGCCTGTCATGGCTGCTAGGGAGATTTTGGGGTTCTCGTCGTTCCCGACTGCCATATTTGTGGTTTCCTCCTCTTCATCTTCTGGCTCTTCTTCTTCTTCTTCTTCTGATTCACTATTCTCCTCTGCTTCACAAGTATATAATTTCTTTGAGTTGTCCTCGGGGCGACACCTATGTTTAGGGTTCCATTTGTCTCCACATCGTCGACATTTTCCTTCCCTCATACGTTGATTCTCAAGGCTCTTCCTATCGTCCCTTCTAGGTGGAGGGATGTATTTGTTTGTATCATCCTCTGGAGTCGACTGGATGTTTCTTTGTGAGTATGACTTCCCTTTATTTGATTGAAAACTGTCAAATTTGGCCTTGGCTGCCTTTGCTTTTCATCTTGCTGCCTCGACATTTGTTATGTCATGCATTTTTAACTCTTTTTGTATGTATGGTTTTAGTCCTCCTAAGTAGGTTTCCAACCATTGTTTGTCGGATAGCCCAAATACTCTGGTAGCGAGGGATTCCCATTGATGCATGAATTCTTCGATGCTTCCCTTTTGTTGTAATCTAGTAAGTTTTGAGAAGAATTCATCTTCTGTGATTCCTTGAAACCATTTTTAAGAAATCATTCTTGAATAAGTTCCAAGTGTATACGAAGTTGTCTCCCTTCCACCACATGTACCAGTTGTAGGCATATCCTTCAAGGTGCATTGAAGCATACTTGACCTTTTCCTCGTCCATTGTAATGTTATATATGTCGAAATACTCTTCTGCTTTATTCAACCAAGCGACGCATTGGTCTTCTCCTCCATTATATTTCATCATTTCTATTTTTGCTCTCGGCGGGTACATTACGAATGGTTGGTATTGAGTACCTTTCATCCTGTTGCGTTCTGGTGACTCAGAATTGGGAGATGGGGTAACCGACATATTCGAGCCATGTTGTTTATGATTTTTTTCCTCATCCTTCATTTTTTGTAATATCTCCTCGATACCTTTCTGGCTCTCAGTCACTTTTTGATCTAACATTTTTTGTTCCTTGCTTATAATGTCGAACTTGTCGTCTATTTTCTGCTCCATTACCTGAATGACTTCCTCCTTAATTTCTTTCTTAAGTGCTTCCTGGCTCTTGGTGATCATTTCCTTGAAGGTTCGAAAATCCTTCTCTATTTTCTCCATTTGGGCTTTTAACTCTGTCGTCATGCTTCTTAGGTGTGGTGGTGAATAATTGGACGCAATTTTGGCTTAGGAGGGGTGGAAAATGAAAATGACTTGGAAAAAGTGAAATTACTATAATTTTTGGTGTGGTTAAAATATATATATATATAATAAATATTATATTAATATTTTTTATTTTATTTTTTGATTTAAGGATTTTTTTTTTAATAAAAATCAATATTAATTATATAATATTAATTTTTAAAAAAAATTAGGGTTTTGTTGATGCCCCGGATATCGTAGCATCAATCAGAAAGGGATTCTCCCCGAGAGACGGTCCCAATTAGAATATCTCCCGTTTGGTGTAGGGAATCCGTCCGGTTAGCGGTTCCGGCAACCGTGGTTTTGGACTTTAAATCCGATTTTACCGGTTATGGCCCGATCCACCTTTCTTTTGGATTTTATGTGTTTTATATGAGATGCATATGCCTAAATTATACTTAGTCTAGATGCAACTGAAACACATCTAAATTTAGAAAAACAAGAACACGCCTATCTATCCCTGCAGGGGAACACGCTTAAGGGGAGCAATCAGCTGTAACAGTTATCGTAAGCAAAGAACAGTTAGCTATTATTTCTCACGGTCAAAGCTACAGTAAGATGAGTATCTTGAGAAGATAGCTTCTCATTCAAAATGGAACGCATCTATTGCTCAGAAAAACAGAGGAACGTTAAAGGATAAAGAAACAGATCTGAAATGAGACTTACAGAACGTGTCTATTGCTTATGAACAGAAGAAATCAAAATTATTTAATCTACACAACAAGAATAAAGAAACGGATCTAGATGCAACGAAACTAGAATCAAACTAAAAGATCCCTGCAAGGAGCAATTTAAAATCATGAACAATGAACCACATGGATTACCCGGGAGAAAGAACAGTTAGCTATTCGATCCAGACAAAGAAATTCACTGCAATACACTTCATTGTTCACAAAAAATAGAGAGAACGCATGCGTAGACGAGAGCAAAATCATTAATGCAAAGAAATAATTCAGCAGTCAAGAATGATCTCACATTGCAGAATTGCAGTCATTAGAATAGTCCAACATGAAGCAACCCAACATTCCAAGCAAAACGTTCATCTCCCGTGGCTTCTATTAGAAAAATTCAATTTACAGAGCCGATACAAGATAGCTCATATCATTTGCCCCCAAAATTTTCATTCCCTGCCAAAAAGTCCTTCTTATCTCTTCTAGGCTCCTATTTATAGTTACAAAATTTGCCCTCTGGGCCGACACCTAGCATCCCCTCTCTGTCATTTACAGGGATTTCTAATATAATCGATTACCAAAAATGGCCACAAAAATATTTTGACAAAAAAAAAAAATATGGATAGCTGTCCCACAGCTTACGCCTTACATATAACAGAAAATTTGCTAAACTCAAAGCGTTCCCTGCTGGGCACGTGTCTGGCTGAAAAGAGTGGCTCACTGAATTCAGCTTCTTCATTCCTGTGCGTGAGCTTCTCCTGGCAAAGGGTCGCCCAAGTTGATGGTCACTGATGCTGCCTGGGAAGAGGTCCTCGACTCCCCTGCTGATGCTGCTCCTAATTGGGAAGGGGGAATGGGACTGGCCAGAATTTCTGCCATTGTTGGGGAAGAGGCTGCTGGGAGAGGGGCTGCCGGGTCTAC
Source organism: Larix kaempferi (assembly GCA_027924585.1). NCBI lineage: Eukaryota > Viridiplantae > Streptophyta > Pinopsida > Pinales > Pinaceae > Larix > Larix kaempferi. The sequence continues at coordinate 2,210,540 of BSBM01000445.1, forward strand.
TGATGCTTCTGCTGCTGCTTCAGCTTTCCTGACCTCCTCTTCTATGTAACTGTGCCACACACCTGTATCCCTTATGATTATGTTTGCTGCAGCAGGAAACAGGATTTTCTGAGAAGTTACATTCTTCCCGAGCTCTATTTTAATGCTTTGTACTTCTGCTTCAGCAACTTGATATGTTTCCTTCAGCAGATGGTTGTGAAGTGTTGATGAACCGATGTAATGTTGGAGATCATCCATGGCAAGGACATCAATGCTTTTCACATACTCCATCTGGACGCCTAGCTCTTCTTTCAGTTGAGATAACCGCTGCTCTTTTCCCAGGAAGTCTTCTAGGGTCTGAGGGAAACTTAATGAGCAGTTATCATGGACTCCTTTGAGCTTTTGGTACAGGTTGTTGATTCTATCTGTGGTCTTCTGCACACTGGCCATCAGCTTATTGGCACAGTTCCGGCCAAACTCCAACAAGGCTATATCTTCATTAAAATCTTCCACGGTCTTGAAAGGAAGATGCGGGGGGAAACCTCCTTTCCCTTCCCTCCATGCCATCTGACTTATGACATTTGCTTTGACACGGGTATTCTTAGCCTTGAGCCTGTGGGCTTCCGCATTCACCTCCTTTAGCCTAACCGTCATGGCCTTGAGTTTGCACACCTCATCAGTGATTAGCTCTTGAGAGCCATGCACTTGCTGTAGTATATTGCATGACAGCTCGTGGAAGGGGGACATGTCCAAGGTTCTGCTTTCCGCTTGCTCTAAACGCTCAGCTAATGCCTGCTTGTCTGTTTCTAGCTGGGAAGCCTTTTCTTCTGCTCCACTCTTCTCTGCTTCTGCAATCATTATTTGGAGTGCTAGCTGGTCCTTTTCCTCCTCCAGGTAGCTGTACTTGTTTGCCAACTCCTTGTGATCAGCGTACAAGCAATTATACTTGTTCACTGCCAGGTCTCTTTGAGCTTGCTCATTAGCCACGTTTCGCTGCAGGGTACGTGCTCTTTTCTTTGTCAATATATTTTCTTTGACTATAACCCCTACATTGGCAAATGATGCTTGTGCTGTCGCTATAACTGCGGAGGCCATGGCAATGGGATCCGCATCTGTGTTCTGCATGACAGCGACCTCTCGGTGGGTAACTATGTCGTCATGGAAAGGACTTTTAATCCTTTCTTCTGATTGGAGGACCATTGTTTTTCTTTTCTTGTCATAGACAAACTCATTCCATTTGGACACCGTACGCTTCCCAGATGGAGTGTACGGTACAATTGGTCGGTTTATGATGTCTATGTCTTCTTCCATAGGTGGGGTCCGGACTTCCTGAGCGGGGTCTGTCCCTTCCCTTTGGGTACTAGAGCCACCTGCCTGAGAGGTGTCTATCTCCATGTCCTGCGCACCGGACCCACCTACCTGGGCATCTTCTCTTGCCTTCAATTCTTCCTCCGCCTTCTTCCTTGCTTCAGCTTGCTCAATTTCTGCTTCTTTCTGCTTTTGGGCTTCTTCAGCCTCCTTCCGCAGTCTTTCATTCTCAGCCTCTCGTAGCTTTCTTGCCTCCTCGGCTTCCTTTTGCAACCTTGCCTCTTCTCTTAATCTGAGCTCTTCCTGAGCCCGGGCATCCTTGGCTTCTTTCTCCTTTTGCTGGATGGTCTTCTGGGCTTTGGTTGAGCTAGAGCTCGCTCCAGTACTTTGGCGACATATCCTTAGCTCAGTCATGTTGCTGATGCCTCTGAATGCTTCCTCCTCGGCATCGGGGTAGTGGGAGTATTCGAAATTAGCATAGTTCCCCTTGCAATGCTCGGCCACTTTACCCTTTCTGTCGTTCCTGTGGAAGATGACCTCACCGAAATGGAAGGCCCTCAACTCTTGAACAAATTCGTCGGCAGAGGCCACCCCTGAAAACTTGTAAGCACCTATGCAGAAAGGTAGGGGGGGAAAGGAAGCCTTGTGTAGCTTGTGGAGGAATGCTCCAATCCCATCCAAGAAGAGTTGTCTTACTGCTTCCTTGAGCACCACATAGTCTGTGGCATACTGCGGCAATATGTATGGGGGCTTAGTCCCTCCGAACATTCTCAAGTAGGTACCTTGTTCTGAAAAGTAGAAGTCCCCATAATCCTCAAGGACTTCCAAAGCGTTTTGTGACAGGCAACTTGGTTCTTGCTTGAACATTTTCTCGTATAGGGGCATGATGAACCCCTCACAGATGAGTTTGTAGCTGGGCTTGTAATTCTGAGCCCACAACATCTTGAATGCGGTGTAGACCGGGGTTGTGGCCCTATCCCATATACACCCCAATCCGGGGAACTCTATCTTGGCCAAGATACAATCTATCAGGTATGAGGACATGAAGAATTCAGCCTTCTTCGAGGCCAGCCCGGGTTTAGCAGCACTTATCATTGAGGCCAGACTATCTGACAAGATAGTGGCCCAGTCAAACACTGTCCCCTGAAATGCCACATAGTGAATGATAGGGACCCACTGAATCTTGTATACTGTGCCATCCGGCATGCCGAATATTCTGCATAGCATTAAAGCGATCAATCTGTAAGGGGCCCTCAGATTCTGCACGTCATATTCGTCATTTCCCTTCTTTCTCAAATGCTTCCCTCCCCTCAATAGCTTCTTGGCCATCTCGACGTTATCCATCTGGCCCAACCATTCATCAGTCAGAGCTTGTTGGACACGGGGAAACCTGTAGGCCGCCGCAACATATGCGGGTTGAAACGAAGCAATAGCCACTTTCCTGCTGTCATTTATCACTCTCCCATCAGCATCTGCATGTTGGAGAATCCACCCGATCACTTCAGCACAGGGGAATAGCTCAGGGCGGGTAGCGGCTCTAGTTATGCCTGAGGCTCTGATATTTTGATAGATCGGTGCCTCTTCCAGCAACATATCTGGGATCTCTTGGTCCCTGATCATCCTGTATATGTCATCCCATCTGATTTCTGGGGGGACACCAGTGGTGCACCTGGTGTCCTGGAGCGAGGTTTCAATCTTAGGAGGAGCAGGTTTCTTTTCTGTCCTCTTCGCCTTCTTCTTACTGGGTTTCGGCATCTTGAATTATCCCTGATAACATCCATATACAATTCATCATGAGTTTGAGCAACAGGTTGTATGGTTTTAGCCGAGAGCAACATCGTTTTAATGAGATAAATCAAGGAAGCAAATATTAAGGAAGCAAAACATTATTTTAATCATAAGACACACATTGAAACATTTGAAGCTCTTAAAAGACGGGTATGGGATAAGTTATGTTGCGGAAGCTATTGGTTTTATTGGGCCGATAGGCGATTCGCGGGAGCAATTGGCTTCCGGTTCCGCCTCGCGGAAGGGGATGTAGTTCGTTATGGCTGCGGTTGGAGAGGTCGATGGCGGGGAAGACGCGGGTTGACTCGGGGAGGGCTTTGAATGCTATCGTCACGCGCGGCCACTCGCCGAGTCAATACGGGATATTTTAGTCCGAGCGAAGGTAACGGCGCCGGGGATATGCTGATGGGGAGAGCTAGGGCGGCTGCGGCTTCAAGTTTTGGCTCTTGTGGCTTAAACGTTTACGGGTTTCGGCTTCGCGTGTAGAGGCTGGGGCTTACTGAAAAGGGCCCAGGGTTCCAATTCCGAGTTAACGGTCCAGGACATGGAAGGCCCGTAGGGTTTCGACAACTTAACCCACGACGAGGGGCGCGGCCCGGGGTTTAAAAACAAAACAGGGCATGGTTAACCGCCCGCACCCACCACTAGCAAATAAAAAATTAACGTTTTCATGAAGGCCTATGACAATTTTGAAAAATGAAAACTCCGTTTACTGTTCCTGACGGGCAAAACATAGCCCTTGACGGGTGTTTTGCCCGTCACAATCCCACTAAAACCCAATATTTTCCCCAGAAGGACAACTCAGTGGTGAAAATCAGGGTTAAGATCCTACCTGGCACCGTGGGGATTGCTTGAGCAAGGTGGCTGCGAGCACGGTGTGCGCGAGGTGAGCTGGAGCGATTTGCACGGTATCACACGTCGCTGGCCGGTTCAGAACAATGGTGTATTGGTCGAGCCCCCCCCCACCGTATTTTATAAAGAAAGGGCACGTGTGAGCATTTAATTGGGTAGGTGGCGTGGTTAAAAACGGGGTTTAAATTCGCCGCGCGTAGCGGTCACGTCAACGCACCTTGGTTTCCGTGCGACCGTCACTTGCGGGGCCAGTTCGCGAATTGCATCCGCCGTTGCGGAAAGGTTCAGTGAAAGCTTCCGACGTTTCGGGGCTTAATGCGGAAAGGAAACTCGAAGCCTTCCGCGAGAGACCGCCGCGTAGCGGACGGGTAACGCCAAAGCTTCCGCTCTTTCGGAACGATATAGCGAATGCTCCCGGTATTTTCGGAAGACTTTTGCGAAAGCTTCCGCGATCCAGAATTTTGAAGTCTTGTTGATCTTCGGGAAGGTTTGGCGAAGGCTCCCGCTAGTTTCGGAAAGCATTTGGGAATGGCTTCCGCCGTTTCGGAAGCAAAACTTATATTTTTTTTTTTTTTTGCACATTCGCCCGGGGTCGTTTCGGAATCCTTTTGCCGAGCGGGTTAAGCGATTGGCTTCCGCTGTTTCGGAAGGGTAGCCTGAAGGCTTCCGCGTTTCGGGAGCAAAGGCTGAAGGCCTCCGCGACAGTTTCTTGAGAAAAATCCACGTCCTTTTCATGGTTTCGGAAGGCAATCGTGAATTCCTCCGCGGGACTTATGGGGCTGGCTTCCGCCGTTTTCGGAAGGGTTTCATCAAACGTTTCCGCTTAGTTTCTTTGGGAAGATATCGCGGAGGCTTCCGCTGTTTCGGAAGGATTCCCTGAATTCCCCCGCCGTTGCGGAAGGATTTTACGAAAGCTCCCGCCGTTGCGGAAGGGTTCAACGAAAACTCCCGACGTTTCGGGAGGGCTCACTTAATCTCCCCGCCGTTGCGGAAGGTTGAAACTAAAAAATCTTTAAGTCCTTTGTTCCCGCATTTTCTACTCGGAAGGAAATCTGAGTCCTTTTCGGGAGACTAAAGCGAAATGAGTCCCGCCGTTTCGGGAGCTAAGTCGTTTCGGAGCTTGAACCGTTCCGCAGAAGCAACGATTGAAAGTTTTCCAAGTCTTTTACTTCGGAAGCAAATGATGAATTCCCTTGTGTTATTTCGGCGAGTTTATCCGAATGGCTTCCGCCGTTTCGGGTGGCTTTGCCCAGTGGCTTCCGCTGCTTTCGGCAAAGAAAATCTAAGCCCTCCTTTCAGAAAGGTTGGACGTCTGACTTCCGCCGCTTCGGGACAATGTCCGGATTACCCCAAAACGTTTGGGCAAAAACTAAGTCATCTTTTGGCTCAATGGGGAGAACATGGAAGGATTGACGGCAAGCTGTTCAGCAGGGAAGCAAAATTTTATGTTGAAAACAGAGCGGACGGCTGGGATGGCTTCTCAAGCAAACTTTCTACAAAAATACAGGAGGGGCCCCAACATGTACAAAATTTTGGGGAGGGGTGTTGCTGCAACAACAGGTTTGATGGACTTGATGGTTACGTGGATTTTGTGGAGACAGGATGCGGTGTGGAGTGGTGATGTGGTGGAGTGGCGGAGAAGCGGGGCGAGCTAGAGTGAGGGATGTGCAGCGTTGATGGTTAGGTGCGGGATTGAGTGCGCAGTAGATGGAGGAATGACGGGGAGGGGCGGCTACGTATGCAGCGATGGAAGAGGGTGGGCGTGGGGGAATGGAGTAGGGATGGAGTGGAGCAGATGGACGTGGGGTTTGGGAGCTACGCAGATGGTATTGACGAGTGTGTAGGTGGGAGAGTTGTGTGATGGAGAGATGGAGGGCGGCGTGCTGGAGCGACTAGCATGGAGGGGGCGGAATGCAGAGGTGTTGAGAGGGTAAGCCGAAGGTGGGGTCGAAATGAATGAGTTAGGGCGTACGCAGGAGCAGCGCGAGGATGAAGGGAAGGGCTGGTGGAAGAGGGAGTCTGACTGGAAGAGGAGGACGCGAAGTGAGTTGTGGTAGTAGCTGGGGAGGAGGGCGGCTGGATGGATTGCAGCGGATGGCGGGAGGAGCAGCGAGATGAGAATGGATGATGATCCCACCTGGAGCGTAGAGTGCACAAGCTGATGCCAAACGTGGCTCTGATACCAAATGCGGCAGAAAAACTAGGACGCGAGATCCATATTGAATAAGATATATATAATTGAATTGATAAGATGCTTAACGCTTTACAAGAGCTCGCCTTTTATAAGGTTGGAGCATTTCTTGAGAAGGGTTACGTCCCTTCAATTAAACTAATTAATAATTTAATGATTAATTTGATACAATATTTAATATACATAGCATCCACTTCGAGCCACCCTTCCACTGATTGACTCGTCTGACTGGATCAGCTCCCAGTCGCTTTCTCTGCAGGCTGTCTGTCCCTTAATGGCCACGTATAAATCGCTCAGATCCTAGTCGCTTTCCTTCCGTCGTTTTCCTCTTAACGGTCACATACAACTGCTGCATGCCAAACTGTCACTTTCCCGATCCGTCCTTTGCTTAACGGACTCGTACAGTCGACCGCCTTCATGATCTGCTTATGCCCACAACTCGGCATATTTTCAGCAGTCTTACCAAAAATAGACCACCGCCAGTCTATCCGCTATATCCGTCCATCCTTCGTCCAGTACACCACTTTAATGGCTCCACGTGGCCTACTACCTTCGCATCACTGAAACTGCGCTGCGCTGATCTTCATGGCATACTTCAAAACTTGTACTGTGCACATCTTCCCAGCACTCCCGATACTTAGGAAAAATTCAATATTCTGAATTGTGCATAGCTCATGTCCATTCAACATCAAAAATGTCACCAAAATTTGCCTTTTTGGGCTAGGCCCAACAGCCATTGGTCTTATGAGTGGAATTGTCTGGAATGAAGTGATATACCTTTGATAGCTTCTCCACCACTACCATAATTGAATCATGCTTCCTCATTGTCATTGGCAGACCTATTATAAAATCCATAGAAATTACTTCCCACTTCCATTCTGGAATGGGAAAAGGTTGCAACAATCCTACTAGATGTTGATGTTCTGCCTTAACTTTGTGGCACTTTTGACACCTAGCAATGTACTCTGCTATGTCCTTCTTCATCCCATGCCAAAAGTACTGCTTTCTTGCTACTGTTATAGTCTTTTGATATCTCGAGTGTCCAAAATATCGCATTTGATGGATCTCATCCATCACTAGCCTCTTTAAATATGTACTATTTGGAATATACAGTCTGGTACCCTGATAAATGAGAACATCATCTTCACCAAGATGATATACTGCACATTTTTCATCCACATTTACCTCCTGCATTTTTTCTTTGACTTGAAGTTAAGATTCATCACTGGTTTGAGCTTAAAAAACTCTTTCCTTCAAATCTGATTTACACATACTTACTGCGGCAACATGGAATTTTCTGCTAAGATAATCTTCAACCTTATTCTCCTTACCTTTCACATGCTTAATTTTAAAATCAAACTTTCACAAATGAATTCCATCCATCTAGTTTGCCTAGAATTCATATTTGTATGGTCAAACCAACATTTCAAGCTCATGTGGTTTGTCCTGAGCTCAAATATTATTCCCAAGAGATAATGTCTCTAGCTCTTGAGAGCATGAACTATGTCTTCTAGTTCTAAAACATGTGTGGCATAGTTATTTTCATGCTCATTTAACTTCCTTGACTCATAGCAAATTACAAATCCTTCTTGAATGAGCACTCCACCTAGACCTCCAATGCAAGCATATGTACACACTACAAAATCCTTCTTTGGATCAACAATCTTCCAACCATGAGCATTGGTAACCAATTCCTTTAGTTGCTAAAAGGTTTTATCACATTTTTCATACCATACAAACTTGATATTCTTCCTCTGCAATGATTTAATTGGATGAGCTATTTTGGAGAACCCTTCAATAAATATTATATAATAGCATGAAAGATCCATAAAATATCTAACATATGAAACATTCTTTGGAGTAGGACAATCCATTATGGCTTCAATCTTTTCTGGATCCACTGCAATTCCTTCTTCTGAGATGACATGACCCAAATACTGTACCTTCTACTGATAGAAATAACACTTGCTCAACTTTGCATACAGTTGGTTTTCTATAAGGACTTGCAACACCATTCTTATATGTTTATTATTCTATTCTTCATTCTTTTAGTAAACAAGAATGGAATCCAAGAACACAATCACAAACTTATCCAAATACTTGTTGAAGACACTATTCATGAGACACGTGAATGTAGTAGGTGCATTGGTAAGACCAAATGACACCACTGTGAATTCATAATGGCCATATCTTGTCCTGAAAGTTGTCTTGTAATGTCCCAAATTTGTCATTGGGTCACAATGGCCTAAGCAAATTGGTCATATTCATTAGAGTTTGTCAAATTGATGCTAAAGGTCAAATAATTGCCAAGGAGGAAAATTACTAGTTTCCTAGGTTTGGGGTGGAAGCTTTGGGATTTGGAATAAGGGGGATAATAAATGATGTTTGAACATTATAATGGAATAAATATTTTATAAAAGGACATAAATAAATATATACAAGTTAAAATCAGAGTGGAATTTGATCATGAAGACACATGGAGGAAGTGGGACCCACATATGGCTAGATTTCCCCCACTACACTTGGCATCATTTTCCCACCAATTCGAATTCAAGGTGAATGGTAACATACTTGGGGGATTTCAAAGGGAATTATTCATGGCATGAATCATCCAAGGTCGAAATATAGAGGAATATTAACTCCCATGGAAGAGGAAGAGGCAATTTCGAGCTAATGGGACACTTGGGCTAGATTCCCTAGCTTTATGACAACAATAATGAAGATGCTATGACACCTATGACACAAATCAGACATGAAGGATGAAATATGACATATATGACATGTCAGGGCTAAACATATCCTCCAAGAGGGCTCTCAAGGGAGTTAGGGCAGCTAAGATGCTTCCACATGTGATTTGGTGGAAGCGGGAGACTAGGAATTGTTGTACAAGTGGCGTTCTTTGGAATCTCTTCCCAACTTGAGTTGGTATGAGTCTCTTGGAAGGAATTAGACCCATGGAGGACATTATAAGTTTATAAATTTCAATAACAAAGAATTAAACCATATTTTGATCATTTGTAGAATTTGCAATTGCATTTGTGAAGAGGGACAGCTAGTGGATGACTAGTTTCTTGCCTTAGCCAATTTCGAGGGTGAAAGATTCCCATCCAAGTTGGTAATTGGAAAGGCCATTCAAACCTTTCATTTGGATATTTAATGGATTATTTATTTTCAGGTGTAAGCTATAGGGCAGCTCATGGTTTCTTCTATTGCAGCTCACTCCTTCAACCATTTCAAGTTTTGGTGGCATATTCTTGATCCTTGAGGGAGGGCGTTTTTGGTGATCTATTTTACTATTTGGGGGATATTATAATGCCCCATTTATTTTGTAATATGAATTAAATACTCTTTTATTCATATCTAGAAAGTTTCAGGTCTAAATTACAAGTAGAAATGTATAAATCGCATTTTTAATGAAAGAACAGTGCCATTTCTGCACTACCTTGTTGTGAACCAATGTAATGTTCATGTATTTGAATGGATAAGTAAAATAATGATGGTTTATTGATTAATGGAATTTTATTTACGTATTATACAAGTTTCATGTTCAGTTCTCAAGCATTTGAATTCATTGTACTCAGTTTATTTACATTTGGAGAGGAATTGGTGCCATTTCCCCAAGGGTCGAACTAGTGATTTTTTTTGTTGTTTGGGAGAGGTTTGGAACAGAATTAATAACTAATTAATGGTTCATTTGTGACATTAATAATATCCTTGAGACATCCCCTACATCTTTTCAAAAATTTGAGTGGTTTTGGAGGCATTTGGGAAGCCATTTTTAGTACTTACCAAGGGGGATTTGAAACCCAAATTACTAGTAAAATTGCATACTTGGTCCAAAATATTAAGAGATTTTTTAGAGGTATTTTGGTGGCCATATATCATCCCTGAACATCATATTCAATTACTAATATCATTCATACACATTCCTTGAATATTTGAAGGAATTTGGAGTCAATTTGAGACCTAGAGACCAATACTAGTCAAAGGGAAATTACTAGTAAAGTTCCCTACATTGGCCAGAATTGAAAGAGGATTTGAAGTATTTTAAAGGTACAAAAGCATACTTGAAACACATATTTATGTTCTAACATCATCCATATGCATTCTCATAATATTTGGGAGTAATTGGAGCAATTTGGGGACCTAGAGCTCAAAACTAGTCAAAGGTCTAACTAGGGAAAAAAAGTGAAAATTTGTCATTTTAATAAAATTCCTAATAAGGGACATTACAGTGGTATCAGAGCATGATATTGAAACCTGATGTGCTCTGATATTGATGAAGACAAGAATTCAAGTACCACCATTAGATATTGAAACCAAAAGTGCTTTTGTTGAAGAGGAAAAAAAAGTAGGAGAAGAAGAGCAAATTTTTTGAGGAAACTATGACGGGATGAAAAGGGAACCTCATATGATGGTGAGGAGCATATAAAAATCATGAAAACAATCGTTGAAGATATGACCAAGAAACTTAATGAAGGATTCAAATTGTTGGCTATCGAACTTCTGAGAAAAATTATTGATTTTAAGAAAACCAAGGGGGAAAATGCATCAGTTTGCTTGAAGGAGAAAAAGGAGGAGACCCATGAACCACCTAGATATGAAATAGGTGAAGTAGAAGAAGTAGTACATGAAGAGGATCGAAAGTCACTCCCAAGTGACTCTGAAAAAGATGAAGAGCTATCACATGAGCATGAAGAAGATTCTATTGAAAATATTGAAGATCATTTAGAGATCCAAAAACTTGATGTGATGGAAGAGGAACTTGAATTGTCTCTTGATGAAGATTATGCAATTTTTAAGGAAGAGCATGATTCATCTACATTGGAACCAATCTATGACAAAGGTTTCACACCTTTGAAGGAGCTGCATGATACTACCCATATGCATCCTTACCATGATGAAACTTCTACACTTTTTGATCATTTGGGTGAGTTAGTTCATTCTCCTACATCCTACAATTCCATGTTTTGCAGCATTAGTCTCAATGATGTATGGGTGAAAGGTTTTTTTTTTATGGTGCCACATGAGGAGTATGGAACTCCTAGATTTACTTTTTATGATGACATGGTTGTAGCACATTCTTATTCACATTTTTAGCAACATCCTTTGTTACTTTGTGATGATGCACATCTACATGGATGCACCTATGATATGCATTCGAGTCACTTAAAGACTCATGGTTTTTCTCGCTCGACACTTGGTTCATTTGATGCTGGAGGAACTTCATTCAAAACCAAGGTGAATAGATTTATGCTTGAAGAATATTTTTGTTGGCAGCCACATACTTGGTTATATCTTTATGATTATCACATTCATGGATGTATGGGTGAGACTTATTTGAGTCCTTTGAAGTCTCCTTGTTTTTTCTGCTCATTATTCGGTTCAGATTTTAGTGGAGATTCTTCATTCACTTCTTGGATGAAAGAATACATGGCTGACTATTTTGATGCATATCACATCCTTTTGGTGCAGCATTATTGGACATGGGATCTATTAGTGATATTTTCTATCAAAGAAAAGGCATTGGCTAAATTGGAAGCTATGTCTGAAAGATGATTGGAGGCATCGAAATTACATAGGTAGAGGTCGCTGGAACAAGTCTTCTTGGTAAAAACGCAGTGATGGATCGTTATATCAGTTCGCATAAGCCGGTGTTAAAAGGAAGTTTTCAGGATCAATGAGCGGACTGTGTTTTCCAAGGAACGAGTTGTCCTTGACTAGAAACCATCATTTACACATGTCATCTTCTCAGCTATTCAGGACCGTCAAGATGGTTTTCCCAAACTGCTTTTCCAAGGCCTTGAAACCAGCCTGTAAAGCCGAGCGAGTATTTTTGGAGCACAGGTGATCCTATTGACAAATAGGTACGGAGCGGGACCCATCCCTCGAGTTGCGTGTTTCTAGATGCTCATCCCGAGATATCCTGGCAAGAGATCGAAAGTCAAAAAAGGCGTCAAGATAGAAAGGATGCACGAAGTATATAGCAAGCAGCCCCTCCCTGAGATAAAAACCATTGTTTCCACGTGGCACCTCCAGATTCATTCAAGGGTTCTAAAGGAGGTTTCTAAGACCACTTTTCGAAGAGCCTAAATACCATAAGTGGTTTTTGTTTTTTTCATTTTCACTCTTCTCGCTAAAGTGGCCATCTCCAGTAATGATTAATGTTGTCGACATCGTACTAAGTTACAGCTTATCCTCTGTGCGCAAAGCTTGAAAGGTGTCAGGAAATAATTACAAATGGTACAGGCTCATTTACCCAGGAAGGCCTAGCTAGTTCTATAAATACCCCACTGGACATTATTGTTTCATTAAGATCTCCTTCGCCTCATTCTTCCGTCACTGAAAGCTGGGCACTTGTTTTTCGGTTCAAGCGAATTAGCTGAGTTTTTCCCCATGGTTCACTACATTTCAAGAGGTGCCTCTCCAAGAACACTGAGAGGCTAGACGACGAGCATTCATGAACAGCCTTCTAATTCGCATTTGTGTGTCAGTAGGTGAGATGAACCCGAGGTCTCATCCGAGATGTCAAAGGAGAATTCATCTTGTGTAGCAGTTACAAGGAAGAGTGGCCTCTCAGTTGCAGAAGCACGAGGGGTTGAGACACACCAGTCCTAGCGAAGGATGATCAGATGGAGGAGCAGTAGTACCTGAGTTATTCTAGCCATGCATCAGTTACATTAGGTCTTGTTCCACAGCCTGACGTCAGTAGTAGGTCTTCATCCCATTGCAGCTAGGTTCCGAGAGCAAAGGGATTGGAAGGGATGAAGGAGGGAAGTAGTAGTGGCCTACGAAACATCGTTCGTCAATTGTATGGTTGCAGCCATGTCCATGTTAGGCCAAAGGTGGTTGAATAAGTATGAAAGAGGTTCTTTGCAGGTCCGAAAGATTCACGTTGTGTTCATCCTATATATCAGGGTGGCACGTTTTCTTTGTCCAACCGGATGTACTATTTTGATCATCAAAATGGTCCTGGGTTATGGTCAGGCGGATGACCAAGTATTTTATTCATTTCTGTTATTTGTAACAAACTCTGTTAAGGAGTATAAATTGTCTTTCTTTAAGCTGTTGAGTTGAACATATTGTAACAGATTCTGTTTTTAGAATAGGAAGGCTATATATAGCCATGTAGGCGATAGCCAAATGTTGGCTCTCTGATGTAAGAAGTATTACTTCTATGTTTAATAGTTGATCAATATATAGTAACATATTATTACTCTATCTTGGAGCTAATTGTTAAAACCCAAAAAGTGTTCACTACCTCATCTACCTCATTACATGGCTCATTTGTCCATTTTCCTACCATATTTCCCTTAAAAACCCTAAAAATCCCACTAAAAAGCATCCAAAAGGCCACAAAACCATCAAAAATCCTCAAAAAGGCTAAAAAACCCCTTTTTCCTCCAAAAATATCCAAAATTCCTCTAAAAATAGCAAAATCCCTCTAAAAAGGGAATAAAAAATATAAAATAATGAGGAAAAGGAGGAAAAAACCCTATACAGCTGCCCTAAACCATATGTTTCCCAAAACCATGGGCCAGCACTCCACCACCAAAAAATTATAAATAGGTGATGGAGACCCCTCATTTCATATCCACAGTCATAAGCACCCTTACTCTGCCAAAATCTCTCTTGAAACCCTAGCTCACCTTTGAGCTACTTTCACCTTGAGAGCCCCTTTTGGCCTATTCCCACCATTGGAGAAAGAGAAGGAGCAAGTTGGAGCTTGGAGCAACCCTCTTGGAGCATTGCAAGAGCTTCACCAACCTCCACATTGGAGGTAAAATTAATACAAAAGCCATTCTTTACATCTTATTTTTTCTGTTTCATGCACATGTTTAGAGTAATTTTTATTTATGTTTTAGCATTTTAATTTACATTTACTGAACTGCTACTAAGGAGTCCATTCTCCTTAGTAGGTTCTCATTTGCACAAGCTAGGGGTAAAACCCTAGCTACAGTTTTGGCGACTCCGCTGGGTTTGAGTTTCTGGTTTTAGTTTAAAAAATTTTAGTTTTCTGCAATAATTTCCCGTTTTTTCCTTTCGGCTGTCCTTTTCGGCCGCCGTAAACCACATCTTTTCCCTCTGCAGTCGCGTCCCGACCGCGTCTTTCAGGCCTTTACCTGCGACCCGACCGCGGCTCTCAAACTGTTTCTGGCGCCCTGCCAACTGATTCAAGTCCGTTACCTGCGATTCGACCGCGGCTAATCAGCCTGTTTGCTGCGATCTGACTGCACCTATCGGCCATTTTCCCGTGTCCTGACTGCGGCTTCCAGCCCCTTTGCTGCGACCTGACTGCATCTGTTAGCCTTTTTCCCGTGGCCAGACTGCCTATTGTTCCCTATTTCCTGCGGTCCTACTACCTCTGTCGGCCAAAAACCCACGTTTTGTCTGCGCCTGTTTCCCTCAAACCCGCGGTCCAACTGCTCAGTTTCGCCACAGACCCGCGGTCTGATTTTTGCATTTTTTATAGTTTTGAACCCAGCCCCCTTTGCTGCAATGTTTTCTGCATCTGCACAGCCACCTGTCCTACCTGCAGCCATCCTTCCCTACAGCCTTTTCTGCAACATAATTTCTGTACCCTTTACAGAATCTTTTTAAAATTTTAGTATTTTAATTCAGAAAATTTTGCATGTTAAATTTCAGTATTGTTAATTAGAAAGTTGCCCCCCTTGTGGCACTTTTATTTTGGGTTCATCACCTCACGAGCACACACTCTGTCACATAATTCAAGTGAGTCTTAAAAACTACTTAATTCAACCAATATTCTAACCCCACTTGGGGAACACAAAATAATCTTTGTAGTTAGGTAGGATCGGGGGGATAGGCTTCCAATAACACCCCTCGGTTACTTACACTTGAGACATAGCTATTGTCCAATTAGGGAACCAAAATCCCCTAGTACTTTTTGGCACGGTCACAACCAGTTTACCAGAGGGCCTCTCCACTAGGAGGGTTGAAGTTGAAGTCGCAAGACTGGTTCCGGAGGCCTGAGTGGAATACCACACTCCATTCAGTAACCGAAGGGCTACTTTTCACAGTTCTCAGGATATCCCTGTATAGGGGTATTGCGGTAAAAGGACCAAATGGCAGATTCACCTTTCTGGACGTGTCATGAACGGGGTATCTTAGTTGCCATTCTTCTAGGATTGACTACCCAGTGTCCCTCCCGGTAGGGGGACATCTTAGCCACTTGGATTTCCTATTCATATTGTCTGACTTGGATTTCATCACCTTGTAGAGGATATGTCGAGTCAGAATACTTTTTAGTTAGGTGTTTGCATGCTCCCTTACCTCCTTTTGGTCTAGTGAGTCCACCATTTTTTATTTTTAGGAAACTTACTGCTTGTTGGTATTCTGACCATTTTGTTGGTACTCCACTTATTGTAGCACAGTTTTTACAGTAGGTGTTTTGAGTTGGTTGTTGGACTGAGTGCCTTGTTTTTGAGCTCTCCTTCTGCACACTCGGTTGCATTAGGATTTTTTGAGCTATTTTTTCACTCACCACAATCCCCAGCAATTTGACACCATCTGTCACCATTGAGTCCCCGAGACATTCTCAGCGCCTCAGGGGCGAGCCCCCACAGCACAGTTCACTTGACACCACCCATCATAGACACAGATCATCATCCCTTGATACCACTTATCATCGATCTCGAGCCTTGTCACTTGACTCCACTCGTCAGCGACATCGGACTTCTTCACCCGATATTGACGCCCCCTACTTTACCTCCGATTCTGAAGAAGAGTCTGAGAACCCCATTTATACTGCCCCTACTAGCCCCATGGCTGGCGTGACTTCCACTCCTTTCTTGGTAGGGACCATTGGTGGCCCATCCACCACTACACCAGTTACCACACCCGCTGTGGGTATGCCCTCAATGGGGCCCACATCTATCGTTCCCCTCAGTGCACCTATTCCCACAGCTGGAATACCTATCCCCACTCCATCAGTGGCTCACACTACCCATGGTGGTGCATGACCATCCTATACCACCTTGGTTCCCCCACTTGGGAGCCACATCCCAAATCCTACCCCTCCACTTGGGGGCATTGGCCACAACTTGGTCCAACCCACTACTATGTCACATCCTTCTTCCAGTTTTCCATTCATGGCTAGCCTCCACTGCCCGACCTAGCCAGATTGACCAACGACCCTATCCGACACGACCCTGTGTGGCCTCACATGCCCACCAAGCTCCCTTCTGACATCCCTAAGTTCGAGGGCAAGGCAGGTGAGGACCCACAAAACCACATCATGTCCTTCCATCTATGGTGTTCCTCCAACTCCATAGTGGACGACTCTATTCGCCTCTGTCTGTTACAGCGCACCTTCATTGGCTCTGCAGCCAAGTGGTATATCGAGCAACCCCACAGGACCCATCCCACCTTTGCTTCCCTTGCCTCGACCTTCCTGTAGTTCTTCCAGTTACCTGTCCGCTATGATGCGGGCGTTGAGATCCTCCTATCTTGCAGACAAAACATAGCTACCCACATCACGGACCACATTCATGAGTGGCGTCGATGCCGTAACTTATGCAAGATCAAATTAGATGACCGTATATTCCTAGATTGGTTCCTCAAATCCCTTCTCCCTGTCATTGCTAAGGATGTGGCATCAGAAAGACCCCAGTCTGAAGAAGAGGCCATCCTTAAGGCCCAGCAGTTCGACCTCATTTACGCCCAGTCGGGTTATCTCGATACCATTTACCTGACGCCCCTCGCGGCGAGTCCTCCCAACACGATGCACCGGGGGCATCCCATGCTGCAAACGGCATCATCAGTCGTGTTTCTTCGCATCCCCAACCCTTTTCCATAGCACGTCCTACCCTGGGCCCCGACCTTTCGCGGGCTACCTCACAGTCTGGGGCTACCAACTTGTATGCTCCTATGACACATCACCATCATTCCCATGGACCCACCTGTCCACCTCAGTGCTTCGATCATGCGGCCCCCTCTTACCCCCCCCGGGTCGCACCTTCTCAGGCCCAACCTGCTTATTACCACCAGCAGGCTACACCAGCCCCTGCGCCTTCCTAGGCCCCACCAGCTTATTACCCGCCACAGGAAGCCCCTGCGGAAAACCCACAATCTGATCCATAGACATATCAGCAACCTCCTCAAGGCGCCGCACTTGCGCAGCCTCCACCTACATACCATCCATCGCAGCCTGCTCTTGCACCTGCACAACCTCAAAACCCACCTGCTGCCCAAGGGCAAGTGTACGCCCAACAAAATCAGCAGCAAAACCAGAACAACCAGCGCAACCAGGCCCAACAAAATTGCGGCAAGGGCCGTAATCGTGGGAACAACCAACCTACAGACCAAGGTGGTCAACCGCCTAATCCCCCAGACAACAATAATGCAGCCCTTGCCAACCAAAACCCTGATCGCCCGCCCAAGCAGGCTAAAAACCCCAACTTGTGAACAAACCGTCCTTGTTCTATTTGCGGGGTCTATGGCCACTACACACATGCTTTCCCACACTTAGAGTGATCTCGGCAACTTTGGGTTGATGATTCCCACCGCCAAGGGCATGCGGCTCCTTAAGCACCACCCAACCCCCCGCAACCTCAGCAGCCACCTTTGGTGCTGCAAAACCCCTTACCAAACCAAGGCATATTGAACACTCAACCGTTGGCTCCCCCTCAAGCCAACGCGCTACCACAACAACAACAGATCAAATACGTCGCCCTGATCAACCCATGTTTGACTCAGGTACCCACCATTTGTTGATGATGTCATCCGCTGATGTCAACCTCCAGAGTCATCGAAACCAATATGACTCCACCTCTGAAGACCCTCCCATCGATAAAACCACTAACGCTCATCCCACTGACCAGGTGTTACGTATCCCTCCACCCCCAATAGATGGCGCTTCCAAAGCACCTCGTTTCCCACTTCGCCGTATCAACAATAACCCCAATGCGCGCGCTGCGTCAAACTACAACATTGTAGACGACTTAGCCCAATCTCCCGCAACCATGTCTGCATTAGAATTCTTGAAGAACTGCCCTTCCCAGCGCAAGACTTTACTCTCAGCCATTGGGGCTATCGACCCAAATGATTCGAATTTGATGGCATTTGATTTGGACCAGTCCGAACCACGCCTGCCTTCTACCTTAGCATTCCAAGTTTCTGTTTCCATTCAGAATCTTGTCATCCATCGATGCATCATCGATGAAGGTGCCTCCACATGCGTTATGTCTACATATGTATGGCAGAAGTTGGGATCCCCTACCCTTTAGCAGTCCACCACTGCATTACGCGCCTACGACGGTCGTTCGGCTCAGCCCCAAGGTCTCCTAGACAATGTCCCTATCCAGTTAGGTGGTAAAACTGTCCTCATCGACATCGAGGTCATCAACTCCCAGCTTGATTACAACCTCTTACTCGGTCGCAGCTACATGTATTCTATGTGGGCGGTAGCTTCCTCTGTCTTTCGTACCATGATGTTCCCCCATGATGGACGTGTGGTCAAGATCGACCAACTTACTTACTATGATCCAAATGCCCCTGCTGCACCCAAAAATGTTCTCCCCATATTTGAACAACTTGTTAATGGTGTCGCTACCTCGTTTGTTTCCTCCTTGGGACCTGGAGTTTACTCAGACCCGCCGATGACATCCACCTTCCAATCCATTCCTCCCCCGTCATCTACGCCCGAGGTGTCTGACTTATGTACCCTATCCCACGATAACCAAACACCTAACAATCAACCACTCTTGTTTCCTAAACCACCACTGGTACCTAGCCACATTGGTGTTACACCTATCCACACAATCCCCTTCCTAGTCCCTCCCTCGGGAGTAGTAAGCGCCCCGGTCATGGCTACCATTAGCCTCCCTGGGTTAACCTTGGGATTACCCGTCTGGTATCTTTCGCCTCCCGTTCCCCCGCCGACACCAAGCATCGTCCTACAACCGGTGCAACCCATGGCTACTACCACTCAGCCACCCCCCCGGGGTCGCTACCCCGTCGTCCTCCACGAATCCCCCTCCTCCTCCCAAATCCACTGGGGGCAAAGGCCCTCAACCCTACACTGCTGTACCACCTCCCAAGACAGTCAAAAACCCCCCCTTGTTTCGTGCTCCTCCCAAATGCTCGTTGTGCGATGAGTTAGGCCATGCGACTCATCAATGTCCACAGTTACCGGAATTACAGGAACACATGCAGATGCTTGTTGATGAACCCAGTATCTCGGTTGTCAAACTAGATCCAACCCATAAGCCTCACGACAAATCACTGCGCACTAACCACCCCTGTGCCATATGCGGTGTTTACGGGCATTACTCACATCATTGTCCCGATCTCCCCGATTACAGAGCAGCTCTATATGAGATGAACAATATGGATCTTGAGATGGCACCACCCACCATTCAAGAGATTCACCCCCCGATCTCACCCCCATCCGGGGAGGCCAACACCATTTACATGATCTCTTCAACTACCATTCCCTCGTCAACCGATTTGACGGCCCACATTTTTCATATTGATGAGGAGATTCTTGAGGCACTCACTGCCCCGGAGTATCCCTGGGATGACATGCACCATCGTTCGTATTTCCTCCCAGAAGCATCTTCCTCTAGCACCGCTACCCAATTTGCGGTTGAATCCAAATATTTCCTTCCTACCAAGGTCGACTGGTTTAAGGATCCTATTCCTGCTCTGGATGCCTTTGAGGAAGGTAACATGGCCAATATTTCACCCGTCATCCCAATTGATATCGTTGCCCCAGGAGGTACTCCTGAACTCATAACTTTAGGAGCATCCTGCAGTGAGCATGAGATTGAGGAGTACAAAAAACTCTTCCAGGAATTCCGTGATGTCTTTGCCTGGTCCTATACCGAAGTGCCTGGTCTTGACTCCGCCATCATAGAGCACCACCTTGACACCTCTGAGTCAAGGGGCATAATAGATTCCCTCAACCCTGGGATAGGGGGCATGATCAATCATTTTGAACCTTCCCCATCACATCTATCTCAGCATGTCAATGAACCCATCGTTCAAACCAACACATACGTGATCCATAATCACAAACCCCATGCACATAGCATGGGGGCAGGTCATTAACCCTGCTCACTTTTTCACATTTGTGATCTCAACCATTTTTGAGGTCACGTGTCACTTATATATTTGATTTGATTTGATACGCAAAGTTCTTTCCTTTGACCATTCCAGAGTCCTTATGACCTCCGTTTTTCGCACCATTTGCACTGCCGGATTCATTTTTCCGTGCTCGTGATGATGCTTGAGATCATTTCTCGCTCTCACCAGGGACCAATATTAATATTGTGTCCCGACACCTTGTCACCACGGTTTGCGTGCCACATCGACCATTCTCCATTTTTCCCATATTTTATATCATCAGATTCATTTTTCCGAGCCGGTGATGATGCTTGAGATCATTTCTCGCTCTCACCCCCATATTTTTTGGGTCTTTTTCCAAAATGCCCCCCGTCACCTCGATTTGCGTGCCACATTGGCTGTTATCCATTTTGACACTCTTTATATCGCCGGATTCATTTTTCCAAGCTCGTGATGATGCTTGAGATCATTTCTCGCTCTCACTCGATACAGTTTCAACATTATGTCCCAACACCTTGTTGCCTCGGTTTGCGTTCCACATGGGCCGCCATCGGATTGTTCCACAATTTTACATGAGCCATTCACTCCTGTCATACTGCAAATGTTTCGTTATTTTGCCACCATTTCATTCACCCCGCAAGGAGTCCCACTAGTGTTCCCCCCCCTACCCTCATTCTTGGTCATCATTTATGTTCCTTGATTGAACACTTCCTCCTTGCCTAGCCTTTCCTTTTGTTCGGTATAATTTTATCCCTTTTTCGGGCCGGACAAGTCCTTTACGAAAAAGGCACTTAGGGAGTTTCTGTTAAGCTCTTTTCTGACTCCTAAAACAATGAAAAGATCGTCGAGCAATCTTGCTTCCTTTCATGCTCGTTAAAGTACCTGAAAGGGCATCTATCTGGTATAAGTTTAACCCTTTTCCGAACCTGGTAGACTAATTACGAAAAAGGAATACTCTAGTCACACCGGCTAGAAGAGTTCTTCATTGCATCCTTTTATGCTTCTTTGGGCCTTGGAGACTAACACACGAAAAAGAAACCCCCTAGAGTCTTCTTATTTTCTTTCAAACTCTCTAAAATTGAAAGCAACCATGAGCATCAACTGTCCTGGGCTCGTAAAATCCACACGACAGTACCATTCCATCATTTCAGAGTCTTCTTATCGCTTTCAGACTCCTTAAAATTGAAAGCACTCACGAGCATGAACTGTCCTGGGCTCGTATAAATCCACATGACAGTACCATTATACACTCACTTCTTCTAGTTCCCTAACCCATGAAGAAGTCCCCCCATGCCTCTTGGCACTCTGATCGATCATCTTGGAAGCACCCCCAATCAGGTTGCCTTTGTTCAAAGTATTCTGCAGTCTCTTGCCATTTTACCCCAGCTTGAGTATCCCTCAACCCAGTCCCCCTCCCAGATCCAATACAGCTATGATCCCTTTCCCATCAGTCAGTTTCATATGCTGCCCGATCATCCCTATTATCATACTCTGAACAAAGGAAGTTTGAGTCCACCCACTCTACTTGCCCAGTTGTCCCCCCAGTTTGTCAGTCCTACCATCAGTACTATCACATTTCGGTTCTCCACCTCGCACTCATGTCAAGGAAACATCATTGCCTTGATATTTGCAGGTCTCCCTCTGTCGACGAAAGCCCCTCTATTCCAGAGGATAGACCCAGAGGCCCCTGCGCCTTGGACCCATCACCATTTGTGGTGAGTGCCTACGGACCATTTTGAGAGGAGTCATCATTGCCTCTCCGAATGGTTGTTTCTCACATGCTCGACTTCAGCACCTTGATCGCATCATTGAGAATCACGCAGGATTTACATCCCTTTCATTATGTGTCGAAGACCCCGGATTTCCCCAGACTCTAGCACATTGGTGAGTCACTTGGGAACACCCAGTTATATGTTCCCGTGGATGTCCGGGCTGCGTTGGCGATTGTATTCGGAAGCCATCCAGTTATATGCTTCCTTGAGTACCCAGTTCAGTCCCAGATCAGTTCCAGTTCAATGGACCATTGAGATTATGACCTTTTGTCACTCTGATCCAGCAGCTCATCAGTTCCTTTGGTACCACACTCAGTAGCACTATTGTCATTCCAGTTCCTCAGTTCTGCAGTTCATACATGGTCATCCCAGCAGTATGTCTCATATTTGGTGTCCCCTCTGGACTCTTATGATGTACACAGTGGTTCTATATGTATCCTATAGGTCCCCCTTTTTCGGGCCTTACAGTTATCTTTATGTATCTTGACACGAGCATGGGTATGCCTGCCTCGTCCATATATTGAGATTCTTCCTCATTCTTTGTTTGAGGCTATGTATATGTCAGGTCCCCATTTTTTGGACCCCACTGTTATTATTATGTTATATCCTGATACGAGCATGGGAATGCCCGCCTCGTCCATATGATCAGATGATTCCTCATCCATTATTGAGGTTATGTACTTTTAGTTCTTGCAGTTTGTTCGGGATCGTTGTTCCGGTCTTCAGTTTGTTTCTTCTCTTCTCCATACCCCAGGAAAACCATATATGACTTATGATGTCCATCGGCCATACGATGAGCTCCTGCCCTCGCACATCAGGGGGCAATCTGTTAACACCCAAAAAGTGTTCACTACCTCATCTACCTCATTACATGGCTCATTTGTCCATTTTCCTACCATATTTCCCTTAAAAACCCTAAAACTCCCAGTAAAAAGCCTCCAAAAGGCCTAAAATGCCTCCAAAAGGCCACAAAACCATCAAAAAGGCTAAAAAACCCCTTTTTCCTCCAAAAATATCCAAAATTCCTCTAAAAATAGCAAAATCCCTCTAAAAAGGGAATAAAAAATATAAAATAATGAGGAAAAGGAGGAAAAAACCCTATACAGCTGCCCTAAACCATATGGTTCCCAAAACCATGGGCCAGCACTCCACCACCAAAAAACTATAAATAGGTGATGGAGACCCCTCATTTCATATCCACAGTCATAAGCACCCTTACTCTGCCAAAATCTCTCTTGAAACCCTAGCTCACCTTTGAGCTACTTTCACATTGAGAGCCCCTTTTGGCCCATTCCCACCATTGGAGAAAGAGAAGGAACAAGTTGGAGCTTGGAGCAACCCTCTTGGAGCATTGCAAGAGCTTCACCAACCTCCACATTGGAGGTAAAACTAATACAAAAGCCATTCTTTACATCTTATTTTTTCTGTTTCATGCACATGTTTAGAGTAATTTTTATTTCTATTTTAGCATTTTAATTTACATTTATTGAACTGCTACTAAGGAGTCCATTCTCCTTAGTAGGTGCTCATTTGCACAAGCTAGGGGTAAAACCCTAGCTACACTAATGGATTCAAATTTTTGACGTGCTGAGTTAGTATCTTCTTTTGTTTTCCATCCCTTCCATTTATGTATGATATGTAGAGCTTGTCTGGGTTTATATGAGCGCCTATGCTTAAAAGTACTTCTTCTTTGGTAATTGGTGATTGAAGTGTTCAGGCTAATATACCTTGAAGTAATACCCTCATATGATTCGGTGGTGTTTTGCTAATTCATTTTGTTTAGACTGTTGAATTCCTCCCTTAGGCTCAACACGTCCTTCTGCAAATGTAATATAAATATTTACTTACATAGTACCTTTATATTTCAACATTCCATTTTTCATCTACTACTAAAGTCTGATTTCTTTGCACATTGGAATATTGCCCGTTAACTTTTCAATATCAGAATTCTACATTATTCCTGTCAGATTATTGTGTGATTTAGTAAAGTTTTTCAGAAGTGATTATTGATGCCTAGGAACTGTTCTAAAAAATAGCTTTAGAACGTCTCTAGAACTAACATCTTTTTTGGCGCCGTTGCCTGGGAATGCAATCAAGAAAATAAATCTTCCCAATGTATAACAACAGAATTATACGCTCTCAGTTTTATGGTGAATAAAATTGAGGTGCAGGTTGTAATCCACCTGGAGACTCCACAATAGAAACCTGGCATCTGGACGAAGACACACTTATCAGAACCCCAGCCATGAAGAATTTGTGGCCCTGGAAGATTCAGTTTCTTGGAGACATAGATGTGGTAGATTCCAATCTACTTCACCAAGCTACCAGCATAGATTCTCTTCACCTTTTTTTGGCCCGCAGTTTCCCAAGTCCGATTTTATTATCCGAACCCCTGATAACAACCCTTTTCGGCAAAATCCCAATTCTTCCTTTGATTTTCCAAGCTTTTGAAAGATCCTTGCTATAGACAAGGAACTTGCAGACCATAGTACTCCTCCTAGAACCCTCATTTCTGTACAGGAAGAAACCTTGAATCCCAATCAACCCATGTCAAGAGGAGGAGGTAGAGGACCACCTCCACCAACCCCAAGATGGGTAGCAAGTCATCATAGACCTCTGCAATTTCCCACACCCCTAATTGACATGCCTACTCATTATTTGAAGCTGCTGCTAAAGTATGATGGTAGTAGAGAGACATCTGCCGAAGAACATGTGGATCGGTTTCAAGACTTCACAGAAAATATCCTGATCAAGCACGATGATGTATTCATGAGAATTTTTTCCCAGACACTAGAAGGTGAGGCCAGAAAGTGGTTCAAATCTTTACCTAATGCCTCTATTAGCACTATGGAAATCTTGGAATCCACATTCATCAAGAAGTGGGGAGTTAAACGAGATAGTTTATATTATCTGACAGAGTTCTCTGCCCTGAAGAAAGGTGGCTCTAAAAATGTGGTCGATTTCACAGCAAGATTTAATAAACAGTATTTCAGAATCCCTGAGGACATTCATCCTACTAAAGCCGCAGCTCGGGTCACTTATGCAGTTGCCTTCCCATCAGATTTCACCACAACGTTGAGAGAAAGAAGACCAGTCTCACTCAGCGACATGCAAGATGATGCCATCAATGTCGAAGGAAATTTGATAGAGGGAGGGAAGATCAAGATGACAAATGAGGTTGAGCCCAGAGATAAAGGAAAGGCTAGGGAAGAAGGGGTATCTTCAGAAGTCAGAGAATATCAGGATGCTAAGATTAACGAGATGACTCATATCATAAAAAACCTTTCAAACAAGGTAACTAGAATGGAGCTTGAAGGTAGTAGTCCTAATCGACGATCTCCTCCCCGTCCTCAAAATCAGTTTAGAAGACCCTTTAATCCGCAGATGGCGTATAGAGAGAAAAGAAATGATGAAAAACCACTCAGACCTCTTGTTTGTGAAAAAGAAAGTAATCTGATCAGTGTTGCTGCGGAGAAATATTATGATGATTTTGAGGAACAACTAAATTGGATGGAAGAAGATTCACACCTTGTGCATCTCACTAGAGAAGACTGTGAAAGTTCACAGTTATATGAAGAAGATAGCTCGAATCTTCTGTGTACCCAAGAGAGTATTGATTTCCCTGAAGATCATATAGCTTCTTGTAGTACTCAACCTGAAAAAATGCCAAAGAGGTATAATTTAAGACCAAGGTTAGAAGCTGCACCCAAGCAAAGTGGACCTATGACTAGAAAATCCCCATGGAAGCCAGACCAGATAAAGCCTCCTGAAGTAGCTCCTCTATCCAAAGTAAAAGTTCTCTTTAAAGATAAAGATAAAGAAGTCACGACCCCAGAGGTTCCTAATTTTCCAGGCATAATCCCCCACAAGAGAATAGAGTTAATCCCTAGAGAAGGGCCTACCCCTTTCAATCTGGAGAAAGAGTTGAATAAACTCAAAATAGTGGTCCCTTTAACTGATTTGATAAGAAATCCGATCTACCAAGGCCAGATAGACAGGATGATGCACAAAGCTGAGGGCACAGAGCAGCAAGATTCCATA
This sequence comes from Larix kaempferi, assembly GCA_027924585.1. Taxonomy (NCBI): domain Eukaryota; kingdom Viridiplantae; phylum Streptophyta; class Pinopsida; order Pinales; family Pinaceae; genus Larix; species Larix kaempferi. The sequence continues at coordinate 2,236,559 of BSBM01000445.1, forward strand.
AACCGTAATGATGAGGCTCCCTCTTTTTAGTGTGGCCCACATATTGATAATAAAGAAGAACCTACTGCTTCATTTTATGTCACTCTAAATGTTCATGATAAGCTTCTCCACAATTGCATGCTAGATTCAGGAGCATCCTATAATCTAATGCCCAAAGTTATCATGGAACAACTGGGGCTGGAAATCACCCGACCATATGATGATCTTTACAGTTTTGATTCTAGAAAGGTAAAATGCATACGGATGATAAAGAATATGGTGGTTACTCTAGCCCAGATACCAGCAAAGAGTGTAATGATGGACGTGGTAGTAGCCAACATCCGTGCTAAATATGGCATGCTACTGTCGAGAAGTTGGGCTAAAAAGCTAGGAGGAACCATGTAGATGGATATGAAATATGCTACGATACCTGTCTTTGCTGGGGAAACCAGGTGGTTATATAGAGAAGCCATGTTCGCATATGTCATAAGTAACCTAAATAGTCCAACAAATTATCCTTTATATGTCGCTGATGAAAATATGGGTTGCTACAGATTATCAGTAGAAGGTTCAGCCAAAGGCGAGGTCACAGAGATTCCGATAGCAGAACTAGCCGTTGAAAATAGCCAAAATCTAGTGTGGAAACTTTTCTTCGATGGAGCATCTGCAAAAAATGAATCTGGAGCAGGCACAATATTGACGTCACCTTTGGGGGACGAAATCAAGCTGGCATACAATCTTGATTTTGACACCACTAACAATGTCGTGGAATATGAAGTACTCATCTTAGGCCTCCAAGCGGTAAGAGACTTGAGAGTTACTAATCTGGCAGTGTTCGGAGACTTAGAGCTTGTGGTGAATCAAATAAAAAACATTTATCAGACTAAACATCCCAGACTCAAAGCATATCGCCATCTGGTGTGGGATCTTATTGACAACTTTTTTTACACCTTTAATATTAATTTTGTGCCCCAAGAAGAAAATCAGCGGGCTAACATGTTAGCCATGATGGTGAGCTCCTTCAATCCTCCCAAGAAGCCCCAGCTAAAATATGAAGTAGAAATGAGATACCACCCCTCCATCCCTGACAACATCAAAAGTTCGCAAGTTTTTGAAGACGCCCAATAGATCAAGCGCTTGTTGCAATTGGCCAGAAAATATTCAAACACCAAGGTTGACGATGACTCTGAAAAAGATGAAGGAAGTAATGCACGGGTAACAGATCCTGGAAGATTTGAATTCATGCAACAAATCGTAGTTCATAAAGTTCTTCAACAAAAAAACAATGTTATACCGAAAGGTCCTGTTCCTTTAGAGCAGTTATTCTACAAAGATGACATCCTAGTCAAACCAGAAATACATCCAACCACTGAGGCTGTGCATGAAGTAAATCTCGGCACTAAGAAAGACCCCAAATTTGTCAAGCTTTCCGAATCACTTACTAAGGACCAGAGACAAAGCTATGAAGAGTTGTTTAAAGAATATGCTGATGTTTTTTACTGAAAATATGAAGAGCCTAATGATATGGAAAGAAGGATACATCAGTTGATAGAGACCCAACATGTTAGAAGACAGCTGGATGACTCCACCAAAAGCTATCAAGACAAGATGAAAGCAACATTTGACCATAGAGCTATCACTTGAGATTTTCGACATGGGGATCTTGTTCTGAAATGGGATGCTAGAAGAGAGCCAAGGTCTGAACACGGAAAATTTGACAACTTATGGCTTGGCCCATCTAAAGTCATCACAGTCCATGACGACAACACTTACGAGCTGGCCCAACTAGATGGTGAAAGTTTTGGGAACCCTGTAAATGGGAGATTCCTGAAATAGTTCTTTCATTATTAATTCCTCATGTCCTTCCTTGGAAAGGGTTCATTGTATCATATTATGAAGTGTTTTCTTTTGTTTTTATTTTTATCATAATCTGTTTTGTTATCATCTTCAAAATATTCTTCTTAAAAGCCAGGTTGTCAGCAAGCATACATGACTCCACAACCCAATGAGATAAAAGGCACAAGTCTACTGTTCTCAACCTCTCCATGAAGGAAAAGGTTGTCCCCGCTGAAGCCAATGTTAGTGATATTTGCTGTCAAAGAAAAGGCATCGGCTAAATCAGAAGCTATGTCTGAAAGATGATTGGAGGCATCGAAATTACACAGGTAGAAGTCACTGGAACAAGTCTTCTTGGTAAAAACGCAGTGAAGGATCGTTATATCAGTTCGCATAAGCCGATGTTAAAAGGACGTTTTCAGGATCCATGAGCGGCCCGTGTTTTCCAAGGAACGAACTGTCCCTAACTAGAAACCATCATTTACACATGTCATATTCTCAGCTATTCAGGACCGTCAAGATGGTTTTCCAAAAATGCTTTTCCAAGGCCCTGAAACCAACCTATAAATCCGTGCGAGTATTTTTGGAGCACAGGTGATCCTACTGACAAATATGTATGGAGCGGGACCCATCCCCCGAGTTGCATGTTTCTAGATGCTCATCCCAAGATAGACTGGTAGGAGATCGACAGTTAAAAAAGGTTTCAGGGTAGAAAGGATGCATGAAGTATATAGCAAGCAGCCCCTCCCTGAGACAAAAACCAATGTTTCCACGTGGTGCCTCCAGAGTCATTCAGGGGTTCTAAAGGGGGTTTCTAAGACCACTTTTCGAAGAGCCTGAATACCATAAGCGGTTTTTGTTTTTGTCGTTTTCATTCTTCGTGATAAAGTGGCCATCTCCAGTAATGATTAATGTCATCGGCATTGTACTAAGTTACAACTCATCCTCTACATGCAAAGCTCGAAAGGTGTCAGGCAATAATTACAAATGGTACAAGCTCATTTACCCAGGAAGGCCCAACAAGTTCTATAAATACCCCACTGGACATTATTGTTTCATTAAGAGCTCCTTCACCTCATTCTTCCATCACTGAAAGATGGGCACTTATTTTTCGGTTCAAGCGAATTAGCTGAGTTTTTCCCGATGGTTCACTACATTTCATGAGGTGCCTCTCTAGGAACACTGAGAGGCCAGACGACCAGCGTTCATGAGCATCCTGTTGATTCGCATCTGTTTGTCAGTAGGAGAGATGAACCCGAGGTCCCATCCGAGATGTCTAAGGAGAATTCAGCCTGTGTAGCAGTTAAAAGGGAGAGTGGCCTCTCAGTTGTAGACACACAGGGGGTTGAGACACGTCGGTCCTAGCGAAGGATGATCAGATGGAGGAGCAGTAGTACCTGAGTGATTCTAACCATGCATCAGTTACATCAGGTCCTATTCCACAACTCGGCGTCAGTAGTAGGTTTTCATCCCATTCCAGCTAGGTTCCGAGAGCAAATGGCTTGGAAGGGATGAAGGAGAGAAGTAGTAGTGGCCTGCAAAACATCGTTCGTCAGTTGTATGGTTGCAGCCACATCCCTGTTAGGCCAAAGGTGGTCGAATAAGTATGAAAGAGGTTCTTTGCAGGTCCAAAATATTCACGTCATGTTTATCCTATATATCAGGGTGGCATGTTTTCTTTGTCCAGTCGGACATACTATTTTGATCATCAAAATGGTCTCGGGTTATGGTCAGGCGGATGACCAAGTATTTTATTCATTTCTATTATTTGTAACATACTCTGTTAAGGAGTATAAACTATCTTTCTTTAAGATGTTGAGCTGAAAAAATCATAACAGATTTTGTTTTTAGAATAGGAAGGCTATATATAGCCAAGTAGGTGATAGCCAAAAGGTCGGCTCTCTGATGTAAGAAGTATTACTTCTATATTTGATAGTTGATCAATATACAGGAACATATTATTACTCTATCTTGGAGCTAATGGATTCAAAGTTTTGATGTGCTGAGTTAGTATCTTCTTTTGTTTTCCATCCCTTCCATTTATGTATGATATGTAGAGCTTGTCTGGTTTATATGAGCGCCTATGCTTAAAAGTATTTCTTCTTTGGTAATTGGTGATTGAAGTGTTCAGGCTAATATACCTTGAAGTAATACCCTCATATGATTCGGTGGTGTTTTGATAATTCATTTTGTTTAGACTGTTGAATTCCTCCCTTAGGATCAACACGTCCTTTTGCAAATGTAATATAAAGATTTACTTACATAGTACCTTTATATTGCACCATTCCATTTTTCATCAGCTACTAAAGTCTGATTTCTTTGCACGTTGAAATACTGCCCGTTAACTTTTCAATATCAGAATTCTACATTATTCCTGTCAGATTATTGTGTGCTTTAGTAAAGTTTTTCAGAAGTGATTATTGATGCCTAGGCACTGTTCTAAAAAATAGCTTTAGAACGTCTCTGGGACTAACAAGATCCTCACCTATGTCATTGGAGAAGATTTGATTGGACACTTGAAGATTGTATGCACCTGGAAAATGGTGGTCTACTTGCTTGGAGGTATAAGCACTTTCATGACTCTTTGATGAAGCATCTCCTTGATGTACATTTTCATTATGTTGTTATGTACTTTGATGATATATATTTTGTACTCATGATGTTTGGAAGAAGGCATACAAGAAAATTAGATCCATGAATCCTCTTATCTGATGTTATGGGTTGGAGAGTACTCTTGATTGTTGGGGTGGAATACAAGCAATGGGACCCTGGAATACTTTTGTCTCATTGGTTTCATTTTTTGGGGGGAAACAAGCAGTATGGGAGATGGATTTATCACTAAATAAAGTAATTTTTATCATAGTAGTGCAACAGCAAGCAAGGTGGTTCCTCTCTAAAATCTTCATGGAAACTCAAAGACTCAAGATTGGGCAATTCAATGACAACTTCAAAGAATTATACAGAAAGCAGGTTCTTCAACGCCCATGTTTCAAATTGCTTGAGGACAAGCAATATTGGGAAGGGAGGTTTTTCATGTCCCAAATTTGGAATTGGGTCACAACGACCTAAGAAAATTGGCCATATTCATTAGAGATTCTCAAATTGATGCTAAGGTCAAATAATTGCCAAGGGGGGAAATTACTAGTTTCCTAGGTTTGGGGTGGAAGCTTTGGGATTTGGAATAAGGGGGATAATAAATGATGTTTGAACATTAGAATGGCATAAATATTTAATAAAGGAGATAAATAAATATATACAAGTGAAAATCAAAGTGGCATTTGATCATGAAGACACATGGAGGAAGTGGGACCCACATATGGCTAGATTTTCCCCACTACACTTGGCACCATTTTCTCACCAATTTTAATTCAAGGTGAATGGTAACATACTTGGGAGAGTTAAAATGGTATTATTCATGGCATTAATCATCCAAGGTCTAAATAGAGAGGAAGAGTAACTCCCATGGAAGAGGAAGAGGCAATTTCGAGCTAGTGGGACACTTGGGCTAGATTCCCTAGCTCTATGACAACAATGATGAAGATGATATGACACCTATGACACAAATCAAACCTGAAGGATGACATATGACATATATGACATGTCAGATAAAAATAGCCTCCAAGAGGGCCCTCAAGGGATTTAGGGAATCTAGTATGCTTCAACATGTGATTTGGTGGAAGTGGGAGATTAGGAATTGTTGTACAAGTGGCATTCTTTGGAATCTCTTCCCAACTTGAGTTGGCATGAGTCTCTTGGAAGGAATTAGACCCGTGGAGGACATTAGAAGTTTATAAATTTCAATAATAAAAAAATTAAACTATCTTTTGATCATTTGTAGAATTTGCAATTGCATTTGTGAAGAGGGAGAGCTAGTGGATGACTAGTTTCTTGCCTTAGCCAAGTTCGAGGGTGAAAGATTCCCATACAAGTTGGTAATTGGAAAGGAAATTAAGACCTTTCATTTGGAGCTTTAATGGAGTCTTTATATGCAGGTGTAATCTATAGGGAATCTCATGGTTTCTTCTATTGCATCTCACTCCTTCAACCATTTCCAATTTTGGTGGCATATTCTTGATCCTTGAGGGAGGGCATTTTTGGTGAGCTATTGTACTCTTTGGGGGAGATTATAATGCCCCATTTATTTTTTAATATGAATTAAATACTTTGTGCTTCATCTCCAGAAATTTTAAGGTCGAAATTCCAAGTAGAAATGTATAAATATCATTTTTAATGAAAGAACAGTGCCATTTCGCTACTACCTTGTTGTGAACCAATGTAATGTTGATGGATTCGAATGGATAAGAAAAATACTGATGGTTTATTGATTAATGGAATGTTATTGATGTATTATAAAATTTTAATGTTCATTTCTCAAGCATTTGAAGTCATTTTACTCAGTTTATTTACATTTGGAGAAGATTTGTGTCATTTCCCCAAGGGTCGAACTAGTGATTTTTGTTTTTGTTTGGGAGAGGTTTGAAACTGACTTAATAACTAATGAATGGTGCATTTTGGACATTAATAAAATTCTTGAGACATCCCCTACCTCTTTTCATAAATTTGAGTGGGTTTGGAGGCATTTGGGAAGCCATTTTCAGTACTTACCCTAGGGGGATTTGAACCCCAAATTACTAGCAAAATTGCATACTTGGTCCAGAATATTAAGAGAGTTTGTAGAGGTCTTTTGGTGTCCATATATCATCCCTTAACATCATATTCAAGTCCTAATATCATTAATACACCTTCCTTGAATATTTGAAGGCATTTGGAGTCAATTTGAGACCTAGTGACCAATACTAGTCAAAGGGAAATTACTAGTAAAGTTCCCTACATTGGCCAGAATTGAAAGAGGATTTGAAAAAGTATTTTAAAGGTCCAAAAGCATCCTTGAAACACATATTTATGTTCTAACATCATCCATATACCTCTTCATAATATTTGGGAGCAATTGGAGCAATTTGAGGACCTAGAGCTCAAAGCTAGCCAAAGGTCTAACTAGGGAAAAAAGTGAAAAATTGCCATTTTAATAAAATTCCTAAGGGACATTACATGTATTGTGAATGTATTCTTCTTTTCTCCTCACTTGATGGTATCCAGACCTAAGTCAATCTTTGAAAACACTCTAGCTTCCTTCATTTAATCAAACAAGTCATCAGTTCTTGGAAATTGATACGTGTTCTTGATTGTCACTTTATTGAGCTTCCTGTAATCAATACATAGCCTTAAAGTCCCATACTTTTTCTTGAAAAATAAGACAATTGCTCCCCAAGGAGATACACTAGGCCTTATATATTCCTTGTGCATTAATTCTTGTAGCAACATATTCAACTCTACCAATTCTGTTGTGCTCATTCTATAAGGATCTTTGGAAATTGTTGCTGCCCCTGGAACAAGATTGATGGAAAAATAAATATCTCTCTTTGGTGGCAGCCCTAGAACTTCATCTGGAAACACATCTTGGAATTATTTCAACAACTGAAATTCTTCTATCCTTGGTCCCTTATCCTTTGATGAATCTGATGTGTGAACTGCATATAATTGACAACCCTTCTTATAAAACTTTTTCAACTGCAGGGCTGCAATCTGCCTTACTGAAACTTGCTTGGGAATTCCTCTTACCAACCTTGGCCTTCCCTCTTCATCAATGCATTGAAGTACTTTCTCATAGTAGTCTAACTTGGATCTATGTATTTCCAACCAATCCATACCTATTAGGGCATCATAAGATCCTAATGGTAGGACATTTAAATTTGCTTGTGTGAGGAGTCCATTCAATTCTATGGGGCACTTCATCACTACCTCACTCACCTTCCTCTTGGTCCCTGTGGCTAATTGCACTATCTAAGACTTACTATACTTTAATTTTCTAAGAGAACAACCTTCAACCACCTTTTGAGACACATAACTATGAGTAGATCCTAGATCAATCAAAACAAAAATAGATTTCTTAGCAATCTCACCTTCAACTTCCACCACTGCTAATTGATGGTATTCTTGGTGATCATCCAATGCTGCATAAATTCAAGGTGCTTCTTGTTGTGTGGTAAAACCTACCTATGATAGGGAATTAAAGAGATCATCAATGTACATCTAGATTAGTTACATAGATAGGAAAGCACAAAGGTACAGTAAGAAATCATCCTTTTAATAAAAATAACTAAGATATAAAGTTGGAGTTAGATACCTGAATGACTGGTGTTTGATCCAATCTTCCAAACTTCAAACTACTGCTTCACTACTCCACAGAGATCACCTGCAATAACACATACCTTTCTCAAAGCTTATGACCCAAATAAGAATGGATGCTCTATAAGAAACTCATATATAACAAACATGAAATATTCAAAGATATACATTCATTAACATGGACAAATATTAATGGGAAAGGAAGTTTATGTATTATAGCATTAAAGGCAATCAACCAAACCTGTACTGCAACCGACACCATTGAAACCTGGCCTTGGGTTCCTGCTCCTCTTCCTTCAATAGAATTTTCTCCAGTATTTCTTTAGCAAAAATTGGTTCTCCCTTCTCAAGGCCTTCCCCTTGTATTTATAGCAAGGATGGGAGGATAGAATCGAAAGGGAAATTGGTTGGGGAGGTTAGGGTAGTTAGAATAACTTCCATTATCTAATCCCTAATGATATTTAAATTTTTTTTATTGTGATTCATATATACCCGTGACTATCTCTCTTAACAACTAGTGAATGACTCACGATTATTCTATACAACAACACGCAAATACAACTTCTAGGGTGTCACCCACTGGTGGTATACATAGAGTGTCACGAGTGACCCACGAGATGGATGATGGTAGAGTCGCAGCTATGTCTCATAATTTGTCACAAATAATAGTTTTGTTTCTATATTGGATGAAGGAATTCCACGTTCATGTTGATGCATCATCAGTCACACTAGGAGTTATCTTATCCCAGCCCGGAGAAGGAGCAATCGACCACCTGATCGCATTCGAAAGTAGGAAGTTGTCTACTGTGGAGAAGAACTATACGACAATGGAAAGGGAAGGATTGGCGATGGTCTACGCCCTACAAAATTTTCAACACTATCTACTGGGAGGTCATTTTAAAATGTTCACTAACCATTCAGCACTCAAGTACCTAGTGAACAAGCCTATGTTGGGGGGGGGAATCTATCGATGGCTATTACTCTTTCAAGAATTTGACTTCGAGATCATTGTAAATCCAGGGTGACTAAATGCAGAACCAGATCATCTGTTGAGGATAGAATCCAGATAAGAACCAAGAAATATCGATGAAGGACTTCCCGATGCCCAGTTATTTAGGATCAGAATGGCCGATGATCATTACGAGCAATTTATTCAATTTTTGGCGACATGAACGACATAGTTAGTTGTCATAGCTGTAGATTTCCAACTAATTTTTGGGAAACTATATAACATGGGACCAAATGAAATACTTTGACGGTATGTCCTTCCGCATGAATAGGAAAGGATTTTATTAGAAGCTCACGATGGGATCGCAGGGGGACACTATGGAGGACATGCCACAACTAGGAATATCCTTCGAGCTAGACCCTGGTGGTCGACGATGCATGGAGATGATGCGGATTACACCAAAAGGTGCAGATGCATTGGTTGGGTCCCTACATCATATATTTTGTCACTGACGGAGGTGCAATGCAGTTACAAAATTTAGATGGGACATTGTTGCCAAATCTAGTAAAGGGGAATTCATTGAAACCCTATTGCCATGACCAAGTGCATAGTAGCTGAGAAAAGAGTGAAAAAAAAGGCAATAATGAAAAAAAGTGGGAGCATGGAAAGACCAGATGCTTGTCGACATTTATTACGTGGGATTTCATTCAACGCATTATTACTGTGTCGAGGCATCATCGGAAGACGGCGAAAGCTTATGTTGACACACTTGAGGATAGAATCCATGGGAAACGTGAAAGATTGAGTGCATGAATTGATACTCATGTATCAAGGACATGAGGAACAAGCATAAATCAATGCAAAGGGAATTGGAGGATGAAGGCTTATGCGCATTATGAAGAGAGTCAGTCAGTCAAATGAGCAATTCCAAGGAAGTTGTGGAATAAGGAAGTGAGAGAGTTACAATGGTGCATTTCATTTCTAGCGGAAGCACTCCAGGTGTGCTAAGGGAAAGGACGAAGAGTGTTCATGAACAACCAGCAAAGGAAGTGAGGCGGACAACTGGGAGGGACAAAGATGAATTCTGACCTGATATGTCTAAGAGAGTTGTAGTAGTTAGAAGAACCGTGGTCGCTACGACCACAAGAACACCAATGGCAAATGCATGCCGGCTCCAGCAGCAAATTATCCAAGGTGTGAAACATATGTGCCAGAGAAGTTGGCCTATTTCACAATTTTGTGACGTCAATGAACTTTTCCCCAGACTGAAATAGGAATTAAGCACAACAAAATGCGCTTAAGGGATAGATGAAGAAGGTTTCAAGAGACTTGAGGATGAGTTCGAGAAGTACGTGATAGCGATCAAGAGACTGGAGGATGAGTTCGAGAAGTACATGACAGCGATCAAGAGACCACAGGATGAGTTCGAGAAGTACATGGCAGCGAACCAGAGACTGGTGGATCGGTTCGAGAAGAACACAACAATGAACCAGAGCAGTACCAGAGGTGTTCAGCTGAGGTGGCTCGAGGGAGAGCCACAAGTTTGTTTTGGGGGCCTGTTGGCATGGGGTTAGACTGCATGAAGTGTGGAAGATGACAGTGAGAAGAAGGACCATCCATGGAAGAAAGGACCATTCACGGAGAATAAGGAGCCGATGAAAGCACAAGATTGGTTTAGTTAGTTAGAATGGGTCATTTGGACCATTTTGTAACCACCTTAGTTGGTTATAAATAGGACTATAATTGTAAGCCTATGGGTATCTCGATCTGTATTTTAAGCTTAATCCAATCAAAGAACAATAAGCTAAGTAGATGATTTGTGTAATGTTTTACTCTATTTTCGGCAAGTTTGGTATGGATCCACGACAAGTAGTTTGAAATTATCTGTGCAAAGGTTGTATCATAGGTTTTTGATGAGTTAATGAATGAAGATGTTCAGTTATGCGTTATATCTCAATATTTCACACTAACCCTAGTGTTGCACGCTTACACCAAGTGACCTAAACAACACTTCCCCCTAATGATCATTATACATTAGTGGTACCCTCCTTGGTCTCATCTGGACACCCAGGAGTAAAGTCTATTTCTTGAATACTGAAGACAACATCTTATCTACCATGTGTCACCCAATCTGACCCAATCTGCATACATTGTCGCGCTTTGCACATCTACTGGGTAGCGACAATTAGGGTTGGCGTGCTATGCTCAGACCTTGGGGCGTGGAAATGTCACATTATGATCAGACCCAGGGACACGACAATCCTCTTTTAGCCTTTTTACCATGGATCTTGGATCTCACCTTTTGAGATATTTTCTTGGGATTACCAACTTTGATTCAATCCCAACTCCTCTCTCTATTTAGTAGGCCTGACCCACTAAACACTCATTAGATCCATTTTACTCTCCTTTTGGTTAACCCTTTCAAACACTATAAAGGAGAGACCTTCCATGGGCTAAAGGGAGGACTTTTGAGGCATCCAACCTATGATCATGAGACTTTTGCAGAGATAGCTAGAGGAAATACTTGGAGCTGAAAGTTGGCTTGGACATCAAGTAACCATTATAAGCATATTCAAATTGTAATAAAGTTAACTTGTCTTGTTTCCCAATTCATGTGTGTTGATTATGTTTCAATTTCATGATTTGTATCTAGCTAGATTTGGATTCTAACTTATGATTCAGAGATCTTGGAGAATTGTATATGCTTGTGCATTGTTTGATATTAACAAGTTCATCGCGAGGACTTCGAGATCTTAACAACGAGCAAAACAAACATCAAGAGTAAAAGGTAAGTTGCTTTGTCTCACTCTCTTCAATACAGAAACTCTGAAATACTGGTTTAATATAGGATTCAAGATCACATTTGTTTCATTTTTGTCTTAGTATAGAGTCATTCTATCCTGCTTTATCCTAAGAGGGCTTCTTTCTATCCATAGGAAGAAATATCTACAACACTATGTTTATCCCTTATGTGTTTTTTCATGTTGAATGATGAATGTGAATGCTAGTTGTGATATGTTTAAAGCTCTATGGTTTAGTAAGTTCCTTTGATGCGAATGCTAGTATTACCATGATAATGCGAATGTCGACTAGACTCTAAACATGTGAATGATGAATGAATGCATGAACTATTAAGTATGATGCAAAGATACAATCTCTGGTTTCTGTAGTTGTAGAGTGAGAATTGATGCATGTCCTCATCCCACTACAGAAACCTGGTTCCTGTAGCCCCCTTAATCATCTCGGGTGATACTTCACTCACTCTGCGAGTGTTGCTTGGAAGGGTAAAACCTTTTTGGGCCCATGTTTAAGGGTGTTTGGTTGGTGTTTGTTGACATCAGTGCAAAGTGAACCCCTATTGATATAATTGTGTCAACAAGGTTGTTGGCTCATGTTTCCTTTTTAGGATCACAAATTGTCGTCATTATCCACATAAGTTACCTCGGATAGATTATGCCTTCTTTTATGACAGTCTAGAATGGTGAGAGCGCACTTCCTGCTTTTACACAACTTTTCATTCTTTTTCCGCTTTTCATTGGATAAGGATAAAGCATGGCACCTTTATGGACTTGGAAAGCTTTCTACTTTTTGGCCAACACATCCTCCATATTTTTCTCTCCAAAATCCATCATCTTACTTCTTTTTCATCACTCATTAGCTTACATATATGATTTAGCTAATTCGTGAGGTCTTTGACTGATTTGGAAAGTGATGTTGCCACTATTGGGGTTTTTTTGCCTTTTAGTAAGCCTGCTTTTGTGAGCTATTTGAATGCCTTTTTTGTATTTAAATTTTATGATGTAATTATATATTTGGATAGTCATTACATTTCTTGATTTTGGTTGATGTACAATTATGCAATAGAATTTTATTGTGTGCATCAATTCAGTGTCATTTTTTAGTGTTCTATGCAATATTTTACTTAAAAATTATGTGAGGATAATTTGCTTTACTATATATTCCTGTGAATTGATTTTCACATGGTATTAGAGCACCTTAGGGATCATAGAAGCGGTATTCTCCTATGTTCATTTTTGCATCTTTAGTAGGTTCAAATTCAGTCTCATCAGTGTGCATTAGTTGGCCATGGAGCAATCTCAGTCTATCATCTTGACTCCATTCAATTACTTTGATTGGAAGGTGCAGATGGAGATTCTGTTCAATAGCAAGGGCCTCTACGTAGTAAGTATGGCTACTGAAAATGAGCCTACTGAAGCTATTGAGAAGGCCAAGTGGCATAACATAAGATATCAATCTTATGGTCTCTTGTGTCTCAATACTTCCAGGGATCGTATTTTCCATCTTGATGGTCTAACTACGTCGAATGACGTTTGGATCAAACTTCAGAATTTGTTTGAAAATACAAATGAATTGAGGGGCCATTAACTGGAGAATGAATTAATTTCTTTGTTTCCAAGCCACTTTGAAACCTTACAAGACTACTTATCTATGTTTAAGTCTATGTTTCTTCAGCTGAAGCAGTGTGGGATTGACAGGAAAGATGAGTAGTTGATCTTGTCCATTGTTTCGAAATTGGGTCCATACTATTTTTTCTTTGTTTCGACCTTCCATGCTACCAAGCTCACAGTTCGAAACTGGAAAATTCCCTCTTTGGGAGAGTTCATAGAATATCTAACTTATGAGCAATACAAGTTGGTCTTAATGGGATCCATAAAGCCATCAAAAGACAATGCAATGGCTACTGTATATTCGAAGGATTCAAAAGGGAAGAATACGGATAATTCCAAAAATCCTTCAGATCTAAGGAAGGAGAAACCAAATCCACAAGAGGATCCCTCAAGCTCTAAGAAAAGTCAATAGAAAAAGAAGGAGAAGTGCAAGTGTGCATACTGCAATAGGGATTTTCATCTTGAGAGTTCCTGTATGAACAAGACCATTGACATGATGGCTCAACTTATTGAGAAGAACAATATCCCTCTTCTAGATGGCGCAAGGAGGAAGGAAGGAGGTTCAAACTTAGAAGATAAGGAAAGATTTCATGCTTTGATGGCCAGCACATCAAAATATTCCTCTTACATCGTTGATTCTAGGGAATCCATAAATATTGTTTACACAAGAGATTCTTTTTCCTCTATTTATTCCTCTAGTGGTCCAATAATTGTGTTGGGATATGACTCAAAAACTACATCAAAAGGAAACGGTAGAATAGATCTAGACAATGGTTCTTTCACAAATTTATTGTTTGTCCCAATTCTGGATACCAACCTCCTTTCAATATATCAAATGAATCAGACTAGGTCTCCTACAAAATTCATCTTTACAACCAATGATGTGGAATTTATGAATTTTCTACTAGTAGAGTTGTTTCCATAGGTATTGTTGATAATAGCTCAAAAGTCTACAAATTTTACCATTTTTTCCTTTCTCATCACCTATGGCACTCCTAAATCATGCCAATGAAGCCAACAAACTATGGCATGAGATATTTGGCCACCTTAACTACAAGTATCTACATGATTTGCATGAGAATAACATGGTTACAAGGTTTCCCAACATTAATTTTTGCAAGGAATTTTTCAGGGTTGCATCCTTGGTAAACACCCTAAGCTCAAGTTTGAGAGAGTTAGAACTGAGAGAAACTTTGCACCCCTTGAGATGATCTGCAATGATATATTAGGTCCCTTCCCTAATTTTTCCTTGAATAATTCCAAATATGTGTTAACCTTCATTATGACTACTCAATATTCTATTGGATTTTCTTTCTCCAATTCAAGTCAAAATTCTTTGTTTTTTTCAAGATTTTAATAGAGAATCTATCTAGTAGGAATATCAAATCCCTGGAATAGACAATGGGGGGAATATGTCATTCTAATTTTTAGAAACTCTGTGTTGATGTCACCATTCAAATGCAGGATACAGTACCCTACACACCTCAACAAAATGGTGTGGCTGAATGGAAGAATAGATCCTCAAGGAGATGGTCACTTGCATGTTGGAGTCCAAGTCTTTGTCTCTAGGACTCTGGGTTGAAGTCATTAATTATGTATCCTATTTTCAAAATAGGGTTCCACACAAATCCTTGAAATGTATCACTCCTTTTGAATCTATAAGTGGAGACAAGGCAAATGTGTCACATTTCATAATTTTTGGCTCAAAGGCATGCACTAGAATACCTCTTGAGAAGAGAAGGGATTTGCAGGCCCCAAATCCAACCATGCATATTATTTTTCTATACTAAAGACTCCAAGGGTTACAAATTTCTCAATATGACCACTCAAAAATATTTCATTGAAAGGAGTGTCACATTTCAAGGAGAATCCTTACAAGCAATTGAAATGGGAGAATCCTCACAACCACCACCTGTTGAAGTAAGTGAAGCTTCTGATGAATCTTCTAATTCATATTTGGATGATGAATAATATCACATTATCTCATATACAATTTCACCTACAAGACCTAATAGGTATTCAAAAACAATTGAAGTAGTTGGAGAACTTGTGGGTGATCCTCAACATCCTAGGAGGACTAGATCTCAGTTTGAAAATGCTCTTTCTGTCAAATATCCTTATATTCTTGTTGGTCCTGGCCCAAGTTGGGGCAATTTTGGATAACACAAGGAGGTTGAGCTGCAGAGTTGAGAAAAGCTCAACAAAAGATATAATTTTGTACAAGTATGGGGGATGCTGCAAAGTTGTGCACAACAACCAAATTTTGGCAGTACCGCGAAGATCAACGCTGTGAGGAAGTAGTGTTGCGAAGTGATCATGCCACATGGAGCTAGCAAAGAGAAATACTAGATGAGGGGTAGGTACAGGTACTGGATAGGCCAACTGTGGTCTAATTTTGGCAAAGATGCTCCAGGATGCCGAGCTGTGGGCATGAGCATATCAGGAAGGCAGCCAATTGTATGAGATCGTTAGGTGAAGAACAACTCAGTGAAAGCAACAGTTGGGTGTGCTTAGTGGTACAAGACCGTTAAGTGGAGAACAGCGTTGAGAAAGCGACTGGAGGCTGAGCCAGTTGTACGAGGCCATTAAGAGGACGAACAGTCTGCAAAGGAAGCGACTGGGAGTTGATCCAGTCGTACGAGTCCGTTAGTGGAAGGGCGGCTCGATGAAGATGACCTGTTGGTGTGTGCACAACAGGAAGGCCGAAAGCGACAGAACAAAGGCTTGGAGGACTTCCACGATAGCACACTCGCTACCAGAGGCCAGTAGGATGGTTTAGAAGAAACCGTAGCAGTTTTGGAAACCCTAAGGGTTTCGGTCTTCAACATTGTAAAGACATGACCTTCGGGCATGGTCTATAAAAGAAGACATTTTTGTAAGGGAAGGGGTTGTTGTTGTTACTTTTTGTTGTCCTTTTTGGGGTTCTCAGAGGGTTCTCTCATTGTTCTTTGTTGTTGATGTATTGTAAGATTTTTTCTTAAGAAGAAGCCATTGTAACGGCTCTGCAGCTGTGTGCGCGGAGACCTAGCTTAGAGAGAAGAGAGAGTCTGCAACTGAGTGCGCAGACCAAGAGCGGTTGTCCCCTTCCCATTAAAGATATATATATAACAATCGTTCTTGTGGACGTAGCTTCCCACCCGGGGAAGTGAACCACGTTAAATATTGTGTTGTGTGATTGAGTGGAACATTGTTGTGTATGATTGCATTTATCTGTTTTTTGTAGATGAATATCTGAATATTTCCTTGCATTCTATTATGTGAAGACTTTTGTATGCATTTTCCATCAGGAAAGTATGGAGATGATATGTTAAGTGTGCATGAATAGATGAATGGTTAATACTTAGCTTTGCTTCTGAAGGCAGTGAATCAATTATTTTTTCAAGTGTTAAGAGATTGCTTAAGCACTTTTCTATGTGCAACAGACGAATGAATGATAGTGATTTGCATCTACAGTAGACACTTAAACAGTAAACATTCTAAGTGTATAAACAAATGAGTGGATGAGTGATACTTAGTTCAGTGCCTTAAGCCTTCCCGAGTACTTCAAGTATAAAGTTGAACAGGATTGTTCGCAGTCTCATTAGAAGTCCCGTAGTAGAAGGACTTAGTGGTGCGGACCGCGGCATTGCCCATCACCATGCAATCTCACCTCGCAGTGCATACCCTCTGTTGTGTTGCGCAATACATCTGTCCAAAAAACTCATCACATACTGTGGAAACCTGATTCTGCAGTACCCCATAGATACACCTCGGGTGAGACATCAAGCTATTCACAGGTTGTTGCTGAAAGGGCCAGTGTGAAGGGGTTTTGTTTGTCAAAGGGAAATCGTGAAGAACCTGGGTCTTATTGAAAACCTCTGGGTTAGCATAAATCAAGCCAAAAAATGGTTCCGTTGTCGTGCTAGAATCCATGATGAGTTGCAATCGTAATGAGTGACGAAGAATATCAGTTCCCAGAAGGCTCCGATAATTGGCATCCTGAAAAGATAGAAATACAAGCTTGGTGTGATAAGACCGTAAGAGACTTTGCAAGGCAAGAGAATAGACATCCGCATCTATCTGAAAACTAGTGGTTGAATAGATATATGTGGAAAGATATTCACAATATTTTCTGGGCATCATTTCCAAACGAGCTGCACGAGTGGATCTCACAGCTCGCATAAAAGAAAACCTGTTTTCAAGGAGGAGTTCCTACAGAGTGGAATCCTGAGCTCACATCGCAACTCAAAGCAATAGACAACCCATTAACACACGCAGTTGACTTTTGGGTTGATCATATGCTAGAAGGCTTCATAACAGAATTTGCCGTAGACACACTCAAATCCTACAGCCAAGCAGAAGCATATTTTTTCCAAGGATTCCAAGGTAAGTACCTGAACAATATCAGTCTATACATTAAGATGTTGTTAGCCGAGAAAGGTGTTTTAAGAATGTAGTAATATTCTCAAGTTTGTCATGGTAAACAGTATATATAGTGATTCTGACGAAGACACCCATAATACTAGAAGTGGGAAGAGATATAAATTTAATAAGAATCTTGGATGCCCTACACTCCACATAGATACCGAGATTCCTTGTGACCTTGACAACAAAGCTGCACCACCATTCACCCCTCAGAACCCACCGGCTGCAGAGACCATGCCACCCTTATCTCAGAACCCACCCGCTACACAACCCACCCCACAGAATACTCATCCCAGTATGTCTACCCCGATAAGCCCATTTGTTTTCACTGCACAGAGCCCTTTACAGCAGCCGCATATTAATTCGGGTGCTACACCACCTAATAGGACAATGGAAAACACTGATATGAAGCTACCGATTTTCAAAGGAACTGGTCTAGAAGACCCTGACCAACATTGGTTTCTTTGTGAAGCCACATGGAGTGTAAGACAAATCCAGGATGATGCTGTGAAGAGAGCACAACTCATCACCACCTTCAGAGACAGAGCTTTACATTGGTTTATGAAGTACTCTCAGACACAACCGAGAACCCTAGCAGAAATTAAAGATGTGCTTGTGGCAGAGTTTAAGAAACCCAAATCTGAATCTCAGTGTATAACTGAGTTGAAATAAATAAAGCAGAAACCATCTGAAACGGTCTGGGAGTTTGATCAGAAGTTTAAGACGCTTTTGGACCAAGTAAGCTTTGTTATAGCTCCGCAACAGCACAAGGAATGGTTCATTGTCGCGTTGTTTCCCCATATCAGATTACCATTGATACAGCAGAAGTTTGCGTCGCAGGAAGAGGCCTTGGAGATTGCAATGAAGCTAGAGGCTTCACCGATTGGTGAGACTAGTTCTTGGATGTCTCAGATCCAGAACCAGCTGACCACCCTGACACTAGAGCTGCAAAGCATGAAAAATGGCAAAGAACAAAGGTATGAACCTAGACATGAGTTTTGGTGTACAAGTTGTAAAGGAGAAGGCCATGACCGAGAGCATTGTCCATTATTTCACGATTATCTTAACAGCGGTGCACCCAACCCGATAAATCAGAATCAGGCCCCATGGTGTGAAATTTGTAGAACCACAGGACACAGACCTGAAGACTGTTATCTCATATAGAAATATGTGAAAACACCTAAAAATTTATACTGCATTTTCTGTAAATCAGTTGGACATGATGAATCCAACTACCGTGCATATGAGCTAATGAATGAGAGAAAACCAAATATGGACTCAATGAGAGGCACTAGCTTATACCGCGTACAAGAAGAAAACCATCCAAAACAAGAAAATGTGCAATATGACCAAGGAGGATAGAGAGGTCGTGGTGGTGGATATCGCGACAGAGGAAGAAATACTGGCTCGGCGCAGGGAGAGGCCGCGGCCAGGTCATTTGTTACAATTGTGGCCAGCCAGGTCACGTGTCTAGAGATTGTGTTAACCCATGCACTACATGAAACTTTGTAAATAATTCGAGCATGTTATTGAAGACTGCCCAGTGCTAGAGGTGGAAATGCAGAAAAGAAGACAGACAGAGACACCGAATCCAAACATCCAGTGGATAGCAGCAGAGAGCAAACCAGTGGACCCGAGAATCAATGTGGTCACGTGCAGTGGTGCTGAGATAGGCCGTGATAGGGGAGCAGATGCTTCCACGTTAGGGGAGGCTCACACAAAGTAGACCCCTCTTGAGACAGTATGGATAAGGAAAGCTCTGGGAAAAATACCTTCTCTCGACCTACAAAAGAACAAGGAGGTCTTCATGGATGCGCAGGATACCTTCAGAGAACCGGCAACAAAATCACAGAGGATCCCGTTGCGCAGTGAAACACCACATGTTGAATACATGCCAGCCACTTATGATAAAACAAACATCGCAACGGATGTCAACACTTCCGTTTCACAGTTCCTGCAAAGCTGTATGAAGTTATTAAAAAGTGAAAATGCCATAGTAGAGCTACAGAAGCTCATAAACCAATATGAACCACAGACAGGAACAGAAACTTTGGATAGCGCAGTACATCACATAAGGAAGCATAAAAGAACAGGCCGAGAAGTGAGGCTTACTATGCAGATAGGAGATTTTGAAATGGATGAAGTCATCCTTGATCTGGGATCCGAAGTGAATGTCTTGACTAAGCAGACATGGCAGCAGATGGGTCGACCAAAGTTTCTATGGTCACCTATCCATTTGAGAATGGCTAACCAAGAGAAAGTCATACCTTTTGGTCGATTACCTAATGTGGTGGTCGACATCAATGGAGTCCAAAGTCATGCAGACTTTGAAGTTATCGAGATTGTGGATGATAGTCAGTCTTTTCCTGCACTGCTAGGAATTGACCGGGCTATTGATAACTTAGCTATCATAAACCTAAAAACAAAGAAGATGATATTTGAAGGAAAACATCTTAGGGTCATCGCACCGTTGGATCCTGTAGATGGTGACAGATACAGCGAGCCGATTCAGGAGTAATCCAAGGCTCAAGACTTGGACAGACTATACCGGCTCACTGCGAACCAAGAAGATTACATTAATCCTACTGCGGATGGTACACTCAGCTAGAGATGTGACAACTTTTGTGTCTCTGACTCGAAGGCAGGACTGGAAAATTGGCAAAGCCGCCTACATGAAGTATCAACAAGAAGGTGCGTGCAGGTTACGAAATCACTGCGTTGGATCAGAAAGAAGGTAAGTCCCATTCCCACATATGATGGCTTTGCTAATGTTTACACTTTCATCCAAGAATATACTGTAGCAATTCTAGATGAGCATAGGTTACCCGCATTGGATATGGCATTGCGCGACACACCAGCCAGATGGTGGGCTACGCACAAGCAGACATTGACCACTTGGGATCAATGCAGGATTAAGATGCAGATTCGGTTTGTCGACAGGGTTACTTTACCCTTTGAGAAGTTTAATGGACAGACAAATCCTAGTCAGCACATTGAAGTCTATTCGCAGGCATGGCTGGAAAGGCCACATGAAGAATGGGTGCACCTATTTGTGCATACCCTAGAAGATGACATTCCGAAGAAATGGTACCTAGACTTGGAGTTGCACAAGGAAACCACTGAATGGGAGAAGTTGACTGCGAACTTCGAGAGGGACTTCAGCGTTGAGGATGAGAATCCGCTGATCCATGAGGCATTGCAGATAATTAAGGAATGCATATTCAGGGGAGACTATCTTCATGAAGATACGACATAGGAAGAATTCTTTGAGGCAGATACCGTTCCTGTGAACCTACACTCGGAATGGAAGGAACATGAAGAACATCCCATAGAGTGTTATAAGCTAGTTGAAGAAGATGAGGAGAGCAAGGAAGCCGATGATGGTGATCCACGCAACATAAACATACAATAGTCTAAGGGTGCGCGCGATGTAGAAGGACCTCCATTGGAAATCCCAGATATGAGCCGACCGGTAAAGACACAAAAGGTGAATATTGGCACAGCTAAAGAGCCGAAGTTCGCATCAATTGGAGACTATTGGGACGAGCAGACTGTTGCAGAGATCGCAGACACCTTACATGAGTATCAGGAGTTGTTTCTGACAAAATTTACAGAAATGAAAGGAATTTTGGGAGACCTAGGAGTCATGAAGATCCCCTTGAAGCCAGGCACCAAGCCTGTGAAGCAAAGGCCATACAGATTGAACCCACGGTATAAAGAAAGATTCTACGCAAAGCTGGATAAGATGATGGAAGTAGGAATCATTGAACCTATCAAAGAATCCGAGTGGATTAGCCCCATGGTCGTCCAAGATAAGAAAATGAAGGGTGAGATCAAGATTTGTGTGGATCTCAAAAAACTGAATGATGCTTCTATGCACGACCCATTCCCCACTCTTTTCACAGATGAAGTACTTGACAATGTTGGAGGGAATGAGGCCTATTCCTTTACTAATGGTTTCTTCGGATATCATTAGATCAGAATTGATCCCGTGGATAGGCATAAGATAACGTTTGCTACAGAATGGGGATCGTTCCAGTACATAGTAATGCCTTTTGGGCTGAAGAACGCGCCTGCCATATTTTTCTAAGTCGTCGTCGCAGCATTTAAATATTTCATGCACAAGTTTTTGGAAGCCTATTTTGACGATTGGACTATGTTTGGTCTATTGAAGAACCATTTCACAAATCTGAGAATGATTCTTGACAAGTGTAGACAGCATCAGATCTCACTGAATCTGAAGAAGTGCATCTTCTGTGTTCCATACATAATTTTACTCAGACACATTGTCTGTAAGCAAGGATTGATGGTGGACCCTGCGAAGATTTCCATTATTATGAATTTTCCCACACCAACTTCCGTTAAGATGTTGCACTCTACCTTAGGTCATACTGGATATTATAGGAAGTTCATAAAGGGTTACACGCAGATAACCGCAGCAATGAAAAAGAGGCTAAAGAAAGACGCACAGTTCATTTGGAATG
The DNA here is from genome assembly GCA_027924585.1 of Larix kaempferi. Taxonomy (NCBI): domain Eukaryota; kingdom Viridiplantae; phylum Streptophyta; class Pinopsida; order Pinales; family Pinaceae; genus Larix; species Larix kaempferi. The sequence continues at coordinate 2,258,806 of BSBM01000445.1, forward strand.
CAGAATGTGAATAGGGTTTTGACACATAAAGAAAAGATGGTTACTATGCCGATCCTAGTCTTCCCAGACTGGGCAAAGCCGTTCCATGTTCATGTTGATGCATCATGCATTTCCCTGGGAATTGTATTAGCTCAATCGGGAGAAGGAGGCATTGACCATCCCATTGTATTTTCAAGCAGAAAGCTCTCGACAGCGGAGAAAAATTACACTACTACTGAGAGGGAAGGCCTTGCGATGGTATATGCGCTCCAGAAATTTAGACACTACTTACTTCCTGCGCACTTCCTTATGTTTACTGACCATTCTGCGTTGAAATACTTGGTCAATAAGCTAGTGTTAGGGGGACGCATATGCAGATGGTTGTTGCTATTCTAGGAATATGATTTTGAGATTGTTGTTAAGCTCGACAGGATGAACTTGAGACCTAACCATCTCTCTAGGATTGAGTCAGGAGAAGAGCTGACGAACATTGAAGATAGTCTGCTTGATGTGCAATTATTTGCTATACAGGTTGCCGATGATTATTATAAGGACATCATCAAGTTCTTAACAACAGGGTTGGCACCGCAGGAATTCTCTTTCCAACAGAAGAAGCAGCTGGTAGTGCACGCCGCAAACTTCACTATTATTGCAGGTCAGTTATACAAACTCGGACTGGATGAAGTCTTGTGGCGATGTGGACTAGACCATGAGAGACCATTCATCTTAGCAGATGCACACTTAGGGATCACAAGAGGACATTATGCAGGAAGAGCTACCATGCAAAAGATACTACGCACAGGGCTATGGTGGCCTACCATCCATAAAGACTCTAAAGAACACTGTCGAAACTGCGATGTATGTCAGAGGACAGGAAAACCTTCACGCAGAAATGAAATGCCGCTTAATCCATAGTTGACCTTGCAGGCATTTGAAAAATGGGCCATTGATTTTGTGGGACCTATAAACCCACCAAGGAAAAGAATTGGTGTGAGGTACATCATTACTGCTACTGACTACCTCACCAGATGGGCAGAAGCAAAACCAATGAAGGACTACAACACCTGCACTGCTGCGCAGTTCATTTTTGAAGAAATATTGTCAACATTTGGGTGCCCAAAGATTTTGATGAGTGATCAAGGCACTCACTTTTTAAACAAGACTATTGAAGCTCTCACAGAGGAATTCCATATCCATCATCAGCGCAGTACACCATATCACTCGTAGGCGAATGGCACTATTGAGGCTTTCAATAAAATACTAGAGAATGCACTGACTAAAGTTTGCAATGTGAATAGAGATGATTGGGACTTGCACATCTAATCTGTGTTATGGGAATACAGGACCACTTGCAAGAAATTAACGGGGCACACACCCTTTCGGTTGGATTATGGATAGGAAGCTATAATGCCAATGGAGTACATTGTCCCCAGCTTGGGAATAGTTGCATTCATAGGAATGGAAGACCCCACGGCGATAGAAGAAAGATTGCTACACCTAGTTGGGTTGGAGGAAGATTGCGTCATCACCGGTTTCCACTAGCAAGTCCAGAAAGACCACGAGAAAGCATGGCATGATCACCATATAAAGAACAAGTGCTTTCAGGTAGGTGACCTAGTCCTCCTGTATGATAGCAAATTCATGAAGTTCCCTGGTAAATTTAAGATGCATTGGCTTGGTCCATATACTGTGATACATGTTACTAACACTAGTGCAGTCCAGTTAGCCAATTTAGCTAGCGATACCCTACCAACTTTGATAAATAGAAGTAGGATAAAGTTGTACCATGATAGCCCTGCTTCGCAGAATCCTGAATGATAAACAGAGGGAGAAATTTCTAAGTGTCAAGTATAGTTGAAATTGGACACTGGAAATGTAAAGGAGTCTGTACATGTACGATAAGTAGAACAATGTATGTATCGCGCAGCACTGCTGAAGTTGTGCGGGGGGGAAAATAGAAGAAAGAAAAGAAAAAGGGAGCCACGCAGTTCAAACACCGTCGCCACGAAGTAACTACACAGGATCAGAGACGGACTGCCATGCAGCTCGGTGCAGTACTCAGAAAAATAGCCGTTACCCTGCTTTTGAGAAAAATATAGTCGTTAGGTGACCGTTGCAAGCACTCGCTTGAGCATTTAACGAAAAGATAATCGTTCTGAACATGCTGACGATGGAAGGGACTAAAGGATCTGCTCAAATTGGCCAATGGACACCACATTAAATTCTCATCTAGGCATTGAAAGGCATGGGGGGGGACTCAACTGCGCCTATAGATAACACCATATAAGGACTCACGGGCGTTACAAAACTCTTAGAATTTTCATGTGTTCGCTCTTGTGTTAGCAATCCTTAGTCATATCTCAGAAACAGTTTCCTACTCTCGCCAGTGAATTTCCAAATCACCAGACAGAGAAGAAGAGCTTACACTTCAAGAAGCAATCAGAGTTTTTTAGCATGGGGGGATTACAGAGTTAATGAAAACCACTGCCAGGAAGGTTGTACTCAAACCTATTCAAGTGTCTAGAAGATCACCTCGACATAATCCAACCATGCAGGACAAAGGGAAAGACATAGCTGCACCACAAAGAAAGACTCCCAAGATAGGCCAGACGGTGCCGAGATCGCCGGTCTTTCAGAAGGAACCCTTGAAGTTGACACTGAAGTACATATCACCAAGGGCGTTGGATGCCCCAATATTTAAACTGGTCAATAGTTCCCATTATGAAATCCCCTTGTCGCCGATTTTGAAGCATGTAGAGGTTTCCTAGAACCTACTAGGAAAGATCCTGAAGTGTAAATGGGAAGACTATGACCTCCTAGGCATACAAAAGAAAGAACCCCACGATCCCAAGTACCCATAGTTCTAGCCTGACCAGTACATGTGCTAGAATAAAGATGCTAAGGGCATATTTAACTTGGTCGCCGAAAGTTGGTTGACGCCGGTAGTGGAGTCCAGATTGTTGAACCTCCTCCAACTACCTCATTTTGATCGTTCACCAGAACTTAATGCAATGGTTCGCACTTTGATGGCGCAAATCCATCAAGGATACCTGTGGCTAGACAGAAATGTTGATGTGAACATTGACTTAATCCACCACGCCACTGGAATAAGCAAGCGCGGCAAGGATCCCAAGCAGTTCTTCCAAGCGAAGAGTAAGGAAAAAGACGTTGTCGTGAAGATGAAGAAAAGCCATGCATTGGTGAAAGGAAAAAAAGGGTTTCCAACAGAAGAAATCGAAGATAAGGCAACAAAATTTGTCACACAGTTGCTCGCACGAAAAATCCTAAGAACAGCCAGGCCTTCGGAGGTGCCTATGGGCATAATACTACTCGGTGTCGCAGCGGCTGAAGGGACCCAATTCAATTGGTGTCAGTACCTTCTAAATGATTTCCTCGACGAACTCAATGATACCCAGGAGAATGGACGTCAATTCCACTTCACGTGGTTGATTATCCTCATTGCATTCGTAGGATGGAAGGAATCGAAAAAATATGTCAGTGTAATTACAGAAAGCAATGATCCCAGAGGATTCTGCTATGCCAACCTTTGGGCAAATGTGAATGTAGAGCGGCAGCACGCGATAGCTAAGGTATTCTATCAATATTACACCCAGATGCGCCAGGTGATCACCCAAACATCGCGCATTACAAAGCAGGTAACGTCGAAGTACATTCGCATTATTGATTTTATGGAGGACATGCAATGTACTTTTATCTCACCCAAAACAAGGATGAAGAAGCCAGAATGGTATGCGGGTAATTACCATATGTATGAGGAAGACATTGACATCCTCATGAGGGACTGGCCAGATGAGTTCTGTGTCGAATTCATGGATGTCGAGACCAATTCAGAAGAATATGAACCAATCCCACTGTCATGCCCTATTGTTGAAGAAAAAGGAAAGAGGAAAGAACCTGAAACCCCACAGAAGCCAAAGGCACAGAATAAGATGAAAGCAATAAAGAGTCAATCTGAGACAATGCTGAACGAAGAAGACTTCGACATGATTGCAGAAAAGGTCTTAGAGCAGATGCAGGATATAATGACAGAAAAAGACAAGAAGGATAAGGTCATACAGGATGACCTACAAAGGACTAGGCTCGCACTGCAAGGGCTTATGAAAAATATGGACGATGTCCAGAAGAGCATACCCTTGCCGTGCGACGCAGGAGCTGAAGGGAGGTCGGCAGAAACCTCGCAACAGACACCACCGCAGCTAGCTATAATGCTACCTTCAAAGACCATAGTTGTTCATCTATATGCATTGGCCATCTCATTACCAATCTAAGAACAGATCGTTCTAGACACAAAGGATGTCGAGCGGGTAGAGCTCGACTTGGCCAAGATTTCTTTGCCTGGATTACACTTTCTACACATGCAGATCGTCGATGAGATGCATGAAAGAAAAGTAGTTCCATGAAGTCACAGGCGAAGCTGCAAGCCGTAAATAGGCAGCTCGAGGACTCTCGATCCCACATTTAGATACAATTTGATGATGAACAGGACCGTCGACTACAATTGGAGAACACCATTAATGATGTCGCAAAAGATATTGAAGATTTAGAACTCCAGGACGATTCTGCGGACATCGTTCTCAAGATCGGATAAAGGGTGAAATCTTTGAAGATGGAATTACAAGATAAAGAGATTCTTCATGAGGCCGATCTTACCTCGTTAACTGAAAAGATCAATACACAGACACCATTAACTGAGCAGTAGTTAAGAGAGCAAGCAATTAGCATCGCGACAGAGAACATAAAGAGTGAGATGGCTAAGTGCCAATATTTGTTGGAGAAGGTTTCAAAGGCATTCACTGCCCTTGAAGAGGATCAAGGGCTACTACAGGTAAAGACCGCGGTAAAAGAAAAGCAGACCGCACTGGAACAATTGGACATAGAGTTCAAGGCTCTACCACCCAGGGATAGGCTGCCGAGGCATAAGGAGATCTTAGGCTTGAAGAAGGAGGTCCAAGCGTTAAGAGAAAAAGAGACTGAGATGGATAATCAATCGCAGCAACTCCTGGAGGATGCCACAACAGTATCGCAGCAGATCGAAGATAAGCTGAAAGATATGCGCGACAACCAGGAGCAAGTACAAGGACAGATTGGAGAAGAGATGACTCTGGCACTGATTGATACCATAAAGCAAGTCGAGCAAGACACCAAGGAAGCAGTGGAACAGTTAAACGGCACTTACAATAAGTTCACGGTCAAGCTAGCTCCATAGGTCGCGGAGCAGATCTAGAAGGCCGAAGCAGAAGGTGGCTTGGAGACGAGCCACATGTAAGTGTTAGGGGCATGTTGGGCCTGGCCCAAGTTGGGGCAATTTTGGATAACACAAGGAGGTTGAGCTGCAGAGTTGAGCACAGCTCAACAAAAGATATGATTTTGTACAAGTATGGGGGATGCTTCGAAGTTGTGCGCAGCAACCAAATTTTGGCAGTACCGCAAAGATCAGCACTGCGAGGAAGCAGTGTTGCAAAGTGATCAGGCCACGTGGAGCTAACAAAGTGAAATGCTAAACAAAGGGCAAGTACAGGTACCGGATAGACCAACGGTGGTCTAATTTTGGCAAAGATGCTCCAAGATGTCAAGCTGCGAGCATGAGCATATCAGGAAGATGACTAGTTGTACGAGAACGTTAAGCGAAGAACAACTCAGGGAAAGCGACAGCTGGGCGTGCTTAGTGGTACAAGACCGTTAAGTGGACAATGGCGCTGAGAAAGTGACTAGAGGCTGAGCCAGTTGTATGAGGCCGTTAAGAGGACGAACAGTCTGTAGAGGAAGCGACTGGGAGTTGAGCCAGTCGTACGAGTCCATTAATGGAAGGGAGGCTCGATGAAGATGACCTGTTGATGTGTGCACAACAGGAAGGCCGAAAGAGAAAGAACAAAGGCATGGAGGACTTCCATGACAGCACACTCACTACCAGAGGCCAGCAGGACGATTTAGAAGAAACCGTAGCAGTTTCGGAAACCCTAAGGGTTTCAGTCTTCAGCATTGTAAAGACATGACCTTCGGGTATGGTCTATAAAAGAAGACATTTTTGTAAGGGAAGGGGTTGTTGTTGTTACTTTTTGTTGTCCTTTTTAGGGTTCTCAGAGGGTTCTCTCATTGTTCTTTGTTGTTGATGTATTGTAAGATTTTTTCTGAAGAAGAAGCCACTGTAACGGCTCTACTGTTGTGTATGTAGAGACCTAGCCAAGAGAGAAGAGAGTGTCTACATCTGAGTGCGCAGACCAAGAGCAGTTGTCCCCTTCCCATTAAAGATATATATATAACAACCGTTCTTGTGGACATAGCTTCCCACCCGGGGAAGTGAACCATGTTAAATATTGTGTTGTGTGATTGAGTGGAACATTGTTGTGTATGATTGCATTTATCTATTTTCTGTAGATGAATATCTGAATATTTCCTTGCATTCTGTTATGTGAAGACTTTTGTATGCATTTTCCATCAGGAGAGTATGGAGATGATATGTTAACTCTACATGAATAGATGAATGGTTAATACTTATCTTTGCTTCTGAAAGCAGTGAATCAGTTATTTGTTCAAGTGTTAAGAGATTGCTTAAGTACTTTTCTATGCGCAACAGACGAATGAATGATAGTGATTTACATCTACGGTAGATGCTTCAACAGTAAACATTCTAATTGTATAAATGAATGTTAGAGTAATAGTCAATTCAGTGCATGAATGAGTGGATGAGTGATACTCAGTTAAGTGCCTTAAGCCTTCCCTAGTACTTCAAGTATAAAGTTGAACTGGATTGTTCGCAGTCTCAGTAGAAGGACTTAGTGGTGCGGACCGCAGCATTTCCCATAGCCGCGTAGTCTTGCCTCGCAGTGCATACCCCCTATTACGCTGCACAGTACATCTATCCAAACAACTCATCACATACTGTGGAAACCTAATTCCGCAGTACCCCATAGATACACCTCGGGTGAGACCTCAACCTATTCGCAGGTTGTTGTCGAAAGGGCCGGTGCGAAGGGGTTTTGTTGGTCAAAGGGAAACCGCGAAGAACCTAGGTCTTATTGAAAACCTCTGGGTCAGCTTCAGTCAAGCCAACAATTCCCAAGATTTTTTTTTATGGTTGAATCTGATCCACAATCATATGAATAATATTCACAAAACCCTATATTGCAAGCTTCCATGGATAAATATTTCCAGTCTCTTCAAAAGAATGGAACTTGGGAGATACTCTAGCTCCCACAAGGCAGAAAATTGTTCAAGTGTAAGTGGATCTTTTGAACAAATATGGCTACTGATTCTGATGTAATTAAGTACAAAGAAATTTTTGTGGCTAAGGTATTTTCACAAGTCCAATTTTTTTACTACAGTGATAATTTTTCACTGGTATCTAATATGGATTCAATAAGACTAGTTCTGGCAATTGCAACATCCAAGTACTGGGAAGTGCACCACATGGATGTGAAAAGTGCATTCCTCCATGGAGACCTTGTGGAGGATATTTACATGAATCATATATAAGGTTATGTTACTGAACCCTCTCTTGTTTGTAGGCTAAATAAATCATTGTATGGGCTCAATCAAGATCCTAGAGCTTGGTATGCCAAAATGGACAGTTTTCTCCTGTCACAAAGTTTCATCAAATGCAAATATGACCCAAATGTTTACATGAAGCATGTCAATGGTTCTATTTTACTTACTATATTATATTTTGATCACATTTTGATCACATGAAACTCCATTGATGAGATTACTTCATTAAAAACCACTTTGCATCATGCCTTTTCTATCACTAACTTGGGAATACTAAGACAATTTCTAGGACTTGACATCTCTCAATCCACCTCAGGAATTAAATTATATCAGTCAAAATATGCATCATATATGCTAAATAAATTCAAAATGGAAGAATGTAATCCAACCAAGACTCCCTTTCTCTCTGGAGTAAGACTTGAAGATGCCAAATCTTCCCCTTTGGTGAATAGCACCATGTACAAACAGCTAGTTGGGAGTTTGTTGTATCTTATGCACACTCGGCAAGATATTGCAATGCAGTGAGTGTTGTGTCAACGTATATGGATCAGCCACATGAGCTCCATTGGAAGGCTACCAAAAGGATATTTCATTATGTGCAAGGAACCAAGTCTCATAGGATTCATTATGATGTTGATTCTTCATTAGATCTCATTGGTTTTTCATATTTTGATTGGGATGGAGATATATCAAATCAAAAGTAAAATTTCGGATATGTTTTAATGCTTGGAGGAGGTCCAATATTATGTTGGCCAACTAAAAAGAAAAGTGCCATTGCACTATCTTTAGTAGAGGCTGAATACAGAGGGGATGTAAATGCATCCACTCAATGTGTCTGGTTGCAAGGTATACTTCCATAGTTTGGGATTGAATTCAACACTCCTATATTCATTTGGTGTGACAATCAAAGTGCCATAAAGATATAAACTGACCCAGTACAAAGACAGAGGACCAAGCACATAGAAATACACATGCATTACATATGAGGACTAGTGTGATCATATCATTGCTCTGCAGTATTGCCCATCTTCTAAGCAAGCTATAGACATATTCACCAAAGAATTCACAGAGAATACTTTCATCCATCTCATATCATTGCTTGGGATGGGTGAACACATGGTGAATAAGGATTAAAAAGCAAGTTTTTCAATTTTTTTCATGTCCATGTTTTGGGGGGAGTTTTTTTTCTCATGAGGTTTTCCTTATTTCCTTATTTTGTGGAAAACATATTGTAAAGGGTGACCAAGCCTTGTTGTTGGGCCCTATATTTTTTATTTTTTACTCACATATAGTCAGGATTAAGGGGGTGATGTTAGAATATTAACAACCCATATATATTTAGGGTATAAGTTATTATTCATATTGTATACTTTCCTAGGTGTTTGACTAGGTTATTGGCCCATGTTCCCTTTTTAGGCTCACAACTTGTCATCATTAACAACATGATTTCCCTCAGATAGATTCTACCTGCTTTTATGATAGTCTAGAATGGTAAGAGTGCACTTCTTGCTTTTACACAAGTTTTCCTTATTTTTTCTCCTTTTCAGTGGATAAGGATAAAGCATGGCGCCTTTATGGACTTAAAAAGTTGTCTACTTTTTTGCCAACACATCATCCATATTTTTCTCTCCAAAATCCATCATCTTACTTCTTTTTCATCAATAATTAGCTTCCATTCCTAATTTAACTAATGTTGGGCTCTGAAAATTGTCCATTTTTATGACTTCATTTTTGCTACTTTCCTAGCTCATGCACCCATAATTTAGTACATATATGTTTAATGAAGATATTACTTACTTTATTTTATCAATTTAAACCATTAAATGTAAAAGAAGCCTAATTGATTATTTTTGATGTATTAAATGGAATATTCCGCAAATGATAAGCATTTCGGTACTCCATCTAACCCTTCATTCGGTACTGAGTTTCAAATTCATTGGCTTGACTTACCTTTGTTCTTTGCCTCTTGTTGATCTTATATATCTGCATATGAAAATTAAAATCACAAGTTAATGTTGAAGCTTTGGTTACTAATTGAGTGTGAATCCTTTGAATTATTTAAAAATGAAAACCAATTGTAAAATATTCAAACCATGCTTATCATTTAAAATATTGAACTAATTGAAAATATTTTAATCATAGTTTTCATTAAAAAATATACCAAATATTAATTTATTAAATTACCACAATTATACATATAAAAAAATCCATTCCGATATGATATTTTAATCCATTTACTATTTCCATTAAAAGTTATTGTACACATATAGTAATAAATCCATATAACAAGTTAAATGGAAATTAAAACTTTAATTTAATTGTTATTTTCAATTTAATGGTTCACATGACTATTGGATGCCAAACTAACAACTAAATCCACGTAGTTTTATGTCTTTCTTTCATTGACTATTCTTACCATTTAGATTTTCAAAACTATATGCATGTTTTATTGCAATATATATTTGTTCTAAATTGTATGCAGGTCACGGATTGATAAACCTAGCACAAATCCAACAAGCAATCCAGCAACCTAGCACAAATCCAACAAGCAATCCAGCTCCAGTATCTAGCAATTAATCTTTCCAACAACCCAACATCAATTATGAACTAATTACAGCTGCAAGGTATTGTACAACCGTTCATTCAGACTACCAATCGCACTTGCCTAGGCATTCCCATCATCATTTCAGGAGGCATATTTAGGGAGTATATTTTTAACAAACCGTAAAGCATCTGGAGAAACAGTTCAAATATCACTTCCCAAATGGGCTCATTTACCCCTAACCGAGGACTGTTTTCAGAATTGATTAACAGACATGGAGAAAAATGTGCCCGAACAAACGTGATTTTTCCAGGATTAGGGTTATGGACGGTTTTGTCAATTTAATAATTTGTTGGACGGGCAAGAGCTTCAGAATTTGAGTCTATTCGTCCGCTCATTGTTTTCTTGTATAAATATAGATTCATATGGCTAAGAATAATAATGATCAGATAATGAAGATCTGATTTTGTACATTAAGCTGATCATTTTGTAGTTCAGTCTCTTTTTCAATGAAGAATTGGTTTCCGGAAATCAACTCCATGTACAGATTGTTTGTGTGAATTCCCAGGAATTGGCCATCCTGTGGGTTGTATTTATTCTTTCCTTTTTTTCTTTGCAATTTCATTTTCAGATTTTTTCTACACAGTTTTAAATTAATTTTTGGATTGTAGATTTATATTGGATTTCATGTGCATGTTTACTTGCAGGTTTAGATTAGATTTTCATCTCATTCAACATCATGGATCTGTTCTAAATGATCTATGTTTATTTTGAATGAAACACCTGAACCAGATCATTGTATAGACTACCTTCGTCTTGATAGATTGATTGTTTGAATGTAGGTTCGAATGCAGGTTCGAATGCAGGTCTGAATGCAGGTTCGAATGCAGATCTGAATGCAGGTATGAATGGCATAAAATTATTTCAAAAGTGCTATTTTTATGTGGATTGAATTCCTCACTATTTACAGAGTATTATTCACTGTAATTTCTTTACTCCTTGTATGTATCAATCTCATTTAACGATCTGCAGGTGGTTGTATGCATTATATCGTGTGAATTTTATAAATAAATAAATCTACAATACATAAATCTATTATACCTTGCTTTGATTTTTGAAGGAATTTAATTTACCTTGCATTGAAGCGTTTTACACCTTGAATTGAAATATTTTATACCCTGCATTGAAGTGTAGATGAATTAGTGATAAAGTATATTTCTACATTTAGCATAGACCTTTTATTGATGTTTATTTTAGTCCACTTTAGATTTGGGTTTAATGAAAGTTTTATTATTTAGTGTTAATTGCTAAATGATAGGACTTTGATTTAAAATGTTTAGTTTGTAATTTTTTTTTTCAATTTATATTTCTTTTGTAAATTAGTTGTAACATAGGTTTGTGACTTGCAATTTGTAGTTTGTAGTTTATAATTAATTTAATGGTTTTGTTTTATAATTTGTAATTTAAGTTTTATTTTAAAATCCGGATTTATCATAGATTTTATTTCAGTAATTTATAGTTCATTGGTGTGGTTTTAATTAGCATAGGTACATGGGATTTTGAAGTTTTCATAGATATATTGTTTTGAATTTGATGTTTTAATTAAATGTTAATTAGATGTGGAATTAATTAGACAGGTGCTATATTTTTTTATTAGTTGATTAAATAGGTTCTTTTACTCCATTTGAAATTGAGTTTATAAAATTAGTTTTTAAGTGTGTTTAAATTAGTTTTCCATTCATAAACTTTTAAGAGTTATTTGGTGTGCAATTGAAACTTAGTCTATAATTTGCAATCAAATTATAATGTAGAGTTGATATTTGAAATTGGTTCGTAGTTTGAAATTAGTGATTGGTTTGTAGCTTAAGATTAGTCTATAGGTTAGCACACACTTTGCAATTTAACATAATAATAAAGAATTTATATTCATAGCTCATAGTTTAGTTTTACAATTGAAGTGTGTTTATCAGCATTAGGTTAGGTTAGACTAGATTAGGTTAACCTTTGAACATGCACATAAAGTGCTTGTACCTTGAAGCTTACAAGCCTCAGGTTGACAATTTAATGTCAAATTATTGACATATATTTTTCCCGACAACTAATTCGTGAGGTCCTTGACTTATCTGGAAAGTAATGTTACCACTATTGGGTTTTTTTGTCTTTTAGTAAGCCTTCTTTTGTGAGCTATTCGAATGCCTTTTTTGGATTTTAATTTTCTGATGTAATTATATATTTGGAAAACCATTCCAATTCCTAATTTTGACTTATTTACAATTATGAAATAGACTTTTATTGTGTTCATCAATTCAGTGTAATTTTTTAGTGTTTTATGCAAACTTTTGATTAACAATTACGTGAGGATAAGTTGCTTTGCTAGATCTTCCTGTGAATTTATTTTCACAGTCATACTAACCCTATATTTGGATATATGTGATAATTTTCCATGGTCGTGACCAATGGAAGTAACAATGATGTGAAGTGAGTTATAGTGTACCCAAACCAATATTTTTGCACACCAACTTAAAACTTGAAGAACGAGGATAGTTTTTGTTAATTTTTCGATAATTTCAGTCAATATTATCTAGGATTACTAAGAGAATAACATGTACAGCATATCAATCATAAACACAAGAGACAATAGACACAGAGTTTCCTCGGGGAAAACCAAGAAGGTGAAAAACCCCGCAACTTCCTTAGAGATAGAATAAGCCACAATACAAGATCACAATGATCAAACCCAAAGAGATGTCTCTAGAAGATACTCCTCCTCCTCCACTTGTGCGAAACTCGCTCTCTCAACTATGCGAGCTTGAGAAGTGAGTGAATGAAAAGAAGGAGAGAGGCACACCCTCTATTTATACATTGAATTGACCTTCAAATAACCTAAGAGGGCCAACTTCCTAAGGAAGCCTAATAACCCAACCACATGACCTAACTAGGGTCGACCCCATACTGGTGGTCTAATAACCCATCAATACAAATGACGACACTTACAAAGTAACTTGCGACACTTGCAAATACAAATGACGACACTTCCAATTAGAGGAATAATACATCTCTATTGGATATACAATAAAGTACAACTATAATATATAAGTGATTATCTTCTGAAGTTACAAATACGTCAACACTCCCTCTTAACTAGGAAGGTATTCTTTCGACATAGGTCATCAATACATATCGGCGCAAGTCTTCAATTCTGGAGCTGGATCATCATCACTGGATCACGGAGCATCATCATCATCACTACTGCTGTACTTGACATCTCGATCACTGGGTTATCTCATAATTATTCTCGTCATAGGAAGTTATACAAAGCCAACCCTTTTTCATGCTAGATGTAGGCCTAGCCTCCTGTAGGTCTTCATCATCTCTGGCCATACTGTGGATCCCAGGACTAATTGCGTGCGTCAACAAAAACTCGAAAGAGCATCCTAGGACTTTTACAAGCAAACTGCTCAACCTATCGGATCTCCCAAGGTCGACTGGTTTAAGGATCCTATTCCTGCTCTGGATGCCTTCCTACCAAGGTCGACTGGTTTAAGGATCCTATTCCTGCTCTGGATGCCTTTGAGGAAGGTAACATGGCCAATATTTCACCCGTCATCCCAATTGATATCGTTGCCCCAGGAGGTACTCCTGAACTCATAACTTTAGGAGCATCCTGCAGTGAGCATGAGATTGAGGAGTACAAAAAACTCTTCCAGGAATTCCGTGATGTCTTTTCCTGGTCCTATACCGAAGTGCCTGGTCTTGACTCCGCCATCATAGAGCACCACCTTGACACCTCTGAGTCAAGGGGCATAATAGATTCCCTCAACCCTGGGATAGGGGGCATGATCAATCATTTTGAACCTTCCCCATCACATCTATCTCAGCATGTCAATGAACCCATCGTTCAAACCAACACATACGTGATCCATAATCACAAACCCCATGCACATAGCATGGGGGCAGGTCATTAACCCTGCTCACTTTTTCACATTTGTGATCTCAACCATTTTTGAGGTCACGTGTCACTTATATATTTGATTTGATTTGATACGCAAAGTTCTTTCCTTTGACCATTCCAGAGTCCTTATGACCTCCGTTTTTCGCACCATTTGCACTGCCGGATTCATTTTTCCGTGCTCGTGATGATGCTTGAGATCATTTCTCGCTCTCACCAGGGACCAATATTAATATTGTGTCCCGACACCTTGTCACCACGGTTTGCGTGCCACATCGACCATTCTCCATTTTTCCCATATTTTATATCATCAGATTCATTTTTCCGAGCCGGTGATGATGCTTGAGATCATTTCTCGCTCTCACCCCCATATTTTTTGGGTCTTTTTCCAAAATGCCCCCCGTCACCTCGATTTGCGTGCCACATTGGCTGTTATCCATTTTGACACTCTTTATATCGCCGGATTCATTTTTCCAAGCTCGTGATGATGCTTGAGATCATTTCTCGCTCTCACTCGATACAGTTTCAACATTATGTCCCAACACCTTGTTGCCTCGGTTTGCGTTCCACATGGGCCGCCATCGGATTGTTCCACAATTTTACATGAGCCATTCACTCCTGTCATACTGCAAATGTTTCGTTATTTTGCCACCATTTCATTCACCCCGCAAGGAGTCCCACTAGTGTTCCCCCCCCTACCCTCATTCTTGGTCATCATTTATGTTCCTTGATTGAACACTTCCTCCTTGCCTAGCCTTTCCTTTTGTTCGGTATAATTTTATCCCTTTTTCGGGCCGGACAAGTCCTTTACGAAAAAGGCACTTAGGGAGTTTCTGTTAAGCTCTTTTCTGACTCCTAAAACAATGAAAAGATCGTCGAGCAATCTTGCTTCCTTTCATGCTCGTTAAAGTACCTGAAAGGGCATCTATCTGGTATAAGTTTAACCCTTTTCCGAACCTGGTAGACTAATTACGAAAAAGGAATACTCTAGTCACACCGGCTAGAAGAGTTCTTCATTGCATCCTTTTATGCTTCTTTGGGCCTTGGAGACTAACACACGAAAAAGAAACCCCCTAGAGTCTTCTTATTTTCTTTCAAACTCTCTAAAATTGAAAGCAACCATGAGCATCAACTGTCCTGGGCTCGTAAAATCCACACGACAGTACCATTCCATCATTTCAGAGTCTTCTTATCGCTTTCAGACTCCTTAAAATTGAAAGCACTCACGAGCATGAACTGTCCTGGGCTCGTATAAATCCACACGACAGTACCATTATACACTCACTTCTTCTAGTTCCCTAACCCATGAAGAAGTCCCCCCATGCCTCTTGGCACTCTGATCGATCATCTTGGAAGCACCCCCAATCAGGTTGCCTTTGTTCAAAGTATTCTGCAGTCTCTTGCCATTTTACCCCAGCTTGAGTATCCCTCAACCCAGTCCCCCTCCCAGATCCAATACAGCTATGATCCCTTTCCCATCAGTCAGTTTCATATGCTGCCCGATCATCCCTATTATCATACTCTGAACAAAGGAAGTTTGAGTCCACCCACTCTACTTGCCCAGTTGTCCCCCCAGTTTGTCAGTCCTACCATCAGTACTATCACATTTCGGTTCTCCACCTCGCGCTCATGTCAAGGAAACATCATTGCCTTGATATTTGCAGGTCTCCCTCTGTCGACGAAAGCCCCTCTATTCCAGAGGATAGACCCAGAGGCCCCTGCGCCTTGGACCCATCACCATTTGTGGTGAGTGCCTACGGACCATTTTGAGAGGAGTCATCATTGCCTCTCCGAATGGTTGTTTCTCACATGCTCGACTTCAGCACCTTGATCGCATCATTGAGAATCACGCAGGATTTACATCCCTTTCATTATGTGTCGAAGACCCCGGATTTCCCCAGACTCTAGCACATTGGTGAGTCACTTGGGAACACCCAGTTATATGTTCCCGTGGATGTCCGGGCTGCGTTGGCGATTGTATTCGGAAGCCATCCAGTTATATGCTTCCTTGAGTACCCAGTTCAGTCCCAGATCAGTTCCAGTTCAATGGACCATTGAGATTATGACCTTTTGTCACTCTGATCCAGCAGCTCATCAGTTCCTTTGGTACCACACTCAGTAGCACTATTGTCATTCCAGTGCCTCAGTTCTGCAGTTCATACATGGTCATCCCAGCAGTATGTCTCATATTTGGTGTCCCCTCTGGACTCTTATGATGTACACAGTGGTTCTATATGTATCCTATAGGTCCCCCTTTTTCGGGCCTTACAGTTATCTTTATGTATCTTGACACGAGCATGGGTATGCCTGCCTCGTCCATATATTGAGATTCTTCCTCATTCTTTGTTTGAGGCTATGTATATGTCAGGTCCCCATTTTTTGGACCCCACTGTTATTATTATGTTATATCCTGATACGAGCATGGGAATGCCCGCCTCGTCCATATGATCAGATGATTCCTCATCCATTATTGAGGTTATGTACTTTTAGTTCTTGCAGTTTGTTCGGGATCGTTGTTCCGGTCTTCAGTTTGTTTCTTCTCTTCTCCATACCCCAGGAAAACCATATATGACTTATGATGTCCATCGGCCATACGATGAGCTCCTGCCCTCGCACATCAGGGGGCAATCTGTTAACACCCAAAAAGTGTTCACTACCTCATCTACCTCATTACATGGCTCATTTGTCCATTTTCCTACCATATTTCCCTTAAAAACCCTAAAACTCCCAGTAAAAAGCCTCCAAAAGGCCTAAAATGCCTCCAAAAGGCCACAAAACCATCAAAAAGGCTAAAAAACCCCTTTTTCCTCCAAAAATATCCAAAATTCCTCTAAAAATAGCAAAATCCCTCTAAAAAGGGAATAAAAAATATAAAATAATGAGGAAAAGGAGGAAAAAACCCTATACAGCTGCCCTAAACCATATGGTTCCCAAAACCATGGGCCAGCACTCCACCACCAAAAAACTATAAATAGGTGATGGAGACCCCTCATTTCATATCCACAGTCATAAGCACCCTTACTCTGCCAAAATCTCTCTTGAAACCCTAGCTCACCTTTGAGCTACTTTCACATTGAGAGCCCCTTTTGGCCCATTCCCACCATTGGAGAAAGAGAAGGAACAAGTTGGAGCTTGGAGCAACCCTCTTGGAGCATTGCAAGAGCTTCACCAACCTCCACATTGGAGGTAAAACTAATACAAAAGCCATTCTTTACATCTTATTTTTTCTGTTTCATGCACATGTTTAGAGTAATTTTTATTTCTATTTTAGCATTTTAATTTACATTTACTGAACTGCTACTAAGGAGTCCATTCTCCTTAGTAGGTGCTCATTTGCACAAGCTAGGGGTAAAACCCTAGCTACACTAATGGATTCAAATTTTTGACGTGCTGAGTTAGTATCTTCTTTTGTTTTCCATCCCTTCCATTTATGTATGATATGTAGAGCTTGTCTGGGTTTATATGAGCGCCTATGCTTAAAAGTACTTCTTCTTTGGTAATTGGTGATTGAAGTGTTCAGGCTAATATACCTTGAAGTAATACCCTCATATGATTCGGTGGTGTTTTGCTAATTCATTTTGTTTAGACTGTTGAATTCCTCCCTTAGGCTCAACACGTCCTTCTGCAAATGTAATATAAATATTTACTTACATAGTACCTTTATATTTCAACATTCCATTTTTCATCTACTACTAAAGTCTGATTTCTTTGCACATTGGAATATTGCCCGTTAACTTTTCAATATCAGAATTCTACATTATTCCTGTCAGATTATTGTGTGATTTAGTAAAGTTTTTCAGAAGTGATTATTGATGCCTAGGAACTGTTCTAAAAAATAGCTTTAGAACGTCTCTAGAACTAACATCTTTTTTGGCGCCGTTGCCTGGGAATGCAATCAAGAAAATAAATCTTCCCAATGTATAACAACAGAATTATACGCTCTCAGTTTTATGGTGAATAAAATTGAGGTGCAGGTTGTAATCCACCTGGAGACTCCACAATAGAAACCTGGCATCTGGACGAAGACACACTTATCAGAACCCCAGCCATGAAGAATTTGTGGCCCTGGAAGATTCAGTTTCTTGGAGACATAGATGTGGTAGATTCCAATCTACTTCACCAAGCTACCAGCATAGATTCTCTTCACCTTTTTTTGGCCCGCAGTTTCCCAAGTCCGATTTTATTATCCGAACCCCTGATAACAACCCTTTTCGGCAAAATCCCAATTCTTCCTTTGATTTTCCAAGCTTTTGAAAGATCCTTGCTATAGACAAGGAACTTGCAGACCATAGTACTCCTCCTAGAACCCTCATTTCTGTACAGGAAGAAACCTTGAATCCCAATCAACCCATGTCAAGAGGAGGAGGTAGAGGACCACCTCCACCAACCCCAAGATGGGTAGCAAGTCATCATAGACCTCTGCAATTTCCCACACCCCTAATTGACATGCCTACTCATTATTTGAAGCTGCTGCTAAAGTATGATGGTAGTAGAGAGACATCTGCCGAAGAACATGTGGATCGGTTTCAAGACTTCACAGAAAATATCCTGATCAAGCACGATGATGTATTCATGAGAATTTTTTCCCAGACACTAGAAGGTGAGGCCAGAAAGTGGTTCAAATCTTTACCTAATGCCTCTATTAGCACTATGGAAATCTTGGAATCCACATTCATCAAGAAGTGGGGAGTTAAACGAGATAGTTTATATTATCTGACAGAGTTCTCTGCCCTGAAGAAAGGTGGCTCTAAAAATGTGGTCGATTTCACAGCAAGATTTAATAAACAGTATTTCAGAATCCCTGAGGACATTCATCCTACTAAAGCCGCAGCTCGGGTCACTTATGCAGTTGCCTTCCCATCAGATTTCACCACAACGTTGAGAGAAAGAAGACCAGTCTCACTCAGCGACATGCAAGATGATGCCATCAATGTCGAAGGAAATTTGATAGAGGGAGGGAAGATCAAGATGACAAATGAGGTTGAGCCCAGAGATAAAGGAAAGGCTAGGGAAGAAGGGGTATCTTCAGAAGTCAGAGAATATCAGGATGCTAAGATTAACGAGATGACTCATATCATAAAAAACCTTTCAAACAAGGTAACTAGAATGGAGCTTGAAGGTAGTAGTCCTAATCGACGATCTCCTCCCCGTCCTCAAAATCAGTTTAGAAGACCCTTTAATCCGCAGATGGCGTATAGAGAGAAAAGAAATGATGAAAAACCACTCAGACCTCTTGTTTGTGAAAAAGAAAGTAATCTGATCAGTGTTGCTGCGGAGAAATATTATGATGATTTTGAGGAACAACTAAATTGGATGGAAGAAGATTCACACCTTGTGCATCTCACTAGAGAAGACTGTGAAAGTTCACAGTTATATGAAGAAGATAGCTCGAATCTTCTGTGTACCCAAGAGAGTATTGATTTCCCTGAAGATCATATAGCTTCTTGTAGTACTCAACCTGAAAAAATGCCAAAGAGGTATAATTTAAGACCAAGGTTAGAAGCTGCACCCAAGCAAAGTGGACCTATGACTAGAAAATCCCCATGGAAGCCAGACCAGATAAAGCCTCCTGAAGTAGCTCCTCTATCCAAAGTAAAAGTTCTCTTTAAAGATAAAGATAAAGAAGTCACGACCCCAGAGGTTCCTAATTTTCCAGGCATAATCCCCCACAAGAGAATAGAGTTAATCCCTAGAGAAGGGCCTACCCCTTTCAATCTGGAGAAAGAGTTGAATAAACTCAAAATAGTGGTCCCTTTAACTGATTTGATAAGAAATCCGATCTACCAAGGCCAGATAGACAGGATGATGCACAAAGCTGAGGGCACAGAGCAGCAAGATTCCATAAACCGTAATGATGAGGCTCCCTCTTTTTAGTGTGGCCCACATATTGATAATAAAGAAGAACCTACTGCTTCATTTTATGTCACTCTAAATGTTCATGATAAGCTTCTCCACAATTGCATGCTAGATTCAGGAGCATCCTATAATCTAATGCCCAAAGTTATCATGGAACAACTGGGGCTGGAAATCACCCGACCATATGATGATCTTTACAGTTTTGATTCTAGAAAGGTAAAATGCATACGGATGATAAAGAATATGGTGGTTACTCTAGCCCAGATACCAGCAAAGAGTGTAATGATGGACGTGGTAGTAGCCAACATCCGTGCTAAATATGGCATGCTACTGTCGAGAAGTTGGGCTAAAAAGCTAGGAGGAACCATGTAGATGGATATGAAATATGCTACGATACCTGTCTTTGCTGGGGAAACCAGGTGGTTATATAGAGAAGCCATGTTCGCATATGTCATAAGTAACCTAAATAGTCCAACAAATTATCCTTTATATGTCGCTGATGAAAATATGGGTTGCTACAGATTATCAGTAGAAGGTTCAGCCAAAGGCGAGGTCACAGAGATTCCGATAGCAGAACTAGCCGTTGAAAATAGCCAAAATCTAGTGTGGAAACTTTTCTTCGATGGAGCATCTGCAAAAAATGAATCTGGAGCAGGCACAATATTGACGTCACCTTTGGGGGACGAAATCAAGCTGGCATACAATCTTGATTTTGACACCACTAACAATGTCGTGGAATATGAAGTACTCATCTTAGGCCTCCAAGCGGTAAGAGACTTGAGAGTTACTAATCTGGCAGTGTTCGGAGACTTAGAGCTTGTGGTGAATCAAATAAAAAAAATTTATCAGACTAAACATCCCAGACTCAAAGCATATCGCCATCTGGTGTGGGATCTTATTGACAACGTTTTTTACACCTTTAATATTAATTTTGTGCCCCAAGAAGAAAATCAGCGGGCTAACATGTTAGCCATGATGGTGAGCTCCTTCAATCCTCCCAAGAAGCCCCAGCTAAAATATGAAGTAGAAATGAGATACTGCCCCTCCATCCCTGACAACATCAAAAGTTCGCAAGTTTTTGAAGACGCCCAATAGATCAAGCGCTTGTTGCAATTGGCCAGAAAATATTCAAACACCAAGGTTGACGATGACTCTGAAAAAGATGAAGGAAGTAATGCACGGGTAACAGATCCTGGAAGATTTGAATTCATGCAACAAATCGTAGTTCATAAAGTTCTTCAACAAAAAAACAATGTTATACCGAAAGGTCCTGTTCCTTTAGAGCAGTTATTCTACAAAGATGACATCCTAGTCAAACCAGAAATACATCCAACCACTGAGGCTGTGCATGAAGTAAATCTCGGCACTAAGAAAGACCCCAAATTTGTCAAGCTTTCCGAATCACTTACTAAGGACCAGAGACAAAGCTATGAAGAGTTGTTTAAAGAATATGCTGATGTTTTTTACTGAAAATATGAAGAGCCTAATGATATGGAAAGAAGGATACATCAGTTGATAGAGACCCAACATGTTAGAAGACAGCTGGATGACTCCACCAAAAGCTATCAAGACAAGATGAAAGCAACATTTGACCATAGAGCTATCACTTGAGATTTTCGACATGGGGATCTTGTTCTGAAATGGGATGCTAGAAGAGAGCCAAGGTCTGAACACGGAAAATTTGACAACTTATGGCTTGGCCCATCTAAAGTCATCACAGTCCATGACGACAACACTTACGAGCTGGCCCAACTAGATGGTGAAAGTTTTGGGAACCCTGTAAATGGGAGATTCCTGAAATAGTTCTTTCATTATTAATTCCTCATGTCCTTCCTTGGAAAGGGTTCATTGTATCATATTATGAAGTGTTTTCTTTTGTTTTTATTTTTATCATAATCTGTTTTGTTATCATCTTCAAAATATTCTTCTTAAAAGCCAGGTTGTCAGCAAGCATACATGACTCCACAACCCAATGAGATAAAAGGCACAAGTCTACTGTTCTCAACCTCTCCATGAAGGAAAAGGTTGTCCCCGCTGAAGCCAATGTTAGTGATATTTGCTGTCAAAGAAAAGGCATCGGCTAAATCAGAAGCTATGTCTGAAAGATGATTGGAGGCATCGAAATTACACAGGTAGAAGTCACTGGAACAAGTCTTCTTGGTAAAAACGCAGTGAAGGATCGTTATATCAGTTCGCATAAGCCGATGTTAAAAGGACGTTTTCAGGATCCATGAGCGGCCCGTGTTTTCCAAGGAACGAACTGTCCCTAACTAGAAACCATCATTTACACATGTCATATTCTCAGCTATTCAGGACCGTCAAGATGGTTTTCCAAAAATGCTTTTCCAAGGCCCTGAAACCAACCTATAAATCCGTGCGAGTATTTTTGGAGCACAGGTGATCCT
Organism: Larix kaempferi; assembly: GCA_027924585.1. Taxonomy (NCBI): domain Eukaryota; kingdom Viridiplantae; phylum Streptophyta; class Pinopsida; order Pinales; family Pinaceae; genus Larix; species Larix kaempferi. The sequence goes on from BSBM01000445.1 coordinate 2,281,043, forward strand.
ACTGACAAATATGTATGGAGCGGGACCCATCCCCCGAGTTGCATGTTTCTAGATGCTCATCCCAAGATAGACTGGTAGGAGATCGACAGTTAAAAAAGGTTTCAGGGTAGAAAGGATGCATGAAGTATATAGCAAGCAGCCCCTCCCTGAGACAAAAACCAATGTTTCCACGTGGTGCCTCCAGAGTCATTCAGGGGTTCTAAAGGGGGTTTCTAAGACCACTTTTCGAAGAGCCTGAATACCATAAGCGGTTTTTGTTTTTGTCGTTTTCATTCTTCGTGATAAAGTGGCCATCTCCAGTAATGATTAATGTCATCGGCATTGTACTAAGTTACAACTCATCCTCTACATGCAAAGCTCGAAAGGTGTCAGGCAATAATTACAAATGGTACAAGCTCATTTACCCAGGAAGGCCCAACAAGTTCTATAAATACCCCACTGGACATTATTGTTTCATTAAGAGCTCCTTCACCTCATTCTTCCATCACTGAAAGATGGGCACTTATTTTTCGGTTCAAGCGAATTAGCTGAGTTTTTCCCGATGGTTCACTACATTTCATGAGGTGCCTCTCTAGGAACACTGAGAGGCCAGACGACCAGCGTTCATGAGCATCCTGTTGATTCGCATCTGTTTGTCAGTAGGAGAGATGAACCCGAGGTCCCATCCGAGATGTCTAAGGAGAATTCAGCCTGTGTAGCAGTTAAAAGGGAGAGTGGCCTCTCAGTTGTAGACACACAGGGGGTTGAGACACGTCGGTCCTAGCGAAGGATGATCAGATGGAGGAGCAGTAGTACCTGAGTGATTCTAACCATGCATCAGTTACATCAGGTCCTATTCCACAACTCGGCGTCAGTAGTAGGTTTTCATCCCATTCCAGCTAGGTTCCGAGAGCAAATGGCTTGGAAGGGATGAAGGAGAGAAGTAGTAGTGGCCTGCAAAACATCGTTCGTCAGTTGTATGGTTGCAGCCACATCCCTGTTAGGCCAAAGGTGGTCGAATAAGTATGAAAGAGGTTCTTTGCAGGTCCAAAATATTCACGTCATGTTTATCCTATATATCAGGGTGGCATGTTTTCTTTGTCCAGTCGGACATACTATTTTGATCATCAAAATGGTCTCGGGTTATGGTCAGGCGGATGACCAAGTATTTTATTCATTTCTATTATTTGTAACATACTCTGTTAAGGAGTATAAACTATCTTTCTTTAAGATGTTGAGCTGAAAAAATCATAACAGATTTTGTTTTTAGAATAGGAAGGCTATATATAGCCAAGTAGGTGATAGCCAAAAGGTCGGCTCTCTGATGTAAGAAGTATTACTTCTATATTTGATAGTTGATCAATATACAGGAACATATTATTACTCTATCTTGGAGCTAATGGATTCAAAGTTTTGATGTGCTGAGTTAGTATCTTCTTTTGTTTTCCATCCCTTCCATTTATGTATGATATGTAGAGCTTGTCTGGTTTATATGAGCGCCTATGCTTAAAAGTATTTCTTCTTTGGTAATTGGTGATTGAAGTGTTCAGGCTAATATACCTTGAAGTAATACCCTCATATGATTCGGTGGTGTTTTGATAATTCATTTTGTTTAGACTGTTGAATTCCTCCCTTAGGATCAACACGTCCTTTTGCAAATGTAATATAAAGATTTACTTACATAGTACCTTTATATTGCACCATTCCATTTTTCATCAGCTACTAAAGTCTGATTTCTTTGCACGTTGAAATACTGCCCGTTAACTTTTCAATATCAGAATTCTACATTATTCCTGTTAGATTATTGTGTGCTTTAGTAAAGTTTTTCAGAAGTGATTATTGATGCCTAGGCACTGTTCTAAAAAATAGCTTTAGAACGTCTCTGGGACTAACAAGATCCTCACCTATGTCATTGGAGAAGATTTGATTGGACACTTGAAGATTGTATGCACCTGGAAAATGGTGGTCTACTTGCTTGGAGGTATAAGCACTTTCATGACTCTTTGATGAAGCATCTCCTTGATGTACATTTTCATTATGTTGTTATGTACTTTGATGATATATATTTTGTACTCATGATGTTTGGAAGAAGGCATACAAGAAAATTAGATCCATGAATCCTCTTATCTGATGTTATGGGTTGGAGAGTACTCTTGATTGTTGGGGTGGAATACAAGCAATGGGACCCTGGAATACTTTTGTCTCATTGGTTTCATTTTTTGGGGGGAAACAAGCAGTATGGGAGATGGATTTCTCACTAAATAAAGTAATTTTTATCATAGTAGTGCAACAGCAAGCAAGGTGGTTCCTCTCTAAAATCTTCATGGAAACTCAAAGACTCAAGATTGGGCAATTCAATGACAACTTCAAAGAATTATACAGAAAGCAGGTTCTTCAACGCCCATGTTTCAAATTGCTTGAGGACAAGCAATATTGGGAAGGGAGGTTTTTCATGTCCCAAATTTGGAATTGGGTCACAACGACCTAAGAAAATTGGCCATATTCATTAGAGATTCTCAAATTGATGCTAAGGTCAAATAATTGCCAAGGGGGGAAATTACTAGTTTCCTAGGTTTGGGGTGGAAGCTTTGGGATTTGGAATAAGGGGGATAATAAATGATGTTTGAACATTAGAATGGCATAAATATTTAATAAAGGAGATAAATAAATATATACAAGTGAAAATCAAAGTGGCATTTGATCATGAAGACACATGGAGGAAGTGGGACCCACATATGGCTAGATTTTCCCCACTACACTTGGCACCATTTTCTCACCAATTTTAATTCAAGGTGAATGGTAACATACTTTGGAGAGTTAAAATGGTATTATTCATGGCATTAATCATCCAAGGTCTAAATAGAGAGGAAGAGTAACTCCCATGGAAGAGGAAGAGGCAATTTCGAGCTAGTGGGACACTTGGGCTAGATTCCCTAGCTCTATGACAACAATGATGAAGATGATATGACACCTATGACACAAATCAAACCTGAAGGATGACATATGACATATATGACATGTCAGATAAAAATAGCCTCCAAGAGGGCCCTCAAGGGATTTAGGGAATCTAGTATGCTTCAACATGTGATTTGGTGGAAGTGGGAGATTAGGAATTGTTGTACAAGTGGCATTCTTTGGAATCTCTTCCCAACTTGAGTTGGCATGAGTCTCTTGGAAGGAATTAGACCCGTGGAGGACATTAGAAGTTTATAAATTTCAATAATAAAAAAATTAAACTATCTTTTGATCATTTGTAGAATTTGCAATTGCATTTGTGAAGAGGGAGAGCTAGTGGATGACTAGTTTCTTGCCTTAGCCAAGTTCGAGGGTGAAAGATTCCCATACAAGTTGGTAATTGGAAAGGAAATTAAGACCTTTCATTTGGATCTTTAATGGAGTCTTTATATGCAGGTGTAATCTATAGGGAATCTCATGGTTTCTTCTATTGCATCTCACTCCTTCAACCATTTCCAATTTTGGTGGCATATTCTTGATCCTTGAGGGAGGGCATTTTTGGTGAGCTATTGTACTCTTTGGGGGAGATTATAATGCCCCATTTATTTTTTAATATGAATTAAATACTTTGTGCTTCATCTCCAGAAATTTTAAGGTCGAAATTCCAAGTAGAAATGTATAAATATCATTTTTAATGAAAGAACAGTGCCATTTCGCTACTACCTTGTTGTGAACCAATGTAATGTTGATGGATTCGAATGGATAAGAAAAATACTGATGGTTTATTGATTAATGGAATGTTATTGATGTATTATAAAATTTTAATGTTCATTTCTCAAGCATTTGAAGTCATTTTACTCAGTTTATTTACATTTGGAGAAGATTTGTGTCATTTCCCCAAGGGTCGAACTAGTGATTTTTGTTTTTGTTTGGGAGAGGTTTGAAACTGACTTAATAACTAATGAATGGTGCATTTTGGACATTAATAAAATTCTTGAGACATCCCCTACCTCTTTTCATAAATTTGAGTGGGTTTGGAGGCATTTGGGAAGCCATTTTCAGTACTTACCCTAGGGGGATTTGAACCCCAAATTACTAGCAAAATTGCATACTTGGTCCAGAATATTAAGAGAGTTTGTAGAGGTCTTTTGGTGTCCATATATCATCCCTTAACATCATATTCAAGTCCTAATATCATTAATACACCTTCCTTGAATATTTGAAGGCATTTGGAGTCAATTTGAGACCTAGTGACCAATACTAGTCAAAGGGAAATTACTAGTAAAGTTCCCTACATTGGCCAGAATTGAAAGAGGATTTGAAAAAGTATTTTAAAGGTCCAAAAGCATCCTTGAAACACATATTTATGTTCTAACATCATCCATATACCTCTTCATAATATTTGGGAGCAATTGGAGCAATTTGAGGACCTAGAGCTCAAAGCTAGCCAAAGGTCTAACTAGGGAAAAAAGTGAAAAATTGCCATTTTAATAAAATTCCTAAGGGACATTACATGTATTGTGAATGTATTCTTCTTTTCTCCTCACTTGATGGTATCCAGACCTAATTCAATCTTTGAAAACACTCTAGCTTCCTTCATTTAATCAAACAAGTCATCAGTTCTTGGAAATTGATACGTGTTCTTGATTGTCACTTTATTGAGCTTCCTGTAATCAATACATAGCCTTAAAGTCCCATACTTTTTCTTGAAAAATAAGACAATTGCTCCCCAAGGAGATACACTAGGCCTTATATATTCCTTGTGCATTAATTCTTGTAGCAACATATTCAACTCTACCAATTCTGTTGTGCTCATTCTATAAGGATCTTTGGAAATTGTTGCTGCCCCTGGAACAAGATTGATGGAAAAATAAATATCTCTCTTTGGTGGCAGCCCTAGAACTTCATCTGGAAACACATCTTGGAATTATTTCAACAACTGAAATTCTTCTATCCTTGGTCCCTTATCCTTTGATGAATCTGATGTGTGAACTGCATATAATTGACAACCCTTCTTATAAAACTTTTTCAACTGCAGGGCTGCAATCTGCCTTACTGAAACTTGCTTGGGAATTCCTCTTACCAACCTTGGCCTTCCCTCTTCATCAATGCATTGAAGTACTTTCTCATAGTAGTCTAACTTGGATCTATGTATTTCCAACCAATCCATACCTATTAGGGCATCATAAGATCCTAATGGTAGGACATTTAAATTTGCTTGTGTGAGGAGTCCATTCAATTCTATGGGGCACTTCATCACTACCTCACTCACCTTCCTCTTGGTCCCTGTGGCTAATTGCACTATCTAAGACTTACTATACTTTAATTTTCTAAGAGAACAACCTTCAACCACCTTTTGAGACACATAACTATGAGTAGATCCTAGATCAATCAAAACAAAAATAGATTTCTTAGCAATCTCACCTTCAACTTCCACCACTGCTAATTGATGGTATTCTTGGTGATCATCCAATGCTGCATAAATTCAAGGTGCTTCTTGTTGTGTGGTAAAACCTACCTATGATAGGGAATTAAAGAGATCATCAATGTACATCTAGATTAGTTACATAGATAGGAAAGCACAAAGGTACAGTAAGAAATCATCCTTTTAATAAAAATAACTAAGATATAAAGTTGGAGTTAGATACCTGAATGACTGGTGTTTGATCCAATCTTCCAAACTTCAAACTACTGCTTCACTACTCCACAGAGATCACCTGCAATAACACATACCTTTCTCAAAGCTTATGACCCAAATAAGAATGGATGCTCTATAAGAAACTCATATATAACAAACATGAAATATTCAAAGATATACATTCATTAACATGGACAAATATTAATGGGAAAGGAAGTTTATGTATTATAGCATTAAAGGCAATCAACCAAACCTGTACTGCAACCGACACCATTGAAACCTGGCCTTGGGTTCCTGCTCCTCTTCCTTCAATAGAATTTTCTCCAGTATTTCTTTAGCAAAAATTGGTTCTCCCTTCTCAAGGCCTTCCCCTTGTATTTATAGCAAGGATGGGAGGATAGAATCGAAAGGGAAATTGGTTGGGGAGGTTAGGGTAGTTAGAATAACTTCCATTATCTAATCCCTAATGATATTTAAATTTTTTTTATTGTGATTCATATATACCCGTGACTATCTCTCTTAACAACTAGTGAATGACTCACGATTATTCTATACAACAACACGCAAATACAACTTCTAGGGTGTCACCCACTGGTGGTATACATAGAGTGTCACGAGTGACCCACGAGATGGATGATGGTAGAGTCGCAGCTATGTCTCATAATTTGTCACAAATAATAGTTTTGTTTCTATATTGGATGAAGGAATTCCACGTTCATGTTGATGCATCATCAGTCACACTAGGAGTTATCTTATCCCAGCCCGGAGAAGGAGCAATCGACCACCTGATCGCATTCGAAAGTAGGAAGTTGTCTACTGTGGAGAAGAACTATACGACAATGGAAAGGGAAGGATTGGCGATGGTCTACGCCCTACAAAATTTTCAACACTATCTACTGGGAGGTCATTTTAAAATGTTCACTAACCATTCAGCACTCAAGTACCTAGTGAACAAGCCTATGTTGGGGGGGGGAATCTATCGATGGCTATTACTCTTTCAAGAATTTGACTTCGAGATCATTGTAAATCCAGGGTGACTAAATGCAGAACCAGATCATCTGTTGAGGATAGAATCCAGATAAGAACCAAGAAATATCGATGAAGGACTTCCCGATGCCCAGTTATTTAGGATCAGAATGGCCGATGATCATTACGAGCAATTTATTCAATTTTTGGCGACATGAACGACATAGTTAGTTGTCATAGCTGTAGATTTCCAACTAATTTTTGGGAAACTATATAACATGGGACCAAATGAAATACTTTGACGGTATGTCCTTCCGCATGAATAGGAAAGGATTTTATTAGAAGCTCACGATGGGATCGCAGGGGGACACTATGGAGGACATGCCACAACTAGGAATATCCTTCGAGCTAGACCCTGGTGGTCGACGATGCATGGAGATGATGCGGATTACACCAAAAGGTGCAGATGCATTGGTTGGGTCCCTACATCATATATTTTGTCACTGACGGAGGTGCAATGCAGTTACAAAATTTAGATGGGACATTGTTGCCAAATCTAGTAAAGGGGAATTCATTGAAACCCTATTGCCATGACCAAGTGCATAGTAGCTGAGAAAAGAGTGAAAAAAAAGGCAATAATGAAAAAAAGTGGGAGCATGGAAAGACCAGATGCTTGTCGACATTTATTACGTGGGATTTCATTCAACGCATTATTACTGTGTCGAGGCATCATCGGAAGACGGCGAAAGCTTATGTTGACACACTTGAGGATAGAATCCATGGGAAACGTGAAATATTGAGTGCATGAATTGATACTCATGTATCAAGGACATGAGGAACAAGCATAAATCAATGCAAAGGGAATTGGAGGATGAAGGCTTATGCGCATTATGAAGAGAGTCAGTCAGTCAAATGAGAAATTCCAAGGAAGTTGTGGAATAAGGAAGTGAGAGAGTTACAATGGTGCATTTCATTTCTAGCGGAAGCACTCCAGGTGTGCTAAGGGAAAGGACGAAGAGTGTTCATGAACAACCAGCAAAGGAAGTGAGGCGGACAACTGGGAGGGACAAAGATGAATTCTGACCTGATATGTCTAAGAGAGTTGTAGTAGTTAGAAGAACCGTGGTCGCTACGACCACAAGAACACCAATGGCAAATGCATGCCGGCTCCAGCAGCAAATTATCCAAGGTGTGAAACATATGTGCCAGAGAAGTTGGCCTATTTCACAATTTTGTGACGTCAATGAACTTTTCCCCAGACTGAAATAGGAATTAAGCACAACAAAAGGCGCTTAAGGGATAGATGAAGAAGGTTTCAAGAGACTTGAGGATGAGTTCGAGAAGTACGTGATAGCGATCAAGAGACTGGAGGATGAGTTCGAGAAGTACATGACAGCGATCAAGAGACCATAGGATGAGTTCGAGAAGTACATGGCAGCGAACCAGAGACTGGTGGATCGGTTCGAGAAGAACACAACAATGAACCAGAGCAGTACCAGAGGTGTTCAGCTGAGGTGGCTCGAGGGAGATCCACAAGTTTGTTTTGGGGGCCTGTTGGCATGGGGTTAGACTGCATGAAGTGTGGAAGATGACAGTGAGAAGAAGGACCATCCATGGAAGAAAGGACCATTCACGGAGAATAAGGAGCCGATGAAAGCACAAGATTGGTTTAGTTAGTTAGAATGGGTCATTTGGACCATTTTGTAACCACCTTAGTTGGTTATAAATAGGACTATAATTGTAAGCCTATGGGTATCTCGATCTGTATTTTAAGCTTAATCCAATCAAAGAACAATAAGCTAAGTAGATGATTTGTGTAATGTTTTACTCTATTTTCGGCAAGTTTGGTATGGATCCACGACAAGTAGTTTGAAATTATCTGTGCAAAGGTTGTATCATAGGTTTTTGATGAGTTAATGAATGAAGATGTTCAGTTATGCGTTATATCTCAATATTTCACACTAACCCTAGTGTTGCACGCTTACACCAAGTGACCTAAACAACACTTCCCCCTAATGATCATTATACATTAGTGGTACCCTCCTTGGTCTCATCTGGACACCCAGGAGTAAAGTCTATTTCTTGAATACTGAAGACAACATCTTATCTACCATGTGTCACCCAATCTGACCCAATCTGCATACATTGTCGCGCTTTGCACATCTACTGGGTAGCGACAATTAGGGTTGGCGTGCTATGCTCAGACCTTGGGGCGTGGAAATGTCACATTATGATCAGACCCAGGGACACGACAATCCTCTTTTAGCCTTTTTACCATGGATCTTGGATCTCACCTTTTGAGATATTTTCTTGGGATTACCAACTTTGATTCAATCCCAACTCCTCTCTCTATTTAGTAGGCCTGACCCACTAAACACTCATTAGATCCATTTTACTCTCCTTTTGGTTAACCCTTTCAAACACTATAAAGGAGAGACCTTCCATGGGCTAAAGGGAGGACTTTTGAGGCATCCAACCTATGATCATGAGACTTTTGCAGAGATAGCTAGAGGAAATACTTGGAGCTGAAAGTTGGCTTGGACATCAAGTAACCATTATAAGCATATTCAAATTGTAATAAAGTTAACTTGTCTTGTTTCCCAATTCATGTGTGTTGATTATGTTTCAATTTCATGATTTGTATCTAGCTAGATTTGGATTCTAACTTATGATTCAGAGATCTTGGAGAATTGTATATGCTTGTGCATTGTTTGATATTAACAAGTTCATCGCGAGGACTTCGAGATCTTAACAACGAGCAAAACAAACATCAAGAGTAAAAGGTAAGTTGCTTTGTCTCACTCTCTTCAATACAGAAACTCTGAAATACTGGTTTAATATAGGATTCAAGATCACATTTGTTTCATTTTTGTCTTAGTATAGAGTCATTCTATCCTGCTTTATCCTAAGAGGGCTTCTTTCTATCCATAGGAAGAAATATCTACAACACTATGTTTATCCCTTATGTGTTTTTTCATGTTGAATGATGAATGTGAATGCTAGTTGTGATATGTTTAAAGCTCTATGGTTTAGTAAGTTCCTTTGATGCGAATGCTAGTATTACCATGATAATGCGAATGTCGACTAGACTCTAAACATGTGAATGATGAATGAATGCATGAACTATTAAGTATGATGCAAAGATACAATCTCTGGTTTCTGTAGTTGTAGAGTGAGAATTGATGCATGTCCTCATCCCACTACAGAAACCTGGTTCCTGTAGCCCCCTTAATCATCTCGGGTGATACTTCACTCACTCTGCGAGTGTTGCTTGGAAGGGTAAAACCTTTTTGGGCCCATGTTTAAGGGTGTTTGGTTGGTGTTTGTTGACATCAGTGCAAAGTGAACCCCTATTGATATAATTGTGTCAACAAGGTTGTTGGCTCATGTTTCCTTTTTAGGATCACAAATTGTCGTCATTATCCACATAAGTTACCTCGGATAGATTATGCCTTCTTTTATGACAGTCTAGAATGGTGAGAGCGCACTTCCTGCTTTTACACAACTTTTCATTCTTTTTCCGCTTTTCATTGGATAAGGATAAAGCATGGCACCTTTATGGACTTGGAAAGCTTTCTACTTTTTGGCCAACACATCCTCCATATTTTTCTCTCCAAAATCCATCATCTTACTTCTTTTTCATCACTCATTAGCTTACATATATGATTTAGCTAATTTGTGAGGTCTTTGACTGATTTGGAAAGTGATGTTGCCACTATTGGGGTTTTTTTGCCTTTTAGTAAGCCTGCTTTTGTGAGCTATTTGAATGCCTTTTTTGTATTTAAATTTTATGATGTAATTATATATTTGGATAGTCATTACATTTCTTGATTTTGGTTGATGTACAATTATGCAATAGAATTTTATTGTGTGCATCAATTCAGTGTCATTTTTTAGTGTTCTATGCAATATTTTACTTAAAAATTATGTGAGGATAATTTGCTTTACTATATATTCCTGTGAATTGATTTTCACATGGTATTAGAGCACCTTAGGGATCATAGAAGCGGTATTCTCCTATGTTCATTTTTGCATCTTTAGTAGGTTCAAATTCAGTCTCATCAGTGTGCATTAGTTGGCCATGGAGCAATCTCAGTCTATCATCTTGACTCCATTCAATTAATTTGATTGGAAGGTGCAGATGGAGATTCTGTTCAATAGCAAGGGCCTCTACGTAGTAAGTATGGCTACTGAAAATGAGCCTACTGAAGCTATTGAGAAGGCCAAGTGGCATAACATAAGATATCAATCTTATGGTCTCTTGTGTCTCAATACTTCCAGGGATCGTATTTTCCATCTTGATGGTCTAACTACGTCGAATGACGTTTGGATCAAACTTCAGAATTTGTTTGAAAATACAAATGAATTGAGGGGCCATTAACTGGAGAATGAATTAATTTCTTTGTTTCCAAGCCACTTTGAAACCTTACAAGACTACTTATCTATGTTTAAGTCTATGTTTCTTCAGCTGAAGCAGTGTGGGATTGACAGGAAAGATGAGTAGTTGATCTTGTCCATTGTTTCGAAATTGGGTCCATACTATTTTTTCTTTGTTTCGACCTTCCATGCTACCAAGCTCACAGTTCGAAACTGGAAAATTCCCTCTTTGGGAGAGTTCATAGAATATCTAACTTATGAGCAATACAAGTTGGTCTTAATGGGATCCATAAAGCCATCAAAAGACAATGCAATGGCTACTGTATATTCGAAGGATTCAAAAGGGAAGAATACGGATAATTCCAAAAATCCTTCAGATCTAAGGAAGGAGAAACCAAATCCACAAGAGGATCCCTCAAGCTCTAAGAAAAGTCAATAGAAAAAGAAGGAGAAGTGCAAGTGTGCATACTGCAATAGGGATTTTCATCTTGAGAGTTCCTGTATGAACAAGACCATTGACATGATGGCTCAACTTATTGAGAAGAACAATATCCCTCTTCTAGATGGCGCAAGGAGGAAGGAAGGAGGTTCAAACTTAGAAGATAAGGAAAGATTTCATGCTTTGATGGCCAGCACATCAAAATATTCCTCTTACATCGTTGATTCTAGGGAATCCATAAATATTGTTTACACAAGAGATTCTTTTTCCTCTATTTATTCCTCTAGTGGTCCAATAATTGTGTTGGGATATGACTCAAAAACTACATCAAAAGGAAACGGTAGAATAGATCTAGACAATGGTTCTTTCACAAATTTATTGTTTGTCCCAATTCTGGATACCAACCTCCTTTCAATATATCAAATGAATCAGACTAGGTCTCCTACAAAATTCATCTTTACAACCAATGATGTGGAATTTATGAATTTTCTACTAGTAGAGTTGTTTCCATAGGTATTGTTGATAATAGCTCAAAAGTCTACAAATTTTACCATTTTTTCCTTTCTCATCACCTATGGCACTCCTAAATCATGCCAATGAAGCCAACAAACTATGGCATGAGATATTTGGCCACCTTAACTACAAGTATCTACATGATTTGCATGAGAATAACATGGTTACAAGGTTTCCCAACATTAATTTTTGCAAGGAATTTTTCAGGGTTGCATCCTTGGTAAACACCCTAAGCTCAAGTTTGAGAGAGTTAGAACTGAGAGAAACTTTGCACCCCTTGAGATGATCTGCAATGATATATTAGGTCCCTTCCCTAATTTTTCCTTGAATAATTCCAAATATGTGTTAACCTTCATTATGACTACTCAATATTCTATTGGATTTTCTTTCTCCAATTCAAGTCAAAATTCTTTGTTTTTTTCAAGATTTTAATAGAGAATCTATCTAGTAGGAATATCAAATCCCTGGAATAGACAATGGGGGGAATATGTCATTCTAATTTTTAGAAACTCTGTGTTGATGTCACCATTCAAATGCAGGATACAGTACCCTACACACCTCAACAAAATGGTGTGGCTGAATGGAAGAATAGATCCTCAAGGAGATGGTCACTTGCATGTTGGAGTCCAAGTCTTTGTCTCTAGGACTCTGGGTTGAAGTCATTAATTATGTATCCTATTTTCAAAATAGGGTTCCACACAAATCCTTGAAATGTATCACTCCTTTTGAATCTATAAGTGGAGACAAGGCAAATGTGTCACATTTCATAATTTTTGGCTCAAAGGCATGCACTAGAATACCTCTTGAGAAGAGAAGGGATTTGCAGGCCCCAAATCCAACCATGCATATTATTTTTCTATACTAAAGACTCCAAGGGTTACAAATTTCTCAATATGACCACTCAAAAATATTTCATTGAAAGGAGTGTCACATTTCAAGGAGAATCCTTACAAGCAATTGAAATGGGAGAATCCTCACAACCACCACCTGTTGAAGTAAGTGAAGCTTCTGATGAATCTTCTAATTCATATTTGGATGATGAATAATATCACATTATCTCATATACAATTTCACCTACAAGACCTAATAGGTATTCAAAAACAATTGAAGTAGTTGGAGAACTTGTGGGTGATCCTCAACATCCTAGGAGGACTAGATCTCAGTTTGAAAATGCTCTTTCTGTCAAATATCCTTATATTCTTGTTGGTCCTGGCCCAAGTTGGGGCAATTTTGGATAACACAAGGAGGTTGAGCTGCAGAGTTGAGAAAAGCTCAACAAAAGATATAATTTTGTACAAGTATGGGGGATGCTGCAAAGTTGTGCACAACAACCAAATTTTGGCAGTACCGCGAAGATCAACGCTGTGAGGAAGTAGTGTTGCGAAGTGATCATGCCACATGGAGCTAGCAAAGAGAAATACTAGATGAGGGGTAGGTACAGGTACTGGATAGGCCAACTGTGGTCTAATTTTGGCAAAGATGCTCCAGGATGCCGAGCTGTGGGCATGAGCATATCAGGAAGGCAGCCAATTGTATGAGATCGTTAGGTGAAGAACAACTCAGTGAAAGCAACAGTTGGGTGTGCTTAGTGGTACAAGACCGTTAAGTGGAGAACAGCGTTGAGAAAGCGACTGGAGGCTGAGCCAGTTGTACGAGGCCATTAAGAGGACGAACAGTCTGCAAAGGAAGCGACTGGGAGTTGATCCAGTCGTACGAGTCCGTTAGTGGAAGGGCGGCTCGATGAAGATGACCTGTTGGTGTGTGCACAACAGGAAGGCCGAAAGCGACAGAACAAAGGCTTGGAGGACTTCCACGATAGCACACTCGCTACCAGAGGCCAGTAGGATGGTTTAGAAGAAACCGTAGCAGTTTTGGAAACCCTAAGGGTTTCGGTCTTCAACATTGTAAAGACATGACCTTCGGGCATGGTCTATAAAAGAAGACATTTTTGTAAGGGAAGGGGTTGTTGTTGTTACTTTTTGTTGTCCTTTTTGGGGTTCTCAGAGGGTTCTCTCATTGTTCTTTGTTGTTGATGTATTGTAAGATTTTTTCTTAAGAAGAAGCCATTGTAACGGCTCTGCAGCTGTGTGCGCGGAGACCTAGCTTAGAGAGAAGAGAGAGTCTGCAACTGAGTGCGCAGACCAAGAGCGGTTGTCCCCTTCCCATTAAAGATATATATATAACAATCGTTCTTGTGGACGTAGCTTCCCACCCGGGGAAGTGAACCACGTTAAATATTGTGTTGTGTGATTGAGTGGAACATTGTTGTGTATGATTGCATTTATCTGTTTTTTGTAGATGAATATCTGAATATTTCCTTGCATTCTATTATGTGAAGACTTTTGTATGCATTTTCCATCAGGAAAGTATGGAGATGATATGTTAAGTGTGCATGAATAGATGAATGGTTAATACTTAGCTTTGCTTCTGAAGGCAGTGAATCAATTATTTTTTCAAGTGTTAAGAGATTGCTTAAGCACTTTTCTATGTGCAACAGACGAATGAATGATAGTGATTTGCATCTACAGTAGACACTTAAACAGTAAACATTCTAAGTGTATAAACAAATGAGTGGATGAGTGATACTTAGTTCAGTGCCTTAAGCCTTCCCGAGTACTTCAAGTATAAAGTTGAACAGGATTGTTCGCAGTCTCATTAGAAGTCCCGTAGTAGAAGGACTTAGTGGTGCGGACCGCGGCATTGCCCATCACCATGCAATCTCACCTCGCAGTGCATACCCTCTGTTGTGTTGCGCAATACATCTGTCCAAAAAACTCATCACATACTGTGGAAACCTGATTCTGCAGTACCCCATAGATACACCTCGGGTGAGACATCAAGCTATTCACAGGTTGTTGCTGAAAGGGCCAGTGTGAAGGGGTTTTGTTTGTCAAAGGGAAATCGTGAAGAACCTGGGTCTTATTGAAAACCTCTGGGTTAGCATAAATCAAGCCAAAAAATGGTTCCGTTGTCGTGCTAGAATCCATGATGAGTTGCAATCGTAATGAGTGACGAAGAATATCAGTTCCCAGAAGGCTCCGATAATTGGCATCCTGAAAAGATAGAAATACAAGCTTGGTGTGATAAGACCGTAAGAGACTTTGCAAGGCAAGAGAATAGACATCCGCATCTATCTGAAAACTAGTGGTTGAATAGATATATGTGGAAAGATATTCACAATATTTTCTGGGCATCATTTCCAAACGAGCTGCACGAGTGGATCTCACAGCTCGCATAAAAGAAAACCTGTTTTCAAGGAGGAGTTCCTACAGAGTGGAATCCTGAGCTCACATCGCAACTCAAAGCAATAGACAACCCATTAACACACGCAGTTGACTTTTGGGTTGATCATATGCTAGAAGGCTTCATAACAGAATTTGCCGTAGACACACTCAAATCCTACAGCCAAGCAGAAGCATATTTTTTCCAAGGATTCCAAGGTAAGTACCTGAACAATATCAGTCTATACATTAAGATGTTGTTAGCCGAGAAAGGTGTTTTAAGAATGTAGTAATATTCTCAAGTTTGTCATGGTAAACAGTATATATAGTGATTCTGACGAAGACACCCATAATACTAGAAGTGGGAAGAGATATAAATTTAATAAGAATCTTGGATGCCCTACACTCCACATAGATACCGAGATTCCTTGTGACCTTGACAACAAAGCTGCACCACCATTCACCCCTCAGAACCCACCGGCTGCAGAGACCATGCCACCCTTATCTCAGAACCCACCCGCTACACAACCCACCCCACAGAATACTCATCCCAGTATGTCTACCCCGATAAGCCCATTTGTTTTCACTGCACAGAGCCCTTTACAGCAGCCGCATATTAATTCGGGTGCTACACCACCTAATAGGACAATGGAAAACACTGATATGAAGCTACCGATTTTCAAAGGAACTGGTCTAGAAGACCCTGACCAACATTGGTTTCTTTGTGAAGCCACATGGAGTGTAAGACAAATCCAGGATGATGCTGTGAAGAGAGCACAACTCATCACCACCTTCAGAGACAGAGCTTTACATTGGTTTATGAAGTACTCTCAGACACAACCGAGAACCCTAGCAGAAATTAAAGATGTGCTTGTGGCAGAGTTTAAGAAACCCAAATCTGAATCTCAGTGTATAACTGAGTTGAAATAAATAAAGCAGAAACCATCTGAAACGGTCTGGGAGTTTGATCAGAAGTTTAAGACGCTTTTGGACCAAGTAAGCTTTGTTATAGCTCCGCAACAGCACAAGGAATGGTTCATTGTCGCGTTGTTTCCCCATATCAGATTACCATTGATACAGCAGAAGTTTGCGTCGCAGGAAGAGGCCTTGGAGATTGCAATGAAGCTAGAGGCTTCACCGATTGGTGAGACTAGTTCTTGGATGTCTCAGATCCAGAACCAGCTGACCACCCTGACACTAGAGCTGCAAAGCATGAAAAATGGCAAAGAACAAAGGTATGAACCTAGACATGAGTTTTGGTGTACAAGTTGTAAAGGAGAAGGCCATGACCGAGAGCATTGTCCATTATTTCACGATTATCTTAACAGCGGTGCACCCAACCCGATAAATCAGAATCAGGCCCCATGGTGTGAAATTTGTAGAACCACAGGACACAGACCTGAAGACTGTTATCTCATATAGAAATATGTGAAAACACCTAAAAATTTATACTGCATTTTCTGTAAATCAGTTGGACATGATGAATCCAACTACCGTGCATATGAGCTAATGAATGAGAGAAAACCAAATATGGACTCAATGAGAGGCACTAGCTTATACCGCGTACAAGAAGAAAACCATCCAAAACAAGAAAATGTGCAATATGACCAAGGAGGATAGAGAGGTCGTGGTGGTGGATATCGCGACAGAGGAAGAAATACTGGCTCGGCGCAGGGAGAGGCCGCGGCCAGGTCATTTGTTACAATTGTGGCCAGCCAGGTCACGTGTCTAGAGATTGTGTTAACCCATGCACTACATGAAACTTTGTAAATAATTCGAGCATGTTATTGAAGACTGCCCAGTGCTAGAGGTGGAAATGCAGAAAAGAAGACAGACAGAGACACCGAATCCAAACATCCAGTGGATAGCAGCAGAGAGCAAACCAGTGGACCCGAGAATCAATGTGGTCACGTGCAGTGGTGCTGAGATAGGCCGTGATAGGGGAGCAGATGCTTCCACGTTAGGGGAGGCTCACACAAAGTAGACCCCTCTTGAGACAGTATGGATAAGGAAAGCTCTGGGAAAAATACCTTCTCTCGACCTACAAAAGAACAAGGAGGTCTTCATGGATGCGCAGGATACCTTCAGAGAACCGGCAACAAAATCACAGAGGATCCCGTTGCGCAGTGAAACACCACATGTTGAATACATGCCAGCCACTTATGATAAAACAAACATCGCAACGGATGTCAACACTTCCGTTTCACAGTTCCTGCAAAGCTGTATGAAGTTATTAAAAAGTGAAAATGCCATAGTAGAGCTACAGAAGCTCATAAACCAATATGAACCACAGACAGGAACAGAAACTTTGGATAGCGCAGTACATCACATAAGGAAGCATAAAAGAACAGGCCGAGAAGTGAGGCTTACTATGCAGATAGGAGATTTTGAAATGGATGAAGTCATCCTTGATCTGGGATCCGAAGTGAATGTCTTGACTAAGCAGACATGGCAGCAGATGGGTCGACCAAAGTTTCTATGGTCACCTATCCATTTGAGAATGGCTAACCAAGAGAAAGTCATACCTTTTGGTCGATTACCTAATGTGGTGGTCGACATCAATGGAGTCCAAAGTCATGCAGACTTTGAAGTTATCGAGATTGTGGATGATAGTCAGTCTTTTCCTGCACTGCTAGGAATTGACCGGGCTATTGATAACTTAGCTATCATAAACCTAAAAACAAAGAAGATGATATTTGAAGGAAAACATCTTAGGGTCATCGCACCGTTGGATCCTGTAGATGGTGACAGATACAGCGAGCCGATTCAGGAGTAATCCAAGGCTCAAGACTTGGACAGACTATACCGGCTCACTGCGAACCAAGAAGATTACATTAATCCTACTGCGGATGGTACACTCAGCTAGAGATGTGACAACTTTTGTGTCTCTGACTCGAAGGCAGGACTGGAAAATTGGCAAAGCCGCCTACATGAAGTATCAACAAGAAGGTGCGTGCAGGTTACGAAATCACTGCGTTGGATCAGAAAGAAGGTAAGTCCCATTCCCACATATGATGGCTTTGCTAATGTTTACACTTTCATCCAAGAATATACTGTAGCAATTCTAGATGAGCATAGGTTACCCGCATTGGATATGGCATTGCGCGACACACCAGCCAGATGGTGGGCTACGCACAAGCAGACATTGACCACTTGGGATCAATGCAGGATTAAGATGCAGATTCGGTTTGTCGACAGGGTTACTTTACCCTTTGAGAAGTTTAATGGACAGACAAATCCTAGTCAGCACATTGAAGTCTATTCGCAGGCATGGCTGGAAAGGCCACATGAAGAATGGGTGCACCTATTTGTGCATACCCTAGAAGATGACATTCCGAAGAAATGGTACCTAGACTTGGAGTTGCACAAGGAAACCACTGAATGGGAGAAGTTGACTGCGAACTTCGAGAGGGACTTCAGCGTTGAGGATGAGAATCCGCTGATCCATGAGGCATTGCAGATAATTAAGGAATGCATATTCAGGGGAGACTATCTTCATGAAGATACGACATAGGAAGAATTCTTTGAGGCAGATACCGTTCCTGTGAACCTACACTCGGAATGGAAGGAACATGAAGAACATCCCATAGAGTGTTATAAGCTAGTTGAAGAAGATGAGGAGAGCAAGGAAGCCGATGATGGTGATCCACGCAACATAAACATACAATAGTCTAAGGGTGCGCGCGATGTAGAAGGACCTCCATTGGAAATCCCAGATATGAGCCGACCGGTAAAGACACAAAAGGTGAATATTGGCACAGCTAAAGAGCCGAAGTTCGCATCAATTGGAGACTATTGGGACGAGCAGACTGTTGCAGAGATCGCAGACACCTTACATGAGTATCAGGAGTTGTTTCTGACAAAATTTACAGAAATGAAAGGAATTTTGGGAGACCTAGGAGTCATGAAGATCCCCTTGAAGCCAGGCACCAAGCCTGTGAAGCAAAGGCCATACAGATTGAACCCACGGTATAAAGAAAGATTCTACGCAAAGCTGGATAAGATGATGGAAGTAGGAATCATTGAACCTATCAAAGAATCCGAGTGGATTAGCCCCATGGTCGTCCAAGATAAGAAAATGAAGGGTGAGATCAAGATTTGTGTGGATCTCAAAAAACTGAATGATGCTTCTATGCACGACCCATTCCCCACTCTTTTCACAGATGAAGTACTTGACAATGTTGGAGGGAATGAGGCCTATTCCTTTACTAATGGTTTCTTCGGATATCATTAGATCAGAATTGATCCCGTGGATAGGCATAAGATAACGTTTGCTACAGAATGGGGATCGTTCCAGTACATAGTAATGCCTTTTGGGCTGAAGAACGCGCCTGCCATATTTTTCTAAGTCGTCGTCGCAGCATTTAAATATTTCATGCACAAGTTTTTGGAAGCCTATTTTGACGATTGGACTATGTTTGGTCTATTGAAGAACCATTTCACAAATCTGAGAATGATTCTTGACAAGTGTAGACAGCATCAGATCTCACTGAATCTGAAGAAGTGCATCTTCTGTGTTCCATACATAATTTTACTCAGACACATTGTCTGTAAGCAAGGATTGATGGTGGACCCTGCGAAGATTTCCATTATTATGAATTTTCCCACACCAACTTCCGTTAAGATGTTGCACTCTACCTTAGGTCATACTGGATATTATAGGAAGTTCATAAAGGGTTACACGCAGATAACCGCAGCAATGAAAAAGAGGCTAAAGAAAGACGCACAGTTCATTTGGAATGCAGAATGTGAATAGGGTTTTGACACATAAAGAAAAGATGGTTACTATGCCGATCCTAGTCTTCCCAGACTGGGCAAAGCCGTTCCATGTTCATGTTGATGCATCATGCATTTCCCTGGGAATTGTATTAGCTCAATCGGGAGAAGGAGGCATTGACCATCCCATTGTATTTTCAAGCAGAAAGCTCTCGACAGCGGAGAAAAATTACACTACTACTGAGAGGGAAGGCCTTGCGATGGTATATGCGCTCCAGAAATTTAGACACTACTTACTTCCTGCGCACTTCCTTATGTTTACTGACCATTCTGCGTTGAAATACTTGGTCAATAAGCTAGTGTTAGGGGGACGCATATGCAGATGGTTGTTGCTATTCTAGGAATATGATTTTGAGATTGTTGTTAAGCTCGACAGGATGAACTTGAGACCTAACCATCTCTCTAGGATTGAGTCAGGAGAAGAGCTGACGAACATTGAAGATAGTCTGCTTGATGTGCAATTATTTGCTATACAGGTTGCCGATGATTATTATAAGGACATCATCAAGTTCTTAACAACAGGGTTGGCACCGCAGGAATTCTCTTTCCAACAGAAGAAGCAGCTGGTAGTGCACGCCGCAAACTTCACTATTATTGCAGGTCAGTTATACAAACTCGGACTGGATGAAGTCTTGTGGCGATGTGGACTAGACCATGAGAGACCATTCATCTTAGCAGATGCACACTTAGGGATCACAAGAGGACATTATGCAGGAAGAGCTACCATGCAAAAGATACTACGCACAGGGCTATGGTGGCCTACCATCCATAAAGACTCTAAAGAACACTGTCGAAACTGCGATGTATGTCAGAGGACAGGAAAACCTTCACGCAGAAATGAAATGCCGCTTAATCCATAGTTGACCTTGCAGGCATTTGAAAAATGGGCCATTGATTTTGTGGGACCTATAAACCCACCAAGGAAAAGAATTGGTGTGAGGTACATCATTACTGCTACTGACTACCTCACCAGATGGGCAGAAGCAAAACCAATGAAGGACTACAACACCTGCACTGCTGCGCAGTTCATTTTTGAAGAAATATTGTCAACATTTGGGTGCCCAAAGATTTTGATGAGTGATCAAGGCACTCACTTTTTAAACAAGACTATTGAAGCTCTCACAGAGGAATTCCATATCCATCATCAGCGCAGTACACCATATCACTCGTAGGCGAATGGCACTATTGAGGCTTTCAATAAAATACTAGAGAATGCACTGACTAAAGTTTGCAATGTGAATAGAGATGATTGGGACTTGCACATCTAATCTGTGTTATGGGAATACAGGACCACTTGCAAGAAATTAACGGGGCACACACCCTTTCGGTTGGATTATGGATAGGAAGCTATAATGCCAATGGAGTACATTGTCCCCAGCTTGGGAATAGTTGCATTCATAGGAATGGAAGACCCCACGGCGATAGAAGAAAGATTGCTACACCTAGTTGGGTTGGAGGAAGATTGCGTCATCACCGGTTTCCACTAGCAAGTCCAGAAAGACCACGAGAAAGCATGGCATGATCACCATATAAAGAACAAGTGCTTTCAGGTAGGTGACCTAGTCCTCCTGTATGATAGCAAATTCATGAAGTTCCCTGGTAAATTTAAGATGCATTGGCTTGGTCCATATACTGTGATACATGTTACTAACACTAGTGCAGTCCAGTTAGCCAATTTAGCTAGCGATACCCTACCAACTTTGATAAATAGAAGTAGGCTAAAGTTGTACCATGATAGCCCTGCTTCGCAGAATCCTGAATGATAAACAGAGGGAGAAATTTCTAAGTGTCAAGTATAGTTGAAATTGGACACTGGAAATGTAAAGGAGTCTGTACATGTACGATAAGTAGAACAATGTATGTATCGCGCAGCACTGCTGAAGTTGTGCGGGGGGGAAAATAGAAGAAAGAAAAGAAAAAGGGAGCCACGCAGTTCAAACACCGTCGCCACGAAGTAACTACACAGGATCAGAGACGGACTGCCATGCAGCTCGGTGCAGTACTCAGAAAAATAGCCGTTACCCTGCTTTTGAGAAAAATATAGTCGTTAGGTGACCGTTGCAAGCACTCGCTTGAGCATTTAACGAAAAGATAATCGTTCTGAACATGCTGACGATGGAAGGGACTAAAGGATCTGCTCAAATTGGCCAATGGACACCACATTAAATTCTCATCTAGGCATTGAAAGGCATGGGGGGGGACTCAACTGCGCCTATAGATAACACCATATAAGGACTCACGGGCGTTACAAAACTCTTAGAATTTTCATGTGTTCGCTCTTGTGTTAGCAATCCTTAGTCATATCTCAGAAACAGTTTCCTACTCTCGCCAGTGAATTTCCAAATCACCAGACAGAGAAGAAGAGCTTACACTTCAAGAAGCAATCAGAGTTTTTTAGCATGGGGGGATTACAGAGTTAATGAAAACCACTGCCAGGAAGGTTGTACTCAAACCTATTCAAGTGTCTAGAAGATCACCTCGACATAATCCAACCATGCAGGACAAAGGGAAAGACATAGCTGCACCACAAAGAAAGACTCCCAAGATAGGCCAGACGGTGCCGAGATCGCCGGTCTTTCAGAAGGAACCCTTGAAGTTGACACTGAAGTACATATCACCAAGGGCGTTGGATGCCCCAATATTTAAACTGGTCAATAGTTCCCATTATGAAATCCCCTTGTCGCCGATTTTGAAGCATGTAGAGGTTTCCTAGAACCTACTAGGAAAGATCCTGAAGTGTAAATGGGAAGACTATGACCTCCTAGGCATACAAAAGAAAGAACCCCACGATCCCAAGTACCCATAGTTCTAGCCTGACCAGTACATGTGCTAGAATAAAGATGCTAAGGGCATATTTAACTTGGTCGCCGAAAGTTGGTTGACGCCGGTAGTGGAGTCCAGATTGTTGAACCTCCTCCAACTACCTCATTTTGATCGTTCACCAGAACTTAATGCAATGGTTCGCACTTTGATGGCGCAAATCCATCAAGGATACCTGTGGCTAGACAGAAATGTTGATGTGAACATTGACTTAATCCACCACGCCACTGGAATAAGCAAGCGCGGCAAGGATCCCAAGCAGTTCTTCCAAGCGAAGAGTAAGGAAAAAGACGTTGTCGTGAAGATGAAGAAAAGCCATGCATTGGTGAAAGGAAAAAAAGGGTTTCCAACAGAAGAAATCGAAGATAAGGCAACAAAATTTGTCACACAGTTGCTCGCACGAAAAATCCTAAGAACAGCCAGGCCTTCGGAGGTGCCTATGGGCATAATACTACTCGGTGTCGCAGCGGCTGAAGGGACCCAATTCAATTGGTGTCAGTACCTTCTAAATGATTTCCTCGACGAACTCAATGATACCCAGGAGAATGGACGTCAATTCCACTTCACGTGGTTGATTATCCTCATTGCATTCGTAGGATGGAAGGAATCGAAAAAATATGTCAGTGTAATTACAGAAAGCAATGATCCCAGAGGATTCTGCTATGCCAACCTTTGGGCAAATGTGAATGTAGAGCGGCAGCACGCGATAGCTAAGGTATTCTATCAATATTACACCCAGATGCGCCAGGTGATCACCCAAACATCGCGCATTACAAAGCAGGTAACGTCGAAGTACATTCGCATTATTGATTTTATGGAGGACATGCAATGTACTTTTATCTCACCCAAAACAAGGATGAAGAAGCCAGAATGGTATGCGGGTAATTACCATATGTATGAGGAAGACATTGACATCCTCATGAGGGACTGGCCAGATGAGTTCTGTGTCGAATTCATGGATGTCGAGACCAATTCAGAAGAAGATGAACCAATCCCACTGTCATGCCCTATTGTTGAAGAAAAAGGAAAGAGGAAAGAACCTGAAACCCCACAGAAGCCAAAGGCACAGAATAAGATGAAAGCAATAAAGAGTCAATCTGAGACAATGCTGAACGAAGAAGACTTCGACATGATTGCAGAAAAGGTCTTAGAGCAGATGCAGGATATAATGACAGAAAAAGACAAGAAGGATAAGGTCATACAGGATGACCTACAAAGGACTAGGCTCGCACTGCAAGGGCTTATGAAAAATATGGACGATGTCCAGAAGAGCATACCCTTGCCGTGCGACGCAGGAGCTGAAGGGAGGTCGGCAGAAACCTCGCAACAGACACCACCGCAGCTAGCTATAATGCTACCTTCAAAGACCATAGTTGTTCATCTATATGCATTGGCCATCTCATTACCAATCTAAGAACAGATCGTTCTAGACACAAAGGATGTCGAGCGGGTAGAGCTCGACTTGGCCAAGATTTCTTTGCCTGGATTACACTTTCTACACATGCAGATCGTCGATGAGATGCATGAAAGAAAAGTAGTTCCATGAAGTCACAGGCGAAGCTGCAAGCCGTAAATAGGCAGCTCGAGGACTCTCGATCCCACATTTAGATACAATTTGATGATGAACAGGACCGTCGACTACAATTGGAGAACACCATTAATGATGTCGCAAAAGATATTGAAGATTTAGAACTCCAGGACGATTCTGCGGACATCGTTCTCAAGATCGGATAAAGGGTGAAATCTTTGAAGATGGAATTACAAGATAAAGAGATTCTTCATGAGGCCGATCTTACCTCGTTAACTGAAAAGATCAATACACAGACACCATTAACTGAGCAGTAGTTAAGAGAGCAAGCAATTAGCATCGCGACAGAGAACATAAAGAGTGAGATGGCTAAGTGCCAATATTTGTTGGAGAAGGTTTCAAAGGAATTCACTGCCCTTGAAGAGGATCAAGGGCTACTACAGGTAAAGACCGCGGTAAAAGAAAAGCAGACCGCACTGGAACAATTGGACATAGAGTTCAAGGCTCTACCACCCAGGGATAGGCTGCCGAGGCATAAGGAGATCTTAGGCTTGAAGAAGGAGGTCCAAGCGTTAAGAGAAAAAGAGACTGAGATGGATAATCAATCGCAGCAACTCCTGGAGGATGCCACAGCAGTATCGCAGCAGATCGAAGATAAGCTGAAAGATATGCGCGACAACCAGGAGCAAGTACAAGGACAGATTGGAGAAGAGATGACTCTGGCACTGATTGATACCATAAAGCAAGTCGAGCAAGACACCAAGGAAGCAGTGGAACAGTTAAACGGCACTTACAATAAGTTCACGGTCAAGCTAGCTCCATAGGTCGCGGAGCAGATCTAGAAGGCCGAAGCAGAAGGTGGCTTGGAGACGAGCCACATGTAAGTGTTAGGGGCATGTTGGGCCTGGCCCAAGTTGGGGCAATTTTGGATAACACAAGGAGGTTGAGCTGCAGAGTTGAGCACAGCTCAACAAAAGATATGATTTTGTACAAGTATGGGGGATGCTTCGAAGTTGTGCGCAGCAACCAAATTTTGGCAGTACCGCAAAGATCAGCACTGCGAGGAAGCAGTGTTGCAAAGTGATCAGGCCACGTGGAGCTAACAAAGTGAAATGCTAAACAAAGGGCAAGTACAGGTACCGGATAGACCAACGGTGGTCTAATTTTGGCAAAGATGCTCCAAGATGTCAAGCTGCGAGCATGAGCATATCAGGAAGATGACTAGTTGTACGAGAACGTTAAGCGAAGAACAACTCAGGGAAAGCGACAGCTGGGCGTGCTTAGTGGTACAAGACCGTTAAGTGGACAATGGCGCTGAGAAAGTGACTAGAGGCTGAGCCAGTTGTATGAGGCCGTTAAGAGGACGAACAGTCTGTAGAGGAAGCGACTGGGAGTTGAGCCAGTCGTACGAGTCCATTAATGGAAGGGAGGCTCGATGAAGATGACCTGTTGATGTGTGCACAACAGGAAGGCCGAAAGAGAAAGAACAAAGGCATGGAGGACTTCCATGACAGCACACTCACTACCAGAGGCCAGCAGGACGATTTAGAAGAAACCGTAGCAGTTTCTGAAACCCTAAGGGTTTCAGTCTTCAGCATTGTAAATACATGACCTTCGGGTATGGTCTATAAAAGAAGACATTTTTGTAAGGGAAGGGGTTGTTGTTGTTACTTTTTGTTGTCCTTTTTAGGGTTCTCAGAGGGTTCTCTCATTGTTCTTTGTTGTTGATGTATTGTAAGATTTTTTCTGAAGAAGAAGCCACTGTAACGGCTCTACTGTTGTGTATGTAGAGACCTAGCCAAGAGAGAAGAGAGTGTCTACATCTGAGTGCGCAGACCAAGAGCAGTTGTCCCCTTCCCATTAAAGATATATATATAACAACCGTTCTTGTGGACATAGCTTCCCACCCGGGGAAGTGAACCATGTTAAATATTGTGTTGTGTGATTGAGTGGAACATTGTTGTGTATGATTGCATTTATCTATTTTCTGTAGATGAATATCTGAATATTTCCTTGCATTCTGTTATGTGAAGACTTTTGTATGCATTTTCCATCAGGAGAGTATGGAGATGATATGTTAACTCTACATGAATAGATGAATGGTTAATACTTATCTTTGCTTCTGAAAGCAGTGAATCAGTTATTTGTTCAAGTGTTAAGAGATTGCTTAAGTACTTTTCTATGCGCAACAGACGAATGAATGATAGTGATTTACATCTACGGTAGATGCTTCAACAGTAAACATTCTAATTGTATAAATGAATGTTAGAGTAATAGTCAATTCAGTGCATGAATGAGTGGATGAGTGATACTCAGTTAAGTGCCTTAAGCCTTCCCTAGTACTTCAAGTATAAAGTTGAACTGGATTGTTCGCAGTCTCAGTAGAAGGACTTAGTGGTGCGGACCGCAGCATTTCCCATAGCCGCGTAGTCTTGCCTCGCAGTGCATACCCCCTATTACGCTGCACAGTACATCTATCCAAACAACTCATCACATACTGTGGAAACCTAATTCCGCAGTACCCCATAGATACACCTCGGGTGAGACCTCAACCTATTCGCAGGTTGTTGTCGAAAGGGCCGGTGCGAAGGGGTTTTGTTGGTCAAAGGGAAACCGCGAAGAACCTAGGTCTTATTGAAAACCTCTGGGTCAGCTTCAGTCAAGCCAACAATTCCCAAGATTTTTTTTTATGGTTGAATCTGATCCACAATCATATGAATAATATTCACAAAACCCTATATTGCAAGCTTCCATGGATAAATATTTCCAGTCTCTTCAAAAGAATGGAACTTGGGAGATACTCTAGCTCCCACAAGGCAGAAAATTGTTCAAGTGTAAGTGGATCTTTTGAACAAATATGGCTACTGATTCTGATGTAATTAAGTACAAAGAAATTTTTGTGGCTAAGGTATTTTCACAAGTCCAATTTTTTTACTACAGTGATAATTTTTCACTGGTATCTAATATGGATTCAATAAGACTAGTTCTGGCAATTGCAACATCCAAGTACTGGGAAGTGCACCACATGGATGTGAAAAGTGCATTCCTCCATGGAGACCTTGTGGAGGATATTTACATGAATCATATATAAGGTTATGTTACTGAACCCTCTCTTGTTTGTAGGCTAAATAAATCATTGTATGGGCTCAATCAAGATCCTAGAGCTTGGTATGCCAAAATGGACAGTTTTCTCCTGTCACAAAGTTTCATCAAATGCAAATATGACCCAAATGTTTACATGAAGCATGTCAATGGTTCTATTTTACTTACTATATTATATTTTGATCACATTTTGATCACATGAAACTCCATTGATGAGATTACTTCATTAAAAACCACTTTGCATCATGCCTTTTCTATCACTAACTTGGGAATACTAAGACAATTTCTAGGACTTGACATCTCTCAATCCACCTCAGGAATTAAATTATATCAGTCAAAATATGCATCATATATGCTAAATAAATTCAAAATGGAAGAATGTAATCCAACCAAGACTCCCTTTCTCTCTGGAGTAAGACTTGAAGATGCCAAATCTTCCCCTTTGGTGAATAGCACCATGTACAAACAGCTAGTTGGGAGTTTGTTGTATCTTATGCACACTCGGCAAGATATTGCAATGCAGTGAGTGTTGTGTCAACGTATATGGATCAGCCACATGAGCTCCATTGGAAGGCTACCAAAAGGATATTTCATTATGTGCAAGGAACCAAGTCTCATAGGATTCATTATGATGTTGATTCTTCATTAGATCTCATTGGTTTTTCATATTTTGATTGGGATGGAGATATATCAAATCAAAAGTAAAATTTCGGATATGTTTTAATGCTTGGAGGAGGTCCAATATTATGTTGGCCAACTAAAAAGAAAAGTGCCATTGCACTATCTTTAGTAGAGGCTGAATACAGAGGGGATGTAAATGCATCCACTCAATGTGTCTGGTTGCAAGGTATACTTCCATAGTTTGGGATTGAATTCAACACTCCTATATTCATTTGGTGTGACAATCAAAGTGCCATAAAGATATAAACTGACCCAGTACAAAGACAGAGGACCAAGCACATAGAAATACACATGCATTACATATGAGGACTAGTGTGATCATATCATTGCTCTGCAGTATTGCCCATCTTCTAAGCAAGCTATAGACATATTCACCAAAGAATTCACAGAGAATACTTTCATCCATCTCATATCATTGCTTGGGATGGGTGAACACATGGTGAATAAGGATTAAAAAGCAAGTTTTTCAATTTTTTTCATGTCCATGTTTTGGGGGGAGTTTTTTTTCTCATGAGGTTTTCCTTATTTCCTTATTTTGTGGAAAACATATTGTAAAGGGTGACCAAGCCTTGTTGTTGGGCCCTATATTTTTTATTTTTTACTCACATATAGTCAGGATTAAGGGGGTGATGTTAGAATATTAACAACCCATATATATTTAGGGTATAAGTTATTATTCATATTGTATACTTTCCTAGGTGTTTGACTAGGTTATTGGCCCATGTTCCCTTTTTAGGCTCACAACTTGTCATCATTAACAACATGATTTCCCTCAGATAGATTCTACCTGCTTTTATGATAGTCTAGAATGGTAAGAGTGCACTTCTTGCTTTTACACAAGTTTTCCTTATTTTTTCTCCTTTTCAGTGGATAAGGATAAAGCATGGCGCCTTTATGGACTTAAAAAGTTGTCTACTTTTTTGCCAACACATCATCCATATTTTTCTCTCCAAAATCCATCATCTTACTTCTTTTTCATCAATAATTAGCTTCCATTCCTAATTTAACTAATGTTGGGCTCTGAAAATTGTCCATTTTTATGACTTCATTTTTGCTACTTTCCTAGCTCATGCACCCATAATTTAGTACATATATGTTTAATGAAGATATTACTTACTTTATTTTATCAATTTAAACCATTAAATGTAAAAGAAGCCTAATTGATTATTTTTGATGTATTAAATGGAATATTCCGCAAATGATAAGCATTTCGGTACTCCATCTAACCCTTCATTCGGTACTGAGTTTCAAATTCATTGGCTTGACTTACCTTTGTTCTTTGCCTCTTGTTGATCTTATATATCTGCATATGAAAATTAAAATCACAAGTTAATGTTGAAGCTTTGGTTACTAATTGAGTGTGAATCCTTTGAATTATTTAAAAATGAAAACCAATTGTAAAATATTCAAACCATGCTTATCATTTAAAATATTGAACTAATTGAAAATATTTTAATCATAGTTTTCATTAAAAAATATACCAAATATTAATTTATTAAATTACCACAATTATACATATAAAAAAATCCATTCCGATATGATATTTTAATCCATTTACTATTTCCATTAAAAGTTATTGTACACATATAGTAATAAATCCATATAACAAGTTAAATGGAAATTAAAACTTTAATTTAATTGTTATTTTCAATTTAATGGTTCACATGACTATTGGATGCCAAACTAACAACTAAATCCACGTAGTTTTATGTCTTTCTTTCATTGACTATTCTTACCATTTAGATTTTCAAAACTATATGCATGTTTTATTGCAATATATATTTGTTCTAAATTGTATGCAGGTCACGGATTGATAAACCTAGCACAAATCCAACAAGCAATCCAGCAACCTAGCACAAATCCAACAAGCAATCCAGCTCCAGTATCTAGCAATTAATCTTTCCAACAACCCAACATCAATTATGAACTAATTACAGCTGCAAGGTATTGTACAACCGTTCATTCAGACTACCAATCGCACTTGCCTAGGCATTCCCATCATCATTTCAGGAGGCATATTTAGGGAGTATATTTTTAACAAACCGTAAAGCATCTAGAGAAACAGTTCAAATATCACTTCCCAAATGGGCTCATTTACCCCTAACCGAGGACTGTTTTCAGAATTGATTAACATACATGGAGAAAAATGTGCCCGAACAAACGTGATTTTTCCAGGATTAGGGTTATGGACGGTTTTGTCAATTTAATAATTTGTTGGACGGGCAAGAGCTTCAGAATTTGAGTCTATTCGTCCGCTCATTGTTTTCTTGTATAAATATAGATTCATATGGCTAAGAATAATAATGATCAGATAATGAAGATCTGATTTTGTACATTAAGCTGATCATTTTGTAGTTCAGTCTCTTTTTCAATGAAGAATTGGTTTCCGGAAATCAACTCCATGTACAGATTGTTTGTGTGAATTCCCAGGAATTGGCCATCCTGTGGGTTGTATTTATTCTTTCCTTTTTTTCTTTGCAATTTCATTTTCAGATTTTTTCTACACAGTTTTAAATTAATTTTTGGATTGTAGATTTATATTGGATTTCATGTGCATGTTTACTTGCAGGTTTAGATTAGATTTTCATCTCATTCAACATCATGGATCTGTTCTAAATGATCTATGTTTATTTTGAATGAAACACCTGAACCAGATCATTGTATAGACTACCTTCGTCTTGATAGATTGATTGTTTGAACGTAGGTTCGAATGCAGGTTCGAATGCAGGTCTGAATGCAGGTTCGAATGCAGATCTGAATGCAGGTATGAATGGCATAAAATTATTTCAAAAGTGCTATTTTTATGTGGATTGAATTCCTCACTATTTACAGAGTATTATTCACTGTAATTTCTTTACTCCTTGTATGTATCAATCTCATTTAACGATCTGCAGGTGGTTGTATGCATTATATCGTGTGAATTTTATAAATAAATAAATCTACAATACATAAATCTATTATACCTTGCTTTGATTTTTGAAGGAATTTAATTTACCTTGCATTGAAGCGTTTTACACCTTGAATTGAAATATTTTATACCCTGCATTGAAGTGTAGATGAATTAGTGATAAAGTATATTTCTACATTTAGCATAGACCTTTTATTGATGTTTATTTTAGTCCACTTTAGATTTGGGTTTAATGAAAGTTTTATTATTTAGTGTTAATTGCTAAATGATAGGACTTTGATTTAAAATGTTTAGTTTGTAATTTTTTTTTTCAATTTATATTTCTTTTGTAAATTAGTTGTAACATAGGTTTGTGACTTGCAATTTGTAGTTTGTAGTTTATAATTAATTTAATGGTTTTGTTTTATAATTTGTAATTTAAGTTTTATTTTAAAATCCGGATTTATCATAGATTTTATTTCAGTAATTTATAGTTCATTGGTGTGGTTTTAATTAGCATAGGTACATGGGATTTTGAAGTTTTCATAGATATATTGTTTTGAATTTGATGTTTTAATTAAATGTTAATTAGATGTGGAATTAATTAGACAGGTGCTATATTTTTTTATTAGTTGATTAAATAGGTTCTTTTACTCCATTTGAAATTGAGTTTATAAAATTAGTTTTTAAGTGTGTTTAAATTAGTTTTCCATTCATAAACTTTTAAGAGTTATTTGGTGTGCAATTGAAACTTAGTCTATAATTTGCAATCAAATTATAATGTAGAGTTGATATTTGAAATTGGTTCGTAGTTTGAAATTAGTGATTGGTTTGTAGCTTAAGATTAGTCTATAGGTTAGCACACACTTTGCAATTTAACATAATAATAAAGAATTTATATTCATAGCTCATAGTTTAGTTTTACAATTGAAGTGTGTTTATCAGCATTAGGTTAGGTTAGACTAGATTAGGTTAACCTTTGAACATGCACATAAAGTGCTTGTACCTTGAAGCTTACAAGCCTCAGGTTGACAATTTAATGTCAAATTATTGACATATATTTTTCCCGACAACTAATTCGTGAGGTCCTTGACTTATCTGGAAAGTAATGTTACCACTATTGGGTTTTTTTGTCTTTTAGTAAGCCTTCTTTTGTGAGCTATTCGAATGCCTTTTTTGGATTTTAATTTTCTGATGTAATTATATATTTGGAAAACCATTCCAATTCCTAATTTTGACTTATTTACAATTATGAAATAGACTTTTATTGTGTTCATCAATTCAGTGTAATTTTTTAGTGTTTTATGCAAACTTTTGATTAACAATTACGTGAGGATAAGTTGCTTTGCTAGATCTTCCTGTGAATTTATTTTCACAGTCATACTAACCCTATATTTGGATATATGTGATAATTTTCCATGGTCGTGACCAATGGAAGTAACAATGATGTGAAGTGAGTTATAGTGTACCCAAACCAATATTTTTGCACACCAACTTAAAACTTGAAGAACGAGGATAGTTTTTGTTAATTTTTCGATAATTTCAGTCAATATTATCTAGGATTACTAAGAGAATAACATGTACAGCATATCAATCATAAACACAAGAGACAATAGACACAGAGTTTCCTCGGGGAAAACCAAGAAGGTGAAAAACCCCGCAACTTCCTTAGAGATAGAATAAGCCACAATACAAGATCACAATGATCAAACCCAAAGAGATGTCTCTAGAAGATACTCCTCCTCCTCCACTTGTGCGAAACTCGCTCTCTCAACTATGCGAGCTTGAGAAGTGAGTGAATGAAAAGAAGGAGAGAGGCACACCCTCTATTTATACATTGAATTGACCTTCAAATAACCTAAGAGGGCCAACTTCCTAAGGAAGCCTAATAACCCAACCACATGACCTAACTAGGGTCGACCCCATACTGGTGGTCTAATAACCCATCAATACAAATGACGACACTTACAAAGTAACTTGCGACACTTGCAAATACAAATGACGACACTTCCAATTAGAGGAATAATACATCTCTATTGGATATACAATAAAGTACAACTATAATATATAAGTGATTATCTTCTGAAGTTACAAATACGTCAACACTCCCTCTTAACTAGGAAGGTATTCTTTCGACATAGGTCATCAATACATATCGGCGCAAGTCTTCAATTCTGGAGCTGGATCATCATCACTGGATCACGGAGCATCATCATCATCACTACTGCTGTACTTGACATCTCGATCACTGGGTTATCTCATAATTATTCTCGTCATAGGAAGTTATACAAAGCCAACCCTTTTTCATGCTAGATGTAGGCCTAGCCTCCTGTAGGTCTTCATCATCTCTGGCCATACTGTGGATCCCAGGACTAATTGCGTGCGTCAACAAAAACTCGAAAGAGCATCCTAGGACTTTTACAAGCAAACTGCTCAACCTATCGGATCTCCCAGGATCTTTTACATGTTACCTTCACAAAACCTTTAAAAAGCATCTTGCAACCTGCAAGATATTTATAGAGCATCCCAGGATCTTTTACTAGCACACATCTTAACATGTCTATATCTCCGGGATCTTTTCTATGTGAAATTTCGCAAAAACCTTTAAAGAGCATCTTGAAACCTGCAAGATCTCTATAGAGAATCCCAAGATCTTTTACTAGGACATAGCTTAACCTGTCCATATATCCAAGATATTTTCTATGCGAAACTGTAGCAAAACCTCGAAAGAGCTTCCAAGGACTTTTACAAGCACACAGCTCAACCTATCGAATCTCCCAGGATCTTTTCTATGCTACCTGCACAACCTGTCCACGGCCATGAAGTATCAACCTAATACTCATGATCATACTAATCATCATCATACACAGCATCAACCTGATGCATATCATCTGGAGCATCATCCTGATGCTCATCATACATGATCAACCTAATCATACAAAGCATCCACCTGATGCATATCATCACACATGATCCAACTGATCATACAAAGCATCCAACTAATCATACAAAGCATCCAACTGATGCATATCATCATACATGATCCAACTGATCATACAAAGCATCCAACTGATGCATATCATCATACATGATCCAACTGATCATCGTCATACAGAACATCATCCGGAGCATCATCCTGATGTTCATCACACAACGTTTACATTCACAGCCACGGGAAGGATCCTCCTACCACCATGCTTGGAATGGCTCCAGCAAATGTGTCCCATCACTTCTTCCTCGAAGTATCTTCTATCTGAAGAACACCAAGCCTCTCTCTGAAGTACTTGAACTTCACTCTAGCTAGTGATTTGGTCAACACATATGCAATCTGCTCATCCGTCACAACATATAGGAGCTTCACTACTCCTCTTTGAACCATATCCCTGATATAGTGATACTTGATCTCAATGTGCTTCAACCTATCATGGAACACTAGGTTCTCAGACAACTTCACACAACTCTGGTTGTCACAGAAGATACAAGTAGCATCCAATGGGAGATCAAATAACTCATACAGTAGCTTCCTAATCCATACTACCTCACAACTAGCCATACAAGCTATGACATACTCAGCCTCGACTGTACTCAGTGCTACGTAGGACTTCTTCCTGCTAAACCAAGAGATCACACTTGATCCCATACTGAAGCAGCACCCCGAAGTGCTCTTCCTATATGCAGCATTTCCTACCCAATTCGAATCAACATAACCCTCCACGTTAAACTTTTGATTCGCATCATACTTGAGCCCATAATCATATGTACCTTTTAGGTACCTCAGAATATGCTTTACAGTAATCAGGTGAACATGTCTAGGATCTGTCAGAAACTGGCTCAAGGTGTTCACCGCAAAGCAAATATTTGCTCTCGTGTTCTTCAGGTACATCAAGGATCCAATCATCTAATGATACACCGTGACATCAATCGGCTCAGATGAAGCATCACACAATAGCTTTAGGTTTGATGTCATAGGTGTGGCCATGGCCTTGTAGTCCATCATCCCGAACCGCTTCAGGATCTCTACTGCATACTTCCCTTGTCCAAGGAAGATTCCATTTGCACTCTGCCACACCTCCATACCTAGAAAGTAATACATCATCCCCAAGTCCTTCATCTCGAACTCGGCAGCAAGCTTCCCCTTCGTGTCGGAAATCAATCCATCTTCTCCTGTTACAAACAGGTCATCCACATACAATAGTAGTATCACTGGATTTCCTTCCTCAACCTTGTAGTAAAGGTTGGAATCCACTTTACTCTTAGTAAATCCCAAACTAGATAGGAAACTATCTATCCTACCATACCAAGTCCTAGGAGCTTGCTTCAATCCATACAAGGATTTCTTTAACCTACACACATATGACTCCCTGTCAAGTGGTTTCTCTACATACACTTCCTCTTCGACTACACCATTCAAGAAAGCTGTCTTGACATCCATCTAGTGTATCTTCCACTCAATCACTGCATCCAGAGAAAATACCGTTCTGATGGAAGTGTATCTGGCTACAGGATAAAAAGTCTCTTCATAATCTATTCCCTCTTTCTGGGAGAAGCCATGAGCTACAAACCTCGCCTTGTATTTCTCTATGCTACCATCTACAGCATGCTTGATCTTATAGATCCACTTGGAAGTCATAACAGACTTCCCTTCTGGTCTTGGAACCACATCCCAGACATCATTCTTTATGTTCGACTGGTATTCCTCGATCATAGCATTCTTCCATTATTGTATCCCAGATCCTGGGAACTTCAGATTCTTCAATATCTTCAATAGATAGTTTTCTTTGAACTTCGTTGCTAGAACAAATGTTGTAGTCCTTCTTTTGTAGGTGATGATACATGGTCTTTCCTACAAGTCAAATTCAATTGCATGATTAGAAACTTCTCAAAATATTACACCTAATAATATATGTCATACAGTCATGCAATTATCTTAGCCATTGCTTCAATACAACATTTATCCATATCCCATAACTTTCTAGATGCCTTCCATCTCTACCAGAACATTGTTAAGAGTTTTCACTACTCCCAACATGTCAGCAAAGAGGTTTCATTCTATATAAGTAGAAATGGAATGTTGTACAGTGCCATAGGCCACTTACCCATTACATGCATATTAGTAGTATACTGTTCATTAATGCAATTATTCTAATATGCATAATACACAACCTAAGTTTAGGAACATAATTAAATACATCATTGAACAATATTATTTAAACAATCAGATATACAAGAAATGACAATTCAAATACTTATCTCTGTTTGTTTGTTGGGTGGACTCCCTCTCAATCTTTGCTTCCTTGAAGGAGCTGCTAGAGTCCGAACTCTGAAGTAGCTACTTCTACTCCTTTCTATTGTGGATTGTAAGGAGTGGTCAACTCCCTCTTAATCCATGAATCACTGCATAAATTCTTGAAGTCACCCACTCAAAGAACTGGATGACATTGGTCTACATACATCAGAGTGAATGATCTCCAAGATTCACTGCTTGGAAATGCCTTCTTTGTGTTCTTTCCTTTTGCACACCCTTTGTAAACACCTTCATGCTTTGACTAGATTTTAGGAAGACCCTCTACTACTTTTCTTGCAATTGGAAGTTCTCTAAGTGCATGTGTGCAAGCCTTCTATGACAAATTTCACTTGGCTCCATGGATTCATGTACCATGGCATGTTCAGGCTATCCCTTCAACTTGTACAATCCTCCCTCTTGCTCTCCAATCACCACTGCATCATCTATTGTATTACCCTTTGGCCACATGAGTACTTGGCCATCCACAAATGCAACGCTCATCCCCTTTGCATCCAAAGATGATATGGAGAGAAGATTCTTCTTGATTCCAAGTACATATAGAACATATTTCATCTTCAAAGACTTCCCAGAGTCTATCATGTAGGAAGCTTCACCACTTCCTTTTATGGGATATTGATAGTCATCCCCAATTTTCACCTTGTGAGGTGACTCATGTTCAAATAGGTCCATAAAGGATTCTTTAAACCCAGTCATATGTTTAGAAGCCCCACTATCAATAAGCCAATCATTACACCCATGTGTAACAGTACCTGTGAGAGAAGAGATTAAGACATATTCATCTTCACTTGATGAGTCATCACTTTCTGCTCTAGTCAGCAGCATGAGCATGATATCTCTTCTTGTTGTTCTTCCTTTTGTTGTTGTTGAAATCTTTTCTTTTCTTAGGACATTCTGAGGCATAATTTCCTTTCTCATCACAAGAGTAACATCGAACATGAGAGAGATCTTTCTTCTTTTGATGGAAGTGATGGTGTTTCTTGTTGTAACATTTCTCCCTCTTAAACTTACTTCCATTAGTGTGTGTTGTGATGGATTGGTCTTCACTTCCCATCTTTTTTTCTTGGGCCACAAGCCTAGCTTCTTCTTGTGAACATTCCTCCCATAGTCTACTGAAGGAGATCAATTTCTTTCTTACACAGATTCCTTGGATGAAGGAGTCCCATGACCTAGGTAGGCCATTCAATGTGGTCATTAAAATTTATCTATTCTCCACCACTTCATCCACAGCTTCAAGTTGTTCCTTGATTTGAGAGACCTTAGAAAAGTAGGATTGGATGGTCTCTTCATTCTGGATCTTTACCCCTTTCAATTGGTTCCGCAGAGTCATCTTCTGATTTATTTTCTTTCCTTCAAACAACTAGGTCAATGATTCAAACATATCCGTAGGTGTCTTTAGGGAAGACACATGGGGTATGAGATGGTCCTTAACAGAATCAGCAATGATTCTCTTGGGTTTGACCAAGTTCTTCTTGTGTAAGGCCTTAGCCTCTTCTCCCTATGGAACTGGAACCTCTTCACTTATGTAAGTGTCCAACTCATTCTCTTCTAGTATTAACCCAATCCTATACTTCCAGGCTCAAAAATTATCAGCCCCTTCAAGCTTATCCTCAAGCTTGGTGTGGTGAGACATCTTAAGGAGTACTTCAAATGGAAATAGAAAGTTTTAGGTCTTACCACTTGATTTGCTGAAAACTAGATCTAGAGCTAGATTAGGGTTTGTCAAAGAAACCCTAAAAATTCAAACTTTGAATTTAAAACTTCTAAAAGGATAGAAAGATGCCCCTTAGTGAGCTGGTCAAACTGGTATACTTTGATTTTGAGATCTGTAAAATTTGACCTCTCAAAATTGCCTTTGAAACTTCCGGATCTACTTAACAGGATCCCGAATTAGGGTTTGATCAAACCCGATCTTCTGCCCAACCAAAAAGTTCGATCCAATGCTCTAAAATTCAATTTTCTTGAGGAGTATTCAGTTGTGGATTCAGATTCAAAAAATTCCAACTTTTTCCAAAACCCTAATTTCCCGCAGTAGAGACGGGCCAAAAAGTGAAAATGCTCAGAATTGAATTCTGTCTCAACATAAATATGCACCCTTTCTAGGAGAGTCAATCTATCCTCTTTCCTTTGATGATCTGTGGAGAGAAACCCAAAAATTAAGAATCCCTAGCTTCCGCAGTTGCACAGTGTCTTCTTCTTAGGTCAGCTCTGATACCATGTTAATTTTTCGATAATTTCATTCAATATTATCTAGGATCACTAAGAGAATAACATGTACAACATATCAATCATAAAAACAAGATACAATAGACACAGAGTTTCCTTAGGGAAAACCAAGAAGGTAAAAAACCCCACAACTTCCTCAAAGATAGAATAAGCCACAATACAATATCACAATGATCAAACCCAAAGAGATGTCTCTAGTAGATACTCCTCCTCCTCCACTTGTGCGCAACTCTCTCTCTCAACTATGCGAGCTTGAGAAGTGAGTGAATGAATAGAATGAGAGAGGCACACCCTCTATTTATACATTGACTTGACCTGCCAATAACCTAACAAGGCCGACTTCCTAAGGAATCCTAATAACCAAACCACATGACCTAACTAGGGCTGACCCCACACTGGTGGTCTAATAACCCATCAATACAAATGACGACACTTACAATATAACTTGCGACACTTGCAAATAGAAATGACGACACTTCCAATCAAAGGAATAATACATCTCTGTTGGATATACAATAAAGTACAAATATAATATACAAGTGAATATCTTCCGAAGTTACAAATACATCAATAGTTTTCTTATGTTGGTTCCCAAATCACCCAAAACTTTCCCAAACTAAATACTAGACCTATTCCAAACTTATGACAGATCATCAAGGTGTATGAGACATGGACATGGGACTCTACCTCTACATAGGCACATTTTCTGGGTGCATCACTCCTAGGAAAATCCAAGAAGGCTTGAGGTACAAAACCCAGGCTTTACATGGAAACCCAACATATTTTGGTGCACTCTGGATGTAGCTAGACATAGAACAAAACCACTCCCTGTTGTAGAAATGGATGGTATTATAAACCAAAACATTTGTTATCTTTTTGGAGAAATTTGGGAGAGATTGTTTCATTGGGTCAACTTGGGTAGGAGACTTTGGAGTTATCCTAATTCATACCATACCTTCACAAAGTTCTGTTATGATTTTTTATGGTCTCTATACTATTCCATCTACCTTCAAAAACTTACATAATCTCATTTGGTGCTCTAGATCTCGAGATATGGTCGTTTTAGTAAAGACTAATTGATTTCCCTATGACAACTGTTGCTTGGTTTTTCAACCAAGCATGTGCTAAAGAGCACCTGCTAACTAGTAGCAGCAGTCTCAATGTAAAAGTACAAACAAATGTAAATAATAGTAAATCTGATCTAACATGTGCAAAGAAATAAAAACTAGATTTAAGAACAATAAACAATGAGATCTATGAGAGAAACAAGAAATAAAAAATTTAATCTTTTGTATTACCTCAAATGGTGAGGATGGTGAGTTTGAGCAGCTCCAAGGTTGAGATGCTCCAATGGTCCAATGGTCTCTTCTTCTCCAATGCTCTAATGGGGATCTTCAAACTCAAAAGTGAGGCTATAGCTCTCAGGAGTGAATTTGGCAGCATAAGGATAGGATGAATGTGGATGAATAGTGAGGAGCCCCTATCACCTTTTTATAGTTTTTTGGTGATGGGGAACACCATTATGGTTTAAGGAAACCAATGGTATTGACCAAATGGTTTAGGTTTCTTTTTCCCTCTTTTTCCTTTTTTTTTGAATATTTTTTTAATATTATTCCCTTTTAATTGATTTTTGGGAATTTTGGACCCTTTTTTAGGGTTTTTTGTGTTTTTTGAGGAAAAATACATATTTTGAGTGGAAAAAGATGGGTTTTGGTCTTTTTGGTGACCTTTTGAAGGTTTTAGAGGCTCAAATGGTGGAAAAAGTGGACAAATGGGTCATGTAAATAAGGGAATGAGCTAGTGAGCACTTTTTGGGTGTTAACACCAACTAGCTAAGTAGTTTTCCAAATGGCCCAAGAAACCTATGGGGGTATCAAATTTATGAAATATGACCTTATATGGAACCTAATATATCTCAGGGACCTGCAAAAACTGACGAAATATAATTTGGACTTACATAAGTGAAGATATGGCTCGAGCAATAAAAGCTAGTAAAAACTCCAATACAATTAGCATAGGTGAATTCAAACATGTGGAGACAAAAGAGAAATTGCAGACAATGGAAAGATTGGGTATTTTATTATTATGGAAGGTATAAATTTACCTCGGAAGGATATCATGAACAACAACCATGGCTCATGAATCTAAAACCCCCAAAAAAACTCTTCTATGATATCACACCAACAACACCAACTACAAACAACACTTAGAACCATTGGAACTTCAACAAATTGGAAAAACTACTAGAATCGACTTGCTGCAGCATTAAACTTTGTGAATGAACATTTTTCCATCCCTCATACACTAGATAAAATGGAAAATACACTTCAAATGGTGACAATAGTAACATAGGGGCCCATCTCCCTAATCGTATGCAAGGGGCACATCACCCAAGAAATTGAGAAGCAACAAAACTCAATAATAATAACAATACATCAACAAGCTAACCCCCAAATGAGAAATGACCTCTCCTTTTATGCTTGCTTCTTGACCTCCAAAACCATGCTCCAAAACCATGGGACCTAAGAAGCCATGTACAAAAAAACATTGGGAGTAACCTAACCCTTGATTTCTTCCACATTGGCCACATTCAATGTACCAGCTGACCACTTCTTGATATAATTAACCCTACAACAACCTCTTGGACCATTTCCTAACCATCATTGACAATTTCCTCCCACATTTGTTGGATTTGGTCCATTAAATTTGAATTTGATCCTTAAGTTTGAATTTGGTTTCATTAGTTTCCTTGTTTTAAGGAAACACTTGTATTAGGTGGTTGGAATTACTAATTTCCCACTTAAACATACCTTTGACTTGTTCAACATTTAATACACCTCCTGTATTCATCATTTCCCCCCCCCATTCACACCTTGGACCAACTTTTACATCAATTTAAATCATTTTCCTTAGTAAAATTTAACCAATTTTAATACAAAGGCAAACTTAGGAAAAATCCAAATTCCCAAATAAATTTAATTATCCATTTGAACTTTGGATTGGGAAATTCCTCTTTCACATTGGTTAGGATTTTATATTGTTTACCTAGATTTTCCATTTTCAAGCCTCACCAACCTTAGGAGACTTATCTTAAATGATGAATCAACATAGCCCACCATCTCCTTCAAAATCCTACCTTGGTCAATTAGCTTATATTTGACAACTTTCATGACCATGGCTAAATGACTTATACCTTTGTGGTCCTTAGTCAAGTTTGGGGTCAGTACATGAATTGGATAATGAAATGTGGGATGGTCCTATTATCCCCTTAATATACTCATTTAAGTGTTTAAGCTCAACTAGACATTTAAATTAATTTCAATGAATGGATCTTATGGGGGTTAGGATTTCAGTTTCAGTTTGAATTGGGTTTTGCATCAAAATATTCTTTAGAAATGAGTGATTGATGTTGCTTTTGCTGGTATTCTGAGTGACTAATGTTTCTTTTAATATTGGCCTAAAATGTGCTTGCATTGGTGGATGAAGAAAGAATCATAATGTGTTGGAGAGGGAAGAAAATAATGATATAAGGAAAAAGAAAAAAAAATTGTTTTTAGATATGTGATTTTTATTTTAAATTACGAAGTGAATATTTATTATCAACATGATTTTTATACCTCATATTGACACGTTGTGTACTATTGAGTGTCTTCATTTCATATGACCATGAGAGACATGATTTTTTTTCCTCCTAGGGGTGTTAGGACCCTTCTTCATCATGTTGGTTGCCAATCCAACAACTTAAAGGTGGAAAAACCACTTCACCTAACCCATTTATCCACCTCGTAGAGATATTTTCGCACCCTGCTAGTTGTGCAAGACGCGAATATACAACATTTTTGCGTTCTACATACATATGGGGGTGCAAAAATTACAACATTTTCGCACTCTGATCTCTTACAGGGGCACGAAAATCACTAAATAACTATTTGACTTAGATCTTGGATCTTGTATCTCGAGGAGATTTTCATGGGATGAGGTTCCCCTTCGAATCCTCTCTCACATTACCTCCTTGGCATGTTTGAGATACTTGATCCACATCTTCCTCACTTAGATCCACAATATCCTCTTAGTGGTTGGCCTCCCAAATCCTGTAAGAAGAAGGCCATCCATGAGCTAGGGGGGTTGAGCTTGGAGGAATCAAACCTATGATTCTAAGAGTCTTGCAAGGATATTGAAGGAGAGATTGGAGGATGATCATGCTACAATAATGTCATGTATAACATATTTTGATGTACAAACTTTCATGGCTTTCATATCAATATAACTTAGTCTATTCTCCCATATCTTGTCTTTTCATTAATCTATGATATGTTGTATTAGATCTTGTTGATGCACTTGTGCTTGGAAGGTTTTTTTCTATCTTATTTTTCAGATATACAAGTCTTGGACATCAATATTTGATATGGAGCTTGGACAATCTCCAAATTAAAAGGTAAGAGATTTTCCTTTTCTCTCCATTTTCATATT
This sequence comes from Larix kaempferi, assembly GCA_027924585.1. Lineage (NCBI taxonomy): Eukaryota > Viridiplantae > Streptophyta > Pinopsida > Pinales > Pinaceae > Larix > Larix kaempferi. Next base: position 2,323,923 of record BSBM01000445.1, read on the forward strand.
TGAATACTTGTGCATGCTTGATCTCATATTTTAGGGCTCTATTTTTTCTCTTTTTGTCTTGTATTTCAATTAAGGGATCCACTTTATCATCCAAGGGATTTTCATCATACCCGTAGGAAGAAAATCTCACCACAGAAACTGGTGACTCCGCTGGGGAGTTTTCCCTTGTTTGTTAAGCCATTGAATCTTTGAGATTTGGACATTTTCCTCTGCAAATCAATTATTCTTGACTTGTTTTATCTACTTGTCCTTCATTCATCAACTCTATGAGTCTTAGACCTTATAAATTTGGAAAATTTAATCACATACCTTTTCCTTTTCCAACTCTACGGGAAATTTCCACCCCCCATCTGTGCATTACAGAGTGCAAATTCCCTTATTTTCGCGCCCCCCCAATAGTCCAGAGTGCAAAAATCCCTAATTTTTGCCCCTTAGTGGTCTTCCACGGAGCTAAAATTCCCTGTAAATTGCCTTGGTCCTTGGGTTTTTGTTTGATTAGTGCTTGGTATTTTCTTTTAGCTTGGTTTTTCCATATGACACTGATCAGTTGTGTGTGATCCCACAGTGATATTTGTATTTTGGCCCTCTTCAGCCCTCATTTGGTTCTTGGAGAGAATTTGCAAGTTTTATAAATGTCTTGTAAATTGGAGGACCCTCGAAGCCTCCCTTATCATTTCATCGCCTTATCAAACCTATGAGTTTGGTCTGACAACTTACAATCTCGTCTGCTCCTTGTTTGAAGGTCTAAAAGGTTGCTTGGTTTGTTTACTTTTAAATTCATATGGTTTGGATTTTAGAGTGGAAGTGACAAGAAAGATTGGATCCTTCACTTACCTTATTGATTTTAACATTTCAAAAGTATTCATCTTCTTGCATCTTTGTTAGAAATAAAGGGAATTATTGCACACTCACTGCATGTTTGAGAAGTTTATTGAAAATCAAGGCTTGTTCTTCCATATTCAAAAGAATCATTACTTTGATGGGAGAAAATATATGCTTTGTTAAACTTTGAAAATTGCTTGGAAAAATATCAAGATCTTTCATTTCCTTTACTTCTTCGCTTGATATTAAATATTTTTTTGCAAACAACGGAAGCTTCTTTCCTTTATCTTGTCATTTTAGGCTCATTTGAAGCAAAAAAGAAAAAAAATTGTTATTGATTTGTTTAAATTTTTTGGATTCATTTGGTGTTAAAGAGTGTTTCATCGACTGATTTGGCATGTAATTTGAAAAAGAAAAACAAAAAGTGGATATTTTTCTTTTTAGATAAGTTACATTTGTGTTTTTGCATTTGGGAATGAAAAGAACTCTTCCTTACTTTAGCTAGAAGTTCATTGAAAGAAAAAAGACTTGCATAATTCATCCAAATTTTCATGGTTTAAGTCGAGTCTACACACCACTAAGTTACACTTGTTCTCCCCTTGAGTTAAGCAACAACCATTAAAATAAAATACCCTAACTAAACACACATTAACCTCATTTGAGGAAATAAAAGAATATTGTAGTTAGGTAGGGCATCGGGGATAGGAATCCAAATAATTCCCACTTTCCATTTTACATCTGAAACATAGTTGTTTTCTCTTAGGGTGCTAAAATCCACTGGTATTTGTTGACATGGTTATACGCCAATTTGTTGGGGGGGATCGCATTCCACGGGGGTAAGTAGCGAGGACTGGTTCCAAACATAATTTGTGGAATACCGCACTCCGCTTAGCTCCTAAGGACATCAATCCATTATGTTCCTTGTATTTTCCGGCCTCCATACTGGTTATACAAGGTCCAAAAGGAAGAAACTCCAGGAAACCTTCCCATATGTGTCATGAACGAGGTATAGTAATTACCATTCTTCTAGCGATATTTTACCCAAGGTCCCTTTCGGTAGATGGTTATCCCTTTATCTATATTGGTCTCTTGTTTCATATTGTCCAACTTGGATTTCATCACCTTATGGAGGATACGATACGTTGAGTTCTTCGGATCTTAGATAAGATGTTGCTTAATCTTTTACCTTGTAGAGGGTCTTTTTATTTTAGTGCTACTTGTTGGATTTTAGGCCTCTTTGTTATAGCTTGCTTGTTGTGGCATCGGTTATAGTAAAAAAAAATTAGCTTGCTTTTTGGCCTGTGTGCCTCTTTTTATTCTAGATCCCCTTATGCACGCTTGGTTTCCTGATGGTTTTTGAGTTATTTTTAACAATACTTCGCTCACATCACTTGGTCATGTTCCATGGTGGATCCAAGGAAATACCTGAGACAACAAGGCATGAGTCCTAAACCATCCATACCTAGAGTTAGTCAACCACTACCTCATCATACCGAAGCTCCTTCTACTAGAATACCAGTTGGTTGGGAGGTTGTCTCAGGAAAAACCAGTACGAAACCACCAATTGATACAGCACCATAAGTCGGTGTAGCACCAGAAGTCAATGTAGCACCACAAGTTAGTGTAGCACTAGAAGTCAGTGTAGCACCTGAAGTTAGAGTAACATCGGGACTCAATGTATCACCTAAGATTAATGTAGTACCAGAAAATAGTCTTACACCAAAATCCGATGTCACGCCATAGGTTCATAACCCTCATGAAACTAGTATAGTCCCGGATATGCCATCACAAAATGACCTTCCTGAAGGATATATTGAACTTATTGAAGACTCTGATCTTTTCACTTCTACGACTATTCAATTAGCTGCAAATTTTAACCAACCACTTGAATAGTTGGAAACACCACATGTTATCCCTAATACTTCTATTATGCCCAGCAATCAATCTGAATCCTCTAGTATAAGAACACTAAGAATTCCAACCCTTGAACTTCCTACAGGCCGAGATATTATGGCATCTATACGAGAAGAACTTTCCTGTTTATCTCATGAACGCACAAAAACGGATAGGTTTAGACGTGAATCTACACAAATGATGGCTCCCTCAAACTTGGAAGTTTCATTTCCTTCTACATCCGAATTTCTAGACCCTTATAATCCGATAATTCCCCAATCTACTTCTCGTGATTCAACCTATGGTATCTCATTTCTGGGTCGATATCCACCCATAGATTGGTTATGTTCCCAACCTCCACCTGACAACTAAGGAACGGAAAACATTTTTGATCCATCATCATCATTATGGGACACAAATTTGGCCCAATCCCTCAATGATTTCTACACCTTTCTAGCACCTATGCAGTTAACCCCATAAACTCCCCTACGACCTTTCCCACTTATTTTACAATGTGAAATTATTGGTCACTCTTTAGGTATTTTTCCTAGTTAGGGGACGAATCATAACATCCCTCCATTACCTGTAACTTCCGGAATTGGTGCATATTCATCTTCACAAGTCGGTACTACTATTTCAGACACTCAACCTGCACGATCAATCCCTTCTAATGTTTCAGTTGGAATACCATATATTCCCACAATTGGTACACCAGTTGTGACTGAAAGTTAGTCTTCAGCCACGATTTACACCATCTCTGGAATCCAACCTTTTATTGGTGACCTAAGCGGGGCCAGTGGCCAACCTCCTCCAGGACCATCTGCTTCATGGGGACAACAAATACCACCTACCAAGGGGAAACATACAGTTGGTAACCAGAATCCTTTTGTGGGGAAAACAAATCAATTTCAAAACTTTTACCCCTCCAACCGTAATTTGTATCCTGAGATACCTTACCCTAGAGTTACAAATAATCAATGGATCCCACCCCCTCCCACACTACCTCTAAATCAAGTCCCAACAAACAATCAATGGGTTCCCCCTCCTCTGACACCTTCCCTTACTCAAAGTATGGGAACCCATACCAATCAAGGATTTGTAAACAATACATGGGATCCACCACCCCATGTGTCTACACCATTTAATGCCATAATGTAGAACTCACAACAACCGATTTATCCTATGATTCTGAACCAACTGGGGAATTCTATAATTATGAATAAAAAATTAGTTAACCCCATGGTCACCAACCCATAGAACTTCCAATAGTACCCCGCGGGTAACATATATGGGTATAATATGCAAAAATCTACAGTGCAAGGCCCTACAAGAATTCTAGCACGCCATCAATACTATTATTAGCCGCAACCCAATAGACAACTTCCCTTCCTAGCAACATTGGACGTGCCCGATTTGTCAAGATTAATGAACGATCCCATTTGGCATGAACCACATTGGCCACCTATCCCTGCCAAATTACCATCAGATATAGCAAAATTCGATGCAAAACCTAGGAAATACCCAAAAATCACGTTATGACATTCCATCTTTGGTGTTCTTCGAACTCATTGATGGATGATTCCATACGATTGTGGATCTTTCAATGCACACTCACTGGGACAACAGCTAAATGGTAAATTGAGCTACCACAACACTCTTTCTAAGATTTCAAATCCCTTGTAATGTAGTTTTTTATGCATTTTCAAATACCCATTCGGTACGAAATTGGCACAGACCTATTAGCTTCATTGCGATAATCCACCTCTACTCACATCTCAGATCATATTCATGAGTGGAGGAGACACCGAAGGTCGATTAAGGCTTCTATCCCTGATCAATTTTTGGACAATTGGTTTATAAAATCATTACTGCCACTTATTGCTAGGGATGTTGCAATGGGATGGGATGTTACATAAGAACATGCGATCAGTCGTGCTCAGTATCTAGACTTGGTTTACTTCCAAACCAGAAATTTATATGAATTTATCCCTCATGCTCCTCGCCCCACCAATGATCCATCCAGACCCGCTACCTAACCTCCTATTGATGGCTTAGTTGGTTCCATGAAGGCCTAGCCTGCATCAAAACCTACTGGACCACCCAATACTTCGGCTCCACTCAAAAATCATGATGTATCCAAAAACAATACTTCTCTTGCTCAGACCTTTGAGGTGAATGCAGTTCAATCCTCGTCACAACAATCCAGAGGGAAAAATAAGAACAATAAAGGGAAATAGAAGAAACCTTCTCCACAGTAGGAAAATCCAAAACCCCAACAAACTAATGCTGATAAATAACCGAAGAGGAAAGCTAAGTTCCCATGCCTTATTTTTTAGGAAGACCATTATACAAAAGCTTGTCCTTACCATGAGGAAGTCAACAAATTTGTGAAAGGCTCTTCCTGTCTGGCAGTTCTAACTAACCCTTTCCCACCCCATCAACAAAAAATTATTGCACACACTCCTCCGCAAGGGGGCACTACAAATGACTTCAATCAACCAGAGTCATTCGCTACCCGATATATCCTCATGATGAGTAACAAGACTGTTCACTTATCAACCAGGACAAAGACTTATAACTATATTCCAAATTCAAATAAAAATGGTAGTTCAAAAGATAAATCTCCTTTGGAATATTCTCCATCCACTCCTCCACCTACCATCCCACTTCACATCGAAAGTCCTATTCCTGACACTGTGTTTTGCCTACCAAAAGCCACCTTTCGAAAAGCAACATTCAATCTGAGTGAACGAGTTGCTTAGAACTACAATATTGTCAAGGACTTAGCTCAAGCACCCTACGCAATGTCAACTCTCGAATTTCTATAGCATTTCCCTATTCAACGTAGAACCTTGTTGTCAGCACTTGGATCCATTGATCCTGAGACTTCCAACACGATTACGCTTAATTTGGAATATTCTAAGCCATGAATTTCCCACCAATGGATTTTCAAATTCACACTAAGATTTGTGGTAATAACATCCATCGTTTCACTGTGGACGAGGGTTCCTCCGCTTTTATCATGTATTTGTCTTTTCTAGAGAGTTATTGGCTCTATGGAGGTAATTCAGTCTCCTACCACTTTAAAATCTTTCGACAGCCATGGTTTCCAACCATACGGACTCATACCATCACTCGTAGTAGAACTGGGGGGAAAAATTGTATGCATACACGTGGAAATCATAGATGCTCTGTTGGATTACAATATCCTACTTGGTCGAAACTGGTTTTATGACATGACCATAGCAGCAGCATCAGTTTTTCTCCTGGTACAATTTCCTCATCAAGGAAAAATTGTTACCATTAATCAATTGGACTTTTGCACACCGAATATTCATCCCAACACCACCAATAATGTCCTGTTATTGACACAATATCAACATCATTATGAAGACATTGGTGTTAGTATGTTGAAGGACTCTTCTATCATCGAAATCTTTCCAGAGCTTCCACCCCCAGTCTATTCTATCAACATGATCTCTTCGAGTACCTTTCAATCCCATGAACCTAATGATTCATGGGTTGTATCGAGTCACTATGAATACGAAACCATTGGCGACTACATTCCTTTTAAATTAAATGAAGCAACATATCATTTGATTCAATCTGCTTCGGATCATATGGACTATATTGACCACCATTCAGTGGCACCACACCATGAATTTCTTTCATCTTGAATCGATTCATCCTTTCCCACTTTTGATTCCCTCCTATAGACGTTTCCCTCTGACAAGTCTATCATGGAAATCATGATCATCAACGAACCTCCATGGAAATATCACCATCATCGATCATATTTCCTTCCTAGGATCCATGCGGTAGATCCCAATACCAAATCCTATGTTTCACATGATGTTGTCAAAAATCATCAAATTCCCATCCTCATGTTAGTTTTTCAGAATTTACTTCAATCTGATCTAGGATCTTAACTGAGAGAACAACATGTATGGCATATCTATAGTATATCAATCATGGACACAATAATGCAAGCACACAAGAGACACAGAGTTTACTTGGGGAAAACCATAAAGGTGAAAAACCCCAATAACTTCCTCAGAGATAGATAGAGCAATGATACAACCCAATCATAAGAGATAGACATCTCCTAGTAGCAGCTTCTCCTCCTCCATAAGTGCGCCACTTTCCAAAGTGTGAGAGAGAATTGAAATTGATGAAATAGACTACCTCCCGCACTCTATTTATACTTGACTTGACTTGCCTAATAACCTTTAATAGGTCAGCCTCAACTTAACCACATAACACAAAGCTGACTAGGCCGACACCCAATAGGGTGGTCTAATAACCCTTTGAGCCACATGACTTATACAGGGCCGACCGCAACAAGGTGGTCTAATAACCCATCAAGTATAAGTTACGACACTTACAATATAAATCACGACACTTCCATATAGACGAATAATAATATCTCTATAGGAATACAAACACATCCGTATAGAGGAATAATACCATCTCTATAGGAGTACAATACACATATATGAAATTCATTCCGAAGTTACATATACATCAACACTCCCTCTTAACTAGGAAGGTATTTCTCAACACAGGTCTTCTAGTACAAGTCTTCTTCTCTGGATCATCGTCACTGGATAATCATCATCGAGTCATCGTCATTGTCACTACTGCTGCTATCTCAATCAATCTCTGAATCTACTCGTCATAGGAAGTTCTACAGAGCCAGTCCTTTTCCATACTGGATGTCGGCCCACCATCTGCAGGTCTTCATCATCACTGGCCATACTGTGGAATCCTTAGGACTTATTACATGCGTCACAAAACATCGCAAGAGCATCCCAAGGCTGATTATGGGCACACATCCCAACATATCGAATCTCCCAGGGAGCTATTACATGTGACTGTCACAAAACCTTAAAAGAGTCTCTTGACTAGAAAGAACCCTAAAGAGCATCTGAGGCCTTTTTCATCCTATCCAGATCTCCAGGACTTATTACATGTGACCCCCACCACAAAACCTTAAAAGAGTGTCTTGTCAAGCAAGAACCCTAAAGAGCATCTGAGGCCTTTTTCATCCTATCCAGATCTCCGGGACTTATTACATGTGGTCATGGAAATGCCTCGAAAGAGCATCTGAGGCCTTTTTCATCATGTCCAGATCTCCCAGGTCTACTTACATGCCATAGGACAAAACCTTGAAAGAGCGTTTTCCAGATCTCCCAGGGAGCTATTATATGCCAGCAGAAAAACCTAGCAAGAGAATCTGCAAACCTCCCAGGGTGCTATTATATGTCCTCCCAAAGCAAAACCTCGAAAGAGCATTTTCTAGATCTCCCAGGGAGCTATTATATGCCAGTGGAAAAACCTAGAAAGAGAATCTACAAACCTCCAGGGCGCTATTATATGTTTATCTGCACAACCTTTCCACGGCCACAGAGTATCAACCTGATACTCACCATACATCATCCTTATGTACACATGATCATCCTGATCATCATCACTGCATCATCCCGATGCATGTCATCTAGAGCAACATCCTGAAGCTCATCATCCATGATCATCCTGATCATACAATGCATCCATCTGATGCATACACAGTATCTGCCTGATACATATCATCATACATGATCTACCTGATCATACAATGTATCCACCTGATACATATACAAATACATGATCCACCTGATCATACCTGATACATATCAACATACATGATCTACCTGATCATACAATGTATCCACCTGATACATATACAAATACATACACATGATCCAACTGATCATATCTAGCATCCAACATGATGCATACATACATAAATGATCCAACTGATCATATCTAGCATCCAACATGATGCATACATACATAAATGATCCAACTGATCATATCAAGCATCCAACATGATGCATATACATATACAGAGAAGTAATTGGAGCATCGTGATGCTCATCATCCAGCACTTACATACATAGCCATGTGAAGGATCCTCCTTCCAACATGCTTGGAATGGATTCAGCAAATGTCTCCATCACTTCTTCCTCGAAGTGTCATCGATCTAAAGAACACCAAGCCTCTCTCTGAAGTACTCGAACTTCACTCTGGCTAGTGGCTTCGTCAGCACATCTGCAATCTACTCATCCATCGCAACATACAGAAGCTTCACTGCTCCTCTCTGCACCATATCCCTGATATACTGATATTTGATATCTATGTGTTTCGACCTGTCGTGGAACACCAGGTTCTCAGACAGCTTCACACAACTCTGGTTGTCACAAAATATACCAGTAGCCTCCAGTGGGAGATCAAATAACTCAGACAGTAGCTTCCTAAGCCATACTGCCTCACAACTAGCCGAATAAGCTGCAACATACTCTACTTCGACTATACTCAGTGCTACGCAAGACTACTTCCTGCTAAACCAAGATATCACACCTGATCCCATACTGAAGAAGCACCCAGAAGTGTTATTCCTATCTGTAGCACTACCTGCCCAATCTGAATCAACATAACCCTGCAAGTTAAACTTTTGATTCGCATCATACTTGAGCCCATAGTCAACCGTACCCTTTAGGTACCTCAGAATATGCTTTTCAGCAACCAGGTGAACACCTCTGGGATCCGTCACGAACTGGCTCAATGTGTTCACCACAAAGCAAATATTTGGTCTTGTGTTCGTCAGCTACATCAAGGACCCAATCATCTGATGATACACAGTGACATCAACCGGATCAGATGAAGCATCACACAGAAGCTTCAGGTTCGATGCCATAGGTGTGTCCATGGCCTTGCAGTCCATCATCTCGAACCTCTTCAGGATCTCTACTGCATACTTCCCTTGTCCAAGGAAGATTCCATCTGCACTCTACCACACCTCCATACCTAGAAAGTAGTGCATCATCCTCAAGTCCTTCATCTCGAACTCAGCAACAAGCTTTCGCTGCATTTCGGTAATCAATCTATTCTCACCTGTAACAAACAGGTTATCTGCATACAAAAGTAGTATCACTGGATTGCCTTCCTCAACCTTGTAGTAAAGGTTGGAATCCGCTTTCCACTTTACTCTTGGTGAAGCCCAAACTGGATAGAAAGCTGTCTATCCTACCATGCCAAGTTCTACACATATATGACTCAAACCCGAGTGACTGCTCCACATACAATTCCTCTTTGACTACACCATTTAAGAAAGTTGTCTTGAAATCCATCTGGTGTATCTTCCATTTTATCACTGCAGTCAGAGCAAGTACTAATGGAAGTGTATCTGGCTATAGGAGAAGAAGTCTCTTCATGATCAATTCCTCTTTCTAAGAGAAGCCACGAGCTACAAATTTCACTTTGTATTTCTCTATGCTACCATCTGCAGCATGCTTGATCTTATAAATCCATTTGGAAGTCACAGCAGACTTCCCTTCAGGTCTTGGGACTGCATCCCAACCATCATTCTTCATGATCGACTAGTACTCCTCGATCATGGAATTCTTCCTGAATCCTAGGAACTTCAATATTTTTAATATCTTCAATAGATAACTTTTTTTTTGAACAAATGTTGTAGTCCTTCTTTTGTAGGTGATGGTATACAATCTTTCCTACAAAACAAGTTAAATTGCATGATTATAAAACATCTCATAGTTTTCAGAACAAATTCTTACACATAAATAAATATGGCATACAGTCATGCAATTATCTTAGCCATTGCTTCAATACAACATTTATCCATATGTCGTAACTTTCTAGATGCCTTCCAATCTCTACCAGAACATTGTTAAGAGTGTGCACAATTCCCAACATGTCAGCAAAGAGGCTCCATTCTAGATAAGTAGCAATGGAATGTTGTACAGTGCAATAGGCCACTTACCAATGTATATTAGTAGTATATTGTTCATCAATGCAACTATGCACAACCTAATTCTAGGAACATCAGTATATACATTATTGAACAATATTATTAGTAAACAATCAAATATGTGAGAAATGATAATTCAAATACTTATCTTTGTTTGTTTGTTGGGTTGACTCCCTCTCAGTTTTTGATTCCTTTCTATAACTCCATTCTGATGTGGATTGTGAGAAGTGGTCAACTCCCTCTGAATATCTGCATCCTTGTAGAAACTACTGAAGTGTGCTCCATCTTGATCTTTGCTTCCTGGATTACCTGTCCTTGAACTTATATCTATCCTTAATCACTATGCATGCTTATTAGTATCATCATTGTGTTATCCTCGAGGTCTCATACATAATCACACATTCATTAGTATAATCTTAATACTATCAAAATACAATAATCTTAAACATGTATAGTCATGATCATTTCAAACACAGATAATAAACATTAGTATTCAAGGTTTAAGGGAAGACTTCTTTTACTCATGCATATTCTTATTTGATCATAGGACTCTTCTGGTTAGTCAAATCATCAATCAAGATAAGAGACATAATATGCATAAACCCTTGATTACTTACATTTATAACTTTATGAATAAACATAACCAATCATACCAAGTATACTTATATAAGGGATCCTAACACAAGGTAAGATTCTAACTTGATATAGGAAAACATACCTGGATTACTATGTTAGCTAGTTATCTCTAACATACCCGCATGATGTCTTCTGGTTCTCTTCAATGACTTGTGCTAGTAACCTGCATGTCTCATAAGTTAACCATTGTAGAACCAAGTTATACATACCTTGTAAGTAGATCTTCTATGTGATCCATGACAATGGATGAATCTTTGTCTTCATGTCACCATGATCATATGTTCTTGAAGTAGAACATGATTTGTCTTTATTGGTGTACCTTTCATGTTAGCGAACAACATAAACCTCATACAACATCACAATGCATTAGTACAATCATAAGTGTCAAAACCTTAATCAATGAATATCTTCTATCATGTATTCATAATTTTATTAAGGTGATACGACAAGTCTAGTAATTAATCAAGATTGTACTAACCGTAATGATATGAAGACAAACATATCATAAACTTAACGATGAACATAATTCGAAACATACCTGTAAGTCACACCTGTCAAAATTGCTTGTAATATTCTTATGTAAGGCCTTAGCCTCATCTCCCTCTGAAACAGGTACTTCTTCACTTATGCAGGTGACCAATCCATTTTCTTCTAGGATTAACCCAATCCACTTGATTCGCAGGAACTGGATCTAGAGCTGGATTAGGGTTTGTCAGAGAAACCCTAAAAATTAAAACTTTGAATTTCAAACTTCTGGAAGGATAGAAAGATGCGCCTTGATGAGCTGATCAAGCTGGTATACTCAGAATTTGAAAACTGCAAAGATTCACCCCTCAAAATTGCCTTTGAACCTTCCATATCTTCTGGACAGGATCCCAAACTAGGGTTTGATAAATCCCACCCTTCTTCCCAACCAAAAGGTTCGATCCAAAGATCTAAACTTTGATTTTCCTTAGGAGCTTCCAGCCGTGGTCACAGACTTCCAAAAATCCAACTTTTGCAGAAGCCCTAATTTTCCATCTTTCCGATCAAAGTCCCGAACTAGGGTTTGATCAAGCCCGGTCTTCTTCCCAACCAAAAAATCTGATCTTGGTCTCTAAATTTTGATTTTGATGAGTAGCACCCAACCGTGGTCTCCAATTACAAAAATTCCAACTTTCTCTGAACCCTAAATTCCCGAAGCCATGAATGAAGGTGCTCAAAATAATTCTGTTTTGACAGAAATATGCACCTGATTGTTTCTTGTGTAACTCCGAACTTTCTAATCCACAGGGTCTGAAACTTCTAACTGTGGTATCCCAACCTGTCATCTTTCCAACCCCATAGGTCTGACCTCAATTGGATTCTCTGAGAGAGAGTTATGCGAAGTGTCGCAACATGACCTGTTTATGGGATAAAACAAAAGAGCGAACTTGTACGGCGTGCCACATGTCACTAGTTTTGTTTCAGCCTCTAAAAAAGTTACCTGAGAAAGTACAGTCCATGTACTACCTTTCACGTTTTATGAAATTTCATTTGGAGCTTCCTAGCCCAAGTTATGACCTTTTTCCCAGGTCACCTATTTATGACTCGGATATGGAAGAAGCAGAAACCCTATATTGTACAGATCATAAAACACAAAGTACAACGAATTAGAAGTTGTCCTTTGGACACAAGGTACATGGGGATCTGATTTTCAACCTGTAAAATTTTCAGATCCGAAAAATTTGCTAAAATGGAATTATAGAGAAAGTGCTACGATGACTAGTTTTTCTATATCAAGCCCTAGCATCACAAGTGCAACAAGTGTCATACATGCCATAACATGCCTTCTTTCAGGCTAGCTCTGATACCATGTTAGTTTTCAGAATTTACTTCAATCTAATCTAGGATCTTAACTTAGAGAACAACATGTATAGCATATCTACAGTATATCAATCATGGACACAATAATGCAAGCACACAAGAGACACAGAGTTTACTAGGGGAAAACCATAAAGGTGAAAAACCTCAATAACTTCCTCAGAGATAGATAGAGCAATGATACAACCCAATCATAAGAGATAGACATCTCCTAGCAGCAGCTTCTCCTCCTCCACAAGTGCTCCACTCTCCAAAGTGTGAGAGAGAATTGAAATTGATGAAATAGAGTGCCTCCCACACTCTATTTATACTTGACCTGACTTGCCTAGCTCGGCCTCAACTTAACCACATAACACAAAGCTGACTGGGCTGACACCCAATAGGGTGTTCTAATAACCCTTTGACCCACATGGATGACCCCCAATAGGGTGTTCTAATAACCCTTTGACCCACATGACTTATACAACGCCGACCCCAACAAGGTGGTCTAATAACCCATCAAGTATAAGTTACGACACTTACAATATAAATGACGACACTTCCGTATAGAGGAATAATAACATCTCTATAGGAATACAAACACATCCGTATAGAGGAATAATACCATCTCTATAGGAGTACAATATACATATATGAAATACATTCCAAAGTTACATATACATCAACACCTCGCTCACAACATGTTCTCGGAGGGAAATTTTGCTAATATTATGGAAAATTTTCATATAGAAATATCTGTGAAACCTAGTATGGTTGAACACATCCACCTAGGAAAAAATTGTACACCCACTAAAATGGACTTTTACATAGCCTCGTTTAAAGAGTTCTGCGATGTTTTCGTATGGATTTATGAAGAAATGTCAGGAATTGACCCTTCTATTGTGGTCCATGAAATCAAAATTTATCCTGATGCATGACTTGTTCAATAAAAAAATACGACCCATCCACCCCAGAAAAACTACATCCATTAAGGAAGAAGTTGAAAAGATCCTTCGATTTGGTTTTATCTATCTTGTCCCATTGATAGACTGTGTGTCTAACATCATTCCCGTAGCTAAGAAACAAGGAATGATTAGATTTTGTGTTGATTATAGGGACTTGAACAAAGCTTGTCCTAAAGAAAACTATCCTACCCCCTTCATCGACCAAATTATCGATAATTGTGCCAGGAGTGTCATCTTTTCATTTATGGATGGATGCTCTGGCTATAATCAGATAGAGATACTCCCAACTGACCAGCATAAAAAAAACTTTCATCTTCCCCCAGGGAACCTTTGCATATCGAAAGTTACCTTTTGGCCTCAAAAACGTTGGGCTACTTTTCAACAGGCCGTGTCTTATGCATTTCAAGATATCAAGCATATTGTGGATCCCTACTTGGATGACTTACCCACTCATTCTACTTTGCGAGAATACCATCTAGAGCACCTTAGTGCCATATTTATAAGGTTTCATCACTACAACATCCACTTGAATCCTCACAAATGTGTATTTTGTGTTGACCCCGACAGATTGTTAGGTTTCATAGTTTCCAAAGATGGTATTCACATCAACCCACTAAAGGTTGAAGCTGTCTTAGCCTTACCTTCACCCACTGATATTCCAAAACTCCAAAGTTTGGAAGGGCACGTAAATGTTTTACACCGCTTCATTTGTAATTTCGTTGAGATCACTCAGGGCTATATGAGACTACTCGAAAAGAATGTCTCGTTCATTTGGGATGATGAAGCTCAATGATATTTTGATAACCTGGAAAAGGCCTTGACTAATGCCCATGTGTTACAACCCCGCAACTATACATTGGATTACATCTTATATCTCACAGCCTCTACTTCCACTATTGGAATGGTGTTATTATAGGAAGACAGTAGTGGTCAAGATCATGTGATATACAATCTCAATAAAAGTCTTATTGATTCTGAAACACGCTATTCACATGTGGAGAAATTGGCATCGGAAACTGTTTTTGTTGTCCATATATTCCGACATTATATCTTACTCTGCAAGACCATAGTTATTGCCAACTTTAATCCCATGTACTATATCCTAACACGTCAAGTTCTAGTGGGGAAATACTCCCATTGGATTGTTGTCTTCCAGGAGTTCGATTTGGAGTTTGAAAAAGATAAATATAAAAACTCTTTCGTCTTTGCTGAGCTAATATGTGCCCTACCTTGTGCCAATTATGCATCTGATCCCATTGACCCTCTTTCTAATGAGTCGTTGTTACTCATTGTCATGATTGATCCATGGTACAGATACATTGTTTTATATCTCCAAACCCAATGCTTTTGGCCTGATCTCAATCGTGATGAGAGCTATCGCATCCAACACCATGCCAAATATTGTCTCACCATTAATGATACTTTATACCGCCGTGTTATTGATTCCATCCTGCGTCGATGCTTAACCGTGGATGAAGCTGAACGTGTACTTAATGACTGTCACTCTGTAGCTTGTGGAGGTCACCTCTCTGAGATGGCTATAGCCTAGAATATTTTGCATGTAGGTTACTTCTGTCCATCCATATTCAAATATTTCCTTGAAGTGGTCAAGAAGTGCCCCCCATGTCAATTCTTTCACTCCAAGAAGTGCTCCCATCTAGCTACACTACATCCTGTGATTGTTGTCATCCCCTTTGCAAAATGGGGTATCCATTTTATGCATAGTAAGCCTATCTTAGTTAGGGGAATGGTTATTTCATCTTATCAGCAGACTATCTTACCGAGTGGGCTGAAGCTATGCCTACATATGCTAAAGACAAAAAAATGGTAGTAGTGTTCATATTCAATCATATCATTGCAAGGTTTGGAGTCCCTCAAGCCATTGTAACTTATCATGGTTTCGATTTCAGGAATCACATGATGGTTGAACTAAGTACCAAATTGGGTTTTCATCACGAAAACTCAACCCCCTGTTATACCAAAATCTCTTCATCGTGATTTATGTGTCAACTCAGTTCCTTAATCCCTGAAGTTTCCCTGGCTAGAACATCATTGAGAAAGTTGTTGACATTGTCTTCCGCCATTTGTAGTAATGTTGGCGCATCCTACTTCCTAGCAAGAGGTGCCAAACCTTGGTTGGTGCTTGTTGTACACTAGAACCCTGTGCCAGTGGCTCTTGCTTCCTTCGTGCAAGATGCTCCTGACCCTTCCTGGTGCCTGTTGTCTTCATGCAGAGTGCGCCAGGGTTGGTTAGAGTGGATAACAAGGGGTTTCAAGCAATTTTTGGAAGCTGGGTGACATGGATACCTATCCCTAATTGGTAGGAACAACTAGTATTCAAATCCTAACCTAATGGGAAGATCCCTTAGACCTCTCCCCCTAATCC
Source organism: Larix kaempferi (assembly GCA_027924585.1). Lineage (NCBI taxonomy): Eukaryota > Viridiplantae > Streptophyta > Pinopsida > Pinales > Pinaceae > Larix > Larix kaempferi. Next base: position 2,340,256 of record BSBM01000445.1, read on the forward strand.
TCAACCTAATCTATCCTCCTGGCCTTATAAATTAGACCTCTCTCTCCATTGAGAAGGGAGGAAGGACTATAGCACTTACATGTTGGTGTAATTACCCTAGGTCATCCATATTCATCTCTTGGGAGGTACACACACCCTTTGGAGGCTTGGCTTGGACTGTTGGAGGAAGGTTACAACGTTAAGGCTCAAGTTGTAATCATCACTCTTCTATGTATTTCCCACTTATTTATAGTAATATAATCTCTTTCCATTAATGTCTATGTGTTAATGATATTTAGAGATTTCTTCCTTAATTGTTAGCTTAGATCAGTTAGTGTTTAGATGTGCTTTTACTGTTTGTTTGTCTCTATATGTTTGATAGGGTTTCGCAACTCTAGATCTGAAGACCACGGAGCTTGGAGCGACAAAGAGGAGAAGGATTCGTGAATCTGAAGGTAAGCCATCTATATACTTGAAGCTCTAATTGATCTAGGAAAGTAGTTTATATTCTGTATTCATTTTTTCTAGATCCACCTAGACTAGGGAGATCTCGCTTGAGTCTGCTTGAGTAGATTTTCCTTAAACAAATACGGCGACCATACTGGGGAAAGAACATAGTTTTGATTTCAGTTTGAATAGTTTTCATTGATTTCTCTTGATTCATTTTCTAGCCTCCTAAGCCCCTCCCATCTTTGAATTCTTGTCATTTCAGAGTCTGTTGGCTTTCCATGACTCCGTGTTGGATCAATTTTAGACCTATTCACTTTATATTTTTGGAGATATTTTCTTTCTTGCTTCTTACTATTCGCCCGGCGCACCTGGGGTGTATATTCCCTGCGCTAATGGGATTCTGGTGCTAACTATCCATGAGAATACTATGCCATTGGCTCCTTTATCCTGAGTACAACCTGTTCCATTGGCGCCCTTATCCTGCACACAGACTGTGCCTGGCGCTCTGGTTCACAAGAACAAACTACGCCAACATCTGTTACTTGGTGTTTAGCATATTTTCTCCATTTTTGGTGATTTTGTCTGATTGTTTGAGATTTGTATACTGTATGATTTAGTCACAAAACCCATAGGTATTGCTTGTCTATGTTGGAGTTTGATTTGGTTGATTTTGGGTCTTAATCTAGTCAAGTGACCAATTTGGTAGTGGTGGGAAATTTCAATCCCCCATCTATCCACTTGGTCTTGCGATCCCTGATCCCCTTTCCAAGTCTGTTCATCTTGTTAGGTCTGATTCCTAACCCATTCCTACATTCAGTCGTTGAGTCTTGATTGTGATTTTGTTGTTTAATTTTGTGTGTGTTTGTGTGCTTTTTGAGTTTTGGGTGATCTCTTTTCTTTGGGAATTTCCAGCTCACCATAGTTGGTCAAGACATGATCGTTGATTTTCTGAATGGTAGATCTAAAGAGAATTATAATTCTCAGATCCATTATGAGCATTCAAGTAAGGAAAACAAACTTTTATAATCTTCATTTCCAGTCTTAATTCTTGGAATTGTTGGGAATAATTTTCATACTTTGGGATAAAAATCTTTGGAAAGCTTGAAAGATCAATCTTGTAGTTTCTTAGTTATGACAACTTGTTCATTTCTTAGAAATTTATAAGCATATTTTAGTTTTTGCAAAGCATTTTTGAAGATTGAAAATTCTCATCTCTTGATTTTCCTTCATTTTTAAGGTCATTATTTCAAAAATTAGAGATTGTTACATTTGAAAGAGAAATTCTTCTTTCCATGTTTCGTAGATTCGATTAAATTGAAAATAGAAGAAAGAAAAGAATTTACATTTTGGTGTTTGATAGTTTTTTTATTTTGTTGGCATGTTGAAAAGAGTATTTCATTGTCTATTTCATTCATTTTGAGTTATAGGGGTACTTGTTTATTTTTCTTATATCGGAAACAAAGGAATTTATCCGTACCTTAGATAGATTTGATTGAATCAGAAAATAAAAAATTTGCATCTTACATATAGAAATTTAAGTTGCATTTGTTTAAATTCTTGTCTTCACTCCATGCATTCACCTAACCGCTCAAGATAAAATTAACAGTAGTGTTAGGTTAAATATTGCTAGTAACTTTTGTGATAAGTTAGTGACATGTTCTGGCATCATTAAGCATGGCAATTGTCGTTATCTGCCTGCACTACATCCCGAGGGCCCATAGTTCTTCCATGTACCAACGGGTATATCAAACGGCCTTTCACATACCCTTGGGTATATCGAAAGGTACTTCATGTACTCGGTAGTATATCATAAGGCTCTTGTTGTACGGTTGTGCATTAGACAACACCACTACGGATTTGATCTCCCACGTACCTTGCATATATCGGGATACCCTTCTAGGAATCCTATACCAACTGAGTTAACTTATTAGTCATCTTGGCATGGCAATACACCGAGAACAACACTCAGGCAGTTACTACGCACATGCTTTAGATAGTCGGGTTATACAGTCATGGGTACGGTCTTAATCCTCCCTGGTTAGTTCTCTAAAATATTGGGACGAGTATAATTGTTGGAACCTGTGGTATATCGCGAGTTGCACTACCTTGACAATCCTATGAGGTTCCAGACATGTGAATCCCCACCTGTCACATAAGTTTTCTTGCAGCTTTAGCTTGTGTAGATATTGGATTGTTCTTTTTTTCTTTTTTATAGGTTACACTTAAGAGAAATTTTGATTCGGTCATCCTGGATAAGCAACCTCTGAGAAGATGTAGAAGGATTCTCAATTTAGCACCTGAATATCCCCTTAACCAAGAGGAGAACTCAGGAGTGAGAATGGATCAACCGACCACATCTGTGCCACATGAGGAAGATGCCTCTACCCTAGATACAGTAACAAACTACTCGTCTCCCATAAACATACCTATCTATGATCTAGCAAAACCTTTTATAGAAGCACCATCTACCTCATATGACACATCCTTCCATCATTCGATGGAAGGAAATCCTGGAGCTGCAGAATGGATTTTCAGTCATCCCTAGTATGAATCTATATGAACAGCATTTCGTCCATCTGCATCCTTTTGGGACACATCTCTATGCTGACATGTCGCTGATTTTGGGTCAATTCCCATGGAAGAAACCATACCTCATTGTTGGATTCCTAACTATGAATTATTTGCACCAATTCACGAACAGATAAACCATTTATGTTTGACTAGTGAACAACTGAGATGCCAGATTCTCTCATGATAAGCAAACTTCCAAAATTCCCCTCTACACTCTTTATCATTTGCTACACCTGAAACATATGTTTCTAACGCGACCACTTATGAACAAGGTCAACCCTCTTTCCCTATGAGCACACCTCTAATTCAAGCGACCGGTTCTATACTTATTGTGACTCCAACCATGGCACCCTCTGAAGGGAAACCTTCAACCTCTATTAACTTTGGAACACTACCTCCACCTCCCCCACCTCAAAAATTGAGGGAAGGATGTAATTTTCTTGTTAGTATACTATTAGGCGGAAGTAATCCTTCTGTTAGCAACCAACCCTTGGTCACGAGTCAACCTAGAATTAGTGCTCAGCATTTAGTCACCAGGCATATTCCAGTATGTGGAAAAATTTCAACTATGGGGAAAGCCTTGGTTGGTGTACCTAACCTGACTAGGGGAAATAACCCATCCATCATCCATATCATGAGTGAAGGATACACTTCTCATCCAAGTTTTAGTATCGTTGGAAGTCCTCTTCCAACCATCGGACATCCCACATGGACAAATCATGCGGTGGGGGCATCCATTTGGACCCAACTGCCATGGGGACACATTATTCTAGGACATTATAACACCAATATCGGACAAAACTATCCAGGAAATATTTTTCCTGGATTACCCTACCCTAGAAACCCTAATACCCCATGGGGGCACCATAATGTCCCACCAACCAGACCTCTGGCTGGAGGGGCACCCCCACCACCTCCACCACCTGTTCCACCACCTCCACCACCATTTGGTCCACCACCACCACCTCCACCCCATTTTGGAGGAGGAGGAATTATGCCTTATGGCAACGGACCTCCCCATTCTAGAGGAGGCAGACCCCCACCTTACGACGATGAACCACCCCACTTTGGAGGAGGTGGACCCACGCCTTATGGCGGAGGACCACCTTACTCTAGAGGGGGAGGACCCCCACCTTCCTTCGGAGGACCACCCCACTCCAGAGAGGGAGGACCAGCACCTTCCTGTGAAGGAACACCTTACTCCAGAGGGGGAGGTCCCCCACCTTTTGGTGAAGGACCACCACATTCTGGCAGATGGGTACCCCGCCTTATGGTGGAGGAGCACCTTACCCTAGAGGGCCCCGACCTTTTGGTGGTGAGCCACCTCATTGTGGTGGCAGAGAACCCGCTTCTTCTCCCCCTCCTAACCCCGGCGGCCCACCCCCATATGGCTAATTTCCTATGGGAGGACCCTACGGTCAATCCGTTCATGGTCCTACTGGTACACAGATGCCATATCAATATTACCAGTATTCGTAGTCTAACCAACAATTACCCTTTCTAGCTACACTTGATTTTCCAGATTTATCATGGTTGACCAACGATCCCATCTATCATGGAGCCGATTGGCCGGCTATTCTAGTGAAGTTACCTTCCGACATTTCGAAGTTTGATGGAAAAATGAGCGAGGACCCCAAAAACCATGTAATGACATATCATTTATGGTGTTCGTCTAATTCCCTAATGGATGATTCCATCCATTTACAGCTATTCCAGCGAACCCTCATCGTCCCTACTGCCAAGTGGTATATCGAACTACCACCCCACTCTTTTCATGACTTTCAATCCTTGGCCATGTCCCTTTTGATGCATTTTCAATTACTAATACGGAACAAAATCGGTACGGATATTTTGATCTGCCTCCAAAAAACTACCGCCACTCACATTTCTAATCATATTCATGAGTGGAGGTGGAGAAGATGTTTGATTAAAGATCCCATTCTAGACCAACTCCTTTCGGATTGGTTTACTAAGTCACTTTTACCCATCATGGCCAAAGATGTCGCCATGGGTGGGGTCGTCAACGAAGAGAAATCTTTAGCACATGCCCAGTACATAGACTTGGTATATGCTCAATATGGCACCCTATATGATATTTTCCCCGATGCGCCTCGCTCTACTTACGACCTATCAAAACCACCCCTGGGACCTCATGTTGACGGCATCATAGGTTCTGTTCAAAACCATATTGTTTGTTAATCCATTACCCATGTTGGTTCCACTCCATACCCATCACAGTATGGGAACAACACCAATCGATCACCCAGCCCTGCTGCCACCAAAGAAGTGAATTCAATTCAATATGTTTTACCTCAGAAATCCGGTGGAAAAAAGAAGAACAAGGGGGAAAACAAAAAACCTTCTAATCAGCAAGAACCAAAAAAGAACAATCTTAATACCACCAAACCTAAGCGGAAGGATAAGTTTCCATGTTTACTGTGCAGTGATGACCACTTTACCAAAGAGTGCCCACATCATGATGAGCTCCAAAAGTTCCTAAAAGGGAAGCCAACACCTGCAGTTCTAACCGATCCTTTCCCCATGCAACAACAATAGATGATCATGCAACAACCCTCTCCATCTCAAGGAGAGTCATCCTCTATTGCTCATGTTCTCATGATGCATAGTGAAACCATCAACTTGAACACATGATCACGTTCTTATGACTTGGTCCCACTGAAGGAACCTACTAGAAGTAATACTGAAAAATCTTTCATTTCTACACTGGATATTCTCTCACTATTGAGAAACCTTCCTTTGATTCAGTTCTACGTCCGCCCAAGAGCGCGATTAAGAAGTTTGTTTTCAATCCCAATGCTCGGATTGCTCATAATTACAACATTGTAGAGGACTTATCAAAAGCCCCTTGTGCTATGTCGACGTTGGAAGTCTTTCAAAACAACCCTAATCAGCGCAAGACTCTCCTCTCTGCTATCGATGCCATAGACCCTGATTCCTCGAACACTATCATCTTCTGACTCGAGTAATTTAAACCGAGACTTTCCCACCATCTAGTGTTCCAAATTGTTACCAATGTTGCTAGTAAGAGCATCCATCGCTCTATTTTAGATGAGGGAGAATCCACCTCGGTGATGTCATTATCCTGTTGGAGACCCATCGACTCTCCCGATTTGAACTATTCCCCTGCCACATTGAAAGCATTTGATGGTTGTGGATTCCAACCACACAGGCTATTACAAGCTTTGGCTATAGATATGGGGGGAAATACCATTTCCATCAATGTGGAAGTAGTCACTGCCCCATTGGATTATAACCTAATCCTTGGTCGTAATTGATTTTATGCCATGACTACAGTCGCTTCATACGTATTCCACATCGTACAATTTCCCCACCAAGGGAAAATTGTTACTATCGACCAACTGGATTTATGTACACTAGACACCACTACTCATCTTAGTGACAATGTACCCCTCTTAGGTCATTCGTCCCAAATATATGAGAGTGTGGGGGTTGGAATCCTCAAGGACTCATCCCTTATGTTAGTTTTTCAGAATTTACTTCAATCTGATCTAGGATCTTAACTGAGAGAATAACATGTACAGCATATCAATCATGGACACAATAAAGCAAGCACACAAGAGACACAGAGCTTCACCGGGGAAAACCAAGAAGGTGAAAAACCCCGCAACTTCCTCAGAGATAGATAGAGCAATGATACAACCCAAGTACAAGAGATAGTCTTCTCCTAGCAGCAGCTTCTCCTCCTCCACAAGTGCGCCACTCTCCAATGAGAGTATGAGTGAGAAAGTGAATGATCAAATAGAGTGCCTCCCGCACTCTATTTATACATGACTTGACTTGCCTAATAACCTTTAATAGGTCGGCCTTAACTTAACCACATAACATAATGCTAACAGGGCTGACCCCCAATAGCGTGGTCTAATAACCCTTTGACCCACATGACTTATACAAGGCCAACCCCACCAAGGTGGTCTAATAACCCATCAAGTATAAGTTACGACACTTACAATATAAATGACGACATTTCCGTATAGAGGAATAATAACATCTCTATAGGAATACAATATACATATATGAAATACATTCTGAAGTTACAAATACATCAACACTCCCTCTTAACTAGGAAGGTATTTCTCTACATAGATCTGCTAGCACAAGTCTTCTTCTCTGGATCATCGTCATCGAATCATCGTCATCGTCATTGTTGCTGCTATCTCAATCAATCTCCGATCTACTCATCATAGGAAGTTCTACAGAGCCAGCCCTTTTTCATACTGGATGTAGTCCCACCACCTATAGATATTCATCATCACTGGCCATACTGTGGACTCCACAGGACTTATTACGTGCGTCACAAAACCTAGCTATAGCATCCCAGGTTGTTACGAGCACACAGCTCTACCTGTCGGATCTCCTCGGAGAATATTACATGTGACCCTACCACAAAACCTCGTTGTAGCATCCCAGGCTGTTACGAGCACACAACTCTACCTGTTGGATCTCCCAGGAGCATATTACATGTGGTCTCACCACAAAACCTTGCAAGAGCATCCCAGGCTGTTACAAGCACACAGCTCTACCTATCGGATCTCCCAAGGACACATTGCATGTGGCCTCACCACAAAAACTTGCAAGAGAATTTCAAGCTTTTATGAGCACACAGCTCTACCTGTCGGATCTCCCAAGGACACATTACATGTGGTCATAGGACAAAACCTCAAAAGAGCATCCCAGGATGTTATGAGCACACAACTCTACCTTTCAGATCTCCCAGGTCAACTTACATGCTCATCTACACAACCTATCCATGGCCACAGAGTATCAACCTGATACTCACCATACATCATCCTGATGTACACATGATCATCCTGATCATCATCACTGCATCATCCTGATGCATCTCATCTAGAGCAACATCCTGAAGCTCATCATCCATGATCATCCTGATCATATAATGCATCTACCTGATGCATACCAAGTATCTACCTGATACATATCATCATACATGATCCACCTGATCATACAATGTATCCACCTGATACATACACAGATACATGATCCACCTGATCATACAATGTATCCACCCGATATATATCAACATACATGATCTACCTGATCATGCAACGTATCCACCTGATACATATACAGATACATGGTCCAAGCATCCAACATGATGCATATACAAATACATGATCCAACTGATCATAACAAGCATCCAACATGATGCATATACATATACAAGATCCAACTGATCATAACAACATCCAACATGATGCATATACAGAGCAGTAACTAGAGCATCATCCTGATGCTCATCATCCAGTGCTTACATCCACAGCCATGGGAAGGATCCTCCTCTCACCATTCTTGGAATGGCTCCAACAAATGTGTCCATCACTTCTTCCTCGAAGTGTCATCTAACTGAAGAACACCAAGCCTCTCTCTGAAGTACTCAAACTTCACTCTGGCTAGTGGTTTCGTTAGCACATCTGCAATCTGCTCATCCGTCACAACATACAGGAGCTTCACTACTCCTCTTTGCTCCATATCCCTGATATAGTGATATTTCATCTCGATGTGCTTCGACCTGTCATGGAACACCGGGTTCTCAGGAATCTTCACACAACTCTGGTTGTCACAAAAGATACCAGTAACCTCACAGGAGATCAAATAACTCATACAGTAGCTTCCGGAGCCATACTACCTCACAACTGGCTGAATAGGTTGCAACATACTCTGCTTTGGCTGTATTCAGTACTATGCAGGACTGCTTCCTGCTAAACCAAGAGATCACACCTGATCCCATACTGAAGCAGCACCCAGATGTGCTCTTCCTATCTACAACACTGCCTTCCCAATCTGAATCAACATAACCCTGCAGGTTAAACTTTTGATTCGCATCATACTTGAGCCCATAATCAACCGTACCCTTCAAGTACCTCAGAATATGCTTTACAGCAACTGGGTGAACACTCCTCGGATCCGTCAGGAACTACCTCAATGTATTCATTGCAAAGCAAATATCTAGTCTCGTGTTCGTCAGGTACATCAAGGACCCAATCATCTAATGATACATAGTGACATCAACCATCTCAGATGAAGCATCACACAGAAGCTTCAGGTTCAATGCCATAGGTGTGGCCATGGCCTTGCAGTCCATCATCCTGAACCTCTTTAGGATCTCTACTACATACTTCCCTTGTCCAAGGAAGATCCCATCTGCACTCTACCACACCTCCATGCCTAGAAAATAGTGCATCATCCCCAAATTCTTCATCTCTAACTCGGCAGCAAGCTTCCTCTTGGTATCAACAAACAGGTCATCCACATATAGAAGTAGTACCACTGGATTTCCTTCCTCAACCTTGTAATAAAGGTTGGAATCTTCTTTACTCTTGGTAAAGCCCAAACTGGATAGAAAGATGTCCATCCTACCATACCAAGTCCTAGGAGCTTGCTTCAAGCCATACAAGGCTTTCTTCAACCTGCACACATATGACTCTCTGTCATGTGTCTCAAAACCGAGTGGCTGCTCCACATACACTTCCTCTTCAACTACACCATTCAAGAATGTTGACTTGACATCCATCTAGTGTATCTTCCATTTCATCACTGCAGCCAGAGCAAGTATTGTTCTAATGGAAGTGTACCTGGCTAAAGGAGCAAAAGTTTCTTCATAATCAATCCCTTCTTTCTGGGAGAAGCCACGAGCTACAAATCTCGCTTTGTATTTCTCTATGCTGCCATCTGCAGCATGTTTGATCTTGTAGATCCATTTGGAAGTCACAACAAACTTCCCTTCAAGTCTTGGGACCACATCCCAAACATAATTCTTCATGATATAATGATACTCTTCAACCATGGCATCCTTCCATTCTTTCTTTTCCGTTGCTTCTTCATAACTGGAAGGTTCTTTGTTCATAATGTCACAGAGTAAGGCAACATAAATAGTGTGGGATCTAGTTCTCTTCCTTTCTCTGTGTTCTTCTTCTGGAATACCATACCTTTCTGCATCTTGAATGAGCTCTCTAGCCCATGCATATTTTCTCTTGTGAGAGTCCTTCTCATGGGGTGGATCTACAGGTTCTTGTGGATCTTCAATTTCTCGATCTACTTTTGGAATTGCTTCAGTCATGGTAGTATCTTGAAATTTGGTTTCCTTTGGTTCTTCATGATATTCAATAGATGCCTTTCTTGATTTGATGAAAGTTGAATGTTCATCAAATCTTACATCCCTGCTGACATCAATCTTCTTGAACCTTGGAAAGTATATTCTGTAAGCCTTCGAGCTTTCACTGTACCCCACAAAGATACCCTTCTTTCCTGAAGGATCTAGCTTTGTCCTCTTTTCCTTTGGAACATGTATATATACTGGACAACCAAATATTCTAAGATGGCTGACTTTAGGTTTCTTACCAGCGAAGACCTCTTCTGGTGTCTTGTTGTCCAATATCTTGTACGGTGTTCTGTTCTGCACATATACACCTATCCTAGCTGCTTCTACCCATAGATGCATAGGCAGATCTTGGTCATGCAACATTGCCCGTGCTGCTTCCGTGATTGTTCTATTCTTTCTTTCTGCAACTCCATTCTGTTGTGGATTGTAGGGAGCAGTCAACTCCCTCTTAATACATGAATCACTGCATAGTTTCTTGAGATCACCTGAAGTGAATTCTCCGCCATTTTCGGATCTGAACGTCTTGATCTTCTTGTCAATCTGATTCTCCATCAAGGTTTTGAATTCCTTGAACTTGTCAAATACTTCATCTTTGTTTTTCAAGAAGTAGACCCAATTCTTCCTAGAGAAATCATCAATGAAGGAGACATAGTATACATACCCACTCAAAGAACTGGATGACATTGGTCTGCATACATCAAAGTGGATAATCTCCAAAATTCCTTTTGCTTTGCTTTCACTGCTTGGAAATGCTTTCTTAATGTTCTTTCCTTTTGCACATCCTTTGCAAACACCTTCATGCTTTGACTTGATTTTAGGAAGACCTTCTACAGCTTTACTTGCAATTGGTAGTGCTCTATAGTGTACATGTGAAAGCCTTCTATGCCAAAGTTCACTTGGCTCGGTGGATTCATGCACCATGGCATGTTCAAGTTGTCCCTTCAATTTGTACAAACCTCCCTCTTGTTCTCCAATCACTACTGCATCATCTATAGTTTTACCCTTTGGCCACATTAGGACTTGGCCATCCACAAATGCAACCCTCATGCCTTTTGCATCTAATGCAGAGATGGAGAGAAGGTTCTTCTTGAGCCCAGGTACAAATAACACATCTTTCATCTTCAAGGACTTTCTAGAGTCCAGGTTGTAGGAGGCTTCCCCACTTCCTTTGATAGGGTATTGATAATCATCCCCAAGTTTCACCTTATGGGGTGATTCATGTACAGATAAATTTACAAATGATTCTTTAAACCCAGTCATGTGTTTAGAAGCCCCACTGTCAATTAACCAATCATTACAACCATGATAAATAGTACCTGTGAGGGTTGAGATTAGAACATATTCATCTTCACTAGATGAGTATTCACTTTCTGTTCTAGCCTTCTTTTTGGGAGGTTCATCATCCTTAGCAGCATGAGCATGATATCTCTTCTTGTTGTTTTTCTTCTTGTTGAAGTTGTTGTTGTCTTTCTTCTTCTTGGGACAATCCGTAGCAAAGTGTCCCTTCTCATTGCATGTGAAGCATCTGAGATCTTTCTTATCTTTATGATAATGGTGGTGAGAAGATTTTCTGAAGTGGGATGGCTCCCTCTTGAACTTTCCTTTCTTGGTGTGTGCTGTGAGAGCTTGATCTTCATTCCCCATTTTTTCTTCTTGAGCCATAGGTCTAGCTTCTTCTTAGGAGCATTCTTCCCACAGTCTACTGAAGGAGATCAGTTTCTTTCTTGCATAGATTCCTTGGATAAAGGAATCCCATGACCTAGGTAGGCCATTCAATGTGGTCATGACAACTTCACCATTGTCCACAATTTCATCCATAGCTTCAAGTTGTTCCTTGATCTAAGAGACCTTAGAAAAATAAGATTGAATGGTCTCTCCATTATGAAGCTTTACCCCTTTCAATTGGTTCCGCAGGGTCATATTCCGATTTATGTTCTTCCCTTCAAATAGATTGGTCAGGGAATCAAACATCTCTTTGGGTGTCTTCAGAGATGACACATGTGGGATGAGATGGTCCTTTATAGAATAAATAATGATCCTCTTTGCCTTGACCAAGTTCTTCTTGTGAAGGGTTTTAGCCTCTTCTCCCTCTGGGACAGGGACCTCAGAGCTTATGTAAGGGTCCAACTCATTTTCTTCCAGGATTAACCCAATCCTATACTTCCATGCTCGGAATTTATCAGCCCCTTCAAGATTATCCTCAAGCTTGGTGTGGTGAGACATCTTAAAGAGTACTTAAAATGGAAATAGGAAAGATATAGGTCTTACCACCTGATTTGCTGAAAACTGGATCTGGTCCCAGATTAGGGTTTGTCAGAGAAACCCTAAAAATTCAAAATGTGAATTTCAAAATTCTGAAAGGATAGAAAGATGCACCTTGATGAGTTGATCAGCCTAGTATATTCAGAATTTAAGATATGCAAAGTTTTACCCTTCGGAAATGCCTTTTAGTCTTCCCGAATTCACTAGGGAGGACCCTGAATTAGGGTTTGAGTTTCCCAAAGCTTCACCCAACCAAAAATATCGATCCAAAGCTCTAAACTTCAGTTTTTCCATGGTGCTTCTAGCTATGTCTTCAGATTTCATAAATTCCTATTTTTTAGGAAACCCTAATTTTTAGGGCCAAAACTGAAAGTGCACAAAATTGAATTCTAATTCGATAGATAGATTCTCCTTGATGAGTAGAGTCAATATACCTTACTTATTTTCCAAAATCTGTGGAGAGAAACCCAATAAACAAGAAACCCTAGTTTCCACCAATGCACAATGTCTTCTTCTTAGGGAAGCTCTGATACCATGTTAATTTTTTAGCATTAATTCAATATACTCTAGAATCTTTACTGAGAGAATAACATGTACAGCATATCAAGTATAACAATGCATATCAATCACACCAAGCAATCACATGAGACAATGGACACACATAGTTTCACTGGGGAAAACCATAAAGGTGAAAAACCCCACAACTTCCTCAGAGATAGAAAGAGCAATGATATAACCAAGGTACAACCAAAGTACAAGAGATAGTCTTCTACTAGCAGCTCCTCCTCCTTCTCAACTAGTGTGCCACTTTTTGAGTGATGTACAAGTGAATAATTAGATGATCAAATAGAGAGATCCCACTCTCTATTTATACTTGTTCTAAGCAGCCTAATAAACCTATGGTGCTGACTTGTCTAACTCAGCCTAATAACCCCAGGTTACATTAATCTGGGCCGACCCCTCTACTAGGTGGTCTAATAACCCATCAGCAAGTTACACCACTTGCGACACTTGTCAATACAAATGATGACACTTCCATATAGAGGAACAATACATCTCTATAGGAGTACAATAATATATAGATGAAATACATTCCAAAGTTACATATACATCAACAGGTTGTACTAGTACAAAAAATATGAAGCTCATGAGCTTTCAGTAAGAGTCCCCTCTACAAAATATGAATCCCGTAGCATTCAGTACAATACATATATGCATGAGCCTAATCCTTAGGACACTCACGATAACAGACTATGGCCCTAGCTACCTTCCTAAGAAGTGCACTAAAACGCTCGGATACACCCAATCTATTTCACTGGTAGTAACGAAATAGCTCATGGATACGTGGATCCGGAATATTGAGAGTCAACCGCTGGAGGTTCTCCTCCAACTTATCAAGCTCCTCCATGGCATCACGGTATGCATCCTCCATCTCCCGTACAGCTCCTCTCCACGCAATTAGAGAAGCTCCCGCTGGAAGGGATGGACCAACATCTGCATAAACATGTACCCATCATCAGTACCATGCCAAAAACATCATAAAATCATAAAATATAAAAATGCAACAGAGTTGTCATTCTTACCTAGGTATCCCCACTATGCGTCCTCAAGTAGAACCAGGTCTGGGTCTCCTATCAAGTCACCACCCTCGTAGGGTTATTTCTCCACCATGAGGAGTACTTGTCCCCTCAACCAGCTGAAGAAAGGAGAACCGTAACTAATGATGGGTCCCCCACCGCCGTGATGGGACATCACCTTGGACCATCGTACCATGTGTGGATCTCTCAGATCCAACTCATATAGCTTAAGCTATGGGAGTATATGTGGGACCCGCTATAGGAAGAACAAAACCACAACTGATCCATATACGAACTGCTTCAGCTCACCATGCCGACATTTGGTAAGCTGCTCTCTGAGAGATACTAGGAGCCCCTCGCACCAGTTGAAGACCATGGGAGCCATACACTCCTGTACATATAACATATGTGCATTGTTGGCCAAGTGAGGTGTCGTACTCCCTACCACCCTCTCTATGGTGAACAGGACTATACGCAGAGGACGATCTCTCACATCTTTGATGGGGATTTTCCCACCAACTATATGTGTTCCAGGAGTGCACCATTGAGCCACTACATCCTCGGTGGTCCAATCACTCCCTTTTGATCTTGTAAGAGAGACGGGAACCCCTCGTCAAGACAACCCGGTCAAAAAATAGATATCCTAGATATCTATGGTCAGTGTATGTACACCAACCCAAAATTGTTGCTTCTTTGGGTCCCAACATCGGATCAAGTATTCTAGTAGCTACACTTGGGCCCTCATGCCCTGGATGTGAAAGTATTTTAGTAGCACGCATTTCCTAAATGAATTCATGCATTGGGGGTCATTTTCCGCTTGGATATCATCCAATTCATGCTCCCTTTCATGCCATTGGACCATATTTACCACCTAAACCTATCCACATCAACAAGACACTCATTAGAAGTAAATTTAACTACCCAAATCCTCAGTTTTTGGCTTGTGATTGAGTTCGTGGGGCCATTTGACGTCACCGCACCCCGTCCATATGGATAGGGCACCAATGGTGCAATACATCCCTACGGGGATGGCGCCAGGAAGCCCTCGGCACACATCCCGGAAGGTATAAGTGCGTCAGGCTGAAGGCGCATTTCCCCCTTTTATACAAGCCAAAAACCTAAAAATTAGAAACAAAAATAAAATCTACTCCACTGAAAATGTAAAGGGCAAAGTTTAGGGTTACCTGACATTCACGGCACTGCAAATGGTTAACCAGAGCTCCCGCAATCAGCACTTGAAAAACGGCTTCGAAATGGTATTTTCACCTCCCAATTTGGTAAAAACAAAAATTAACTAGCTTTTACTATTTAACCCTATTTTATATTGGAAATGGAATATTCCCTTTTTAATTTATCCTTATGTGGGTTATTTTTGCTATAGTTGGGATTCTTTTTTGTGTCTAAATACCTAATTGATCATTCTGACCTAGTTTTGAAGTCTACAGGTGAAGTAAAGTGATGTGTTAAACTTTTCGGTCATGATTGTGGTTATATTACGCCTATTACCAGGTGTGAACAACTCTTCGAGCGTTTTTGTGTTATTATTTCGCTCGTTAAAACTGACTATTAATGACACCGAGCTTACTCTTTGTTCTTTCTCGTGCTCGTGAAAGGATGAGAATAAGTTACCGAGTTATCTTTTATCACTTTTTCGGGCTCGTTAAACTCCCATGAAAAAGCGACCCCACAGGAATCTTCCTTTAAGCTCTTTTCAAGCTCCCTAAATAAGAAAAGATCACCGAGGGAACTTGCAATACAAAAAAAAACCCTTTAGGGGCAGTTTTGGCTTGCGGGGGTCTTGGTAAACCCCCCCCTAAAAACGTTTTCAGACCTTTGGAGGCGGTCTTTTAAAATCGCCCCTAAAATTCATGGAAATTGGAGTTTTGGAGGCCGTTTTTTTAAATCCGCCCCTAAAAGTGTTGAAATTTGATTTGTGGGGGTGGTTTTTGGAAAACCCCCTAAAATCCCAATTCTCATAACTTTTGGGGGTGGTTTGTCAAAACCCCCCCTAAAAGTCATGATAATTGATCTTTTTGAGGTGTTTTTTTTGGAACCACCCTTAAAAGTCATGAGAATTGAACTTTTGGAGGCGGTTGTTTGAAAACCCCCCCTAAAAGCCCACTTCTCATAACTTTTGGGGGCAGTTTCTCAAAACCCCCCCTAAAAGTCATGAGAACTGAACTTTGGGAGGCGGTTTGTTTGGAAACCCCCTTAAAAGTCATGAGAATTGAACTTTTGGAGGCGGTTGTTTGTAACCCCCCCCCCCCCTAAAAGCCCAATTCTCATCACTTTTGGGGGCGGTTTGTCAAAACCCTCCCTAAAAGTCATGAGAATTGAACTTTTGGAGGCGGTTTGTTTGGAACCCCCCTTAAAAATCATGAGAATTGAACTTTTGAAGGCATTTTTTTTTAACCCCCCTTAAAACTCATGAGAATTGAACTTTTGGAGGTGGTTGTTTGAAAACCCCCCCTACAAGCCCAATTCTCAAGAAGGGTGTGCATCATCATTCAACACCGTATCCCATTAGAGCTCTACAATTGAGGCAGTCATGCTAAGGTTTTCACATCAAAGATGGTTCTCACACTCCAACTTTCCATGATCCATGGTCAAAATACAAACTCATGTGCCATAACATTATCCTTTATGGCTAATGGGCCATGTGTAGGGCCCTAATCACCACATGATTCCTACGCAAGGAATATTTATCTTGCAAGTAGGTATGGTGGCCATTTCAATATTTACAACATCATGGATGGTTCTCGAATCCTAATCCATGGTGTCCATGGTGTTATATCAAAATATAGTTTATTTGACTGGTAGTTACCTCAAGGTCTTGTGACCTATGGGCATTTCTTTGTACCACCACATAGACTATAGGCAAGGAATATTTAGCTTTTGAGTAACACATTGTCATTTTTTTTAGTATTTTCATGTCGTGGATGGTTCTAGGAGCCTATGTTATGGTCTAGGGCCAAAATGTAGGTTCTTCGGAAATAAAAATTTATTTTGAGATTCATGGGCCATGCACAGGGACTTGAATCATCATACATACCCTAGATAGGGAATATTTTGTTTATAGTCTAAGTTCTTGTGTTTATTTCTGCACTAATTTTGGTTTGATAAAATCCCATACAGTGATCATTCAAACCTTGATTTCAAAGTCTTTGATCTAAAACCTTGGTTATAAATAACCCAAGGTCAAAGTTTATTGTGTTAGTGTGTTGATTTGGTGTAGTAGGCATGCTAGTGATTGGGTTAGGGGGTATTGGGTTAGGGTTAGAGGGACACTGGATTAAGGGAATATTTTCTACAATTTCATAATGTGGTAGGCTTTGGGGAGTTTTTGGATTAGAAGCGAGGCACCTAAGGGATCAGTGGGTTAGTGGGCAAGGGGTTCTAGTTTTATTAGTACTAGTGGTTAAGTGGTTTATAAGTTATCATGTTATTCAGTTTGAGGCTAGATGTTAAGGTTAGGTACGAGGTGAGGGGGTTATAGGTTGAAGCTTACTAGGTGCATGAATTCATTGCATGGATCAAGTGTGCCAAGTGCATGAGTCATTTAAATGGATCGGTTGTGTTAGGTCAGTGTCTAATTAGTGGCATTATTTATGGTGGTCATTTCAATATTTGTAACACAAATGATGGTTCTCGTGGCCTGGACTATGGCATGTGAACTAAATTTAGGACCTAATGCCATATTAATTTTCCATGGGTTTGATGGTCCATGCATGATAACCTATATTACCACATAAGAATCTCTAGCCTACATGTAAGATCGTCATGATCATCATTGTCACCATCGTCGATGTCATTGTTGTTGTTGGTTTGTCCATGGTTATGTAAACCAATAAACCAACCATGGTTTAATAGTTATAGGTTATGTAAACCAATAGTGGTTCTCATAACCTAAATAATGGTCCATGGTTAATCAATTTACTATATGATTCATGGTCCATGTGTAGGGCCCTACACATAATTACTTTACCTTACAAGTAAGATATTGTGGCCATTTCAATATTTGTAACATTGACGATGGTTCTCGTGCCCTATAACATGGCCTATAAACTAATTTTAAGGCCTAATACCATATTAATTTGCTATGGGGTTGATGGTCCATGCATGTTAACCTAGACTACTACATATGACCTACATATGGAATATCTAGCCTATATGTAACAATTCCCTCTGTTGCTCTTGAGTGATGATTAAGGCCTTGCGACATCACATAATCTCTAAAGAGTGAATCTAATTTCAACTACAAGTGGGATATGTTGGTAATTTTTAGATCTGTAACACCAAAAATGAAAATTTTCCTTCCAATTTCAACATGCTAGTAATTTTCATTCCATCACCATTTCTTCTCATTGTTTTCCCCTTTTTGTGAGGAGAGTGTTCCTGCCACACAAAGGAGGGTGTTCCTGCCTCAAATGCATCTCCAAATTTGAGAAGAAGTCAAATTCCTCTCTCGATGTAATTGGCAACATTAATACCCCTATACTTCCCATCTCAGTTACTACAATAAAAAAAGGCCTTTGGTAACAGTCATGCTTGTGACGGACCTTAAAGGGCCATCACCAATGTCACATATGATGAGAGGCCTTAAAAAATTGTCATTGTAATTGTCTTTAGAGACATTCCTTGAAGGATCGTCACTAAATCCATTTTCAATGACACTTTTTGTGAGGGTTGTTAAAGGCATGTTGCCAATTCTCTCCTTGGTGACAACTCTAGTGACGGTCCTTTAGTGCCCATAACTAATACCCATTAGTGAGGCTCATGCTTGCGATGAGACTTAAAGGTTCAGCACCAATGTAACATATGATGACGAACCTTAAAAAAATTTCATTGTAATTGTTTTTGTAGATATTCCTTTAAGGTTTGTCACCAAATCCTTTTTCAATGACACTTTTGCTAAGGGTTGTTAAAGGGCCATTGTCAAATCTCTCTTTGGTGACACTTATAGTGACAATCTTTTAATGAACCTCACTAATACTCTTTCTCGTAACTTTTGGAAATTGTAAAAAAATATTTGTAACCATTGATCGTTCTAATGAGTTTTGGATGATGTTATGTGACCATTGCGATAGTTTTTTTATAAAATATAATGGTTTAAGACCACTACTAGACCTTAAAATGGTTCCTTTATACTACTTTTACACAAAAATAATCCTTGTATTATATTAGGTTATATGTGGTGGATCAAGGCCCTACACATTGTTCATAAGACTTGAAATCAATAGTTATAACCTAATTCCCTAGTTTTTTTCCATGGACCATGGTTAGGGCATTATCATGCCTTTCTATCATGCACTAAACCTTAAAAGGGTTCCATATATGTTTAAAAGGAAAAATATTCCTTCATAGTGGTTATGCAGTGTTATAGGGCCTTACACATGATGCATGAACCCTCAAAGAAAAAAATAGGGAATATCCCTAGTGTTTGGACCCAAACCATGGTAATTTAGATCCCAAATCCCATCCCTAAATATACATTAATCCTTATACTTGTGCTTCTCTATATTTCTCAATTTTCTCTTTATACATTTCCACAATAGTGGCATCATGTCATTAAATTCCTTAGATGAAGTCCTTGTTTACTTGGGCTTGATTGGGCCTCAACCAAGAGTTGAGTGCAAACTCGTCTCCTTCAATACATCATCAAATGAAAACAAGTTGTAATCCCTAATTAGCACATTATCCTTGCATTGTTTAGTGCCCAACCCTTCTGGATTGAGACTGTGTATGTTTAGCCTTGTTTCATTTTTACATTTCATACTTTTGTTGACTCGGTGAAGGGACTGGACCCATACCCATACTTGGCCTACTATTCATCAAATTCTATTGGTTCTACTAGCTTTTCAATCCATGAAGATGTTGGTTTCTAAGGTCTTAGATTTTTTGGAGTCTGTGGGTATTGCGATTGACTAAATTCCTTTGTTCAAATACTCCCTGGATGCACCTGGCCATCTCTTAGTTACTAGGCAAGAGCTGAATAGGTTCATTCAAGATGACATTTACAACTAGTTTATATAAATCACTTAGATACAACTCATTTAATGTAGCTTACAAATCACTCTAAATTGTTCCAGTTTTAATTGGAAGGGTTACTCATTATTCTCATGTTTATGTCCTCATCAATGCTAATTTTGGATACAAGATTGGCTCATGAGATCTTGCACACACAAAATAGATCATCAAGAGAAACAATTAGAATGTAGGTCAACAAAAAGCTTGGTTTATGTGCACTACAACTTGAGGTTGTTGTCCCATTATTGTGATGCAGCCAAGAATGATAGAACATATTTGACTTGTGACAAAAATCCAGAGGAGGCTAATTTGGAGGATGGATCCATAGAATTAGAGCACTTGGAGGCTGAGATATTGGGTGATCATGATGGTGATCAAATTCATACAACGTAGATGCCACCCCCAACCACCAGCGAGTTTCCAAATGTAGGAGTTTTTCCTTTATCTTCACAACGTCCAACAATCCATGGGGGGCATGCATCTTCTTCTCATGTTCCATGAACAATTCTAGTTGCTCCTATTCTTGTACCTAGACCACGAGAAAGGAAATTAGATGTTTCTCATGGCAACTAGAGGAAAACTTAGTACATAGCATCATAGTACTTTGTATTTAATGTTTATTATGGCCTATTTTGTAAACATTAGATACGTTTAAGTTTTAACTTTGAATTTCGAACATACCTTTGAAGTTTAAACTTTAAATTGTTGATTACACCTTAAAACTCTATGGTAATGAATATGATATTATAATGCTTTATTTCATTTCATGGTTGATTTTGTCTATTAAAATTTGTTAATGGCAAATATTATATGTTGAAATTTAAAGGTCGATGTTGTTGATGATTGATCATTTGATAACAATATTGCAAATTATAGCTCCTAGATGATTGACATTATATGTGTATTAAAATGATTATATCTATGTTTTAATGTTTTCTATAATTAATTTGACATTCTACATGTTTTTCTTAATATACATGCATAAAATATATTAAAATATATATAATAATTAAGAAGTGCTCTCCAATATTTTTAAAATATGGCTTTCCGCTCCTACCCGTGCTCCCAATAGCACCGATATCCCATCTGTTGTAAGGGCCTTCTCGAGAAGTTGCAAAGATATAAGTTGAAGGCATGAAGTCAATAAACTCTACATATTTCTTTGGACATAAACTAATAAAAGATACTTACCCCTTGTATGTGCTCTATTGGCCCTAATTCAACCTTCTCCCAGGCTTTTTCAACGATCAGAATCCATCGGTGATGCGGTTTCCTTTTCAGTGATCAGAGTCCATCGGTGATGCGGTTTTTAACAATTTGGAGGGATTCAAGTGGAAATTGCAGTTTTTTCTTGAGCAATTCTTATCAGCATGGAGAGTTGCTAATTCAAGGGATAGACAAGAGAAGGTAATTCAATGAAACAGAGCATCTTCTTGGGGTGTTCAATGGAGGTGATTAGGAGATGGGAAGGTTTTCCAGAGGTGAAGGACTTATATCTAGCGATCTACATTGCATTTGTGTGTATTTCCATCAAAAAAATTTGGGATGTTTCTTTCTACCGGGTCAGTTTATTTTCACTTGGAATTTTGATTTGGGACCCAATTTGCAAAACACAATGTCATTTCTTTTAGTTAAATTGTGTTCTTTAATACGAATTTATGTCAATCCTACTAAATCAAAGACAATACTTTAGGTGCCTCCATGGATTCTCAGAATCAACAAAGGTAAATTGAAATTACAGCAATTACATATAAACTAGTCATGTCTAGGAATAGAATAAACAGAGAACATTGTAAATCAGATAATTTTTCCAAGGCGTAGTAATCACCAAATTCTTGGAGTCACATGCATTCACATTAAACTAGCTAACCTCTTCCATAATTCCTATTTATATTCAATAGGACTAGAATTTTGCCCATCGAATATCTAGCCAGATGATGTAATTTGTCTGATGTACTCTCTTGGTTATTTATTGTTTGAAATCCTTTCTTTAAACTCCAAAAGCATTACCATTTTACCAAATTCGCCAACTGCCACAAGTTCCCATATTTCTCACAGGGAAGATGACCCACTAGATGATGATGATGCAATAAATTCCTTGGATTTTGAATCACTACTCTTTTCAGGTACACATGATACTACCAAAAGACCGAACATGTAGAGCAACCACTTCATACAAACAAATCATAGATCGATACACTGATGTTTTGATGTGGTTTAAACCCTCAAGAGGGAAACACTCCACAGCCCCGGCCAAATAGCTTCTATGTAGCAATTTATTATGCAAAGAAAGAAAGTTACAAATGAACTTCTCATAATTGATCAACTAAGTAATGACCCTCCATGCTCTTTAAATAGAGATCATGGACCAATCGGGTGTTAAGCCATGGATCAAGGTTATGTATGATCTAAGAGAAGTTGAGGCGTTGGATCACTCTATGTCTAAAACATAGCATGACCGTCGGATTAAATATTTACAAATGCATACTAATGCATACTAAAGAAACACACTTTTCCTAACAGATGTATTACACAAGTTTATCTTAATTAACTCCTAAGTGTCTAAATATCCTAACATCCCCCCTTAAGAACAACTTGGGATAGGATTGAAGGATTTACAAAAGTGACACTATTAGGAGAAGGAAGGAGGCATTAGAGCCTATTCCCCCTTAATGACAAATTCCTAAACTCCTAACATAGATCGAAGTTTAGAAAACTTCCTTTCTGTAAGAGACTTGGTGAAGATGTCTGCAACTTGATCATCTGTAGGACAAAAGAGCACTTCAAGAACACGATCATGAACAAGATTTCTGATGAAGTACATATGTAGCTCAATGTGTTTGCTGCATTGATGTTGGACTGGATCTTTGGCAAGCTTGATGGCACTTTGATTGTCGCATCAAAGTGGAGTAGGCTGCTGCTGCTCGAATCCAAACTTTGAAAGGATCTATCAAAGCCATAAAAATTCCTGACTGGAATTAACTGCGGCTCGATATTCTGCCTCTACTGAAGAAAGAGCAAGAGCTTGTTGTTTCTTACAAACCCAAGTGACAGGTCCAGATCCCAAACTGAAAACATAACCTGCTGTAGACTTTCAATCATCAAGATCGCCGGTCCAATCTGAGTCAGTGAAACCAACCAACAACGGTTTCCCCCCTGTATTGTAATGAATCCCAAACTAAATTGTACCTCGAATATATTGAAGTATTCTTTTAGCTGCTTTCCAGTGACTTTCAAGAGGTGTTTGCATATAATGGGCAACACGACGTTGATCTCTAGGATCACCGATAAGATCACCAGCTGCTTCACATGTTGAACGGACCCATCGAGGAAGCACTTGTGTTGGTGCAACTGGAGGAACATGAGCAGGCGGAGGTGGATTTTCATCCTCATTGTCATCATCAGAAACTGGAGTTGGAAACTTGTCAAGGAAGTTGGAAGAAGAAGAAGGCAAAATCGCCAAATCAAGCTCGCGGGCCTAAGATGGCACAATCGCCGAGTTAGGCTCGCAGGCCAAGAGATTTTCATCAAATTTAACATCTCTTCTAATGATTACATCATAAGAATGTGGTTGAAGAAGTCTATAACCTTTTAAATCTTCAGGATATCCAACAAATATGTTCTTTTCACTTTTAGGCTGCAGTTTTCAGTAGTAAAAATAATTTATTTTTATAAAAATTAAAATTATATTTAAATATAATTTATTTTTATAAATATAAATATATTCTAGTTCTAAATATAACACCATAGTCAAAATCTATATATATATATATTTCAATGTTTATATTTTATTTTAAATTTAATTTACATATAAAATTGTTTGGTGAAGGTGGTGCACCCGGGGCGGCGGCGGCCAGATGGTGCAGGCCGTCGGAGGGCGGCGGCAACCAGATGGTGCAGGTGGTGCAGGTGAGCAGTAGGTCTACAGAGGTTGGTGGATAGTGCAGGTGGCGAGGAGGAGGGGAGGAGGGCTACGGGTGGGAGGATGGCGGCGGGAGGATGCTGGGAGGATGGGAGAGTGGAGGTGGAGGGAGGATGGTGAGTAGATGGAGGCGAAGGGAGGATGGCGGCGGGAGGATGCTGGGAGGATGGGAGAGTGGAGGCGGAGGGAGGATGGTGGGTGGATGGCGGGAGGGAGGATGGTGCAGGATGGCGAGAGTGGAGGCGGCAGCTGTTTGCGGATGGATGGCGACGGAGGATTGATGGTGGCGGTACTCGGATGGATGGCGACGGAGGATTGATGGCGACGGTACTCAGATGGATGGCGGCGGTGGTGGTCTGTGGATGGTGCAGGAGGCGAGGAGGATGAGGGAGGATGATGGCAGGAGGCGAGGAGGTCGCGGGAGAGGAGGAGGGGAGGTCGCGGGAGAGGAGGACGGGAGGATGGTAGCTGGAGGGTGGTCGTAGGAGGATAGGGGAGGCGAAGGAGCTAGGAGGGGCGCGTGGAGGGTTGCAAGGAGGGAGGAGCTCGGGAGGGGAGCGTGGAGGCCGCGTAGCTGGGAGGTGAGGAGGGGAGGAGCTGGGAGGGCTGAGGAGGTGGTGCGTGGAGGAGCAAGGAGGGAGGAGCTCGGGAGGGGAGCGTGGAGGTCGCGCAACTGGGAGGGGAGGAGGGGAGGAGTTAGGAGGGATGAGGAGGTGTTGCGTGGAGGAGGTGCGTGGAGGAGGTGGTGTGTGGAGGCCGCACAGCTGGGAGGTGAGGAGGGGAGGAGTTGGGATGGCTGAGGAGGTGCTACGTGGAGGGCTCGCGCAGTAGGAGAGGGCAGGTCTAGGAGGGCTGCGTGGAGGAGGAGAGGGGAGGAGCTACGTGCAGGAGGTCTGAGTGGAGGAGGATAGGGGATTATCAAATTTACAAAACTACACGTCTTTTATTAATTTTAATTATTTATCAACATACTTATTAATTTTTTATGACCGATAATATCGACAAACAATCGATTCACAACATCTCTCTCATACTAACACATAATATCAACAAACACTCGACTCACAACATCTCCCCCATACTAACAACCGACAATATTGACAAAAACTCAACTCACAACATCTGGGCTGTAGAACGCACAATTAACAATACTAACATTAAAGTAAAGGAGTAAAAGAAAATGCTAACATTAATGTAAAAAATGCTTTGAAATCAATGCAAGAACTTACTCCCAATAACTAACTTTCAAATTTCATAGAACTTTTCTTATAAGAATACCTCATAGATCATACTTAATACCACAATTGTTATCCATATAAAATTATTTTAAAAAAGACATGGAAAGGAAGAAGATTCTTCATATCTAAAGTGTTGTGCATGCAAGTTTGATAAAATAAAAACTAATCAAGATCAAGGTGTTGAGAGAGATTGTGGAACGTCGAAAGGAAGGAGATTCTTCATGGCTAAAGTGGCGTCCCTCAAGCTTGATAAAATAAAAACTAATCTAATCAAATTGTGGGACGTGGACAGGAAGGATATTCTTCATGTCTAAAGTGGAGTTTGATAAAGGTAATCTAGATCAAAGTGATGGGATAGATTGTGGAATGTTTCAAGGTATTATGGAACATCTCTAAAGGTTATGGAACATTTTCAAATATTATGCAACATCATGAGGAATTATTGTCAAATTATTCACTTATGAAAATATTTATTTAAAAATTTTCCATTTACATTCTAAATTTTTTCCATTTACACTCTAAAGTTTTGTATCTCAATTGGAGAACCCAACCTCAAGGAAAGTTCTACTCCTTAGTTGGTTGCTTGAAGAGAAAAATCACACAGGCTCGTAGACCCTTTAGAATCCCTCCTCCTTCCACATCGGAAGATGTTAAGGCTATGAGCATGAAGGGAACATTTTAGAACATAAGTTTTCTAAGTACAAAACCCACAAAGGAATGGATGTTTAGAGTTTCCCCGACTAACATCAAATTGACAACTCACTTGTTAGCGCAAACAATAAGCTTGTCAAGGGTAAAGGGTCTAACACTACAATGAATTATCTTTATCTATCCCACCCAAGTGAGATCAAGGATGGGTATATTGTGGAGATAAGTCTCGTAAAGTAATGGAATAGTTCCAATCACCATGAACAACCCAAATTAGATCTGCCTAGATGAGACTGATAACTAGTATCACGTCATAGGAGAGGAGCTTGTCTGGAAACAAAAACATTGAAACCACTACAATTTATCTTGCTTTACCAATATATAAAACCCACATTTTATCATGGGGAAAGCCTTTTCAAGAAACCAAAGAGTGTAAATCATTGTGAATAGTCTTGATTGAATTCATCAAGATCAAAATGACAAAAAAAAAATATTGTGGGAGATGAAAAGAATAAGAGCACCATGAACTATTGATTTTGGCTCCATCCAAATGAATCAAGGGATGAGATTAATTGTGGGGTTGTGAGAAGGATTCAAGGGTGGATCCTCCTAATGAAATTTAGTGGAAACACATACATTTTCCATGTTGACATGCCCTTTCCATTCATCTGAAATATGGGATAGGCCATGCCAATTTCTTACCAAGCATACAGTCTCCTTTGAGCAGTAAGAAGATTTTTATTTTTTACTTTTCCAAGAATTAGAGTACAAAATTTACAGAATGTCTAAATGGATAAGGCATGCAAGTGTTCTACATAACTTCCACTATCTGAAATAACAATTCATAGACTATATAGAGGGTCCTAAAAACACCCATATGAGAATAGAACATTAGTCGTATAATCAACAGAAAGAAGCAAAGAATCAATCCTAGCTAGTAGACAAGTATATAAAACCAAAATACAAACAAGAAGAAGACAACCAACTTAATCATCGGTTTTAGCTATAGTAGTCGCTTGGTTGGAGCCACCCATGTCACTCAACATCTTAAGAAATAATCCTTTAATCTATATGGACTATTGGTTTTTCCTTAGAATTTTGTTGGAGAGAGGACTGAGAGTTCTCTCCAAATAAGGAAGGAGGTCAATAACAAGTTTTCTAAAATGTTGTTGGGCTCAAGGCTAGATAATGCAAAGGAGCACATGTACCACATCATGTCCAAGGTAGTTCAAAAAAGAGTGTGTCTACCACATGTGTTCTTGGGGTCTTCCATTAGGGTGGGGGGATTCTGACATTGCTTTCCTTTAACAACATTCTAAGATTCTTGATCCAATCGAACAACATTTAACAACATTCGAAGCTTCTTCATCCAATTGAACAACTCTAAGAACACAACATGAGAGTGAGAGTGAGAGTGGGAAAAGTCTACTAGCTTCTGCTTCTTGTAATATTTAAAGAAGGAAAGATGACTCTCTCCAATGGTCCCTCCTCCATCTCTTCATCAGTGGATGAATCATTGCTTAGCTCAATATGAGCTTTACATTTCCTGGTTCGACCCACCCCCTTGAGAGTTCCAATGGGTTTTCCAAATCTAGGGAATTTGGGGGGTTTCCCTCTTAAGGATTTTGGGATTCTTGGTGTTTTTAACTTCAAGAATACATGCCTTTTGGAGTTCAAGGTTCTCCCAAACCAAAATGGGAACCTTAATATCCATTGAAGCAGGGACGGTTATAATATTAGAGGCACATATAAGGTTTACATGATTAAGCCTTTTAGAGCCAGGCACATATGAAAAGGGAGGTGTGGGATTAAAGGAGGGGATTATCATCACAAAGGCCAGGAAAACTTAGAAACCAAATAAACATGAAACAAAAGATGAAACCTAAGACTAAAAGAGTAGTTACCTTTAAACCATGTTGTTCGAGGATCAAGCTAAATCCATTATGCAATGGGTCAATGATTCTGAGGATAAGAAAATTGTGTAGAGGCGAGATTACAAAGATGGGTTAGCTTAACTCCCAACTATTGATGATGGCTTAAGGATCATCATAAGAGCCATGACATGAAATAACTCTAGTTTCCTGCACAAGGTGATGACTTGTGTGTGTCACATATGCCGTCACACAATGATCCTTTCCGCGAGTCACTGTATCCGGAATTTACTAAGCACAAGCTCTATTACCACCAGCATAGATCCATCTTAAACCCAGATCTATCAAGCATCAAGAGGGATCCAATTTCTTGAGGTGTGATTTTTTTTAATGTTAAATTTTTTACCCATCCAAAATTTACACCTCAAGAAATTTGATCCCTCTCAGTGCTTGATAGATCTAGGTTTAAGAATGATTTATGTTGGTTTTTATTTTTTATTTGATGAGCCAACATGTATATTTTTAAAAACTTTTTATTTTCTTTTAAATTATTATTTTATGAGCTGGCATAGATTTTTTAATTACTTTTTTCTTGTTTTAATTTTTTATTTTATGAGTCGGCGTGAATTTTTTTAATTACTTTTTTTTGGAACATAATGCTACGTTAGTGACAACATCTCCCCCATAGTAGGTTATAGAGCACCTCACTATTCTCGATACAATAATAATAGGAATTTTTGATAAAAGTGTGCAAGGTAAGCATTACATTAAGTGTGTCCGGGAAACATTCTTATTAGTGGAGAAATAAAAGATTCTAATTTACTTTTTTTAAGTTTCTGCTTCTTTCCAACAAATTATAATATAAATTTCATCATAAATTTAGTAAAAAGGTTACAAAATAGAATAAAGATCACATTTTAAATTGAAAATCTACTTAAAGTATCATTATTTTTCATATCCAAGTGATTATTCTTTTTCTCTATTTTTTTCATTCAAACCATTTTTTAAATGTTATTTAACTAAACAAAACATGAAAGAATGACACTCATATCCCATACTAAGATTTTATAGTTCCCTTCGATGTCATGACAATGTCATTCACAACGTGAATTTGTGTAAAGTAGAAAGTAATAATTATTATGTGATAATCTAAAATTTGTTATATGTAGGATATTATAATTGAGAGATATAGGAGAATATTATTATGATGTTAGATGTGTTTTTTATTGAAGGAGAATCATGGACGACAATTGATGATGTTATTAAAGTGTATGTACATCGCACAAATAGTTAGTATCTAAATAAATAATGTTTGTTCATTGCATCGAGAGTAGCGAGATGCTTACAATCCAGTATAGGGGAGATGTTGTCACGTTTGTCGCTTTTGTCATTTTTGTCACATTTGTCGCGTTTATCACGTTAGTCACATTACATAATGTAACGCTTCCATATCGGCTCATACCTTATAAAAAAATAAAAATAAAAGTAATTTAAAATTTAAAATAAAATAAAAAAATTACACCTCAAGAAATCGAATCCCTTTCGGTACTTAATAGATCCAGGTTTAAGATGGATTTATGCTAGTTTACTTACATTCCAAATATGGTAGGTTAACCAAATCCATTATTGTTACAATCACTTGTATATTCATACTAATCCAATATATTTGCACAACATATATAATATATAATGTTATTGTGAAAAAAAAACTGTTAAAAAAATTTAAAAATAAACTCATTTATAGAAAAAGCTTTGTCAATTATATTTCACATCAAAATATTAGATATGTACAAAGAATATCAAGGTATATTTTCATTTCCAAATAAGGCAAATTAGAACCAAAAAATGAGAATGGATTAAAATAATTTTCTTAGTCATGTTTGAGTTTATATTCTTAAAGTTGGTTTACATTGTTTTTTTCATATATATATATATAGGTTTGTGAAGTTAGGAAAATGTTTGAAATATTTTTTACAATCTAGGAGGAGGGAAATATATAATACTTTCCTATTTAATATGAATATTTAACTTGAATTTATATATTATATTTTAAATATTATAAAATATTAAATATATAAATTATTGTATATATATATATATATGATGAAACTTTTTCATATATTTATATTGATTTTATAATAAATAATTTGAATAGAAGACTATTCAAACTTTTCATTTGTGATATTGTAGTAAAGATCATATTTTATTTCTCATGTTTTTTATTATTATATTTTATTCTTCTCATTGTATGATAGATTCAAAGTTAAGATAGATTTACGCTAGTAGATATAAAATATTATGCTAATGCTACTTCCTCTCTAATTTCAATTTATAGTCATTAAAAAGAAGTTACCACTCTCTATCTAGCCTAGTTTATATCATATCACATTGTCAAGGGTTTTTTTAACGAGGTTGTGGTTATTTCAAGTTGAAGTTTTTGCTACTAAATATTTGAAGTAGTGCTTGCTATTTATTTTCAATAAAAAAAATTGTTTGGGGTCATATATGAAATGGTACTAATACTGGTAATTTTTTGAACGATCTTTAGATGCATTTTTAGGGTCTTTTCATGTGTTTTCCAGATTCCAACATCTTAAAAAGATCATTAATACTCATATGCAAACTTTGTTTTCAAAGAGATAAAGAAAACAAAAATTGAAGCAATGAGAAAAGAGTTATGGTCTCGACAAGATTCATTTATTTTTACATCTTAGTTTCATCCATCTTAGCATGCACACTCAACACTAACTTCATGTTAGCATTAGGGTTCCTACACCTTAGGGTACATATTATAAGATATCACCATTCTAACATTTGCATTTGTATAGTGAATTTCACCATTCTTTGAGAGATATAATTCGGTTCCACTATATTTCGATGATTATTTTCTAAGTTAATGTTATCTTTCATTTTGTTCTCAATCTAATTTAGATCAAATTGGGGATTTATGCATAGGATTTCATAAAGAGTTACATAGTTACAACATGTTTCATGGCAAGCTCATATGTAAAGGGTATGATGCATCTTTTTTTGAAGCATGAAAGATGTTCTCACAAACTGTCATGTCCCCATTTAAATGGTTTTCAGATAAATAATTAAGTTGGCCTACCCAATTCCTAAGGGTTATGTGAAAGAATTAAAATATTGACATTTAACCCCAAGGTCTATAGTTTCTCATGAAAATTCAATATCCTAAATTAATGGTGGAAAAATAGGCCAATAAATTATGGAATAAATGTTAAATGCTCCAAAATGAAGTGGCATTAGGTCCTAGTTGGACTTGGGGGTGCATAAGTGGACATGTGGGGTCCACATGAGAGAATATTCCTCCTTTAAACATGGATCCATCCTCAAATTCGAGTTGGAAGGGAAGAGGTAACATTCATGAAGGAAGAGGAAGATTCATAGGGCTAAATATAGGCAATGACAAATTATATGACAACTATGACAAGCATTATGACACTTATGACAGATTCTATGACACCTATGACACTTATGACAGATTCTATGACATCTATGACAATGTAAGAGCTAAAAATAGACCAAGAGGGCGCATGAGAAGAGTTACGCATCTCCAAAGCATCCAAAGGATTCCCCAATTCGAATTCATGGAGGAGTTGGAGACAAAAGATGATCCAAGTGTCATGTGGGGCCAATGAAGGGTCATAACTCCCACTTATTCAAATTTCATGAGTAATTAGGAGATAATTTGAGTTCTAAGGAGGTAAATGAGTCAAATAAAGTTATTAAAAGGAGGCCAAGTTGAAGTGGAGTAGTTTTTGGTCATTTTTCATTTGCATCTTTGCAATTTTGGAGAGCTTCAAGCTTGTCCTTACACGGTGGAGGCTCATCCTCCCTGCTTTAAAACCAATTTCGAGGGTGCAAGATTACCATCCAAGTTGGTTGATGGAGAGGCCATTCATACCTCTCAACAGAGCTTCATGGATATTTTTTGATGCAGGTTCAAACCCCAACTGAGTTCGAATTCATCTTCTCTCATTCTTCTCTATGCCTATTCTATTATCTTTCTCTCAATGTCATGTAAATGTGCAAGGGCGCACTTCTTGTTGCACATAGTTAGTGGAGGATTGTTATTTAGACTTCATGGACATGTTAGTTACTACATATCTCTGTAATAATCATATCATAAGAGCCATAGCTCGAAACACCATGTATTTCAAGTGATATTTCCAATCAAGAAAGAGATTCGAGCCATTTTCCCCATAGCATTTGCATAGAGATTTTTGAATGATTTTGTACCTGTTCTATATAATAGTTTACTGAGATATTAATCCATGTTATGAGTTGTATATGAAGTTAATTTGATGTCCCAAATAATGTTTGCAGACCCTTGAAGTGTCACTATGGTTTATGATTAAATTCAAAACTCCTTGTCCAGCATTTTCACCACAAATTCTAGACTCTAGAAGTTGTTGTTCATTGGCATACATATTCGACCCTAAAACCAAATCTAATGTTGCATGCATATTTTTCTTAATGTCCTATAACATATCCAAGTCTCAAAGCAATAATTAGTGAAGTTCGTACAGTGTTTGGAAGAGCATTTAATGGAAGACCTAGGGGGGATTTCCACTTCTCAAATTAACTAGTCTTGTCCCAAAACTTATTTCCTTGCAAATTGCATACCATGGATGAGTATATCAGTTGTTTGGGTGTCTGATAGATGTATTAATGTGTCATATATCCTCCTAATTCTCCCCATACATAATTGAAAACCATTTGGGAGCATTTGGGGACAATTTGGGGTTTCACTAGTCCAAGATTTGAAAATTGGCCAAATTGTGTAAACTTTCAAATTAGGGATATTACAGTGGTATCATAGCATGGTCCTTGCACCTGTGCATTAATATCATCGGCATTGAAGAATAATTTTAAGCCATGTATTAATATTATGATGACTCCTATGAGTACAATGCTTATGAGCAATATGGAGCAGAATGTGAATGGTATGAGGAAGAGGTGCCATCATGAAGCACTTCTTACAATTTCATAAGGAATGAGGGTTATTCATATGACCCTATGTATTATGAATATGTATGTTTTGAACCACCAAAGGATAATTCTATGAATGAATTACAAATATTGAGAGCAACATGTAAAACCTTGCCCCAATAATATTAGGCATATCTTGATTTGTATAAGGGAGATACACAAAAGGCCATTCCTTTAAAATAATTTTTTAATTGGGTGTTTGGACATAGACCCAAAAATGAATATGTGGATTTAGTGAAGAAAGGTTTATGCCATTCTTGCAAAAGACCATGGAGAGAAAATCATATATGTCTGAGTGAAAAGGAGGAGCGAAATGAGGATACCCATGAACCACCTAGTTTTGAAATAGGTGAAGTAGAAGAAGCATTACATGAAGAGGATCGAAAATCACTCCCAAGTGACTCTGAAAAAGATGAAGAAACATCACATAAGCATGAATAAGATTCCATTGAAAATACTGAATATCATCCTGAGACACACTCTACTTTGGACATGAATCAAAGAGCATCTACAAATGGATGCTTGAACTATGAAGGAGTACCTGCGGATGGGTGCTCACACCTCTATGTTGGTGACATAGAGATCACTTTTAAAAGTGTTGTTGCAAGCCAAAGTTCCATTACGCATGAAAATGAAGGCACCAAGATCAACTTCCCCATCACCACTTGAGCTTAATGAAGTTGGTCCAAGCAAAAAGTACAAAGAAGAGGAGGTCCCTCTATAAGAGCCTCTTTTTCTTGAAGGGTCATCAAATATGAATGAAAAGAAGATCCAAGAGACCTTTAGCATACTCTTGTTGGCACCCCAACAACCTCCCTTTGAATTTGCAAAATAAAGGGGCCCCCATTGTAAAGTTTGTAAATATTTTGCTTGATTTGATTGGTGATTTTATGGTTATCTTTCATCGATCCCTCGCTCTTTTGCATCTCTCTTGGCTTGGATTTCTTGAGATAGATATTGGGTGGTGTGACCTATGTGTGTCATTTGCATCTTCTCAATGCTTGGATACTCTTTAATACTTTCATGCTTTTATTTGAACTTATTCGAGCCAATTGTTTGTTGGCATTTGCATCCAGTGTTGCCAGTGATTTTCGTGACATGGGTTAACCCCCTCTTGTGGATCCTAACTTTGGCGATTGTAGCGGAGATTAACACCTGCAGGTTTTGGTCTAATGGAAATCATGCTCGAACAAATGGTATCAGAGCGATAGGTCTCGAGTTCGAAACTCACCCAGGTAACGCTGGGGGGAGAGTGTTGGCATTTGCGTCAGCGCTCCCCGTGAGTTTCGTGACATGGGTTAACCCCCTCTCATGGATCCTAACTTTGGTGATTGTAGTGGCTATTAATACCTGCGGGTTTTGGTCTAACGGCAATCGTGCTCCAACATTGGTGTCCAATGAATTATCGTCCGGTCATTTGAGTTTTTTCCTTCTAATGGTTAAGCAACACTTGTGTCTTCACTTGTGTTTAGCCAAGTTACTTCTATACTTCGGTTTGAAAAGTTGGATTAATATAATGCTTGACAAAATTGACATACTTCGATCCTCAATATTTAAATTGCTATTGTGAAAGATCTAAACATTTTAATTAAAAACTCAATTTTATGATTCCACCCTACGTCTTGGAGGATAACATATCTAAGAAGGGGATTGACCTGACATCTCTAAATCAATAATGTTCCATGGCGACTTAACTAAGTTCTTATATCTTCATATAAAAAAAGAAAAACATATATTCTTTTAAAATGTTATACAAATCTAAACTCATAATTTAAAAAGTTGTGGGAAGTTTAATGAATTTTTATTATAATTTTTAACACATAAATACATTTAGAGCCCAAAATTTTATATTTAAATAAAGAACTTTAAAGTATAAATGGTTCTTATACAAGACTTTATTAAGGATACTTTTCGAGAGTTCTTTTTCATGAGTTTATTTAAGGTCATCATGTATATTAATCTCAGCCATAAATCTCCGTTGAGATTGCTAAACGGTTAAGGATGTCTTATTTCTCTTTTCGGATAAGAAGAAATTTTTTATGTATCACACTTTCATTACATTCAAGTGTTCTTTTAAATTCCTTTGTTATTGATTGACGTATATTTTTATAAAGGAAAATAACACGTTTAACTTCTCTTGAATATATTAATTTGTTGATATTCGGTTTTTGCAAAAACTTTGGATAATAAGAAAGGAATCCACGTTACTCTTCTAATTCCATCGAAGTCGATGTAGCTATTCTGATAAAGGAACCATGACGGATCTTAATGCTGGGTTGATGCTATCACAATAGATGTAATGGAAGCATGGGAGTGGGTCGTAATCAGTACCATTGTTATGTAACAAGGTTATGTCACAATCTCTTCAATCTGGTTTGAGAATTTACTTTTCAATTTATATAAAAATTTATGTTTATATCTGCTATATCTATATTTTTGGCATATGTATGGGCTATTTCTCCATAGTTGGTCATAGTCAGAAAATTTGGTCAACAACTTCATGACACTCAAGCATTGGTGTCAAATTATTGTTGGAGATTTTCATCATTGAAGGATCCATCATTTCCTTGAAGACATGAAGAAGATTCAAAGAGCAATATGCAACATCGGAGGTAATGTCATGTCTTTGCTTTTTGATAGAAACAATTTGGTTGAGCTTAATGAATGGTTGCATGGAGCATACTTGAAAAATAATGAGGATATTCATGAGCTCAAAATGCAAAATGAGCAACTTCTTGATAGGTTGCAAGATACTTGTTCTTCCTCCTATGTTTTTGCTTGGAGGGTTCTCATGACATGATGGATCATGAGAAACATGGCAACTTTCAGGTGCTTGATGTGTTTGAAGATGAGCTTGATGAGAACCAAGCACTTGTTGTGGTGGAAGAGGAACTTGAGTTGCATCTTGGAAATGGTTACACACTTTTTGAAGAAGTGTATGATTCCATTACCTTGGAACCAACTTACGAGGAAAGTTTTGCACTTTTGAGGGAGGTGAATGATCCTACCCTTATGGAGCCTTCACATGATGACACTTTTGCATTTTCTGATCATTTGGGTGAGTTGGTTCATTCTCCTACATCCTACACTTCCATATTTTGCAGCATTCATCTTAATGAAGTATGGGTGAAATGTTTCTTTTTGAAGGTGCCACATGAGGAGCATAAAAATCCTATCTCCCTTTTTGAGGATGACATGACTAGAGCACTTTATTCTTTACATTTGCAGTAGCATCCTTTGTTACTTTATGATGGTACACATCTACATGGATGCACCTATGCTTCACTCACACTCAAGTTCACATTAGTGAGAGAGAGAGAAAACAAGTTCGCATAGGAGGAAAGAAAGAGAGCTACAAAAGACCATCTTACTTTTGGGGTTTTACTTTTGTGATATTGTATTGGTGACTATTCTATCTCTGAGGAAGTTGAAGGGTTTTCTCCTTTATGGTTTCCCCGAGGAAAATATTTGTGTCTATTGTGTTATGTTGTGCTTGTCATTCTTTCAGATAAGATCCTAGATAATATGTGGATAATATTGATTAAAAGTTGAAAAACTAACAATAGTCAAGCCACCTTTTACATTGGGTATTTCAAATGGATGACTCTTCCCCATCCCACCATTGGATATGCTCCATGATTTGAAATTGCCAAAAACCCAAGGAAAGTTTATAACCTATGTTCAACCTCCTTATTTTTTCTTTTGTTCCATCCAACATGACATTTTGTTTAAGGAAAATACTAGCTCACCTCCACCTCAAAATAGCAATCCTCATATGGATCATAATTACCTTAAGTATTTCCTTACATGTTCCCATTACTTCATGTTATGATAGAAAGATGAAACCATAGGGTAATGTGTCCAATGGGTCTTACAAGAAATCAACTAGCTCCTCCTCTTCCATCTCCAACATTTTTAATCAAATTAATGATTAGGAAATATTAAGTTTTGTTAATAGCTTTTACTTCTTAATCTTAATATGCCTTTAAGAAAAGGAACAATACATGAGAGCGTGGGTGAGGAATAAGGATATTAAAATAAATAAATAGAGCTGGGAAGGAATTTGAAACGCATCCATGAAACCTTAAACTCAACAACTAAGCATGGGCCTTTTGGGTTTCCTCCTCTATTTTGTTGTCTGTGGCAAAGAGAGAATGGCTCTTTAAGCACGTGCCATAGATTTCTAGAAACATGTCTCAAGATCATGGCAGCCATGAGCATAAGCATAAGTATGTTTTTTAGTTAATCTCTTCTTTATTGTCGGAGAAGCATATTTCTTTTGAGATTATTTTGGTTTGCATGAATTGTTTACCTTTATGTTGAAGGTGTGTTGTTGCTTCTTGAAGAATTAGAGACCTGTTTTCTTCGACCTTCTCTTCCTCTTTTTTATTTCTCAAAAAATATTAAATATGAATTGCAATGATTTAAACCCATCATCTCCGAGAAGATGCATTGTATTTGTATTGGGGTTCCCTACTTGTTTTTTGTGTTTAAAACAAAAATGCAAGTCATGAAGCAATCTCCCCGTAGAATGCTAAAAAACCTTTCGCCACGAACCCTACAATGAGGGTTGTGAGTCTAAAGGGATATGGAAATTCCATGGAGGGCTACAAGCCCAAGAGTGTCATGATCCCTTCATGGAATGTTGTGAACCCAAGCCTCAATCGCAGCTAGCCATGGGGAAGGGGCATTGCCTTGGGAAGTAAACCCTTCCTAAAGGTGACCACCATTTTGATCATTTTCCCCCTTTGTTGTTCTTTTTAAAATTAAAATAACAACAACAACAACAATAATAATATCCTTTTATTAGGTGTGGCAAGTGTACAAGGTGGGGGGCGGGGTCATTTTTAGCCCCAAAAAACAAATAGACATGGAATTTTATCAAGGATTGGTTATGTCAACAAACAATGAAGCTAAGGCTAGGGGTTGTTGATCAAGGCCTAATTCTTGTCAAAGCAGGAGTGACTCAAATCACTATAATTGGTGCTTCTACCATCATTATTAGATCCTTAGTGCAACAACACCTCTCAAGAAATATTAATATATCATGCATTATTTAAAGGGATTTAGAATAAGCCAATGATTTACAAAGGTCTCCTACTTCAAGGTGTTATGGAAAAAAAATTAGGTGGCCAATCTTCAAGCCAATGGAGGTGCATAGTTAGAGGAAGGATTGTTAATGATAAATAGGGAGGTGTTGTCCTTTGCACCCCTCCCGTGATTTAATGCATTTATGATGGAGCATCCACCAAGAAGCAAGTGTCTCAATATGTTGTCTAGTAGCATGCAAGACTTAATATCTCAGACCATGTCATTCCTCAATCCATCCTTGGTAGTGCTTGTAGTTATGGAATGGACCATGTTAGGTGGACCGCATGCATGTGGGCTATTAAGAAGGGTTGACAAGTATATATTGATGCACTTTCATCCTAGCCTCGTTCTTGGCGCTTTGCAAGCAAGAAAAGAAGGGATCTAAGGTTGTGAGGTTGGTATTGTTTGGACTATAGTAAGTTCCCCTTTTCCCTAGCATTCTCCTCTCAATACAAAAAATGGGCCAATGTGACTACGTGAATCATTATTGTGTTTTTTGTGACCTCGGGGAGGTTTAGACTAGCTTGAAAATATGGGAGAGAGACATGGCCTAAGGCACAAAGTATTGTGGTTAACTCCACTGTGCAATGGAACCATTGGCAAGAGGAATTGGAACACAAGCTAAATGTGGACAATGGGATAAGAGACACTTGTGCCATGGAAACAACAATGTAACTGTTAGAACTCATAAAGTTCTAGAAGGAATTATCTATGTTTATGGTTATCTCTCACCGACAGTATTTGGAGTTGGATGTTAAGTTGGTTGCATTGAATGAATTGGCTGATAGGATCCTATCCTATCTACAACTTATGCAAGAAGTGACCTACCTTCCTTCCACATCAATCAAAAAGTTCAAGGACCTCGTGGCCAGTGATTTCTCTCAAGCATGTAGTGCAGACACATAAGCCAATCACATTGTTATGGAGATAGAATCCCCCTTTGGTATAGCAATTTTGTGGATCAAATGGAAGTTGACAGAGACATTGAGAAACTGGCCATGGGCTCTCATGTGGAGTCAAAATGACAAAACCTTTAGTTTTTCTTCTTTTATATAATATTATGTTTTGTCAAGTCATAGTATTGTTACCTTAGTTTGTAAAGCAATATATATTTTAAGCATTTTTTTGTTCGGTTAGAGTAGGTAGAGACAAAATTTTGGATGGATAACAATATGTTCTTGATTCTGGGTTGCAACATATTTATATCATTTTTGCATTTCTTTGTTATATGGTTCTGTTGCGACTCCTTTTGATACAAAATTATAACCGTTAGTGTGAATAATTAATAATAATAATAATTTTATCATTTTATTGTTGCAATCTATGATGTTATTTTATTTCATTTAATATATTTCAATTTCCTTCTTATTATCTTCACAAGTTAAGCATTAAGTATTGAGTAGACATTAAAATTTAATTATATTATCTCAATATTCCCTTAGTTTTCATGTTTTGAATGGAACTTCTCGATTATTCATGTTGCTTGTTAGTCCTTTCCATACAAGGGATATAGTGATTGGTTGGTAGCCAAACCTAGTTTGACTTTATATTAATAGGAAAAAATTTCAAAAGAAAATTACACTATTTTATAATTTTTTTATTTATGTATTAAATTTAATAGTTCGAAAATATAAATTATTTATTTGAATTTGAGTATTCTATTTTTTGAATAGTTTGAAACTACGAAGTGACAATTTACCCCTACTTGGATGGAAAATTGTCAAATGAAAAAATAAAATAAGAAAAACTTACAAAGTTTGTCATCTGTCTAAGAGACATGGTTGGTGGCCACATTTTCTTTAATTCAAAGTACATTGGGTGCAGTTTGCTTTAATTGTAGTATATTGGATGGGAAAGTGTGACCATTTTTTTTAATTCAAATACATTGACAAATGGCAGGTCACAATCCACCATATTTATGAGCACATACATTTTGAATATAAGAGAAACCTTGGAATCGTTCACTCGTTATATTGGTATTAGTCAAGTTTAATTGATATATAAGTTTCATCAATTCCTCTTCACAATATTGTAAAAAACAAAATAACTTAATCTATTGTCCAACTCTGCTCCACAATTTCACAAACTCTTCTTTTATATATTCCCGCTAACTTTCACAAAACATTCGGCAACCTATGAATTTGTTGGAGAGTTGGGATTTGGATCACAAAGTAAAACTCAAAAAGGCACAGTTATTGTTGCAATATTCTTAGAACAATCACATAAAATACTACAAACATGATTTAAAAGCACAGTTATTGTTGCAATATTCTTAGAACAATCACATAAAGTACAACAAACATAATTTAAATTAAGATACATTATCGACATATAGGTCACATAATGATATAAGACACCAGTAAATTTATGATGTGTTATCAAAGAATAGTTTAATAATCAAGACATCAAACTAAAAGCCTCAATTCAGAGCGATGTCCGCAAAACCACAGGTTGTTGTTCCTAGTCCCATTGCCATATTTTGGTCAATTCATGGACATTGATATAATTTCATTTCATTTTTGGTCGTTGATTCCAGCCAAAATACCATCAATAAGATGCTAAGGTATCCTACCATATCATATGCATGTTCCTAACGTAGTGGCCACTTAATTATACTAATTCCAAACATGGAAACTAAGTGATGTTTGGATGTTTACCTAAATAGACCTAAGAATAGCCACAACATCATAGATTGGGTCCTCGATTAATTTTCTAAAATATTGAAACAAATGATCCCATTAGTAAAGAGAGAATAATTCATAATGATGAGCATTAGAAGTTTTGAAAAACACAATTTCCACACCTTAAATTTATGTACTCTTACAAAAGGCATGATTATTTTAAATTTGCAATGGCCTCATATCATAATCAAATCAGAAAGAAAATTAGGGAAAGGTACTAAATGAATATCGACAATCTACAAGGAACTAACTCATAATTGTTTTTATTGGTGGCATAATTAATGCTAAATGTCAAGCATACATGATGTAACAATGACAGCTTGTTGTCTTTATAAAATAAAGATGAAAGTGACATACAAATCTACATGAAACAACCTTACTTTACAACAAGAACATACAAAAAATAAGGTTTCTTAACATTCACTAAGAGAATATAAATATTGAAATTGTTACTAAATTTAGATGACAGTCACAAAATCAAATTTTAAAAAATGAAAAAAATGAATAAAACTTGAAAATAGTTGAACAAAAAAACTTAATTCATCCATTCCATGTCTCCATTGTAACTCCAATGGGTCTCTTTAGTAATGGGAACCCACATCCCACATTACAGTGCTAAAACTGTTTACAATAACAACAACAATAGTGGGAAAGAATAGTATGAGTACCTGATTTTTCACGGACTGCATTCCAACAATCATATCCATTCTTGGTTATGTAATTGATGAACTTCTCATCCTTGTCTAATGACTAACCCATGATTCACTTTGGTAAGTGGTAACATAAGTGGCTTTCCATTGCACTATCAAATAAGTTATCTTTGGATATTTGTAATTGCACCGAGTGAAACGAGGTGCTCTACAATCCAGTATGGGGGAGATGTTGTAACGTTACACATTTGTCTTTATTATCGATTAAAAAGTAAAAAGGTTTTTTTACTTAAAACATAATTAAAAAAATTCATGTCGGCTCATAAAATAAAAAATTATGGAAAGTATTTTAAAAATCCATGTCGGCTCATAAAATAAAATATTACGAAAAGTAATTAAAAAATAGATGTTTGTTTATAAAATAAAAACTTAAAACTTAAACCCGGATCTATCAATCAAGAGAGATTAAATTTCTTGAGTTTAAATTTAAAAAAATAAATACACCTCAAAAAATTAGATCCCTCTCGGTGCGATACGGATTTAAGATGGATCTATACTTATAATATAAACAACATTCTTGATCTCTATGTATCGATTATATTGCATTGTTTATCCTTTTATTGTATCCGTCCTCCATTGAAAGAAACTATGCTCTCAAACATAGTAGGAAAAAAATCATTGGATCTGCAAAATCCATATTCATTCTACATCAACGGCTCAAAATGATCATGGTCTTTTTTTGCAGAGAATTTAAACGATTATTAATTAACACAGACAACTTCAAAAATGGGAATAATAATGTTCATCGTATGATACATAGTGCTTGTATTATTCTCCAGCAAGCTCGAGTATCCTACAAGTGTTATCAAGCATGTACAAGCGCTCATAGATAAGTTGGGGTATATACACATATAACACATTATAAATAGTTGTTACCCAGTGAACGGTGGGTATGGACGGTTTTGTCATTATATTTCTATTTATTTATTTACTTGTTTAGAAATTTATGAGATGATTTTCGAGTTTGTTCAATCTAGATATTTTTATCTTTTGTTATCTTTATATAGACAATTAATCATGTCTATTTTGTGGGGAAAAAACCTTTATTAATTGTGTCTTTACGCATATTTTTGGGAAAGAAACTCTGTCAAATTTATCAACCAATTACAATCAGATTTTGCGACAATTGCTCACCACAATCGCATTGGTCTCACCATTAGTTGACACATCCTAGAGCCAAACATGGATATTAGTCCCAAATTAAAATATTTTAGGTTTCTTGGGTCAAATCATTTTTGGTCACCTGGATGCATTGTGAAATATTGAAATGAACTTTGACACAAGTAATATGAATAATTATAGTATCTATTAATTATGTTATTTAATAAGTTGTTAAACACTGAAATGTATCTCTATGCTATTTGGCACAAGTAATATGAATAATTTTAATAATTTTAGTATTTATTAATTATGTTATTTAATAAGTTGTGAAATATGGAAATGTATCATGCTACTTTGACACAAGTAATATGGATCAATTTAGTATTTATTAATTGTGCTATAATTTAATAAGTGTTTTTTTTAATTATTTTTTATATTTTAAAATTTTTAGTAAAAGCAAACATGAAACATGAATATGTGATTAAATATATTTATTATTAACTATGAAACATGAATATGTAATTAAATATATTTTATTAACTATGTAGAGAGAGATGTGTTAATATATTTTATTTTATTTTTAGGGAAAAAAAGTATTATTGTTATTTATATAGATAAATCAAATCTATATCAACACAGTTCTGGATTGAATCCAAAACTCAATCAATCTTTTCAAAAAATTCAAAAATAAAACATACTGTTCTATCTGTAATATCATTGACATAAACATATTCTAAATAGCATCATTACTCCATAAAGTAAATAGATCCATTGGACTCCAGTTGAGAACTATGGAATTCCTCCCATATTAATAAACTTTCATCGGTTTCCAATGCCTATTTTGAAAGTTCATCCGCTAATTTATTATTCTCCCTGTAGATATGCTGCAGTGAAATGGCATGAAAATGCTGAAATTCATTCTTGATTC
Source organism: Larix kaempferi (assembly GCA_027924585.1). Taxonomy (NCBI): domain Eukaryota; kingdom Viridiplantae; phylum Streptophyta; class Pinopsida; order Pinales; family Pinaceae; genus Larix; species Larix kaempferi. Next base: position 2,383,484 of record BSBM01000445.1, read on the forward strand.
TCACACACCAATGATATAGAGCGGTCACCTGTAGTTTGTATTCCCCCATAGCCCATTTGATAGTGACACAAGAATCACCAAAAACTTTGACGTCCACCAGACCGAAGATGTTGGCCACTTTGATAATCATCCATAAGGCCATCAATTATGCCTTCATGTTTGACCCCCTACCACATTTCAACTTAAAAAATATAGAAATGATCCTGGTTGAGGAAAATCACTCCACCTACCACACAATGACCCAAAGCTGCAGCACCATCAAAGAAAAGAATTGGTTTGTCCACCTGAAAGTCCAGAGAAATGACCTGCCTGGGTTTAGTACCAGCCTGTTTTCCTTGATAAATAGCAAAGTGTTGTAAGCTATAATTACAAACCATCAATTTATTTGGAGACAGGTTTTCAAACAAAGCAGAATTTCTCATATGCCAAATACTCCAGCAAATAAACACAGGAAGAATATCATGGGAACTATGACTTTTAGTCCAGTTAAACATGCTTAAAATGAAATCCACTTTGGCCCAAGTATTATTGATCTTTAAAGTACTACAAACACTGTCCCAAATCTTCCTAGTGAACTCATAGTCTAGAAACAGATGAGTAATACTTTCAGCTTCAGCCTTGCAAAGTATGCAGATGTTGGGACCAATCCAACCCTTCAGGATTAGATTATCCCAAGTTTTCAATTTGTTCATAAATACAAACCATAAGAAACATTTCAATTTAATAGGAAATTTCCACTGCCATAATTTCTTACACCACCAGTGACTAGGGAAAATACACTTCTGTCTAATAATTGTCTTGTAAGCCTCCTTTGCAGTCACCATACCTGTCATAGCATTCCCCAGCCATAATAATTTATCTTTTTCACCTGTAGCTATGCAGCCTGCCTCATTTAATGAATTGATATACTTATCCCATAAATATGCAATATTCCCTTCCATACCTAAATCTCTAGCTTTAGACCAGTAACCATCAGCATTATTTTTAATGACACGGTCCAAAGTATAGCAACCCAATCTTCTGATATGTAATAAAACCTCAGATGGTAATCTATAATTTTCCTCCAATCCCTCGATCGGATCCACTCCAATAGAAATTTCATTACCATCACCCATTCTCCAGCATAGCTCCAGAGCTAGCCATTTATAGACTTTTAAAAATCCATTCCAAACAGGTGAAACCTCTCTGGTCTTCTTATTTGCACATCTAAACCAATGACTGATATTCATCTTAATGTATTTCATATGTAGGACCTCAGACCAGAGTGTCTTGCTAAATAGTCCTCTCCATAAATATTTTAGCCTCAAAGCCTCACTGAAAGAAGAAATGTCTCTTATACCCTAGCCCCCAACAATTTATGGGATGGACAGTTTATCCCAACCCGTCATCACTACAGTTGCTTTCTTCAATCCACCATACCAGAGAAAATTTGAAAAAAGTTTCTGCAAAGTATTTAAAACAACCCTAGGGACCGGAAGCAATGAAAACCAGTATACTGGTATTCCTGTCAATACAGCCTTTACTAGAATCAATTTCCCACCGATAGAAAGAAATCTATAAGACCAGTGTGAGATACGGCTTTCAACCTTCCTTATTAACCACTGCCAATCTTTGATTAAGTATCCATTAGGTTTTAAGAAATACCCAAGATACTTAATGCCATCTCCAATGTTACAAGCTTTGTATGGCAACACATTCTGTATATTTTCCAATTCAACTTCATCCAATAGATTATAATAAAAGTAGGTTTTAGAAACACTCACCTTCATCCCCGAAGCACTACAAAAGAGATTGATAATGCTCTGAAAATTCCTCCATTCAAAAATAGAATTCAATCCAGCTAGTAAAAGATCATCCACAAACTGAATATGTGACAGAGATAGGGTTTTGTCGATTTTCAGCCCCTTGATTACTCCCTCCCTTTTAGCTTGTGAAATTAAATGACTCAAACCATCAATAACCAATAGGAACAATAAGGGGGATAAAGAGCACCCTTGTCAAATACCTCTGGAACACCTGAAGAAATCTGTCGGATCACCATTCACTAAAACAGTTATATTCATAGAGTTCACACACGCCATAATCCACTTGATTATCATCGGAGGTATCCCAATTTGGATAAGGATGATCCTCAGATAATCCCAATTAACCCGATCATACGCCTTCTCCAAGTCCATCTTGAGAATAATAGCCTTTCTTTTCTTTACCTTTATAGTACGCAGAAGCTCCTGAGTTAACCCAACAGCATCCAATATCTGTTTGTGAACTCCAGAAAACCAAATTGTTCTTTTGTTATAAACTTGGACAGTAATGGCTTCAACCTCATTGCAATAATTTTAGAGACTATTTTATAAGCAAGATTACATAAAGCGATAGGTCTATCATCCCCAAATATTTTAGGTGCATTGCTCTTTGGAATTAATGTCAAGAAGGTTGCATTCAGAGCCCCATAAATATATCCATTCACCCTTGAAAATTCCACCATATTCAGGATCTCACCTCCCATAAGATCAAAAAAGTGAAGAAACAGCTCCACAGTCCACCCATTGGGGCCTGGACTCTTCTCTTTGGCAAACAACGTTAATGTCTCCTCCACCTCTTCTAAAGTAACCTCCGTTATCAAATCTTTAGAACTCTCAGCATCACAATATCTGAGATAAAGTTTTGCCACCTTGAGCTGATCTAGTAGGTTACATTCCTTCTGATCGGTATAGATATTGCAGAAATAACTTTTAGTAGCCTCTTGTAAGTATTTTTTTCCTGTGATAACTGAACCTGAACCATCCTCGATGTTCCAAATAGAATTAAAATTTTTTCTGTGTGAGGCATATGCATGAAAAAACTTGGAATTCTTATCTCCATGTTCTATCCAGATTGCGCGACTTTTGAGTCGCCACTCCTGTTCTTCCATCTCCAATATTTCATTCTTTTTCACCTCCAATCTTTTCAAAACAACAAATTCCTCATCATTAAGTGGCACCTCCCAATTCCGAGAAGGAAGAGAATGGATCTCTTCTTCTATAGTATTTAATTCAAACAAATCTTTTTTCTTCTATAGATGAATACAATTAGATACTTTGATTTTCAATTCCCTTAGCTTATAGCAGAATGCATCCATAGAGTTCAACGCAATTCAAATAGAGGATAGGGATTAAGAAATATTTTATTTATATTTTTTAAATGATAGGGATTAAGAAATATTTTATTTATATTTTTTAAATGATAGGGATTAAGAAATATTTTATTTATATTTTTTAAATGATTTTTTAATTTTTTATTGGATGTATATTTTTTTTAATTTTACTTTTCAAATGAATTTTAACATTATTTTATTTTCATTTTAATTCATTTTGATTAAATTTAATCTTATAATTTTTTATCACTTTTGTGTTTAGAAATATATATTTGATTCAATAATAATAAAGTAGTTAATACTATATATGAGATTTTGAAAATAAAATATATTTATGATTATGATTATGATTATTAATATCTTTGAAATTAACTTTGGTTTATTTGACTTTATGAAAATTAAGAATCACTTAATTTACTTTATTGATTGTCTTAAACCTTAACAACATTAACTATCATCAAATTTGCAGTAGCAATGATCTTAGATACTTAATCAACATATTTAGACTCTTGAAAGATATGCCTAGATGAATAGCTCTCTTCTCGAACTTAGAGGTGGACTCCTGTATTGATTATCCTTACCTATGCATGAAGTAGTGCCAGACAATCTACCAATGCTCCTCATCCCTAATTGGATAGAATTGTGGCTTAATCATATCCTTGAACGCCTCCGACCCAATCTTTGGTGGCTCATTCACCAATGCTTTACAAGCAACATCACTCCCCCACCATGCTAGAGTATGTCCTTCTAGATTTATCTGAGCAAATGCAATCATGTGTCTGTCGATGACCTCATGTACATTAAAGTACACCTCCGTCTACTGCACTTCACTTGCATAAGGTTTGATATCCACCTTTTCCCCCACTAAAGCTCTAACTCTAGCTATTCATCTTCCTTCTTGGGATCTTTCAGGTAACATTAGATTCTACAACTAGGACTACAAAACTACACCAAGCACATGTATTGGTGGTGATCTCCTCTATGTCAATCCCTAAACACGATATAGTAACTTCATGATGGTCACATTTTGTTCTCATTACAAGCACATCTCAAAATGTATAGGACTAGTCTACACCCAAGATCATACTTGACCTCGACAACTTCCATCATTGGATTTGCTTCAATAGCCACATTTGGTTCTTATTGTTTCCCACCAAGTCACGACTAAGGAACTCTCGAGTGAAATTTCCATTTCCCAAAATTTTATGAAAACTTTTTTTCACCTCCCCAGTGCTCCTTTCATTGCCAAACCACTCTACAATACATTGCATGTTGCAACATCAACATTATTGTCTCCATCCACCAAGATCTAGGGGAGGTTATGAGCTTCATCCAGTTTGCATTATTTGCATAAAACCTCATTGAACCATTTATTACAAACACTAGCATTTACTTAAAGCCAACTTCCATCATTCTACCAAATATTTTCAAGGCCTCTTTCAATTTAGTCATCATTGATCAACATTGAATATGTGACCACCTCATGACCATTCCTCTTCGCTACCATCTCATCAAGAAACCTCTCAACATCTGCAATCATCCCCTCTTTGAAGTACCTATCCAACAACATATGCAATAGTGTCATAAACAACAACATCTAGCAAGCATCCCCTTTCCACCATTGATCCAAAAATCCTCTTTGCCTCTTGCAATTCCCCGTAGTCAATGTATTGGCCCATCAAAATTTCATGTGAGGGAACATTAAGGCACAGATTCCTCTAGCCCATTTTCTCTTATTTTTCTAACCTATCTTGCATACCACAAGCCTTGTAAAATCTATGAGCTCAATTTCAATGCTCTAGCTTTTAATTTCATTTTCATTTTTAATCACAACTATAATGATAATGATTGTGTCATATTATTATCTCCATATACTATTTTCTATAAAAATATATATATATATCATGATGTTAAAACCGTTTACTAGTTTCTACAATATTATGTCAATTTATTATCATGACATAACAATATAAACATAATATCGAGGCAGAGACTAGCTGCCTTGCAACTATTTCCCTTGTTAAACAAGTGAATACTCTCCCTCTAAACTATCTTTCTTTTCAATATCTGACTTACTCCATGATATTTATGTATTTCATTTTCCTATTAAAAACCCAAGTACCGTAAACATGAATATTGCCATATAATAGTAGTATGTTACATTCCAGGTATAAGATATTGTTAGTATTATAAAATCTAAGATATTGTAGGTATGATCAATTTAATATTCAGACAATACATATGTATGTTCAAATTTAGATTTAGAAAATTCCTACGTTAAAGTTTCAGATATGGGAAATTGTTATGAATATATTAAAATAAAATTTGATGTTTTTCTGATAAATTTCAGAATTAGGAGATTGTAATGAGTTAATTACTTTTGTTAAATCTCATTAGTATGGTTGATTTTGGCGGGCCTCGTTTCGTATGACAACTTGAGTTTGAACCCTGGAAGGTAGCTGGGAGGAGATTTAAAATCCATCCATGTTAAGGGTTGTTGTGTCCCAAGTCAAGTGCGATCTCTGGGTGATTTTGACAGCTTAGATGCCTCTGAATCACAGTTTCTTAGACCACAGGCTAGTCCAACAAGTCACCAAGAAATTAGCAAACCAAAAAAAAATGAACATATTACATTTTACTAATAAAAAACAAAATGACACACTCACTTTCACACTTTGATGGTTAAGAACAAAAATGAGTTTTAATAGAGACCATTCGAGTTAAGCTCTTGCCACAGTTAAATAGACAGGGAAACCATTAAGTTTAACTAACCAAACACGGGGTATGATGCAACACATTAAAATTTAAACATGTGGGACATCAGTCCCTGTACAGGAATATAACATGTTAAATTAATCAGTGAACTAGTTTACAAATTTGTGTAAAAATGAACTCTGCAAGTGGGATTTGAAAATTGAAAGTTATATTTTTTTTAGATAGCCCAACTTAACTAGTGGCAAAAGAGACAGAGAACTGAGAATCATACCACTCTCTCAAACCCATAAAGGATTAACCACTCTCTCAAACCCATAAAGGATTTAATGAACCTTTTATTAATGTTGTTAAGACTTGTAGTTCAATGATCAACCAGATTCACAAAACAGGTTTAAATTCACATAGTGAAACCTCAGGATTGGATTTGGGACAAAGCTATCATAAAATATGTGTTTAAGAACATACCATAAACTCAGGTTTAAATTCACATAATGAAACCTTAGGATTGGATTTGGGACAAAGCTATCATAAAATATGTGTTTAAGAACATACCATAAATTCTTAGTGAGCATAATGGGTAATCATCACATATCATTGCACAGAGAGTAGCAAGCTGCATTTACATCCCAGTGTGATAAAGATGTCACATTTTTCATGTTGGTAACGCTTACATGTCAGATTATAAAAAATAATACTTTTAACAAATAATACCAGTACTATATGTTAGTCAAATATTATACAAACAGAAATAAAAAGATCTCCTTATATATGAAAGAGATATGTAACCTAATATAACAACTCCTATATAAAGAAATAAACAAAGAGATCCAGATTTAGAGATTTACATAAAAGTAATGTTACTTCTCTTTTTATCTACACCTATATCCATCTTAAATGATTAAATAATTTACAGGTAAAGAGATTTAATCTCTCTGGGTGTTTGATAAATCCAGAGTTAACATGGATCTCGCTGGCATATATATACATATTTCAACGTTCCACCATAAAAGTAATGTCCCTCTCAAAAAGAAGCTAGTTCAATAAGAATTGATCAACAACTAATTGATGAAAATGTTAAAGGAATGGATAATCAGCCATAGTTAAACAAAATCCTAAACCCTTGGTACCTTGTTAAATTGAATAAGCATGCTAAGGATATCAAGTGATACACAATAATGAGGAAACAAAATCAGTAAATAGTGAACTTGGTTAAGACTCAAGAGCATGGTGTCATATTAACCGTGAGCCCAAGATATTGTGAAACTTGGAGAAAATAAGGTTGAATATCAACAAGTAATAAACCAGTGGCACCGAAAAAGTCAGAAGACAAACACAAGTTAAACTGATCAGTGACTACGGAGGCTCATCACCTCCTTACCACTGACCCTACAATCCAGCGCTGGACAGATGAAGATGACTACTTCTGAGATCAATGACCATGGCAATTGTCAGGATTTGTCCGCTGTGGGAGCCACACTTAGTTCTCTTGGCGCTGCAGATCAATGGGTTTGGTATGGAAGCCCACAATTATGTATGACGTAAGTGGCATCAAAAAGACCCTGGTCAATGTGTTTATCATTAACCAGTAAAGCGAAATGCTACCAAATGATTTAGGAATGGTCAATCAGCGACAAAGTTAAGCGACACTATAAGCACCTAGGATTCCCTTGAAAACAGAAACCTTAGCATTGCATTAAATATTATCTTGATTAATGAAGTTGTATCATCGGCCACTGAAGCGAAACGCTCTCGAAATTTTTTGGAGTGATCAATTAGCGACAAAGCTAAGTAACGCTATAAGCCTTCAGGATTCCCTTGAACATAGAAACCTCAACCTTGCATTGAATATTATCTTAATTGATATTGTTGTTTATGTTGAGTAAAAAATAGTAGTTGTGACTTCCTTGAATTTGGATTACACAGTAGCAAGGGGAGCTACATGCCCCCATAAGCTAAAGTTTTATTGGGATTAACCTTCAAAAGAGAAATGACCTACAAAAATACCCCTGCTAGTTTCATTTGAGGGAAAGAAGATGCATATTAGGGCATACCTTCATGGAATTTAGTCCCTCTATGATGAACTAGGCATTTACTTGCTTTTTTATCTAAGATTATGTCAAGTTAATGGGGAATAGTATAACTAGAAAAAGGAGGCAAGATGCTACAAGGTACCGGGGTTTAGATATCTCATTCTTGTCATTATATGATCAGGTGAAGTCATATGGAGGCCTCTCCTTGTGTGGGTCCATTATGATTTTTCAATTTTGACCTTGAGCTAGTAAGACTGGGTTCAAATCTAACACTAAATTTATCAGGTGGGCATGATCTCCATATGGCTTAAGAGGTTTGCACCGATTGTGTATGTAACAAAAAATGGTTCACATGATTCAAGACATACTCTAAATTGTCCTCTCTTGTGAGAAAATAAAGGGTAATAGATTTAGTTCACCTTTGTGTGCCCTGAGCCTTTCCTAGTATTAGCATAATGTGTAGATTTAGGAAGGGTCACCGTGAGAGGTTTCATTAGCTATATGACATTTCTTATCAATAAAGATGACCTTGACCATCACACACCCTTGGTCCTTAGTCCCAGTAAGATCAAGTTTCTTGTTTGCATGTCTTCTAGGTGTGAGGAAGGTGATCCATATGACCATAAAATTTGGCCAAATGATGATCATTGAAAACCAGGACATGGATGTACTTATCCACAATTGTCTGCACAAAATCATTAGTCAAATTCCTATACTATAGCCATTGACCTGGATCCTAAATAATAAAAGATATTGGCATCTTAAGTAATAAATAAATTAAAGCCACATAAACCGCTCTAGTCGATTATAAGAACTCGATTGGCAACATCCACAATCTCACCAAAGGAAGGGTCATACAAATAAATTGGTGGAGATGGAAAGTAAGAGATAAAAGGGCAGGTTTTCTTGATATATTTGATCAAAGTTCTCAAGTTTCAACTTATTCCCTTTGATTAAAAGTAACTTTTTGTTGGATGTTTACCCTTGCTAAGAATATTTCAAATAATAATGGTAATAATAAAACATCCTGTGAGTCTTCCATGTGGAATGATACAATTATATGAAGTATTAAGTAGTAGATCAGGATTCAGGCCACATTTGGTTTTGAATCCTTCTACCTGTTTTCCTCCATTAATGCATCCCTTAATGTTTGTTAGCCTCCATATGGATCTGCCAGATATTCATTTTCCTCCAGCAACCAGCTACCTTTTAGCTATTTGATATGAAAATAAAGGTACACATTCGTCTTTTTTCCTTGTCATAGTAATTCTCATTTTTAAACTGTTGCTTAAAAAAGGGAATGTAAATACATCAATGAATATCGTTCAAAGGTTAATGATTTAATAACACTGATCAAATGGCTACCTCAGAGATTAACAAACCCACCAGAAGACATCCAGCTTAAATACAAACATAGAAAGTTGAGGACAAGACAGACTTGAGCAAATGAAGCTACTAAGATGCAGAATTGAGAAACGGAAGCCACTGATGGAAGTACTAATTTAAAAAATAGTCCTTTCAATGGCTTTATTTGATCTTTTGAGGGACATAAACTGAGTGTCAAGCCACTAACTATGCAGCTTTGAGGGTCCAGACTCCAGCCAACTGTGAGATTCATAATTTGGACAAATTTCTATCAAGTCCAACTGAACATTGTAACTATAGTCTTGGTTTATAATGTAAGCTGAAAAGGATCTGGCAAGCAAGTGGCTCCTTGCAGGTTAAATCAGTGGAAATCATGGATGTGAATCTTAAAAGATTTGTTTTATCACATAGATGCATATAAATATAGTATATCTCAGATTTCTGAGCTGTCTAGACTTTAAATTCTTCAAAACCTAAGAGGTTCTGAGACAGTTTGCTGACGAAAAATGAAGGGAAACGTTTGCTGAATTCCAGGCTGTTAAATGCATAGGTCTTTATTGATCTAACTTACACAACAAGCAAGCTTATAGTAGCATCCCAGTCAATTCAAATTTCATACTAAGGTAGTACCTCTCGACAAATTCGGAGCTTTCCTGTCAGTTGTTGGTCCATACAAGACATTTTAGCTCTTCTTTCCGTGTTTTCAATTTTGACAAAATGGGGCTCAATCTATAATAAACAAGTAGATAAGATAATTTAATTAATGTCCAATGAACGATCACTAAAGTAAGTCAAAGGGACTGTTGGGTACAAAATGATGTGTTGGGTACAAAATGATGTCAATACAAAGTGGGAGAACTAAAATAAAATAATGTCACTGATGACACAGTCGTTACCTGTTTTCTCTTTTGCTCACTATTTCTACCATTTGAGTTGAAAAAGGAATTACGTACTATGAGATTGGTCTAAATCTATGCTGTTGGGAGTGGGGAGTGGGAGCAGAGCGAAAAGTGAAATTTTCAAAACTCCCGTTTTGAGAGCGTTTCGGGAGCGTTTTTTATAGTATATATTTTAATATATTTTGATGGATTTATATCTAAAAAACAAGTAGGATGTTGAATTAGCTATAGAAAACATACATTAAAGTTTAAACCATATAAGTTCAATCATCTATTAGTTATAACTTATAACATTATCATCAAATGATCAACCATAACAACTTTTATAGGAGCATGGCAAAGAAGGGAGGTACAATAACATTGCCATCAAATGATCAACCTAGTATAGGAGCATTTTGTTTATGAGGGGTAGGGAGCGCCTCGGGAGTGCCTTGGGAGTATGCTCCCAAAACTGGGAGCATTTTGGGAGTGAGCTTCGGGAGCAGGAGCGAGGGGGTGGGGGGCATTCCCATGCAGCAGAGGTCTAAATCAACAAAAATATAATCAGATGGATGTTGAATATATGAAATCCTTCGGTTAACAGTTGCAGTCTATGATTTCCTTTTCTTCCTTCAATACGTTATGTCCTTTTAATTGAAATACCTCTCTGCTCCTTGATGTTCTTATGGCGCTGCACTGAATTCATATAAAGCTAGCATAATTAATTATTGCACAGAAAAAAGCTTCTACAGCCCAGTATGAAGGAGATGCTGTTACAGAGATTATGCTGATGTTGTCATATCTCGGCTAAAAAAAACTATAATACTTATAACAAATAATAATAGTTATACTATATGTTAGTTAAATATAAATACAAAAAAAAAGATCTGTATATATATGAAAGAGAAATTTGGTATATACACGTAATATAAAAAATGTTCTATACAAAGATAAAAGAGAGAGATACCAGATTTACACATAAATAGAAATACTATATATATATGATACTTACATAGAAATATTGTTATAGCACAAATACAAATATCATAACAATAATCAAAATTGTATTTTACATATCCATATCTCCATAAGCTGTGAGTTGTGAGTTTTACAGAGTTGAGTGAGACTACAACCTGCCTAGATCCATCTAAGTGAACAAAAATTTACACCTTGAGAGATATGATCCTTCTTAGCACTTGATAGATCCGAGATAAGATGGATCTAAGCTGGATCATAATATAGCCAAGAACAAAACCTAACACAGCCAGAGGTTGAATTCGTGCAAGGACACCCCTTGTGACAAACAGTTATGCTGCAGAGCTTTCTGATACTTACAAAGTTTAGGGGGTTTTACTGTAGTGTATGTACTTGGGGAAAGGAACTATAAGATAACTCAATCAAAAGGTGTAGGCAATTGAGAAAGATTCGACTGTAAAAGGCAAATTAGAGAGTGGTTGGTTTCTGTCCTTGCCTATCATCAATGATTACTAATTCATTTTTAGTACTCTTTGCAGCAGATGTCAATCATGTAAGAGAGAAGACAACAACTTTTCCTGCAAAGCATTTGAATTTCTTTTATTTACCTACAGCAAAACAAAATCACTTAAAATAACTTCTCGTTTGGATGGTTTATGTCAAAACTATGTCCTTGTCTATCATGAATAATTACTATTATGAGATTGGCCTAAATCAACAAAAATATAATCAGAAGGATGTTGAATATATGAAATCCTTCAGTTAACAGTTACAGTCTGATTTCTTTTTCTTCTTTCGATACATTAATGTCCTTTTAATTGAAATACCTCTCTGCTCCTTGGTGTTCTTATGGCACTAAACTGAATTCATATAAAGCTAGTTTGATTAATGATTGCACTGAAAGGAGCTTCTACAGCCCAATCCAGGGGAGATGTTGTGACATGGATTATGCTGATGTCATCATATCTCGGCTTAAAAAAATATAGTACTTATAACAAATAATGATAGTTATACTATATGTTAGTTAAATATAGATTTAAAAAAAATCTCTATATATATGAAAGAGAGAAATTTGGTATATACACGTAATATAAAAAATGGTCTATACAAAGATAAAAGGAAAGATACCAGATTTACACAAATAAAAATACTATATATATGATACTTACATAGAAATATTGTTACAGTGCACATATAAATATCATAACAATAATCAAAATTGTATTTTACATATCCATATCTCCATAAGTTGTGAGTTGTGTGTTACACCCTAAATCGTCTGCAGCATGCTTGCCAAGATATACCAAAATGATGGATCTTTTGCCATTGTAAAAGGCCAAGTCTGGGCTTGTTTATGTAAAAGTGGCCAAGTCTGGGCTTGTTTATGTAAAAGTGGTGGTCTAGTTGGGCTCAAGACCCATGATCTGGTCATGGCAAGTCCTCTTGGTTTTCATTCCAAGAAGTGTTGGCTTAGAGGCATTGCTCACTGCCCCTTGATAGGCAGAAGTCCTTCGTCATGTTGGGCCATTTGTGCCTTGTGTTGTTGTCCGGTGCTTCTTGGGAGAGACCCATTAGGACACATGGCTTAGTGGCTCCTAGCCACACTCATGTTTATGCTATGTAGAAGGTGATTGCACATGTAAGGGTTGTCATACCTGATTTAGCACACCTTATTTGTGCCTACTCTGACCTTCCTTTTCTTGTATGACCCCTCATCTTGGTTCACATGTGCACAGTTCAGCATAACGTCATCCTCTTCAAGAAGCCTTACCTTGCTAATGGAGGAGGACGTTGAGGGATTTTCTACATTGTTGGGGTTAGTTGGGGCATGACATCCTCCCTAGGCTCATCACTTCATTCAGATGAAGCCAATTGCACTATTTTATCATTATTTTTAGTCTTTTGTGGTTTAGTCCTTGGCTTGTGGGTGACAAACCCTAAAATTAAATTATTTTACTTTTTAGTAAGGTAGGCTCTAAAGTTAGATAAGACTAGAAAGCCTCATATAAATAAAGGGTCCAAGCATCATTTGTAAACAAGACAAGGGTTCTAATTAAGTACTTATTTCTTTTTCTCTTGGTATATTGGAGCATTTGAGTGAGGCGCACCTCTCTTTTTGGCAAGTTTCTCTTGTGATGAATGGTGGAATGGTGGATTTTCTAGGGTTTTCTATCTTGCAAGATTGATCCAAAGAATAGTTGTAATAACTCGTGGCTAAGGAGGACCTAAGAACTCTTTCTCTTGCTCTTTCCTTGGTTGATGTTGGTAAGATCTCTCCATTTTCTTGTTTGATGTTGCTTTTGCACCTTAAGCAAGGTAAATTAGGGTTTTATTTGCATCTTGTTAGTCTTGTTAGAGGAGACTTTCCTCTTGAAGGAGTTCTCCACTATGGACCTTGGGATTCATTGTTTGCCCTAATTAGGGTTTGGCTACTTTGACCTAGTATTGGGTTACTAGCCTTTGCCTAGTTGGTAAATCTTGAATAGCCAAATTGAGTAGAGACGTTGAACTCAATCTCTAATTTCCCTTGGGTTGAGGACTAAGGTCATAACCCCTTCTCTTTGCATTTTATTCAAAATTCTCTTGTATATTTATTGCAAAAATCCCCAAAAAATATAAAATTGGAAAAACCCTAAATATTACAAATTCATATCTCAAAAAATATTTAGAATTTGGAATTTCTATTCGGATAGAAAATTTTGCCCTAGTTGAATTAATGGTGAATCCTTGAGGGCGTTTTGTTCCTGTGGTGGATTTGTGAGACTCTCGATGACCTGTACTTGCTCGGGTTTGGTTTTGCAGATATGTTATTATAGGTACAGCATGTATATTCATCATTTCAGCCAAGTTTGAAGACCTAAACAATAGGGTTTGGGACTTAAATTGACCCCTGGGGGCTTGGAAAGTTCATTGGGAAACGTGATAAGTGGGACCACCATCTATTTGAAGGTTGTTCTAAGGCATATACCAGATCTAATTTCACATTTTCATATCTGATTTAAGGCCCTTTCTTCATCCTATTGCATATCCCCCTTACCTCCATACCTCAAATACAATAAGTTGGCAGTGTTTTGATCGATTTTTATCAAGTTTTTTTATCATTATTATTATTAACTACTGCAACCTTATAACAGCAGTGGCATATTGAAGTTATATTTATTGGAATCTGTAATTAAGTGTTATAACTCCTACCTCTCTCCCAATGTTGTTTATGCTCTCATTGTTTTGACTCCATACGGCACTAATCTTTGCTGAGAAGTTTCTTGGGAAAGATGTTTGTGTGTTCTTTCAACTACAGATATCTACCATCGACATCAAGAACTCCCACTTGGTATTAGGAGTTGACCTAAATTTGTTGAGGAGCTAGGTTGTGGTGACATTGGGCACTAGCTTCTCTTGTGCTTACCACTCATTGCACTGGGATCCATGAGCTTGATCAAGGGTGCTATTTTGAGCGGTAACACTATGAATTGTGAGGTTTACAGAGTTGAGTGAGACTACAACCTACCTAGAACCATCTTAAGTGATAACAAGTTCACACCTTAAGAGATCTAATCCCCCTTAGCACTTGATAGATCTGGGATAAGATGGATCTAGGCTGGATCATAATATAGCCAAGAACAAAACCTAACATGGCCAGAGGTTCAATTCGTGCAATGATATCCCCTTGTGACAAACAATTATGTTGCAGAGCTTTCTGATACTTACAAAGTTTAGTGGGCTTACTACAATGTCTATGTTAAAATTTCCAAACCCTAGGTGAATATTGTCCTTATGTTCTCAACTAAACACAAACTTGTTATTTAATTGCAGAATTAAATTCTTTCACAGAGCAATGGTCACACATATAGCTGAAAAGTAAAGAGTGGAAGCAAAACACACTACACATATATTTTACTCCTTGCAATCAGCCTTTCATTAATAATTCAAAGCTC
The DNA here is from genome assembly GCA_027924585.1 of Larix kaempferi. Lineage (NCBI taxonomy): Eukaryota > Viridiplantae > Streptophyta > Pinopsida > Pinales > Pinaceae > Larix > Larix kaempferi. Next base: position 2,398,515 of record BSBM01000445.1, read on the forward strand.
ACAAGGATACCTCCACAAACTGTCAAACTAATAGTTGTACGATAAACTCAAAACAAAACAAATCTACACACTTACTAAGGAAAAAATGCCTGCCAAAATTGATAAAACAACCTGCAATATGTTGCAAGTTGTACATGCCGTCCTATAACTGTACAAACTTGTTCTGTATGGTTGTCTGGACATGAATCCATACGGACCTACACATTGCTCTTCACCTAGTTGTTGAACTTGGCTCCTCTCCAATGCTCTAACTCTACTCCACGAATGAAATCAATCACCTCCCAACCAAACTATCTTTGAGTGAATAACGAATGTGTCTTAACCCTCTACCTTGACTTGCCTTTATACTTCAGATGAAACCCTAATCTTCCAAAATCGTAATCTCTCAGTGTGAGATGTACGGTTGAGAATGGTCTAAATTACTAATGTATTAAAACTACACTTTATTAGACTCAACAACTAAATATAAGACTTTCACTTTATTGCTAAAGTGAATTACAAAATAGAATTGATTCAAGCGACTTGCGACATGTTTGAAACTAAACCTGTGCAGAAGTTCTTATCCAAGCTACAATTTCCAACACTCCCTCTTAGCAAGGAAGGAATTCTACACCAATCCAAGTTTGTCTTTGAAAACTTCAAACTTCCCTTTTGCTAAGAGCTTGGTCAAAATATCAACAACATGGTGATTTGTGGGTACATATTGAAGCTTTATTACTCCCTTCTAAATATTGTCTTGAATGAAGTGATATAAGATCTCAATGTGCTTGGAATTGTCATGAAAAACTCTATTCTCAGAGAGTTTGATACAACTCTAATTATCACAGTAAATCATAGTGGGATCCAACTCCTGAACAAGTAAACCTACAAGTAACTTGCAAAGCCAAATGGCCTCACAACTCACTGTACTAGCTGCCACGTACTTTGCCTATATTGAACTGAGTGCCATGGAAGTTTGTCTCTAGTTGAACCAAGATATCATCGATGATCCCAAAGCTAAAGCAGCACCTTGAGGTGCTCTTCCGATCCGATGCACTACCTGCCCAATCTAAGTCTGTATACCCTTGCAACTTCATTGCACCATCACCCAAATATCTCAACCCAAACTCTACTGTGCCCCTCAAGTATCTAAGCACATGTTTTGCTGCTACCCAATGCTCTTGTCTTAGCTCCACCATTAACCGATTCAAGGTGTTCACTACAAAACATATATTTGTCCTAATGTTGACCAAATACATCAAGGAACCTACCAGTTTCCTATACAACGTGGGATCCACCAAATCTGAATCTAAAGTTGTTTGCAGTCCTCCATTTGGAATCTCGACTACATACTTACCCTACCCAAGGAAAATATTCCATTGTCTCTTCCAAACCTCCAATGCAAGGCTACCAAAACCGAACCGGTGGTCGAACTAGCCGACCCCGAAAACCGGAATTGGACCGAAGCCGGGGAAAAAAATGGATCACAAAACCAGCTGGCCAAAAATACATAAAATATTCAAATTTTGAAAAATTATATATATATTAGTTATATACACTCTTACTTGTTATATATATTTGGATTCACATGGATGCACATGAATATATGTGTGTGTGTGTGTGTGTGTATCCATGTGAATCCAAACCATTATACACAAATTTGAAAAATTTCTCATCTATATAACAAGTAAGAGTGTATACAATCAAAATAGCACTAAGTGTAGTGTGCACACCATATCTAAATCAAAATACATCAACAAAACGACTCTAAATGGCAGATATAGTCCAAAAATAACTCTAGAGTCCTAGGCTAGATAGTAAAGACTACACAATCTAATCATATAACATAATCATCTAAATCCTTGCGATCACCCATAGGGGATATCTCTCTAGATGAACACAGAATAGAAAATTCTCCAAGCAATATGGCAAGCAAAGGGAGGCCTTTCCTTCAGGACCTTCAAATTGTCACAAAATCGTTGCTAGAAGATATTTTGGATAAGATGATTTGCAAGTTGTGTCCAGATCTACCAGAAAAAGGGCTCCTGTATGTATTTTGCTAGGTGCCATGCTGAGCATATTTCACTTGAATCATATTCTAACAGGCTAGGGAAACTGTTGTTGCTGAAAGGGTTGTTTCAAGGCTGCTATAACAAACTGTCACCTTGGAATATGCCCACAAAAGTTTCCTTTAACTACACAGTTAGCTCAGAATTGTTGTTAGGGTTGTTCAAAGCCTCTTTAGTACTTTATTGTTGTAGGTAACTATTGTTAGGTGTATTTTATTGTTGTTATGATGATATAACCAGGACTGTTGTAGGTACTTAGCATACTCTTTAAAGGCTGCTACACTGCCCAGGAATGTCAAGAATGATTCTTGACTCAGTCACTCAAAATATTCAAATGAATAGTGTGAGAGAAATAGAGGGGGGTGGCGTTGCTTCTATAGCTTTCTTAGGGGTTTAGGGTTATCTAGAACCTTCCCCACTCAACCAACCTTTAAATTTTTTTTTAATTTAAAAAAAATGCCCTCTTAAGTATCATTGTATGGCTCTGTATGGAACCGATCGAAACCGTTCATTTCCAGTTTGAGAGGGCCATTTGAGCCGGTTAGGGATCAGAACCGACTAGTTTTACCGGTTCCGATCCAGTTCTTGTAACACTGCTCCAACCCCAAGAAGTAATGCATCATGCGGCATGCCAATGTCCATCTCAAACTCGGCTTCCATATCTACCTAACATCATGCAATGAGCTTCTCTATACCTGTAAGAAACAAGTCATCTACATACAACACCAAAATAAGCAAATCAACCTCAACAAATATAAAAAATAAGTTGGGATTTGCTTCACTTTTGGTGAAGCCCATACCCAGTAGGTATCCATCGATCCTCAAATACCATGCTCTCAATGCCTACTTGAATCCATATAAGGCATTTTTTAGCATGCACATATGGGACTCCTTCCCACTGATCTCAAAGCTTTAAGGCTCCTCTATGCACACTTCTTTCTCAATTATCCCATTGAGGAAAGATGTCTTCACATCCATCTAATGTATCCTCCATCCCATAATGGAGACTAAAGACATCACTACTCTAATGGAAGAGCACCTAGCAACTGGAGCAAAAGTCTCATCATAGTCCACTCCCTCTTTCTAGGAGAACCCTCTTGCCACAAACCTTGCTTTGAACTTCTCTATGTGGCCATCTGCCACATGCTTGATCTTGTAGAGCCACCTGGAAGTCACTACTAATTTTCCCTCCAATTTAGGCACAATGTCCCATACATCATTCTCCATGATGGAGTTGTACTCCTCTACCATGGCATCCCTCCAAACCTACTAATATACTACCTCCTGAAAATTGGAAGGCTCAAAATCTATGATGTTGTTCATCAACGCCATGTAGTTTGAAAACTTCTTCAAAGGTCTACTCTCCCTGAATGAACTCCCCGGAGCCTCAACATGCTCATGATCATCCCTCAATGTCTGCATGAACCATCGAGGTCTCCTAACAGAACTCGTAGGAGTTGGTGGCTCCTCCTTTGAACTTGAAGGCTGCTACCCTGAACTGCAAGTTGTTGGTGACCCTTGCTCAACCTTCAGAGCTTCTTAATCCTCATCCTCTATCACTTGAATAGGTTCATGAGACTTCCTAGATGCAAAGTCTTCCTCAAAATTTACATCTCTACTTACAATTGTCTTTCGCTCCCCTGTAATATAGATCTTGTAGGCCTTTGAAGTCTCACTGTACCCAGCAAACAAACCCTTTCTGCTGGAGGGATCCAACTTGGTCCTCTTCTCGACTGGTATATGGATATAAATTGGATTGGTCCTCCTCTTCTTCACACCAATGAATGCCTCCTCCAATGTCTTGTCCTCCAAAATCTTGTGAGGACACTTGTTCTGGATGTAGATTGTTACATTGCATGCTTCTGCCCATAGAAACATCAGCAATCATGGTCAAGTATCATGGCCTTAGCAACCCCTATGATGAATCAATTATTTTGCTCTGCAACCCTGTTCTGCTATGGGTTGTACAGAACAGTGAACTCCCACTTGATTCTGCGTCCTTGCAAAAATCCTCAAAACCATTGGAGGTATACTCACCCCTATTGTCTGATCTAAAAACTTTGATCTTCTTCCCTATCTGGTTCTCCACTAGAGCTTTGAACCCCTGAAACTTACTAAAGACCTCATCCTTGGTCTTTAGGAAGTAGATCCAAGTTTTGCAAGAGAAGTCATCAACGAAGGAAACATAGTACATGCTTCCTGGGATTGATGCTATTGACATTGGTCCACATACATCCAAATGCACCAAGAATAGAATCCCCTTAGACCTGTGCTCACTTCTTGGGAAAGTAGCCTTGGCATGCTTGCCAGAAACACGCCCTCTGCATACACCTTGTTGCTTAATGTTCAACTCTAGAAGACCTATGATTATCTCCCTCATAATAGGTAGTGCACTGTGATGCAGGTGCCCCATCCTCTTGTGCCATAACTCGCACAAGTTATCAATGTTATGCACTAGGGCTTAAACAAGCTCACAATATAACCTATATAAATTTCCTTCCCTAACCTCAATCACTTGAGCTAATCCTAGGCTAGACTCTTGTAGGCTTATAAGGACTTGTTGGTTCTTGAATTAGCTCTTATCTTCCATGACTAAAACTAAAAGCAAATTCTTTGTGAGACCTAGAACAAAGAACACATCATCAAAGTCTAAAGAGTTACCTAACTGGAGTTGGAAAGGGATGGTACCAACTCCTACTATTGGATACTTGGCATCATCACCAAGCTCGACTTGATCTCCCAAGATGTGCTCTTTTAGACTTGAAATAACTCTCGCACTGATGTCATATGCCTAGATGCTCCATTGTCCACATACCAAGCATTCTTCAAAACAGGGTTGGAAGAAAGGCAAGATACCATTGAGAAATCCTTCTCGAACTTAGAGGCAAACTCATTCATCTAAGTTTCAATTGATGTCGATGCATCCCTTTACCCTTCTTCTTCTCTGGACACTGTGATTCAAAATGGTCATGCTTATCACATATGGAGCACTTGATTTTACTCAAGTCCTTCTTCCCTAGTTGTGAGGATGACTTCTCACTCTTTACCTTACCTTTGTTGGGTCCTTTACCTCTGCCCTTCTTTATTTAACCAATTAGGGCATGGTCACTATCACCTCCTTGCTTTCTAGCCTTTGACTCCATCTGAGTCTCCTCTTAGATACAGTCATCCCACAATCTTTCCCAGGAGGGAAGATTCTCTCGAGCACAAACACGCTAGACATATGTTTCCCACTGATATGGGAACCCATTCAATGCCCAATTCACTAGCTCTTTGTCTTCAACCATCTCCCTAACTGTTGGAAGTTGATCACGAATCGACGTGACCTTCATCAAGTAACTGGTGACGATGTTTGATCTGGTCATCTCAACAGGTCTTAGTCTGTTGTGCAATATTGTATTCCTATTTATGTTCTCGCTCTGGTAAAGGTTAACCAAGGCATCAAACATCTCCTTCACCGTCTTCTTCTCATATATCTGGGGGATCAAATGATCCTTTATAGTATTCATGATCATCCAATTGGCCTTCACCTATTTCTTCTTGTGAGCTGACAAAAGCTACAGATCTGTCAGCAAAGTCACTTACATCATTGATGATATCTCAAAGATCATTCTCTTCTAATAGAAGAGTTACCCTGACCTTCCATGATAGGAAATTCGAGGCACCATCCAATCTATCCTCAAACCTGAGGCTAGTTGATGCCATCTTTGATTTGCACACAAACTCCTAACTTAGTTAAGCACTACCTCTAAAACCCTCTTATTGTTGGTCCTGGCTCCCAAAAGTTGATCTATTGTCATAAACCCTTCAAATCCTCTCAATCAAAGAAGCTCTGATACCATCTTAGAATTTCCAAACCCTAGGTGACTACTATCCTTATGTTCTCATATAAACACGAACTTGTTATTTAATTGCAGAAATTAAATTCTCACATAACAGTAGTCAAACACATAGTTGTAAAGTAAACAATGGAAGCAAAACACAATCCAAAGATAATTTACTCCTTCAAATCAACCTTTCATTAATAATTCAAAGCTTACAAGGAAATATCCAAAAACTATGAAACTAACAGTTGTACAGTACACTCAAAACAAAACAAATCTACACTTACTGAGAAAAAATTACATGCCAAAAACAAGAAAACAACCTGCAATTTGTTGTCTACTATACAGGTCGTCCATACAACTGTATGAACTTATTTCGTAACTGTACGGACCTGTTCATACGAATGTATGGAATCCATACCGCCGTACATATATGTCTGTACAGATCTGTCCTCTACAACCTACACACTGCTCTCTGCCTAGTTGTTAAACTTGGCTCCTCTCCTGCACTCTAACTTTGCTCCACAAATGAAACAAATTACCTCTCAACCAAACTATCTTCAAGTGAATAATAAATGTGTCTCAACCCTCTACCTTGACTTTCTTTTATACTTGAACTGAAACCCTAATCTCTCAGTGAGATGTTGTAACAACCCTTAAAATCATGACTTAAAAAAAATTATTATCTATATAAGGGATTGTTCGTGTCGCTACTCTATGATTGTCTTCTTAACGTTTGACTGTTTTGACATCGTGGTCGCTTTTTGTTTAGGATGTTCATTATTGCTAGTGCAACTTCTTACCTTGCTATCTCTGGTTGATAGCATGACTATATCCTTATCTGGTTTATGGCTTCTTACAAAGCCCTTAGCATTAGTCATGCTTATGCCTGTTCATGATCTCTATGTATTGTTATTAATTCCTAGCCTACCTACCAAGGCTCTTACTTATTAATCCATATAAGGCACCCTTATACTCTATTAACTATTAACCACAACATATAATCTTATATCCTTTTATTTATTTGCCCACAGTCTTACCCCTGCCTTATACTTCATAACTTGGATTAAAATATAAGAGGGTCGAACGTTATGGCTTACGCATTGCGTTTAAATAAAAAGGAAGGGGAGGGAGTATGTGAACGTGCCCCACCCCAACAAGTTGTAGACCCCGTGGAGGCATTGCAAATGCATCCAATAATACACTAAAACAGAGATCGGGTTGTAGGTCGATAGTATTAACTAGCATTAACTAGGTCGATAGTATTAACTAGGTCGGGTTGTGGGTCGATAGTATTAACTAGTTGAGTCCACATATCACACCTCCGAGCCTTATTGTATTAACTAGCATTTACTCCCTGCAATTGCATCTAATCTCCGGTGTGTTTTACACTCCTACTTGCCATGCCAAGTGGCAACCCTGGTGATTACTCGGATTGTCTTTGTCGTGCTCCCATCGTTGGATTGGTGGTTGACGTGGTGATGGTGGGGTGACTGTATCCTCGACCGCCACTTGGTGTTACACAACATACCTCTCATTAACTATTGTTCGGACAAGTTGGCAGATTGCATTTACGTTCTTAGGTTTTCGATCTTCCCCAACTTTAACCTAGCCGCATTCGTTGTTGCACTGTTTTGCTTTGTCTGGTGGCCACCAGGCCTGTGCCCTTCGATGTCGGTAGGCTCTGAGAGCTAGGCTCTTTGGAATAGTTGTTTGGTGACTAGTTCTAGTTACAATCACGGTCCTTTCTTGTGTGTGTTGCGTCGTTTGTCTTTGGGTGCAACTTGTTGAGGGTATGAGATTGTTACTCGTTACTAATGGAGGCCTCTTTGATGCAAGGTATCCTCTAGGGTTGGTTCATCCTCCTTCTGCGTGTCAACTTCGCTAAGTGAGCTCTACCATACCATATTGCATTTGATTATATACTGTAATTTCTTTAATATCATCGTTCTCAAGTTATTGACAATCACTGCTTGTTGTGATAAGTGGTTATGGAGACGGTTACGAGGGATTCCTCGGTCGAGTCCCTACTCTCGTCATGGGCGATGAAGGTAAGTCATATTGCATTCAAGCATTGTTTTGTTACAATAACATTTACACGTATTCATTGCTCGTATTGATGTTATCGTGTTTACTATCATAGGTCTTGGTGTCACGACCTCGAAAGAGTGACAAAGAACGGGTTCTTTTTGGTCTCATGGATTGATTTGGGTGAGCATGACTCGGCTTTGTCCTTGATTGGTTCCACACCTTGGGGGTTTCAGGGTTTTAACCCTAACGCTATTGTGGGGATCTTTCCCTCGACTTCGTGCCTGGATATGTAAATTGTTTGGTCTCTAAGGATTTGTCCCTTTGTGATTAATAAAAGATTTACTCTTGTTTATTATTGTGCATATACACCGAGTTGAATATTTATATCTCTACTTATTATCTCAGTCTCTTTCGTTGATAATGTGGGTTACGTGGGGTTCGCCTTCAACCTTAACGATGACTGTAACTTCTTCTTGGTTCGGTGTCTTACCTCTGTATCTGCTTACGAGGGTATTCTCGCAATTTTCCATGTTGATGATTAATGGAAGTGATTCGACCCTTAGTTACTTGTTTGAGCTATTTAGCATCAGTCTGTCTAGTCGAGACTAGGCATGCTTTTCGGTGTCTGCCAAACATAATGTATTAAATACTGTTTTAGTTTGTATTTACCCTTCCAGGTCTGCGATGGCCTCTGGCCGAGACCTGTACTCTTGTTAACTAAGATATGATAAGTGTTTTTGGTGAAGCAAGTAAACCTCGAGTTTATTAAGACATGCTTGGAACTCAATCCTTGCCCTATCGAAGTGCATAATAAATTGTTCACTGTTGTTTATAGACTGGGCCCGAGGTCTGTACATTTATCTCTGTTGATACTTACGATGGTTATTCCAGTTATTTACTATTGTTTATTTCTTTTACATGATGGCCGATTTAGGTGTAAACAATATCTCTCTTCGTTGATTAACTGGTCAACCTTGCCCGAAACCCTTAGATGATTGAAGTGAAAGAAAATAGGGTCGATCCTGTACAGCTCTTAGAGAGATGGCTCGCATATCTTGTTTTTAATGACTGACAGCTTGTAAAATATTAAGGGAAGGCCGCGAGGCCTACTCTGAGCATTTTATTAATGGTCGTATGCTTATCTTGGATTGCTTTGGGATGATAGCTAAGCCTATAATTAATTGTTTACGATAATTACACTGTTTCCATATGAGAATTCGATGTTGGTTAAGTTGTTTGGTTATTGATTTATGAAAGTATGGTTTGATTACTTCACGGGATTAGACTCTGGTTATTTACTTAAAAGATGTTATGTTGTGGTTGTGTGCTGGTATGCATGCGTACTAAGTTTAATAGCTGTTATACTAAGCTTCAATCCATTATTGTAAACAAGTAGATATTCTCTGCAACACTAGCATAGAAGTAAGTATTCCTTTAACTGTAACGATATTATGGACTTAGCCTAAACATGATAGCTTAAACTTGAACAATGAACATAACTTACTTCTATAATATATTACCAATTAAACATAAATAAAATTACTCTATCTAGGCTTCTAGAGCCTTTAGATTAAACATTTAACTAGCAGACTTTATAACTAACCCGGAATTAGATAAAGACTAGAGAACACTTCCTTTAAGCTTTAAAACAAGGATAGGGTTATTAGAGAGACAGAAATATTGCAGTCATTACCAATAGTTCATAACAACATAAATAAACTACTAACTAGAAAGAATGACAGAATTTGAAATAAACATTTTATACAACATTTGAAAGCAGATACATTGGAAACACATGTGAACCTATTTAACTTGTATTCAAAATTAAAGTTGGAACAAACACGTTCCACCCAACCATAGACTACCAAGCAGCCAAACTACTTGCTCAGCAATCACCCCTGAGGGTAAACGATGACACCATAGGGAATAATATATCCTGCTTTCACTGAAGTAGCAACTCTTTCACTCACAGAGAACTCTTGTCTCACTCTAGGAACCATCTCTTGCTCTCACAGCAAAGCTCTCAACTTGGGACAAATGCCTAACACAAATCAGTGCTTACACAGCAATTTCCCATGCATACTATGCAGCATCTTGCCCTCACACATATGCATATAAGTAAGTTTTTGCCTAGGTCTTACTCAAGGCCCAACTCTCCCTTCTTGGGAATTGGTTGGCCTTGGATCCTCTCCTAGATCTTAGGAGGGTGGTTCCTCAAAACAGCTTTATGACATTTGTCATCTTTCTCTCTTTGAGCAGCAAGCCTATGTTCCCCATCTATGGGGTCATGGTTCACCAAGTTTCAACATGGTTGTTCTAACAATCCATATATTAAATATAACTGTTTTTAACTGTCTTTTACAACTGCCTTTGTAAGAGGCCAAACGGCAAGCTGCTGGCTTGCTGAAAATAAATAATAATAATAAGGTATTTTCCCCACTTAGTCACAAATTCGAATTTCTCAACCTTAGTCAAAATAATAATTAAAACTTCAGCATGGGAGACATTACAGATGTACACTTGAGATTAGTCTAAATCACTAATAGATTATAAATACACTTTATTGGACTCAACAGCTAAATATAAGACTTTCACTTTATTACTAAAGTGAATTACAAAATAGAATTGACTGAAACGATTTCCTGCACATTTGACACTAAACCTGTGTAAAGTTCCTATCCGAGCTACAATTTTCAACAATCTGTACTTGGTAAAAAGGATCTATAAGATAACTCAATCTAAAGGTGTAGATAATTGAGAATGATTGGACATAAAATGCAAATTTGACAGTGGTTGGTTCCTGTCCTTGCCTATCATGAACCATTACTAATTCCTTTTTTGTACTCTTCGCAGCAGGAGATGTCAATCATGTAAGAGAGAAGACAACAATTTTCCCTGCAAAGCATTTGAATTTCTTTTATTTACCTACAGCGAAACAAAAGTCACTTAAAACAACTTCTCTTCCAGATGGTTATGTCAAGACTATGCCCTTGTCTATCATGAATTATTACTATTTTCTTTTTAGTACTGTTCGCAGCAGGAGACGTCAATCATGTAAGAAAGAAGACAACAATTTTGCCAGCAAAGCATTTGAATTTCTTTGATTTACCTATAGCAAAACAAAATCACTTAAAAGTTAAAACTTCTCATCTGGATGGTTTATGTCAAGACTATATTGTTTTATCGGCTAATGTATAATCTGAACCTACTACAATGAGTCGATGACCATACACATAGCACCTACTTTTCCTCAATGGCATGCAGAGGTGTACTAAAGCATCTTTATTGTTCACCTAGTACTAAGATTTGGAGCATGCCCTGGGTCACTTGGACAATGCCATTATTACATACCATGGCCCAATTGATGCCCTGGGCCACTTGGATGATGCCATTATATATACCATGGCCCAACTGGAAACCTCCAAAGCCTTGATTAGAGTACCAGGGAATTTGATAAGTGAAGACTTGATAAGACCCCAAGGGGGCATATATGAGGGTAAATGTATATGTAATAGGGGTCAGCCTAATAAAGGGCCCACATGTGCATTGAGTTAAAATCAGTACATAGAGAAATAAATTATTAAATATACTCATTATGAGGAATCTGTGATCTTGATATATGAATGTATGGGGATATTTGGTGGAGGCTTTCCTATTCTTTAAGGAGTTATTGTGTAACTCATCTCTATTATATATTTTGGAGCTCTGCTCCATATTCACATGTTCTGTACATTTTGTGTATGGTTTCTCCTATTCTTTAAGGAGTTATTGTGTAACTCATCTCTATTATCTCCTGTTTGGAATTCTACTCCATACTCACATATTCTCATATTATGCACATTGTGTGTATATTTTATTATGCTAAAGATAACCAGACTAGCCAATGATCCTTATGTAACACTTGGTCAAAATTAAAAAATTCATTGTAGCCAATATACCTTCAATGGAACAAAGAATTCAACCCAAACAAAAAGACTAAGCATGTTTAACAACAAGAAGAAGCCCAACCTGAGCCTGCAGGTATACCCTTATTAACCTTGATCACTGGTTTTGGCTTTACAATTACCATATGCAACAGAGACACACGTCGCAGAAGCTGGTGAGAAATGCAAGTTTTGTTTATCTCATCCTCTCCTATTATCAAGTCAGAATTGTGGAAGAGAATAATACCATTCCTTAAATTGCCTCATAGATCACAGCAAACGATACTATTAAAATCAACACAGTTTTTGCAATGAGCCTAAGCGATTTTATGCGACTTGAAAAGGGTAGGTAATTTTGTATGAATTTTAACATATTCTACTCCATTGCTGCACTTTGCTACAAAGGAGGTATCATATACAAGATAAGGAGAAAATTACAGATGGTCTAGAAGAGGGTTCCACCGTCATCATACGACACATGCCATCCACGTCTGCAGGGGGCTGCCATGCCATCATACTCTCCACAGCAGCTCCATCTCTTCTTCCAATTACTCATCCCAGTGTTTGGTCTCTTGTCTTTCTCATTCCATTTGTACACGATCACTCCGCTTGCATCCGTCCATTCCCCATCAATGCCCTGATGCGGAGGCGCCAACGAGAACAACCCTCTATCACCTGAAAATCCCAAAAGTACCCGCACATTGAAAATTTGAAGCAGGTGACTATGTGGGGATTGAACTAGAGACCTTATGAAAGATGAAAACAACCCAAAGGCTCCCCATATGCTGAATCCTCCTCTCGTCATTTCAAATAAAAAGCACCCAAATGAAACGCTAGTGTCCATGGCAAGCAATACCCAGAAAGACAGAGACAGCGAAAGAACATTTACCGTTCATGTGACCGTGGTAAGAACAAGCTTGGGGGCCGTTATCTTCGTCCAGATAGCTCTGGTTGCATCGCAAGCAACGTTTAGTTGTGCTCTGAGGTCGCTTTGGTGTGGGTTGGTGCGCTAGTTGAGAGCTTACTTTCCCTACGCTTGTTGAATTCCCCTTTCTCGAAAGACCCCATGGGACCATCAGCGATCTCCATGGCTTCTCTGTCGTGCAATTACCGGGTATGGCTATTGGTATCTTAGCTCCTGCACTGGTGGAATGGAAACAGGCATCCATGGCAAAGGCCTGTAAATGAAATGTGTGTTAATGACACCTAAAAAAATCGGAACCTTTTGTAACCTCTCATTCTCTAGTGGCACTCCGAGCAACAGAGTGACATACAACAACCATCGATGCATGGGATTTGGTAATTAGTGTGTCGGGTTAAATTTAATGAGCAAAAAGTGATTGAAAAAATTTGATGTTAATATGAACAATTTCAAAATAATTCAAAGAAACCAAGGATAGGATAATTGCATTTAATGAGCAAAAAGTGATTGAAAAAATTTGATGTTAATATGCACAATTTCAAAATAATTCAAAGAAACCAAGGATAGGATAATTGCATTTTTATGGGAGGAGGCGCATTTTATAGTTCAATAGGGGATGTGTAACTCTTTTTGTGCTCATCTTAGAGCTGACACCTGTCTTTTTTCTAAAAAGAAAAAAATACGTTGGTTTAAATTAGATTTAAAACATTTACAACAGCATATATATAAAACTACACAAATTAGATAAATTAAAACCCTTCATCAACGTTTGCACTCTAAAAAGAGGATTGCACCTACAGATATTTGATTCCTCTCGGCGCTTGGTAGATCCTCTTTTAAGATGGATCTATGTTGGTCATAGAATAAAATAGTGTACTTAAAAGTTGACCACCTCCTAAATTCCAAAACAATAAATAAAGATAGAAAGTACAGTTAATCAACAATCCTCATTATTTTTATGTATTGAAATCATTCCAATGATTTTGATGCAAATCATTCCACAAGTAGCTCATTCATTGTCATCGTCAATAGGAACGAGTTGATACTAGTAGAGATTTTAGTTGTAATGGATTCATTGCACCGAGTGAAACGAGGTGCTTTACAGCCCAGTATGGGAGAGATCCTGTAACGTGATATAACGGTAATAACGTTATAACGCGTAAAAAAATAATAGTGATAGTGATAGTGAATATTATGAGAGATCATGTAACGTGATATAACGGTAATAACGTTATAACGCGTAAAAAAATAATAGTGATAGTGATAGTGAATATTATGAGAGATTCTGTAACGTGATATAACGGTAGTAACGTTATAACCCATAAAATAAAAAATTATGGAAAATATTTAAAAAAAATCCATGTTGGTTCATAAAATAAAATATTATGAAAAGTAATTAAAAAATAGATGTTCATTTATAAAATAAAAACTTAAAACTTAAACCCGGATCTATCAATCAAGAGAGATCAAATTTCTTGAGTTTAAATTTAAAAAAAGAAATACACCTCAAGAAATTGGATCCCTCTCGGTGCTTGATAGATACGGGTTTAAGATGGATCTATGCTGGTATTTCTATACAATGACATTTTTGTTTCTTGGCAAGTGGTACCCCTTACTTGCAGGGTTTGCCTTTGGCTAAGAAACCACGAACCAAGGACATCTAAACTATCAAAATCACTCAGGGATCGCACTCGTCCTGGACCGCACCAACCCTTAACATGGCTGTATTTTTTGGTATCCGTGGGGTTTCAAACTGGTGACCATTCAGCTTAGGGGTGTCTTAACTCATCACCCGCCACCAACTATTCTACATCTCACAGATTATCTATACAATGGCAGTACCAATGCTACGAATGGACTATTTGTGAACGTTTCAATGCGATTGTCCATCTCATCTCAAAAATACTTTAATCTCCTGCTAATAACATGTGGTAACATATTAGAATTGTTTCTATAACTACAAAATATCCTCATTTCATTTTATAATATTATAAATTTGCTTAGTAAAATGCTTTAACATGTTACATATTAACTACTTTAACTCCCTATCGTTACTTGGTGAAATGCTTTAACATGCTACTCATGGACCACTTTAACTCTCCTAAAAGTATTTTGGGTCAAGAGTTGTTGTTAGGATATAAGACTTATACATTGTAATAAAAGTTACTTTACCACTTAACGATGTTTTTTTGTACTTTTTGTGTAAAGCAAATATATCTCACATTCATAAAAGGAAATGATTTGTTCCATGGGTAACCATATATAAGGAGGTGAGCTCCTATGTAATAATTGCACCAGTTACTCATAATGTCATATTGTGTTATTGTGTGTATCTCTCCCATGCATTTTGTGATGTAACACTATCTAGGGTTTCTATATTTTGTAATATGGTATCATAGGCTAAGTATGCTCTTGTCTTGCATTGAATGATGATATGCAGATCCAGAAGGCTTGATAGTAAGTCTAGATTCTCATAAACGTTGTTAAGGAGTTTCCATGTAGTATTGAAGGGAAAGAGTTGCACTATCAAGAGAAAAGAAAAATTATCACAATTGAGATATTTTTCTGTTAGTTTCTCTCTATTCTTGCAATTGAATATTTCTCATGATTTTCTAGCAATTTAATTTGCATTAAACATCTATTTTAGCAGTCTTTATCAGTATTTTTCAATAGAACGATATATGGTTTCATCATTAAGTAATCTAGTTGATTTTGTATTACGATGTTGACAAGCTGCAAGAAGACAGGTCATACAACCTATGCCCTCATGTTTATCAAAGGAGATGTATCCATTGTTGAAGATCCACCTGACACTGACATTGATGATGACCTCACTAAAGAAGTGTAGATTTCCTTAATTTAAGAAGCCCACACCTTGAAGAGAGGAAGGGATCTAATGTAGATAAAGCTCTACGTGGATGTATATTCAAATAGTTTGGGATTCTTGGGAATTAGACCTTTATGAGGGTCACAAGACAACTTAATTGAGCACTATGGATGTAGCTCAACATCAATGATCGACCAATAATTCAAGAAATTTGTAATTTGGGAGTTTGGGGAGGTGGAATCTGGGAAATCAAAATTCAATTTTTAGGAGCTATACCTTTACAAGGGTTATGAGATGGCTTGATGAAGCTCTACTTGGTCCAAGAACTATTTCTAAGTAAGAAGCTTCTAAATAATGTTTGGTTATGATTATTTTTTATATTTTATTTTTTTTAGTAAGTTAGTGTTTGTTTTTAATTAGTTAGGGTTTCAATATTGTAAATTGTAAGAGGGGATGTTAGGATATAAGTCTTACATATTGTAATAAAAGTTACTTTATGACTTATTAATATTTTTGTACTTTTGTGTAAATGAAATCTATCCCACATTCATAAGTGGAAATTATTTTCTCCATGAGTAATCTAGTTGATTTTGTATTATGATGTTGACAAGTTGCAAGAAGATGGGTCATACAACTCGTGCTCTTAGGTTTATCAAAGACAATGTAGCCATTGTTCAAGCTCCACCTAACACTGACATTGATGACAACCTCAAAAAAGAAGAGTATATTTCCACATTTTAAGAAGCCCGCACCTTGAAGAGAGGAAGGGATTTAATGTAGATAAAGATCAACATGGATGGATGTTTAGATAGTTTGGGAGTTTGTGAATCTTGGGAATTAGACCTTCATGGGGGTCACGATACAACTTAATGGAGCACTGTGGATGTAGCTCAACATGGATGGTCATATAATAATTCAAGAGATTCGTAATTTGGGAGTTTGGGGAGGTGGAGTCTGGGAACTCAGGAATTCAACTTAGGAGCTACACCTTTACAAGGGTTATGAGATGGCTTGATGAAGCTCTACTTGTCCCAAGAACTATTTTCAAAGAATAAGCTTCTAAAGAATGTTTGATTATGATTACTTGTGATATTTTAAATTTTTTTTTAGTAAGTTTGTGCTTGTTTTTAGTTAGTTAGGGTTTAAATACTATAAAACTTAAGAGGGGATAAGTTGTACATATTGTAATAAAAGTCACTTCATGACTTATTAATATTTTTGTACTTTTTGTGTAAAGCAAATCTATCCCACATTAATAAGTGGAAATGATTTTCTCTATGAGTAACCATATATAAGAAGGTGAACTCCTATGTAATAATTGCACCATTTACTCATAATACCATATTGTGTTATTGTGTGTATCTCTCTCATGTGTTTTGTGATGTAACACTATATAGAGTTTCTAGATTTTATAAGAGTTATCTAATCTTGTAGCAAACTTCCCTTAAGTTGTTAAAATTTGGCAATACATAGGTTAGAGTTCCAATAAGGCATTATGTTGTGGTCCATTTAGTGCTAGTGAGTAATAAATAGACTTTGGTGTAGACATAAAGTGATAATGGTATTAATAAATGCTTGATACACAATTACTCATTTCTCTTAATATGCAAATGTGGATAATATGAAGGATTGCCAAAGCAAAACCTTTTTAGAAATAAACCCTTGAGTCGATTGTCCGTAATAGAGAAGGACAAGGGGGATCTTTACACAAGAACCTCCTTTATGATCCTGCATAGCATGTCACACCAATAAACTACATTGCAAATCTCTCACATTGTCAACACATTAGGAATCAAATCAATGCAAGAATGATATAACCATTACAATGCATATTTTGGCTGGGGGAAAGAGAACCCAAAACTTTATCTCAATGAAGAGTGGGGAAAAAATTTACATAAAAGAAAAAACAATATCACCTAGGAGTACCCATGAAGATTACCTTCGATCTTCGTCTTTAGGTTGGTCATGTCCTCTTCAAGGCTTTCTCTTTGAAATGTAGTTGTATCTTGAAGAGAATTTCACCTTAGTAAAGGAATAACATGCTCAACGTCAATACCAATGAGAATAGTGAACCTAGAATTAGGAAATGTTTGAATCCTTGATTATGCTCATGCAACATAACACTACATTCATTGAATCCTATAACTCTTGAGAGATCCCTATATCTATAGGTTTTCTTTGGAGACCGATATGCATGGGAAGTGAAAATGTTTCCCAAGTTATGTAGTGGACTCTTGCCTCTTTAACTACAGTTCTTTATCTCAAATAGCGAAAATGCAATCTTTTGAGCCTTTTCCAATCTTTGAGTGTGCATGGAAACAACCAAATCATGTAGTTTAATGTGTTGATGACGTACAAGAAGACTACATGAGTATTGAAGTATTACTCATGCACATAGTTTCATGGGAAAATTCTTGTTCCATTATGCTAATGTTGTCAATGAAACTTTCAAAGCATGGGAACATTACGTCAATAATCATGTGCAAGAAAAAGACGTAGTTATAAAATTTCCCAATGCTCCAAGTAGTTCAAGAAATTATTTAACTTCTATAACTTAATCTTTTGACTACTTATAAATAGGATGACAACCAAAAGATAAGGCTTTTGGTTGTAGAACCTTTCTGTAAAATTCTTGCTAAAACTCTAATGAGGAGAAGCCATATTTGGCCAAGCATTTTTGGAAATACACTTAGATTCCAATGTTGTAAATGTGTGGAACTACTTCCATTGCATTGATGAACATTGGGATTTATGTAAGAATGTTGCTTTGCAATGTAGATTTTTATCATGAGTAAGTTATGCAAAACTACTTTTATTTTATTTCTTAAATGTTTGCCTAGTTCGTAAACACAAAATTGTAATTAGTTGTTTAGTTACAATCTTTTTTAGGTTGTGCATTTAGTTATTTGTATTTATTCTTTGTTCGCACAATAATTTGTTTGCCAAAGATAAAATGGTCGTGCATTTGGTGTTGTATTTTCTCTTCTTAGTTATGTTAGTTTATATCTAGATGGTTGCATTCGACATTTTACATATTAGATTAGTTGAATTTTATTCCTTGGCATTATAGAAAAACTAAATGGTGGACTAGGCCACAAATGATCGAACACAAAAACAATAAAGGTTTCCAAGCCATGATCCAATTCCCTATTCAAAATGGTGAGGAGTCTAATTGGAACTTCTCACTAAGGTGAACCCATATTATTGGGACAAGGACATTTTCCCTCGTCAACAAGACCTTAGACAAGAGATGGATGGACGTAGAGGAGCATAGAAGATAATTTATTCAAGAAACCTTTCCTTTGCCCATTAGTCGATACCCATTGAATTTTGTATAGCCAAAACATTAATTTGCTAAGTTGCCCCCACAAGGAAATTAACATAATGGATTATTTTTGCCTACAATGAAGAGCTTTGAAAGTGAAGATTATTTCTTATGGACTTTGGAAAAAAGAAAGGAAATACCATCCTTATGTTGCTTTAGCCAATGGATGGGAATGTCATGACTAGTTGATGGTTGTCTAGAGTGCTTTGTAGTGAGCAAATTGGATGAACTTGAGAGAAATTGGGTTGGGTAGAGTGATCTATGAGTATGTATCATAATTACTTTATCTTGGTGGCTCTAAAGCTTGGAATAGGGGTGGCATATGTGCTTGATGCCTACGATTAGGTGTAAAATTTCTCTTATGAAACCAATTTCTTGGATAATCTTCTAGTGATCTTCTATTAAAAGATAATTAATGTTTTATGATCTCTTTATATATTCTATAGTTGAATTTTTATTTTGTATGATGGAAATATTTGTATTATGAATTTTGTGTGGGATTATACTTAATTATCATTGGGGCAATTTTTCCTTAAAATTTGTATTTCCATGCTTAAAATATTTCATTGATTTTCATTATTACACTCATTCTTCTCTTTCCATATGATTTTTTGGCCTATTCTTTAGAGGTAGATATGGTTTTAATCGTAGTAAACATGTCTGGTAATGGATCAAAATTTTATAGTTAAGGTAACAAGTAATATCTTGTGAAATTCTAAGTCACAACAAATCTAAAGAGCTAAGGATACCTCACAAAGAAAGAATAAGCATAAAATTTGAATAAGAGTGAAAACTACAGTAAAAAAGAGCAGAAGAATAATAATGCAATAGAACTCAGATAGGAAAAGAATAAATGTCACATGTTCCAATAATCAATATAATAAACAATGATGTTATAATGGAGAGAATTTGAATCAAGTAGGAGAATCCGAACCTCAGTTGGTCTATCATAGGGATTATCACCGCTAGAGTGATCCGAAAGACTCAAAGTCAACTGAACTGAACCTAAACTCAACTAACTGAAGTCACAATCAGTTAACTGACTAAGGAGGGTGCAATAGTGAGTCTGTCATGCATGCCAGTCAGAAAAGGGCACATGAGGCCACAATCAGTATCATATGGAGCTCTAACCCCCCACAAGAGTCAGATAACTTAGGTGGACTGCATTGGAACACTTAGTAGGTTCCTATAAAATAGGGAACTGATTGAAGTGGTCCTAAAATGATGCATGCAGGGCTCAGAAGGTGGTAGATGGATCTTGGCTGACATTTGCACACCACTGTAATACCCCATTTTTTTACCCTTATGAAATATTGGCTTCTAATGTAAATATTGTATACACACGTTGTATGTTTCCCTAGCGTGGAGCTCAAGGCCAAGGCCCCGCTAGTTTATGCTCAGATTTTATTTAAATTAGACACGCTTTGATATTGTGTTACCCACGTGCTATTAAGCCATGGGATATTGTAAATTGATGTAAATATTTAATATTGAAATAAAATACCAAAACTGGCTATGGGAGCAATGAATGAGAAGGGGCCATGTGTATCCACTAGGGAGTGGTGAGGGGGTTGTGGAATTGAACCATAGGCTACCATATGTCACCTTGAGAACCCATTTGACTTACCTTGCTGACATTTATTTATGTTGTAAGGAAGTGGTTGAGGAATTCAGTCCATGGCTTCAATGGAGCATGGGCAGCCCAGAAATTTGTATGGCAGAGTATGCGCTCTGTTTTCTTGTACCACAAGCCACTCTACCTCATGGGAGTTGCTTCTTCCTCATCCCCATTCCATTGTGAAACTTACCAGCACCATTTACCATCCAAAAACGAATTGCTAGTAGGGAGAAAAAAACCAGAAATCGCGACCTTGAGAGAACCCACGTTTTGAAGAGCCAAAAACGTCCAGATTTGGCATTGGGACAACGAAATCCAATGGGGGATCCATTGGTATGAACCTTGGGGCGAATTTGGGAGCATTAGCTATCCCGAAATCCATAGAAAAACCCAGTTTTTGCAGCCCGAAAAACCAGTGACGGATTTGAGTTATTTGGTGAGCATAATGGTGAGAAATCAAGTAGGAAATGACTGTGCAGAGGTTGGGTGTGCTTGATAAACCCAGTGAAGGCTAGGATCTCAAGGATTAGCAGCTGGACCTTTCTATGCCCATCCTGAAGAGCATTGGAGGGAAGAGTTGCCTGAGGGACTGTGTAACAGAGAAGGGGATCTTCCTTGTGTTGGATGTGGTAGGTAATGTGGGTGTTTGACTGTTGAGTTCACTTGAGATGCATGTAGCTCGGTGGTTGAGCTCACTAGATTAGCGTTACCCTCCTCTGTCTTCTTGAATGCTTGATAAACCCAACGATGTGTTGGCTTAGCACAGCTGATGACCGAAACCATGGCTGTGAGTGAGCCCAGCTAGTTCTTCCTTAGTGGATACACAGCCCAGCTTGGGGGTGATCTCTCAGCTGAAAGAATATAGGCTGGATAGAGATCTATGGTTGGGTGGAACGTTGCCCTCCCGTAGCCAGTCATTGGACATTTACATTTCAAGATAATTATTCTTGTGAATTAATTTATATACATTCTGTGTTATGCAATGTGTTCAATCTGAATGTTAAATATTCATGGTAATCAAATTGAGATGGAATCTGTGAATAACATGAGAATGAGATTGAATCTCTGCATATGGAATCACCTTTTTGCTTGAGATAAACATGGTGATGCATTCCATTCTGTTGTGTATTATTATGTTTAATTCCGCTGTGTTCATATTGAATTGATTCAGCACACAGAAGTTTTTAATTGTTATGAATTTATGAGTAAAAAAAGAAAGAATATTGGAGCTAAGTCTTCCAAAGGTCCCGTATGATTGGTCATGTTCTCTCCCCTGCATTTGGAAGGTGGGAGGGGACGTTACAAAGTGGTATCAGAGCCCAGCTTGCAGCACTGGGGCTGCTTTGGCCAAACTCTGAATTACAGGGAAGAAACATAATGGTTTTAATGTAATATTGGGAAGTTGGGGGCGGCACTCTGATTGGGAAAAATGACAGGGTTAGAATTCTCAGATAAGAATAAGATCACATAGGTGCATAGACCTCTCCCAGAGATTTCCAACGGTACCAAATTTGTCCAATTTGGTTAAGGGTCGAGGGAGATATGACCCCCGCAAGCGCGCAGATTGCGTGCAGGTCGCGCACAGATTGCGTGCGGGTTGCGCGCAGATTGCGTGCGGTTGCGCGCGGATTGCGCACAGGTTGTGCACAGGTTGTGCGCAGGTGGCGCATAGGTTGCGCATAGGTTGTGCGCAGGTGGCGCACAGGTGGAGCACAGGTTGTAAAGGGAGTTAAAAAGGAAAAGTAGTTAAACCCATAATTTTATAAAAGATGAATGGTGCATCGAAATTGAGATTCGAGAATTGCTGAGTGTTCCTTGTTATATGGAATAACTTCGCCCGATATAAAAGTTTTTGTGATTCTTCATAAATTTTCTTCCACAGGTGGCTGAAGTTGGCATTCTGGACCAAGATACAACTGTGTAAAATGTGCAGAATTATTGGTAAGAGTTGTCATTTTTTAAACAACGCTGTTTCCACACCCAATGTCGGAATGGAGCACGGGGACAGGCATTGGAAAGCTTGTCTAGTAGGGAATAATGGTGTATGACCAGAATTGGAATGAAGTTATCATACCCCACAAATAATTAGAGCATAAATGTACCAATGACTGTTTTGACAAATTATTGATAAATATGGGCAATTTCCAGAATTGCTTGAATGGGCAAGAGAAAGGAATGCATAGCAACTGTGTGAATTATTCCATGAGTTCTATTATGTTAAATATTGATTGTGTATATTTCTATATGCATTCCTATGATGTCTGACAAATATTTTCATAATGCACAGTGCTTGCAGCTCATAAAATTTATAATTGTAGCAGAGGTAGCATACAGGAAAGATGGTGAGCATAAATGATGCTCAAGATCCTTATGAACACGAAGAAGATGTTCTAGGAGAAAATGTGCATGAAGAAAATGCGGAGACTGAATCCAATGGGAGAAGGGAGCAGGTGACTCCTCAGAATTTGGTTGAAACCATGGTGAGCTTCAATGAAAGATTGATGAAGGCTCAAGAAGAACAACACCAACTCAATGCTACTATTTTGCAAAGCCTCACTGATATGCAGCATAAGATAAACCTTGGGTCCAACCCAAGCAATATGGGTGAAGAAGGAATAAATGCAGGGAGTCATTCTAGAGGTCGCTCGAAGAGGAGGACTCCAAGCCCAAGGAAGAGTTCGGTGAGCAGAAAGCATAAAACATCTTCATCAAGGTCTTCTTCCAGCAGGTCGTGTGACTCCAAATGTTCTAGGAGAATTCCAAGACGTGCACCTAAGAGATTGGATGGAAGAAAGAAGTTCAAGGGAATCCCACAGGGAGAATTCAGGAAGGCAAGACCTCCCACATTTGATGGGGAAGGCAAGACTGGCCAAGAAGCAGAAACATGGCTTCTTGGAATGAAGAAATACTTCAGAATTCAAGACTACTCAGGAAATGAGAAAGCCATAATTGCCATTTACAACCTAAATGGCAGAGCTTCCATTTGGTGGGACAATCTCATGCAAGTGAAAAGAATTAATGATAGAAAGATCAGTTGGAAAAGATTTAAGAGGTACTTCAAGGAGAAATGCCTTTCTGCTAGGTATTATGACGGTAAGAGAAAAGAGTTTAATGAACTCAGGTTGGGACTAAAGTCTATGGAAGAGCATGTCCACAAATTCTTGGAATTACTGAGGTATGTTGACTAAATTAAGGATGAGAGAGTAAAAATCCAATGCTTCCTTGGAGGTCTACCTCAAAGCTTCAAGGATCGTATTGAGTTTGTTAATCCACCCAGCTTGGATGAAGCCATTAGGATGGCAATGCATTGCTATGAGCAAAGTAAAGAAAAAATAGAGGCTAACCCAACATGGAAAGGAAAGCCAAGAGGGAAGTTTGATCAAAAGAAGAATGGCTTCAAGCCACCATTCAGAGGTCAGCCTAGAACCTTTCCACAAGGGCAGCAAGCAAGGAGTGGATTCAAACCAGCAGTGGCAGCAGACAAAGCATCAAAAGGACCACTTCAGTGTTGGGGATGTGGAGAAAACCACATGTTGAAGGATTGTCCACATCGAAAAGACAATTCTCGAAAGTTGAACAACTTGAAGGGAGTAGCTACGGTGGGGGACATGGCAAGGACATCACCTCGGATTTATGCAGCGTTGGATAATCATCAAGCAGACCATCAATCATCAGTGGTGGAAGTCGAAGGTTAGATTGCTACGCAATCTATTTCTGTTTTGATTGATCCAGGATCTACTCATAGTTATGTTTCTCCAAAAGTGGTTGAAGGTTTTTCTCTTAGAAAAATGAAGCATAATAAGTCTTGGCTAGTGCAATTAGCCACGGGAACCAAGAGAAAAGTAAGTGAGGTAGTGATGGAGTGTCCCATAGAATTGAATGGACTCCACACATATGCTGAATTGAATGTGTTACCATTAAGATCCTATGATGCATTAATTGGCATGGATTGGTTAGAAAGACATAGAGCCAAATTGGACTGTTATGAGAAAGCACTTGAGTGCATTGATGAAAAGGGAAGGCCAACATTGGTAAAAGGGATTCCCAAGCAAGTTTCAGTAAGGCAGATTTCAGCCCTGCAGTTGAAAAAGTTTTATAAGAAGGGTTGTCAATTATATGCAGTCCATATGCCAGATTCATTAGAGGACAAAGGGCCAAGACTAGAAGACTTTAGGATATTGCAAGAGTTCCAAGATGTGTTTCCGGACGAGTTACCAGGGTTGCCACTGACGAGAAATATTGATTTTACCATCGATCTTGTTCCAGGGGCAGCGCCGAATTCCAAAGCTCCTTATAGAATGAGTACACCGGAGTTGGTGGAATTGAAGATACAGCTGCAAGAATTAATTAATAAAAGGTATATCAGGCCTAGTGTGTCTCCTTGGGGAGGACCGGTGTTATTTGTCAAGAAGAAAGATGGGACTTTAAGGCTGTGTATTGATTACAGGCAGCTCAATAAAGTGACAGTTATGAACAAGTATCCATTACCAAGAATTGATGACTTGTTTGATAAAATGAAAGAAACCAAATTATTTTCAAAGATTGACTTGAGGTCTGGCTACCATCAAGTGAGGATTAAAGAAGAAGACATTCACAAGACGGCTTTCAGAACTAGATATGGTCATTATGAGTTCACTGTGGTTCCATTTGGCCTTACCAATGCACCTGCCACATTCATATGTTTCATGAATAGTGTATTCAGCAAATATTTGGATAAGTTTGTGATTGTGTTTTTAGATGACATTCTTGTCTATTCAAGAAATGAAGAAGAACATGAGGAGCATCTAAGAATGGTGTTGCAAGTTCTTAGAGAACATCAGCTGTATGCCAAGTTAAGCAAGTGTGAATTCTATCAAAAGAGGATTCAATATTTGGGTCACGTCATTTCAGAAGAAGGAATTGCAGTGGATCCGGAGAAGATTAATTCCATCATGGATTGGCCAACTCCAAGAAATGTTTCAGATGTTAGATCTTTTATGGGCCTTGCTGGTTACTACAGAAGGTTTATTGAAGGATTCTCCAGGATAGCTCATCCGATCACTTCATTGCAAAGGAAGAACATCAGATTTGTATGGTCTGAAAAATGTGAGAAAAGTTTTCAGAAGCTAAAGGAGTTACTTACCAGCGCTCCTGTTTTGAAGATAGCAGATCCAAGGAAGGATTTTGTAGTGTGCACAAATGCTTGCATTGAAGGACTGGGTGGGGTTCTCATGCAAGAAGGAATTGTGATTTGCTATGAATCCAGGAAATTAAAAGAGCATGAAAAGAATTATGCCACACATGATTTAGAATTAGCAGCCATAGTGCATGCTCTTAAGATGTGGAGGCATTACTTGATGGGAAGAAGATTTGAGCTTAGAACAGACCACATGAGCTTGAAGTATTTGTTTGATCATCCAAACTTGAATGCTAGGCAAGCTAGATGGATGGAATTTCTTTGTGAATTTGATTTTGAAATTAAACATGTAAAAGGGAAGGAGAATAAGGTTGCAGATGCTCTTAGCAGAAAATTTCATGTTTCAGCAGTAAGTATGTGCAAATCAGATTTGAAGACAAGAGTTCTTGAAGCTCAAAACGGTGACGAAACTTGCCTTCAAATTAAAGAGAAGTTGTAGCACGGTAATGTGGATGAAAAGTGTACAGGATATCAGCTGGGTGAAGACAGTATCCTTATCTACAAAGATAGGTTGTACATTCTAAATAATGCAGATTTGAAGAAACTAGTGATGGATGAAATACACCAAATGTCGTACTCTGGACACCCAAGATATCAGAAGACTATAACAGCAGCAAGAAAGCAATACTTTTGGAGCGGTATGAAGAAGGACATAGCTGAGTACATTGCTAGGTGTCAGAAGTGCCAACAAGTCAAGGCAGAACACCAACATCCAGCAGGGTTATTGCAGCCCTTACCCATTCCGGAATGGAAGTGGGAAGTGATCTCCATGGATTTTATAACAGGTCTGCCCATGACAGTGAAGAAGCATGATTCAATCATGGTTATGGTGGATAAGCTATCGAAGGTAGCTCACTTTATTCCAGTGAAGTCCACTCACAAGGCTAGTGACATTACGAACATCTTCATGAGAGAGATATTCAGATTGCATGGATTGCCTAAGGCAATAATTTCTGATCGTGATACCAAGTTCACCTCCAATTTCTGGAAGGGATTATTTTAGGAATTGGGAACTAAATTGAATTTCAGTACAACTTACCATCCTTAAACGGACGGCCAAACCGAGAGGGTAAATCAGGTTCTTGAAAACATGCTGAGAATGTATGTGATGGACAAACCATCCAAGTGGAAAGATTCTTTACACTTGGTTGAATTTGAATACAATAATGGACACCATGCATCCTTGGGAATGAGTCCATTTGAAGCATTGTATGGCAAGGGATGCAGGACGCCAGTGAATTGGGACGACCCAGTGAACAGGGTAGTGCTTGGACCAGAGATGATCAAGGAAATGGAACAAGAAATTGTTAAGATCAGGCAGAATTTAAAGGCGGCTCAGGACAGGTAGAAGAGTTATGCAGATTTGAAAAGAGCACATAAGGAATTTCAGATCGGGGATCATGTTTACTTGAGAGTGAAACGAAGGAAGAGTTCCCTCAAGTTGGGGAGTTGTGCCAAGTTGTCACCAAGATATTGTGGGCCATTTGAAGTCCTTGATAGGATAGGGCCAGTTGCATATAGAATTGCATTACCTGCTAACATAAGAGCTCATAATGTTTTCCATGTATCTTTGCTTAAGAAGTATGTACATGATACTAATCATATGATTGATTGGAATGTGATACAGGTGGAACCCGAGGGAGAGTTCCAAGTAGGACCTATGCGCACCTCGACAAGAAAGTCACATTGCTCTGGAACAGAGCCATCGGGCAGGTAAAGGTCCAACGGGAGCACCTTAGTCCTGATGAGGCTACATGGGAGCTAGAGGATGCCATGAGGGAGGCATTTCCATTTTTGTTCAGTTTTGAGAACACCGAGGATGGTGTTGTTCTAAGGGGGAGGGGAATGTAATACCCCATTTTTCGACCCTTATGAAATATTGGCTTCTAATGTAAATATTGTATACACACGTTGTATGTTTCCCTAGCGTGGAGCTCAAGGCCAAGGCCCCGCTAGTTTATGCTCAGATTTTATTTAAATTAGACACGCTTTGATATTGTGTTACCCACGTGCTATTAAGCCATGGGATATTGTAAATTGATGTAAATATTTAATATTGAAATAAAATATCAAAACTGGCTATGGGAGCAACGAATGAGAAGGGGCCATGTGTATCCACCAGGGAGTGGTGAGGGGGTTGTGGGATTGAACCATAGGATGCCATATGTCACCTTGAGAACCCATTTGACTTACCTTGCTGACATTTATTTATGTTGTAAGGAAGTGGTTGAGGAATTCAGTCCATGGCTTCAATGGACCATGGGAAGCCCAGAAATTCCTATGGCAGAGTATGGGCTCTGTTTTCATGTACCACAAGCCACTCTACCTCATGGGAGTTGCTTCTTCCTCATCCTCATTCCATTGTGAAACTTACCAGCACCATTTTCCATCCAAAAACGAATTGCTAGCAGGGAGAAAAAAACCAGAAATCGCGACCTTGAGAGAACCCACGTTTTGAAGAGCCAAAAACGCCCAGATTTGGCATTGGGACAGTGAAATCCAATGGGGGATCAATTGGTATGAAACTTGGGGCGAATTTGGGAGCATTAGCTATCCCGAAATCTATAGGAAAACCCAGTTTTTGCAGCCCGAAAAACCAGTGACGGATTTGAGTTATTTGGTGAGAATAATGGTGAGAAATCAAGTAGGAAATGACTGTGCAGAGGTTGGGTGTGCTTGATAAACCTAGTGAAGGCTAGGATCTCAAGGATTAGCAGCTGGACCTTTCTATGCCTATCCTGAAGAGCATTGGAGGGAAGAGTTGCCTGAGGGACTGTGTAACAGAGAAGGGGATCTTCCTTGTGTTGGATGTGGTAGGTAATGTGGGTGCCTGACTGTTGAGTTCACTTGAGATGCCTGTAGCTCTGTGGTTGAGTTCACTGGCTTAGCGTTACCCTCCTTTGTCTTCTTGAATGCTTGATAAACCCAACGGTGTGTTGGCTTAGCACAACTGATGACCGAAACCATGGCTGTGAGTGAGCCCAGCTAGTTCTTCCTTAGTGGATACACAGTCCAGTTCGGGGGTGATCTCTCAGCTGAAAGAATATAGGCTGGATAGAGATCTATGGTTGGGTGGAACGTTTCCCTCCCGTAGCCATTCGTTGGACATTTACATTTCAAGATAAGTATTCTTATGAATTAATTTATATACATTCTGTGTTATGCAATGTGTTCAATCTGAATGTTAAATATTCATGGTAATCAAATTGAGATGGAATCTGTGAATAACATGAGAATGAGATTGAATCTTTGCATATGGAATCACCTTTTTGCTTGAGATAAACATGTTGATGCATTCCATTATGTTGTGTATTATTATGTTTAATTCTGATGTGTTTATATTGAGTTGATTCAACACACAAAAGTTTTTAATTGTTATGAATTTATGAGTAAAAAAAAGAAAGAATATTGGAGCTAAGTCTGCCAAAGGCCTCGTATGATTGGTCATGTTCTCTCCCCTGCATTTGAAAGGCGGGAGGGGACGTTACAACCACTAGGGGGGAAATGACATCATCAACAACTAGGAAAAATAAATAATACTAGGTAGGACAAGGATGAATTATTGAAATATCCTAACACCCCCCCTTAATCCATACTTTGAATCATGGGCCCTGGTTACTAAGACCAAAGGTCACCCATACAATCAAATAAATGATAAAAAATAAAGAATTGTCCATGAACCAAGGAAATGGAGAAAAACCTCATGGGAAAAATACCCCCCCTCAAAAAGAACATTAGTAGGGAACTCAAAGAACCTTCATGCTAAGCAGAGAAGGAAAAAAATTTCCTTCGTGAAAGCCTTTTCAAAAATATTGGCAAGCTGCTCCTTTGTAGGATAGCAATGCAGGTGCTAGATTTGGATCTGCTCCTCTGATGTGCCTCCCATTGTGTAGAAGTTGTATTTTCCAAAACACATCTTTCAGGAACCCTTCTTGCTACTGGAGCGAATGGATCATTGTGGTCCAAATCATGAACCTTTGAGTACCTTTTGTTAGACAACCGATATTTGTACTTTGTTGTAGATCCCCCATGGCAAGTCTCATCAAGATATTGTGGATCAAACCCCACCATCATGTAGCACCTCTATGAGAGAAGTGGATATGCATGACATAGTGCAATTTTTGCATGATATTGAGATCTGGTGGTTCTATGGTTAGATGGATCCCCAACTGTGTTCCCAGCAGCTACAAGGACTTTGTGAGCCCATATTGGTCTTGGCCATGGATTGGGAGCATGTGTTATATCTGGATCTGGATCCGAATCTGAATCTTCTTGAACTTTAATCTCAACATCAAGATCTTGATCCTCATCTTCATTAGAAGAGGTATCACTCTTATCTTCATCAGATTTTGATGGGGGTAGGAAGAGAGTATGGAAAAAAATGTGAGAATTCATATGCCTTGGAGGCATAGTTTGCAAACCCTTTCGCTATAATCTTCGTAGTAGAGATCTCCACAATCTCAACTGTGTCAGGACCAAAGACCACTTTCTTCGGTGAACCTGTGTGAGTCATCTGATATACAGAAAACAAATTTGTTGACAAAGAAGGCACAAATAGAAAAAATTTGAACTTACCATGCTCCATATGTGTTGTGCCCTTCCCTTCAGTAGATATCTGAGAGTTGTCTCCCATATGAATAATTGGACCATATTTGAGATCTAAAGAAAAAAATGATTTTCTGGAGGAAACCATGTGGTTGGAGGATCCTGAATCTATGAGGAGGGATTGTGATTTTGAAAATCCAGCCTTCAGTGCATGGCATCTATCATGGCCATCAGACTCACTTCCAGAATCAGTCTCTCTTGTGCCTTTTGGGAGGGAAATGTTGTGATGTTCAAGAATCTTGGTCAACTGATCTATCTTCTTCTACATGCAAGATATCTTTAGGTGGTTTCCTTTCTTGTAATAGGAACACTTGGATTTCTCAAATCCCTTCTATTTGTCCTTCTTAGAGCTAAAGGATCCTTTTGATGGACTTGAATTGGCATTCATCTTGGGTTTAGATGGCCTCTTATCCTTTCCCTTGTGCTTCCCCTTCCCATTCACACTTTTTGCTTCTCCAGCCATAAGAGCTTGATCTTTGGAGGCCTGCAAGGCGCCCATATGTATCAACTTATTTTGTTCTTGGATGAGAGATTCAGTGAAAATATCTAAGGAGGGTATCTTCCAACCAGGGATTGGAATTCACCTAGAATGGAAGGTAGATACAAAGATAGAGAACTTAGGACCTAGCTTGCTCAGAATGGATAGCACCAACTGCTCATCCTTCTTCTCAATGCCACACTTCTTGCATTGCATAACCAGATATTTGGATTTTGAAAAGAACTGCTGAATGGTTTCAAAGTTGCTCAGTTGAAGAGCAATCAACTCATTTTCCAGAATATGGCCTCTTAGCTCATCTTGTTTTTCGGAGAGGGTCTCTAACTTCAACTATAACTCTCTTGGAGTATTCAATCCTTCAATGTGGAAGAGTAGATATCTGGAAATATGAATACACATGAAACCAAATGCTTCATCCAATCTATTCAGATACTTGGTTTTCTCCACAACTGATGTTGGTTCGGGATCCTTACCCATTATCACCTTGTACAGTGATTTGTTTCACAATACCATCTGCAGATTATCCCTCCAATCAATATAATTGAAGGGTGTCAGGATCCTGGGAGAGAGAGGAGAGTTCGAATTGTCCATTACAACTGCTGGAGCAAATACAAGGTGAAACTGTTGCTAATGCAGAAAATTATTGCAACTACAAAAAGTTATTGTAACTGCTGCTGCACTTAAAAAATTTGAATAACCTGCAAAACACTCTTAATAAGGAGGTAGACTACTACTGAGCATTGCTTTAGGATAGTAGGCACTTTTATCTGGATCCTTCACACCTGGCTAGACCTCATTGGATTTCTCCAATGAATTCAATCCAATGGCACTAGGGTTTGCTGTGGAAATCCAGAGGCTTTTGGTGCACTACCGAAAGAAGCCGCTCTACCTATTCTCTCTATGTCTCCGATACCATGTGAAATTCTAAGTCACAACAGATCTAAAGAGCTGAGGATACCTCACAAAGAAAGAATGAGCATAAAATTTGAATAAGAGTGAAAACCACAGTTAAAAGAGCAGAAGAATAATAATGCAACAGAACTCAGATAGGAGCAAAATAAATGTCACCTGTTCCAATAATCAGTATAATAAACAATGATGTTACAATGGAGATAATTTGAATCATGCAGGATAATTCAAACCTCAGTTGGTCTAGCATAGGGATTATCACCACTGGAGTGCTCTGGAAGACTCAAAGTCAACTGAACTGAACCTAAACTCAGCTAACTGAAGTCACAATCAATTAACTAACTAAGGAGGATGAAATAGTGATTCTGTCATGCATGCCAGTCAGAAAAGGGTGCATGAGGCCACAGTTAGTGGCATCCAGAGCTCTAACTTGCCACAAGAGTCAGATAACTTAGGTGGACTACACTGGAACACTCAGTAGGCTCCTATAAAATAGGGAACTGACTGAAGTGGTCCTAAAATAATGCATACAGGGTTCAGAAGGTGGTAGATGGATCCCGGATGACATCTGCACACCACTAGGGGACAAATGACATCATCAACAACTAGGAAAAATAAATAATGCTAGGTAGGACAAGGATGGAGTATTGAAATATCCTAATAGCTCTCTCCTGGAGATTCCTAACCAATGCTTACCCTCCTTTCATTTTTTATGGATCTTAAAACTAGATGGGGGGATCTTCCCCCTCTAGAAGTTGATGCCAAGGACTTCAAGGACCTAATATCGACTTTGGGAAAATAAGCAGAAAAATATCAACACACATAATTTGTTAAAAAAAATAGACAACATTCCAGAGGTTCCTTTGTTAGCCACAAATTATTGGAAAATGGCACTAACCCCAACTGAAAGAGGTTTGATTGGGAAATTTACTGGAATTTAGCCATCACCCCACTCAATGGCTACCTAGGTTCACAAAAACTAGCAAAATCTTATCAAAGGTGAACTCATCCATTATTTTCGTGGGTGAGGGTTTTATGTGTTTTATTTCAAAACAAAAGAAGATCAAGATCTCATTTTCATAAATGGGCCTTACTGCTTTAGTGTTCGAGGGATGCATCTGAATTGTTGGACTCCATAATTGGGTCTAGATTTAGATGTACCCTCTGTTAAATTAATGTAAAGTCAAAGAATATTCTACTTGTACTTTATTATTGTAACTCCGTCGGGGATGTTTTACCTCTGTCGAGGATGTCATTATTACATTTGGTCATGTAAAGGTTATGAGGTTAACCCTCCATTGTAATTCAGGTCGTTAGCACCCAAGTAAATGTAATATAAGTGGTAATTGAGTCTCTCTAGAGAAGTCGGCCTAGTTAGGATTACTGGGGCCGACCTAGCTGAGTTAAAGGTTAGGTCAAAAGTAATGTATAAATTGAAGGAGAGACTCCTTCATTTATTCATTCACTCACTTGTGCAATTTGCATTAGTGGAGAGAGAGAGAGATATTTGCGAAGGAGAAGGAGGAGTGGCTTGAGTCCATAGGTTTGGTATTTTTGGGGCATTGTACTTGATCATCTATACTGAGGAAGTTCTTGCTGAGTTTTCTTCCCCTTGAGGGTTTCCCAGGATATATTGTTTTGTGCTTTGTGATTGTGTATCTTTCAGAGATCCTGATTATGCAACTATTGTGAATAATGTATTGAATGCTAATGAATTTGCAATCTAGTCTATGGTATCATATATTTCTAACATGGTATCATATCTTTCCTTAAAAGAGCAACTTTCACAAGGTAAAACTCTCTCTCTCTCTCCGGAAGTGAAAAATTAGGGCTTCTCACAAAAGTGGAAATTTTGAGTGCAATTGGCATAGGGAAGTGTGCCTCTCCAAGAGCGAAATTTTGATACCAAGATCGAAATTTTTGAGTGGGTGAAACTCCCAAAAAGTCAAACCCTGGTTTGAATTTGGACCAGAAACTGTAGAAAACCAAAAAAAGCTAGAAACTGCAGATCCGAAATTCGCAAGTCAATCTTGAAGGGTAAAATTTTGGAATTTTCAGAATCGAAGTACACCAGCATACTCACCTCAGTCAAGTGCATATTTTGGTGAGTTTAGCTTTTTTATTTTGAGAAGTTTTGATTTTTGGTTATTCTCTACTCCCTGGGTTAAGATGGCACCAAGCACCAAGCTTGATGACAAGTTGGAAGGCATAGAGAACTTCCATGCTTGGAAGTATAGGATTGGTCTCATTCTAGAAGAGATTGACCTTACCAAGTTTGTTAAATAAGTTGTACTTGAACCCGAAGAAGTTGAAGCTAAGGAGAAGCAGAAGAAGGATATGATTAGGGATATGAGGATCATAGCAGACTCCATTAAAGATCAATTGATTCCTCAAGTGTCCTCTAAGAAGACTCCAAAGGAGATGTTTGATGCCCTAACTAGAATGTATCAAGGAAGAAATATAAATCAGAAGATGAATTTGAGAGCTCAACTCAAAAGTACAAAGATGAGCCAAGGAGAATCTATCCAGGAATATTTTACAAGGGTTTCCCAATTCAAGGAACAACTAGAATCTATTGGAGACACCCTTGATGAAGATGAGTTGGTGATGACTACTCTCAATGTTCTTCCTAGACCTTGGGACTCGTTTATCAAGACTATGTGTGCAAGAAAGGAAAGTCTAATATTCGAAGTTGTATGGGAAGAATGTGTCCAAGAGGAAGCTAGAGTAGCAAATCGAGAATCACTACTCATGGATGATGATCAAGCTCTAGCTACCCATACAAAGAGAGGAAAGGGAAAACCTTATTTCAAGAAGGAAAATCACAAGGAGTTCCATCCTCCTAAGAAGTTTCAAAAGTATAAGAAGGGAAACTACAAGTGAAGAGACTTCTCTTCTTATATATGTTTCTGTTGTGATAAGATGGGACATATTGCGAAAGATAGTCCAGAAAGAAAAGACAGAAAATAAGATTACAAGAAGAAGATAAATAAAAGACATCATGCCCAATTTGTCGAAGATGAAGAATAAAGAAGACGAAGAATAAGAACCTCCCAGGAAGATTGCAAAAGAAGAATTCGAAGAATATGTCTTGTAATAGTGGTGCTTCAAAGCACTCTCTCCAATATTGAAAAAAAAAGTCTCCCCTCAGAAAGCTTCACTAGGAGAATAGGAGAAGAAACATACAAGATTGGTTCAGGAACTCCGATGATGAAGTAGATCTCACCATCAGACATTTTAGTAATCCATTCAAGGAGACTAGGATCAAAAGATATCCTACCAAACAAACAAAGACAAGTATTTGAATTGTCATGATATTGTCCAGTTGTGTACACATTTATTTAGGATGTGTATTATGCATGTTTGCATTGATATGCATGTGATGGGTAAGTAGCTTATGGTGCTATACAACATTTCATTGCTACTTATCTAGAGTGAAACCTCTTTGCTAACATATTGGGAGTAGTGCACACTCTTAATAATGTCCTGGTAGAGATGGAAGGCAACTAGAAAGTTACCATATGAATGTGGGGTATGAATAAATATTGTGTTATTGATAGCATTATGATAGTGTGACTTATGCTTTATGCATATGTTTTTGGAAACTATGAAATGTTTCTAACCATGCTATTGAATTTGACTTGTAGGAAGTATCGCACAACGATCACCTACAAATGAAGAATGATGAGACTTGTCCTATAGAACAAGTGACAACGGTTCAAATATAAACAAGACTTGTGAAATCAAGTAGAGGAATTCGACTATGATGAGATAGCCAGAATCATGGTATGATCGAAGTATATGAAGAATATGTACCTCCTAGATTTGCAGAGGTTGCACCCTCTCACGATGATGAGACTCCAGAAGATCATGATATGTTGGAGCTCCAAGAACCTCCATCCATGACTATATTTCTCTCAAGAGAAAACCAGCTTGGGCTCGTGAAATTATTCAAGATGCAGAGAGGTATGGAGCTCCATAAGGCTCCACAAGAGAAAGCAAGAGGACAAAGCCATTTTCCAACTATGTGGCTTTGATGTGTGAACTTGTAGAAAAAGAACCTACTTCCTTCGGAAAGAATGGGTAGAAGCTATGGTGAAAAAATACCAGTCCATAATGAAGAATGATGTGGGGACATAGTTCCCAAACCAAAGGGTAAAAGTGTGGTATCTTCCAACTAGATATACAAGATAAAACATGTTGCGGATGGAAGTATTAAGATATACAAAGCTAGGTTTGTAGCTCGAGGATTCTCTCAAAAAGGAAGGAATTGATTATTAGGAAACATTTGCTCCTGTAGCAAGGTACACTTTTATCAGAACCATCATGGCACTGGTAGCCACGATGAAGTGGAAGTTACACCAGATGGATGTGAAAACAACTTTCCTAAATGGTGTTATTGAGGAGGAAGTGTACATATAACAACCACAAGGTTTTGACGTTGAAAATAAAGATATGCATGTCTGCAAATTGAAGAAGGATCTATATGGGTTAAAGCAAGATCCAAGAGCTTGGTATGGAAGGATTGATATTTTTCTGATGAGATTGGGATTTACTAAGAGTATAGTTGATCCTAACCTTTACTTCAAGGTTATAGTTATATTATTGCTATACGTGGATGACTTGTTCCTGACTGGTAATGAGAAGAGAATCTCAGAGTGCAAAGAGAAGCTCGCTGCAGAATTCGAGATGAGAGACCTTGGATTAATGCATTATTTTATAAGTCTCAAGGTATGGAAAAGCCCAGAGGGAATCTTCCTTAACCAAGGGAAGTATGCAGTGGAAATATTGAAAAGATTTGATATGTTGGAGTGCAAATCCATGGCCACACTCGTGTATACCAACTCAAAGTTATTATCTGATACTTCGTGAGAATTAGTGGATGTGACTCTATATAGGCAGATTATTGGGTCGTTGATGTATCTGACGAAAACAAGGCCAGATATATGCTTTGTTGTGAACACCTTGAGTCAGTATTTGGTTGAGCCCAGACGGGTGCACATTGTAGTTGCAAAGCATGTGATGAGGTACCTAAAAGGTACAATAGACTATGGTCTCAATTATACTTGAGATCATGAGTTCAGACTGTATGGTAATATAGATTTCGATTGGGCTAGAAGTGTCTCGGACAGGAAGAGCACTTTAGGTGGATGTTACAGTCTGGGATCAGCCATGATCTCATGGCTAAGAAGGAAGCAGTCCAGTGTGGCTCTCAACACTACAGAGGCAGAGTATATTGCAACTTGTTCTGCGAGTTGTGAAGCCATATGGCTTCGGAAGTTGTTATCAGGTCTGTTTGATCTGAAGTTGGATAACAAAGTGATTCTATGTGATAACCAGAGTTATATAAAAATGATAGATAACCATGTGTTCCATGAGAGGTCAAAACACATAGAAATACGGTATTTCTACATCCGTGATATGGTGCAGAGGGGAGCTATAAAGATCCAGTATGTGAGCACAGATGAGTAGGTTGTAGATGTGTTGACTAAGCCTCTGTCTTGAGTGAAGTTTGAGCACTTCCGTGACAAGCTTGGTATAGTCCAAAAGGACTTCCCTCGAAAGGGGGAGTACTACTGATGATATTGTGGTGCAGTGGGATTGATCATCCCTAGACAAAGATAGTCTAAATGTTGATCTTGAGTTGCGATGGGATCGATCATCCCTAGACAAAGATGTCTTAAATGATTGTGATGGGATCTATTGTCCCTAGACAGAGATGTCTTAAATAATTGTGTTGGGATTGATTGTCCCTAGACATAGATGTCTTAAATAATTGTGTTGGGATCGATTGTCCCTAGACAGAGATGTCTTAAATAATTGTGTTGGGATCGATTGTCCCTAGACATAGATGTTTTAAATGATTGTGTTGGGATCGATCGTCCCTAGACAGAGATGTCTTAAATGATTGTGTTGGGATCGATTGTCCCTAGACATAGATGTATTAAATAATTGTGTTGGGATCAATCGTCCCTAGACAAAGATGTATTAAATGATTGTGTAGAGATTGATTGTCCCTAGACATAGATGTCTTAAATAATTGTGTTGGGATCGATTGCCCCTAAACAAAGATGTCTTAAATAATTGTGTTGGGATCGATTGTCCCTAAACAGAGATGTCTTAAATAATTGTGTTGGGACCGATTGTCCCTAGACATAGATGTCTTAAATAATTGTGTTGGGATCGATTTTCCCTAGGCAGAGATGTCTTAAATGATTGTGTTGGGATCGATCGTCCCTAGACAAAGACAGTCTTAAATGATTTTGTTGGGTCCAATCATCCCTAGACTGAGATAGTATTAAATGATTGTGTTGGGTCCGATCATCCCTAGACTGAGATAGTCTTAAATGATTGTGTTGGGTCCGATCATCCCTAGACTAAGATAGTCTTAAATGATTGTGGTAAGATTGATCATCCCTAGACAGAGATCCCGAATTTTGAAAGGAAGGATAGTCTTAAATGTTGATCTAGTGTTGGACTTAATCCCTGGTTCCGAAAGGAAGGATTGTCCATGATCCCTAGTTCCGAAAGGAAGGATCATATGTGTACTGCAGGTGATGCTCTTGGTGATATTCCAATACTGTAGATGAGGATGCTCCAGTGTTGAAGAAAATGAGGTGCCAAGATTCTCCAGTGCTACAGATGATGATGTTTTAGTACTGAAGATGAGGATTCTCCAGTGCTGTAGGTGATGTTCCGGTACTGAAGATGAGTATGATCCAGTGCTATAGGTGATGTTCCAGTGCTGAAGATGAGAATGATCCAGTGCTAAAGATGTTGATGTTCCAGTGTTGAAGATGAGGATGATCCAGTGTTGAAGAACTTCCAATGATTTATAGATGTATTGAATGATGTTGTTGTTGATGCCCTCCTCTCTCCATGTTAGTTTTTCAAAATTTAATTCATTCTGATCTAGGATCTTAACTGAAAGAACAACATGTACATCATATCAAGCATAAGAGACAAGAGACACAAAACATTTCACCGGGGAAAACCAAGAAGGTGAAAAACCCCGCAACTTCCTTAGAGATAGAATAAGCACCAATACAAGGATCACAATGATCAAACCCAAGAGATAGATATCTTCAGAAGCATACTCATCCTCCACTTGTGCACACTCCTCCTCTCTCTCACTAATTCAAAGTGAGTGAATGAGAGAATGTGTAAAATGAGAGAGACACACTCTCTATTTATACACTACTTCACTTGTCTTTTAACTTTAACCAGGTCGGCCCCAACTTAACCACTTAACATAATTTTGACTGGGCCGACCCCCACTAGGGTGGTCTAATAACCCTTTAACCCATATGACTCATACAGGGCCGACCCCATGAAGGTGGTCTAATAATCCATCAAGTATAAGTTACGACACTTACAATATAACTTGCGACACTTGCAAGTATAACTGACGACACTTCCAATCGGAGGAATAATACATATTCGTTGGGGATACAATAAAGTACAAATACAATATACAAGTGAATATCTTCTGAAGTTACAAATACATCAACACTCCCTCTTAACTAGGAAGGTATTCTCTTGACACAAGTCATCAATACATATAGGCACAAGTCTTCAATTCCGGAGCTGGATCATCATCACTGGATCACGGAGTATCATCATCATCACTGCTGCTGTACTTGACATCTCGATCACTGGGCTATATCTGAATTCTTCTCGACATAGAAAGTTCTATAAAGCCATCCCTTTTTCATGCTGGATGTAGGCCTAACCTCCTGTAGGTCTTCATCATCTTTGGCCATACTGTGGAATCCTCAGGACTAATTACATGTGTCACAAAACCTCCAAAGAGCATCCCAGGACTGATTACGAGCTTACTTCTCAACCTATCGGATCTCCTAGGGAAATATTATATGTGACCACCACAAAACCTTGAAAGAGCATCCCAGGACTGATTACGAGCACACAGCTCAACCTATCGGATCTCCCAGGGAAATATTACATGTGGTCACCACAAAACCTTGAAAGAGCACCCTAGGACTGATTACGAGCACACAGCTCAACCTATCGGATATCCTAGGGAAATATTACATTTGGTCATGGCAAAACCTCGAAAGAGCATCCCAGGACTGATTACGAGCACACAGCTCAACCTATCGGATCTCCTAGGTAAATATTATATGCCATAGGACAAAACCTCGAAAGAGCATCCCAGGACTGATTACGAGCTTACTGCTCAACCTATCGGATCTCCCAGGGCAATATTATATGTCCTCCCAAAGAAAAACCTTGAAAGAGCATTTTCCAGATCTCCCAGGGAACTATTACATGCCATAGGAAAAACCTCGCAAGAGTAGCTGCAAACCTCCCAGGGCAATATTATATGCTTATCGCACAACTTGTCCACGACCACGGAGTATCATCCTGATACTCATGATCATACTGATCATCATCATACCGTACATCGTCCCGATGCACATCATCACATGATCATCCTGATCATCGTCATGGCATCGTCCTGATGCATGCCATCATCGCATGATCATCCTGATCATCGTCACAGCATCATCCTGATGCATATCATCATCGCATGATCATCCTGATCATCATCATAGCATCGTCTTGATGCATATCATCATCGCATGATCATCCCGATCATGCGCACAACATCATCCTGATGCATGTCATCTGGAGCATCGTCCTGATGCTCATCATCACCGTATAATCAAACTGATCATACAAAGCACCCACCTGATGCATATCATCACATATGATCATCTTGATCATCAGTAACTGGAGAATCGTCCTGATGCTCATCATACAGCGCTTACATCCACAGCCATGGGAAGGATCCTCCTATCGCCATGCTTGGAATGACTCCTGCAAATGTGTCCCATCACTTCTTCCTCAACGTATCTTCAATATGAAGAACACCAAGCCTCTCTTTGAAGTACTCAAACTTCACTCTGGCTAGTGGTTTCGTTAACACATCTGCAACCTGCTCATCCGTCACAACATATAGGAGCTTCGTTGCTCCTCTTTACACCATATCCATGATATAGTGATATTTGATCTCAATGTGCTTCGACCTGTCATGGAACACGGGGTTCTCAGAAATATTTACACAACTCTGGTTGTCACAAAATATACAGGTACCATCCAACGGGAGATCAAATAACTCAGACAGTAGATTCCTCAGCCATACTGCCTCACAAATAGCTGAACAAGCTGCGACATACTCCGCTTCGGCTGTACTAAGTGATATGCAGGACTGCTTCCTGATAAACCAAGAGATCACACCTGATCCCATATTGAAGCAGCACCCCGAAGTGCTCTTCCTATCTGCAGCACTTCCTGCCCAATCTGAATCAACATAACCCTCCAGGTTAAACTTTTGATTCGCATCATACTTGAGCCCATAATCAATCGTACCCTTCAGGTACCTCAGAATATGCTTTACAGCAACCAGGTGAACAACTCTCGGATCCGTCAGGAACTGGATCAATGTGTTCACTGCAAAGCAAATATCTGGTCTTGTGTTCGTCAGATACATCAAGGACCCAATCATCTGACGATACATAGTGACATCAACCGGCTCAGATGAAGCATCACACAATAGCTTCAGGTTCGATTCCATAGGTATGGCCATGGCCTTGCAGTCCATCATCCAGAAGCGCTTCAAGATCTCTACTGCATACTTCCCTTGTCCAAGGAAGATTCCATCTACACTATGCCACACCTCCATGCCTAGAAAGTAGTGCATCATCCCCAAGTCCTTCATATCAAACTCGGAAGCAAGCTTCCTCTTCCTATTGTCAATCAATCTATCCTCACCTGTAACAAAAAGGTCATCCACATACAATAGTAGTATCACTCGATTGCCTTCCTCAACCTTATAGTAAAGGTTGGAATCTGATTTACTCTTGGTAAAGCCCAAACTGGATAAAAAGCTGTATATCCTACCATACCAAGTCCTAGGAGCTTGCTTCAAGCCATACAAGGATTTCTTCAAACTGCGCACATATGACTCCCTATCATGTGTCTCAAAACCAAGTGGCTGCTCCACATACACTTCCTCTTCGACTACACCATTCAAGAAAGCTATCTTGACATCCATCTGGTGTATCTTCCACTTCATCACTGCAGCCAGAGCAAGTACTGTTCTGATGGAAGTGTATCTGGCTACAGGAGCAAAAGTCTCTTCATAATCTATTCCCTCTTTCTGGGAGAAGCCACAAGCTACAAACCTCGCCTTGTATTTCTCTATGCTACCATCTGCAGCATGCTTGATCTTATAGATCCACTTGGAAGTCATAACAGACTTCCCTTCTGTTCTTGGGACCACATCCCAAACATCATTCTTCATGATCGACGATCATGGCATTCTTCCATTACTGCATCCTAGATCCTTGGAACTTTAGATTCTTCAATATCTTCAATAAATAATTTTCTTGAACTTCGTTGCTGGAACAAATGTTGTAGTACTTCTTTTGTAGGTGATTGTACACGATCTTTCCTAAAAGTCAAATTCAATTGTATGATTAGAAACTTCTCATAGTTTTTCAAAAACACATTCTTATGCATAAATACATATGTCATACAGTCATGCAATTATCTTAGCCAATGATTCAATACAACATTTATCCATATCCCGTAACTTTCTAGATGCCTTCCATCTCTACCAGAACATTTGTTAAGAGTGTGCACAACTCCAAACATGTTAGCAAAGAGGTTTCATTCTAGATAAGTAGCAATGGAATGTTGTACAGTACCATATGCCACTTACCCATTACTATATTAGTAGTATCTTGTTCATTAATGCAACCTTTTCTAAAATGCATAATACATATCCTAAATATAGGAACATAAGTATGTACATGACTGGACAACATCATTTAAGTAATCATATATACAAGAAATGACAATTCAAATACTTATCTTTGTTTGGTTGTAGGGTGGAATTCCTCTCAATCTTTGCTTTCTTGCAGGAACTACTGGAGTGTGATCCCTCTTGATCTTTGCTTCCTTGCAGGAACAACTGGAGTGAGCTCCCTCTCGGTCTTTGCTTCTTGGATTATATGTCTTTGAACTTATATCCATCTTGGACCACTATGCATGCTTAAGTGTGCACTAGTGTCATCCTCAAGATCTCATACATAATCATACATGCATTAGTATAATCTCAATACTATCAAAACATCATGATTCTAAATAATCTTAAATATGTATGATCATGATAATTTCATACATAGGTAATAAGCATTAGTATTCAAGGTTTCAAGGAAGACTTCTTTTACTCACGCACATTCTTATTTGACCATAGGACTCTTCTGGTTATTCATATCATCAATCAAAGTAAGAAACATAATATGCATAAACCCTTGATTACTAAAACTTCTAACTTTCAAGAATAATCATTATCATTCAT
Source organism: Larix kaempferi (assembly GCA_027924585.1). Taxonomy (NCBI): domain Eukaryota; kingdom Viridiplantae; phylum Streptophyta; class Pinopsida; order Pinales; family Pinaceae; genus Larix; species Larix kaempferi. The sequence goes on from BSBM01000445.1 coordinate 2,441,608, forward strand.
ACAAAAGTATAAGATCCTAACACAAGGTATGATTCTAACTTGATATAGGAAAAACATACCTGGTTATCATGTTTTCTAGTTATGTCTAACATACCCAAACAATGTCTTCTTGTTCTCTTCAATGACTTGTGCTTAGTAACCTGCATAACTCACAAGTTAACCATTGTAGAACCAAATTATACATGCCTCGTAAGTAGAGCTTCTATGTGATCCATGAGTCTTTGTCTTCAAGTCACCATGGTCATATGTTCTTGATCTAGAACTTGATTTGTACCTTTCATGTTAGCGGACAACATCATCCGCATACAATACCACAGTGCATTAGTATAATCATAAGTGTCATAACCCTAATCAATGAATGCCTTCTATCATTCACATGCATTCATACTTTTACTAGGGTGATAAGACAAGTCTAAAATTAATCAATATTGTACTAACCTCAATAATATGAAGAAAAACATATCATAACCTTATTCATGAACAGATTTCAAAAACATACGTGTATCTCCTCAAGTCATATCTGTCGAGATTGCTTGTAGCATTCTTATGTAAGGCCTTAGCCTCATCTCCCTCTGGAACTGGAACTTGAACTTCTTCACTTATGTAGGTGTCCAATTCATTCTCTTCTAGGATTAACCCAATCGACTTTGATTTGTTGAAACTGGATCTGGAGCTGGATTATGGTTTGTCAGAGAAATCCTAAAAATTCAAACATTGAATTTCAAACCTCTGATTGGATGAAAAGATGTGCCTTACTGAGCTGATCAAGCTGGTATACTTCAATTTTGAAAACTGCAAAATTTGACCCCTCAAAATTGCCTTTGAAACTTTCGGATCTTCTAGACAGGATCCCGAACTAGGGTTTGATAAAGCCCGGTCTTCTGCCCAACTAAAAAATTCGATCATGTACTCTAAACTTTGATTTTTCTGTGGATCTTCCATCCATGGTCTCATATTCCAAAAATTTCAACTTTTGCAGAAACCCTAATTTTCCATCTTTCTGATCAAAATCCCGAACTAGGGTTTGATGATGCCTGGGGTTCTTCCCAACCAAAAAAATTTGATTTGGTCTCTAAATTTCGATTTTGATGAGGAGAGAAATCCTATGCTGAGATCATTCCAAAATTCCACTTTTGTCAAAATCCCTAATTTCCCGCAGCAGTGACAAGCCAAAAATGAGAATGCTCAGAATCCAATTCTATTTCGCAGAAATATGTGCCTTATTGTTTCTGGTGCATCTCTGAAATTTCAGATCCACAGGGTCTGAAACTTCGGCCTGTGGTAGCCTGAACTGTCTTCTTTCCACCCCCATAGGTCTGACCTCAAATGGATTATCTGAGAGAGAGATATGTCAAATGTCGCAACGTGACTTGTTTATGGGATTAAACAGTATAACGAACTTGTACGGAGTTCCACGTGTCACTATTTCAACTTAGGCCTCTGAAACTTTTACCTGTGAAACTATAGTCTGTGCTATTACTTCCACATTTTACATAATTTCATTTGGAGCTTCCTAGCCCAAGTTGTGACCTTTTTTCCTAGGTCACCTATTTATGACTGAGATTTAGAAGAGGCAGAAACCCTAGATTGTACGGATCATAAAATAGAAATTACAGTGAATTAGATGTTGTGCTTCGGACACAAGGTACATGGGGATGTTACATTCGACCTGTAAAAGTTTCAGAACTTTAACCTTTGCCAAATTGCATTTATAGCGAAAGTTCCCAGATGAATGGTTTTTGCTATATCAAGCCCTAGCTTCCAATTTGTCGCAAGTGCAACAAGTGTCATAAATGCCATACCATGCCTTCCTTCAGGCTAGCTCTGATTCCATGTTAGTTTTTAAGAATTTAATTCTTTCTGATCTAGGATCTTAACTGAAAGAAAAACATGTACAACATATCAAGCATAAGAGACAAGAGACATTAAACATTTCACCGGGGAAAACCAAGAAGGTGAAAAACCCCGCAACTTCCTCAGAGATAGAATAAGCACCAATACAAGGATCACAATGATCAAACCCAAGAGATAGATATATTCAACAGCATAATCCTCCTCCACTTGTGCACACTCCTCCTCTCTCTCACTAATGCGAAGTGAGTGAATGAGAGAATGTGTAAAATGAGAGAGACACACTCTCTATTTATACACTACTTCACTCGTCTTTTAACTTTAAATAGGTCGGCCCCAACTTAACCACTTAACATAATTTTGACTGGGACGACCCCCACTAGGGTGGTCTAATAACCCTTTAACCCACATGACTCATACAGGGCCGACCCCATCAAGGTGGTCTAATAACCCATCAAGTATAAGTTACGACACTTACAATATAACTTGCGACATTTGCAAGTACAACTGACGACACTTCCAATTGGAGGAATAATACATCTCCATTGGGGATACAATAAAGTACAAATACAATATACAAGTGAATATATTCTGAATTTACAAATGCATCAACACTCCAATGATGTTGTGTAGAGTTACACATGCAGATGTTGTTATTAGTAGAATACCCTTCTTGTTAAGGGGGAGTGGTAAATTATGTAACTTCAAATAATATTCTACTTGTACTTTATTATTGTAACTCCGTCGGGGATGTCTTTCCTCCATCGGGGATGTCATTATTACATTTGTTCATGTAAAGGTTATGAGGTTAACCCTCCATTGTAAGTCATGTTGTTAGCACCCAAGTAAATGCAATATAAGTGGTAACTGAGTCTCTCTAGAGAAGTCGGCCCAGTTAGGATTACTGGGTCCGACCTAGCTGAGTTAAAGGTTAGGTCAAAAGTAATGTATAAATAGAAGGAGATAATCCTTCATTTATTCATTCACTCACTTGTGCAATTCGAATTAGTGGAGAGAGAGAGATATTTGTGAAGGAGAAGGAGGAGTGGCTTGAGTCCAGAGTTTGGTCTTTTTGTCTCTCTTATTTGTGAGACATATTTTTGGGGCATTGTGCTTGATCATCTATATTGAGGAAGTTCTTGTTGATTTTTCTTCCTCTTGAGGGTTTCCCAAGATATATTGTTTTGTGCTTTGTGATTGTGTATCTTTCAAAGATCCTGATTATGTTGCTATTGTGAATAATGTATTGAATGCTAATGAATTTGCAATATATTATATGGTAGCATATATTTCTAACACCCTCTACCATTCATGTATGGGTTCAATTATCACATCTGTGTCTTCACTACTAGAGTGAGGATTCAATGCAGAGCATAGGGAACACGATTGGGAAGTACATAGATAAATATGAGCCAAAAGATGGAATGTTTGCATGTTCCTAGATCTTTGTTAAGGCAGATTTAGAGGAAGGGTTTCCATAATTCATTTTCCTTACATTGTACGACTAGAAACATTACCAAAAGCTGGACTATAAGTAGATGCCTTTCAAATGCAAATATTACCATGAATATTAGCATTTTTGCGGAAAACTGCAAGAAAAAATTCTTCCAAAAGGAAGTCGCACTTGACAAAGAATAACAATGGAAATTAGTCAAGAAAAAAAAGAGTTCCAAGCAACAAATCAACTCGAATGTTCCCCACATGACTCCAATGTATTTTGGTTCCTTCTAGAACCCTCTTGATTTGGATTATTTGGAGAATGAAATGAAGGCAACAATATAAAATGGAAACACACACACAAATATTTTGTAGAAAGCACAGTAGTACAGTAAAACCCAAATTATATTAATGCATGGAATAGAAAAACATTGTAAACTGCAAAGTAATAAAAACTAGCTCAGATGGTGGTAGCTTATCTCTGAAGATAGATATGTTGGCTACACTCATTCGCAAGAGTTGATTACAAAGAGATCAAAAAGGGCCTTTTATCATAAGCATAAAGAGAAAAAAATACTAACATCCAAAAACCTAACCTTAGCAGATGAAGCACCAAATGGACTTGTGAGCCCCAAGGTGGCTAGCTAATACGTCAACTTCCCAAGGGTGAAAATTTTCCATACGACCTTCATTTAGGGTGCTCGATATTTAGTTGGAAAGAACTAATTGAGAATTACAATGTTTGACTGGGACCATGGTCTATGATGGCAAACCTTGGCCCTCCTTTTGGAAAAAAAACATCATTTAGGGCCTCAAAATGGCTCCAAAATTTTGGGACCTGAAAAATCATAGAAAATTACCAAGAAGATGGATAATTGTTGTAACTCGGTGGAACAAGTGGGTGGCCACCATTATCCACCTGGATAACCTCTTATGTATTCTATAAAAGGGAAGTGACCCTTGGTATTTTTGTATAATAAATAATTGTAAGTTCTTTGCCAAGTAATAATAAAATACATAGATGTCATTGCCCCTTGGTTTTACTTGCACATAATAGCGCTTCCATGTATGTTATAGCCAAAATTGGCACTTCTCCATCCGTGATGACACTTATATCTTTTGGTCACATGACGACACTTCATGAGATTACTTTGAGTCACACAAAAGGACATTTTTGTATGGAAGAGCCATATTTGGGACTTTAGGTGGATGGCATTACCTAATTCATGGCCCATTTGATAGATAGGAACCTTAGGAACAATTTTGGAGACCAAAACTTCTCCAGATAACCCCCAGAAAAGGTTGGTTTTGCCCATTTTTCCACAAAAACGCAGGTTGCACATGGTAAATCTGCGGGTTTCCAAGAGCCCACATGTTGTACATGTTAAAATTTGTGGGTACCCGCTTGTTGTCCATGTTAAAAGTCATGGGTACCTCAGAAACACTAAAAATATATATAAAATCATGAAAAATGGTTGGTTTGGGTGGTTTTGGAACCTCCTCTTCGGTTGTAACTACTTCCTCCCCGACCCTATCTTATTCACTTGCTATATAAGAGAGGGAGAAGGACCATGAAAATAATATCAAGCCCATTATAATGTTATGTTGGAGGAATTTGGATTCACATCCCCCTCACTTGTGCCCTAGTTTATTGTAAACCCTAACACATCTTATCAGAGGTTGGGATCCTTGGAGAAAGAGGAGTAGGAGACCTTGAATCTTAGTTTCATGAAGTGCCATGATTGAAGGAAGGTATAATTTTATCTACTTGCTTCATTCATTGATAAAGATCAAACATTGTTACTTTCCCAAATATGATTTGTTCATGTGTGTTTCAGATCTGATTACAATTTTATGTTTGATTCTCTTTTAAATATCAAACTTTTATTTGTAGTTAAATTGGTTTGAGGAAGGTTTTGTTGAATGTTTTTGCAGGTTGTTGCATTGGAGAGCAATAAGAGAGGCTTGGATCAACCTTCTGAATAAGGTACATATCCTCTTAAACCCTAATCTATTTGCTTAATAATTGTACTTGCAGAACCTTGTATGTCTATCTTTTACCCCAGTACGTTGGTAGTCTCATCCCTACTACAGGAACACTTTCCCTAACAATAATGTAGATCTTTTGTTCTTTTGTTATTGATGTTTTCTTCTTTTTTTTTATAATTTTTTCTAACTTGTTGGCCTAGGGTTTTCGGCGAGTGGGAGCTGCAACATTAGCATGAGGTTTAAGTAAGATCAATATTGAAAAGTTTGATGGAAGGGATTTATCCCTTTGGAAGATGAAGGTGGAGCATTTGCTAGATCAAAATTCCCTTGCCTTGAAAAGGATTGCATAGAAACCTAGCAACGTGATAGATGAGGAGTGAAAAAAGTTGGATAGAAAGGAAGTTTCTACAATTCATCTTTTCCTAGCAAACTCTGTCTTGTTCAATGTTACTAAATAAAAGACTGTGGAAAGCCTTTGGGAGAAACATGAGAAGTTGTATGAGACCAAATTGGTAACAAATAATGTTTTCCTAAAAGACAACTTTTTAATTCGAGGACAAAGGAGGGGTAATCTATTGCATATCATCTAAATGAGTTTAATATCCTAATTAGTAAATTAGTCTCAATTAATGCAAAAGTGGAGGATAAGGATAGAGAAATCATTTAACTATGTTCCCTACTGGATACCTAGGATCATTTGGTGATGACCATCACCAAAGTATCATTAAGAACTCTAAAATTTGATGATGTGTTAAATGCTTTGCTAGGATAAGAGTTAAGGTGAAATTCATCTGGAGAAACTTCTACCAGTGAAGCCCTATATGTTAGAGGTCAGTCTAGTGAAACGGGTGAACAACGTAGATCACATTCCATATCTAAGTCCAAAGGAAGCAAGGTGAAGGGGAAGTTATGGAATTGTGGGAAGCAAAGGCACTCAAGGGAGGACTTTTGGCATCTAAAAAAGGAAAAGAAGGATGAAAAGTAGGACAATCATCAATTGAATCCAATACAACATATTTAGAAGAGATGGAAACATGTGAGGCTTTATGTCTTAGTAACAACATATCTCTTTTATATGCTTGGGTTTTGGACTTAGGTGCAACTTTCCACATGTCTCCATGTTATCACTAGAGTTTTCACCTATACTACTTAGGTTCAAAGTCTAGAGAATCTTAAAACTGCTGAAAGGATGACTAGGTTTGTAAGCTTATAAACAAATTAGTATAATAGAGATCAGGCTAACATATACCAAATGACTAGACAGTAGATGTATGAACGTGATAAACTAGGATAGAAATATTGCGAGTGTGAATTTATAAAAGGAGTGAGCAAGTTTTGTTCAGATCATTGATAAACATACAAATTATTCATAATAATTCAGGTATAGGAAACAACTATCCAAGGAACAGAATTATGAACAACACATAACATTTATCACTTCAAATATTAAAACAAATTGGCTCATCTCGAATATAATCATTTCAAAGAATTCTTTACATAAAGTGAAAAAGAAATACATGCCTGCAAGCTATAATAGTAGTTTGATCTCCACCATTCCTTACCTTTACATTGTTCACCATTACATCTTATATACAAAAAGTTTCAAAACTGAAGTAGTTTGAGATCCATATTTTATGGATCTAAATAACCAAAAATAGACAATTTGATTAACACTCCATCTAGATCGAATGACTTCAAAAGATAAGCTCGATCTCGAATACTAACAACTATATAAACAAATACTAACATCATTGAACTAACAGCTGTCTACTCATGATTGTTTATCATCCCATCTAGAAAGTATGACCTGGCACTTAAGCTGGATTCATTCATGAACAACTATAGTTTCTTGGTTGCTTCAACTAGAATGGTAAACCATCTAACACTTGAGATCTCCTCTCCAGCCGAGATTTCTCTACCTCCATAGCTTGAATCCGATCCTGAAGTTCTTTGTTCTGATTTACAAGCTCCTATTACTATTGTTGTGTATCCCTTCTTCTCCTCAAGAATTCTTTGGACGCTGTGATAAGCTCCTGATAATTTGCACCTATTTCTTCCAAATCATCTCGCAACCTTTTGTTAGCAATCATCAGTTTTTCATTCGAATCATTGAGATACCTGTTTTTCTCTTCAAAAGATTGTAAGGACTTTTTAAATACTTCCACCTTTGATATTGATTCCATTATTTCAGAATGTACAGGAACTTCCTTGGTATCTGATGGTTTTGAAACTGAACCAACCTCAAACTCACATACCTTTTTTTTACCTTTACAGACCTTTTTAATCAAATATGGTGTATGCATCAATTCTTTTTGAATTTATGCTAGGGCTTGTTCTTCTATTTGATAAGCTTCCTTTGTAGCCTGTAAATCTTCCTCACTGGATGAATCTTCTATAACAGTTACAACATCTTTTTGAAACTTAGGGTTTAAGATTATGTTCATGTTCATTCTCAGCTTGTTTTCTGATCTAGTCCTCGGTGCTTTATCCTGTTTTGAATTTGATGAAAATTCCTGAACACTTGTATTTTCCCCAATCTCCCTAGGAGTATCCGGAGCCACGACTTCTTCTTTCTGAAACTCAACTATTAACCTTCTATATACTTCGGTTCTGGAAAATTCTTTCATAGACGCAGTATCACATACCTCTTGTGCTTGTTTGTATCCATCCTCAGTCGCTTTCCTTTTCTGTATTCTGTACTGTTCTTTCATTCTTTCATCATCGCGCTCTTGATTTTTGGGCTCGAAACCAGACCAAAATATTGAATGTTGCCAAGATCTATTAGCTTTACCCAATTCAGAATCTATCAGCAACTTAATCAGACCATGATGAAAAACTGAGTGACTGCTATGATCAAGGTGATTTCTTACCCATGCAATCATCTTTTCTATGCTCCTAAACAGGTAATAGGGTAAGTTTAATTTAGATTCTCCATTTAAATGCAACAAGAACCTTAAGTGGTATCTGAATACGGTTGCAAACCATCCTTTACAAGTAATATAGTGCTGAACAACATTTAGAATATCTCTCCATTCAGGCTTGACCTTGTTTAAGTGAATTCCTTTCTCCAATCTAACTTCTCACAACCAGGAAACATAAATCGACTAAGATAAACTTCGAACATATATTTTTTAAACCATCTTTCGCCTTTAGAAGGTATGCCAATGGCTTCTACAATGGTAGCCTCATCTACCCTAAAGGTTGGGGTTTGCAAATTTACCACAGAATCCTTGTAATTGTTTACAAAGGCCTTCATCACCTGCAAGTTGTAACCTTTCATTCGTTCACATAAGGAAAACCATCCTGCAGTCTTCATCATTTCTGCACATCTGGGAAATTCCTCACTCCACTTGATATTATCTGGCTCCAATCTACACATTTTTCCATTAAGTTTTTTAACCACTACCATCGTGATATGGAGGTTCTGCTAGCTCGTATTCCTGTTAAAACATTTCACACAAACACAAACTATGCAGAGAAAACCGACTAACAGTCTGTAGGGTTAGCTGAAAATTTGAGTTTGGATCCATGCACTTTGAAAACATCGAAATCTTGTTTGTACATTCATGATATGATGAATTTGCACTCTTTCCTTGACACGTATCCAGGGATATTGTCAGCCTCATCATGAAGCAAGAGTACTTTTGAAACATGCGTATTATGCATGCCATTTGCCCTTAATTCATCTACAAGTGATTACAATATGACAGCGCCAGCATTTCCTCCATTATTCAATGCGTTGCCGATATGTACCAAAACTATAAATGAAATATAATCCACATTTAAACAACCAAACCTTCATCATACATAAGTAAACTTGATTTTATTTGTTGGAAAACAAACTTACTCATACATTAGGCTATGTATTATTTCAATAAAGAACTTGAAAACTTGAAATATTAATGAAAATGAGCCGTATTTGTTTTAATAAATGAAACAATGATAAAATAACCTTTTTAAAAGAACCTAAGAACTAGGGTAAAACCTAAGGAAACCCAGATTCTAAGATAAACTAAGGTAAATCTAAAGAAGCAATAGTCTTCTAGGAAACATATCTAAAGTAGAACTAAGATACAAATCTAGAGATAACACTCCACATAGACACTAGTTTGCCAAATATCATCCCTACAGTGGTGGGTTGGTCTACTTAGGTTTCATCCTTTAGAAATTGTGGGAAGAGGCGATATTAGGATCAAGCTAGAAGATGGCAAAGAAAGGAAGTTGTGTGATGTACAACATGTCCCAGATCTACATAATAATTTTCTCTCAATAAAAAAATGGATAAGTTGGGGTATTCTACTACCTTTGGTGACAAATGTCACAAAATTACCAAATTATCCATAGTGGCAGAATAATGAGAATATTATGGAACCCTGTATTGTTAGTGTGGTGATATGGTGACAAACCATGCATAAACAACAAACTCAGGGAATGCTCTAGAATCAATGATGTTGCGTGTGGTGTAATTTATCCTACAAGTTAGAGAAAAATGTACTAGATCTACAGAATAATTTGCTCTCAATCAAAACGATGGATAAGTTGGGGTATTCTACCACCTTTGGTGACAAACGTCACAAAATTACCAAAGGATCCATAGTGGCAGAATAACGAGAATCTTATGGAACCTTGTATTGTTAGTGTGGTTATATGGTGACAAACCATGCAACAACCACAAACTCGGGGAATGCTCTAGAGGCAATGATGTTGTGTGTGGTGTAATTTATCCTACAAGTTAGAGAAATATGTACAACATGTACCATATCTACAGAATAATTTGCTCTCAATCAAAACAATGGATAAGTTGGGGTATTCTACTACCTTTGGTGACAAATGTCACAAAATTATCAAAGGATCCATAGTGGCAGAATAGCGAGAATCTTATGGAACCATGTATTGTTAGTGTGGTCATATGGTGACAAACCATGCATCAACAACAAAATCGGGGAATTCTCTAGATGCAATGATGTTGCGTGTGGTGTAATTTTTCCTACAAGTTAGAGAAACATAAAGATAAACATAGATAAACAATTGCCAGAAACTCAATATTATAGAGAAAATTAATTGATCAAGAGAATAAGAAAGAGAAATTCAACATAATTGACTCATGTATTATGAAAAGAAAAGATGGAAGCAAAGTTCACATGCCTCTTAAGGTTGGGCGACCTTTCACTTGAGCATGGATCAAATACAATAATTCTCGACAAAACAATTCATAGCCATCTAGCTCTTTAATTAGGCTTCCAAGATCCAAAACCCTAACTACTTGACATAGTCAAATAATTAATAAGTACCAACTTCCTAGTTGGCCTTAATTTATAACCAGTCCCTTTTTATATTGGTTGTTGACTACTAACTACTCAACCCTATTCAAAATAGATTATCGTATACATTACTTGACCAAATCCTAAAGTAAGGGTGTTAGGGTAGGACCCTAATATGACCTCCCTCTTCAAAAGCAACGTTGTCTTCAAGGCTAAAGGTGTGAAAATTGCTACAAAATTTGTGTCAGTTCCCATGTGGCATCTTCTATTGTCATATCTTTCCACTAGATAAAAAATTCTTTGATTGTACACCTATGTAATTGACAGTCCCTATAAACCAAGGCTACTGCTGGTTGGAGCCAAATGGAGACTTCCTCATCCAATTTTGGTAATCTGGTCTGCACTTTACAATTAGATCTCACCACTTTTTTGAGGCAAGAGATGTGAAATACTAAGTGAATATTGGAGTGATCTAGCAAAGTGAGCTTGTAGGCCACCTATCCAATGCATTGGAGGATCATGTAGGGTCCATAAAACTTCGCAGCGAGCTTCTAGTGTAGATGAGTCTTGAGGGAGGTTTGTTTTATAAGGTTGGAGTCAAAGAAACACCTAATCCCCAATACTTCAAAGGAACATTCAAAGTGATGTTGATCTACCTAAAGTTTCATTTTTTTTTATCCATAGCCAAATTATCTTTAAGGGTGTGGATAATAGCTACTATGGTGCGAAGTGTGTTGTCCATGGCATGAATTGTGGAGGTGCCTAACAAATAGTAAATCACTAATGAGGGTTTTTGGCCATGCACTACTTCATATGGTGTCATGATGTTGGAGCCATGATAAGTGGTATTATACCACCACTCATCCAAAAGTAAGTCGTTATTCCCAATGGTGTGGCATGTTTGACACAAAGTATCCCAAATAGGTCTCTAAGAACTTATTGAGTGTTTCTATTTGACCATGCATTTGTGGATGATAGGCTATGCTAAGATCCAACTAGGTACCCTGAATTTTAAATAACTCCTACCAAAAATTTTCTGTGAATGTAGGGTCCTAATAAGATACAATAGAAGTTCACGTGCCATCTATCTTAAAAATATGATCTATGAATACTTGTGCCACGAGGGATGGTGTAAAAGGGTGTGATAAGGCACAAAAGTGAGCATATTTGGTCAGGCGATCTACTACCACCATAATAACCATTTTATTGCCTACTTTGGGGAACCCCATGATAAAATCCATAGAGATGACCGTCCATATATGGTTGGGAATTGGAAGTGACTGCAAAACACTAGGTGAATTCATTGGTTTTTCCTTATGTCATTGACAAGTGTTGCAAGGTACACCAAAGTTGTGGATATATTTTTTTATGCCTTCCCAAAAGAATGAGAGATTAATGCATTCGTAGGTTTTATGAAAAATCGAGTGGCCTACTATTGGTGATGAATGAGTGGCATGTTATTGGTTATGAATGTAACTCCTCTAAGATCCATTGTTTTAATGTTGAATCCAAGGTGAGAAAAATGTGTTCCTTATACTACAAGATATTTTAGTGCCATGTATACCCAAGCGGAGTGTTCAGGTCTTCTTGAAGTGGTGTGATGAATTGAGGGAGGATGTCCTTGGCCATCCATTCCTGGAATACTCCATTGATATAGCTTGGAACTGGTAGGGATGATGCAAAGAGGGAACCCGCCTCCTCAAATTACCTAGAAAAAGCATCCACCATCGCGATATCACACCCCTTATTATAGATGATCTCATAATCATACCCCAACATATTAGTGACCCATTTGTGTTTCTATGGTGAGGAAAACCTTTGTTCCAATAAGTATTTGAGACTATGATGGTTAGTTTTGATCTAGAAACACTGTCCGATTAAATATGGGTTTCATCTCTCAACAAAATGAAGGATAGACATCGTTTCCTTTTCATAGGTGGAATTTCCCAAGTTCCACTCAAATAGATTCTTATTGTTGAAGGATAATAGACATCCATCTTGAAACAATATCACTCCCAGGCCATGGCTAGATGAATCAAATTCCAAGAAGAAAGTATTAGTGAAATCTGGCATGGATAAAATAGGTGTGGTGCACGTGGAATCCTTTAGGGTGGAGAAGGATTTATCCGCTATATCATTTCAGTAGAAGGCATTCTTTTTAAGAAAGGATGTGAGAGGAGCTAGAATATTACCATAATTTTCACAAAATTGCGGTAGTAGTCGCTAACTCCAAGGAATCCCATCAAGATTTTGAGAGTTTGGGGATAGGGACAATTCTACATAGATTCCACTTTCTTTGGGTCCACATCTACACCATCCTTCTTAATATGGCCCAAATATTCAACCTCAGTCACCTCAAAAGCACATTTTGAGTGTTTCATAAATGATTGGTGATCCCTTAATAATTGTAAGGTATGAGCAACATGATTGAGGTAGCTTTCCTTAGTGGGGATATATACCAAAATATCATCGAAGAAAACTAAGAAAAAATGGTGGAGGAATGGGTGGAATATCTTATTCATGAGGCTCTGAAAAGTGGATGAGGTATTGCATAGGCCGAAGGACATGACTACGAATTCATAATGTCCTGCATAAATGCAGAAAGTTGTCTTGGGTATGTAGGTATGTTTCATTTGGATTTGATGGTATCCTAATCAAAGGCCAAGTTTAGTGAAGAATTTGGCTCCATGCAACTCATCCAAGAGATCATTAATGAATGGAATCATGAATTTGTCTTCGATTGTTAACATATTGAGAGCCTGAAATTCAGACACATGAACCAAGTGCCTTCCTTTTTTAGTAACATAACCGTTGGTGATGAATAGGGGACTGAGTTGAAACAAATGATGTCATTCTCCAACAATTCCTGAATTATTTTTGTCGATTTCATTATTTTTGTCAAAAGGGTGGTGATAAGGGACTACATTAGGAGGTTGAATACCCATAATTAATGGAATACTATGGTCATGTTCTCCATTGGGAAGTGGTAGAGCCTTGGATTCCTCAAAAACCTATTGATATGAAGAAATAATCTGTTGCGAGTTAGGGTAAATGTCATGTGTGGGTGTTTCCATGACTTGGATAGCATTGAATTGAGCAATGATACCAAAGTTACATTTCTTCAATCAATTATCCATATAGTGGAGATCATTTTGGGAGAATCATAAGTGATCCCTTTGAGACGACGTGTGTTCCCATATTGAGCATATCTGAGAGAGAGTGCCTAAAAATCCATGGTGACGGGGCCCAAATTATGGAGCCATTCTACCTCCAAAACTATATCATAACCACCCATGTTAATAGTGAACATCTGTGTTTTGAGATGGTAATCACCCATTTGGAGTTTCACATTTTTAGAATGACCACCACATTTCATCATACCCCCGTTTTCTATTATAATTTGGAAATTGGATATAGGGTTGATATTGTAATGGGTTTCTTCAACCACTTGCCAATTAATGAAATTATTGGTGTTTCCATTGTCAATTAATACAATGAATTTATGGTGCTTGATGTAGCTAATCGACTTCAATGTTTGAGGTGTGGAAAAACCTGATAAAGCATGGAGTGAGATTTGGGGTTGTCCCTCATGAACTAGAATATCATGAGCATCTTCCAAGGGTGGCATAGTATTAGCCATGTTTGGTTCTAGGGGAGCCTCCATGGTGTTTTCCTCGATGGGATCATGTGGGGATGCCTATATTTTGAGTATTGTGTTCTCTTTTCATTTATGTCCTTGGAAATATTTGTCATCACATTTATAGCAAAGTCCAAGGCACTACCATTCAACCATGGCATTCAGGTTCAATTTTTGGATTCTTAAGGGTGGGGTTGTGGAAGTACTTGAAGTAGTATCCAGGGGAGACATTGTGCACGTGGGAAAGAAATGGTGTTTGGGTTGGGCGTTGATCACTAGTTTAGATTCTCTAGCTCTATCACAAACTTCCAACCAAGTGGAGGGCCACTACATATTGATGTGGGTTTAAATGGTCTCCTTGAGGCCATAGATGAATAATTCTCCCAAAAAAGAATTAGTGAGGCCCAAAGGTTGTAATATAATTTAAAATTGTGCCACTCTGGCATAATTTGGTCAACCGACCCAAGTAGTGAGTGTCATGGTCAATTAGTGAGTGTCACAGTCAAAATGATCATGAAGGATCTTCACAAATTGGCTCCAAGGGACATAACAACGATAATATTTCTGGTAGCATTGCCAACATTATGAGTCTGAATATAAAACCCCAAATTTTAACTTCTGAAGATCATTCTTAATGCCATAGAGGGAAAAATAATATTCCATTTGGGTAAACCAACCCAAGGGATCAAAGCCATCAAATTTGAGCATGTTAATCTTTGATAAGTGATACCGTGAATTTTTATCCTCAAAGGAGTGAGGCTAGGTTTATGGGAAGAGAGTGTGAGAACCATGTTCTTTAGTGACAAGTACTTCATTAGTTGGTTCATCAAATTTCAAAGTGAATCCTGCATGTTCAACAATAGCATTCATCACATGTTGATTGTTAGTCAACTTGTTTTGATTTTCCTCCATAGTGAGTTTGATCTAGTCAACTGATTGCTTCAAGGATATGACAAATATTAGTTATTTAAGGTCTTGGGGTTGATCATAATTGACTGCCTCCATGTGGATCTAGTTGGAGGTGTGTACCATGGGAGCTGCAAACTAGGAGCACCAATGGGAGAATTTTCAAGTCCACACAAAATGGGTTGTGAGAGATATATACCAAATAGATCAACATGACTCAAGGATTCTCTTAAGATAGGTCACAAATACGGGTTTCTAGGACCACCCAAAAAATGTTGTTAGAGATATATTTCAAAATGATCATCATGATGCAAGGATTATATTGAGATAAGTCACAAACAAGGGTTTTTGGGACCTCCAATATTTTCCACTAACGACCCACAAAGAATATGGTTACTGCATTGACTGCTTTGACATAATATCCAAATTCCTTCTTTATGCAAAGATGTAGGAATTTCACTAGGGTTACAAAGAGGATGGTTTCCAGGGTCCCGAGGACAAGGGATTTATTAGGTGCTATGGCTCTTTGATATATGTGTGGGGTCCAACAGTAGTACTCAACCCAATCTATCAAGGCTCTAACTAAGGAGGATCAATTGTACCCTTAGCCATACTACCCGACTACCTAGGTACATGAGAGTAATCTTCCCGAGTAGTGTGCTCGATGCCACTATATAAATAAGATTACTGAGCATATTACCTACAATTTTTTTCAAGTTTCCTATGGGACTTATGATATACCCAAGTGTAATACCTTGGTTGTTAAGGTCCAGACTTATGATATTTTATTTGTTAATGTGACTATGGACTTTGGCATTATTGTGATTGTTGTTACCATTGATGTTTGTTGTTATTAAATAAAAAACTGGCTCAATAAAGGAAACTAAAAGAGTATGGGAGACCATGGATTCCAAAGAGTGAGGGGGAATGGGGACATCCCTAGCACATTAGAACTTGTTGTTGGCTTGAGTTTGTACATCCTAGTTCATATTGCACCTTGTGACATTATTAATGTTGGTCACCCAAACATTGTACGACGGACCCTATTTTTTATTTTATGGACTGTGGAGTTACTATTGCACCTTATGCATACCTTAGTGGGCCCCTCTTTCCTAGTGTGTCCTTCTTGAGTGAAATATGCCCTTTTATGGACCCCACTTGTACTAAGGTGCCCTCTCCCTAGATTATAGGAGTTTCAAGCTAGAATTTAGCTTCCACGTGCTTGATTTGTGCCTCCACCTCCAGAAGTGTGACCCACTCCATTCATCCCAATTTTTGTTCTTCTAAGATATTTATGACCCTATTGGATCCTCTCTCTCACCTAATGCGCCCTCCTTCATGTTTTGTAACCCGCTTATGCATTAGTGCACCTCCTTGTGCTCTTCATGAATCCACTCAGTTTTTAGTAAATCCTCCTCATGGTGCTAGTCTGGGAATGGGAATCTCCCAAACTAAGCCACCACTCCACCAATTGAGTTAAGTCTCCATGATGAAGCCTAACCTTACCTCTCTCTAATTCGCGTTGATTACCTTGGGTTAGGATTAGCATCCTTGTGCTATAAAATTCATTTTCTCTCTCCTTGTTGAAGCCAATATTAAGCTTTGTATCACTTGCCTTGTTCTATCTCACTGTGTTATGAGTGTTGACAGTATTGAGACAGTGTTGAGACAATGTTGAGGTTGTGTTGAGATTGAGTGTTTGTCGTAGGACGCTTTTAGAGGAGCAGTATGTTTTTCCATTCCAGAGAGTTAGTATAGTGAATTGTTACCCTTTTCTTCCATTATGTCACTCTATTAGTCTAGGTTCTCGCGCTAAATCCAAGAAATGGGATGGTGATATCCTGAGGGATGAGTTAGGTGAAGGGAGTCACATCCCATAGGTAGTGGATACAGACATGAAATTAGTAGTGGGAATTATTGTGGTTCTTGGAGGGGGGAGTTTCGAGAGTTGTTAGAATGAGTGTGCCTCTTCCTCTAGATCCATGGTCTTGGCTCAGGGTGACCTATTCAAGTGAGTTAGACTTGACTGTTTCTACGGCTGGGAGGAAAGTTGTCCCGCTGAAGTGTTTCCATTTGAAGATAAGTATTTGTTCATATGCTTATTTATGTTATTTTATCATGTTTATGTTTCTTGGAGGCTGAATTGTTTCCTAGTTATGTTTATGGTTTATGTGTTAGAAATTGTATGCATGATGTATGGATTATGCACATTAAAACTCTGAATTGCTATGAACCTCCTCTACCATATATTCTTTCTCTTCTCCTTCACGATATACCATTGTGGCTCTCATGGTTTTAAGAGGGGCACAACCATATGTTATGGTTCACCTAGTTCTGCTCATTTATGGGTTGTGAGACCTATCCCATTGCGTCCAGAGTGATGTCTACAGTAGGGAACACCTTTTGTTTTCACTGTAAAATCTTTCTATATGACCAAGTTATGATCGTTTTGGCCCGATAGTGTTTCTAGTGCTGAAAGGAACACACCCCATCCTTTGATTGAGAATAACTTTGTATGAAGATTTGTTCTATTATTGTAGATCTGATTTTATTATTGTATATTTGTTATATTGTTGTATATCTAATTATATTATTGTAGATCTGATTTGTATTAGTGATTTATGGATGGAGGGAAGGAAACCATAGTAACAATCTAAATCATACTAGTGAAAGTTGGTTGTAGGCGACAGCCAAAGGATATGATTCTTCGAAGGTTGTAAATGGCATCCTATGTCTCTATTCTACTATGGTTGTGTGGCTTGATTTACTTACTAGTTAATCACACCAATCAACACACATGCACATAAATACTAATATCCTCATATCGATATACACTACAAAATTTGAACCCAAAATCCGACGAAAAGGACTGTGTCGTCGGATTTCACCTTCAAAATTACGAAATTTGATGCTTTTTTTTTAAAATTGATAGAAGGGTCCGTCAGATATCCGACGATGTCTGCCTAATAGTGACTAGTGTCGTCGGCTATCCGACATAATATTATGCCCGTAGATGTCGGATATCCGACCATATATTATGCCTGTAGATGTCGGATATCCGATGTCATATTATGCCCATGAATGTCAGATATCCGACATGATATCATGACCGAGGATGTTGGATATCCGACATCTATTCTCCAACGGTAACTATTCTGAATTCGTCGGATATCCGACGAATGGTTATATTTTAAAATCTATAAATTTTGAAACATTCCGACATGTTTGCTATACAAGCAACAGTTTGCGGAAGTTTTTTTATTCGACGAACTGTTTTTCATTATTTCTATTGTTTTTGTGATTAAAGCGAGCGAAGTGTGGAGCTTGATTTTATAAGATCGATAATATTCATTCAAGCTCTTTACGAGAAAATATCAAATAGAAATATTCTGGATGTAGACGAACAAAATCGACAATTGCTTGCTAGATTGTCGGATGGAGTGAAAAGAAGGGGTGATGGGAAATGTTATTGTCCATGTAGTCAATGCAAGGGCTTTAAGAGGAGAAGAATAAAGATCACAAAAGCCAAAAAACATTGTAGGGAACATGTTCACGCTGAGGGGGGGCATGAATATCATCCATTTGTAAGTTTTGCATTATATATGTTTTTATTTTGATTGCTTTTGTAAATGTATGTATTATTTTAATATTTCTTATATTAACTTTTATCTATTGATGGTTTCATGCAATTATAAAGGAAAGACATCCTACGGCTATCATCCGGAGGAATTGCTTTCAGAACAAGTACCGGAGGAACATGGAGCTATGAATAATGGAGAACAATTTAATGATCATATTGAAGAAGATGATAATACTAATAACATAGTTGAAGATGATGGTACAAATACTTTGATCCATGATTCATTTAATGTTAGAATGGATGATGATCATCATCATCATTTTGATGATATTCATGATTTACCTCTTCTTGAGAAGGCATACGAACCCCTTTATGAGGGCTCTAACACAAATCTTCTCTCTGCTATATTGTTGATAATGAGATTGAAGGTTATGAATGGTCTTTCAAACATATTAGTCACACGGATGTTAAGGTATGTAATATATTCCATCACATAATATATATGATACTCTAATAATTTTATTGTTAATTCATAAGTCAAATTAATACGGATGAAATGTGTTTCATTAATATTATTTCTATATTATATTAACTAGATTTTTATTTTAATTTGTTGTAGCATGATAGGTGAATTTTTGTTAACACCATCAAATATTTTACCTCGCACATATCAAGATTTATCTGCCATCATGAAAGAAATTGGAATGCAATATGAAGCAATTCATGCATGCCCTCATGACCACGTTCTATATTATAATAAGCATGAATTTGAAACAGAATGTCTGGAATGTCATATCAGTAGATATCGAACAGATCAAGTAACAAAAAAGGTTCCTTGCAAGGTTCTTCATTTTATTCCCATTATTCCATGTTTGCAACGACTGTTCAGGTGCAAAAACATAGTGCAGTTTATGGATTACCATGCACAGAACAAAATTCAAGATGACATTATTCCAATGCCTGCAGATGGGTCTGCATTTAGAGATATGGAGGAAAAATGGCCTCACTTTAAAGAAGAACCTCATAATATTAGGATTTCTTCGGCAACAGATGGTGTCAATCCATTTGCAGAGATGAGATCCGTTTACTCGGTGTGGCCTATTTTTGTTATCAACAATAAAATTCCTCCATGGTTGTCAATAAAGAGGGAGCACATAATGTTGTCGATGATTGTTCCAGGTATATTGTGTCTACAACTTTTTTTTTAATGTAGTGGCATCTTATTTGTCGTATTTTGTCGCACAATGTCATATATATATATTTTATTTTTCTCTTGTGCAATATGGTTTATATATCTAAATGGTACGTCTCATAATTATATTTTTTATATGTTCAAATCAATCATGTAAGTACCAAGTCAAAGATATGAATGTATATATCAAACCTCTTATTGACGAGCTACTAAAGTTATGGAATGGAATCACTATGTATGATGTATCTAGACCAATACGACAAAGGCAATTTCAATTCCATGCAATGCTTGTATGGACAATACATGATGCCCCAAGGTTAACCCATTTTTGCGGTTTGTAATTATAAGTTCCACTTTATTTGTATTTAATTTGATGAACTAGTTAATATACTACACATGCATGTTTTTCTAAATAATCCATTCATTTTGTATATAATTATAGTTGACATAGATATTCCATCTCTTTATGTAGGTATTCAGACAAAGGGGAAATTTGCATGTCCAGTTTGTGGTCCTAAGATCAAATATCGTCGTTCAAAAAGTTTAGGAAAGGAGGTGTTTGATGAGTATAGGCACTTTCTCTCTAAGAATCACATGTATCGAACTACCGAAAAACATATGTTCAATGGCAAGAAAGAGACTGCATTAAAACTGCAGAGAATGACACCTCACCTATGGAAGTTGCAATATAATAGAAATCTTCAAGGTACGTATGAATCATCGTATATGAAATGTTAAGTATTTTTTTATTGTGTGTTGTTTACTGTAATTAACATTGATTTCTATAATTTCTCTATAAACTATGATTCATGATGGTCATTCATGTGATCATGAAGGCATTAATGGGCTTCCACGAGGAATGAAAAGTTATCCTAGACAATTTAGTAGGTTTCCCTACTATGAGCACCTAAAAATTGCTCATTTGTTTGATACAATGCATATCGGAAAGAATGTGACCGAAATATTATGGCGAATATTGGATGGAAGGAGTGAGAAAGAAAAAAATGTCAAAATTTGCAAAGACATTCAAGAAGGCAACGATGCAATGAAAGACATCATTCAATTTCATAGCAACAGAAATAAAATTATATAAACTCACTTCCATGGATGTTAACGGACCAGCAAAGTAATGTTGTAAAAGAAGTCATGCGAAAAATTAAATTTCCCACCGGATTTTGTGCGAACATGAAGAATATCATAACAAAAAAAGGTGATTTTGCGGGGGTGAAAACACATGATTGGCATGTCTTCATGAAGGTAATGATTATGGTATGCATTTAATTATTTATTTTTTCTATTCTAGTGAATATGGTTGGTATTTTTGTTTTTCTACTCTTTGTTTAAAAAATGAAACGATTTGTATATTGTTACAATATGTTCTACCTCTCTCTCTCCCGGACAACTTCAAAAACAATGTCAAACAAGTAATATATAATCTCGGGAAATACATGAGGTAAGTAGCAATTTTTTGCAAGCGCTTAGTGTTTGTTTAATTCATCGTAGAACTTATATTTGATTTTTGTTCTCTAATTCATGATGTTATGTAATATAATGTTTTTTTCTTAAATCTCTTGATTGGGTTGTGTCACTTGTAGATGGTTGTCATCTAAAGAATTCCATAAAGAATATATAAAGTATTGGAGGAGAGAAATTCCTCGTCTCATGTGTGAAATGCAGAAGCATCTACCTTCGGCATTTTTCAATGCACAGGAACAGTACCTCATACACCAAGTTGAGGAGATTGAATTGTGTGGACCTGCGCACTCAAGGTCCATGTGGATGGTTGAGAGGCACTTTAAATTTATGAAGGGTTTGGTTAGACAACGAGCACATGCTGAGGGTTCTATGATGGAGGGATACATGGTATAGCAAAACATGTTGTATATTAGTGATCATCATCTTCATCGGGATCATCATCATCATCATCATCATCGTTGTCGTCGTCACCACCACCACCACCACCACCACCACCACCACCATCATCATCATCATCAACGTCATCGTCGTCGTCGTCATCAATTTTCATCATCCTCGTCATCATCATCATCATCATCATCATCATTTGTCGTCGTCGTCGTCATCATCACCATCTTCATCATCATCACCATCGTCATCTTCATCATCATAATCTTCATCATCATCATCTTCATCATCATAATCATCTTCATCATCTTCATCTAGTTTTCAAAGTTAAGTTTACAATTAACTACCACTTTGGGGGGATATGAAATTATGAGTGCTTATGGTATCAATTAAAAAAGTATATGTCTATCCAAATATATTACATAGGTGGATAATATAATATACAAAGTTTTTGTTCACTACATATATAAAACTCCCATTAATCTAATACGATCCCATTAATCCTCATGTAATTTCCTCGAAAACATGAAAATATTTCCCAAACCTAGTTGTATCCAATGGTGAGGTGTGATGAGATTTTACCATTTTTCAGAATCCTACTAAGATAAAAAAAAAAAATATGGTCAATATTTTTTAGTAGGTTCATTTTCACCATATTTATCACTCAAGCAAGATAGATGCAGATGCAAACATAAATAAGGGAGTAGTAATGGGTGAAAGTTCATTGAAATGATAAGATAAGGAGGGGACCAATATTTAATAATAATTCATTCCATGAAGAATTTTATAATAATATTTTTAGAAGGAAGGAGGGTTCTACCAAATCCCCTCAAATGGAATAATGATATATTTGCATGAATAGGTATAGTGTTCAATACCCCACATCTTTATTTATGTTCTCACTATACAATACCTAACATATTAATCACCTTCAAATCTTAATATACATAATAAAACAATTAAAATAAGCATAAGATTATCTTAGCCCTAAATCCATGATATAAAATCTTTGAAGATATATTGTATTTGTACTTTTGAACATTTCCACTCACATGCACCTTTCACTCCTTAGATTTCATTCAAATCTATTGCTTTTTTTTCTTTAACTTTGGTTTACTTTGGGATCATGATCTCTATTTGAACTTATTGTTGATTTTATAAATGTAATGCCTTCCTTAACTCATTAGGGATCAATTTTCATTGGATTGGTACAAATTCAAATTTTGGTTCAAAGGTCATGTTTGGTGATTAGAGGTGTCATGTTTGCATTTTACACAAAGACAACATGAGTGCACTTTCGTAGTGTTTCCAAATTTTATAAATTTATAATCTTATTCCTTTAGGATTTGATATTTTTTTTGAACATATGTTCATTATTGCATGAACATATCCCTGGATGAACATACGCTCTAAAGAAAAAAGTCCCTTGGTAAAAAAATTCTCGACTTCTCTAAAATTAACACACATATGCTAAATCCCGTATTTATTTGGAACCAACAAAATCAAATATTCATAACAAAGCATGCTAGGATTGATAATGCCTTAATCTAACCATTCATGTATAACCTGTTTATATCATCACTCTCAATAGGCGAAGTTGGATACAAACCAGGAATATCAATGCCTCATATGGAAGTACTGGATGAACAATAAAAATGGATCACTCCATATCTGATGTGGATGAACAACCCACTGATGTACTTTGTCATCACTATCCTATCAGATTAGGTAATGCCTAGTTGGATGCACTCCTTTCTAAACTTTGATCTATATACTTGAATCCCCTATTCTTGTCTTAGTATAATATAATGCCACTTGAAGTCATGTTATTCCTCATACACCATGTGATAGGATTAGTTATTAACAAGTGTCTTAAACACGGGTCTAGGGAATATGTAATTAGGGATAGGGGTTAGGACTAGGCCGAAGTATCAGTTTCAAGTCATGTTGATTGTGTGTGGGGTTTGGGGTAGGGTTAGTGACTTCCAATACCATTATATTATTATTAGGGGTTGGGGTTAACTGGTATGCACTTAGAAATCATGGTTAATAGGTATGTGGATTCAAGTGGGGGTTAGACTAGGATAGTATTCATAGTTAGGGGGTGTGTGTTTTGAGGTGGGGCAGGGGTGACGGGGTACTATTTAGGGATAAGAAATTAATGGAAAGGGTACGGGTTCGGGGGTCAAATGGCCGTGATGACTATGAGGATGAGGATGATTTCTTTTTCAACATGATCATCATCGTCATCGTCACTAATGATGACGATGATGATGGTGATGATGATCACAATGGTGTTGTTTATGATGATGATGATGATGATTGACGATGATGACGACGACGAAAATTATGATGACGCTGATGTTCTTGATGATGATGATCAAGATTGTGGTGATGGTGATGCCGATGATTGTCATTGGCACCGATGTCGTTAGCATCATCAACACTCACGTCATCAATGCATTTTTAATATGTTCGTTTTTAATCAAAAGTTTTCAAATTAGATCTTATTTTTAATTATATATATATATATATTATTTTATTTTTCTTTTCGATATGTATATATATACAAATTATTTTATGTATTATTATTTTTAATATGTTATTTATTCATTTATTTATGGTAATATATATTTTATGTATTTTTTTTAATATTTTATTTATTTAATTATTTATGGTAATATATATATATATATATATATATATATATATATATGAAAATAAAAACAAAAAACTAACCTTACTACTTCCGGTGCGCACGAAGAAAGAGAGAAATCCCTAGTAGCCTTCTATTTCGAACCAGTTCAGCTTGGGGATCAACATCTACCTGTCATAGAGGTTGCAGTCCGGAGGTCGTAGAGGTTGCAATTTGGAGGTCACAAAGGAGGACGCATTCGCCAAGCAGAGGAGACAATTCCCCCTAAATCAGTGAGAAAATCGAATCCCTATTTTTCTCGAACCTTCAATTTCATTGTAAATAAAACTTGCCTAAGGAATTTGAAAGCTATAGACATGAGGGGAGATGCGGGTCTTGGCCGTAGGTTTAGCTGCATTGTTTTTGGTATCCTTGGAGGGGTTATTCCTTGGGGGTATCAACATACTCTCAGCCAGGGCCGGTGGTCGAAATCGAAAGTGTAAACAAAAATCTGGCCCTTATGCTTTTCCATATGCTTAAAGACACCAACACGAACCTCTGTTGCGGCTAAATGGTTTTACCAAGGGTCACCACAGTCACCATCCAACAATAAATCCCTTACCCAACCCACTCAATGACTATTTATTGTGGTAAAGAATTCAATTCCCAATTCTATATAATCCACATATGCATCAACAATATGCTCGGTGTGATGGTTAATCCCTGTTTGAATTCACCAAAGCTTTGAAAACCCAACTGCCAAGAAATTCAATTGAAGTAAGCCTATACACAACAATTCATAAATTTTGGATACTATATGAAGCAATTCATAGAGTTTGGAGGTCATACACACCTTGGACAGGCCATATACACCATCGTAAAGGCCGTATATTGTCTTGGTAGGCCATGTCTTTACTCTCCCATTCTATTCATTAAGTGGGTGTTTGTATCCAACAATTTAATTGTTGAATTAAACAATAGATGGCATAATATCTCCTTCCTCCAAACATTCAATAGTTGAGTTCTGTGTTTTGTGCTAATGGGCTGATGAGAAGGCTATTTTTTATGTTTTTCATTTCATATAACATTAACATAGATGTTCTTTCATCAGATTCATGAAATCATAAGTGTCAGTGTGTTGGAGAAAACTCACTATGGCTTGGGGTAGACCACAATAGATAGCTGACTACAAGAAATCAACTCAATTCCCAATGCTATGTTATATAAATGACAATGCTAATATAATGAAGAATACAACCAACCTCGATCCAAATGTTTGATGTAGATCCCTGTTGTAGCTTTTCAATTCGTGCACTTGAATCTGCAAATTAGTCTTGACAACCAATATACAAAAAGTACATATAATATATAAACGGTATTAACATAATCAATAGAAATGGCCCATGATATAACAAGTAAATGCAACCCAATGTAATATAAACAACATTTACAACATTAATGGACGAGAATATGAGTATTTCTATTAATAAACAAGAAGAAGTACAATGTGATATGACCTCTTTCCGGCAACCAATATGAACCAAGATCTGGATCAATCCACTTGTGCCTCCACCACTTCAATCCTCCATGGAATGGAAAACTCAAACTAGAATAGGAGTTTGGAAGGTGAACATAAATGGTTCACAACTACAAGGATCAATGAGTGTAGACTCAAGGTAGGGCAAAAATCCACTAGAGTTCTCTTGCTCTTTTTTATTCTCTCATCCATAAGCCATATGTGCTCAGTATATAGTCCTCTCAAAGGTAAGTGAAAGGACACATCGAGGCGTTTCTTGGGTAGATGGAGAGTCAAAGGTCACCCAATGACTGCTTTTTGGGAATAAAAAGTAATAAACTAGTGATTTTTACCATTTTACATGCTACCCGCGGGCTATAGTGATGCAACTCGCGGGTACACACACTGTAATGATGCAGCAAGCGTACAAGGGAAAAAATAGGGAAAAATAGTGTCTAAAGGATATAAAATGGTTCTGAGTCAATGGAATGGATCCTCTAGGCCAAAGAGTGCTGATTCTCACAAGGTGGAATATTACGTTGTAACATATGCCCCCTAATGTGTGAGGTTAGAGACTAATGCTACGATGGTCGAAATGCATTATAAATCTCAGAAGTGGAGTGATGGAGACACAAGTGGAAAGAGCAACTCACTCGTCATAATACAATAGTGTCCCTGAATACATGTCGGTAGTACAACAATCTGATACAAAGGCCATGAATAGGCAATACATAGTGAATACATGTCATAAGTGATCATAGCCATGATCCCTCTACAGTAAGATATGGTCTCCTGCTGAAAAGGAAACAACTGGTGCAAACTGGAGGTACAAACTGCTGATATCTGAGAGGTGATATCTCAGATGTAAAGTCATCGTCATAAGTAGCATACTAAATGCCACTATCGCCCGGGGTCTTCTACACAAGTCTTCTACGGTGCAAGTCCCATCAAGTGAATAAAGGAGTTGAGGTCGAACCTGATGTGACATCGTTTGATTACCGGTCAATGATGTATACTGTTAACAAACGCAAGATAACCCACCAATAATGAAAATGGGCATCAAGGCATAGAGCACAATCATCGGAGTGTGAATAGATGAGTTGAAGTCGAACACTAAGATGAATCCATCGATCAGGGGACATTAATGTATTCCCAAAACTGTCGATGGCGAGAGAACCTGCCACTAATGACTGCAAGTCTCAAGGTACTCAACCGAAATCTAAGCCTCAAGTTCCGAAATAAATGGGTTGAATTCGACGGAACGAGACTCGCTGGAAGGAGGGCATTAAAGCATCCCCCATCAACCAGCACAAGGTACGAGCTACGTTGAAAGATTTGGAAGAACTCAGGTGAAATGGACTGACTCAATAAGGATGGCCGACATGCAATAGTCAAGAGATCTAAGGAGTGGCCGACTTTGGGTTCAGGACTTCCTTTGAACAAGAGCATGAGCAGATGGATAGACTCAGGCAGCATAGACTTGATATAGATTGTGCAATGCAGGAGGCATTACAAAGGGCTCCATAATGACTGGAAGCTTAACCAATCGGTGGAGTAAACTGAGAAACAAGTACAGCTCCTAAGGTCCAACTATAGTCCCGAATCATAATGTATGGAGTGGAATGAATGCTCTGTTCAAAGGCGACACAATAGCTGCCAACAAGAAGTAGTAACCATAATCTCGTCCAACTTTTTGGAATATTTGATTTTTTGGTATTTTTCATATTTGTTGAAAGCTTGAAAAAGAATAAAATTGCTTATAGTACAACAAGTGAGGGAACGAGTGTCAAATAGCGAGCAGACTAGTTCCAAGTAGTGGAACATACCTATGATCAATGCAAGGAAGTGCATGCAGGGTGTGGACACTCGGGGTGTGTGTTCCCTCAGGGTCAAAAGGTCATCAAATTGTGAAGGGAAAATAGAAGCTCTGTAGGGCTCGACAGGAAAAAGTGCTCAGGCACCAAGCTAACAATTGAGTAAGCGGGAGCCGGCACAAGGCTCAAGCAGTAAGCAAGATAATGCAATGCAATCACAACTTGATATAAACGGGGGAGTCCTTATGGGAGATGGCCAGCATAAGACAAAGTAGAGTATGATTCTTTATCGCAATGTCATGGCATAACTACAAAGGACTCCCAATCCTAAGGACAAACAACAGCATGGGCACCATAATGCAAAAAGAGGTTCTAACTAGGGTACCCATGTTCAGAAAGGCCCTACTGCCACATAATGACACTTCTATAACAGTGTGAAGGTTTCATGTCAGTTACGAAGCAGGGTCACACCTATGGTTTATGAAAGTGGTCAAAAGGTCAAATGCATAATGCATGTGAAAATGACATCTAACCTATATGCCAGGTGTGAAACATACCTGCCGTAGGTGTGAAACAGTCGGAAACAACTTTCGCCGAAGAAAACTGGTCAAAAAACGCTACTCCATGACATCGTATTAGTCCAAAACAACATATAATGGAAAAAACTATAGACAAGTGGGTCTAGAGAATTATAAATAGTAACAAAAATTTACAAATTACAATTCATTTTTACTATTCACCCATTTGGAGTTTTGTGGTGAGTTTTTACCTCAAAGTTCAGTTGCTGATTCCGGGAGCTACAGGCGTTCGATCATCGAACCGTCAGGGGCAGGTTGGCAATCTCATCCCCATCTTCCATTTCAATGCTTTTATTTCAAATTTTAGTGGTTGGATTTTTAGTTTGGCCAAGCCCTAAATGGCTTTGGCTCTACCCGCGGGCTACTTCTATGTGGGTCGCGGGTAGGGCATCATACTCGCAGTCAACGCACAGGTTCACCACGGGTACCCGCCACTGTATGCAAATTTTCCCATGGGTACGGCCGTGAAGTTGATTTTGCAAATGAAATTGACTAAAATCTTTGTTTTTTCTCACTCCAGGATGGTTCTAGAGTGGAGGGAGAGGGATCATGACCAAGTAGATGAGGCCATCCACAACGATGTGCAAGTGCAACAAGCATTACAAGCATGTGGGTTGTATAAATTTTGGAGTGTTGGGGGTTTAAGGGCCCAAAACCTACTACTCCGCCGCTTGATAGATTATTGGGATGTTGATGCACAGAACTTCAATCTCAACGGGAAAATACTTACACTGGAAGTGGAATACATCTACTTCATAACCGGTTTGTCCCATCGAGGTGAGGTGGCAAGCCTTCACTCTCATACTGTGGGTGGTGGGATCACCGTCCTTGATTATATAGTGCGGTATTGTCCCGCAGATACACGAGCGGTGGGGGGTTAGGTGCCCATCAATGCCATAGTAAATCTGAGTATGAAGATTATTGTGGCTACCTTAGTGCGGATAACTGGTTCAAAAGATCTGCACCAGGCATCCAGGCCAGTGATGTTTTATGCATCACAATGTATGCAGCCTATAGTATTTGAATTGTGTACCACGCTACTGGGGTTTATGAAGACCCAATTGACAGAATGCAAAGAAGGGAGGCAAAAAAAATTGGGTATGGCAGTATCTTGTGCAGCTTCTTCTTTGAGAGAGTTCCGGGGCTTAGTCCGAGAGTTGAAGTCCCTCCTCATAGCCTCCGCGATCTAGCCCTGACCCGATGGGCCGAGATCTTGACACAGCAGGGTGGTGTCCGTCTGGCATCACCATATAATGAGGAGTTATTTTCCTGGTGGGATCGACAGATCATAGCGATAGATGACTATCAAATTTTTATGGATTTTTTATTATAGATGTAAATGCAAAAATATTTTTTGGGGATAGTATCATGTATTAAAGTTTGACTGTTTGCTCACAGACAAGGGCCCAATGATACCCGATGGCTTCCCAAGACATCGTCGTCAGGGCAAGAGGTGCCACAGCAGATCGCACTCTACAGACCTTGCGGGGAAACCTATCACGGATGGTTTCCCGGGTTCCACAGATAGAGGTGGCATGACTACTTGAGGATATGCAGCGCCAGGTAGTGGGAGTTCCGATTAGTTAGGTGCGGCTATTGCAACGCGTAGCCAATGCAGTTCAGTATTTCTATGAGACACATCCTGTGGGGACGACAGCTAGGCCTCCTCGTAGGGAGTAGATATCTCGAGATCTCATTTTTGTATCGATATGTATATTTTTGAGAGCTACGGGCTCCAGTTTTGTATCATGACACTATCATTTTGGATATATTATTTATAAAAACTTTGGTTCTCTGGTTCTACTATACTTGTGTATGTACAAATGCATGAATGTCTTCATTTATTTGTGTGCTTCATTGTGAATGTGACAAATGCCAATCTAATACATAATTAGTGTATGCATCAGATAAATGATTAACACTTCTTGGAATATGAATGTATGCAATTGAAACAAAATGTCATTCCAAGAGTCTTACCCATAGGAATTTCCATAGTAATGTAGGATCTCGCACGCGCTACTGCCCATTCAGCTGAGACACAACTAGCTGTGAATCCAGGTGGACTTTTAAAGACTGGATACCATGTGAAATAGCATCCCGAAGTAGCTCAACGACGGCACTATACTCAACCACATTGTTATATGTAGGATCGAGACAAGCACCTAGGACACAACTAGGTGGTCAAGTGAGAAAATAACCCAGGCAGCAGAAGCAAGCTGCTACGTATGACAGATAGAACCATCCGCGAATCCTAAGAACGTAGAAAACTCTGCTGACATTTGTCAATCAAACGAAAGCTAATCAGCAGACCCGAAAACCAAAAGAAAGATAAACTACTTACAGAAGCAACTATATAGTAGTGTACAAAAGTATTAGCCTAAACCAGAGGTTCAAGCATAATACCACTTGAGGTAGAGCCCATTTCTAGGCTCCTTCAAGACAATCCCCTCATAGTCTTCTAATTCATAGGGTCCTTTTTCCAGGACACGCCTCACGATGTAAGGACCATGCCACATGGGGTTGAACTTGCCTGCCCCCAGGGGTTCTTTAGCTTGGTCGTATAAGAGGACCAAGTCACCTTCAACATATTGCCAAGGATGGACAGATCTATCATACTAAACTTTAACACAACGTTTTTTGGCATCGATAGTGATGGAGGCATCTCAACGCTGCTCGTCAAGCTGCTCAAGGTGGATTAAACGTTGCTCAAGACCCGTCTTATCAGGGAGGATCTCTATGGCCAGTTTAAGCGAAGGGATTTTGCATTCAATCGGTAAAAGTGATTCCACACTGTGAACTAGCTGAAATGGTGAGAAATCGGTGGCAGTCTTGACTGCGGTTCGATACACCCACAAAGCAGGATATAACATGATGTGCCAGTTGTTCTTGCTTTGGTGGATGGTACACTGGAGAATGGTCTTTAAACACTTATTAACTTCTTCAACATGACCATTTGCTTGGGGATAATAAGAAGATGAGTGTTCTTGACGAAACCCAAGCTTGAGAGACAAATCATCCATCATCTTGTTCCGAAAGTGACTGCCATGGTCAATGACAATATCTTTCGGAATACCGAACTAAGTGATAATTTGATTGAAGACGAAATGGGTTGTTGTAGCACCATCGGCTTTTACGATAGGCATGGCCTCATCCCATTTGGAAAAATAGTCCACGACCGCTATAATATGGCGATGCCCCCCAGCTGAAGCTGGTTTGCAATCCATGAAATCCACCCCCCACTTGGTGAAGGGACCGACGGTGATGACCGGATGAAGGGGCGCTGGATGCGAGCGTATATTCCGAGAAAACACCTAGCAAGGGTGGCATCTTTCACAATGTTAACACTATCTTTAAAGATTGAAGGCCAAAAGTAACTGGCTCGCATAATACGTTGGGCTATAGCAAGCCTGGATAAGTGACAGCCACACGCCCTTGCATGGAAATCATTAAGCACCCGCTTCCCTTCTTTGTAAGTTAAGCAACGACAAGGAATAGAGTCCTTTCCTTGGCGATACAAAGTGTCACCGACGATAGTGTAATCTTTAGCGTGATGTTTCACACGCCGTCGCTCATCTCATGAATAATGCAGAGGAAACTTCAAAGTTTGGAGATATACAATGACATCCCCATACCAACGGTCTTCGAACGAGATAAGGAATAAGTGCTCATCCACAAAGGAATCTTCATGAATGACATCCTCATCAAGCCTCGGAAGGTCCAACATAAGCTCAACAAACACCAACGATTTCACCGATTTCGTTGAAGCAAGATCGAGATCGAACTCCTGAAGGATCACAATACATTTATTCTACTTCCCCCCTATAAGGTGTTGTGATAGCACGAACTGAAACGGATTGATATGTGCTACAACTGTGGTTGTTCTAAGCAAAATGTAATGTCGTAACTGTTGGACTGAATGAACAGTCACAAGTGCCAGCTTTTCCACATGAGTATATCTTAGCTCAGTGTCTACTAGATTTCGGCTAAGGTAATAGATGACATGCTCGACAAGTGCATCATCAAGCTGAACCAAGACCATGCCAATTGTCTCTTGAGACGCGGCCACGTAAAGAATAAAATCTCTTGCGAAGTCTGGTGGACTAAGCACAGGGGCCGATAACAAAGCTTTCTTAAGGGCATCGAAAGACTGTTGGGCTCGCTCATCCCAGATAAAAGGTGTGTCTTTCTTCAATAAGCGCGCAAAACCTTTGGTAAGATTAGCATAATTGACTACGAAATGATGTACAAAAGTGGCTCTCCCTTGGAGGCTTTGAAGTTGTAACAAGTTACGTGGAGGAGGCAACCAAAGTATTGCCTCAACTTTAAAAGGATCGACTCTAATGCCCTCTTTCGAAACTATGAAGCCCAGAAGGCGACCAGTGCTTACAACAAAGATGCATTTGTTGGGATTCAATCGAATCTTGTAGCGTATACATCGTTCGAGAATCATGCGGAGGTGCTTGGGGTGGTCCATTCTCTTGCGAGAATGGCTAGCAAGGTCATCCAAGAAAACCTCCATAATCTTTTTAAGACCATGAAAGGCATAGGTCATTGCACGCTGAAATGTAGCTCTGGCGTTTTTAAGGCCGAAGGGCATTTTCCGATATGCAAACGTTCCCCAAGGGCAAATGAAAGTTGTCTTTATGTTGGTCCTCGGGTTTGATTTGAATCTGGTTGTACCTTGAAAATCCGTCCATGAATGAAAAAATCTCACTTCCCACACAAGCATCCAAGATCTGATCGATGAATGGCATGGGGAAGTTGTCTTTCGGACATGCACGGTTCAAATCTCTAAAATTGGTGCATACACGGATCGTTCCCTACTTCTTATCCACAAGAACAGGGTTTAACACCCATTTGGTAAGGGGAACGGGGTAGATGAAACTAGCCTTGAGCAGTTTCTCCACCTCTGCCTTCATAGCGTCTGCTTTTCTAGGGTTCACAGCACATAAGCATTGTCAAACCGGTTTAGCATTGGGATACGTTCTAATCTCATGTTCAACAATGTGGGGGTCTATTCCTGGCATCTCCTCATAAGACCAGGCGAAAGCTTCCTGGAGTTCTGTAAACAATTCAGTGTAGATAGAAACCTCCTCAGGAGTGCAATCATCACCAATGTAAAAATTCTCGACCTTTCCAAGAATACGAGAGATGTTAATCGACGTAGTCGGGGAAATATTAGCCATATTCCCCTCTGCAAAAACATCATGCGACCCTAAAAGAGCAACAGGGTGACCAACCATCTCTGCTAGAGTCGTCCTAAACTCTTCTTGTTCAGTGAGCTCGAGGTTGGGAAGGAAATAAGAGCGATGGTCCATATCGCCCCAAGGCCTCTCACTACCACACATGGCCTCCATGATAGCTTCATCTGAGGGTAAAGTATCATCAAGGCAGTCGTGTGAACAAGATGAGTTGGCTTCCCAAACTGACAGCGTAACGGGATCTTCCTGGACTGTCTGGGAAAAAGAGAGATCCGGCTCTGCAGTGGCTTGTTGAATATGCTGGTAAGCAAGCTCAACTATAGACAGTGGCATAGGCATCTCGACATGCGTAATGTCTCCAGATAGGGAACTCGTGGATGGTAAAGTCCATGGATCAGTAAAATAGGAAGTCCGGAATGGCATATTATGTGCAGGAGGAGAGGCATTGTCGAAAATGGTTCCAATAAAATTCACAGGTGCAACAAAGTCATAAGTTCCCATCAATGAAGGGTACATAGTGAGACCCATGTTCCCAGTTGTCGCCTGAGAATGAGTAACCTGCGGGACTATGGATCCCATGGATGCTGTGGAAGAGGAATTAACGAAATCCAACTAATCGATGGTCACAATCTTGCCTTCGTGAGGAAAGCAGATAACTCTAAATACAGTGGACGCGACAACTTTCATAGCATACATCCAATTCCGACCCAATAAAAGGTTGTAGTCGATGGGCACATCAACCACCTCGACTTCAATAGGCACAGATTTACCTCCCAAGCAGACAAGGGAAGGGATAATTCCAGGCGGCTTAAATGACCGACCATCGAATGCAGTGAGCGTGGTTCTAGACTCGAGTAGGGGAGGAGAGCCAAGAGCTTTCCAACAAGATAACGACATTACCGATGTGGAAGCACCTTCATCAAACATCGTACGTTTGATGAAATTCTAAAGGCACACCACCTGGATCTGAAAATCCACATGGTAAGGTAAGCGAGGTTGAACATCAGTAGTGTCGAACTTGATAACACTGGGACTTCCCCCATCCTGAACTCCTAACACACTCAAAAGGGCATGCTTCTGAGAAGAACATGCTTGCAAGACTTCAAGAGCTGACATGGCGCACAGATTTTGGCCCAAATCTTTCACGATGGAGTAGTTATGGGCAGCTCGAGCATTAGGATTATGCGTAGAGTGCTTAAGAACACCTTTCGGTATCCGCGACATAATAGTGGGCTTCTCTATATGCAAGGAATTGTCAGGAGGAGGGGGAGGATCACCTCCCAAATTAGGTTGCGGTAATCGCGTTGACGAGTGGCAACACTAACCTTCGATTGAACCATATTCACACATCCATAACCACCAGTATTGGAAGAAGACGTTGTCGTCTCAGTAGGTCCATAACCAGTGGTGGGAGCATGCAAAGCCATGTTTTGATGATGAGGTAGGGGATCCTTTAACACAGCTGGGCTCTGTGTCAAATGCTTCGATGCTTCTTCGATTCGAGGACATAAGTGAGTAAGATGATCTTCCCTGCAAAGCTTATGAGGAAGCTTCACCTTACGCCTAGGTTTACGGTCCTCACCAGCATTTTCGCCTTCCCAAGGAGGGTTGGCATTATTTTTGTGGGGGGTATTGTGATTTCTATTGTTGTTCTCATTGTTTCCACCCTTTTGGTTATTTCTCCCCTTTTTCTTACCACCAGGTTGCTGGTTACCTGATTGGTTCGTTGATTGCACACTGTGTACATCGATAGACGGGGTGGAAGTGGACAAGTTGTGAACCTATCTGGGAGTAAACTGGTTTAGCGACAAATTTTGCATTTGATTGGCTACCAAATCTACAGGGCGAGTGCTTGCGGATCCTATGATGCCATCGACATGTGGTCTAGGAACTGACTGAGGCTCATGGCGTGTTCATGGTGCGTCAGGAATAATGTCATACAAAATGCCAGACTGAGAGTATAATAAGTCTAACTGCTGGACTTTCAAGATGGCTTGTTCCTCAGTCACAATGCCGGACATCGAAACATCCTTGTCAATGTATGGGAGTAGAGACTTGAGGAACCATTCCAACAGGAACTCTGGAGGAATGTTGGCTTTCACTAACCTCTTCCGTCAATGCCATTCTTGAACGTGGTCAGAAATATGTGTGGCCTTGTTCTGACAGAAGGTAAACAAAAGTTCAGTACCAGTATCATAGCAAAATGGCAACTGGAAATGATCTAAGAAAACCAAAGCGATCTCGTTAAAACCCCTATAAGTGTTTCCAGGCAACTCAACATACCACTTCATGGCTGCCCCTGTGAGGGTGTGTTGAAATAGTCACAATCTAACGGAATCGTGATTCAATGAGTTGGAGGAGCACCAAAGGTGAAATGTCGTGACATGATCACCTGGATCCTCACCACCTTTCCCCTCGAACTTAGGAATGTCAGAAGGGAGTTTGGTAGGAA
Organism: Larix kaempferi; assembly: GCA_027924585.1. NCBI lineage: Eukaryota > Viridiplantae > Streptophyta > Pinopsida > Pinales > Pinaceae > Larix > Larix kaempferi. The sequence goes on from BSBM01000445.1 coordinate 2,477,520, forward strand.
CCAAGGGCCAACTAGGGTCATGACACATCGGATCATTCGTGAGCTTCGAAAGATCTGGGAGATTCAATCGTGCAAGGAATGGGAGCTGCGGCTGGAAAGCTTGATTATAAGCTCCCATAAAAGGTTGGTTGAACAGAACGGAATTATAAGGTGGACCAAAAGCTTGACCATGAGTATTAAAATGCTGATAATGTGGTCCTGACAGACCATAAGCTTGACTATGGCCATAAGGTTGGTAACCTCCTCCGACCTGACCCGTGTGAGGGTAAGCAGGTATATAAGTGTTTTGGGAACCATATTGGGGTGGATTGTACTGATGGCCAGCGTCGACTGTGTTGTAGTCAGGGTTGCCACCATAAGTATGGAGCATATACGTACTATTTGTAGCGGGAACTGAGTTGTAATGACCATAATGGTAAGGTATGTCCCCACCCCCAGCATTAGGATTAGCATGAGAAGTCTTGTGGTGACCATAAGCATGAGATGTATTCCCAACCCCAGCATTAGTGTTACTAGTAGCAGGAATGGTGGCGTTATGACCATGTGGATAGGGTATATTCCCACCTCCTACATTAGCGTTACTAGTCGCGGCAGTGGATGCAAAAGTATGCGGTATATGTCCACTACCATGGTTGGGAGGAGCGTTAATGTTTGCGAAAGTAGTCTTGGGTTGATGAGTAGCGGCATGTGTATTAGGTGGTGGATGACCAGTCGTGTTTCGAACAGTGTTCCTATTAGGTTGTATAGCCCTACGAGGCAGTCGTCTTCCAACATTAGCATTGTTAGGAGGAACGCGATTGGTCCCCATACTATGTGTGTGAGTGGACAACGTGGTGCCCCCGGCGAGGGTATTGCCCCCAGTGGGTGCAGTGTGGCTAACACTATGGGTAGTGCCAGCGTGACTACCAAACGTAGTGGGAGGATCAACTATAGTGTAATTAGGCATACCATATGAGAATGCAGTAGGGTTTACTATAGGGCCTGTATCATCATGAAACTCTGGTATCCCGTGTAGATAACCGTGTGGATATGAAGGATCGAACGGGTCATCCTCAGTTGGATTCAGACCAAAAAAACTAGGTTGGGTCTCAGGTGGATCACCTCCCCACGCCTCATGAGGAGTAGGGGTGTTTGAAGTGTGCTCAACTCTACCCGATGGAGTCGAAGGTATTTCTTCATTATCAGAATGTGTAGCTGTCATGATGCCTAGGACGTATGTCTCGTAAGAATCCGAAGACTCAGAGGGAGCCCACCGGCGTCCCCTAACAACGCAGCGTGAAATCTCGGCAGGTTCTAAACCAGCCAACCAACGGGATCGGAAGAGAGTAGGACTTCGCGCCACGATATCTACGGAGAGAATATAGAATCAAAATGTCCCCTAAAGGCCAACTATCGATCAAAAACAGTAAATCAAAAGCACACACCTAGAGAAACTATAGCCAAGAGCAGACAAATAGAGTGGCTAAATGAGCTCCCGACACTAGAGCCGGTATGTCTCGCCTAGGAGAGGCTTGAGACTCCCAAACTATAGACGGAGGTAACCGAATCAGTTATAACATCCCCTAGACTTCACTGTGTGCACAGGGTCAAGTCCCTATACAACGACAACTGTGATGTCCGACCGCTATCTGACTCAGGACACAAACAACATAAGCATTGCCAGTACCCTATGCGATACTTAGGTAAGGAAACTATGGTCACCGCAATATAACCAATGCTCAGGGGGACAGTCATAGGTGGGATCCGTCGTATGGGAAGGGTAGTTGAGCCCGAAACTCAATGAGGGTCAAATCCCCCAAGAGTCCCCAGATACAAACAAATCCTAGAAATATCTCCCACGTTCAGCCGGTATCAGAGGGATATCTCTTCAACCAACCTCTCGTGACCTCGTGCTTAACTCTGGCTTGAGTAGAGATTCATGAGAACACTGATATATACCATGGATTCCTCCACTCCCTGGTCAGAAACCTAATGTTTCATCCAGTAGTCTTGGATTGTTAACTCACAATGATCTATTCCAAGACTCTAAACATATGCTAGTTGGTGTACACTATAAATAAAATCGGTCTAATCAATTTTAAGATTAAGCGTTAATTTTAATGGCTGTGGTTACTCAAGGGATATGGTCGTGAAACTAGTGATGTGTAAGACTCAATAGTATGCAAAATCGTCAAATCCTAGACTCATCTATCCAACGAAAACAATGCCACTAGCATGCAAAATCAAACCAACGGTTTCGAAATAAATATGCAATCTTTTTATATTTTTGATGTACAATCAGAATCTAAATGAAGGCAGAAAGCACTCAATGCAAGATGTAGTACATAAAAGCAATTTTTTTGTATTTTCTCTTATAAACAAAAGAAAAATGCAAAACTATGTGTATATTTTTGTATTTTTCAATATATAGAAATGAAAAATGCAAGCAAAATCCTACTATCTAGTCACTGATATGCCAAGAAGATCACTAAGACAACCTAGCAGATGCCAAACAGTAAGACTTAGCCAATGGAATGAGCTCAAAAGGAAAAAACCAACAAGGCTCAACCAAGAGAAAAGAAGAGTTCTGGTCACAACCAAGGCATGGAACAGTCAAGAAATAGGCCAACAAAGACTCAAGATCATCCAAAGCCAACCCAGCAACAACCAAAAGTCATAAATCAACCAAAGCCAGAGTTATACGCTACTGTCGAAGGAATGCCTATGGGTACCTGCGAGCAGTAGAGTAAACAAAGGCATGTGTACGTAGGTAGAGCTAAGCTAGCCCGTAGGTAAGGAAAGGCTAATGGGAAAATAAAGAGTCCAATGGCTCAGAAAAAGCAAGTTTTCTATAGTGTATCTCAACGACAAATAAGTGACACAGAGCTTCGACAAACACCAACTCTAATTAAGGACTAATGCTCAAAAAATCCCCAAACATGGATGTTTTCCCCAATGGAGTCGCCATTTCTGTGTTGGAGAAAACTCACTATGGCTTGGGGTAGACCACAATAGATAGCTGACTACCAGAAATAAAATCAATTCCCAATGCTATGCTATATAAATGACAATGCTAAGATAATGAAGAATACAATCAACCTCGATCCAAACGTTTGATGTAGATCCCCGTTGGAGCTTTTCAATCCGTGCACTTGAATCTACAAATTAGTCTTGACAACCAATATACAACAAGTGCATATAATATATAAACGGCATTAACATCATCAATATCAATGGCCCATGATATAACAAGTAAATGCAACCCAATGTAAGATAAACAACACTTACAACATTAATGGACGAGAATATGAGTATTTCTATTAATAAACAAGAAGAAGTACAATGTGATACGACCTCTTGCCGGAAACCAATCTGAACCAAGATCTGGATCAATCCACTTGTGCCTCCACCACTTCAATCCTCCATGGAATGGCAAACTCAAAGTAGAATAGGAGTTTGGAAGGTGAACATAAATGGTTCACAACTACAAGGATCAATGAGTGTAGACTCAAGGTAGGGAAAAAATCCACTAGAGTTCTCTTGCTCTTTTTTCTCCTCCCGTCCATAAGCCATATGTGCTCAATATATAGTCCTCTCAAAGGTAAGTGAAAGGACACATCGAGGCGTTTCTTAGGCAGATGGAGAGTCAAAGGTCACCCAATGACCGCTTTTTGGGAGTAAAAAGTAATAAACTAGTGATTTTTACCATTTTACATGCTACCCGTGGGCTATAGTGATGCAACTCGCGGGTACGCACACTGTAATGATGCAGCAAGCATACAAGAGAAAAAATAGGGAAAAATAATGTCTGAAGGATATAAAATGGTTCTGAGTCGGTGGAATGGATCCTCTAGGCCAAAGAGTGCTGATTCTCACAAGGTGGAAGATTACATTGTAACAGTCAGGACCGTTTGAGACTAATGGGATACATTAAACAACTACTAATTCATTTGATGTAGTGTTGGTATATTATTTAATATATCATATGGGTTGTTGCACCGATGCTTGTATGTTGTATCTTGAAAGTATTGGTATGATTATCCACTATGTCAAATGCAGAGTTTGGAGACACCATAATTGTTGTGTACCAATTGAATCAACATCCATAGAGTTGGTTGCTTTTGAATAGTTGTGTCCCTAAATTAGGTTGTCATTTAGTTTTAACTTCTATTGAATGGTGTATCTATTACTTGATCATATTCATTTCCATGATATGTTTTCCTTTGGGATGTTGAAGCTATACACATTTCTTGAAGAGTGTTAATTTGACATTTGAGAGGCCCTAAATGAGACATTTTCATCCACTTTAATTCAATTTACAGACCCTATATTAGGCATAATTATGAACCCACATCAAATGGATTATGATTGTGAAATATATTAATTACCAGCTAGAGAAATGAGCATTAGCATTCATGGCATAGATGTCAGTGTTTCATGGCATTCATACATTTTCAAAAGCATTCTATAACAACAGGTCCACATATATGGTTAGTTTCCTAGGCATATTTTTTGGTTAGGGTTCCCATGTTGCATCTTTTGCTGGAGGTACCTACCATTTTATTTTTTAATGAAAATTTTTCCTATTGCAGAGAATTTTCACCTTTGTCCCAACTCCCAAGGATACGCTCTTTTTCTAGTATCAATTTCCCTTCATCATCGAGGAAAATCTGTTTGGGAAGCTGTCTAGTTGGCCAGTTTGTTCTTTAATCATGATACATGGAAAAATTCATCAAGTCTTCCTTGGTTAAGAAGTCCATTGAATAATCCACATCACCCACATTTTGTAGTAGGCTATAGGGACCATAAAACTTGGGTTGAATCTTGCTCTTACCTTTTTTCCCAAGAGCTGTTTGATTGTATTTTGGAGACACATAACCAGATCTCCTAATTTGAAAATGGCATTTTGAATGGTGTTGGTAGATCTATTACTTGATATATAAGCTTTTTTGAAGAGGATGATGCCATTTTTTACCATCCAAAGCCATCCCTTATTGCCATCTATAACATATTGTAGAAATTGGATTGTGGGAGGATTGACTATGTAATCATAAATGAGGCTTTGTAGCTAAGCAGATTGATTGATTGAAATGGCATTCTACAATTGCATTCTCTTTTCCCTTCTCATATATGATCTTACAGTTGTAGGGGTAAAAAATCAAACCATGGTGAGCAGATTCTTCACTTAGGTATTCAACCTAAAATTCTAGATAGTTCAAAAGTGAAAACACCATTCAAAATAAAAACTATAGAGTACATTAACCTACAAAGACATAATGATGATAATATGAATATAAAACATGCAAATATGGAATTCCAAATCATCATCACTATTTCATTATAGTAAGGGAGTAGATTCATGTTAAGTTGTGGAAGCCTATTATATAGTGAGGGACAATATCCATGTTAGGTGAGGAAATCCTAGAGGAAGGATTATTTGACTCCAAAATCTACTTATTTCAAATTTATAATAAGTTTGTGAATTTGTATTTTATAGGAGTCTATTTGTCAATGGGCCCTATAGCCTCTCTAATGTGACTCCAAAATTTACTTCTTTCAAGCCGATAGCAAGTTTGTGATTTCGGATTGCAAATGCAACTATGTCTAACAAGTTGAGAATTGAGATCCCAAGAAAATGGTTGATTGTTATAAATCCTACTAACTATTGTAAAGGGCACCAATTTTCCTTGAGGTACCTAGGCTTGATGGTGTAGTCTATTGGGGCATTGACCATTTTTAATCCTTTACATGGCACTAATTTTAGTATAGTACAACCAATAATTGAATTTGAATGTGAGGCAAAGTCACATGTTTAAATTTATAAGATTCAGTGGTTGAGGGGCATTGGGTAAGTAGGTTACTATTTGAATGATTTTCTAGGTCCATCACTAATGTAGAAAACAACTCAGACTTCATGCTAGCAATTGAATTGGCATATTTGCTTGCAAGCGAAAAATCACCATCATAAAAAGAAATAGCAATTGTTTAATCCATGACTATTTTATATTAGATGCATGGATAATATCACTATATCAAAATTTTCTTCAAGGATTACATGGTCAAACTTCTTGTAACACTACTTCGGTGATTACTTCAATCCATAAATTGAATTTGCAAATGATAGACCCATTGTTTCTTCCCTTTGACTTGGAAGCCTTGTAGTTGTCCCAATGGGCAAGAGGGTAGACAACCATTTTCTTTGGAAGAGCAGAAAGATATAGTTGTCCATTTTTTATGTCATTGAATACAATTTGGAAACAAGTTTGGCCACAACAAAGGGTTCAAGTTCTACACAGGAAGATTTGGAGAGTACATGAAGGGGGTGCTTCAATGGTTTTTATTATTGCATTTTGATATTGCAAATGACTCTTACACCCCCTTTTGGCACATGGTTTTGGACTTCATATCTTGCCACCCATTTTGCTTGTAAAATGATACATTTGTACATATGTTTTATTTTCTTGGGATAATATAAGAAGCATATTCACCAAGAAAAAATTTAAAATAAATAAAATTGTGAAAATATCATACTATATTATTGCAACAATGAACCACGTAGTTTGAAATTTTCCATCAAATATATGAATATGAGATTTCCAAGCATTAGTAATTAGCAATTGTATAAAAGCATTGTTGCAAAATCTTTGATTTTATCGGGTTTTGTGCGTGTCAAGTTGCCTCACAACAAATTTTGTCAATTCCCTGAGTTGATGACCCATGCCAATTCTTTTCCAACATCGAATTTTGCGACAGTGGTACAGTAAAGCTTATGGAAATGAATCTAGATCTTCTTTTGAGAAAAAATACAATATATTCAATACAAATGTTTATATCCTAGTCACCATGGTTATCTTAAATATGATTTTTTGTATCCCAATGCCAACTTCTTTACCCTATTTGTGAGAAATTCCCATAGATTGAGAACACAAAAAACTATATGTATTCCCACACCTATAAGATGCTCCAAAATTGTATAACTAAAATGCAATTTTGCCATTCTCAAGAGAATAGAGCTAGGAGGCATTGTGTCATAACTTGATTAGACTGTAGAGTAATAATTCTGCAAACAAACTTAAAGTGTCACTATGGGACTATGGTTTCTTTGTGTGTAGAAATTAAATATCTCTTGTGTAAGTCTATAGAAGAAACATGTTCTTGATAATATTCCATGGAGTGTTAAGAGGGTGGTTGTAGTCCCCACCTACAATTAGATATCGCAGGTTGTAGTCCCCACCTACAACATGGTTTTCCTATGTTGGGGAGGCAATTAATTAGATCAAGGATTTTATAATAACCCCATAATAGTTGAACATATTGGGCCTAAGAGAAGTACTATTTCAACCCACAAGCTCTATTGTGTCTCGATAGTTCAAATTGAGAGACTAACACATAGTGTCTTGATAGTGGATATAAATACACCAACACATTTGGAGTAACTTTAAAATTGCATATTTTGGGTTGGTTCACTCTTCATCAAAATTACAAAATCAAGAACATGCTACACATTGGATAAATATACTTTATATTTGAAAAGAACACATGGAAATAAAGATACCTTGCACCTACTAGTGATGTTTTGTTCAAATAACATATAAGGTCACTATGGACAAGTTCTAGCTGAGTATTTTCTCTCCAAGCCTTCCCTATTTCAAATGAAATCCATTGATGCTTTCCAAGCACAAACCCTTGACATATAGAGGTTGGTATAAACACCAAATTTGTTGGAGGGAGCTAAGATACTTCTTGTGAATTGCATCCTTCCACCATTATATTTCCCTTGTTATCAACAAGCTCCAAGCCACTTTATCTTCAAGTTCCTTATTCATTAAGGAGGTATATATGATGGTCAGTCGCCCTATGTTTTGAGGTGCTCTGATTGTTTTCCAATTCACTAGATTAAACCTTCCTATAGTTTTATCGATGGAAACTAAAATGACACTAGGGATGAATGAATAAAAACACATGAAAATTGGGAGATATGATGGAACACAATTAATAGGGCTTATCCTCCATTAGATATTTATCCATTGGGATTCCCAAATGGTTTGTTTGGAGCCGAGAGTTGAGTTATTTAAGGTTGGAATTCTAGCCCGTGGCTACGTTTTCCTTAAGGGAGATGGGGAAGCCTGGATACTTGAAGGAGTTCTAGTGCACCTTGATATGGAATTCAAGGAGCCTCACAATTCTAAATAGAAGGCTAGAAGGGGGATTTTAGCCATATAGTTTTCTTTTATTATTTTCCTTTGTATGCATCTAGGAAATCAACAAGGAACTTTTGATGTTCATAACTATAGTTATGGAAGCTTCTCCCACCATAATATTATCATTAGTGAACTAAGTGTGGTTAATGTTTCTCATGTCCCTTTCTATGATGATTCTAAGAAGAGAGTTTGTAATTTGGGATACATTAGAGTGCACCCCAAATATTCCACCTTGATGATGTATAGGGTTAGGGATAGAGGACAACCCCATCTCAACCCTCTAATGCATTTGGAATACTTTGGCACCCTTCCATTTAACAATGGGGAAATCCAAGGTCCCTTTATACACACTGCAACCTATACCATAACAAGTTGGGAGAAATCAAACTGTGTTAATAATTTCAAATAAGAAACTATGGCATAATACATCCTTGACAAATGAAACTATGTCTAACAAGTTGAACTCCTCCTCACACTATCATCTTGAGTATTGAGGTAGCCCACGAATTTCAGAGATCAAACTTGATTGTTTTCTTCATCCTCGTGGAGAGGCGTCGCATCATGAGCAAACGAATCCACGTGCATCGACTCATTCGCCATTGTTATCGACTGAATAGTCGGCAACACGTTCCACAACACCCCAAATGCCATCTGGGACTAGTGCATCGGCCGCTAGTGACCGACGCACACCAGATCGTCAAGAAGAAGGGGTTGACACCGAGCCTCCTAATAATGATATTGCCGAAGCTGCATTTCCTGGATCTTCCCGTGTCACTAGCACGGGAACAATCGAGGCAACATTTTTGGTGGACGAAGATATCATTCCAATAAAGATAGAGAAGATCCCAGGTAATTATACGTTGATCAAGTTAGTGTTTATAATTTGATTGTAATATACCAATAAAACATTTTTTTTCAACTAATTATGATCATGGCATGATCGTTTTGCAGGAAATGATGTTTTTTATAAACATCTGGATGATTTGTCCTTGAAGATCTCCGGGCCCACCATCCACACAAGGTGGGACAGACAAACGAAAAATTTAAAAGATGAGCTCACAAATCGGTTGGTTGGCCTGTTCGGCAACGAGACCTTCAATCGAGCCTTGGTCTTGAAAAAGGATGGACAACATATATATGAAGATTGTCCGAGACCAATATAGGGTTCACCTAGAAAGGAACCCTAGGTATGAGCATCGTCTGATGATTCCAGAAAGAGAGTGGAAAGGTCTAGTTGAAGATGGAAAGGAGAGGGCTTTGAGAAAAGAAGGAAACCTAACACCAGGCACAGGGAGGTATGCAATACTTTCCACAATGTAATTCTAAACCTTATTATTATTGATTTTTATATCGAATTTGGAACATCTAATGTATTCAAACACTTGCATAGGTTGTCAGACACATCAAAGGCCACAAAGGCAAGACTGGAAAAAATTGGTCAGCACAAGCTTGGGTCTGGTGGTTATTTGAATTTGGCGGCACGAATTGTAAGTTTCGAAAAACCAATAATGCATCCAAATAATAAATTGCAATTTTTTTTTTTCGTTTTATTGCACCGCAAAATGTAAATTAACGACATTATGAAAATATGCAGGCCGACCGATTCAAATAAGTTCCCACTGAGGAAGACTTGAAGCTTGGCTTCCAACACGGCTTTGGAGCTATTGTTGAACGTGGAAAAAGCTTGTCTGGGAAAACAAAGTCTTCTGGTACTGATCCATCTGGTGCACATGTATATAAAATCTATATAGTTTAATGAAGATTTATTACTTGTGCAATCTATTCGTTATAAATGATTGACATAAAATATTGACTTTGTTTTGAGCAGGAAAGAAATGATCCCCTTAATGTCAAGGAGGGATGATCATGCTTCGAATCCTGGTAATGAATTTATTCACATGCTACAATTTTATATATAGAATTGCAGATGGTGAACATTAATTGTACTTCATTACCAGAGCATGTAGAGGGTCACACTTTACAGGTTGATCCTGGACAGGAAAATGAAGAACATGATGTGGCCACAGCAGGTAAAAAAACACCTTTGTAATGTTTTTTTAAAATGAAATGCTTGTCATTACAATAACAAAATATATCAATGCAACATTTTCACATTATTGCAGCAAATCTGAACCCCTTGCCACAAAATCCACATCGCGAGCACTCTATGATGCAGACATCACAACAAGATAATGAAGCACCAAGAACTAGAGGACAAGTTCCAGAAGATGAGCTTCTTGTTGATTATGTAAAGAGAAAAAATATTAGGAAGAAGTGATTGAAAAAATATTATCTAATTATTTTTGATAATATTATGTCGTCCATGATTTTTGGCCTAATGAATGAATGAATGGTTTAATGGTTTAATGATTTAGTGTAGTAAACTGTTACCTTTATTGAATACAAGCTTTTATTCAATGAATGTGTTCACTGAATGAATGAATGGTTTATTCAGTGTTATCTTTTATTGAATGAATGTGTTGACTGAATGAAACAATGGTTTAATGAATGTTAGCCTTTATTGAATGAATGGTAGATGTTTGTTTATGATGAAATATGCATGAATTTGCACGTAATTTTTTTTCAAGTACATGCATTGGGTATGGGGAATTGAGACTGATGTGAGGGGGGGGAGGGGCCATAAGAGCTTCCACCTTCACGTGGTTGGCCCTGTTCAGTAGAGAATATTAAATTATTCTCGAAACAGAGAGGAGCTCAATGAATGGCTACGGTGCTGCCTTTCTACAACCCACTCGCGTGTCATCTAAATTTTGAAAATTTCTTGGAGCTTGTTGTGATGTTTGGTTGCTCCTCATAACCAATTTTGAGTTTCCACAACTTCAAAGGCTGAGTAAATGATGCACTGGAACCAATATCCTTACCCTTCTCTTTAATTTCCTTGGAATCTCCTTGAGAATATTTGAATGAGATATGTCTAAAATCCTCTAGATCATTTGCATCCTCTCCATTATGTCCAATCTTCCTACAATAGAGAAGATATCTCATCTCTTTTTCCACTACTCATTTAATGATTATTCATAATAAATATTAAAGGAATGGATGCTCTTGAAATTTACTAACCCATAAGCAGTAGGATTAGTTAATATGTTATTTTTCCACTTGTCAAATTATAAATATGATCCATAACATACTTCTCCATGGAATTTTAGTAGACTCATTGTATGATAGCCCTTGATAAAGTTCTAGGGATTGTATTACCCTATCACCATGAACTTAACAAGTCATAATATTATCCCATTGGTCACACCTTTTTCCAGATTCTTTTTAATCAATGCTAAGCAATGGGGGGAGTTGATTGCCAATTTGGGAGGTTTGTGGGTGGAAGCAGTAGTAGGTGGCCTAATTATCATACCTAGGACAATTTTGGGGACAATTTGGGAAAACTTGGGCATGATTCATCCTTGTTTTGACCTCCAAGTAGTTTCAAACAACAATTTCTCCATAATCTGGACATGAGCAACAACAAGGAACAACAACTAATTTATCCTTTGTGCATGAGATAGACCTAATATAGTAGAAATCCTAAGCATGTCTTGAACTCTTAACAATAATAAAGGGTACTTTTGGGTATTTGTGTGCCCCATAACCTGTTCACTTTGAATTTTGGGCATCAAAGTAGCATGAGAACAATGACGTAATTTCCCAAATATGTTTTAGGGCAGTTGTATATTTGCAAAGAATTAATTTGAAGAGGGTTTATTTCTATTTGGAAGATCCTATTTGATGTTGGAGGAGTCTTAGGCACCATTTGGAGGGTTCGCTCATTCATCTAATTCAACAATGGTTCGCTTAATGCCTAGGAAGAAAATGATCATCGTGACCTTAAATTGATCGATCTAAAATATCTTATTACTGCTGGTGAACCAATCACTTCCAAAAGATTCACATAGAAGAATGTAAAGTTCAAAATCCCTTCAACTTCCGAAACATGGAAAGCATTCTTAAGGTATAACTAAATAAGTTTAGTTAAGGCTTGTGCCTCAACTTGTTTTTTAGTCTCTTTTCAAATGAAGTTGAAGTAGACATAGAGAACTCTACCCTATTGATTTCTTAGGACACCTCCAGCTCTTACCAAACCCAAATGGCCTCTAACCGCCCCATAGAAACTCAACTTGATCCAGTCATTCTCAGGAGGGGCCCAAGTTACTATATCGATTATTTAGGTACCTTGAATTTGTTATTCATTATAGAAAAATGAATTTTGAAACTTATTACTATGTGAATTTTGTTTTGATTTTTGTTTCCAATATGAAATATTATAAGATGAATATTATAATGTTAACACTAGTTTGAGAAGAAAATGTAATAATTTATAAAACTATATTTAATACAATCATATAGTGTATCATATAGTGTAGGTATCACTTTTGTTGAATTTGTATAGTTGTTCATTTCCTATTGCAGGCATGATCATGGGAGCATCAACTTCGTCAGTGTGGTACAACTTAAGGGTCAACTAATTAAGGGTTAGGCATCCAACAAGAGATGTGCCAATTATTGACTATGATCTTGCACCTTTTTTCCAACCCATGTTAATGATGGGTATTACTGCTGCAGTGACTCTAAGTGTGATATTTCCATAATGGTTGATAAGAGTGTTTATCATTTTCCTTTTCATAGGTATTGGGATAGAAATGGAGACATTTTCATTTTAACGAGTCAAGGACATATCTTATGCATTTGATCCACTTTACTAATTGTTTTGTTGTATATCATTGTGTGATTGCGATAGGGACTTCATCGAGGTCTTTTTTAAAGGTACAAAGAAATGTGGAAGAAAGAGACAAACATTAAGGTATTTAATGATAAGATTATTTCTTTATTGATTTTTATTATTATCTAGTCTATTAGTATGCTATAAAAAATATTTTTTATTATATATTTTACCTTCTTCCTTTTGTTTGCAGAATAAGGAAACCATACTAGCTACCCACGGTGAGATCTTACAATATAATAGTGTTAATTTTTAATTGGAAGGATGTGTATCATGATTATATATTATAAATTTGGTTTTTTTTGATGGTCTTCCAGATGTGGATTATGAGGCTTATCCAAGTGATCATGAAGGAAGAAATGGAACATTAATGAGTTTAGAATTTGTTCTTTTTATACATGCTTAGTTTTAACTGGTAAAAAAAAAGTATGTAGGTGTATTTTAGGTCAAGGAGAAGACATTGTCATGTGCAATTAGTCGCATCTTACAAATCTTTTGTAGTTTCACCATACAGTTTAACTCATCCTTTCAACCTTGTCTATATTATGATGGATTTACTATCATATACTACTTGAAAACAAGAACCTACTAATATTATACCTCGTGCATATCAAAATAATACGTGTTCTTAATCGGTAAATAAGAAAACATCAAATAGTATTGCACTATGAAAAACTCCAATTCTCAACCAAGGAAGTCATGTTTCCCAATTCATAGTTGGAACACTTCCTAAGAAGTGACTTAGTATCTATAAATGAAAACATGACCTTGACAACAAAAAACACAAAATGTTAATGAGTGAAGCACAAGCAAAACAAGATGATGTGTACCTTACATTTGGATGATGCATGCATGGCTAAGTGCCTTGTGTGGTTCAAAGAATAATTGTTGGAAGGGCAAGTCTGAAAATTCCAACAAGTGTTTTTCAAGTTGTTGGGCCATAATCTTCGATGCCACTTAAAGAAAAAGGTGTTGTAGGGCACAACAATATTCTATAGGGAGGAGGAGACATAGTATCATATATCCTCCATAAACTTGGAACATAAGACACTTAAGGCACATAATACAAGGAAACATGAAACATAGGGTAATGACACTTGGAATTCCAATAAAATATTATATTGTATGACTCTCCCCTACTTCCCATGTTGGTGGTTTCCTTAGGGATGATTAGTTTCAAGTAAGAATATAGTGACGGATCTTTGAGTAGTCAAAATAGGTCATGAATAAAGCCTCTTTTATGCCTTGGTGGGAATCAATCTACTAGTTGCATAGTAGATGAAGTTTGGGGACTCAATTTGGTCAACCATGGTAAAAATTGATCAACAATGGTAAAAAATGGTCAACTATGTTCAACCATGGTCAAATCATCTTCATAAATTGAGATAACACTATCCCAAAATCATCTCCCTTTATTGATAGATCAATGTTACTTCTACTTTTTATAGGTAAAGTGGTTACATGGAATTGAACCTCTTCTTGGTGGAAAACACATGAAGTCAATTCCCATAATTAATAAACTAAACACTATACCATACCATAGGCTTTAACAATATAATAAGTTTTTTTTTTTAAAATAAAACCATGGTTGGATAATCGACGGTCACTTCCAGGATATCCGACGCCTTTTCCATACCATCGACGGCTTAAGGCGTAAGATATCAGACTTTTAACAATGCGAAGGACGTCGAATATCCGACGTCCCCTGAAAAATAATCTGACGTTGTTTCCATACCACCGACGGCTTAAGACATCGGATATCAAACTTTTTAACAATGCGATGGTCATCGTATATCCGACTTCCCCTGCCAAAGAATCCGACGCCTTTGCCATACCACCAACGACCAACGGCGTCGGTATTAGATGTCAGAGACGTTGGATATCCTATGGATATTATGTTGGATAACCGATCTCTTATAAGTTAATACCTGTCAGATCTCCGACGGAATGGTAAAAGAAGAGTTGTCGGATCTCTGACCTCTTATAAAGAGATACTGGTCGGATATCTGACGAGAATGGTAAAAGAGGAGATGTCGGATTCCGACATCCTCTAGTCGGATATCTGACATCCTATTTTAATGTCGGATATTCGATGACGTGCAACCGATGTTTAACAAAGATGGTGCTTGTCGGATGGTCGACAGCATTGTTATAGCTTGAAATGACACCTCTCCGTCCGTGATGACACTTGCTTCCCTTGGTCGCATGACGACACTTCTTGAGATCAAGTTTCAGTCACACAACAGGACATTTGTGGATGGAGGAGTCATTTGGGACACTAAAAATGGTTGAAATTACCTCATTCTTGACCCATTTGATGTATATGACCCTTAGGAACATTTTTCCAGACCAAACCATCTCCTGAAAATGAGCAGAAAAGCCTGTTTTTGGCCATTTTTTAACATGAGCGCGACTCCACAGTTGAGATAGTAGCGTGTATACCCTACTGAGTGCGACTCCACTGTTGAAATAGTAGCATGTGTACATGACTTTGTCTACTGTAGAGTAGTGTACACCCTTGTTTTGGTCAAAATCTCGAAATTCGAGTAAGTTAAGTTGGTTGGGAAACCTCTTGAGCGGTTATAACTTCTTTTCCTCTTCCTCATTGACTATATAAGGACGGTAGAAGGGTCATGTGAGGGGACTAAGCCCAATTAAAAAGTTATGCTGGAGGAATGGAGACCCTCATCCCCCTCTCTTGTACTTCAGTTTTGGTAAACCCTAGTACCATTGCTTAGAGGCTGGAATCCTTGGAGAACAGAAGCAGGAGACCTTGAATCTAGGTTTCGTGAAGTGCCAAGCTTGAAGAAAGGTATAACTTTATGTACTTGCTTCCATTCATTAATAAAGATCAGACGTTCTTCTCTTTCCAAATATGACCTATTAATGTGTCTCAGATTTGATTACTGTTTAATTATAGTTTGATGTCTTGTTATGTCATGGATATCAGTCTTATATATGTAGTCAAATGTGTTTGAGAAGGGTATCAAGTTGTTTTGCAGGTCTGGGCATTGCAACACTGGATAAGCATTGAAGAGCGAGGGAGGCAAAGCTAGGATCAACCTTCTGAATGAGGTGCCTACATCTCTAAACCCTAATCTCTTCATTTATTTGTTGTACTTGTAGAATGCTTGTAAGTCTATCTTTATCACTGTAAGTTGGTAGTTTCTCCCTTGAACTATAGGTGCATTTTTCCCAAAACAGAATGGCAACTCCGCTGGGGAAAGCCTAACTGCTTAGGGGTATCCAAGGTCATTTCTTCAGTCTTGTTTGATGGTCTTTGTTCATTTTCTTGATTAGGATTAGTTAGTAGGCTCTGTTTGACCCTGCTAGGCTTTTTACAGACCCTTCCCAGCCCTTGCAAACCCTTGTGGACCCAGTTGGGGGGTTTTAACCCCATTTTTTCAAATTTTTCCACCTGTACGCTACTGTTTGTACAACACAGTAGCACCCATACGCTACTTTTCCTCTGCACAGTAGTGCCCATCCTGCTATGGGCGCTAGTTTCCTTCATACACAGTAGCGCTCAAAATCTGGGTTTGATTTTTTTTTGAGTTTTTGGGTTGTGGACCCAAATATGGGGGTTGTGGCTGCATTTTTTGGGGTCCCTGATGACCCTAGGTCTGAGTTAAACCACTGTAAGTGGTCTCCCATCCTTGTACTGATCCTACATTCATGATTTGAACCTCTTTTGAGTTTTGGGCTTGTTTGAAAATTTTTGGGGTTTGTTGACCCAAGTTGGGGGGTTGTGGACCTGTTTGGTGTTTTGTATCCTAATTTGAGTCTGACTGAACTTGCTTGCCCCATTTCCACTAGATTTGAAACCTCTTGAGTCTTCTTGACCCTGTTTGTATCTATTTGAGTGAAATTTCTCTTTTAGGTTGGTTTCTTATCCTCCCTTATGCTTTTAGTTTTTCTTTTGTAGTGAAAGCTCAAGTGTTTTGGCTGTTGTTCAAGACCTTGTTTGCATTGTTTATGTGCAGACCTGACTTTACCAAACCATACTTCTTCGTAGGTCATTTGCTTCGTTTGGGTCTGAAAGTAGTTTTTGTACTCTTTTCCCAATGGTTGGCATGCTTACATCAATAAGAATTTGAAAGTCATATTTGGTAGCTTTTACTGTTTCAATAAAGAGAACCTGAAAGTTTCTTTGCTTTGCTTTGATAGTAGGTTAGTTTCAATTTTGTTTCTTACCTTTGAAAAGCATAAAGAATTTTGATTCATTTTCTGAATAGAGTACCTTGCAAGTGGCTTAAAAGATTTTAGAGTGCTTTGCATCAAAAAGAACAAGTTTTCTTTTGCATACCTAGTTGCTTGAGTAGCTGCATTATTAGGTTTTGAGTTTAATTTTGTACATTTAGACTTTATTTTTACCTTTTTTGCATTCGAAATATTAAAAATTGCATTTGCATATGCATTCTAGATCAGAATTTTAAGACTTGCATTGAAAAGAAAAAGATTTATTTGGTGGTAAATATTTCATTTTCAGTACTCTATCTCTATTATAACCACTCTCACACACCCACTACCTTTTTGAGTAAGCAAGTAACCTTTAAAATGAACTCTAATAAAATGTACTAGTAACATTTTCTTTTCTAGGTTACACTACACCAACTAGTCTTGGTTAGGATCTTGGGTTTAAAACACCTTAAACCACCCAAGATCACACATTACGCAAAAATCGTAGTTTGACTATCACAGGTAAATCCATTTCACTCAAAGCTTTCCTGGGATCTATGCAGTAGGTCATTGCGAGATCAGATTGTTGGGAATACTCCTCCTACTTTCTGTTTCGAGCATACACCAGGATTGGATCGCGTTTGGGGACTCTTTCGAGTTTCGGGCTCAGTTACCCTGCCCACTCCTTCTGATTTGATCGGTGACTGTTTCCCCAAGAGTTTTCGATGTTGTGGTATCCTTAGTATCTGACCATAGGTTCATACACAGGTGACAGCAGAGGGTATATCTGCTGTACCTAGGATAGACGTGGGAGGAAATCCCTTGTAGGTCTTTGGGAGGGCGGTTGGGTTATTCCAGCGCTTGCACCCTTAGTCATTGTATTGTGGACCCCGGGTAACTGTTCTTCATCCTTCGTTAATCTGTTCTAGGCCCTCATCATCCTAGACTCTTCTCCGGAAGGCATCTGTTTGCCTGGTTTGATTTACCTAGGACCTTTTTTAGTGGTGTGCTCTTTGTGCTACTTGTTTTAGTTTTCCTTAGAGAACTTCTTGTTCATTTGAGCAGGAAACTATGTCTAGCATTTCGGCGAGTGCCAATTAAGGTACCCCTGTTCCGGGGGATCCTTGTGCTGTTCCATTCATTGGAAACATTGGTGCTCCCTTAATGGCTACTTTGAATCTTCCTGGATTCACTAACGGGCTGCCGGTTTGGTTGTTTTCCACTCCGAATGCCTTGCATGTTCCTGACGCTTCTTTTGTGAGCACATCAAATCAAGAGCATCAGAACCCTGTGCCTCCTTTGCTAGTAACATCCTCTCCTCCTCCATCTACCTCATGTGGCGAAAGTAGCAATACTAGTAGCCAGCCTTCTAAAAGGAATAGACGAAGGAAGAATGGGAAGAAGATGCCAAAACAAGGGGGCGGCAACCCAGCCTCTGTAAGTCATGCTGGGGGAAAGCACCTTGCCTCTGCAAATCATGGAGGGGGCACCTACCCAGCCTCTGGAGGTCATGCTGGGAGAAAACTTTTAGTCACTGAAAATCATATTGAAAGTTTGTCTTCAACCACTGTCAGTCATGTTGAGGACACGTCATTGATCACTGCTAGTCATATTAATGACAAGTCACGAGTTCCTGTGAGTCATACTGGAGACACCAAATCAGCCACTGCAAGTCATGCTGAGGGAGTTGACATTGTCGACAAACCAAACAAACAGAAGCTTAAGTTCCCTTGTAAGTTTTGCGAGGGAGATCACCTTACTTACTTGTGCCCTGTACTTCAAGAAGTGCAAAAAGTGTGGTCCTTAGTTCAAAAGTCTGATGCTTCTGAGCAACTAGCCTCTGTGAGTCATGCTGGGGGCAAGCTGTCAGCCAATGCTAGTCATGCTGAGAGTACTGACATTGTAAAGGAGTCTAAACCTATAGGACGGAAACCAAAGTTCCCTTGTAAACTTTGTAAGGGAGATCACCTTACTCACCGATGCCCTGCCATTCCAGAGGCACGAAGAGTGTGGTCCATGTCTAAAGGAACCTCTGTCCCTGAGTTGTCTATAGATTCCCTACAGTCAGATCAACCTTTGGTTGATAAAGTGGTTGAACCAATGCAATCTTTGGTCGACCCCACTCTTCCTTTGGAGAGTGAAGTGATCGAATCGATGCAATCTTCGATCGATCCCATCAGTCCTTCGGAGATTGATGCACCTACTGCTGAAGTCTTCTGCATTACCAATTTGGATATTCCTGAAAAAGGGGGCACTTCATCTGTGCCATGTGAACCCCTACCAAGCCCTAGGATTGTTTCCTTTGATTGGAATAGTCTAGCCGAGCCTCGTCTTCCTTCTTCGACACCTTTCCAAATAAAGGTTGATATCGGGAACCATACGGTTGATCGATGCATTGTTGATGAAGGTGCTTCTGTTAGTATCTTATCCGCTTATGCTTGGAGAGATTTGGGTTTCCCTAATGTTATTCCAGCTGTTAATTGGCCGTTGACCTTCGATAAAATACCTAGTGAACCGTTTGGATTTCTCCATCAGGCACCTGTTACTTTGGGTGGAAAAACAGTCTTAGTTGATTTTATGGTTTTAAAGGACCCTATGGACTTTGATATGATCCTCGGGCGTGATTACATTTATGCTATGCATGCTGTGGTGTATACGCTTTTTCGTGTGATGCATTTCCCTCATAACGAAAACATTGTCACCATCGACCAGCTTGCATTCGTTGATCCTCCTTATTACCCAACTGTAGACCAGTCCGATCCCTCGTCATTAGGAACTACTATGTCACATGGGAATGTTGTGGCATATTGTTCCTTGAGTTCAAATGCTATTGAGAAGAAGTCTCTGAATTCATGCTTACCTTCTCGGGACTTGGTCCCAGCTCTTGACCAAGTGACACCTCCATCTGAATGTTTAGATATGTGTTCTATCTGGGATGATATACTTCCTTCTGATGAAGTTTTCCTAGAGTCCATAGTACAGTCTGCCATTCATTTGGATGTTGATCCAGTCGCAGTTATGTCCAGCCCCGGTTTGACCTTAAAGTCTGATCTTCCTACTGTTGAGTCTTTGGACTCTCCTATAGATCCGCAAATCGATGTTCCTGCTGAGTTTGATTATGCTTCTAGAATTTTCAACTCCCGTGATAATGAATTTGTTTCTACAGATTCCATCATGTCCTTCAACTTTGATCTTCATCCTGAATTTGATCTTGTTGATTGTAAGTCTTCGGGCTTGGGTACCATAGAGTCTTCATTTCAAAACTCTGCCTTGTTTATGCCTGTTGTTGTTAATAGTGAAGTTGAAAGTATTTCTACCACAGTGACTTGTATCGGGTCTTTCTTTACATATGTTTTAGATATGAACTTGGTACTGATGTTTCTTGGAGACAGGATTCTTAGTTGGATGTATACTTGCTTACTGGTCCTTTTCGACACCTTGTGCGAACATGTCAGGTATATTTGGAACCTTGCATATAGGTTTAGGCTTCCCCACTGTTATGTTGCATTTGAACCTTTTGCCATCCGAATTCGCCATAGGGTCGAACCTGTTGGATATTGGTGTGTTAGCCATCTCTTTATGCATCGTGCACCAGTCCGACAGCAGAGCCTACCTAACATGGGTCACCCTAGTCAGCACCCTTATGCCATTCTGGTGCCCATGCTGAGTTTTTCTCATAGGCTTGGGAGCCTTTTTAGATTTACCATGACTTTGAGAAGAAGCCTCATATATTTCTGGCCATCCCTGATAAGGCTCCCATCTTTATGTTCAAGTTGTATGTGCATCTATTATGATCTCGCTTGCGCAAATGAGCCTAATGCCGGCTTCCACGCTTTTAGCTCGTTATATAAGCCTCCATCTCTAATCTCATTTCCGCTAAGCCCTGTATCATTTTTCCCTCATAATTTGACACCTTTTACCTGGAGGAGACACACCTTGAGTGTCCTTATCTTGCTCATGTTCCTTGCATTGGGCATAGCTTTGTTCCATGCGCTTGGAGCTAGTTTCGCATGTCCCTGACACTCGTCTCCTCCCATTTCGAGCATTCTTCTGCCTTCACTTCGAGCTCGTTAAAAACAGTAAGTAGGTTTCGAGCATTCTTCTGCCTTCACTTCGAGCTCGTTAAAAACAGTAAGTAGGTTTCGAGCATTCTTCTTTTACTTCGAGCTCGTTAAAAACAGTAAGCAGGTTTCGAGCATTCTTCTTCCTTCACTTCGAGCTCGTTAAAAACAGTAAGTAGGTTTCGAGCATTCTTCTTTTACTTCGAGCTTGTTAAAAACAGTAAGTAGGTTTCGAGCATTCTTCTTTTACTTCGAGCTCGTTAAAAACAGTAAGTAGGTTTCGAGCATTATTCTACCTTTACTTCGAGCTCGTTAAAAACAGTAAGTAGGTTACGAGCATTCTTCTGCCTTCACTTCGAGCTTGTGAAAAAACAGTAAGGAAGTTATGAGCATTTTCTGTATCTCCTTTGAGCTCGTTAAAAACAGTAAGGAGGTTGTGAGTTTACTTTTTCGAACTCATTAAACCTTTATGGAAAAGATCCCTATGGAGTTCTTTTAAGCCCTTTTCAGTCTCCTTAAATAGGAAAAGTTTGCCGAGCATAGTTGTCTTTTCGGGCTCGTTAAAATAACTGAACCGACATCCACTTAGGTATAGAATTACCCCTTTTCCGGGCCTTGGTGGATAATTTACGGAAAATGTATACTCTAGGTATACTCTTGTATGCGCTAGAAGAGTTCTTCTTCCATCATTTTACACTTTTTCGGGGAAGGAGACTAACTTTACGAAAAAGGACCTTTGGAGTCATCTTTAGGGTTTTCAGACTCTCGAAATGTGAAAACACCAAGCGAGCATTCACCTACTTGGGCTCGATGTGAAATCCACTAGATGGTTGATAGAGGACTGTTTAAGTTTTTCAACTCTATAAACAAGAAAACACCACCGAGCACATACCAATCCGAGCTCGATATAAAATCCACGGATAGGTGTATAGAGGACTGTTTAAGTTTTTCAACTCTATAAGCAAGAAAACACCGCCGAGCACAGACCAATCCGGGCTTGATATAAAATCCACAGATAGGTGTATGGAGTTTTCTTCTAGGTTTTTCAGACTCCTTAAATATGAAAATACCGTCAAGCATGCTTTAGTTCTTTGTCAAGCTCGTTAAAAAATGAAAAAGGAAAGGGAAGGAAAGAATGTTAAAATATCTTTCAATATGATGGCAGCAAGTCAACTATCTCCTTGAACAAAGCACCTATTTTGAGTCTATCAAACAAGTTGGGTTCTAGTGTTGGCCTTAGGATAAACTTGATCTCAGAGTTCTTACTCCTCCGTTTGGTTAGTCTTCCAATCATATGGAGAATCTGTTAATGTCTCCTATATTGCAGACTTGCATCGTGGTTCCTTTGTGTTCAAAGCTGCCTAAGTCACTCTTGTGTCGTGCTCACTGTTCAAGGATATAACCTGTGTCGGCCATTCTGCAGTTGCCTTAACCTCATGTGTCGGCCATTCCTTGGTGTCAGTATGTTTCATCATGTGTTCAGTCCTACTCCAAATCAGCTCATACCTTTTGAGTGTCCCTCGTGTTGGAGGATGGAGGATGCATTAAGGCCTCCCTTCCAACGGACTTCTTCCCATCGAATTCAACTCATTGTACTCTGGGAATGAAGTTTAGAGTTTCGGTTAGTACCTTGGGGATTGCAGTCATTAGTGGCAGCTTCCCTCGCTATTGGATAGATGGGAATACATCAATGTCTCCTATCCGATGGATTCTTCAAGTGTTCAACGGCAAGACCACTTATTCGCACTTGCTTGAATGTACTAGGTACCTTGGGTTCCATTTTCATTATTGGTGGACACCCTCGTGTTTGTTAACGGTATACATTAATGACCGGTAATCAAACGATACCTCCCATGTTCGACAACAACTCACTTATTCGCATGGATAGGTTTGTACCTTGGATTGTTTTTGGATGAAGACCTTGGGATCCTCGATAGCATCACCTCATTTATGTTATCGCCCAAGTTGCGCAAGACTGAGCCACATTCTTTTTGGGCTCTTGATGAGACATAGATCCAGCTTGTTCTCTATGGCTATGTTCTCCATTTTTGACATAGATCCACCTTGTATTTATGTGGCTATGTTTACACTTATGTTCCTCATGGATCCACGCTTGTATTTTAGTGGCCATGATATATGCATCAGTATTTTGGATCATTATTGTATCCTCTTGGAGGTCATGTTCCACCATTTGAACATGGACAGTTACCCCAAGGATAAGTTTGTCTGACATTGACTTTGCTTTCAGGTACTTCATTTGAGCCTATGATTATTGGTTTCTCCGTTCCTCCATGATTCAACTCTTTGTTATTTATAATGTATTTCGGCCATCGTTTCCTGCACTCCCTCTGACCTCATACATTAGAGGGCATCTGTTATAGCTTGAAATGAAACCTCTCCATCCGTGACGACACTTGCTTCCCTTGGTCGCATGGCGACACTTCTTGAGATCAAGTTTCAGTCACACAACAGGACATTTGTGGATGGAGGAGTCATTTGGGACACTAAAAATGGTTGAAATTACCTCATTCTTGACCCATTTGATGTATATGACCCTTAGGAACATTTTTCCAGACCAAACCATCTCCTGAAAATGAGCAGAAAAGCCCGTTTTTTGCCATTTTTTAACATGAGCGCGACTCCACTGTTGAGATAGTAGCGTGTATACCCTATTGAGCGCGACTCCACTGTTGAAATAGTAGCGTGTGTATGCAACTTTGTCTACTGTAGAGTAGCGTACACCCCTGTTTTGGTCAAAATCTCGAAATTCGAGTAAGTTAAGTTGGTTGGGAAACCTCTTGAGCGGTTATAACTTCTTTTCCTCTTCCTCATTGACTATATAAAGAGGGTAGAAGGGTCATGTGAGGGGACTAAGCCCAATTACAAAGTTATGCTGGAGGAATGGAGACCCTCATCCCCCTCTCTTGTGCTTCAGTTTTGGTAAACCCTAGTACAATTGCTTAGAGGCTGGAATCCTTGGAGAACAGAAGCAGGAGACCTTGAATCTAGGTTTCGTGAAGTGCCAAGCTTGAAGGAAGGTATAACTTTATGTACTTGCTTTCATTCATTAATAAAGATCAGACGTTCTTCTCTTTCCAAATATGACCTATTAATGTGTCTCAGATTTGATTACTGTTTAATTATAGTTTGATGTATTGTTATGTCATGGATATCAGTCTTATATATGTAGTCAAATGTGTTTGAGAAGGGTATCAAGTTATTTTGCAGGCCTGGGCATTGCAACACTGGATAAGCATTGAAGAGCGAGGGAGGCAAAGCTAGGATCAACCTTCTGAATGAGGTGCC
This sequence comes from Larix kaempferi, assembly GCA_027924585.1. NCBI lineage: Eukaryota > Viridiplantae > Streptophyta > Pinopsida > Pinales > Pinaceae > Larix > Larix kaempferi. Next base: position 2,501,981 of record BSBM01000445.1, read on the forward strand.
TACATCTCTAAACCCTAATCTCTTCATTTATTTGTTGTACTTGCAGAATGCTTGTAAGTCTATTTTTATCACCGTAAGTTGGTAGTTTCTCCCTTGAAATATAGGTGCATTTTTCCCACAACAAGCATGATGTCGAAAATCGGACATCTATGCTGTCGGATTTTGGGATAGAAAATTGTAGTGACATAAGTAGGATGATAATCACAACAATTGAGTATTTACAATCACGTTTTCAATAACATTACAATCAATAACTATTATTGAGTACATGGATAACTATATGTTTTAACATATGGTTACTAGAGATTCCAATTATCGCATCTTACTCACGTACCTTTAATTTTTACTTCTACAACAAGTTTGCATTCATTAGCATGCACATTATGGAAAATGTTGTGCTTGGGTTTTATGCATTTTATTTTTAAAGAGGCTAGAAATTTATTTTAACTTCTTGGTGGTATGGCTTGTTGGCTTAACCTTATATCACCTTAATCCACTATTATATACTTATATTAGCCCTTTTTCCTTATTTTTTCCAGTGATTTTGGCCTTAGTTGGGTCGGGGACACTACAAAGTGGTATCAGAGTTGAAGGTTTCAACACTACGGCTGTTGGGCCTTCTATAGAGCTACAAGTCATTCTGTAAATGGGAATTTGCATTGAATAAAATTAGATACATGCACCTTAATGTAGTTTAAAATGTGAATTAGTTAAACAAATTGTTATCTTGGGACGACTATGGACTTGATGTCCAGCCGGTAAGGAAAAATCCTTAAAGGATTTCTAGCTCCCCTTGTCTAGTTAGGAGGATTGTAATCAAGAAGAGTTGGATTATTACTTTATAAATAAGAAGGAAAAGTAGTTTGAATGATAATAAACTTGTACCAATGTGTATTCTGCTAACAATAATGGATAACGAACAAATTGCAGTTTCTAGTAAATAATCGAGCAAGCAGTGTGTCCATTAAATTGAAATTTTAATCAACTAGTGAAGACTAGAGACTCAACAAGTACAAGTTCAATAGTAGGAAGTCATAGATTAGAGATAGATTTCGAAGAAGGGCAAAGAACTTATATCCCTAAAGAGGAGTTTCTTGAAGGAAGAAGTTCAAGTAGACATAAGAGGAGAAATGAACTATTAACTTTGGAGGATTTAGCAAGGAAGTGTAGGGAGGATAATGAAATGATAATCCACATTCAGGAACAAATCATGAATGATCTAAAGTCATTCAATACCATCCAAATATCAACTGACAAGAGACATAGAAGATATTATGTGAGGTCCAGATCATATTCAAGGAGGCCTCATCACATAGAGAAGAAGAAGGGGTATTTATCAAGTAGTACAGGGAGTAGCCCTGAACGATCCCCGATGAGACATAAGAAGAGGAGGTCTACCCGAGATGAACTAGTAGGATAATTGAGCAGAATCAAGCCCCCAACCTTTGATGGAGAAGTGAAATAAGGAGAAGATGTCAAATCCTGGTTGTTAGGACTTAGGAAGTTCTTCCAGTTGCATCAATACACACCTAATATGGAATCAAAAGTAACCATATACCATATGCAAGGTAAAACATTTATTTGGTGGGATCAACTAGTTAAGATGAAAGACATCGATGAGGATAGGATCTCTTGGAGGAAGTTTAAGAAGTAATTATAGAAAGAATACCTCTCTGAACATTACTATGAAAAGAAGATGGCGAAAGTCTTTGAGCTCAGGTTGGAAAGCATGACTATGGAGGCTTATGAGAAAAAATTTCTAGAAATTTTGAAGTATTTAGACTTTATCAAAGATGAGAAGGTGAAGATTAAAAAGTTACTAAGTGGTATACCAGAATATTATAGAGATAAAATCCAGTATGATTGACCAAACAATCTTAAGGAATCCATCTGGAAGTAAAAGCACCTATATGAACAAAATAAGAGTAAGCCCCCCTATTAGAAGAATTGGAAGGACATGAAGAAGAACAAGCAAGAAAAAAGGAAGAAAGGATTCCAACCTTCAACATTCATTAATAGTTATTCTTATCAGTAAGGACAACCAAGGAAAGAGCATTCAGACAAAAGACCACCTGTTGAATGTTGGATATGCAAGGAAAACCACTTTTCTAGTCAGTGCCTGTGTAAGAGAAATAACATTCACAACATTGAAGAAGCTTCAACTGTTGGGGATGTTGGTGGAAGTGTTCAGAGGATCTATGTAGCCCTGGATGGGAGGAAATTGGACCACCAGTCCCGAATGATTGAGGTATCAAGTAAGATTGCTAATAAAACCATAACTATTTTGATTGATTATGGAGCTAGAAATAGTTACATTGCACTTAATCTAGTTCAGAAATGTTATTTGAAGAAAATTAAACTTGAGACAACAAGTCTAGTATATTTATATACCAGAGCTAAGAGGAAAATCATATAAATTGTAAAAGTGTGTCCTTTAGAAATAAATGGATTGAAAACCTTTACAGACTTAAACATCATACCCTTGGGGTCATATGATGTATTGATTGGCATGGATTGGTTGGATGCACGCCATGCCATACTTGATTGTCATAGTAAAACTTATACTTGTTTGGATGAAGAAGGAAATTGAGTGATAGTCAAAGGTATACCTAGACCCATATCCCTGAGACAGGTCACATCTGTACAATTGAAGAAGTGTTTCAGGAAGGGATACCAGTTATATGTAATTCATGTGGAGGATCCAAAATAAGGAAAAGATCAAGAGCTGCAAGAATATCCAATACTACAAGAGTTTGCAGATATATTTCAAGAATCACCAGGAATTCATCCTAAGAGGGACATTGATTTCTCTTTCGACTTGGTGCCAAGAACAATACCTTCATCTAAATCACCTTATTGAATGATCACCCTAAAGTTGAAGGAATTACAAATGCAGTAAGAAGGGATACTAAAGAAAGGTTACATAAGACCCGGTGTTTCACCTTGGGGAGCTCTTGTTTTATTTGTGAAGAAGAAGGATGGGACTCTAAGAATATCCATAGATTACAGGCAGTTGAACAAAGAAACGATTAAAAATAAGTACCCCCTACCAAGGATTGATGACTTGTTTGATCAGTTGAGAGGAGACAAAGTATTTTCAAAAATAGATTTGAGATCAAGATACCACCAAATTAGAATTAAGAATGAGGATATCAGTAAGACAACATTCATAACAAGTATGGACATTATGAGTTTACAATGGTACCTTTTGGATTGACAAATGCACTGACAATATTCATGTTTTTGATGAATGGATTCTTTAGAAAGTACTTAGATAAGTTTGTAATTGTATTCTTGGATGACATCCTTAGCTATTCCAAGATAGAAGAATAGCAAGAAGAACATCTAAAATTAGTAATGCAAGTTCTTAGAGAACATCAGTTGTATGCCAAGCTAAGTAAGTGCTCTTTTTATCAAGGTAGAATCTACTACTTATGACATATCATATTTGAATAAGGTGTTTTAGTAGAGCCTACGAAGATAAGAGCTATTATGGAATGGAAAACACCAAAGAATGTATCTGAAGTAAGATATTTTATGGGATTATTTGGATACTACTGAAGGTTCATTGAAGGATTCTCAAATTTATCTCATCCTATCACATCTTTGCAGAGGAAGGGTGTGAAGTTCGAATGGACTCCTAAGTGTGAATATAGTTTTCAAATACTTAAGGAAAATATTACCAATGTACCTATTCTGAATATTGTGGAACCTAAAGGAAACTTTGTTGTGTGCATGGATGCATGTAAGCAAGGCATTGGTGGAGTATCGATACATGAAGGACATGTGATCGGTTATGGATCCATACATTTGAAGGAACATGAGCATAAATTTTCCACTCATGGATTTGAGCTTGCAACTATCATCCATGCCTTGAATATATGGAGACATTACCTGATGGGTAAGAAGTTTGAGTTAAGAACTGATCATGATGGGTTGAAATACTTATTCGAGCAGCCTAATTTGATTTCAAGAAAGAGAAGATGGATGGAGCTATTATGTGAATATGAATTTGACATCAAACACATCAAAGGTAAGGAGAATAAGGTAGCTGATGCACTTAGCAGGAAGATACATGTGATGCATGTAGCACCTATCAGTGCTAGACTGTACGCCGTATTTAAAGGACAAGATCATTGAAGCCAATGTTACAGATGAATGTTATCAACAACTAAAAGAAGGATTGTAACAATATACAATACCATATAAATTTGATAAATATAAGTTGGAAGAAAATGGAAGCCTCATGCATAAAGATAGAATTTATGTGCCTAATTATGGAGATATAAGAAAGATGGTTCTGAAAGAAATGCATGATGTTCCATATGCCGGAAATTTGGGTTATCAGAAGACAGTAGCAGGTGTAAGAAAACAATATTATTGGCAAGGGATGAATAATGATGCTATAGAATATATAACTAGATGCATGGAATGCCAAAAGGTTAAAGTTGAGCATCAACATCCAGCAGGATTGTTACAGCCTTTGCCAATACTTGAATGGAAATGGGATGTAGTGACAATGGATTTCATCACAAAGTTTCCTAAGACAAGATTACAAAATGATGATATCATGGTTGTGGTAGATAAGTTGACTAAGCGAACACACTTTATTCCAGTAAAGACAACTCACAAGGCAACTAATATTGCAGACATTTACAAGAAAGAAGTAGCCATCTTACATGGAATTTCCAGTACAACCTATTTCCATTTTGGGCAGTAAGTTCAAGCTACTATGGAATAAATAAATTAGGCAGGTAAAGGTCGAATGGACCCATTACAGTCCTGAGGATGCGACTTGGGACCTGAAAGATGTTATTAGGGAAGCATACCCTCATTTATTTTGAAAATTTTATGTTGCGGCATGTATGTAATAAATATGCATAGAGGACGATGCATTGTTTAAGGGGGAAGGAGATGTAATACCTCGGTTGTTAAGCCCTGGTTTTATGATCTTTTATTTGTTAATTTGACTATGGACTTTGTCATTATTGTTATTGTTGGTATCATTGATGGTTGTTGCTATTAAATGAACAACCGGCTCAACAAAGGCAACTAAAAGAGTATGGGAGACCATGGATTCCATGGAGTGAGGGGAAATGGAGACATACCTAGTACCTTAGAACTTGTTGTTGCCTTGAGTTTGTCCATCCTAGTTCATATTGCACCTTAGTGACATTAATAATGTTGGTCACACAAACATTGTACAACAAACCCTATTTTTTATTTTATTTTATGGACTACATAGATACTATTGCACCTTATGCATACCTTAATTGCCCCCTCTTTCCTAGTGCACCCTCCTTGAGTGAAATATGCCCTTTTATGGACCCCAATTGCACTAAGGTGCCCTCTCCCTAGATTCTAGGAGCCGTAAGCTAGAATTTAGCTTCCACCTCCTTGATTTGTTCCTCCACCTCCATAAGTGAGCCCCAATCCTCCATTCACCCCATTTTTTTTCTTTTGGGATATTTATGACCCTACTGGATCCTCTCTCTCACCCAATGCAACCTCCTTCATGTTTTGTAACCCCCTTATGCATTAGTGCACCTCCTTGTGCTCTTCATTACTCCACTCATTAGTGTACCTCCTTGTGCCCTTCATGACTCCAATCCTTAGTTTTTGGTAACTGCTCCTCATGGTACTAATATGGGAATGTGAATCTCCAAAAATAAGCCACCACTCCACCAATTTGAGTTAAGTCTCCATGATGAATCCTAGCCTTACCTCTCTCTAATTTGAGTTGATTCCCTTGCGTTAGGATTGGCCTCCTTGTGCTATAAAATTAAAGTGTTCTCTCCTTGTTGAATCTAATCCTAAGCTTTGGATCACTTGCCTTGTGCTATCTCATTATGTTATGAGTGTTGACAGTATTGAGACCGTGTTGAGGTTTTGTTGAGACTGATTGTTTGTTACATGATCCTTTCAGAGGAGCACTTTGTTTGTCCATTCCAGAGAGTTAATATGGTGAATTGTTACCCTTTGCTTCCATTATATCACTCTACTAGTCTAGGTTCTCACACATGAATCTAGGAAATGGGATGGTGATATCTTAAGGGACGAGTTAGTTTAAGGGAGTCACATCCCATAAGAAGTGAAGTCAAATAAGAAAGAAGTAGTGGGAAGCATTGTGGTTCTCATAGGGGGTAGTTCTGAGAGTTGTTATACTGAGTGTGCCTCTGCCTGTGGATTCATGGTCTCAACTCAGGGGTGACCTGTTCAAGTGAGTTAGACTTGAATATGTTTATGGCTGGGAGGAAAGTTGTCTCGCTGAAGCCAATTTCCATTTGAAGATAAGTATTTCTTCATATGCTTATTTATGTTATTTTATCATGTTTATTTGCCTTGTAAGATGAATTGTTTCCTGGTTATGTTTATGGTTTATGTACCAAGAATTATATGCAAGATGGATGGATTTCATACATTGAAACTCTAAATTGCTATGAACTTCCTCTACCATTTATTCTTTCTCTTCTCCTTCGTGATATACAATTGTGGCTCTCACGGTGTTGAGAGTGGCGCAACCATATGTTCTGGTTTGCCTAGTTCTGATCATTTATAGGTTGTGAGACCTATCCCATTGCGTCTAGAGTGACGTCTCTAGTAAGGAAAAGCTTTATGTATGACCGTTTTGGCCCAACGATGTTTTTGGTCCTGAAAGGAGTGCACCCTGTCCTTTGATTGAGAATACCTTTATTTGAAGATCTATTCTATTGTTGTAGATCTGATTTTATTATTTTAGATATGTTACATTGTTGCAAATCTAATTATATTATTGTATATGTTATTTGTATTGGTGATTGATGGCTGGAGGGAAGGAAACCATACAATCTAAATCATACTAGTGAAAGTTGGTTGTAGGGGACAACCACGAGATCTGATTCTTCAAAGATTGTAAATGGTAGCTTATGTCTCTATTCTACTATGGTTGTGTGGCTTAATTTACTTACTAGTTAATCACACCAATCAACACAAATGCACAAAATTACTAATATCCTTATATCTATACACAAGTGGGATGATAATCCAATAATATTACAATCCAATAACTATTACTGAGTACATGTTTAATTATATGTTTTAACATATGGTTACTGGAGATTCCAATTATCGCATCTTACTTACATACCTCTAATGTTTACTTCTACAACAAGTTTGCATTCAATAGTATGCACATTGGGGAAAATGTTGTGCTTGGGTTTTATGCATTTTATTTTTAAAGAGGCTAGACATTTATTTTAATTTCTTGGTTGTATGTCTTGTTGGCCTAACCTTATATCATCTTAATCCATTGTGCTATATTGACCTTAGCCCCTTTTATCTAGGTTTTCTAGTGCCTCTGGCCTTAGTTGGGTCGAGGAAACTACACAAGGGTATATGGAAGTGATATTATGTGTGCAGGTGTTGTCTGATGTGGTGCTAATCAGAGGGACACCTGTAATGTCCTCTTCTGCTTAAGCAATGAGGACCATCCCGCTAACCTATATGATTCCCATAGGTTCAAGTGGGCACTGACATTCAGGGAATCAACTGAGGATTGATTCCTTATACAGTCTTTGGCATAGGTATTATATCATCAGTAGGTAGACATGGGCCACCAGAGCTGAAGGCCACCTGCATACATGACATCTGAGCATTATTTCATGATGCATGCGCCTGATTGAGTCTCCAGACACCTGCATGCAATTCAACTGCAAATTAGAAAGTAAAGTGACCTAATTAGGTCAAAATTTATGTTTGACAGGTGAAAGTTATAAAAGAAAGGTAAAGCTAATGGAAAATACATGCTTATATGATTATTGATTTGTGGCTTTGAATTGGAGAGCTCAGCGAGCGAAGTTGGGGTTGAGTGCATGCACTCGACTAACTGGTGTATTTCTGCAGCGAAATATATCTTCCCTAGTCACCATCAGGTTGGATCATTCAGATTCAACATTGATTCATCATCAGGTTCTATTCATCAGTTGCTTCAAGATATTGATTATTTACTGGATTGGGGGTATTCGCTCTCCTAGATTGGGTGCATTGCTCAAAGAAATACCTATTCACATTCCAGTCTATAGGGGGTAGAACTTCTGCATGATGCTTCCATCCTTCTCGGAGCACCCCTATTACCCTTCCCTTGGAGGAAGGGATTCTCAGTTGGACCTTTGAGAGAGTTATCAGCACTCTTCACTATTGGTGGACGTCTTTGCATGCTTGGGCGACTTTCCCAAGGAGGACCTTCACGTTTTAGGCTGTTGAGCCATCAGAGTTTCTGCATGTTGCTTTCATCTTCTTAAGAAAGGCACTATAACCCTAGCATACTTCTTTTGGAGCTTCATCCGCGGAGTATTATCTATTGAGGAGCATTTCTAGTATTGGAGGAGGGCGCATTCTTCTATGGAAGGAGTCTAGTTTATCTTCCTATTCCATTGGCACAATTCATGTATGCAGGGATCATCCTTATCTACATCAGCTGATCTATATACTAGTATGTACATGCATTAATTCCTCCTATTTTATAGCATTTCAGCATATTTGGGTTATAGATCTGCATGCAGAGATTAATACACACTTTCATACTCGTTTGAGATATCAACCTACTAGACAACACAAAAAAGAAAAATATCAGTTTGGGATACTACGACCTCCTTGTGCTATAAAATTAAAGTGTTATCTCCTTGTTGAATCTAATCCTAAGCTTTGAATCACTTGACTTGTGCTATCTCATTATGTTATGAGTGTTGACAGCATTGAGACTGTGTTGAGGTTGTGTTGAGACTGATTGTTTGTTACATGACCCTTTCAGAGGAGCACTCTGTTTGTCCATTCCAGAGAGTTAATATGGTGAATTGTTACCCTTTTCTTCCGTTATATCACTCTACTAGTCTAGGTTCTCGCACATGAATCTAGGAAATGGGATGGTGATATCTTAAGGGACGAGTTAGTTTAAGGGAGTCACATCCCATAAGAAGTGAAGACGAATAAGAAAGAAGTAGTGGGAAGCATTGTGGTTCTCATAGAGGGTAGTTCTGAGAGTTGTTATACTGAGTGTGCCTCTGCCTATGGATTCATGGTCTCGGCTCGGAGGTGACCTGTTCAAGTGAGTTAGACTTGAATATGTTTATGGCTGGGAGGAAAGTTGTCTCATTGAAGCCAATTTCCATTTGAAGATAAGTATTTGTTCATATGCTTATTTATGTTATTTTATCATGTTTATGTGTCTTGGAGGATGATTTGTTTCCTGGTTATGTTTATGGTTTATGTACCAAGAATTATATGCAGGATGGATGGATTTCATACATTGAAACTCTAAATTGCTATGAACTTCCTCTACTATTTATTCTTTCTCTTCTCCTTCGTGATATACAATTGTGGCTCTTATAGTGTTGAGAGTGGCACAACCATATGTTCTGGTTCGCCTAGTTCTAATCATTTCTAGGTTGTGAGAGCTATCCCATTGCGTCTAGAGTGATGTCTCCAGTAAGGAAAACCTTTTTTTTCACTGGAAAAGCTTTATGTAAGACCGTTTTGGCCCGACAATGTTTCTAGTGCTGAAAGGAGCGCACCCTGTCCTTTGATTGAGAATACCTTTATATGAAGATCTATTCTATTGTTGTAGATCTGATTTTATTATTTTAGATAAGTTACATTGTTGCAAATCTAATTATATTATTTTATATCTTATTTGTATTGGTGATTGATGGCTGGAGGGAAGGAAACCATACAATCTAAATCATACCAGTGAAAGTTGGTTGTAGGGGACAACCACGAGATCTGATTCTTCAAAGATTGTAAATGGCGGCCCATGTCTCTATTCTACTATGGTTGTGTGGCTTAATTTACTTACTATTTAATCACACCAATCAACACACATGCACAAAATTACTAATATCCTCATATCAATACACAAGTGGGATGATAATCACAACAATTGAGTATTTATAGTCACGTTTTCAATACTATTACAATCTAATAACTATTACTGAGTACATGGCTAATTATATGTTTTACCATATGGTTACTGGAGATTCCAATTATCGCATCTTACTTACATACCTCTAATGGTTACTTCTACAACAAGTTTGCATTCAATAGTATGCACATTGGGGAAAATGTTGTGCTTGAGTTTTATGCATTTTATTTTTAAAGAGGCTAGACATTTATTTTAATTTCTTGGTTGTATGTCTTGTTGGCCTAACCTTATATCATCTTAATCCATTGTGCTATATTGATCTTAGCCCCTTTTCTCTAGGTTTTCTAGTGCCTCTGGCCTTAGTTGGGTCGAGGAAACTACACAAGGGTGTATGGAAGTGAGATTATGTGTGCAGGTGTTGTCTGATGTGGTACTACTCAGAGGGACACCAACAAATGTTATAATGGTTGTCACATCCCCTCCCATCGATCCAATGCAAGGAAGGGAACATGACTGCAAATCTTGGGCTTTTTACCAAAAACTCAGCTCCATTCATTATAATCATACAAATAAAACAAATGTGTGCAGATGCAAATCAAAATAAAATGCACAACGGAATAAAACTGTCCACACACATTTCTCATGCATACATTCAACAAAATCAGAACCATCAATACATTTCAAAATTGAATACAAAGGGATATAATACTTATCTTCATTGTGAAATTGTCCCAAGCAACTAGCTACACAACTGCAACGTTCCACCAAACCATAGGCCAACTATGCTCATCAATCTCTCAGCATAGTTGCCACCCCCCGAGCTGGGCATGATTTCTACAAGGAAAAGGGGACTCTCAAGCTCAACACAACCCAAGCAACATCATATCTAAGCCAATCCATTCCACAGCTGGGTTTATCAGGCCAATGTGAACCCTTCTATTTTCAGATGCTTGCACTCAAGCTCAAGCCAAAACAATGGATACCCAGAACCCATACCCCAACATAATATTTCTATGCACAACAAAAAAACAACCATTGGGCATGGATACAGATTTTTAACAATGGAATTTAGAAATAGATGGCCATGGGTTTTCCCCAATTCGCGGACATACCAAAATGACTTATGGGACGAGAGATCAACTCCAGGGAGCAAAAACGAGTTCCCCAACTGGTATGTGGGAATTCAAAGAGAAAAAAAGACCTCCCGGGATCCCCAAAATGGATTTATTTTCTTCCCCACAACTCTGCAACACAAAAACGACCTCCCAACTGTGGAAAATGAGGGCAAACTCAGGGAAAATGCCTAGCTAGCCTAGAACTCGTGGGAGAGTAAAACTAGTGGATGAATAATGGCTTGGGGAGGAAATTCATGGCTCTTTTCTTTCCTAAGAAGCCAAACACGAATTTCCACACATGGTGGCTTGCCCATACTTGAATTTGGACATCCATACCTCCCCATTCCCCAAGGAATTAACTAACTCAACAAACTCTTCGAAGAATTAAATGGTTGGGTACAAAAGTCAACATGGGTAGTTGAGGGTATATGGGTTCTCTCATCGACACTTGGCTTGACTTGATTGGCTCCAAGGGTTTGAATATTTCCCTCCCAATTCCTTGTAAAAATTATGCTCCCATCTCTTGTTGCATTGCATTGCATAGCTAGTTGTGGGTATTTTATTAAAAATGCATATTTACATGATATTTACGGTTTCTATTGTGCCTGGCTAGCACACAAAACATATGCATAAATTTTAATACTAAATCTATGGTGGGGCCTTGTCCTTGAGCTCCTCACCACGGTTTTATAACGATATTACATCATTTACATTTTAATGCAATGGGGTCAAAATCGAGATATTACAATGGTGTCCAAAAAACATGACTAAATACCAAATGCCTTCTCTGTATGTATGCTTCCCCAAGTGTAGTTTTACTTGTTGAATGACATATCTCTATAGTTATTTAAAGATGTCGGAACATGTCTATAGCCTTAAAAAAATCCTGCAAAAATATGGAGGTGTATTGGCTCAGGAAAGCGGCCCTGATACCGCTTGATGAGTATTTTACCCTACAAGTTAGAGCAACATTAAGATAAACAAAGCTAAACAATTACCAGAAACTCAATATTATATAGCATGATGACTGAGCAAGAGAATAAGCAAGAGAAATGTAGCATAATTGACTCTTGTATTATGAAAATCAAAGATGGAAGCAAAGTTCACATGCCTCTTAAGGTTGGGAGACCTTTCACTTGAGAAGGGCTCAAATACAATAATTCTTGACAAAAAAATATGTAGCCTTCTAGCTCTTTAAATAGGCTTCCAAGATCCAAAACCCTAACTACTTGACTTAGTCAAATAGTTAATAAGTACCAACTTCCTAGTGGGCCTTAACTAACATATACCTTTTTTACATTGTTTGTTGACTACTAACTACTCGGTCTTATTCAAAAGAGATGGACATATACAATACTTGACTAACTTCTAAAGTAAGGGGGTTAGGGTAAAACCCTAACACTGTGGCATCAAGGCTTGGGGCATATAAGTGAAAAAGGTTTGAAATTCTGCATGACCGATGTATGCTTTCTAGGATTAAGTCTTGTGATTTAGACTTTTGTGAGCACTGCATTTTTGGTAAGCATAAGAAAGTTTGGTTTATGCAATCTTTGGAAAAACTTCTGATTTTTTACAACTTATTCATTATAATATACCAGGACATGTCCCCATTTGGTCTATAAATGGTGCTAGGTATTTTCTAACTTTTATAGATGAATATTCTAGAAGAGTGCGGGTGTATTTTTTGAAAAATAGTTAGAAGCATTTGAGAAAATTAAAGAGTTTAGGGCACAAGTAGTGAAAATCTTGGGAAAGTCTCTTTTATGTTCGAGGTCATATAATGGAGGAGAGTATTGCTCCAAGGAATTTGATAAATTGTGTACATAGGAAGGAATTAAGGACCACAAGGCTTCTCCATATACTCCACAACAAAATGGTGCAGATAAGCAGATGAATCACACAATCATGGAACATGAAAGAAGCATGCTTAGCACATGTTGGTTGGATAATGGTTTATAAGCAAAGGTTGTTAATACAATTGCTTGTCTTATTAGTTGATCTCCCACAATTGTGTTGTATGGATATATTCCAGATGAGGTTTGGTGTGGTAATTCAATTGATTACTCTCATTTGCACACCTTTGGTTGTGATGCATTTTCCCACATGCCTAAAGAAAAAAGGTCCAAACTTGACCCAAAATCAAGGAAATATGTATTTCTTAGCTATGATGATACATTAAAGGAGTATAGATTGTGGGATCCTATTGATAATGAAGTAATTGCTAGACATGATCTTATTTTTAATGAAAAATCCATGCAAATGAAGGAGGTACAACCAACACCTGAGATTGTACCTATTGAAGTAGAAGTGAGTGAAGATGAAAATGAAAATGAAGTTTTTAATTAGCATGAAGAGCAACAAGTTCAAAATCCACAACTCAAAAGATCTACACATCCCAAAAGGTGTTTAGAAAGATATTCTCCTAATTTCCAATCCTCTTTTGCTTTGTTAATTGATGACGATGAACCCATTTCATTTCAAGAAGATAGAGATTCTAAGAATGCAAATAATGGAGGAAATTCATGGATGAGGAAATGAAAACACTACACAAGAATGAAACATAGGAACTTGTGGATATCCTACCTAGAAGAAAGGTTGTAGGAAACAAGTGGGTGTATAAAGTAGAGAATAACAATGGTAGGTTGTTGGAAAGCTATAAATCTCATTTGGTGGAAAAATATTATGTGCACAATTCAAGTATAAACTTCAATGAAATATTCTCTCGAGTTGTAAAGTTGACTACCGCAAGAGTTTTAATTTCACTTGTAGTAGCACATGATATAGAGTTGGAGCAATTGAATGTAAAAACTACTTTCATGCATGGTGACCTTGAGGAAGATATTTATATGGATCAACCTGAGGGCTATAAAGAAAGAAACAAAGAACATTTGGTTTGCAAACTCAAGAAATCTATGTATGGATTGAAATTGGCACCAACAACATGGTACAAAAATATTGACACCTTCATGAAGAGACAAGGTTTTAGTAGGAGTGAAGATAACCGTTATGCATATTATAAGAGGTTGATGATGGAATTTTTATTATCTTGCTATTGTATATTGATGATATGTTGGTTGTAGGCCCCAACATGAAGAAAATCATTGATCCAAAGGCTCAGTTGGCTAGGACATTCGAAATAAAGGACTTAGGAGAAACAAACCAAATTATAGAGATGAATATACATAGGGATAGAACATGTAAGAAGATCTAGTTAAGTCAAAATTCATAAATAGAAAAGATTCTGCAATGCTTTAACATGTAGAGTGCAAAACTAGTTAACACACCACTTCTTGCACACTTAAAATGTCTTCCTAATAGTGTCTTAGCACATAATCATAGAAGACAAGCATGTCTCATGTACAATATTCATCAGTTGTAGGGAGCCTCATGTTTATTAGGAGGTGAAGTCAATATCCAAATCTTGAACATTTTCTTGTAGAGTGGTGCATGAGTATCCCCTGGCATGATTCACATGTGTTGAGTGCATTGTGGGGTGAGTTGGCCAGGCCACCCACACCCAGGGTGTAGGGGTGAAGCCCTAAAGGTGAAAATTTATGGAACCTTCTAGTGTGTTTCGGTTCCTTCTAAAACCCTCATATGTATTGTATAAAAGGAAAGTGACCCTTGACATCGTATTACAATAGAGAAAGCATTGTAATTTTTTGCCAAGTAATAAAAAAATATTGAAGCTGGCATTGCTCCATGGTTTTACCTATGCACAATAGGGTTTCCACGTAAATCTTATGTTCTATCATTATTGTTTTTTTCTTTTCTTTTTTTATAATTTTCTAACATCTAGTATCAAAGCATGGAAAACTCGCAGTCACAGGGTTTTTTACAAGTGGGATATACAAAAATGGTAGGAGGTTTAACCAAGTTCAAGATTGAGAAATTTGATGACAAGAATTTTTCCATATGGAAGCTGAAGGTGGAGGATTTGATGGTTTAGAACAACCAAGCCTTAGCCTTGAAAGAGGTTGTAAAAAAACCAAGCAACGTGACATCTGAGGAGTGGATAAAGCTGGACAAGAAGGTGGTTTCTAGAATTCGTCTTTTCCTACTAGACTCTGTCTTGTTCAATGTTGCTAAAGAAAAGACCATGAAATCCATTTGAGAGAAACTTGGGAAGTTGTATGAGACTAAATTGGCAATAAATAAGGTTTTCTTGAAAACAACAACTTTATCAGCTAAGGATGAAGGAGGGTTCAATTGTGGCAGATCCATTTAAATTAATTTAATACCCTTATCAATATAATAGTCTCGGTTGGTGTAAAGGCGGAGGATGAGGACATCTCAATCATTTTACTTTGTTCCCTCCCAAATACCGAGGATCATTTGGTGATGACAATTACCAACTCATCATCAAGAACTCTGAATTTGATGATGTGGTAATCATTTTGTTGGGAGAAGAGTTGAGGTAAAAATTGTCTCTAGAACCCTCTACCAATGAATCCCTACTTGCGAGAGGCCAATTTGGTGAGAGGATTCAACAAAGTAAATCACAGTCTATATCTAAGTCTAGAGGATATAAGCTGGAAGGGAAGTGTTGGAACTATGGGAAACTAGGGAACTCAAGAAAGGACTATTGGCATTTGAAGAAGGAAAATAAGGATGAAGATCCATATCAACCATCAATTGAGGCTAACATAGAAGATTAAGAAGAAACAACAACATGTGAGGCTCTTTGTCTCAGTAACAGTGGATTTCTTTTATATGCTTGGGTTTTGGACTTAGGTGCATCTTTCCACATGTCTCCACATACAGACTCGTTTGTCAAATATCAGCCCTATATTGGTGGGATGGTCTACTTGGGTGATGATTATCCTTTAGAAATTGTGGGAAGAGGGGATATTAGGATCGAGTTGGATGATGGGAGAGAAAGGAAGATGTGTGACGTGTGACATGTACATATTCCATGGAATAATTTTCTCTTAATCAACATGATGGATAAACTGGGGTATTCTACTACCTATGATGATAATCATTGCAAGATCACCAAAGGATTCCTAGTGGTAAGAAAAGGAGAATCTTATGGGACCCTGTATTGTTTGTGCAATGATATAGTGACAAACCGTGCAACAATGGTAGACTCAGGGAATGTTCTGGATGCAGTGATGCTATGGTATCAACGACTTGGACATATGAGTGAAAAAGGTTTAAAAATTTGGCATGACCAAGGTATGCTTTCTAGGATTAAGTCTTGTAATTTAAACTTGTGTGAAAATTTCATTTTTCATAGACAAAAGAGAGTTTGGTTTACTATAAGCTCTGGTAAAAGTTCCAATCTTTTTCAACTTATTCATTTTGATATATTTGAACTAGTCTCCACTTTGTCTATAAATGGTGCTAGATATTTTCTAACTTTTCTAGATGATTATTTTAGAAGAGTATGGGTGTATTTTCTGGAAAAAAAATTTAGAAACCTTTGAGAAATTTAAAGAGTTCAAGACATGTGTAGAGAAAAGTTTAGGAAAGTAATTGAGCACCAAAGTACTGCTCCATATACTTCACAACAAAATCGTGTGGCTGAGTGGATGAATCGCACAATTATGGAATATGCAAGAAGCTTTCTTAGCACATCTATGTTGGATAATGGATTCTAGATAAATGTTATTAATAAAACAACTTATATGATTAACGTATCACCTATAGTTGTGTTAGATGGACAAATTCCAGAGAAGGTTTAGTTTGGTAAGCTAGTTGGTTATTCTCATTTGTGTATCTTTGGTTGTAATGTATTTGCACATGTTCCTAAAGAAAAGAGGTCCAAGTTTGACCTACATTCAAGGAAACATGATTTTCTCAGTTATGATAATATAGTAAAGGGGTATAGACTATGAGATCCTACTAACCAAAAGGTAATTGTTAGCCAAGATATTATTTTTAATGAAAAATCCATGCAAAGGAAAGAGGTACAAAAACCACCTGAGATTGTACCCGTTGAAGTAGAAATGAGTGAAGATGAAAATTAAAGTGAAGCTTTTGACCAATATGAAGAACAACAATTTCAACAACCACAACTCAGAATATCTACACATCCCAAGAGACATCTTGATATGTATTTTCCTTACTTTTCAGTATTCTTCTTCTTTGTTAACTGGTGATGGTGAACCCACTTCATTTCAAAAAGCTAGATAATATGAGAATGTAGATAAATGGAGGAAATCCATGGACAAAGAAACAAAAGCACTATACAAGAATGAAACGTGAGAACTTGTGAATCTTCCACCAAGAAGAAAGGTTATTGGAAACAAGTGGGTCTATAAAGTAAAGAAGTGTAACACCACAACATTACACATTAGTATAAGCATAATAGTATATGGTAGTAGTAAAAATGTAAGGTAATATATACAAATTAAAAGGAAAACGTGCACTTTTGATTTAATTTAGGTGCATGGGTGAGAAGTGTTTCATCCATGCAAAATGAAGAAATTGAGTAAAATATGGAAACTTAGCAATAAAAAGGGGGCAAGACCAAGAGGTGGGGGCTCTAGTATTGCGGGTTGATGTTGGGGCTTTGTTGCTTATTATGTTGGTTGCTTGATTTATGTTGTTTGTGCACCTATTAAGAAGGAGGAGGAGAGGATGAAACAAAGGTCAATGGAGAAAAGAGTTAACATCTCGCCTGGTTTTGCATAGTGATAATTGTTGAAGGATTAGGGGCCTCAACTTATTCTAGGGGTTGGTTGGGTGGAGATCCCCCCCCAAACTATTTGTTAAGTATGGTTTTCATTGATGTCAAAGGAGGTCATTAATGAAAAAAGAAGTGTTGATGGGAAAGTGTGATGAAGTTGGAAAGACACATGTTGGTGTCCTAATGTCTCATGATGTCATTGTTACATTCTGGTAGTAGTTTGTAAGACTAAGTGATGAAAAACTGCCCTAAAGAAGATGCCTTATGAAAATGTCCACCATAATTCATAAGAAGAAGAAAGTTCCCGCCATGACCTGCCATGCCATAGATTGTTGAAGTATCTATCTGACCATGGCCCCAGTTCTCAGAAAAAACTCCTTGAAGAAGAAGATACAAGTCTCCCAAAAGAAGTTTTTTTTTGGGTCAAATTAGTCAAAATTGCTCTAGGGAAATGCCCGCCATAATCTGTGGTTTGAAGAAAATGCCCGCACCATATGGTCATCCTGTAGGAGGGTGTTTTTTCTACCTGACCATGTTCTCACATTGACTTGATAGTGCCTAGGAAGAAGTTATGGATCTTCCAAAACAAGGCTTTAGGCAGTTTTACACCAAGTTCAATAAAATGCCCGCCTAGGGAAAATGGAGGTGATTCTGGGAGTGAAATGAGCATAGGTGTGCTCAGTGAGGTGTAATTCATCATCTAGTGGAATTAGTTTAGGTTTTTGGTGAAATGAGAAATCCACCTTAGAGTTTGGAAAAAAATCTAAGTATCGAATTAATGGTAAAATATGCCTAAGTGACCTCACGGAAATGCCCGCCATGTCTCATAGGATGATGAGAAAAATAATCTGAAAGTGTTAGGATATAGTATGTTGGTTGGTGCATCCAACCATGGTCTCAGATTTCCCAAAGAGTCTATGAGGAAAAAAGATATGGATCTGCCAAAAGTGCTATTTGGCATAGTTTGCATTGTTCCAGTAAAATGCCCACCAGGGTTAGATGATGAGGTTGCAGGAGATAAGATTGGCATGGTTGGAGACGATATGATATTCCTCACATTGTGGATGCCTCACTTTCCAAGTTTGATGAAAAAAATAAAATCACCTTGGTGACTAGGGTTTAAAGAAATTTATCTAAGTGTCAAGGAAATAGTTTGAAAGACTATCTTCAAATGCTTGCCAGAAGATGTGTGTGTGTCAGAAAAATCTAAAGGTGACATGGTCTTGATCCTTGTTGAGGTGGCTATCCATCCATACCTTCAGTTTTCATTATGATGGTCATATATGCAAAAGATGAGACTACCAAAGTTGAGAAAAATATTATTTTGCACATTAAGGGCAAAAGAAAAATTGGCTAAGTGTTGAAAGGGGCAAGGGTTAAAAATGCTCGCAAAGGGGGCTTAGTTAAGACTACAGGGGCTATGTGATGCCCACAAGGGAGAAGGAGAGTTCCCATGGGCCCATATGCCCGCAGGGCTTGGTTATACCCGCAGGGGCTTAAGGGATGCATGCAGCAGGTAAGGGTAAGCCCAAAGAGGGATAAGGATGCCCGCATGGGCTAGGGTTAAGCCCATAGGATCCTAGGAATGCCCAGAAGGGGATAAAGATGCCCACAGAAGGTAAGCCCACGTGAAGAAGTTTGCAGGAAGCCTGCAGAGGGTTTGAGGAAGCCCGTAGGCGTGAATAGAGGAAGCCAGCGGTCAGAGAAGAAGAAGCCCGCAACTTGGAGATGGATGAAGCCCGCCGTTTTAAAGGATGATCAGATGAAATATTAATTAATTAATTTAATTTAATAAACATATATTTGAAGAGGCACGAGGAAGAAAAGGCATGAGATCAGGTTGAAAAGATGCAATGGTTAAAGAAGTGAATTTTAGAATATATAAACAGAATTCTGAAGAAGAAGGTAGGTGTCTTCAGTGTCTTAGTTGAAGCAGCAGCAAGAATAGGTCGATACCAATGAAGTTCCAGGATTGAAGAAAAGATGTTATGGAAGATCTAAAGAAGTCAGACAAGGGTGGAAGGGTGGTGCTAAGGAAGGCAGGAAGCCTGCATAGGGTCGTAGCCTCCTTCCAGTAGAAGCTGGAAAACAGGGTGTAGTTGCATCCTTGTCTGTAGCAGCATGCAGAAGATCTAGGGTGTTGTAGCATCCTTGTCTGTAGCAGCAGGAAAAAACTGGGGTGTGGTTGCATCGTTTCTGTAGCAACAGATAAACAATTTTGTAAAAATTCATCTTATTAATGAGTTTGAGTTTGTGGTTTTCTCTTTGAGGTTTCCACGATAAAATCCTATGTCCTTACTTGTTTGATTCTCTGTGTGTCTTGTACTAATTGTTCTAATTAAAGAAAAAGAAGGAAATATTGATTCACCCCCCCTCTCAGTATTGTTGGATAATCCAACACTATTGTTGCAGATAGAGGAGCTGGTGACTTAAGGAGGACAAGGCCTACATGAAAATTGTTTAAGTTGGTAATCGATCAGATAAGTAGAGAGTCTTCTCCTTAGATTACATTTTTTAAAAAACTTTATGTGAATTATCTGATGGTATTTGATTGATAAATATATACTTGATGGATTATTTCTCTCTAAAGTTTTTCTCAATAAATCTGTCATGCAACTAGGGTTAAAAGTCTAAAAGTGTTACATTTGGTATCGAAGCTAGGTTCAAATACTTAGGGGCCTTAAGGGACACAACCACCTAAGGGATATGATATATTAAACAAATAAAATATTACTAGGAATTTTGGGATTTTAACCAAGATCTCTCACTGTAGAGCAAGTATTTTTCTTAGGACACACTCCTATTTCTAGTAAAATGAGGCAATAAATCACATGCATGTGAAATCCATTTGCCTAATTTTGGTCCTTGTGTACTTCATTATCTAATGGTGATGAAATGTCCAAACAAAACTTATTAATAAACTATTCTCATGCCATTGCAATTTGATGGTTTTCCTCTTTTTTGTTTGCTTGTTTGATTTCCCGTTACTCGGGGCCGGTATCAATGAACCATTGGTTAAGAACCACAACCCAAGGGCATATAAACCATCAAAGTCACCCGGGGATCGCACCCGTCCTGGGCCACACCAACCCTTATGATGGCTGGATTTTTTGTTGTCTCCTCTCAACTAGCTCACCCATAAGGGGAATTGAACTCGGGTCACCCTGCTAACGAGACAAACACCTTAATCGAATGAGCTAGCGAGAATTGACAAAAAATGTTAGGAGGACATGGGGGTGGGATTTGATCCACTTATGTGTCCATGGGTCATGAGATCATTTAATACAATTTCTCTGGGTGGAACCACACGTTCAACCACTACCTCAAGGTGCCCCCATGGCTCCAGGTTCGGCCCTCATTGGAATTGAACCTTGCCCATTGGTGAAAAAATCCTTGCTCTTCACCAATGGATCCAACCCCTTTGGGCGATGATTTTCCTCTTCATTTATATCTATCTCAGATATTTTTTCAAACATATAGCATACAATCTCATTTCACATAGCGTGCAATATCTAGTCTTCCACATTTTGCATACATGTCCAGAAGGGCATTCACCGCAAATACATCATATTGAAGTCTACCTCTTATTATTTGTCCATGGATTCCCATACCTTGTTCCAGATTCCAAGTGAACAATGATTACAAGTACTACAATTTCAACCTTAATGAATGATAAACTTGGTCTTGTTAAGATGATTATCTCCCTAACGGATGTTTTCTCTGATATCTCTTTAAATTGAAGTAATCCAATAAATATGTTTCAAGCGAGTTTCACAATGGCTGCTACTAGAAAAGTGCCCCATAATTTACATAAAGTTATTGTTTAAAATCCACCTATGGATGTCAAATGCTTTGTGAAGAAAATAGACAACAAGGATTAGACACATAAAAATATTAGAAACACTAATTGTGCTTCAATGGTTGGAATCATCCTCAAATCTTGCTCAATGTATTCTAGTGACCACATTCCACTTTGATATTGATTCCAACTTAAACTACCCTCGAAATCACTTGCTAAAGTAGTAGTGCAAAATTCTTAGCACTGATGTTACTACATAAATGATATGCAACTTGTGCAACATTTCACAATAGTTTTTTTTATTTATAAATCTCTAAACATTGGGACTCTTATGGAACCATGAGGGTGTGGGGTTGCCCAACTTGATGAAAGCCATGGTGGAGAGGTAAGGAATACCTAGTGGTTTTCATGATTGCAAGTTTGTTAGAGCATAATGATTCTAAATGATGGTGAGGGGAAATTAATGAACCGTACACAGCTTTTAAAATTAATGATGGTGAGGTGATTTTCATTTATTTTTATTATTATTCAATTTGTAAATGGACATGGAGTTTGCATGGGAAAGCAACAAGGTATTCTACAACTAAAGTGGATGAGAGAAGCAAGTTGCAGTACAAATGGTTGGGTATATAAAAAATCAAGAGAGACATATACACATTCTTAAACTATATATCCAACAAAAACAAATTAAACAAAAAATTGCTATCAGGTCCTTTTAGATGAAGAGAAAGTTGAGCGTGTAACAATCCCATAGTCTATGTGATATCGACACTCAAATAGGCTCCCATGCAATGCCACACTATCGACTCCAATCTCGGGCAACTCATGCTATAGAACATATAAAAAAGAGCATGGAAAATGCCACCGTATGTGGTAAACATATAGAGGAGCAACCTCCTCTAATATGTTCTAATTGCATGCATCACATAATTAGAAACCACAATTGCAAGTGTTACTTAATTTTCCATATTGGTGTGTTATAAAACTGTCCATGGGTTAATAGAATAAACTATTACCATAATAGTCCATGATGTTAATAGAAGAAACTATTACCATAATAGTCCATGACGTTAATAGAAGAAACAATTCCATCTTTAATTCGTATTATTGTTGATGGAATCCCAGATGGGAGAAGCATGGCGAGCCTATGTTGGTAGAACTTGTAAAGTGTTTGGGAAATCATATATTAATATCTTGGTTGCATTTGTGTTTCCTTAATTATTTGAATTGTTACTTCATCATGAGGAATTCTCTTCCATCACTAAATGAAGTTGGCCTTGTGTGCTTCCATGATGTAGTCCACTGGGAAATCAAGAAAAATGTAATGGATGCAGTGATAGCCACAACCACTTAACTTGTGGCGGTGAACATTGATAGGTCACAAGTTAAGTGCCAAGAACAAATTAAATGTGTACTTGTTTTTCATGTGTAGTTGTAATCACCCCTTGTTTATGCCTCAACTAGTTGTTATCACCCGCCTTCTTCTAGTTATTAAATGATTTGTCTTCCATGAACTACTTGTTATCCATGCATAAGCTATTTGATATTTATTTTTATAATTATTTATTTCGAACATGGAGAGACGACCATAAAATCAATCTGGATAGTACAGTGCAATTTAGGATCCGTTGAGGTTGACCGCCATCCTAGATCAAAGGTGGAGAGAATAACATCAATAATTGTTATTCTAAAACCTATCGATGTAAAAATAGGGTCATGGCTATTAACCTTAAACAAGTTGCCTCCTGACACAAAAAAAGGCCCTCTAGAATTCCCTGATGTTTGTAACCAACCGATTTCAAACTTAACCTATTCTCAGAACAGTGCTACCAAGCTCATTTTAAATTCTAATTGCATATCTCGTTCTGGGTCTAGAATATTAAGATTCTTGTGAAGGTTTTGCTTGTGTTTTGTCACATGGGGAGTGAGCTACGAACCAACCTTAATTTTTGGCCATTCTTCTTAATACTTCAAACAATATTTTTTGAATAATTGTTGAGGTTACAAGTTTAATGACTGGAATTACAGTGTGGAGGTGTTCTAGTAAGAACATATGAATCAATTTGCAGTGTAAAAATTTGCAACATCATAGAAGCTTTATTGTCAAAATGGTAATTTTATATTATGACTGTACATTCTGATGTGATAGAGATCATCTTGCATATTGGTAGAGATCCTTTGTACCATGTGTGGTTTGTTAGGATATCCCATCATTCAGTTATGTACTTGCATGCATTTTGCATTTTTTATGCATTTGCATGCATCCCAGTCACCAGTTTGATGCCTCCAACACCTAGTCCCTAGTCTGCCAGCACCCAGGAGCTTATTTCCACTCAGTTTTATCCCTCCTGGTGCTTAGTGCGCCTTGCATGCATCTACCACTAGTGAAAGGTGCCCTCTCTTACCTACCACTGAGTTCACTTCAGTTAGCTAGTTGTCTTTCCTTGATTTAAGGCTAGATTGACTCCTAACTAACTGTATCACTCCGTTGGACCTCTAGTGAGACTAGACTGCCTATTCTGACTCCAGTTAGCTCCTGATGCACCCTCCATTGAGCCTCCTTCATTCAGTTAGTGCCTACATGTGCCAGTTACACCTACCACACTCAGCTAGACTCAGTTTGACACCTGGTTGACCATTACTTGTGCATTGATGACTCCACTGATCAGATGATGAGGACTCCTAGTTGGATCCAAGCTATTCTATGCAGTATATTCGAATGAACTCCTTGGCTAATTCGAATTGCTCAATCATTGTTAGTGTATTGTATTGTATTCTATCATTCAGAGTTCAATAGAGCACTGTTGCAAGCCTTTTGCACAGTTTACACCATATTTTCTGAGTTTCATCTATTGTGATTGATTTACTTGTTCATTAGATCTGTTGTGCTTAATTTCACATGGTATCAGAGCCATGACAGGGACAAGACTTCTTTCCTGCAGGGATTACTCATGAATATTGAACAAATTTTGCTCACTTTGCAGTAGTTTTCTGTAGTTGTAGCACTTTCTGTAGTTGCAGCTATTGCTCCATAATGGTTCTTGTTTGTTTGTGATTTGCAGGTTTCTTACTTCCTCCTTTTGCATTCTCTATTGCAGAGATGGAAGCTTCTTATTCACAAAATATTCTTACTCCATTCAACTATGATGAATGGAAACCAAAAATGATTGCATGCTTGAAGAGACAATGTCTTTTTGATGTGTGCATTGGTATTACAAGAGATTTTGATTCCGATGAAGAGGAGAATGATTGGCTTAATGATTGTGACAGAGCTTTTGGGATAATATGTCTTGTTATGTCTCCTTGTATGCGCTACCTCAGTACAACTGCTGAAAATCCAAGAGATCTATGGGCCCAACTCAATAGAGAATTTGGAAAGTAGGAAGAAGAGGATCATGCTAGCCTTTTGGAGAACAAGCCTAGTGAGATCTCCTTATGTGCTCTCTCCGATTATGTCTTGGCCTCATCCATTGTTCAAGATGAAGAAGAAACTGTAGATTCAACACTCATTCTCTCAAAGTCTTCTATTTCCAATTCTAAGCAAGATAAACCAGCTCATACTCTAGATTCCGAAGAGGTTCTTGAATCCTCTCTTTCACATGAGTTTGCCGGCATGCAGAATAATTATCTACTTGATGTTTTGGAGGTAAAATCTGATTTTGGAGGTGAAGCATTCATCCTCCTTGATTGCATGCCTCCTATAAACTTTTGTTCTATCATTTGCACAGTTTCTTAGAGTTTTACTGAAGATGAAGAGCACTACCATTCGCTTGAGTTCAATTCTCATGCAATTTTTGCTGATTTTGGTTTTGATCTCACCCCTGTTGGTTCAAAGGAGATCTCAAGAAACCATTTGTCAAATCTTGGAGCTGATTTAACTTCCACTGATAAGAAGTTCAAGTTTCAAGATCTATTTGATCTGATTGGAGCTCTTCCTACCTCACTTGGTTCGAATCACAGGTTCAGGATCATCCTCATATTTTCAGATTTGTTCTCACCATTTTCGGTATGAAGAGCAAGTTCATAAAGTCTCCACATTCGCTTGCATCCACTAGTGGAGAATTCAAGCACATGTTTTTGGAGCATGATCCATTTACTCCCAAGAGTAAGATACCTCCAGACATATCTAATTGAGTTTGGAGCAGTTAAATCTTTTGGTGTGTTACAGTTCATTTTGAGGGGGGGGTTTTCCCATGAGGTTTTCTCCATTTCCTCGGTTCATGGACTATTCTTTATTTGGATTATTATTGTATTGGGGTGACCTTTGGTCTCAGTAACCAGGGCCTTATTCAGTTATTATTTTTTATATCATAATATAGCTTGAGGGGGGGTGTTAGGATATCTCATCATTCATTTATGTACTTTGCATGCATGCATGCATCCCAGTCACCAGTTTGATGCCTCCAACACCTAGTCCCCAGTCTGCCAGCACCCGGGAGCTTCTTTCCACTCAGTTTTAGCCCTCCTAGTGCTTAGTGCCCCCTGCATGCATCTACCACTAGTGAAAGGCGCCCTCTCTCACCTACCACTGAGTTCACTTCAGTTAGCTAGTTGTCTTTCCTTGATTTAAGGCTAGATTGACTCCTAACTGACTGTATCACTCCGTTGGACCTCCAGTGAGACTAGACTGCCTATTCTAACTCCAGTTAGCTCCTCATGCGCCCTCCACTGAGCCTCCTTCATTCAGTTAGTGACTACATGTGCCAGTTACACCTACCACACTCAGTTAGACTCAGTTTGATACCTGGTTGACCGTTACTTATGCATTGATGACTCCACTGATCTGATGTTGAGGACTCCTAGTTGGAGCCAAGATATTCCATGCAGTATATTCGAATGAACTCCTTGGATAATTCGAATTGCTTAGTCATTGTTACTGTATTGTATTGTATTCTATCATTCAGAGTTCAATAGAGCACTGCTGCAAGCCTTTTGCACAGTTTACACCATATTTTCTGAGTTTCATCTATTGTGATTGATTTACTTGTTCATTAGATTTGATGTGCTTAATTTCACATGGTTCAGTTGTGGTCATAGGACAAATACAAAGGCTGAACTCATGGCTTTATGGGGATTGCTTTTATTTTCAACTGGATGTGGTGTCCTTTCTTTACAGGTTTTGGGTGATTCAAATAACATCATTAATTGGGCTAAAGGTAAATCTTCACTATAGGTAGTTGTACTTGAGTACTGGTGTACTAGAGTGAAATTGCTACAATCATTGTTTGGTGACATATCTTTTAAGCATATCTTCAGACAATTTAATGTTGTTGCTGATAGATTATCTAAAAAAGCCGTGGACTGTGAGGTTGGATGGCTACATTACGAAGAATACCTGGATTTTGATTCGATCTCTTAGGGTGAATTCAAGATTTTCTAAACTCTGTTATGTTTCCTGATTAGGATAAATTTTGAAGACTTTCGCTTATGAAGATTGTAACACTTTTGAATACTTTTTCCTTATGAAAGATGTAACATTTTATATGTAGTTTTTGGATAGTTTTTCGATGTGATGTTAGTATATATCTACTATGCATAGTGATAAGATGTATTTCTTGCATCGAGGAAAAATCCTTGGTTCTCTATTAGATAACATACACATATAATGGTTTACTTTCGATTCCAATAGAATAACAAGAAACCCATTTTTTTGTGTGAAAAAACTTTAACCATCAATGTCATGCCATTCCTAGGCTTCCCAAAAGAATTAAACCTTGCGAATAATGCATAGGATTTTAACATGCGTATTAACCGACATGATACATACAAAACATGCATTATCATTTTTAGCCCATCCATAAAGTAGGAATAGATATAAATGATCCTTGAGGAGGTTTTATAAGACTAGTGAAAAGATCGCTTCTATTGGCTTGAAAGCTGGCAATGAGATCTCCTGGGTTGTTGCTTCTTGAAATATTAGGCATTGGAATAGATATATTTTGCTTGGGGTTGTTACACTTGAGCATTGCTCTATTTCGTTTATTTAACTACTAACAGATCAAATGGATCAGAAATCATCTTACTTAGAATTAGACCAGTCAGTTACTAAATTGTAAACTAAGACTTACAAGGTTCCATTTTGTTAATATTCAATAAGTAAGTAGATTTATTTACATCAGGGTTCCATCATGTCCGAGTGTCAATTATCGGATTTGTCGAGCGTTGTCTTAGGGTACTCTCTTTTGCACCTCTCCGGAATGCTAATGTTTATTTTTGTGAGCTTGCAACCTACTTCATGTTCCTCACATAGATTGTTAGTCCACACACAAATGTATTACATATCACTGGATTGATTTTTAGATCCATTCGGCACTTTGAAATTTGCACCTCGTACTAATACAAGGGTCATGTTGTGCACACTAATATTTGTTGTTCAATGCTTTAGTGTAGTTATTTATCAATTTGGTCAGTTGTTAAATAAAAAATAAGACTATTATGCATTAAGAAATATTAATATGTTATCATAAAACGTGTCTAAACTCATATGTTCGATCCGTAGTAAATTACTATTATTATAATCTGTGTATAGTTAATAGAAGCTAACAAAATGTATTTGATTTTGTATACATAAGGAAGAATACACCAATCTATATTTACAACACTCTAAATTATAGTTCATCATCTTCATCAAGTAAATCATAGGAAGGTCCATAGGGTGATCTACATGACAATGTCCAACCAATATGATAGTTATTATGTTTCATAATATACTTAGGATTGGAACCATGAAGAATAGATTTTCTAAGACCATATCAAGGCCATGGAATCATGAATCCCAAAATGTTAATATCCAAATGCAAAAATCCATGGAAAAGATTCAAATTTAAAGCATGACCTTGAACATGAATGCCATGGAATCATGAATCCATTCCCAAAATGTCAATATCCAATATAAAGATCCATGGAAAAGCTTTGAATTTAAAGCATGACCTTGAACATGAGCAAGGTGAAATCTGAGTTGTAGAGGTATTAAGTCACATGGGAAATAATAATAGGAATTCCATCTATTCTCTAGCATTCATCCTTCAACGAGAGTTGTTCCAGACTGATTGATAATGCTAATTCATTCTCCTTCCAGAAAATTATATGGTGCCCTATCCATAAGGTGTACATGTGCTAGTTTTAGCAAAGTGTTTTGCACAGACATGCAATAAGACATATCAAGCATCTAAGCAATCTGTATGAGAACTTGAGAGATTCCTATACTAATGGAGGCCAGGTAGGGCGTAGAGATGTCAAACTGGTTAGTTATGTGTACACACACATTGGTAATGCAAAATTGTTTTTAGCTGAAAATTATGTGATTTATTTGTGAAATACATTTAATAGATTATGTATTTAATGGTACAGGTTGTATATTGATACAAAATGTGTGATAATAGTTCAAATACCAATAATTCCAATCGAAACAGTGGAAGCACATCCAAACAAGTGAAAAAGACAAGTTGTTTGTAATTTATATATGAAATTAATATGTTTGAATTATATTTTAGTTTAATCAATATGTATTGGTTAATGTGTGTCATCCAGAGACAGAAAATGAGGAAGCTCGATAAGATTCTTTGCAAGATAAGTGCAGAAGAGCGTACAACCTTGATGGAGAAATTGCAAAAGGATGAGTAAGGTGAATAAAAAATTACTATTCAATGAGTTTTTTTTTTATAGTAATAATGTGCTTAAGAATATTGATAACATGTTTCAAACAGTCTATCTCACATATGTTTAATGTTCTGTAGAGACCGACAACAAAAGAATGAAATGTCGTCATAAGAAAGTAAAAATTATGGAAGATATAAATGCTGATGATTTGGTCCTTAGTTCATGTGGAGTGATGTTGGAAGTTAATGAAATGGGATTATTTTTACAAAACTATGAGGGATATAGTGGAAAGAATGTATATACATACTTTCCACTCATAGTACATAAATCAATCCGATGATTCAAAGAACTAGGTTTAACTAAAATACAAGAAGTGTTTCCGGAGCAGTGGCCAATGAGACCTGCTAGACTTGTAGTTGCAAAAAAATATAACAAAAAAAATCATTCATAAAGTAATATTGCTAAACATGCTTTTCTAGAATATGTATATACTACTACAAAGCATTCTTTTAATATTAATATTAATTCTGTTAGAATTACTTTCTTTCCATATCAATATAAAAATAGATTAATGTCATGTTAATTTTTCACGAAGATTATGAAAATCCCAAAGGATGTACGAGGTGATCTCTTATATATGCCAGTAGGGATGTCCAAAAAAGTGTATAAGGAGATGGTCAAAGAAATGGACATAATTGCATCACATGAGGAGCCATCTTAACAACAAAGTGCTTCAAATGTATGTAATCATTGATTTTTCTATTATGTACATATAAATAAATAATTTAGCATTAAATAATAGTTTTCAGTTGTTTTGTTGCAGAAAAGAAAAGAAAACGGAACACATTCAGCACATAAGACAAGACAACAAGGAAGAAAATGGTTGATTGCAAAGTTTGTGAGCAACAGTGATTTTGTCATAACAACTTAAGATTTCATATTGGTAGTGATCTTTAAATTTTATTTTATTTTTACACCGACCATCCTTGGATGTTTTCAAATAGATGTTAACATACAAAGAAGAGCTATAAGAAGAATTGATTGAGATTGGGTTAAGTATGGGTTGTGAGTATATGTTGGCGTATCAAAAATTAATCATGGACTTTGTAAGTATTTATGTTGTTTTACTTCTCTAATTTTTTAATTAATCGAGCAACACAAATATTTTATATTAAATCTATGATTTATGATGGGGTGTAAAACTTGCAGAAAACAAAGTATGGAGAGGAGCTAATTGAATAGTTGTTGAGAGATCGCAAGAGCTTTGGTTTTGAAAGAATGTGTATTGTTTAGGGCACAATTATTTCATTGGTATGCTTTTCAATTTACATAATGATCATGTATATTATCTATTTTAGTTTGCATTGTCTAATAATGTAGAAACACTCATTACACTTTATTTTTATGTTTGTAAAGGGAAGAAGAAGATGGGGAACACGATGGAGGCAATCAACAAATCATTCATCCAAATAACCCAAGTCATGCAAGTGGTTCGAGCACTGACAACAGTTCCAACGAAGAATGATGATCAATATAATTGGATGTTAATGCACGCTATTGTATCTTGCGAAATGATTGTCTATGAAAATCAAACGTTTTGTATGATGTAATGGACATAGTGTTCCAACTGAAAGACAATGGGTTACCAATAAGTGTAACAATAACATATATTTGACATGTTGATTATTGTGTACTTTTATGTTGTCCCATTTTGTATGACAAATAGATTCTTATTCATATATTATAAATAAGTTTTTATTCTATTGCATTATTCAATGCTGTTGTGAAATGTTACATCATTGATTAAATATGGATGATTAAATATTCTAATGAAGAGATGTGAAATATATATAAAAATTAATCCAAACATCATATCCAAATGCAATGATCAAAATTTACTTCAATTTCAATTTATATATGAATACTATTATAAGCAATATTTAAATTTATGATGAATAATGTAATGAAAAAAATATGATTGCATTGCCACAAGTCACTATTTGAAAAAGAGAAATGAATTCCAGTGCTTTTAAGCATACAATACGCACTGATGCTTCAGATATAGTAACACAACCGTGCTTCCCATAACGATGCTTACAAACAAAACACGCACCGTAGGAAAACCTTTTGTTACACTCCTTGGTGTTTTTTTATTAGAAACACATATCGGTGCGTTATTAAATCGCATTGGTTTGCTTGTATAGTTAAATGGAACCGGTTCTCAAAATAATAATAGTCAAGGTCTGTAGCCTCCCTTCTGGCGCGTGTCACATATTGTTAGCACCGGGGTAATTTTTAGGGGCGAAATTTCGCCAATTAGCTATTTTTTAGGATTTTTTTCAAAAAATAAATTCACTATTTAGTCATTTTTAGTCTCTAATATTGCCTATATTTACATAAAATATTTTTTTTATCATAATATTCTCCAAAAATTACAGGTTTCAGTAGTAAACTATCTATTTATATGTTTTTTTCAATCCAAAATAATCGCCTAGAATACTATACTTGATTATAATATTAGAATCCTTAAAAAATACCATGGTTAGCACTGGTGCTTTCATATAGATAAGAGGCACCGGTGCAACGTTATATAACACATTGAGTGATGTGACTTATAAAGCACTGATGCCTTTTGTTTTATAAAGCATCAGTGCTTGTAACGTGGTACAATACTGCTGCTAAATATGTTGGTTTCTGCACCAATGCTTGGTTTGTCTCACTGCATCGGTGCTTGTTGTTAATGTGACAACATTGGCGCATTATAATTATAAATGCACCAGTGTGTTTGTAACACAAAACACATCGTGTTGAAAACCTCTGCTACAACCTCCAACCGTCAATTTTTTTTAGTTGTAATAAACTTCCGTAAAAACCTTCGCTAAAACGTTCACTACAAGAAACGAAGGTTGTAGTGAAGGTTTTTTTGAGAATTTTGGCCAATCTTGTAACACTAAAAACCTCCGCTACAGGGCCTTTTCCTTGTAGTGAGCGGACGAGGCATGCGATACCATGGAGTAAAAGCATCTCATTAACCTGATGGATGTCTCACTTAATGAAGCAATCATGCCCCAATATAACAATGTAACTGAGCATACTCAATATAAGTTGCAAATCCGAGTGGTAGAGAGCATTCATAGTTCGTGTAGTGTGAGAGTTGAGGGATACTCTTGGTCGTCTCTATCACAATACGTGAGTGCCTACCATCCCAAAGTGCTCGGTCTAAGAAATAGAGGACGTGCGTGTTGGGGATCTTGGTCCCTGTAGAGAAGGGGGCTGGAATAAACACAGAGGAGGCATGGAGGCATGCGTCATAGATAACCCTATCTTGTAGCAAGAAAATGCAGTTGACCTCACCCCTCGTAGTTGCAACTCCACCTCAAATTACCTGTCAAAATATGAAGAAGGATGAAAGCACTTGTGTAGATATCATAGGAGGGAAATGATATAGGATCTCAACTCATGGAATCCACTCAAGAGTCTATCAATCCAGCCACCACTCTTGCTTGTTCGAATTTGCATATGGAGAACCATTCAAAGGATGAAGATAATTCAGTTTCGGGTTGCAAAATCATTTGGGAGGAGGATTGCAATCCAACCAATGTTGATCTTGCCTGCCTGATAGAAATCCCACAATGGCCTGGTGATAGGAATTTGGGTGGATCGAGGAGCATTGTTCTCAGCGAACCTAACCCAGCTCCCACTCAGCCACAGGTTTGCACAGTGTGGTTGGTTGGGTGGCACTCGCCTCGTAGAAGAGGATCTCCACCTCATCTTTGATGTTCGCAATGAAGTTGTAGACCTCTGTTTCACGATGGAACAATTTGATAAAGGAAAAAGAACGATGATTGAAGTATGCTCACAATCAACCTACCATAGTTCAGGCATAGAATCGATCTCAATCACAAGGAGCAGCCAGAATGTTATCATCCCCTCGGTGCTGAGGAAATCCAATGAACCTTCCATTGAAATGGGACAACCTTTTAGCTATAACATCCCTAATTTTTGACCTAATAAATTGTACAAATGTAAATAATTATTGTAATCGTTTCGGGTGAGGAGCTCAAGGCCAAGGCCCCCACCAGGAAACATTGTGTCTAATGACGCTTATTTTCTAAAAGAATTGTAAAACTAGGTGGTAAACACTAGGTCACTTGAAGTAGTGACGCCATGACAAGCATTTGAATTTGCACTAGAGGATATAGGTCGACGATGACCTATGTCGCCTTGATACCATAAGTACTTAGGGTAAAACAAACTAGTGACGACTATTCGTTAAAGCACAAATATTAAGAGTGCCACCTAAATACAGTCCAACATAAACTAGACAACTAGGGTTATATTATATATATTTTGAAAGGTCTATAGTTATGATAAAACTATTTAGATGTTATATATATATACCTATATATATGTATGACATACATATACGGAAAGACTTATAAAACCTAAGAAAATGATAGGTTTCCTTGTAAGGTATTCGAGATGAACTATATTATTCAATAAGTGTTATTGAACAAATTATATATGTATATATATTTATATATGCATATTGTGGATGCCACAAGATAAAGGTTATATAATTGATCAAATCTATACATATATGATACGTGTATATATATATATATATATATATAGAGTTAAGAGAGACAACATATATGTAAGCACATTTTAACAAAAATATTGTTACAATGATTTGAGATTTCATATATATAAGTATAACATCTAAATACATTATAAACATATATGTAAGCACATTTTAAGAGAGACAACATATATGTAAGCACATTTTAACAAAAATATTGTTACAATGATTTGAGATTTCATATATATAAGTATAACATCTATACATATATGATACGTGTATATATATATATATATATATATATAGAGTTAAGAGAGACAACATATATGTAAGCACATTTTAACAAAAATATTGTTACAATGATTTGAGATTTCATATATATAAGTATAACATCTAAATACATTATAAATATAAAAAGGAAGCTTAACCATTAATATGTGTTGCTTAACTTACCTTGGTAATACTCAAGTTTATAAATTAGTATACTAGACCATAATCGATTACTGCCCTTGAATAAGAGTTATGAAGGTTATTTAAGAACCTCGCGTTTAGACTACGTGGTGGTTAAAAATCTTTTAGGAGGGAGGATCTTGGGCGATCTTGTTTCTCGACTCCCCATCACTTTTTGTTTGTTTATCTCAAACTAAGGGATCATCATGGTAGACCAGCTAGGATGGGAGCACTGGCCATGTATCGTGGAGTCCTTGTGCTTTGAAGTTATTTTAGGTGTGGTTTCCTAGGAGCACAAATCTATGTAAATTACCATTTGTGGCTTGATCGAGGGTTTTGGTAGAGGTTTATTGTTTTTTTTCGAAAAAAAAAAAAGCATATTATTCTTATTGAACATTGAATTAAATAGTACAAGATGTCAACTTTCAAGACTGTTTACTAAAACAACCAATAAAAACATGGTTTTTCGTTCCCCAAGTTACAAAAGTAAGCATAATGCATAAACCAAAAGTCAAAAATGTGATCCAAATGTCTCTATTCTAGAAAATACATAGAACCAGAGTCATATAACACATTCTCCAGAAATTCCTCCCAAAATAAGTAGCCTTCAACTCTCTTCAAAGCCTTCTTTGACAACTCATCTGCCTGATAATTGTATTCTTTGTAAATATGAATCAAGGACAGAGAGCTGAAGGACCACAGTTCAAACTGGATTCTTTCATTGTTATACGTTACGTAGTGGGGGAGAAACGGTTACTGGAGAAAAAAATAGTATTTATACCTCTGGATATTGGGTGGGAAAGGTGTGCGGGGAGGAATGAGTATGATGCGACTCCAGAGAAGGGAAAACGCGGTAGCAATGGGAATAGGATCAGTTTCAGCAATCCCTGCATCTGGAAGACGACCTCTGTAGCGATAGAAAAAGGAATCCGGATCTATGATCCCTGCAGCAGTGGATTGGTAAGCCTTTTCTATATAAATCTTCCTGTATAAATGTTTAACATTGGTCTCTACGCATTTTGTGGGATAGGGTGTTGTTTAAAGTGATATCTTTTAGGATGCGGTATTGTTCTCTTGCTGCATCTTTGTTGGATGTAAATCCTTACCTTGTCAGACCTGTAGTTGCTTTACAACGCATCTCTGTAGAGAATGCGTTACACGCAGGGTTAATCTATATTTTTTTATTCACCCGCATCTTTGTGGAGTCAGGGTAGGACAAACAATCGCATCCCCATTTTCGGTAGGGTCAATCCCGATCTTTTGGATGTACTTAGTTATATTTTGTTTAATTGACGCATATATGATTGTTAAAAATTTTGGGTGACCATTTCTTATTAGTGTTAAAAGTGTGCAGTCATTGTGACCTCTGTACACAATACCCATAGGTTGTGTTGTTTCTTCTTTGAAGGCATTCGTTGGCCACATCTTGTTTCCATACGTTTTGGTTTATGCTGCTAAAAAGGCGGGTAAGGTCATTTTTCCTGCTTATAGTTACACTCTGTGTTTTAAAACTCTGTTGTGCAGCCAGCATAGCTGGGCGAGAACATTTTTCCCATGCCGACTTTTCTTTTTTCATGATCAATCCCCTCACAACGCATCTCCATGGAGGTTTTAGTATAAGCAGTGATAACCTGAATGGTTTTTCACAACACACACGTTTTGGTTGGAGGTGATGGGAAGAGGCAGCTGGTATGCTCATACCTGTGTAGTCTGAATTCTCGCTTTATGCCAGCTCTACCTTTGATTTCATTTTCTCTGTATGTTTGTGGCTAAGAATTGGTAGGAGCATAAATCCACATTATTTTTATTGTTAAGAAGAAAGGAAAACATCTGTTCGCGTATTTCTGTATGCTTTACCAGGTCATTGGATTATTCGGATATAATATAATATAATAATCCGAAGTTCATGTAGAAGGCTGCCGCACAGCGGCAATTGTCAACACACAGTTCCTTGCATTCCGTCTCGGAGGCCACGATGACAAACCCTGCAAACTGCCTGAACGAAAAACCCATTCTAGGAATCCTCACGACACCGCCCTTCCATCCTCTGCAAAAATCGAGTGACGACCCTCCCGTTGGGCACCCAAGAGCCACAGTCAAGCTGTTCTGGAAGGGAGTCGGCATAAACTTCCCCACGCAGAGGTGGGTACAGTTTGGGTTCCCTGTAGTACAAACCCCATAAGCCCCGCAGAAGCTAGGGAGCTCGCAGTTGCTCTTCACGGCCTCGAAATCAAGCTCCCAACGAGGAGACCGCCAGTAATAAGACCTCAGATTTCCGTCACTCTCCATCTTGAGCCGTCTCATGCTTACGTTCTGACGGTACGTGTTCAGTGGAAACACATCTACTAACGTGGATTCGGTCTGGTACATGGCAAGGTATCTCTCAGGCTCGAGCCGTGCATAGATTTGGCCTTTCCCAGGCAATATCAGCGCCTTTTCCTGCATTGCAACTCTTCTCCAATAAACTTGCTCAGATCTCCTACTGAAAACCCTGGAGGTCGCCTCCATTTCTAGAGAATAAGGTCCCTCTGAATGGTCTAACGCAGAAGCAGACGAAACGAGCTTCATGGATGCGCTCAAATTCTGGCCCTGCAGCAGAGTATCGGTCGGGTGGTCGAAACTCTGCAAGTGTTAGCTCATGCAGTTCCAGTGTGGAGGACCATTAGTTCTTTGTATTGGCAGTGATGCAAGGACCTTGCCTTTTTCTCTGTTTCCTTCACCGCCTGCTTCCAAAAACCTTAAAAAAAACGCATTTTATTCATATTTTTTTGACTACTATTGTTTTTCATTGATCGGAGGTTTTTCATTTCAGGTAAAATATTTTTCTTTGTTTCCTTCACCGCCTGCTTCCAAAAACCTCAAAAAAAACGCATTTTATTCATATTTTTTTTACTGCTATCGTTTTTCATTGATTGGAGGTTTTTCGTTTCAGGTAAAAGAATAAATCCAGGATGGCTATTCGAGATGTTGAGATGGACTCAGCAACCACATCTTCCAATTCTCGCCTCCACTGATGCTCACCTGTAAGTTCTACGAGATTTCACTATTGCAATATTATATGATTGAAGATCTATTTGTCTATGTATTTTTTTGTGGGTTTTTTCATGTGGATCTCTATAGCATCTGTCATCCACTCATACATGTTTCAATTATTTAGACTTTCCTTGTTAATCTTCAAAGGAACAGCTTGAGGAACCATTGTTGCCAACGATTTAGGAAGCTAGTGAAGGCGATCTTAAGATAACAATTTTATCACACTAATGTTACTTACAAATATACTAATGTTACTTACAAATATAGCTACAAGATACTGTAAAGTATACCTTTTTTATTAGTCTGAAATTTGGTGTATAATTTCATGCCAATCTCTGAGAAATTATAGAGAGAGAAGGGAACAGAGGACTTAATACACAGTTATGTCAGTAAAGACAAATGGAGAAACGGGTCTGACCTAGAATTGGTTGTCTCAAGGTTTAAGTTTATGGAAAATGTATAAAACTCAGCAGTCAACTTATCTAAGTATGCAACATTAGATAGCCCAAATCCCTTATTCCAAATTATCCAAGATGAAGAAGCTAGACACAAAATGGTCTACCCACCAATCTATTTCTTCTTGTTTTACATCTGGAAGTAAGTATCATGGTTATACTTTGCCTCACCTCATGCATGGGACATGTCTGATTCAAAGAGGCCTGTAACAGGGGTCTTATCCATATCACGATAGTAATGAAAGGGGTTGAGCATGTGGGATTCAACATGTATTATTATAGGATTTGTGGTTTTACTGTGATCCACTCACCCAATAATTCAGTCAATAGCATACAACCACACATGCCTGAAGCAAACATTTTACAGGTTACAATAGCATACCCTGTAGGATGTAGATGCCAACATTATGTGAGCAACAAGTAGTTAACTCCTAAGATTTTTTCAGTGTGCCCAGATTTACATTTTTGTGAAAGCCAAATTGAAATCATAAGTTCTATAGGTGACATACTTAGATTCAAGGCACAGGATTAAAGAAAAAAAATACAGAATATGTCCGCAGAATTTTTTCAAGCAATAACATTTCTGAATTCTACTTCACCAATTTGTAGGTTGTACACATTTCTAACCATAACATAAGGTGAAGAGAGTTAGCAAGGCCAGCTATAATACTCCATAATAAGTTCTTCCAAATATAATCCTTGTTGCCTTGATGCATAGAGGGGTTTTTGAATACACCAGACCCCCTTAAGGTTGTCGGATTAATACTTGATGCCGACTACAAAGACTATAAAAATTCGCCCATCTAATCTGCATTTAATCCATTCCTCGGCTTGGAGAACTCAGGTCTATAAGGGTTCTTGGATGGATGGGGTTGCTGGATGGATAATCACTGCCACTAACCATCATAGCAAAGATTCACAAATACTCGTTGCTCAACTCTAGAGTAATAAACACATCGACTGGACACTCGTTCTCTGACCGTGCATGTTGCTCGGCTCTCAAAACAAGGTCTACAACAAAGGGAAATCTAGAAATCAAATATAATCAAACATGCTTCAAGAAAACAAACCTTGGATTCTTTGTGCTTCAAGAAAACAAACCTTCAAAATACTTCTTAATCTTGGGCAAAACATTTGATTTCTAGTAACTCATCTTTATAACAATGGAAACCATATTTTCTTTCTGTCAAAACCTACGGAATCTTGAAATCCTTTTCCAGATTTCAAACAGAGTGAGTTTCTCGTTTCTTTAACAAAAACAAGCCACAACGAAGTGTCTTAGAAATAATGACCCGGGGAAAACAAGCTTAGGAAACTAAAATCCTAAACAGTATGCACAGAGGTTATAACTATCTCTAAAATCACTTTATTAGAAGAGAGGATTATAGATGCAAATAACAAGCTCCTGGTGTGTTTTCTTCCTGTATTTGACAAGTAAAATGATTGAAAAACAACATGGGACCCCGCTCTATGTTGGATTCCTCATCACTCTTTCAATAAAACAGCGAAGTAACATGTGTCATCCACATGCACTAGAAAACAAACCCACTTACATAGAATTTGTTGCTATGAAGTTTGAGAAAAAAATCAATCATGTTGCTTGCCCGCAGGTCAAGCCAATCCCTTTTTGCAGTATTTAGATGCCTACTTTGATTATGCCAAAAGTGAGAATTATTACTAGGTTTAAAAGAACATGGAAATAAGTAGAACTTATGTTCTCACACATTATGCTTGCTAACCAAATAAACACATGGATAGTTTTACTTATCCCTTGTTTCTTTATTTATATTGCAGGAGTAGAAATTTGACAATGGTTAGTTATTGAGACTTTGTATATGAGGAAGGCCTAGATCAATATCATTATTGTGATTAGAAATTATTCTTATAGAATTTGACTAAAGAGTTTCTGCATTTTGATGGTGAATTGCATGATTACAAGTCTTTTCGTTTAGGTATTTTTTTTAAATGATAAATTATATGACTGTTATTGAGCTATTGAAACAATCACTCTTTTATCATCACAGATGGAATTCTGGTATTGTTTTGCATGTAACATCCACTTGTATAAGATTTGTTAGTGTCTTTAACTTTCTTGATTTATGCCTCTCAATAGAATGATGATCCATCTACTACAAAACTCTTACGTCTATCTAACCACATCCTCCTTTTTCCATTGACATACAATATATGTTCTCCTTTTGTTTAAACAATCTTGTTTCCACAACGTTAACATGGTCTTGAAAATCACATATTGGATGTGAAAGAATGTGCATATTCTTAGGATTACAAAGATCTGTTGAAAAATTATTCGTTGCATTAGAGTATGCAATGGCAAATAAAATCATACTCACATGAGACAACACATAAAAATTATGACTTGCATTAGAGTATTTAGTGGCAAATACAATCATAATCACAAGAGACGACACATAAAAATTATGCGTCTCATAGTAGGCAGTGGTAACTAAAATCTTAACCACATGAGACAACACACATAAAGAATAGGAGTAACTTCGGAAGGTAGCTTGGTTTTGAAAATTTTATTTTTATCAATCGGAGCATAAATAATTTCTAATTTTCTAGGGAAATAGGAACAATTGGCTTGGTCGGTTCATTGTTTTCTACCTACAAGTGTGG
Source organism: Larix kaempferi (assembly GCA_027924585.1). Classification (NCBI taxonomy): domain Eukaryota; kingdom Viridiplantae; phylum Streptophyta; class Pinopsida; order Pinales; family Pinaceae; genus Larix; species Larix kaempferi. The sequence continues at coordinate 2,542,180 of BSBM01000445.1, forward strand.
CAAGCCCTTGATATAAATACAACCTTTTCAATGCTACTTTGCTTGGAATGTAACGTGCTTTCAATGGATTAGAGCATTAAATAAAGAAAAAAAAATGTTGCATAGCAGAGTTATTCCACTGCATACTAACAGTGGAAAAAAAGGTACAAAGAACAAGAAGACTGACTTTTTTTTCAGATCTGGCATCCAGTTTGTTGGTCATTGGAAGGATTTCTGCCTTTCTACATTTGTAACAGATTTACGATTATGTTCAATTATGCTTTACGATTCTGTTTTGTTATGATTTACAATGCAAAGCACATACCTAAAATATTTGCAGCTTATCTGAGTCACATCTGAGTAGATGTCCGCAGCCATGAGAATGCATGCTAGTCGACAAAATATGCCCTCTAGGCATGTGGAAATTCCTTCCAGAAATGAGGAAATGCATGCTAAGAATGTGGAAATGCTCGCCATGCATGTGCAAATACCTGCCACTCATGAAGGAAAATGTATGCAGCATTTAGAAAATTCTTGCTAGGCATGCGGAAATGCCCACCAGGCATGTAGAAATGCTCACCACTTTTGAAGGAAAATGTACGTAGCATTCAGGAAATGCCTGCATAGCTATATTGCAGATTGTCTCCACAGTCTCTTAATTTGTACCTATAAACATAAGGAATATTGTTAGGAACATAAACCTTCATAGCTTTGTTGGTTGTAGGTCTTGTCAAGACCACCATTGGAAATAGATTTTTTGGAGCTCTGAAGGTGGTCAATTGTCCACTATTTTTTACGTTGAATTAAATGTTGTAAAAGTGAATTTTTGTGATCAATCCCATATCTATCTTATAAACAATAAGGTAAATGGGATTAATTGTGGGGCTAATATTATAATCTCTTTGGTGAATCCATTGTTTAAGCCATAGATTGATGGTATAATCTTTCTTATGCTTTATCATGTTCCAGTTGCATGGTATTTTTTGTTGCTATGTTTCCATGTACCTTTATTTCCTTATGAAATTCATGGGGTCATAGTTTTTTTCTTATTTTTTGTTTGATTAGTTTTAGATATGATAGTGTATATTGATGATTTGTAGAGGGTTAAGGAATGCTGTCAGGCATAGCTAAAGCAATACGTATATTCTTACTTGGGTTACTCATTGTTATTTAAATATTTGTTCTTTTGAGAGTTTCTTCTAATTTATTGTCCGTTGAGGTATCAAAGCATCCTGTTTTTTCTTTTCCCAATGTTTTAGAAATAATTCCACATCCTTTTTTTACTTATCATGTTTACTAATTTTGACAAGCAATGTGGATTTTTATAGCATTTGTTTTGGTTTTGTAGAAAGATAGACATGTTAAATGAAAATCAAATATTTTTATTGAATAATAATTAATGATTATTATATACGTTGTTTTATTTTATTCTGTTTAGTTTTTTTCTATTTTCAACTTTATTATATTCTTTTCATTCATTCATTCTTATAAACTTTCAAATTTGCGGCTTGTGTCTAGAGTGCTTTAGATGGAGGATTAGATATTCCTGATAGCGACAACCATTTTGTTGGTTATAACAAGGAAAACAAGAGCTTGTATGCCGAGGTCCATCGAAAGTATATATTGGGAGGTCATGTAGCTATATACATGAAGGTCATAAATTAGCTATTTAAGGAATGTGTGTATGGGTTTTATAAATATCTTGATTACATGTGATGTTCTATAGAATTTTTTTTATGGAATACGCCATAAAAGTAAATTGGCATTGAATCTTTAGGAAGTTCTGAAATTATTTAGAAGTCCAGACTACTAGGTAGAAGTGCAATTATTTTTGCCACCCATGATAGGATGTTCTAGTGATGTTAGTTGATGTTGATGATATTTAAAGGTTGAGCTCTGCATCTTTATAATTAGGTTTGTGTTTATGGTCTTCCATACCCACTCATTAGTTTGTACTGGCATTCTGTGCTACTTGTAGACTTTGAAAAACAATGAACCAAAAAAGTATCATTCCCAGTTTTCTAAATATAACAAGAAATGCATAGAGCTTGAAAGCATTGAAGAGTTATACATGACAATCAAACACACTGAGAAACATGTCCCTAAAGTGTAGAAGCAATAAGTGTTTTCAGTTAATCAGTTCTAAATATAAGTAGAATTACTTTATTCTTGAGTTATTTACATGTGAAATCTTGCACCTTGATAATTACTTGACTAGGAAACTAACCTAACTAATCAGCGTATTATTGCACCTTCTTGGGGCAATTGCTAGTTATAATTGTTGCACAAAGATGAAAAGTAAAGACTCTCATAGGTAGTATTTATTATATATTTTTGAATATTATGTCAAATATTATTGCTATGCAAGGATAAGGGTTATCCATCTCTGCATCTCATTTCGTGATTTTATAAAGTAATTGTTAATCACTATAGGAAAGGAATCTCAGAATGCTTGACCTAGATGGATGAGTGTTGTGATGAAACACTCTATGAAAGAAGATTGTGAGGGAAGCGACTATTAAGTTGCGGAATGTAAAATTCTATTTAAAAAAATAATACAAATACAATCTTTTGTGGACCACGTTAAAAATGGCCTCTTCTATGTTGTGTCTCCTTTGTGTATTCTTTGGATAATGTGTTTTCAATATTATTTAGTTTAGTTGCTTTAAATATGTGTTACTTTCCTAATGGTTTGTTTATATCTGGTGTAAATGTATAGTTGATGAAGATAGCTCCTTATTATTTTATGTCGACTATGGAAATGTGTCTATTGTTCAAGTATTCGAAATTACTACTAAGGAAAAACTTTACGAGAATATTCAAAGGCAAAAATCTAAGTTCAAGTTAGATAATGTATTCTGCGAATATTTCTAGTGGAAGCATTTTACTATGTATGAGAAGTAAATAGAAGTAATTATTATTAATATCATGGATTATATGACAAATTAACTAATATCCTTTTATATATATTTTAGAAGGAACGTGTTTTTATACTCAATATTTCTATTGAATAAATAATCAACATCATGTTTTAGTGTATCTCACATTTAGTGTTAATGCCCATGATGAAAAATTTAAAATTTCACCAAATTTACTGATTGGTATAATTGGGTTCGTGACAGGATGTCCAATTTTTTTGCTCTTAGCTTTCTCGTTCTTCAGTTCTTTCATCATTTTTCTAGAGCATAGTGCGTGTAGTCTTTTTTGTTGGGACGGTCTCAACATAATTTTGTAGATTTAGTGTTAATGTCCATGATGAAAATTTTAAAATTTTAACAAATTTGTTAATTGGTATAATTGGGTTTGTGACATTAGCAAATAGACTCAATAGGATGTCCAATTTTTGCTCTCTTAGCTTTCTTGTTCTTCATTTCTTTCATCATTTTTCTAGAGCATAGTGAGTGTAGCCTTTTTTGTTGAGAGAGTCTCAACATAATTTTGTAAATTTTGATTCCTGCATGGGAAGATCAACCCTTGAACTTGGGTATGGGTTGATTTCCAATGTTGGTAGCCCCGATCCCAGATGCTTGTATTTGTAAATATTTTGACTTAGGTGTCATAAATTTCTAACTTAAAAAAAGAAGAAATTTGTGTGTATTTTATTTTTAGACTTGTCATTAATATTGCTATTATTAATTGGAATTTATGTAAATTAAAGATTTATAAATTGTGTACAACTTAAATATATATATACATAATTCTCATGAGTTTCATAGTGAAAGAGGGTATTGGACAATTCCTAAAACTCCGAGAGAGAAGTCTAGCAGACACTCACATTAATGTACAATTTCAAAACATTAATAACTATCATTATGACCGATATTATTAATTTTTTGTTTTCCTATAAATTTAATAAAGACTATAAAACTTGAACTATCAGGTCATGACAAATTTATAAATATGAATGTAATGTTATTTATTTATGTTAAATAAATTTAATAAAACAAGAAAAACAAAATTCACCAATGTTTGATAAATACAAAATAAATTTACATATAAATTTTATTATTTTTTAATCATTTTCTTTAATTTGTTTATGCTAAATAAATTTTAAAAAATAATACAAACAAAATTTACAAATATCTGATAAATATAAATAAATTTACATATTAATTTTACTATCTTTTTATGATTTTCACTTTATTATTTTTCTAGCAACCAATAATATTAAGTCTACTAAATTGCATATAAAAAACAAATTATTATTATATATCCTTCACCCTAGTTTTAATTTTTTTAAACTGTTTTCTTTAATTCTTATCTTATCTTACCTATTGGAGAAACGTTATAATACTTACCTCCCCCAAAAAGGGAGTCAAGAGATCAAAATAATGGAATGCCAAGTTTCAGGTATATTTACTGGATATAATAGAGTGAAGGGCTTTTTAACTGCTTGGAGCTAATTATTCAATAGGTATAGAGTTTAACACACTAACGGAACAAACTGACTACTTTGAGAATATGAATTAAGTCTTAAATCTCAAAGAAAACAGATTTGATTAATTATAAAAAAAGTTAATTTTTTTTTAAAGAATTTAAAGTTATGTCTTTCATCTACGAATTCTCATCTTATTTACTTATTTTCAATTACTCAATCTCTATAATAGTATTAGTAAAATATTATTTATAATCATTATTTTTAATTTAATATTATTTATTTATTTATTTAAAATTATTACTTTTAATTTAAAAATATTAAATTATATCTTGCAAATTCTCATCTTATTTAGTTATTTCTAATTACTCAATCTCTATAATAGTCTTTACCACCTAGATATGTGGCTAAACTGTCTGGAGTTTGGAACCACTTCGCTCTGGCTAAGTGGTCAGTTACCACTGGCTCTTTGGAGGAGCATAAACTCAATAGGGTTCAGTGCCTCTGCTAAGGCACATGACCGCTCTGGTGGTAGCCTCAGCGATGACCACTATCGGAAACTGACCTTAGCTTGGGTACTTTGAAAGGCTGAAACCGCCGTTACACCACCTAGATATGTGGCTAAACTATCTGGAGTTTGGAACCACTTCGCTCTGGCTAAGGTTCCCTGCCAGGTGGTCAGTTACCACTGGCTCTTTGGAGGAGCATAAACTCAACAGGGTTCAGTGCCTCTGCTAAGGCACATGACCGCTCTGGTGGTAGCCTCAGCGATGACCACTATCGGAAACTGACCTTAGCTTGGGTACTTTGAAAGGCTGAAACCGCCGTTCGCTCCTGGAGTATGAGACTAAACTGCTCCTGACTGAGTAAAGAGCTCCGGTTTCCTCGACCGTTAAGTGATCATAAGCTAGAGGCATCTGGCAAGAGTGATAGCTTGACCCCTTATGGATCACCAGCGGGTTATTCCAGGTGACTCGGTTTTCCCACCGACCTCGCAAGAGGACTGGAGGAAGGGATCACACAATCGCTTGCTCGATTTAGGGTAATTCCACGGGTTGCAACGGTTGCCTGACCTTCAGTTTGGAGTGATGCAGTGTCCCTATGTGTCGGCGGTTTGGGGATTGTTTTCCCCTATACCGCACTGGGCCTGTCTGACCAGTCAAAAAAAATAGTCTTTATATGGGTAATGAAGCCGTTTAAAAGTTGGACGATTTAGCTCATTTCTGAGATTTGTGTTGATTAAATAGTTCAACCAAAACTTGATTGGAATCTTGGATATGAAATCTAAAAATCCAATAATATTGAATAAATCATTTTTCTGAACATCTAGACCCTAGACGGATTCCCGCAAAAACTTAATAATATGTTGTAGTAACGTTTTGTGGGCATTGACTTTGAGATGAAACTCAACTATATTCGGAAATAAGCATGACCTCCGCCCAAACTGGGGCCAGCGTTCATGAAGTGTGCCCTGAGTTCTTTGAATGTAAATGCTCTGTACTGTCGCGGGTGCTTCTCATCGATCAGTTCTTCAGGAGCACTAATTTCACCTTCGTCTGACGCAAACATAAAGAACGCAATCGACAGCCTCCTCGGTGTACTTCCTCCATATACCACGCGGTGTTCTGCGCTGCGATATTTGCAATTACTCCACATCTGCCATTTACAAACATTATTCATCTGTTATTTTTCTCTTTTATAAGTTCTACAACATAATTCTAATTGCCAAAAAAATGTCCATGGATTCGCCAAGAAAAGATGTTTATAAGATGTCTATTGATTCTAGATTGTATAAGGATAAGATAAATATAAATCTTACTAAGAAAAGATGTTTATAGATTCTAAATTGTACGAGGATGAGATAATATGAATCTCAGATAATATCAGGATAAGATAAACATACTATTTATTGTAATTCCAAATTCTAAATAAACAATAAATTGATTACAATTACATAAATAATCTTAACTTATCATGACAGTACTGTTTTACCTGTAGACAGTCGCCGATATTAACAGCAAAGGATCCGGGCAAGGGCTTAGTATTAACCCACTGTCCTTCCTTTTTTCTGATCTGAAGACCACCCACATCATCTTGGTAGAGAAGAGTAAGCCAGCTGATGTCTGTGTGAGCTTGAGAGAAAATCTGTTGATCATCAGCTACTTCACCTTCCAAGTTTTTGTTATTATTATTATGATAAAAGTTCATGCGGATCTGAAATTCGCAATCATCAAAGGGGGCTGATCTGTAGTGTTTAGACACGTCCACACCCAAACTGATAAGTACGAGTTTTAGAATCCCAAGCGACAGCTCCCTCATCTCGCCTTTGTATTCGCGGATGCGATCGCTTCATCAGGTCAAAGTTTCAGAAAGAATGAAGTAATAACAAAATATTTGCACCCAGAAAACCCAGATCATGCTTTACAACCTTTTTTTCATTATGATACTATGAATTTTTTTATCACAAATCACAAATAACGGGATCCACTTGAACCTCCATCCATGAAAGGTCCAGGGATCCAAGGATCCAACAAACAATGAAGTGCAAAACTCAATATTGATGAACTAATATAATGATTCAACTATGAGTTAACTGGATCTATGTTAGAATTCTATTATCTGCATCATGATCAGAATTACATATATATATATAAAAAGCAGAACAAAAGCATACCAAAATTTCTGGTTTCCTTGCGGCCATAGCTCGGAAGAGATCTGATCGAGTATACTGTCATTGCGGAAAATCATGCTCTCAGGCACTGATTCTTTTCCCAGAGGACCGATTACCGGTGGGATATAACCAGTGAAAAAAGTTGGTAGAATGGCTCTTTCTTTGATATCAGTGGGCAGAGTAAACATATCTCGAGAAATGGAGTCCACTGTTTGAAGAAGAGTTGGGTTGATTCCATGGTTGATGACATGGAAAAAGCCCAATTCTTGGCAAGCGTCCCTCAGTTTTTGAAGCTCCTCGCTTTCGATGATCTGCTGATGATCTCTGCCTGCTTCTGATTTCCAGTGAACGGCAGCAAGATCGATCACTGGTAGATCGAATTCATAAGAGAATGCCATGAGTACTGAATATTTGATACCAACGATACCAGCGACGCAGCTTTTTTTATAATGTAATTCTTCACAACGCAGATCGATATACTACAATTACAATATGATTCACGTAGCGGCGACGCAGCTCTAATTTTATAATGTAATTCTTCATTACAATGTGATTCACGTCAGGAGTATTTGGACTTTTGTGATCCTTCCAGTTCGTGTACGTAACCATGCAAAATTTGACAACCAGCATTTATCCTTGGAATTTTGGCTGGTCGCTAGCCAAAGTTTTCACAATTATTCACATCACTCCTATCTTACAAGTTATATTGACCAGCCACACTAAATGCGGTTCCTTGGGCTGAATTTGATTGAGGTAGGAAAGATAAAACTGCAAGAATCTTCACAAAAAGACAAGTAAATGGATCATCTTAATTTCTGATTTTGATATTCTATCAGTATTTTATGGTTAACCAGCCACAGTAATTGCAGTTCAGTTGGGCTGAATTTGATTGAGGTAGGAAAGATAGAACTGCAAGAATCTTCACAAAAAGACAAGGAGATGAATCATATCATTCCTGATTTGGACACTTTATCATTATTTTATGGTAGTTTGGATATTTTATTACTATGGGATCGACATAATATATCCTGAGCAGTTTTTAAATCTTGGTTTAATGTGGAAAATTTAGGCTAAATAAATTTATATTTTAAAAATTAAAGCATTTTTTAAATATTGGTTTAATGTGGAAAATCTAAGCTAACTACATTTATATTTTAAAAATTAAAAAATTATGTTGATTTTTTTAATATTCATGTAAAATTTAAAATCTAACCAATTTAAATATCTTTATTAAATGTTTTTTTGTTTGTTTGTCACATTACAACATTTTTTCTATTTATTAGTCCCAGCTGTAAGTAAGACTATATGTTCCCATTTTTATTATTAATCTACTTCATCCAAATTTTTTTCTAAAACTTGGCTATAGTTTATATAATGTTGAAAGAATTTGGTTATTTCTTTGTATTTATTTAATAAAATATTTTAATAAGTGTGTAATCCATATTGGTGAAAAGGGTTTGAAAAGACAATTTTTATCATTGTCATTGATTAAAAAAAAATAAAAATTCAGCACGACTTTAAACTTGCAAATGTTAACATCGAAATATTTTCTTTGTAGTGGATAGTCTCACATAGAAAAGACAAACAGAGACAGACATAGGGATGAGGTTAGGTTGACAGCCATCAAAGTTGATAGATTTGCATGCTTGACATCTCAATGGGGTAAGGTTGACAGCCATCAAAGTTGACAGGTCTACATGCTCGAGCTCTCCAACCCGCTGATACTTCTAGTCTTTTTTGGATTGAAATCCATCTTCATTCTAGCAAATGCACAGGCATTACCTACAGCAATCTTGGCTAGGGTTTTTGTTTTGGAAGACTTCCTCCGCCTTTGTGCTTCATTTCTTGATCCACCTCTTCATCGTCGATCCTTCCTGTAGCTAAGATTCAAGTATACATCTCTTCATCGCCGATTATCATACTGATAAACTAAGGTACTAATATTTGAGATTGATAATAATAATAAATTGGAAATGTCAATCAAACTTCGGAAATGTGTAATGGAGTACACAAAAGAAGGACACAAAAGTTGACCAGAGACTGCAAGTAGACGAAGAACGAATGCCTTGAAGCCTGGATCTGCCTACGAGATTCCACTTGCCAGCTTGAAGAACCCAAGAATGACCACCATTTCAAATCCTTACAGGTCAATTCTCTAGGTAGATGCCTACAAAAAAGAAGTTATAAACCTTGAAAGTTTCTGAAACCCTAGCCTCTTTTTGGTTTTTGATTAATAAATTTATTTTGAATTAACATTGTACAGACTCACTTTATTTTTTTTTAAATTTCAAATTTATATAATCCAATTTTTTTAAAATTTCAGATTTATGGGTCAGTGCAAGCTAATGAGGGTCACTTTTGGCATGTTAGATGCAATAGAAAACTGAAAAAGCAGGCATCCCTCAACTTACTTGGATTTTTTGAGCTACTTACGCAAAATATCTTGCATTGAGTAAAAAAGATGAAATGTAGGAAATTGAATCACGTTTCCGAATATATAACTTTTATGTATTGAAAATTTGCATAGCTATGTCAAGTTTCATTTTTTCTAACAGACACTTTTTATTTTTCAGGCAAATGATAAGGTATATGTTTTTGTGGGTAGAGCCTTTGAGGGCCTAAATGATGGAATCAAGCTACAAAAATCGGCATGCATGTAGAGAACACATAGCACTTGTGCGCCATTATTTTTCGAAAATTAAATTAATAATTTTTTAATTTTTTTATAATTGTCTAAGTGATCAAACCTCGAAAATAGTACCTCTTTTGTGGGTAGAGCCTTTGAAGGTCTTAATGCAAAAATCTTGAAATGGGTTTTTCATAGAACGTGGAGGTTAGTGTCCTCTTGTGCACCATACAATTTTTTTTTGAAATGATTGAGAATTGAAAAAGTTATGGAAGAAACACTAACAGTGTGTTTCACGAGTTAAGGACGTAGGACAAAAAAGAAATTGAAAGAAAATAGGAAAAATTAATATTTCAAAATAAAAGTTACATATTTGGAATCTGCAGAAAAAATACTATTTGTGTCTAAGATTTCGTCAAAAATGACTCTGTGTAGCATATTGTAACGAGTGGCTAAGCACAGGCTTCTCCAGAAACTGGAAGAAATACCCAATTAGCTTTGGTTTTTCATTAACATAGCACAGGTTTGGAATTACCGAAGCAAACTCCAAAGCATACACATAGGATTATTGTTGACATGTGAGCATGTGATTCGGCCTGGTTTAGGCTCTACAAAACACAAGCGCGTTTTGTTTAAATTCAAAAATATTACCGCGCTTTTAGATGTACATAACGCGTACGCATTATATAACTACATAACACGTACGCGTTATATAGTTAAAAAACGCGCTCGCGTTATGCAAATCATAAAATACATGTTTAATACTTGAGAAAGAGGGGGTGTGGAAGACTCAAGGAAATTTTTGTTTAATATTTGAGAAGGGGTGGGGAAGGGTCAAGGGAATATATGGTTAATATTTAATAGGGGTGGGAAAGGGTCAAGGGCTTAGAAGGATGTTGGAAGCTTGAGTGGGGAGAGATGAAGGGAATGAGAACATGATGGGCTACAGGGGGTGAAGGGAAGTGGAGCTTGAGAGCACTATTAGGAGTAGAATAGGTTCTGAAGAGGTATAGGGTTAGAAGTTGAAAGTGAGACTTGAGTGACAAGGGGGAATGGATGGAGGCAAGGGGGATGTGAGAGAGAAATAAAGAATACAAGGGGGGGGGGAGACATAGAGCGAGGGAGGGAGAGGGACAATGGGGAGGAATGGATTTGGAGGGAGTGAGAGATAGATGGGGATAGAACGAAATAAAGAGATAGGAAGGGAGGGACAGAAAGTGTTGGTGGGAGACATGCAGGGAGTGGTGGTGATGGAGAGAGAGAGAGAGAGAGAGAATATGAGAGGAGGGGGAAGGGACATAAAGTGTGTGAGAGAGAGGGAGTGATGGAGAGATTGGGATAGGTTGAGGGAAAGATAACATGAGGGAGGGATAGAAGGTGAGAGAGAGATAGGCGATGAGAGAGGGAGGGAGAGAAGGTAGGGTGAGGGATGGAGGGAGAAAGGTGGAGATAGATATGGATGGAGGGGGGATGGGTATGAGAATGGAAAGTGACATAATGTGTGTGTGTTTGAGAGAGAGAGAGAGAGAGAGAGAGAGAGAGAGAGATTGATGGTTGGGGAGAGAGAGACTAGAGGGAGTTGTGAGCATCATATTCTCCATTAGCATCATATTCTTCATCATCATCATCTTCATGACCATCATCGTCATCATCAACATCTTCATTATCATCACCATCATCATCATCATCATCATATTCCTCATCAAATCAACATCTCCATCATCATCATCATCATCTTCTGAACATCATCATGACCATCATCTAAACATCACCATAACCATCATCATCAACATCTTCATCATCATCACCATCACCGTCATCATCAAAATCTTCATCGTCATCACCATCACCATCACCATCTTCATCATCATTGTCATCTCTAGGTTCCCCATCAACATCAACATCTCCATCATCATCATCTTCTTCATCATCATCATCTTCATCACCATCATCATCATCATCAACATCTTCATCATCATCACCATCATCATCATCATCTTCCTTGAATCAGATCAACATCTCCATCATGTCACCATCATCTTCATCATCATCATCATCATCATCTGAACATCACCATCACCATCACCATCATCATCAACATATTCATCATCATTACCATCACCATCATCATCAACATCTTCATCGTCATCACCATCATCATCATCATCATTGGAATTTGTAGGTTCCTCATCAACATCTCCATCATCATCATCTTCATCACCATCATCATCAGCATCAACATCTTCATCATGATCACCATAATCATCATCTTCATCGTCATCAGATCAACATCTCCATCATCATCATCTTCTTCATCATCTTCACCATCATCATCATCATCATCATCTTCATCGCCATCTCCATCATCTTCAACATCTCCATCATCATCACCATCACCATCATCATCATCTTCATGACCATAAACATCTTCATCATCATTGTCATCTCCCCCTTCCTCATCAACATCTCCATCATCATCATCATCATCATCATCACCATCTGAACATCACATCACCATCATCGTCAACATCTTCATCATCATCACCATCAACATCATCATCATCATCATCACCATCAGCATCACCATCAAAATCTTCATCGTCATCACCATCACCATCTTCATCATCATTGTCATCTCTAGGTTCCCCATCAACACATCTCCATCATCATCATCTTCATCATCATCATCATCTTCATCACCATCATCATCATCATCAACATCTTCATCATCATCACCATCATGATCATCATCTTCCTCATCAGATCAACATCTCCATCATGTCACCATCATCTTCATCATCATCATCATCATCCTCATCATTACCAGCACCATCATCATCAACATCTTCATCGTCATCACCATCATCATTGGCATCTGTAGGTTCCTCATCAACATCTCCATCATCATCATCTTCATCACCATCATCATCATCATCATTGGCATCTGTATGTTCCTCATCAACATATCCATCATCGTCATCTTCTCCATCATCATCACCATCATCACCATCATGATCTTCTGAACATCATCATGATCATCATCTAAACATCACCATCACCATCATCGTCAACATCTTCATCATCATCAAAATCTTCATCGTCATCACCATCACCATCACCATCTTCATCATCATTGTCATCTCTAGGTTCCCCATCAACACAACATCTCCATCATCGTCATCTTCTTCATCATCATAATATTCATCACCATCACCATCATCATCAACATCTTTATCATCATCACCATCATCATCATCATCTTCCTCATCAGATCAACATCTCCATCATGTCACCATCATCTTTATCATCATCATCATCATCATCATCCGAACATCACCATCACCATCATCATCAACATCTTCATCATCATTACCAGCACCATCATCATCAACATCTTCATCGTCATCACCATCATCATTGGCATCTGTAGGTTCCTCATCAACATCTCCATCATCATCATCTTCATCACCATCATCATCATCATCATTGGCATCTGCAGGTTCCTCATCAACATATCCACCATCATCATCTTCTCCATCATCATCACCATCATCACCATCATGATCTTCTGAACATCATCATGATCAGCATCTAAACATCACCATCACCATCATCGTCAACATCTTCATCATCATCACCATCAGCATCATCATCAAAATCTTCATCGTCATCACCATCACCATCACCATCACCATCTTCATCATCATTGTCATCTCTAGGTTCTCCATCAACACAACATCTCCATCATCGTCATCTTCTTTATCATCATTAGACAGATTTTGAGGTAAAAAAATGGCCTCCTAAGAGATGTACTACACAAATATGAGATATATTAAAATATTATGAATTGGGGGTTTTATGGGGTAGATATATATGACAAGTCACCTCCCACACTATTTTCTATGCACAATATAAATAACCATGGTTGAGTTGCTTTTCAAAATTCATTAGAAATAAAATTAATAAAATAAGTCTACATTGATGTGACTAAGATTCATTGTAAATTCCCAAAAATTTATTGTCCTTTAACATTTATTTGTCTTGAACTTGCAAATGAAATTAAATAATAAAAAGCATTTTTAAGAGCTATTTTTTTAATTTTATGTTGACTTTTTATATTTAGTACTTTTCTCATGAATTTAATATAATGTAATTTAATTGAGAATTTATTTACATGTAAAATGTTAATAATATTATTATAATCCACATTGCATTATTATTATTTATTAAATCTATTATTATTTTTTATTAGTTTGACATTATGTTATTAAATAAAATAGAGTGAATATATAATTTAAAATTAAAAACATAAAAATGATAATATATTATTTTATAAAAAAATGTGAAAGGACTTTCTTTATGAATTAAGAGTACTTCACTTGAAAATGACAATAATATTATTTTATGAGAAAGTGTGAAAAGACATTCATTATGAGTACTTTACTTGAAAATGACAATAATATTATTTTATGAAAAGACTATCATTATGAGTACTTTACTTTATGACTTAAAAGTACTTACACCACTACCTTGGTTAACTATGTGTTTTCATCCACCATAGAAAATTTGACAAATAAACATTCTTAACTCATGCAATGCCACCTCACCAAGGGGGATGATGTCATCTACTAGAATGTGATTGGTTGTTTTTTATAGTACATTTTCTTTGTTTTGAAGCCATTTTTTGACCTCAAAATTTCTCTAATGCATCATCTTCATCACCATCATCATCATCATCAACATCTTCATCATCATCACCATCATCATCATCATCTTCCTCATCAAATCAACATCTCCATCATGTCACCATCATCATCATCATCATCATCATCATCATCCAAACATCACCATCACCATCATCATCAACATCTTCATCATCATCACCATCATCTTCATCAACATCATCATCTTTATCATCTTCATCTGCATCATGATCATCTTCATTGTCATCACCCTCCTCCTCATCATCATCTTTATCATCTTCATCTACATCATGATCATCTTCATTGTCATCACCCTCCTCCTCCTCATCATCTTGTGCACTTATGCACTTAGGGATTAATGTTTAGAAGAGGGTCTAAAGGCCTTTATGGGGGAGGGGCTCTAGGAACAAGGTAAGACAGAGAGGGCAGGGGGGAGGGATAAAGGCGTAGAGGGTTAGTGATTAAGGGAGAAGAAGGGAGAGAGTGCTATAGGGAGAGATAATGACGAAGATAAAGAGAAGGCGGAGAGATGGAGAGTGGGGTGGTAGAGACATGGCTGGAGTAAGGGAGAGAAAGAAACATGAAAGAAACATGTAGGGAGGGATGTAGGGAGAATGAGGGACAGATATTTAGAAAGAGATAGGGGGTATCTAGGGATTATTGGGAGAGAGCTAGGGGGTATTAAACCATACAAAACATTTGTCCCCACACTAAAAACATTTGTTTTGTATGTAACCATATAAATTATTAGTTTTCTTTTGATTTTATTCGTTGCCCTAGCCGGGCACCTAAACTATTTATTGTGCTTGACAATATTGCGTACGCGTTTTTTCACTACATATCGCGCACGCGTTTTTTCTTTATATAATGTGTGCGCGTTTTGTAACTCCATAAATAGTGGACTGTCCCTGTCCGAGAGCAACTTCACTCTATCCGAGCCAAAACACCACTCCCGCGATTTTTCGAACAGGACGAGCCCGCCATTGGAAATTCTCACACTCTACACCAACTCCATCATTATTTTTTTTATGCAGGTGCAGCATTGAGGACATCTTTCATGGTTGCTCAGTGTGGTGTTGGGTTATATGGCCATATTTGAAGAAGATAATCAGCAAGCTTGAAGAATATCCAATTGAATAACACCAAAGATAAGGCCTTTGAAAGATTCATTTTGCCTATATTCGAGGAGCACACAAGATAATATATCAAGCTTCAAGACCATTTCATGGTGATGGTGGATATACACAAGTGTACAAGAGAATCAAAGAGCCCAAACAATTTATGATTTAACTTCCATTTGCTTATTATTGAAGAGCTTGTAATTGAGGAGCAACAAAAACAAACTATATTGAATTGATCATTGTGGTGATGGGGAATGCACGTAACTGAGTAAACAAATCAACAAGGAAGAAGAGACCTCAAGAAGTCATTGAATAAGAGAGAAAAGAAAAGAATATACATGATAAATCGGAGGCTTTCTTTGGAAACTAATCCAAATCCAATTGTAGAGGATACCATGGTTCATCCTATTAATCCACGACAAGAGGAACCTTCAATTTCCACAATAGTTGTTGAACAAGCACCCCATGGAAGTAATCAAGAAGCAAAACGTAGGTGCTCATTAGGGGATGTTTCAATTCCCACTTCAAGTCAAAGTGATAAGTTACCATCTCAAGATGAAGCTCATGAAGAAACACCCAATTTGCTATCCGGATGTGGTTATACAAGCGATGAAGTCAGAGAGGCATTGGACATTTTGCTTACTGTTGAAGAAGAGAATGTTATCCACACCATCGATGAGGATGTTGGACTCCACAAGGGGATGTTGGACTTCCACAGACCATCGATGAGGATGTTGGACTTCCACCATCCAACTACCAGGAAGAGAATGAAGGACACCAAGCTACTACTGAAACACCAGAGCGTCTTGGTGATGCGCTACATGGTACAATTCCAACCCCCTTACCTCCATTAGCAAGCACATGTCGAAGAACTCCGAAGCGTATACAAGTTGATGAAAGTCTTATCAATTCCATTGAAGGTACGCTATCGAAACGTAGTATTGCATATCAAACTCAACAGATACTTGATAAATATTTTGTTTCTAAATGTGATGGAAATAAATGTAGATTATTTTTATCATTGTTAAAATCTAGGAGCATGAATGTTGTTAGGAAAAAGTTAGGGATAAAGATGATAAAGAATTCTGAACCAAGTTCTCATATAGTTAAAAGCCTAGTAGATGCATTTGGTAAAATTGGTAAGAACACACGTTCAAAGGACCACAATGTTGCTCGTCGTGTGTTGTCACAAGCAATTGCAAATAAGAACACCAGGGCCCTTTGTATTCTCAGGCCTACATCTGAACTAGTTAATTTGAATGTAAAAACCCTCCGTAGGTATTCTATTAGAAGAGAACATCTTGACACAACCAATCAGATAGATTTTTGGGCCTTTGTTGGTCGGTTGCCATGTCGTGACATGAAGCTAGTTGATGCAGTAAAGGGATTAGTGCACAGTTTTTGGCATGATCACACAAGGCCTTTTTCAAACCGAAAGGATGTACTAAAACTAAGAAGGGGTTCAAAGGATCGTGAACCACATACTAAGCATCTTCTTGATATAACACAGATAGAACTTTACGAGAAATTTAGGATTGAGCATAGACAATTGAACTTGGGGCAAAGATCTTTTGAGAAATGTAAGCCATGGTATGTTAGAATAAATACTCTTCGTAACACTTGTTGTTGTAGATACCATGTAGAATATGAATATTACTATGAAACATTTTTGTACATTCGTCGTGTGTTGCATACTAACCATGTGCAGGATTGCTCCATGACAATACCACCAACTTCATCAAGAGAATTCATTCATAGCATCATGTGCAATAGGACCGAGGGGCAAACATGCTATGCAAAATCTTGTTTGGATAGAACATGTTCCAAGTGTGCTGGAATGGTATTATCGAGCCAATGTATGCACGAGAATGGAGACAGTGAATTTGGGAAAATGGTTACAGACATGAAAAGTTTCAAATATATCAACTATGAAATAGTCCCAGGGAAAGAAAGCAAAAAAATACAATTGGTGACATCTCAGGTATGCATTTATATCTATAAAATTATGTTGTAACGGTTACATTTCAATCCTTACTTACAACAAAAAACTGACATTGAGATCATTTTGTGTCACTAGGTACAAGTTAGTGACTTCATCAAGGAATTTATTGAAAAGACACATCAATATGTTCAGCATGTCCATGTGGCACGATGGCAGGATGAGAAGTTTAGAATATGCAGAGATACATTTCCCCTTGGTACTATACTTTCAGTTGTTGATTTTGCCAAGAAATACACTCTGCAACCTCAAAATCAGATCCAAAGTCAGTATTATCACTCTGAGCAGGTTTCCTTGATGGTCCATATCACATATAGGCATGGCCCAAATAGCACTGAAGAGCAAAGAGAAATTCTAAAGGAATATCACTTCTACATAAGTGATGATAGGTGCCACGACTTCCACTATGTACGTCATTGCTTCATCATGTTCTATGATCACTTGAAGGGAAGGAACATACAGATGGATCGACATTGAATTTGGTCTGATGGGTGTGCTGGTCAGTTCAAAAATGCACGCATATTTCAGTGGTTGTGTTCATTGCATAAAAACTACAAAGTGCCACATATGTGGAACTATTTTGAGACTGGGCATGGTAAAGGAGAGCATGATGGAGCCGGAGCATGTGTCAAAACAACCCTACGAAGAGAGGAATTGAAAGTATCTACATAATCTACTATTCTAAATGCTCAATCTACAGTCAGGTGGTGCACGTTAGTAATGGGAGAGGAATCAACTATGCGAGTAGAATCCACAAGAAAGAGACATGTGGAGACATTTTTTTGGGAGGTGGTATACATAGATCGTTCACATGCATGGGAATGCAAGACTGTGCCTGGGACTCGTGGATTTCATTCGGTTCGAAGCTCTGATAACCCAGTATTTGAAATTTGGACCAGAAAACTCGCTTGTTTTTGCTCATCTTGTTGTGATGATGACTGGGATGGGTGTGAATCATTGGATTGGGTTGATGGATGGGATTGCATATCACTTCCACTTGATCAGCGTGCAATTGTTGAGTTAACTCCGTTGGAAGAAGACCAATCATCTATTTCTGCAAATTTTGATCATGTCTCAGACCTTGTATAACCCGGTATGATGCATTTCCTTAACATTTTTTGTTTGTTTACGTAGTCTTCAAATGCACATTAATGGCCTTGTATCGCACGAAAAATATTTTGATCATATACCTACAATCATATAATGCAGGGCACATATATGTAGATAATGTTGAAATAGTTACATACCTGTGTGTGATCAGTTGCCATTGCAGATGCGGCACTGACTGCTGCATCAACCATCGATGCGAGGTTTTCAGTAGACAACTCGGGTTCCTGATGTAGTAAACATGCAATTCAAACATTAACAAAAATGATTTATGCACTGGATTTCAATTTAAACAACAAATATCATCGAAGTATATACATTACCATGGTGTGAGTAAGCCCATGGTCGTGGGCAGCTGGAGTCTTTCTAGGAGTAGAACGCCTCACATACACACGACCCTTGTTCACGAATGGCTTGGAGGGAGGTACAAATCCAGGAAATGGTCCAGATGTCTCGGATGGTGCCTACAGTCAGCAAGTGTTCATGTAGTTAGACATGCATGATTCAACAAACAAACATGTATTTAAAAAATGTCATTTTTAATTGTTTACCTGGAGCCCAGATGCTTCATGGGACAGTATGACCATGGGTGCTACCTCCACATTACCTTGCCCCAGTGAAGGATCTGCCATCTGCAAGTTTAATAATTGTAAATATTAAACCGTAGATAGCATTAGTGACATTAGAGAGATTTTGAGGTCAAAAAAGGGCCTCCTAAGAGATGTACTACAAAAATATGAGATATATTAAAATATTATGAATTGGGGGTTTTATGGGGTAGGTATATATGACAAGTCACCTCCCACACTATTTTCTATGCACAATATAAATAACCATGGTTGAGTTACTTTTAAAAATTCACTAGAAATAAAATTAATAAAATAAGTCTACATTGATGTGACTAAGATTCATTGTAAATTCCCAAAAATGTATTGTCCTTTAACATTTATTTGTCTTGAACTTGCAAATGAAATTAAATAATAAAAACCATTTTTAAGAGCTTTTTTTAAAATTTTATGTTGACTTTTTATATTTAGTACTTTTCTCATGAATTTAATAATGTAATTTAATTGAGAATTTATTTACATGTAAAATGTCAATAATATTATTATAATCCACATTGCATTATTATTATTATTATTATTATTTATTAAATCTATTATTATTCTTTATTAGTTTGACATTATGTTATTAAATAGAATGGAGTGAATATATAATTTAAAATTAAAAACATAAAAATGATAATATATTATTTTATAAAAAAATGTGAAAGGACTTTCTTTATGAATTAAGAGTACTTCACTTGAAAATGACAATAATATTATTTTATGTGAAAGTGTGAAAAGACATTCATTATGAGTACTTTACTTGAAAATGACAATAATATTATTTTATGAAAAGACTATCATTATGAGTACTTTACTTTATGACTTAAAAGTACTTACACCACTACCTTGGTTAACTATGTGTTTTCATCCACCATAGAAAATTTGACAAATAAGCATTCTTAACTCATGCAATGCCACCTCACCAAGGGGTATGATGTCATCTACTAGAATGTGATTGGTTGTATTTTATAGTACATTTTCTTTGTTTTAAGGCCCTTTTTTGACCTCAAAATTTCTCTAATGACTAAAATGTAAAGTATGTGGAAATTAACAAATTAACAAGTATTAAAAAACTGAAATTTTAAAATGTTTACCTCGGTGTGATATATGGCAATAGGTGCTATATAAGATGGGCCTACCAAATGGGTAGCATCATGCCCCCCTGTAGAGTCTAGAACATCCAGCTCTGGGGCATCGCTGTTGGCATAAAGCATCAACTGCAAGTTCACAAAATTAATATATTAGCTCAAACTATATATATGTGTACAAAGACGAAAATAAATGAAGAATTTATTACAATTAACCATCAACATACCTCTCTCAAAAACCCACTGAAGGTAACATCTGAGGCAAGACCATAGCAGGGACGACCACATGATGTGCACTCGTGAGGATCAGTACTAGGATGGGGATGTGTCGATGGTCCTGCACTAGTGGATGGTCTTGATGGTCTTGCACTAGTTGATGGTCCTGCATGGTGACGAGCTGGTGTATGTACCACACCAGGGACAGATGTCCCTTCCTCACCCATATGTTGAACCATAGTGCCATGGCGAACAACCGCCCGTGCCAAACTCAAAAATGCATCTCGTGTCTGTGGAATAATACGATGTGCAGGTGGGACATCTGGCCCAGGCAACTGCTTGCGAGGTGCAGGGATAGGGCGATCCTGGTCTCGAAGCCTCACATTGGGTCGGTTTTAGGGCATCCCCCCACCGATCCCCTGAAACTGCAAGATGTCAAAATAGTTTACGTGTTTATGTAACACGAACTCTGCGTACATCTTTCGAAGGAAATACAAGGGAATTTCCCTGTTGTTGTGTGGTGGCATATCAAAAACCATGTACCATTTGTCCATCCAGTTATCAACAAATGGTTGAAACGTGCACCACTCAATGGAGATATGCGGCCTGTTTGCATTTGGGATTTCCCCCGTCTGAGGGTCCCTAAACAATGCAAATATGAGCTCTTTGGATATTTTCAACTTTTTTATTGCATTGTAGTCTAGCCCATCAGCATATTGTTGTCTTTTTCTTTCTCTATATGATGTAATATCATATAGTACATTGCTAGACTGTGAAATGGTGTCAACAATTGCATCCAAGGTTGATGCAAGCGAGTGGTGAATCCTGTCACCACCACTAAACGCTGCACTAATGCCCCTCAAGTGGGCAAGCTCAATCAGTATCTCGACATTGGTGTCCATAGCCGCAACTGCAATAAAGACATCAATACGAAAATCATTAGAAACATATACATGGTATATAATGACGTCTCTTCAAAATTGAAAATGTATTAAATCAAACTCAAGTAAGCAATTTAATGGCATTCACTTACATACATTTAAAACTTAAAATTAAACATTTAACAATTAAAAAGTAAGTTTCGTTCAACTTCTTTCTAGAAGTTAAGGCACTTCTTCACCCTCATTAGTGACTTTTCCATGCAAGCTTGGGTTTAAACTTCTTAGAATTTAGGAGTGTTATTTTGACATGTTTTGGCCTTTACGTCCATTGCAGAAAACAATATTTCCATCAACTTCATAAGCTAACATTAAATTTATTGATTTCAATATATTACGCCTTGTGGTTGGAGGGGAGGACAAAGTGGCATGGAATGAAATGGATATGTATGAGTTTGTCTTGCCAATATGATTACATATGTACTTGAGATGACTATCAATGATTAAGATGTTGAATAATCAAATAGAGATTGTGACTAGAATGACAATAACAACAATGTCAACTTCTCAAAACAGAGACAATTTCTCTCTACAAAAACAATCTCTACATTGTATGGCAAGTTCAGAAAATTAAATAAAAAACATAGTGATTTTCTATATGAAGTCTTTCAGTTGAATCGACGGTCCCTGAGCGTTGAGTAGATTGATCGAGGGTGTGGATAGGGCAGGCCCAAGAGACACTTTGTTAATGTGTTTTGGAATTTAGTCAAGGGTGCTTAACTAAGAGGCAATGTATAGCTACATACACTTCTGATGAAATTTTGATTATGTTCATGGACAAATGATTATGATGAAATTTTGAGAAACCAAGTTACTAATTTTTTTTGCATTTTTTTATTCATGCTTATGCATGCATTTCATCTTGTTATGGCCATTACCAAGGAAAATTATTTAATTAGTATCATGGGAAATGGCCTTTGAGGGTTGGAAATTTGGGTTTCATGTGGATGGATACCTAAGTAACCGGACACGTCCAACAGGGTCCCCGTGTCGTGTGGGACACGGTTTTAGATGATGGTTGGTGGGATAGGGTAGTCCTTAGCATCAAGATCATGGAGCCAATCATTTCTTTGTTGCGGTTTGCAGACACAGACCAGCCCATCCTAGGATATGTTTATGAGGGGTGGGATTCCATGATTGAGTCCATGAGGACCATTGTTATGGAGATGAGTGTGCTGAGTATGAGACATCGGCAGAGAACTTATGTTCCATCATACAGGGCATTCTTATCTCCAAGTGGGATAAGAATTGCACACCTTTTCATTGCTTGGTCCACTCATTGAACCCCAGGTTCTATGCTTAGGATTGGCTCAGTGGTGGGTCAGGGCCCTCATCCAGAGTCCCTCCTCACATGGATGGAGAGATCTCAAAGGAGAGGAAGATAGCATTTAGACGACTACTTTAGGATAGAGACCACCTTGAGGTGGTGGAGGAGAAATTTTATGAGTTTTCTAGTGGCACTGGGAGATTTGGAGGATATGAGTTGGTTAGAGACATGGGGGTTAAGAAACCCCTTGTTTGGTGGACAACTCATGGGGCAACATGCCCTCTTCTACAAAAGATAGCCTTGAGGGTCCTTTCTCAAGTTACTTCATCCTCTTGTTGTGAGAGTAATTGGAGCACATATGGGAACTTGTATAGTGTGAAGAAGAGCAGGCTTGAGCAGTGCAGGGCAGAGACGATGGTGTATGTGCACTCCAACCTTCGTCTTATTTACAGGAAGAGGGAGGAGTGGGAGAAGGGAAAGACACGGATGTGGGATGTCCTTCCTGATGAGATGGGTTTGGACAACAGTATTGATTTGGCATTATCCAACATGGATCTTAATGATCCAGTGCTAGAGCCGGTCACTTTTGATGAGGGGGATCGTATGGAGGGGTCATCCTCCACACCAGCAGATGCAGTTAGTCAGATTGGCAGAGCGGAGGAGGAGGAGGAGGAGGATCAGGGCAGTGATGAGTTTGTTGATTCAGGCATGGAGGAGGACTATTGAGTCATTGACAGATGGGATTCTTCCATCTTGATCCACTCCTTTTTTGTATTTACTATTAGACTATTAGTCTATTAGTCTATTTGGCATTTGCCAGTGCTCAGTGGCATTCCGACATCTATGTAATACATTTTTATTTTGATGACTTAATGAGAAATATGGTTCCGAGTCTCTGACATGCATTTATGTGTCTCAATGTCTCGTTGTGATTTGTGATTGTGAATGACAAATGTGTTGTGATTTGTGAATGATCTAATTTTTATTGAATATTTCATATTTGTAATTGTAAATGTAATTTCTATTGAATATTTGTAATTGTAAATGTTAAATTTTATTGGATCTATATGTCTATATTTTTAAATTTTAATATATTTTAAAAATATATATATATGTATATAAAACGTGTCCTATGTGTCCTAATTCCAGGGGTCACCGTGTCTCGTGGGGACACTCGTGTCCCGTGTCCTCGTGTCAGGTGACTTAGATGGATACATTGTAGAAAGGGGGGAGTTCTATTTTTTTCAATTTTTGGTTGGATTAGGAATTTTTGAGTTTTTGAAAAGGGATTCATTTTAATTATTCACTCATCTTGGTTGAGGGAGATGTGAATTTAATTAGAGATTGGGTTATTCCCAATTTTATCAATATTACAAAACTAGGTTGTTTTAAACAATAAAAAATAGTAATTTAGGTTAAGAAATGACAAAAAAATGGTATGGGTGAATGAATTACCTGATTAGATGACAATCCACCGGTGAATTTGCCTCCCCTCCAGCTAAATCGAGCTCCACTGATACTTCAGGGCACACAAACCGTCCTCGTCCAACCTCTATTTCGCGTTTCTGATGCGTGAAGAGTGCCGCGGGTGGTCGGGGGTGGTCGGGACTGTGTTTTTAAATTGATTTTAGATTTCAATAACGCGTACGCGTTTTGTAACTACATAACGCGTACGCGTTTTGTAGTTCTATAACGCGTACGCGTTATGGTTACCTATCCTACATGTCTAGTGACATGTCAGGCTCGGGTCTTACCATGGCAGGTGCTAAATATCAGAAACGCGTTATGTTTTTATGTATCAGGAGCGAGTTTTGAAAAAGTAGCATTGCATCTAAAGTGACCCTCATCTTCTTGCACACACCCTTATATAATCCAAGCTGAATTAAAAATGGATAGTCCTTCATAGTTAACCATTTTATAGTTTTAAGAATTTAATTACAAGGGTTTCATACTTAACCATTTATATTTTTAAGAATTCAATTTCAAGGGTTTCAATAAGAATAATTTAACTTTCGAAATTGTAAATATATTTTAAATTGCATGTCTTTAAAGATTTATTTGACTTGTATTTAGCTTAACTTTTCCTTTGTTATTAATTTGGTATTTTTTATAAAACAATTTCATGAAAGCCATTGGAGTGCAGCTAAAAGGATTTTTAGATATATTTGAGCACTTTGATTTGTGGCATTCTATGATCTTTTAGCTTTTCCTTCTTTTCTTAGTTATACATATTCTAATTTATGGTGTCATTTTCATAAATATCTTCACCATTTGGTCTTATTTGAATCAATCCAAGCTTATAAGAGCGTTATGGGACCCTACCTGTGTTTGGCTTCTTCTTTAGTTGCCTCATAGGAAGGTAAAGAGATATTTGTAATATTTAGTGAATCAAGTGAACATAAATTCTCAAATAGTTCAAATTCTCAAAAATACAATAGTTCAAATTGTTCCTTCAAATTCTCGATGGGAGGAGAGAATGATATAGTTCAATTTCTCAAAAATATCTAAGAATGCTTTTAGTTGCACTATAATGGTTTTCATTAGATTGTTTCATAAAGTGTAAACTAACAATAAAGAAAATATTAATTAACTCACAATCAAATAAATCAAATCCTCATAAAATTACGAATACAAATTAATATCACAATAAGCAACTCTTTTGATTTCAAATTAAAATGGTATAGCTGCAAGCTTACAATCATTCATACTGAATAGATTAAAAAAAATAAAACTTTGAAAAAAAATAATTTATTAACCAATTATCATATTTAAAAATTCAAAAATAATATAATTCATCTAAATTAATTATATCAAAATTATATTTTAAACCACTTCCTAAGTTATTAATTAAAAATAACATGCTTTTCACTTAAAAATTAAAATTATATTTTAAATTACTTTCCAAACTATTAATTAAAAAAGTTATGCTTCCAACTAAAAAGGTTAATCCATGAAGGTGGTTCACGATTTTTGGCAAGCGAAGTACCAAAAATTTGTTCCCAAGACCATCTATCGAGGTTTTTTAAAGCCCTCTATCAAGGTATTAAAACCTCAATCAAGGGTTTTAAAAGACCTTGATCGAGGGCTTTAAAAGACCTCAATCGAGGTTTTAAAGAATACCTCGATCGAGATATCAAGGTATTTATCCCTCGATCGAGGTATTTTAAAAACCTTGATCGAGCAAATACCTCGATCGAGGACCTAAAAAACAGGCCGAAATCTCTTTTCACTACAAAAAGAAAATTTTGTCTGCCTTTCAGAGCCTTATACTATGTCATTAAATGCACATTAATGGGAGGACTTGATACCGTTGGATTTATCAATGAATCCCCTATCCATATACATATAATTTATGAATTTTTATCTTTGTACATGTCATTTGTTTTTAAATTTTTGCTAAAGATTACCCTAAAAAACCTTGTCGACAACTTTGAATGAGCTCAAAGATAAATCAACAACATTCAAAATACACATCCAAAAAATTTGAACAAATATACAAGCGCTACATTAGTGCGTCCTCTTCAAAAGGGTATTTTTAATTTTGCAAATTATGTAAACAATCAAAATATTTGGCGCACAGATGCACATGTGTGCAAAATGAGACTGAAATATTCATTGG
Source organism: Larix kaempferi (assembly GCA_027924585.1). Classification (NCBI taxonomy): domain Eukaryota; kingdom Viridiplantae; phylum Streptophyta; class Pinopsida; order Pinales; family Pinaceae; genus Larix; species Larix kaempferi. The sequence goes on from BSBM01000445.1 coordinate 2,568,497, forward strand.
TCAGTTTTGAATAATAAATATAATTTTTCGTGAAAAATTAAAAGAACAATATGTACCCCTGTGACTCTATTGGGCTAGTTTCGACAGCATTTTCATGTGACCTGCAGCTCGACATAACTTAGCAACCAGAGGTCGGATCAATGAACCGTCAACTTCGTTGGTCTCCTGGAGTGCGATTACCTCTAGGGGACCCTCTCCCTCGTGTTCTCATGGCCCAGTGACTTCATTGTGCATTCATTTAGTAAACTAGGGTTTTGCTCAATTTCCTTCAATGCAATCTTGCATTGGTGGGTCAACTCTGGAAAACCCTCCACCGAGCCATAGTTGGTAGTGTTCCCACGTCGGCATTTCCCATACACACTTGCAGGAGCCGACGACACGCAATCTTGCTGCTCCGTTTGTTTTTTCGCTCCTGGACTGAAAGTCACCAAGTGTCCCTGAACGACATTTTCATGCGACTTGCAACTCGACATAACTCGACAACCGGAGGTTGGATCGTCGAACCGTCGACTCTGTTGGTCTCCTAGCGTGCGATTACCTCTAGGGGGGCCTCTCCCTTCTGTTCTCATGGTCCAGTGACTTCTTTGTGCATTCATTTCGTAAACTAGGGTTTCAACCATATGCCTAAGCTACACTTACAAATTACAAACCAACTAGGGTTTCATGAACTAAACACCGCATAATAAGACTAGGATAGGCATGGAAAGGATATATTTGCTTGAGAATACTCTTAATGGGGGGGAAGATTTTCACATTAAGAAAGCACAACGGGGATAAAATTTTAATTGAATTCAATACCTAGGGATTGTATCATACTATGTTTCAATTCCTAAAGAGCCTGATATGGCCATGCCTTCTCATACTTGAGACAAAGATGCCAAACACAGCTTCCACATCCATGCATCTATTTGGAACCACTTTGCTGAAGTACGTAGCCAATAGAAATGCAATGTAAAATGAAAAACCTCAGTAAATGACCCACAAAGCAAGAGACTCTGAGTCATATTTGAATTTGTTGAAACCTAAAATGCATACTTATCACACTGCAAGATACTCTTGGTCACTTCCAAGATGCAAGAGCCTCTGAACCACTTTTGAAAAACGAATGCTTACCAGATCCTTTTCAGCCTCAAACGCCTCGGCAATGAATGGAATAGCTTGGCATGGAATGAAATGCTCACCAAATCCTTCTGAGCATGGTCTCCTATCTTATCTTATCCTATCTTCTCCTATCTTCTTGCGGTTTGTTGTTGTGAGCATCTTGTACGTTGGCCATTTATAGTTTGTACTTTGGCCTTGTTTTTAATAGATTTTGGGTCTTTTAAATATCAGGTTGAGTTGACATTTAGAATCGCCTTATATTTTACTATTTTAAGGCAAGTCTCATTCATTACATATTGTTTTTGTTTTCTCCTTTTAAAAGTTTCCCATGGCCCAGGTGTCATCTTGTAGGTCCATTTTTAAAACTAGGGTTTTGCTCAGTAAGGGAGTGTGCAATTTTTGCACACGGGGGTCAACTTTGCAAAATCATCCACCGGGCACTTATGGCTAGCGTTCCCAGCTGGAACCTTCCTAGACACACTTGCAGGACTCCCCGGAACCTGGTTTTGTTGCACGGTTGGAATTCTATGTCGCCGGTAGGTATCCAGCAGGTGTCCTCAAAGGCCTTTTGGATGTGAGATGGAACGAGCCATAAAATGACAACCGTGGCTCGGATCAACAAACCGTCGCCTCCGTTGGATTCAGGATGTCGCGATAGTGCTAGGGGTGCCCCTCTCCTCTGGTCCCATGGCCTAAGTGTCATCTTGTAGGTCCATCTTGGAAATTAGAGTTTTTCTTAGTAACGGAGTGTGCAATTTTTGCACACGGGGTCAACTTTGCAAAATCATCCACCGGGAAATTTTGGCTAGTGTTCCCGGCCAGAACCTTCCTAGACACACTTGCAAGACTCCCCGAAACCTGGTTTTGCTGCACGGTCGTCATTGTATGCCCCCGGTAGGTATCCAGCAGGTGTCCCTGAAGGCCTTTTGGATGCGAGACAGAACGATCCATAGAATGACGAACGTGGCTCGGATCGACAAACCATCAACTCCGTTGGATTCAGGACTTCAGGATAGTGCTAGGGGTGCCCCTCTCCTCCGGTCCTATGGCCCAGGTGTCATCTTGTAGGTCCATCTTGGAAACTAGGGTTTTGCTCAGTAAGGGAGTGTGCAATTTTTGCACATGGGGGTCAACTTTGCAAAATCATCCACCGAGACCTTATGGCTAGCATTCCCGGCTGGAACCTTCCTAGACACACTTGCAGGACTCCCCGGAACCCAGTTTTGTTGCACGGTCATCATTCTATGCCCCCGGTAGGTATCCAGCAGGTGTCCCTGAAGGCCTTTTGGGTGCGAGACAGAACGAGCCATTGAATGACGACTGTGGCTCGGATCGACAAACCGCCGACTCCGTTCGATTCAGGACGTCGGAATAGTGCTAGGGGTGCCCCTCTCCTCCGATCCCATGGCCCAAGTTTCATCTTGTAGGTCCATCTTGGAAACTTGGGTTTTGCTCAGTAAGGAAGTGTGCAATTTTCGCACACGGGGGTCAACTTTGCAAAATCATCTACCGAGCAAATAAAAGATCATATATCAATTAATTCAACAATTAAACATTGATCAACATGTTTGGATAAATTGAATAAAAAAATTTGTTCATTAATGAACATCTCACCACAAGAGGAGAGCCAGTCATAACCATGGATTGAGCAGAGGGGTCGGGCACTTCTGCCGCTAATGGCTGCAATCACCAAATGGGGAAATACTTAGACATGCATGAATAAACAATATAGTGACATGGTTAAATACTATGCATTGTGATTATTGAAATAGTTACCTCTGTATGACTTGTGCCTATTGCAGATGCAGCACTAACTGCAGCATAATTGACCCTTGTTAGGTGAGGGGTAGATGGATCTCTCATGTGTCTACTATAGAGGACATCCACACCCTTTCTAGGAGTGGAGCCTCTCTTATACACTTGTGCCTTTTGCACATTTGGACTACGAGGTGATCCAACTGCTGACAGTCTATGAAGTATAGAGGCTGGTGGCTACAATCACCAATACTGACGTAGTTAGAAATACATTGGTCAATGAAATACCATGTATTAACAAAATGACAATGATGAAATACATGTCGATGTATTGTATACATCAATCAATTCTAAGAAATGTTCTGCCACTTGTTGATCCCCAATGGGTTGTGTAGCGCTTGTCTCCCCACTAGGGGGGACATCACTAGATGAAATCATTTCCCTCTGATGGGGATCTACAACCTACAATTTAGAAAATTGTAAATGTTAGATCGTGTAGCATTAATTAAGTAACATGTGATAACAAACTAACATGTATTAAAATAATGTCATGTTGAAATAGTTACCTCAGCGTGAGATGTTGTCGCTGAAGGTATGACAACATCTTGTAACTCAGAAGGTTCTGCTGCATGAGCCTCTTGCCACTCATGCCCTTCTGGTAGCAACTACAAGTTTTAAAATCATTAAAAATATTAGCAATCTATATATGTGTACATAGTAAGGAAAAATAATTTACAAATGGCACTAAATTGTTAATTGGATTTACTCATGTATTAAAATAATGTCATGTTGAAATAGTTACCTCGGCGTGAGATGTTGTCGCTGAAAGTATGACAACATCATCGTCATCAAGCAGTGCTGCTGCATGAGCCTCTTGCCCATATTGCCCCTCAGGCCCTTCTGGTGCTAGTGCATGAGCCTGTGGACTATGCTCTGCATCATCGGTGCAAAGGTCTTCAACTTTGTGCCCTTCTTGTAGCAACTACAAGTTTTCAAATCATCAAAAACATTAGCAATCTATATATATGTGTATAGTAAGGAAAAATAATTTACAAATGACACTAAATTGCTAACCACTTACTTACCTGTGTAAAGTATCCAGTAAAGGTATCATCTGTTTGGGCAGGACCAAAGCAAGGATGGCCGCATACTGTGCATGGGTGCGACTCTCGGCTGTGCTCATGATGTAAAGGTCTAGGGCCACTACTAGATGCTCCTCCACCACTGGAAGGTGGTGACTCTACCCCACCGACAGGTGGCGGCTCTACTCCACCCATAGATGGTGGCTCTGATGGCCTTGCCTAGTACGTACCTTGAAGATACGTGCTATGGTGAACATCCGCCTGTGCCAACAGTAGGAAGGACTCTCGTGTCTCTGGGACCAACTGATGTGCAGGCGGCACATCTAGCCTGGGTAGCTGCCTACGAGGTGGAGCTACTGGGCGATTGGGATCTATATGCCTCGCATTGGGATGTTGTTGAGGCATCCCCATCCCAACTCCTTGGTACTCCAAGATATAAAAATAGTTAACATGCTTCCCCATCACAAATTTTGCGTACATCTTTCTCAAAAAATATAGGGGCATTTCACTGTTGTTGTGTGGTGGTGCATCAAACACCATGTACCATCGGTCGATCCAGTTATCTATGAATGGTTGATATGTATGCCACTTGATAGAAATGTGCCTTTTGTTTGCATTCGGGATTTCACCCGATCGTGGATCTCTAAAGAGAGAAAATATATGTTGTTTTGAGATTTTCAACTTCTTGACTTCTTTGTAGCTAAGTCCATCCTGATATTGTTGCCTCTTTCTTTCTCTGAATGTGGCAATATATTCCAATGCACTATCAGACCTACTAAAGGTCTCTATCATTGCATCCAAATTGGATGCAAGCATAAGATGTCTATCATCAACAATAGTAATTGAGGCTCGAATTTCTCTGAGCCTTTGAATTTCTCTTTGGATGTCCGAGTGTGCATCCATGGTCGTCACTGCAATCAAAAAATAAAAATAAAAACAAATAATTAGAAATGTATACATGTGCTATAATGACATCTCTCAAAAATGAAAAATTTACAAACTTTGTGCAAGAATGAATACATTGCAAACATAAATATCATCTCATGCATACATTACAAACATAAATATCATTTCATATGACCATTGCAGGCATACATTATGGGTCCTTGTGGGCATAAGGTGGAGACCATGCAGGCATAAAGACCATGATGATGTGGCAAAGATATGTATTTTTATTGGTTAAGGATGGGAAAGACAAGACAAAAGACAAGGTGATGGGCATTGGCACACCTAATGAGCCAAATGACCCATACTGTGGTCATTTAGAGTTGGTCCTAATACCCTAGACAAGGATGACTTGGAGATAACAAGTGACATGAACAAAGAAGCATGAAGTGAACAAAGAAGCTTGAAGTTGACACTTGGCAAGGAGATTGGGGGCATCCCTTATGGCATCTGCGGGCATCCAGGAATGAAGCTGATGGACATGCGGGCATGTGGACAAGGTGACATGCGGGCATCTTGAAGATGCATATGCGGGCATGTTTGTGGAAGCTGCGAGCATCCCGGAGGCATGCCAAAGACCCCCATGCGGGCAATTGAAGAAGGTATAGCTGCATGCATGTTCAAAGGCATAAATATGGCCCTTACGGGCATGAGTTAAAAGCTAGTGTGGGCATGCTGGAAGCAAAAGAAAATGGTGATGATGTGGGTATGAAGACCACGTTTAGGTGGGAAAAAGAAAGTCTAAATAAATATATACATATATATATTTATAATTTATGAGGTGTTATGGAAATCAAATTAAAATTTGATTTAATATTGACAAGTCGGCTTCCTATTTGATGAGGAAATTATGGAGACAAAATTACAAAATTAAAAAATTACAAAGATTATATCTTGTGTCTCTTGTGCAATGTGTTGATGTGTTTACTTGATGAATGACATGTGATTGGTACATAGTTCATGGATGAATATGATATTGAAGTGAGCCATTGTGTCTAGCAGGGTGGATGTAAAATTCATTAAGGGATTGATAGTAGGGATCAGGAATTAAGATATGTTAAATAACAAATTTTATAATTTTTAGTTTTGGTATTTCATTTACAAAGATTTCTAGTTTAGGGCAACATCAAAATTTATATTTTTAATTATGAAATGAGGCAAGGATTTGGATGCTTACCTTTCCAATCCTCCGTGCAAGATGAAATCTCCCTCGTTGAACTTCCAAATCTCCCACGTTGAGCTTCTCCAGTGCGTTTTTGGCAAGAGGAAATCGCTTGAGCGTTCACGTTTTAAGAAAACAGTGTGTAAAACAGTGTCGCGATGCATGGACTGTTTATTTTTTTGTTTATATTAACCAAAACGCGTGCGCGCTTTGTATCACTATAACGCGCGCACGTTTTGGACTCCTATCCTACATGTCAATTGACATGGCAGGGTTGGAGTCCGCCCATGCCAGGTTTTAAGTAACGCTCGCGCGTTTTTGATTTACACAATTCTCACACGTTTTGCGAATGCATGATTGCACCAAAAGGGTCCCTCAACTTTGTGCGAGGGCCCTGACCTCACCCCCCGTAGTTGTATCTCCACCTCAAATTCCTAGTCAGAATATGAAGAAGGATAAACACACTAGTGTAAATATCATAGGGGGGGAAATGATATAGGATTTCAACTCATGGAAGCCATTCAAGAGTCTATCAATCCAGCCGCCACTCTTGCTTGTTCGAATTCGCATATGGAGAACCATTCAAAGGATGAAGATACTTCAGTGTCGAGTTGCAAAATCATTTGGGAGGAGGATTGAAATCCAACCAATGTTGATCTCGCCTGCTTGATAGAAATCCCACAATGGCCGAGTGATAGGAATTTGGGTGGCTCAAGTAGCGTTGTTCTCAGCGAACCTAACCCTCACTCCACTGACCCAACTCCCGCTCAACCAGGGATCTTCCCATAGTGTGGTTGGTTAGGTGGCACTCACCTCGTAGAAGAGGATCTCCACCTCATCTTTGATGTTCGCAATGAATTTGCAGACCTCTGTTTCAAGATGGAACAATTTGACAAAGGGAAAAGAACACTGATTGAAGTATGCTCACAATCAACCCACCAAATTTCAGGCATGGAATCGACCTCAATCACAAGGAGTAGCTAGAATGTTATCATCCCTCGATGCTGAGGCAATTCAATGAACCTTCCATTGAAATGAGATGACCTTTTAGCAAATAGCCAAGCAGGATGTCCAATCTTCTCTCTCTTAGCTTTCTTGTTCTTCAATTCTTTCATAATTTTTCTAGAGCATAGTGCGTGTAGTCTTTTTTGTTGACACAGTCTCAACATAATTTTGTAAATTTTGAGTCCTGCATGGGAAGATTAACTCTTGAACTTGGTTTGGGCATGGGTTGATTTCCAATGTTGGTAGCCCCGACCCAAGATGCTTGTACTTGTAAATATTTTGACTTAGGTAATACAAACTTCTAACTTACAAAACGAGAAATTTGTGTGTATTCTATTTTTAGATTGGTCATTAATATTGCTATTATTAATTGGAATTCATGTAAATTAAGGATTTATAAATTGTGGAACTTAAAAACACACACACAAAAAAGAAAAAAACAAATTTTCATGAGATCCATAGTGAAAGAGGGCATTGGACAATTCCTAAATCTGCGTGGGATGAAAGAATTTGTCAAAATTTCTACAATCTTTGTACTCATCATAACTATAGTGATTTAGGAATGCTTCTCTTAAACATTAATAAATATCATCATCACCAATATTATTTTCTTTAATTTTTTGTTTTCCTATAAATTTAATAAAAACTGTAAAACTTGAGCTATCACTTAAGTTATGAAAAATTTGTAAATATGAATGTAATTTTATTTGTTTATGTTAAATAAATTTAATAAAATAAGAAGTAAGTTATCAAAAATTTGTAAATATGAATGTAATTTTATTTGTTTAAATGTTAAATAAATTTAATAAAATAAGAAAAACAAAATTCATCAATATTTGATAAATACAAAATAAATTTACATATTAATTTTACTATATTTTTATCATTTTGTTTTATTTGTTTATGCTAAATAAATTTAATATAATAAGATAAACAAAATTTACAAATATTTGATAAATATAACTAAATTTACATATTAATTTTACTACCATTTTATCATTTTCACTTTAATATTTTTCTATTAACCAATAATATTAAGTCTACTAAATTGCTTATAAAAAACAAATTATTATTATCTATCCTTTACCCTAGTTTTAATTTTTTAAAATCGTTGCTAATTGTTCAATAGGTATATAGTTTAACACACTAACGTAACAAAAAGATCTCAAAGAAAACAGAAAACATGCTTTATTCTAGTATTTAAAAAGATTTGATTAATTATAAAAAAAAAAAATTAAAGAATTCGAAGTTATGTTTTCCATCTATAAATTCTCATCTTATTTTACTTATTTCCAATCACTCTATCCCTATAATCGTCTTAATAAAATATTATTTATGACAATTATTTATAATTTAACATTATTAAAATTATTACGTTTAAATTAAAAATCTTAAATTGCAACTTGAACTTATGTAATTATTATTTTAGAAACTTCTTTGAAAAGTTGAGTGTACTTAATTTAATATAGATTTATATTAAATTAAATTACAAAAAAATATACAGTTTTCTATTTTTATTTATAAATTAATGTAATAAAAATAAACATTTTTCTAAAATGAATTAATTATTTAATAACTATAATATTTTTTTTTTTGAACTTATGTAATTATTATTTTAGAAACTTCTTTGAAAAGTTGATTGTACTTAATTTAATATAAATAAATTACAAAAAAATATACAGTTTTCTATTTTTATTTATAAATTAATATAATGAAAATAAACATTTTTTTAAAATGAATTAATTATTTAATAAATATAATATTTTTTTTCAATTAATATAAAGAATATACTTATCTCATCCTTATACAATCTACATCCCAAGTTCTAAATAAATACATATTCATATAATTATCCTCCCTCCTGTGCACATCACACATTATTCTTATTTTGTTATAAGATTATAAAGAATAAAATTTGCCCTCAAAGAAAGGTCAAAGACGCAAGAGATTTAATTAAGGTTCCAAATATGGGTAATGATACCATAAATAATTATTGAAATGTAATAATATGCTGTAGTAATGTTTTGTGGGCGTTGACTTATGAGATGAAACTCCACTATATTCGGAAATAAGCATGACCTCCGCCCAAACTAGGGCCAGCGTTCTTGAAGTGCGCCCTCAGTTCTTTGAATGTAAACGCTCTGTACTGTCGCGGGTGCTTCTCATCGACCAGTTCTTCAGGAGCACTAATTTCACCTTCGTCTGACGCAAACATAAAGAATGCAATCGACAGTCTCCTCGGTGTACTTCCTCCATACACCACGCGGTGTTCTGCGCTGCGGTATCTGCAATTACTCCACATCTGCCATTTACAAACACTAGTATCCACTTGTTATTTTTCTCTTTTATAAGCTCCACAACATAATTCTAATCACCAACAAAAGATGTGTACAGATTTCAGATTATACTTCAAATTATATTAGATTATACTTAAAATTGTATAGGAGGACGAGATCAATGTATTGTTTATATTAATTTTATGGTTGTTATTCCAAATTCTAAATAAACAACTAGTCATTACATTTAAATGAAAAATAAGTAACAGTAAACACTTAACTTATGACTTATCAATATTCATCAATCACAAGTTACCTGTAAACAATCGCCGATATTAACAGCAAAGGATCCGGGCAAGGGCTTAGTATCAACCCACTGTCCTTCCTTTTTCCGGATCTGAAGACCACCCACATCATCTTGGTAGAGAATAGTAAGGCAGCTGATGTCTGTATGAGCTTGAGAGAAAATCTGTTGATCATCAGCTACTTCGCCTTCCAAGTTTTTGTTATTATTATTATGATAGAAGTTCATGCGGATCTGAAATTCGCAATCATCAAAGGGGGCTGATCTGTAGTGTTTAGACACGTCCACACCCAAACTGATAAGTATCAGTTTTAGAATCCCAAGCGACATCTCCCTCATCTCGCCTTTGTATTCGAGGATACGATCGCTTCATCAGGTCAAACTATCAGAAAGAATGAAGTAATAACAAAATATTTGCACCCAGAAAACCCAGATCATGCTTTACAACCTTTTTTTCATTATGATACCATGAAAAAAAGATCATCACAAATCACAAATACCGGGATCCATTTTAACCTCCATTATAGGTCCAGGGATCCAACAAACGATGAGGTGCAAAATTTAATATGATTCAACTCTATGATTAGGAATTAGAATTCTATTATCTGCATCATGATCAGAATTGCATAAAAAAATTAAGATACGGATGAGCAGAACAAAAACATACCAAAATTTCTGGTTTCCTTGACGCCATAGCTGGGAAGAGACCTGATCGAGTATACTGTCATTGCGGAAAATCATGCTCTCAGGCACTGATTCTTTTCCCATAGGACCGATTACGGGTGGGATATAACCAGTGTAGAAAGTTGGTAAAATGGCTCTTTCTTTGATATCAGTGGGCAGTGTAAACATATCTCGAGAAATGGAGTCCACTGTTTGAATAAGAGTTGGGTCGATTCCATGGTTGATGACATGGAAAAAGCCCAATTCTTGGCAAGCGTTCCTCAGTTTTTGAAGCTCCTCGCTTCCCATGATCTGCTGATGATCGCTGGCTGCATCTGATTTCCAGCGAAGGACCGCAAGATCGATAACTGGTAAATCGAATTCATAAGAGGATGCCATGACTGATTTTTTCGGTCCACAACAATCGATGGGATTGAGACAATAGCCTGCGTTGAACCAACGATATCGGGGACGCAACAATTTTATAATTCTTCACAACGCAGATGAATATAATACAATTACAATATGATCACGTACCGGCGACGCAGTTGTTTTATAATGTAATTCTTCACAACCCAAATGAATAAATTATAATACAATATGATTCACGTCCTGAGAATTTGGACTTCTGTGATCCTTCCAGCTCATATTCATTTGTCCGATCGTGTAAGTAACCATGCCAAATTTGACATTCAGAATTTATCCTTTCAATTTTTGGCATCCATAATTTATCCTTTGAATTTTTGGCATCGAGTTAGGTTAGGTAAGGTAATGGTAAATGGAAGGATAATCTGTTATAAAAATGCTATCACTAAGTTTGTATGAAGATAAGAATCATTCTGGACACTCCATAAATCAGTTTAATTATCTGTCAATATCTCTTACTTGATCAATCCTTGATCTGCACGAATTGATCATAGGAATTGAAAAAATAATTTGTAATGATTTAATCTCAACAAATATCAATTTAAGAAAACCTAACTTTAATTATTTAAACACTATAAAACAAAAATATTATTCAATAGAAAACTAATTTATTAAAATAATTATTAATAATTTTGCAGACTCTCACCATATTTCAGGTTGTTGAGATTTTATATTTTTATTTTTTAAATAAATGTTTAATTTTATTATATAAATGTCTATATAAATTTATAGTATGTTTGTTAATATTTGATTAAAATTATTATATATTATAAGTAGTCTACTTCTATATTTAATTAGTACTAAATTTTTTCATTACATGTATAAAATCATTCATATTCAAATCATGCTACGATGCTACAAACTATCCAAAATCTGCTAACCATTTCAGCTACCAGCCAAAGTTTTCACCATTAACAGTTATTCACATCACTACTTATCTTAAAAATTATATTCATCGGCCACAGTAAACGCAGTTCGTTGGGCAGAATTTGATTGAGGGAGAAGAGATAAAACTGGAAGAATCTTGACAGAGACAAGTAGATGAATCATCATCATTCCTATTTTGGATATTTTATCACTATGGAACGTAATAATTTATCACTGTTTTATTGATCGTCATAATATAACTTTTTTTTTTAATATTTTATCACTGTGCATCGTAATAATTTAACACTATTTTATTGATGATCGTCATAAAAATCTGAAATCATTTTTTAAAATCATTTTTTTTTGAAAAGTTAATTTTAATTTGTAAAAAAAATAGATAAAATAATTTATATTTTAAAATTAAATTTATATTTTTTTATTTTAGTTTTTTTAGTTTTATTTGTACATGACATTTTTTCTGAGGAAAAATATAACTTACTATTAATACTGCGAAATAGTCAATAAGTCCATTACATCATGTCATCAAGACATGCCCGTATGTGAGTCATATCACATACGGCCCCAATACATCATCACAAACGAGGATCTATGCCAAGTCCCATACATAAAACATAAAGGATGCCAAAGTCTAGCATCAAAACCCATCATCACAATCCAGGATCTATGCCAAGTCCCATACATAAATCAGAAAGGATGCCAAAGACGAGCATCAAAATCCCATCAGCAGAATAAGACCATATCTCCATGTTTCATAATATCCAAGTAACTAAAAGACATAATAAAGACATAAATACAAATATATAAGTCCAAAATAGCCCAAGGCCTAGACACAAAGACAAAAAGATAGCAAATAGTAAAAGCTGAATAGATCCAATCGGACCAAAAATCCAACAAGGAGTTGGAGATAGAGTCTATGAACCTGCAATAAATAAAGCCACATATAACCATATGAGAAATATATATATCAGAACAAAATGCAAAACCAAAACATTAGCTCCAAAGCAAATCAACTGAGCCCCGAGTGAACAAATGGCCCTCATGCCATTCCTCCCACAAGATAATACCAGATGGTGTGTCCAGAGCTCGCTTGGAGAGCATGTTTGCCTCCACATTCATCTCACGAAAAATATGAGCAAAGTAAATATGTTGAAAATCTCTGATGTATTGCCTGACAGCCTCCAGCCAATGTGTGAGGAGCAACACATTAAGTGGGGAAGAACCCGAAGCACATGATATTATGGAGGAAGAATCACCCATAACAACGAGAGAAGAGATCCTCTTGAGCTGAGCAAAGTATAAGAGAAGCCAGAGTGCACATAATTCACTGCGGGTGTTCGTACCAAAACCCAAATTAAGATGGATTCGAAAGGAGAGAGAGTTGTTAAGGTGTAGCACCACACCAGCCCCGCCAACACCTCTCCCCCCAGCCGCAGCCCCATCAAAGAACCCGAAAGGAAATACCAGAACCGGAGGAGCATTACGGTATCCAGGTCGTTTTCCAGATGAGTCTATCATGCCACCCACAGGAACAGATGTGGAGTTGAACTCCTTGAATAAAGCAATAGTTCGGCTGCACAACCATACCAGATTAGGAACTGTGCCATCAAACACACAGCGGTTGCGGGCCTTCCATACTTCCCATAGCATAAAGCACGGGAGTTCCAACCATCGCTGAGCAAGAGAGTCACGGGACCACCGAGCCAAACAATCAATCAATGTGGATGAATGCCAAGCAATAGGAATACTAAGGGAATTGGCAATAAGTAGCCAGAGATCCTGTGTGACCGTGCATGTGGAGAATAGATGATCAACCGATTCCACTTGGGAGCGGCATAAAGGACACCAGCCAGGACCACAGAAGCCACGACGACAAAGGTTATCCCAGGTAAGAATATTATTACCCAATGCTAGCCAAACAAAACATCTAATCCTCGGGGGGAGGGCAAGCTTCCAAATCGCAGTGTGCCACCAAACGTTCCCCGGTCGACAATCAGCAAAGAAAGAGTCATAAGCAAGTTTAGAAGTGACCTCGCCGCGAGCAACATCCCACGACCAAACCAACTTGTCCGGGGAGTCACTAAGGTGGATATTCGCTTGACAGAGGTGCATTGTGTAGTCTAACCATTCCTTTCCCATAGACCCCCCAATACCAAGCTGACAGGTAGTGATCCATCCCTCACTGTTGAAAGAGACTGCATGTGCAAGATTATAGAGTCCCCTGGCCCGCATATGTGCAAGAAGTTCAGGAGAAAACTGATAAGAGGGGGATCCCCCTAGAACAGGGTCCGATCCCAGTCTAATGTCCCGACCATTTCCAGGTTTCCAAGTGAGCCATTTTGCAACAACCGAAAATGAGCCCATGAGTCCACGCCATATATTTGATGACCCAATAACAGAATGCCTAACACTCCGAAACCAGGTCGCAACTGGAACAAGTTTGAGGTATTTGGCCCGAATAATACAACCCCACATAGAGCTGTTAAATAAAGCCCGCCACAGACTCTTTGCATGGAGAGCCATCACAAAAAACTCCATATTCTTTACATCCCAACCCCCAAGAGTATATGGTTGATCTAGAGTTTTCCAATTGAGTGAATGAAACTTGTTCTTCTCCCCCCCCCCTGACTAGATAAAGTGGAAGAATTTCCCCCGAATTATGCGCAATATGGACACAAGAATTTTGTAGAGGGAGAACCAGTATACTCCCAGGTTCTGAAGAACTTCCTTTGCCAAAGTAAGCCGACCACCCAGGGAAAGATATCTTAAGCTCCAGTGTCCAATACGCACATCAAACCGTTTGACAAGCCATAACCAATCATTGATCTTGTATTTTGCAGGTTTGACAAAGTAGCCGAGGTATTTTGAGCCCTTAGATAACTCCTTGAATTCCAAAGGGAATACACTTCTTATCCTGCGTTCCATATTCACCTCCAAAGTGTGCTTTAGGAAAAAATATTTAACCATACTAATGAGCATACCGGTTACCAAGCATAAAAAATCAAGTATTTTCTTATACTGTACCCGTTCAGCCAGAATTCCCAGGCCAAAAAGCATCACATCGTCCACAAATAAAGTATGAGTTACCGCTACACTAGCCGAGACCTTGATGCCCACAATAAAGCCCTCACATTTAGCTTTGTGAATGGAGAGGCTCAGCCCATCTATGACCAATAGAAACAGAAGGGGTGAAAGAGGATAGCCTTGACGAAGTCCCCTAGAAGCCTTGAAGAAATCAGTCGGCTGACCATTGATAAGTACTGAAAAATTGACAGAGGTAACACAGGCCATAATCCATTTCATTACCTTCCAAGGTAACCCAATTTGAATAAGGATCAGTTTTAGAAAGGTCCAATTTACCCGATCATAGGCTTTCACCAAGTCCAGTTGTAGGATGAGTGCATCCGGCTTCTTCTGATTAATGCTGTGGAAAACCTCCTAAGCCACGCCAACCGCATCATGTATCTACCTCCCATCCAGAAAACCATATTGTTCCATTGAAATATACGTGGACAGGATCGGTTTGATACGTTGAGCAATTATCTTGGATATGATCTTGTATACTAAATTGCACAAAGCAATGGGTCGGAAATCATTAAAGCACTCAGGATGTGATGATTTAGGTATTAGTGCCAGATAGGTAGTTTTCAGCGCCCCAAATACCATCCCCAAGGACCGAGATTCATCCACAGCATCCCTGAGATCTTTCCCCATGATTTCAAAAAAATGTATGAACAATTCCACCGTCCATCCATCCGGACTAGGAGATTTATCTTTTGCAAAACCTCGTAGAGTCTTCTGAACATTTGTGATAGTAATATCTTCAAAGATTTTGTCCTCCTCCTCATCAATGAACATCCTAGGGTATTCCTTTATAAGCTTGAACTGTTTAGGCAGGGATGTATTCATAGGATCAGTAAAATACTCAAGAAAGTGTCGAGATGCCTCAGTCATCAAATCTTCATCACCACGAATCCGCCTCCCATCATGATCATCTAGATCCCAAATGTTATTTTGTATTATGCAGGAATCCACATAGCGATGGAAGAACTTTGTGTTTAAATCACCAGCTTTTAGCCATATTTCCCTGCTCTTTAAACGCTAGGACTCTTCATGAATAAGGGGGATTTTGAGTTTCCTTTCCTCCAACAAAGCAAGGCGGGCACGACCAGATTGTGTGATTCCCACCCTTCGAGATTGATCCCTAAGATCACCAATTTCCAATTCAAGTGCATTGAGTTCTGTAGTCAGTTCGACTTTTTTGGTTTGCTCCCACTTTATAGTATAGTCTTTTAAGGAGCTTAATTTTATAGCAAGCTTGTCCATTGCCGACCGCTCCCTCGAAACATCAATATTTTTCCAATGGGATCAGACGCCCCCATCATATTTCGGGTCAGTCAGCCAAACAGAGTTGAATTTGAAAGGGTATACATGGTGATTTGCTTCGAAATCAAATTGCAAAATAATGGGGAGATGATCATTGATATGGATCTGCTGAATCCATGTTTTGTATGTTTG
The DNA here is from genome assembly GCA_027924585.1 of Larix kaempferi. Lineage (NCBI taxonomy): Eukaryota > Viridiplantae > Streptophyta > Pinopsida > Pinales > Pinaceae > Larix > Larix kaempferi. The sequence continues at coordinate 2,584,619 of BSBM01000445.1, forward strand.
AAAAGAGCTTAAGAGTGACTCAGATATCAAGAAACGGTCTAAACGCTTGGATATCACATTCTCCTCTAGTCGACCATTTGACCATGTGGGGGCCAGAGGCCTCGGTTCCACATCAATTAGAGAATGTGTGGAGAACAGATTTCTGAAGAAAGTCCCAAGTGGATCCCTTCTGGCTGCATGACCCCATATTTCCTCAGCCCCCCAAGAAAAATTCAAATCACCCAATAATCCCGCAGCCGAGTTAATCGGTGACGAAACCCTGTTGGAGTATCCATCTAGGCCGTCGTTTGTATCCACATCCTTGTCGCTGCCACCATCCGAAGACCAAAAAGGGTCCGACCCCACCGAACGACTAGAAGAGAAACACTGAGTGCACTGCCTCCAGAGATGCCCCACTTGTTTGCAGTTGGAGCAGCGGAATGGGATGCCCCAATAGTCGATAACCAAGTCTAGTCGACGACCATGCCAGTTGATGTGTAGAACATCAATGAGCCCCAAAGAGATGTCAACCTCCACCAGGAGCCGCCCCATACGTCAGTCGAAATCGGTAAGGTGCTCATCCTCCACATGAAGAAAATGGCCCAAGCTATTACCAATAGCTTCAAACACCCCCCGATTCCAGAGTGCCAGCGGAAGACTAGGGATGAGAACCCAGAAATGTCTTAAGCGAACAGTGGCCGAATCCGAGTCAAAATCAGTGTGCCACTTCTGAAGCATGAGGCTGCCGGCACCGTGAAGCCACAACTAGTTTAATATAGTCGAGAAATGTATTTCCTGCTCAAACTTGAAACCGAACCAACCACGAGCCATAGCAAATACCTGAGGAGTGTAACCCACAATGGGCTTCCATTTTTCAGTGACCCATCCCACAATGTCCTTTCTATCCATTGCAAAATAGGAGAATTTCCCCACCAACACGGTCAATTGAAATCCACAACCTCCTCTAATCCCAGGTCCCGACCCATAGTAAGCCAGACCTCCCCGGGACGGCAACAGAACTTTTCACTCAGACGATGAGCCGCGCGGGAGATGTGACGCGGTTTCTTCCCCAGCACACGAGACGGACAAGCCCGAGCGCTGTCGACCGAAGGGTCAGAGCCCGATGTCACCCCGGGAACCCCAAACAAAGGCAGGTGGCCTTTTTTAGGCGCATGTTTGGCACGTGGAGCCCTTTTCCTACTACCCACGGCAAGTGGACATTTGCCATGTAGCATATCATGGAAATAGGAGTCAGGTTTAAATAACCCCACCTCTTCTATTCTATAATCCGAGGTGGTCATGGGGTTATCCGCCACGGCTTGTGGAGCCGCCACATGTTCCCCCATCCGACAGAGATTGGAGATTAAACAATACACAAAGTCTAGGTGGTCGTTCCTAGATCCCAAGCAGCACCACGACAAGATTAAACCACGACAGGTTCAACGATAAAATGATGCCCAGAAGATTCGAACCCCAGGTCGCTCACGTCCAGGTCAAACCCACGGCATAGTCCGGCAACAAGAGCTGGAGGAGTAGTGGCCGGTCCTAGAGGACATCAAGCATCAACGGCCCAGCGAACCAAACCCTGATAAAAGAAAGTGAAAATGTTAACCAGAAGAAACCCAAACCGCCTATGTCTAGGTGAAAAAACGCCTGTCGCAGTCCCCAGGTAGCTATAAAACAAATAAACCCCCACCGAATTCGGGCATAAGAAATTTAAATGGCTCCGCTATAAAATTCCAGTCGCTATCCCCAAGTAGCTATGAAACAAATCAACCCTCACCACAAAACAAGAATTCAGGCATAAGAAATTTAAACCGCTGGTCCGAAGGTATTCAGTGAAAAGCCCATTACATCATGCCCAGAAAACCTTCCCGGTTCCCTAATGGAACCCTCATCCCAACAGCAACTCCCAGCTCACATGCCATAGTTACCATATGTACTGTTATTGAGAGAAATCACTAATCTCCATCTTGGAAAGGTAGCTCAACTGCATCCGCATCCACATCCACATCCACATCCACATCCGCATAGCTCAGAGAAATCACTAATCTCCCTCCTAGCAGCATACCCGTGCGGAGCAAGGGACCTACCTATTATCATTATGTACGTGACATATTGTAACGGATTTGGGTGTATTAATCCGTCGGTGCACTTAAATTTTTTCAGCTGGGCAAAATTTGTCAAAGTTTTGCAAAGTCGAGTTCAAAATTATTGCCTCGTAGTTTGGTGCGGGGGTTTTCCTCGCGGAGTGTCCCCCACATTTGTCTCTACATGTACTGTTTATCACGTCAAGTCATGGGGTGAAGGGTTCATTTAAATTAAACCTCGCGTTTTGGGTTTTGAGCTAGAATCAAAGGCAGGTTCATGGCAAGCACAGATGGATGAAAATCCAGGAAGCTTCTGAGATGAGAACGAGGTGGTCGCGCTGCGGTAAGCCCCTGGATTCGTAGTAATCAGTTCCGCTCAGCTCCGCTATTAGAGCCTCAAAGGGTTCCTCCATTTTGTGTACAAGATCGATCTAGCTGGAGATTTTATTTAGATTTTGGAGTTCCGGCGGCAAAGGAGAATCCTGGACCGATAAATCCTGGAAATAGACGGGCAGATCACCCAATCCCTGGAATCGCGAGCGGAGGAGTTGGAAGTTTGAAGGGAGGGTAACGTAAATGATTGTTATACCTCTGGTGGTGAACATTCTTGAGAGGTGAAAGAATGCATTGAAGTGACCGTGGCCTAAGAAGGGAAGCATTACTGCGTGCAATCTTTTTCCAATGTTGCCTTCCATGGCTTTCTGATTCTTATTTCTTCCCCGGTTGCAAATTTTAAATGGACTTGGGGGCTATTTTCCCCTTAGCTTTGCTGGTTGCGGTTCCAAATTCAAAACCCTATTTTTTCCAACAAGGTACAATTGCTTATCCTCACAACGGCTTTAGCCATGCAATTCGAGAGATCTATACCAGACCTGGCTTGCTAGGTCTCAAGCTCTTCTCCAGCTATTTGGAATAAAGTTTCTATTAGCCAGAAGATTTTTTGTTTTGCGGGTGTAATTCGTCGAAGCCTTTATTTTCGGAGAATTTCAGGGCGGGGGAGATTTATAACCCATTTTGACTGCCCTGGAGTAGTAACTCAGAGACCGAATCTGTAAGTAGCCTATACCTTTTGAGAATTTCATTGTTGGCCTTAAAGTTGTCTTTACCTTAGGGATCTCATAACTCTAATGTTATACTTAGAAAAAAAATAATTATTGTTTAAACACTCAGGGTTTTGGAATATTGCTTTTGATTGTTTAGAGGTGAGTTTTTTTGTTTTTTATTCCAGAAGAATTTTAGATGGCGCGCATATAGCGAAAAATGAGTCATTTCTTTTGCTCAGTAGGGTTTCGTGATCTTTGCATAGAGGCTTCTACTATGGTAATAGTTGGAGCCGTGAATGTTTGTGGCAGGGCCCTTAAGCATATTACTGTATATAGAATATTTTAAAGGCTTGATAGCCTCGTTTCCCAGATTATTAACAGGGCGAGGCTTCTCCTATGCTAATAGCCGTTGCCGTGAATTTTTGTGGTTGGGATTTTTAACATATTGCTGCTTAGAAGATTTTAAAGGCTTGATAGCCTCGTTTCCCAGATTGTTAGAGCACTATGTGGCTTTTTGGCATTTGGAAGAGCTAGTTGGTGATGGCCTTGCGATCTTTACATTACTGAATTTCTCTATAAAGGTGTTGACATAGGATGTTGTGCTATATTATTTATCATAATTAATTTAAATTATTTGATTGGAACAATGAAAATTTGTACCCATTTTTCTGCCTGAATTAAAAAAAGTCTTGAGTAACTTTATTCCTACTCATATTTTCACGCCTGCAAGTAAACGTAGAACCTCTGTTTATCGATTCCAACTCTGCAAACACTCCTATTATTGAATGATGTTGTAGCTCAACTAGCCGTCAGTCTTCGAACGATGCCGCCGTTATGACTCGCGGCCTCTCTCTTTCTATATATATATATTCAATCTTCATGGTAGCTCTATGAAAATCCATATAATTACCAGCTTTAAACTGTAGTGGTTCACACAGAGTAGCTTCTCTTGCCTTTATGTGCCGTGGATGTTTGTGGTAGGGATTTTAAGCATATTAATGCTTGGAAGATTTTAAAGGCTTGATAGCCTCATTTTCCAGATTTTTAAATCACTGAGTGGGTTTTTGACATTTGGAAAAACTCGTTGGTAATGGCCTTGCAATCTTCACATTAGTTATCCATATTACTAGTCTTAAACTATAGTATCTAATAATTCCAGTGTCCAATAATTCCATGTTTATATCTATTAATTATATATCTATATAATAAATTCTATTATTAAAATCAATGCTTTAAACTGTAGCGGTGCACATAGAGTAGCTTCTCTTGCCTTTATGTGCTGTGGATGTTTGTGGTAGGGCCCTTAAGCATATTACTGCTTAGAAGAGTTCAAAGGCTTGATAGCCTCATTTTCCAGATTGTTAAATCACTGCGTAGCTTTTTGACATTTGGAAGAGCTCATTCTCTGCTTTTCATTTTTGACTAATTCTAGTTGCGTCTGAAGATTTTCAAAGGCTTTTTCTTTCAAAAGAGTGCATAACTTCTGTGTGAGAGTGTTCAAAGGTTAGGCTTCTCTTAAAATAGCGGTTAAGGCCTAATGGAAGGATCTGATTTACTAAGTTTGATCAAGTTGTGTGTCCCACACTGGTTCCGAATTGACAAAACTGTTGTTATCTTTACAGAGTTGGAAGAGCATATACATTGAAAATTGAATTTATGAATTAAAACATTGTAGAAAGATGTTCTAGACTTCTGAAACAAATTGAGACAGAGTTGTCATCTACTTTTTTAACAATGCTTGTCATTCTAAAAGCAAAGTCCTATATATGAATGCCTAGTCTTTCACTCTAGTTGCTCTCTGAAATTCCAGACCTTTAAGCTCCAGAGAAAAATTCCAGGGTATAAGCATAAACTGTTTAGTGAAAGCTTTGATAGGATGTTGTATGATATAAATTATTTCATTGTTCCTGAAAAGGAAGATCACTGCTATGAGCTATGAATCTTGGACTAAAAACCCCTTAAAAGTAGAAGCATGCTTTTAAGGAGAAGGCTAGAGTCATGACAGCACCTCCTCTTCGGAGACGTTGTATTTGGCTGCACAAAAAAGTTGACGTTCCTTATTTGGAGGATAGCTTCCAGCTTATCTTATACTAGCTCGAGCCTATATATTTAAAAGTGCATCATCCCTAGAATCTTAGAAGGTTTTTCCCCATTGATTTGACCAGTGGTTGCGCTCTCAGTATCTGCATTGTTTATATTTGGTTCATTTGACCTACCCTACTTAATCATATAAAACTATCCACTTCAGATAAAATCTTCATCGTTGCCTTGGATTTTGTTTTCCTTTCATTCTTTCATACATGAGTATTTCCTTATAATCTGGTAATTGAAATTTAGGCCTCTTCCAGAGACTTGCTATTATTATAGCTATTATGGCATGTAGAATTGAAATCATTGCAAGATTGGAACTGTTGCAACTGCGCAGTCCTATTCTTTGGAACCAATTTCACTGTCTTATATATATATATATATATAACCTTGGGAATTAATTGTGAAGTTATTCTGTATGCTGAATATTTTCTGTTGTGGTGTTGAAGAATTCTGCCCTAGCTTTTCCAGGATACACTGCCTTGTTCCAAATCATATTTTCCCTGATGACAGAGGATTAGAGAAGCGCTAAAAATTATCTTTGCTTATAAAAAAATATGGAGTTTGATAGCATTCATACCAAAAGTTACTAGAGCACGAGTTCTCATCATGCATAGAATATTGCTTGGAATGATTGCACGAAACTAGTAGACGAATCTTAGGAAATAGTAAAATATAGTTTCTCAAATTGTGTTCTCAATTTATAGTTATACATATATCATTAGTTTATAAATTTATATAAGGACACCTTGCTTCAATACACACAAACCAAGCATAATTAACCTCAGGAAGCATGTAGTCTACTTTGAAAACCCAAATTGTACATAAGTACTTGACTATTATTTAGTTAGTTCTAGAGTCTGTTATAGACTAGTAAAATGCTAACTTATTCCACAAATAATGACACAAGTTTCAAGAAGTCCGATTGACTAGTTCTCAATTTGGTCATATTAGCAAAATGTAAGCATACAACATTTCAAAGGCACAAAATGTTCCCTGACATCTATTACGCTACACTATATAATAATAAAACTATAGAGTGTGAACATGAGCACAAGCCTATGCCATAAATCACCTAAATGGCTGAGTAGAATTGCTAAGAGGTGGTTTTTGCAAAATTAGAACATGTAGCATGTATGCAGCACAACCTGATGATATCGTGTTGCTTACCACATTTAATTAAGCATGTATAGATTTCTCACATGAAACTAGGCATCTCACCATGACCTTCAATGATTTTGACCCAATATCTCCCCCAAATACATGTAGTGATCCATATTCCTAGTGATCCATATTACTAGTCTTAAATTGTAGTGGTGCGCACAGAGTAGCTTCTGAAAACATTCACAAATCCCAATTTTCCTGATCTGCAACTTTACTTCTAGGCAAGTTTTTTAGATTGAAATTTTCAGCCCTGCAAGAGCACCTTTTTCCTTGTGGCAACTGGCTTTGATCAAGTTATTATGTCATAATTTTTCCTTTTTTTTCCCTTACGAAACACATTCATGTAAGATTGGATAAAGGAATGTTAATTCCAATCCCAAAATTTCTGATGCATAACCTGATGTCTACATCACAAGATCATAAATAAATTTAATTAATTTGGATGCTTTCATTTTGCATATTATGCTTATTCCTAAATTGCTCATTCTAAGTAATTTGACATGGTTATATGGTGGATTAGATAAGTTATAGATTTTAGAGGATATTTAGTGTTCAAGTTCCTGATAAATCATAAGACATTCACTTGCTTCTCCTTTATTAATCTTATTAGCCCATATTTTCCGAATTTTCTGTGTGCTTAAGATGTTTCCAGGTATTGGGTTCAACTAGATGCATTTATCATTTGCATGCAAAATAGAATTCCTTCATGTTTGCTTTAGGCTTCTATTCTAATAGGTATTATCTGTCAACAAGAAAACATTTACAAATCCCAAATTTTCTGATCTGCAACTCTACTTCTAGGCAAGTTTTTTTGATTGAAATTTTCAGCCCTGCAACTTGTCATTGCAGAGCACTTTTTTCCTTGTGGCAATTGGCTCTGATCAAGTTATTATGTCACAATTTTGCCTGTTTTTTCCCCTTACATAACACACTAATGTAATATTGGATGAAGGAATGCTAATTCCAGTCCCAAAATATCTGATGCCTATCTTGATGTATACATCACAAGCTGAATATTGTTGTTCTCAAAGTTGTATAGCCTAGATTGCTCCTAGTTGTTGTGTCTAAAGGTGTTATGTTGCATCAAAGGCATGGATTCATTTCCTGGTAGCTATAGACAATAAATAGTCATAATTAAATATGTTGTTATCTATAGACAATTTCACAGTCCAATGATTTATGTGTTCAAACTGCAGCTTCTAAATAAAAACTCTAGATTCTTGCATGTGTATCAGGTCAACTGCTTATGCTCACAGTTGCAGTTATAGTGATTTTGACTTTAATTTTTCAATTGCTTGGATGCCATTTTTTTTATAGGTCCATCTGATTGTAAGATGAATGCATTGATGTATTGGTGTCTTTGCTCATGTTCTTGTTGAAAATTGCTAAAGTGTTGTCATAGAAATGCTATGGTTTTCCAGATTTGTAAATATATTAGTATTGACTACCTGCAACATGTAGATACGTGGAACATTGAAAACTGAAAATGCTTTCATGCCTCCATTATGCAAAATTTGCACCAATTGCAACAAACAGATTCCTGAGAACTTGGCAGATTGCATAATCTGCAAACAAAACACACCGTTCAGACCTGAGCATTGTCTAGAATGTGCACTTGAAATAGAAGATGGAGTGTTCACCTACACAATGAAATTTCCACAAATGCAACAATCTTTCCCAACAGTTGCATTGACTACACATGAGCAACATAGAAACAACATTTAATCAATAGTTTTTCATTTTCGAAGACTCTCTGTGCAAGGCGTTTTCGTGCTCGATGCATACAACACTATAACAAAAATTACTATCACATAGTGATAGCCTACAAAACAATTGTTTTGTTATTTTTTCTATAACTAGTTAACTCTTCAAACACTATGCTTATCTAGATTTTGCAAACTTCGAATTCCGAATTTGATAAAATGTATAAAAACAACTTTATATGGGCTTTACAGTAAGTATTCGTCCCCTGTGCTCAGGCCTTTTTCTTATACATTTCATTTGACATATATATATATTGCTACTACACATGATGTTAGATATTTCAAAGTCTTTCGTGCCCTACTGCTATCTGTTACATCATGCATTAACTGCTAAGCTAGGAGATAGATGGACTTCATATTAAAGTGGCTGAAATCTTGTATTGGTTCGTTGAATTTTCTTATTAGACTTCATATTAAAGTTCCTGAAATCTTATGTTGGTTCATTGAATTTGCTTCTTCATTATTCATTGAATTTTCTTCAATTCCATGGCTTAGAGTTATATTTTCCATAAAGAAATCAGGTATTTCATGTTTCTGATTCTAACTGAATAAGATCGAGGACAGATGCTTTAGCAACCAGGGTGTGCCAGCACTCAACATCAAACTCCTTCTAAGCCTTCTTTTTGCTTTTAAATCCAACATTTTAAACAAATGCACTTGTGCATGGTCTCGTTTTCTCCATAGTCCTTTTACTCATGCATATAGCATACCAAATGTTTTTTCTAATAAAAAAAGCTTAATAGATTATTCTCAAATGCACATAGGATCTCTTTAGCATTGAATGAAAAAAATTATAAACTGGGATTTTTTCCCTCTTGCAAAACTTAGACTATATTTCATTCATTTCTTTTTAAAACCGTTTGTTTTATGTAGACAAAATGAAATTCCATGGTTGTTTTTCCTATCTTTTTGTCCATAACTTTGACAATGATTCTCATGCTTTTTGGGTAAGGTTTAATTAACAACATGCTTACATGCCTTTGGCATCTTTCATCGAGCATTTTCATCAGCTGCTAGACTTTTCACTATTGCTTACGATGCGAGTTCCATCTGCAAATAAATGCTTATGTGTTTTTTCCTATAGTGCAAGTGTTGGATTGTGACATGTAAAAGTATGCAATCTTTGTTTGATTATACAACTTGTTTTTGTCAATGTATTCATGCACACTATGTTTCAAGCTATGTCTTGCTGCATTATGACTCTTAAGACTTGGAACAAGAATCAAGGCACCAAAACTAGAATCATCACGCTATAGCAAATCTCCACCTTCTGCATGTGCAACTTCTGTTTCCGTGCCATGTCATGGACATTGCCGCATGCGGCTCTTGTTTAAAATTTAAAAGTGAATAGATATTAAATATTTTTATTTTTTAATCAATGATAACATTTTAATTAAATCTATTAGACTTTTTTTTAATTTCAATTTATGTAATTAATGTTGGAGTTAAAGATGGATAAACATCCAAAATAGATCAAATTGAATGATGATACATTTATTGCACCAAGATGTGCAATGTTATGTAATACGATTATATAATAAAAAAATAAAAGTAAAAAAAAATACAAATGATATCGGCTTAAACAAAACAAAAAATATTTTAATTTCGTTTTAAGATAATAAAAAATACATCTCAAGAAATTGGATCCCTCCATCCGAGTTTTAAAATGGATCTATGCTCGTAGTTAACCAATGTATTATGACTCTCAAGACTTGGAACAAGAATCAAGGCACCAAAACTAGAATCATCACGCTATAGCAAATCTCCACCTTCTGCATGTGCAACTTCTGTTTCCGTGCCATGTCATGGACATTGCCGCATGCGGCTCTTGTTTAAAATTTAAAAGTGAATAGATATTAAATATTTTTATTTTTTAATCAATGATAACATTTTAATTAAATTTATTAGACTTTTTTTTAATTTCAATTTATGTAATTAATGTTGGAGTTAAAGATGGATAAACATCCAAAATAGATCAAATTGAATGATGATACATTTATTGCACCAAGATGTGCAATGTTATGTAATACGATTATATAATAAAAAAATAAAAGTAAAAAAAAATACAAATGATATCGGCTTAAACAAAACAAAAAATATTTTAATTTCGTTTTAAGATAATAAAAAATACATCTCAAGAAATTGGATCCCTCCATCCGAGTTTTAAAATGGATCTATGCTCGTAGTTAACCAATGTATAGTTTTGCAAATTTAATTTCCGAATCAATGTGTTGTAGGGATTCCAACAAGAGTATTTTAAATGATTGTTGGAATTGCATAATTAAGGTGATCTTAATGTATTTGAGGGTGTTGAATCCATTTTCTTAATAAACCAATTAAATTTAAATAACGAAAAAATAACAATTTGACCAAAATTTTTATGACAAAAAAATAAAAACCTAAATGTAATCAAAATAAAATTTGAAAAAACAAATTGATAAAAAAAATTATTACCTAATTCTAACTAAATTACATAAAAATTATGAATTTGTATTAAATGTTAACAAAATGGAAAACTTAAGTATTTAAGTATTATAGCTTGAGCATTAAAATTTTAATCTAAATATATGGAGGAGTATGTAATTAAAATAAGTTCTCTGAGTTGGTGTAGCCTCCCCTTTACCTAATCTGACCATTGGGAAGGGACACTAGTTTATTTCAGGCTCTCAATTTTCGCCCCAAAGACATAATATGAATTTCAACATATAAAATGTGTACAGAAACATAAATAAGCATGAATAAACATGCACAATGGAATTATACTCTATCCACACACATCTAGCATGAAAATACAAGCATAAACATTACATGCATCAAATAAAAACATTTCATATTCATATGCATGAGAATACTTATCTTTATCCAACACAGAGCCAACCAACTGGTTGTGTAAGAGCAATTTTCTACCCAACCATAGGCACTTTGTCCAACATATACTCTTTTTGATGTGAGGCCTCCCTCAAGTTGGGCTATAAGGCCACTAGGATGAAGGAAACATCTACATGATTCTCTCTCTCAACCCAAAACCCATTCTGTTCTCTATGCCTAGCCAATTGGTCATACAGAGCGCTATAGGGGTCTCACTCAACCCTCACAACCTTGGCTTCCACAATACCTACCCCACAAAACACCCTCTTGGCTCAGGCGTCCCCTTCACCGATCCACGGTTCTCTTGGGCAATACATCCTGCCTCATGCTTCTAATGTGTGTATAGAAGAAGTCCAATATGATATGTGTTGCTATAGAACCACCTATAGCTTCAATTCATGGCTTCTCAAGCACCTATGAGCAACATAACTCTAGGGGTAAGGGTTCCTAGCTTGCCAACCACTTTGCTCACCTACAACCATCAATTTTCACTTCCAAATCAGCAACACTCTCTCCAAATTCAAATTTATGGGTTAAAAAAAGTTTGGTATGTTCATAGACAACAATGGAGATCTTTGCCTAGTGTAGATCTGTGTGAAAGAATGAGAGAATGAGGGTTGACTCCAAGGGATATGAGAAAATGGTGAAAAGACAACTAACATAACTTATGACTATATAAGAAAGGACTTCTAGCAGCTGCAGACCAACTTCTGTCATGATAGAACTGTCACAAAAGTGCAACCAACCCCATGCTTTAATAACTGCTTGAGGTGACTTTTCCCACCAACCTCACACATGCATTCAATGATTGGAGAATAGTAAAAAAGGAGATAATTGGCTTATTCAAAGCACATGCCAGAATTTGGGTGAGTTCTAAGGTTGACACTTTGTAGCAAGGATTTATCCCCCCATGGACCCCCTTTCCTCTTCCCCTCTGGTGGAATCATAGCTCCGCTGGTTCTCTTTACACAACCATTCTTGGACCATTTTGTTATTGCTGCAAAATCTTTTGGATTTGGTCGTTATGATGAAGATTTTGGATGTGGACGGGTTTGATTGGGGCGTTACAGGCTACTGGATCCTAGGTTGTGTACGGGGATCAAGTGACAGCTGATTGTTTTTACTGCTGTTGTGGACAGGTGTTTGTTTTCACCGTCAGGTCCTGTGGAAGGTCCATGAAGTCGCTCGTGGGTGGGGCTTCTCCCCATTCTAGTCCTTTCATCAGTTTGGAGACTGAGAACCGGTCGGAAACCCTCCCCCCGTCTGCTCGTCGTTATGGAGGAAACCCTAACTTGTCTGGGGTAAAAGCTAAGTGCAGGTGGAGGTTGAAAACGCTCAAGGCGAGAGAAGGTCTGGAGAGATTTGTAATTCCAGCGGCAGCTAACTTGGAGAGGGTTGAAATGTTAGCAGATAGAGCTCTGGTCGGGCGCTTGGAATATTCTTCTGGCTCAAAAGTGGAGATTGTTGAGTGGGTAAAAAACAATTGGGCACCGATAGTGGGTAACACGCCGAGGATAAATTTACTGGTAAATCAGTGGATTCTGTTCATTTCCCCCTCTGTGGAGTCTATGATGCGGATTCTTGAGGGGACTTGGTTGTTTAAGGATGGTTCGCTGTTTTTGAAGCGATGGCATATCGGATTTGACCCTATCCATGAGCGTCGTGGTATTCGCCATTTGTGGATGATCGTCCCTGGTCTCCCTATTGAAATTTGGACGGAGGATACAGTGGCGGGGATGGCAAATGTTGTGTGTAAGTGCATAAGGGTTGACAAGAACTCTATCTTCGGCATTGATAGGCGATATGCGAAGGTGCTTGTGGAAATTGATTTGAGGTTGGGATTGCTGACTGCTATTGAGGTTGTCTGGGGGGAGCGCAGCTGGACCCAGCTGGTGGATTTCTATAGGATTCCGTTTCGTTGTTTTCTTTGTAGGGAGGTTGGACACATTAGAGCTAAATGCCCTAATCGTCTGTCTTGTCCGAAGATGGCGGATCTTCAGGGTAATGTATATTCATCACACATTGCTTCGGATTCTCAAAAGTTGGCCTCCCCGAAGACTCCTATTACGGGTAAGTTAAATGTTTCTCTGGATGCTGCTTATACTGATCTTTCAAAAGCATATTTAGACTTTATCTCTGACCAAGAAGTGGATTTAGATAGGAGGATATCTTTGGGGGTTGTCCAATTAAGGCATGGCTTGTCCAAACCTGTGTCTGCTCTTGGGTCTGATAGGGTTGGTTGTTGCCCCGTTTCTGTCGATGGAGCAGAGATTTGCCCTCCTATTGTGTGCCCTAGTACATCTTCGGATGGCATTATTTGTGGGGATACCCAGACTGCGTCGGACACTTCTCCGGTGATCCCTGTGTGTGGGTCGGTTGATAATCTTTCGGAGAAACCTGTGGATGTTGTTGTTTCTGCTGTTTTGGGGGACATGGGTATCAGGGGGGAGTGTATTTTGGAACCTCTGGATAAATTTTCAAAAAACCCTGCATGGGATTCCAATGTTCTGCCTATCCCCCCAAAGTTTCAGAATGTGACGATTAGGAAGGCGAAGAAAAAGAAAAAAGTGTCTGATCCCGGGTCTCTGCAGATTGATGGTTTAGATGCTGGTGGCTGTGGTTCAATTGGTGGTACTGAAATGGGTCTTAGAGCAATGAAGCCCATTGTGGATATTTCTTAATGTCTATCGTATCCATGAATGTACGTGGGTTGGGTGGGGTTTTGAGGGCTAGGGCCCTATCCAACCTTTTTCTTGCTACTAGACCTGGTATTGTTTTAATACAAGAATCTATGTGCTTTGGTTCTGATGCTGTTTCAAAAATTGGTAGTATTTTGCCCTTCTGGGAGATTTCTGCTGTGGATGCTTCCGGTCTTTTTGGGGGGCTGTTAGTTGCTTGGAATCCACAGTTATATACTTTTAATGCTTATAGGACTGCGTGGGGGATTATGTTAAAGGGTTATTGTATTGGGTTGAATCTTAATTTATTGGTCTTCAATTGCTCTGCTCCTTATTTGAACAGACAGACCTTTTGGGAATCCCTTTCAAGGTCTGGTCTTTTGAATGATGATGGACTTATTTTCGCAGGTGACCTGAATTTTACAAAATCACCCTCGGAAATTTGGGGGAGAAGAGCCAGGCTTGACCCTTTGGCGGATTTCTTCAGTAATTTATTGATGAAACATGAGCTTATTGATATTGAGCCGTCTAAATTATGTCCATCCTGGAGTAATGGTAGAGGGGGTGTTGATGGAGTCCATAAATGACTTGATCGTTTCTTGGTGAAGGGTTCACTGTTGGAAAAGTTTCAAAAGTATAGATCATGGGTTCATGGGCATAAGGTGTTTGACCACTGGCCCATCTATTTCCAGTTTGATGATTATGGGGTGAAAACAAATGTTCCTTTTAAATTTAATCACTCCTGGCTGTTGGAGGAAGATTTTTGTAATCCGGTGAAAGGTTTCTGGATATCTGCAGATGTGGAAGGTGATAATCCATTAGATATTTTTTGCAACAAAATGAGAAGCTTGAAAAGAATTGTGATAGAATGGGTAAAGCATAGGAAGGAAGATGATAAGAGGGATTTGGCTATTCTTGACGATGAGATTCACAGGATTTATAAAGAAAATATTAAAGGTGAGTTGAGACAGGTGGATTTTGAGGTGGTTAAGCAACTAGAGAAGAAAAGAGATGATATCCTTCTTAAGGAGGAGATGGAATGGAGGTTAAAAAGTAGGGCTTTGTGGATATAACATGGTGATCAAAACACCAAGTTTTTCCATTCTTTTGCCTCGGCCTGTCGAAATTTGAATTCTATATGGGAATTGTCTGATGCTGATGGGAATATTGCTCTGGTGATGAGGGTTTAAAATTGGAAGCTGTTAAGCATTTTGGGAATATTTATAAAGATGAAGGTATCTCTGACTTGCGGGAACAAATCAAAATTGCAGAACTCTTTCCCCGGTTTTTCAACGACGAGGAGGCTGCTGCTCTTGGTAGGGAGGTTTCACTGGAGGAGGTGGAACATACTCTGAAACTTTTTGCAGGTGAGAAAAGCCCTGGCCTTGATGGGTGGCCTGTGGAGATTTATTCTCATTTCTTTGAGATTATGGGGCTAGAGATATTGCGAATGGTTGAACATACAAGATTGCAGGGTTTCACTTCAGGTGCATTGAATTCTACTTTTGTTACACTGATTCCTAAAAAGGGAAAGCCTGAACACTTTGGTGATTATAGGCCCATTTCCCTCTGCAATTTGGCTTATAAGTTAGTATCAAAAATTATTGCACAAAGAATTAAATCGGCTCTGTCAGATCATATTACTACAGAACAGTTTGGCTTTTTGCATAATAGACAGATACATGATGCCATTGGGGCATCTTAGGAACTTCTACACTCTATCAAGAGTCGGAGAATCAGTGCTATGCTGCTTAAATTAGATTTGGAAAAGTCATATGATCGGGTAGATTGGACATTCTTAAGGCTTATATTGATCCAAATTGGTGTGCCCCCTCTGGTCATAAATTGGACCATGTCATGTATATCTTCGGCTAGCATTGCTATCTTGATAAATGGTTCGCCTTCATCTTTTTTTAAGTGTTCGAGGGGCATCAGGCAAGGGTGTCCCTTGTCCCCTTTATTGTTCCTTTTGATAGTTGATGCTCTTAGTAGAATGTTAAATTTTGCAAAGCAGGAGGGCCTACTTAAAGGCATTGAACTGGGGATAGACTGTGTTATTACACATCTGATTTTCGTAGATGATGTGTTGCTGGCTGGTAGGGCTACTGTAGCAGAGTGGGGGGTTTTCCGGAATATTTTGAATTGTTTCTGTCGCATTTCTGGAATGAAGATAAGTCTGTCAAAGTCTAGTTTCTTTTTTCATAATGTGGACATTGATGAAAGAACAGGTATTGCTTCTATTTTGCCTTACAATTGCCATCCATTAGATGATGGACTCAAGTATTTGGGTTTTTTCTTGAGACCAAATAACTATCAGATCAAGGATTGGTGGTGGCTGGTTCGAAAATTCGAGGCTCGGATTTCACACTGGGCGTATAGATTACTCTCTGTGGGAGGCAGATTAACTGTGGTCAAGGCTGTTCTGATGGGAATTCCTGTATATTGGTTATCTCTCCTCAAGGTTCCAATATATATTTTAAATGTTATCAGAAGACTGATTTTTAATTTCCTGTGGTCCGGTGGTATTGACAGGGCTTCTTTGGTGATGACGAGTTGGGAATCGGTCTCTAGACCCGAGATTTATGGTGGCTGGGCAATCAAGGACTTAAAATCCTTCAGTTTGGCTCTTAGGGCCAAAAGCCTTTGGAGGTGTCTCTTTAATCATAATCCTTGGTAAAAGATTTCCTTTGTGAAATATATCAATATGAATTTGGTTGAGTGGATCAGATTGAATATGCCTACAAGTCCTGGTTGTTCTCCTTTATGGTGTGGAATGCTAAAGGTTTCGGGTTGGATCATTGGCGACCTGAGGTGGCAAGTTGGTAATGGGAAGGCTATAAGAGTTGGCAAAGATCATATTTTGGGTATAACTGATCCTGTCTGTCTTTCAAATAAGATTCTGGAATATATAAAAATATATGGTCTATCTTTCTTAGATTGTATCCAAAATTTATATGGACAGACATATTGGTTACAATCCTCTGATTTGGGATTTGTTGGTGAGGACGCCATCTCTTGGGATACTTATGTTAGTTCTCTTGGTTTGGCTGGTATTATTTTATCAGATCATGAAGATAGGCTGTTGTGGAGTGGGAATGAAAAAAGTGATATTGTCACAGCTAAAGATACATATGACAGAATTATGCAGGAGAAGTATATCTTTCCACAACACTGGTGGTATAAAAAGCTTTGGAAGTGGAATATTGCATTAAAGCATAAATGTTTTTTATGGCATGCTTTACAGGGAACCCTGAAAACTTGGGACAATCTCGCAAAGCATGGTTGGAATGGACCAAACTGGTGTATTTTATGCAAGGAGAATTTTGAATCTATCAACCATCTGCTTGTTTTTTGCTCCTTTGGTAAAAAAATTTGGGATTTTTGCTGTTCAAAGCTGGCAATCACAAAGGTATGGGAGAAGGTTGATTTTGGTGAGGCTTTGCTGAGTTGGTCACGTGAATCCAGAGAAACTATTCAGGTCCCTATATTTATCTCTTGGGCTCTTTGGTATTTCCGGAATTTGATTACCTTTCAGGATAAAGTGTCGGATGTAGTGTCATGTGGACTTATTGCTACAAATTTATCCCAACAATATTTTGAAAATCACTTTTCAGCAAAGGTGAGAAGGATTGGACAGTTTTCTTTTACTGTTAATAGACCCATATTGTTCTTTGATGGGGCTGCACAGAACGGTATTTGTGCGGCTGGCGGTGTTATTTATCTGAATGAGGGACATTTTTATACTCTTCGCCTCAACTGTGGGAATGGCAGTAATATGAGAGCTGAACTAATAGCTCTGTGGTGTGTTATGAAAAGTGCAAATATTTTTGGGTTGGTCAATATTATGGTTTTTGGTGATTCGCGTGTTACTATCAAATGGGTAGAAAAAGAATTTGATTTAAATGTTATTGCACTTTCACACTGGTGTAGGCGGGTTCGAATGGAGATTGATAAGTAGGAACAGATCTCTTTTTCACACATATTCTGTGAACACAATGGACAGGTTGATGGTTTATCAAAGCAAGCTTTATCAGGCACTGAAGGTATATTATATTGGGAGGAATTGATGGATTCCAGCATGCTGGAATGTGGCGAAATTTCTTTCTTCTAAGTATGCTTTTGTCAAGTTTATTTGATGATACATTTTGTAAGGACATTGTCAATTTTTGATATGTATAGTCTGGCATGGACAATGATGTAATTTTGGAGGCGATATATGGGATCACTACAGTGATTATGTAGAATGTACCTTTTTTGCAAAAAAGGTGAATATCTTTGTACTATTTGATTCAAGGAATAGCAATAGTACGTTTTTTTTTTTGGTTGAAAAAAAACTAAACAACCCAAATAAAAATATATACATCATACATGCCTAGCCATTCACTAGTTGGGCTTTGGCCTTGAGCTCTGCAATAGGAATCTGTACTAACATATTTACATAATTTACATAATTTGATTAAATACATTACAAGGACCAAACTAGGAATATTACAGTTGGATATGGGAACAAGCACCTTCAAGTATATTCATTTCTTAAAGAAACCTTAAAATTGTTATTATCATTCATTTAGATATGTGTATACCAACACAATATTCACACTTTCAAGTATATATATTTTTAAAAATATATATATATATATATATATATATATATATATATATATATATTTGTTTATTATAAGTGAATATTTTTTTATTAAATAAAAATAGTGATAATCAAATTGTATTTTAAATTTGTTAAAAAGTGTAATGTTGTTTAGTGGTCATATTTTTTTATATATAATTACAATATAAATATAATATTCGAAATCAAAATCCAATATTAAATAAATTTCAATTATGAAATATGAACCATATATTAAAAACAAGAGCTACGAACAACTTAGTCCTTGCCATTTAAATTTACAAATTGAAACAAGTGAATCAAGTCATTCAAGTTAAAATATAGAGGAGACATGAAAAACAAATTCATTTAATCACAAAGATTGGCTCATAACCATTTTAACTCCATATATTTTATTGTGTTAAAAGGTATCCCAAAACTTGAGATGCAAATATCAATTTTCTTAACACTAACATTCTAAGTACATAAAACATTGAAATTGATACTCTCGAGTTTTTTGATACCTTTGGACCCAACACCACCACTTAAGTGACACCACCTTCATCATGCATCGTGACACCGCCACTTAATTATTGAACCTAGCACAACATTAACACAAAACAAGTGACACAACACCTCACATAGATACACATTAACACCTAAATTTAGATGTCCTTCGAGTATTTACATATATTATGTAAAAAAATAATATAATAAATATAGATGTTTTTTGTTTTAGTAGAAAATGTAAAATTAATTTTAATTTTATAATAATTTTAAAAAGAAAAATATATATCCTTATGTAAAAAAAATTATAGGTAATTAATTCACTTAAATGGTAACTCTTTCTTTTACCATATAAAGTGTATTCCATTAACATCTATATTTTTTTTATTATAAAAAAATTATATTTCTCAATCTTGAGATAAAATAAAAAAACTTGAATTAATTTTGAAAAAAGACTTAATTATTATTAAAATAACCCACTAAATTAGCAATCATAAATTCCTCTATATTCCTTAATGTTTTAATGCTAAGATCCAATAATCATTACAACATATTGCAAAATCATTATGTTTGCAATAAACTAAGGTTATCCTTAATTTGAGACTTAGATATCGACTTTAAGCTTATTCAAGAGATTTATTTTTAAATTTAGTAGTTGTGGAAAGGTAATGTGTCTCCTATTTCCAACCAAAAATATTGACTCTTATTACAAATTAAAAAATACAAAACAAATAAATGACATAACTGCAATGGCCATTTTCCGTTCCATCTGAAAATGACATTGCAACAATTCACACAACATGTTACATACCAGCCTAGATCCAAATCCTAGGCTCTATCAAGCTCCGACAATGATCAAATCTTTTGAGGTGCAAACCTCTCCTTGAATAGCTCATTGAGTGCAATACCTGAGCCACCTAATCCTAAGCTCTAAAGTCTCTAGTTTAAGTCTCATATTTACTTTTTACTTTGTATTATTCTTTTTTGTTAATGGCCTACATAATATTTATTACTTTTTACTTTGTATTATTTTTTTGTTTACTTTGTATTATTTTGTTACTCCACAAACACTCTAAAGTCTCATATTTACTTTTTACTTTCTATTATTCTTTTTTGTTTATGGCCGACATAATATTTATTACTTTTTACTTTGTATTATTCTTTTTTGTTTCCTTTGTATTATTTTGTTTCTCGACAAACTCGACAAACACTCGACACATGTTACAAGATCTCCCATCATACTGGGCTGTCGACGCAATAAACCAATATTAATCTTCATTGCATTTTTTGCAAATATGTGATGCGCTCATATGTATGAACAAATACACATTAACCGTAATAGCAATCATCAATAAATCTCAAAACATTGTTAAAAATTTAAAATTTTTCATTCAGCATTCTTATGAGAATCTACAACAAATAATTTTAAATTACCACAAGGTGATTATTATGTTTTACATCTCATTTTGGGGTGCTTCTATTAGTTAATCAAAGATTTATATTTCAATTGTAATTTGACTAGACCCACACCTTAAGTGAGTGAAAGATTCATACTTCAATTGTGATTTGACCCACACCTTAACTTAGTGAGCTAACCAAAATGGACAATCTATTTTTTTGTTTTTGTTGTTATTGTTGTTAAGCTAGTATCTACACATTTTTGAACTAGTGACCATACACTTAAAATGAATAATTTATTAAATAAAATTGGAGAATTTTAAAATAAAAGATATTATTTAAATTTTACAATAAAAATAATATTATAAAAATAATAAAAAATAGTAATTTAATAAATAAACAAATTAAAAAGATTAAACAACTTCACAAATTAAAAAATTAAATAATAATATTTTTATTTGCTCTAGCACGCTAAATTAGTGATAACATTTGCAATAATTCATGAATTGCTCCCAATTCTGCATTTTGCATTGGCATCTAATTGACATCTAAACGATAGTTGAGTATAGCAACACCGCTAAACGTTTGCAGAAGCGAGCTTCCATGACGCCCTTCTTAACATTGCAAAGCATTTAGTGAAGGGAAACTGATTCTTGATTCAAGTGTAGGCAATGGTTGCAAATTGACTAACCCCTATGGAACACGAGCACGAAGAAGTTCCATTCAGGAGCATTTAGTTGCAACAACTAGTCAAGGTCTAAATGGTATGAAAATGTTTTGCTTTTGTCTCAAGAGAAATAAATACATTTTTCTCTATTAATTTCATTTACAAAGGAAGCCTCTGAGTTCACATTCCATTAAACTTGCTTCAAGTTTAAAATTTGCTTGCTTGAATTAAGGCTGCTCAAAAAATTCGGGGATTTCATAAATGGAAGTTTTGTTTAGGGAAAATGGAAAATGCTCTAAATCACAGGGTTTCCATTCATATTGAAGGTTTTGAATCAACTAAACCAATAAAAAAATATTCCATCGTAAGTAGAACTGCTCTATTCTAGGTTCAGGGAGTTGTGTTAAGTCCTTTGTGCTTTGGAATCCCTAAGACTGATGAGCAGAAAACCCAAAAACAAAATAGTCCATTTTCATTGTACCACCGGACTCAGAAAAAAAAAATACCCTACCCACCTGGAGCTTCATCTCCAAAGATCCCAATGTTTCCATCTCTAAGAACCGCTTTAAGCACAAGAGACCGACGACCATGAACAAACCTTAATACCAAGTGAACCTGAAAGAGCTGTTGCCTGCAGGCAATTAGTCCTTGATCTATAAATATCGTCCCATCAATACAATACCCTTTAAAATATCGTCCCATCAATACAATACCCTTTAAAGCTGGGATTCTGAAATAGCTTTACCTGGAAGAAAAGATTAAATGGCAATGGCTCCGAGATATCTTCACAAATGGGATTTTGAAATAGCTTTATCTGGAAGAAAAGATTAAATGGCAATGGTTCATATTGACAATAAGAAGCCTTATATATTGATATTTGATTTCTTGGCTTCAGATGCTGAACCCTAAATTGACTAGACAATGTTTGGGAGCATCAAATTGATGAGATTAAGAAAAGATTTAATGACATCAAATGGCGTGATCTGAATTCTGAGATAACTTCCTGTTTAAGAAAATACTAAATGATAACACATTGTAGTCTCTGAAATTCCAACAGAATGAAAATTCAGAGTATTCTGAGTAAAATAAATAGTGATATGTCAGAAATATCTGCAAAGTATAATGTTTGTGAAAAATAATTTATTTTATAATTTTTGTTAATAGCGCGGAATGAGAAAATTTGTCAAATCTAAAGGTTTTATCCAATAAACTCCGAGAAAAAACAAAATAAAAAGTATCAAAAAATATTATTATTTGTAGTAACTTTATAAAACATAATGTATAATTATATCTTGTTATCAAATTAATTGTCAAAAGCTGAACATATAGTCCCCTGCCTACCGTAGGGACTAATAAAAAGCTTATGGATAAAAAGATTAAGTAAATAAATTAAATGTTTAATAACGTCAAATGTGACTATAAACAACATTACATTTTCTAATATTCTCCTTTAATGAGAGATAGACTAGGATTTGGGGATTATGAGATGGAGCGAGAGGGAGCACCTTTCTGAGGGGATGAGGGTTCCGTTGGCCATGGCATGTGAGCTGGGAGCTGCTGTTGGGATGAGGGTTCCGTTGGGGAACCGGGAAGGTTTTCCGGGCATGTGTTAATGGGCTTTTCACTGAATACCTTTGGTCCGACGGTTTAAATTTCTTATGCCCGGATTCATGTTTTTGCAGTGAGGGTTTATTTGTTTTATAGCTACCTGGGGATAGCGACTGGCGTTTTATAGCGGAGCCGTTTAAAATTTCTTATGCCCGAATTCGATGGGGGTTTATTTGTTTTATAGCAACCTGGGGACTGCGACAGGCATTTTTTCGACTGGACATAGGCGGTTTGGGTTTCTATCCCTTTAATATTTTCACTTTCTTTTATCAAGTTTTGGTTGGTTGGGCCATTGATGCTTGCTGTCCTCTGGGACCAGCCACTACTCCTCCAGCTCTTGTTGCCAGATTATGTCGTGGGTTTGACCTGGACGCGAGCGACCTGGGGTTCGAATCTTCTGGGCATCATTTTATCGTTGAACCTGTCGTGGTTTAATCCTATCATGGTGCTGCTCGGGATCTAGGAACGACCACCTGGACTTTGTGTATTGTTTAATCTCCAATCTTTGTCGGATGGGGGAACATGTGGCGGTTCCACAAGCCGTGGCGGATAACCCCATGACCGCCTCGGATTACAGAATAGAAGAGGCGGGGTTATTCAAACCCGACTCCTATTTCCAGGATATGCTACATGGCAAATGTCCACTTGCTGTGGGTAGCAGGCAAAGGGCTCCACGTGCCAAACATGCGCCTAAAAAATGCCACCTGCCTTTGTTTGGGGTTCCCGAGGTGACATCGGGCTCTGACCCTTCGGTCAACAGCGCTCGGGTTTGTCTGTCTCCTGTGCTGGGGAAGAAACCGCATCATGTCTCCCGCGCGGCTCATCGTCTGAGTGAAAAGTTCTGTTGCCATCCCGGGGAGGTCTGGCTTACTATGGGTCGGGACCTGGGATTAGAGGAGCTTGTGGATTTCAATTTGACCATGTTGGTGGGGAAATTCTCCTATTTTGCAATGGATAGAAAGGACATTATGGGATGGGTCACTGAAAAATGGAATCCCATTGTGGGTTACACTCCTCAGGTTTTTGCGATGGCTCGTGGTTGGTTCGGTTTCAAGTTTGAGCAGGAAATACATTGCTGGACTATATTAAACCAGTTGTGGCTTCACGGTACTGGCAGCCTCATGCTTCAGAAGTGGCACACTGATTTTGACCCGGATTCGACCACTATTCGCTTAATACATTTGTGGGTTCTCATCCTTGGTCTTCTGTTGGCACTCTGGAATCAGGGGGCGTTTGAAGCTATTGGTAATAGCTTGGGCCATTTTCTTCATGTGGAGGATGAGCACCTTACTGGTTTCGACCGACGTATGGGGTGGCTCCTGGTGGAGGTTGACATCTCTTTGGGGCTCATTGATGTTCTACACATCAACTGGCGTGGTCGTCGGCTGGACTTGGTTATCGACTATTGGGGCATCCCATTTCACTGCTCCAACTGCAAACAAGTGGGGCATCTCTGGAGGCAGTGCACTCAACGTTTCTCTTCTAGTCGTCTGGTGGGGTTGGACCCTTTTTGGTCTTCGGATGATGGCAGCGACAAGGATGTGGATACAAACGGCGGCCTAGATGGATACTCCAACAGAGTTTTGTCACCGATTTACTCGGCTACGGGATTATTGGGTAAGTTGGAATCGAATGACCCAACTCTTTATCATTCTTTGAATGAATTGGACATTAAATTCATAAATGCATTGGAGCTTAATAATGGTAACAATGGTAACTATCTGAGTCGTGTGTATCCAAAGCTGTTAAATACCGTTGAATTTGAAAAAGAGCCCAATGTCTCGTCTGATGATGTGTCCCCCACTTATGATATACCACTACCGGTGATTACCACATCCCCTGAGACCTCGTACGTCATCCCTATCTCGCCTGTTGCGTCGGCTGGCATTCATAGTCCTACGGTTATCTTATCCTCGGATTGTGAGGTAACTCTACCTAAACCTGTTCCTGACAAGGATGGGGCGTTAAATGACATAGTTTTGGAACCCCCGTCCGTCAACAGTCCTGCTCATACTTCCCTTGCCGGTGAATCGGTGACCCGGGAACATGTTTTACACATCCCTTCTTACTCTGAGATGGTTAAAAAATCTCCCCTTCCTGTTTATTTAAAAAATCGGGTTGTCGTTGACTGTGGTCCAAGCAATACAGTCGTGGTTGATTCCTTGGATCCCGAGGTACTGGTTTTGGATAGGGTGGATATGAATAACTCTCCGCCGTCTACCAGCTTGGCCACGCGGGGAGAACACTGTATTGTAAAGGGGGCTCGGCAGGGCGGGCCGACAACTGATTTCTCTCCATTAAAAACAAGGAGTGCTAGGAAAAACTCAAAGGTCGACCCTCAGGGGGGTAATGACAAAAAATTCTGATTACCCCCATCTCTCCTGATACCAGGGCTCTTAGAGGAATCAAAGCCCTAGCCAGGGGTCGATAATGATTTTTATCTCCTTAAATATCAGGGGTGTGGGGGGTATGCCCAAACAACTTGCCCTCAAAAGAGTCCTACAAGTTGTTAATCCTGATTTGGTCTTCTTACAAGAAATGATGGTCTGTGGCGAGAAAGCTCGCTCTTTTTTCAATAAAATAAAGCGGGGTTGGTGCATGTCCTCTACTGATGCGGTTGGTCTTTCTAGTGGCCTGCTGGCTGCATGGAACTCGGGGGTTCTTAAGCTAAACCCTTATATTACTACGCTGGGCATATTGTTGTCTGGAAATTGTAGATGTTCGGAAAAAGATATAAATATTGTAAATTGCTATGGCCCTAATTGCAACAGGGAAGCTTTTTGGAACCTGGCATGCTCGGGACATTTATTGGCATTGGAAAACTTGATACTTGCAGGTGATTTGAATTTTTCTTGGGGGCCTGAGGAAATCTGGGGCCGTGCAGCCAGAAGGGATCCACTTGGGACTTTCTTCAGGAATCTATTCTCCACACATTCTCTAATTGATGTGGAACCGAGGCCTCTAGCCCCCACATGGTCAAATGGTCGACTAGAGGAGAACTTGATTTCCAAGCGTTTAGACTGTTTCTTGATATCTGAGTCACTCTTAAGCTCTTTTCAAACATACAAAACATGGATTCAACAGATCCATATCAGTGATCATCTCCCCATTATTCTGCAATTTGATTTCGAAGCTAATCACCATGTATACCCTTTCAAATTCAACTCTGTATGGCTGACTGACCCGGAATATGATGGGGGCGTTCGATCCCATTGGGCAAATATTGATGTTTCGAGGGAGATGTGGCAATGGACAAGCTTGCTGTAAAATTAAGCTACTTAAAAGACTATACTATAAAGTGGGAGCGAACCAAAAAAGCCGAACTGACTACAGAACTCAATGCACTTGAATTGGAAATTGGTGATCTTAGGGATCAATCTCGGAGGGTGGGGATCACACAATCTGGTCGTGCCCGCCTTGCTTTGTTGGAGGAAAGGAAACTCAAAATCCTCCTTATTCATGAAGAGTCCTGGCGTTTAAAGAGCAGGGCAATATGGCTAAAAGCTGGAGATTTAAACACAAAGTTCTTCCATCGCTATGCGGATTCCCACAGAATACAAAATAACATTTGGGATCTAAATGATCATGATGGGAGGCGGATTCGTGGTGATGAAGATTTGATGACTGAGGCATCTCGGCACTTTCTTGAGTATTTTACTAATCCTATGAATACATCCCTGCCTGAACAGTTCAAGCTTATAAAGGAATACCCTAGGATGTTCACTGATGAGGAGGGGAACAAAATCTTTGAAGATATTAATATCACAGATGTTCAGAATACTCTGCGAGGTTTTGCAAAAGATAAATCTCCTGGTCCGAATGGGTGGACGGTGGAATTGTTCATACATTTTTTTGAAATCATGGGGAATGACCTTAGGGATGCTATGGATGAATCTCGGTCCTTGGGGATGGTATCTGGGGTGCTGAATACTACCTATCTGGCACTAATACCTAAATCATCACATCTTGAGTGCTTTAATGATTTCCGACCTATACAAGATCATATCCAAGATAATTGCTCAACGTATCAAACCGATCCTGTCCACGTATATTTCAATGGAACAGTATGGTTTTCTGGATGGGAGGCAGATACATGATGCGGTTGGCGTGGCTCAGGAGGTTTTCCATAGCATAAATTAGAAGAAACTGGACGCACTCATCCTACAACTGGACTTGGTGAAAGCCTATGACAGGGTAAATTGGACCTTTCTAAAACTAATCCCTATTCAAATTGGGTTACCTTGGAAGGTAATGAAATGGATTATGGCCTGTGTGACCTCTGTCAATTTTTCAGTACTTATCAATGGTCAGCCGACTGATTTCTTCAAGGCTTCTAGGGGACTCCATCAAGGCTGTCCTCTTTCACCCCTTCTGTTTCTACTGGTCATAGATGGGCTAAGCCTCTCCATTCACAAAGCTAAATGTGAGGGCTCTATTGTGGGCATCAAGGTCTCGACTGGTGTTGCGGTAACTCATACTCTATTTGTGGACGTTGTGATGCTTTTTGGCCTGGGAATTCTGGCTGAATGGGTACAGTATAAGAAAATACTTGATTTTTTCTGCTTGGTAATCGGTATGCTCATTAGTATGGTTAAATCTTTTTTCCTAAAGCACACTTTAGAGGTGAATATGGAACGCAGGATAAGAAGTATATTCCCTTTGGAATTCAAGGAGTTATCTGAGGGCTCAAAATACCTCGGCTACTTTGTCAAACCTGCAAAATACAGGATCAATGATTGGCTATGGCTTGTCAAATGGTTTGATGTGCGTATTGGACACTGGAGCTTGAGATATCTTTCCCTGGTTGGTCGGCTTACTTTGGCAAAGGCTGTTCTTCAGAACCTGGGAGTATACTGGTTCTCCCTCTACAAAATTCTTGTGTCCATATTGCGCATAATTCGGGGGAAATTCTTCCGCTTTATTTGGTCGGGGGAGGGGGGGGGGGGAGAAGAACAAGTTTCATTTACTCAATTGGAAAACTCTGGCTCAACCATATACTCTTGGGGGCTGGGATGTCAAGAATATGGAGTTTTTTGTGATGGCTCTCCATGCAAAGAGTCTGTGGCGGGCTTTATTTAATAGCTCTATGTGGGGTTGTATTATTCGGGCCAAATACCTCAAACTTGTTCCAGTTGTGACCTGGTTTCGGAGTGGTAGGCATTCTGTTATTGGGTCATCAAATGTATGGCGTGGACTCATGGGCTCGTTTTCGGTTGTTGCAAAATGGCTCACTTGGAAACCTGGAAATGGTCGGGACATTAGATTGGGATCGGACCCTATTCTAGGGGGATCCCCCTCTTATCAGTTTTCTCCCGAACTTCTTGCACATCTGCAGGCCAGGGGACTCTATTATCTTGCACATGTGGTCTCTTTCAACAGTGGGGGTTGGATCACTGCCTGTCAGCTTGGTATTGGGGGAATTATGGGAAAGGAATGGTCAGACTACATAATGCACCTATGTCAAGCAAATATCCACCTTAGTGACTCCCCGGACAGGTTGGTTTGGTTGTGGGATGTTGCTCGCGGCGAGGTCACTTCTAAACTTGCTTATGACTCTTTATTTGCTGATTTTCGACCGGGGAAATTTTGGTGGCACACTGCGATTTGGAAGCTTTCCCTCCCCCCGAGGATTAGATGTTTTGTTTGGTTGGATTTGGGTAATAATATTCTTACCTGGGATAACCTTTGTCGTCGTGGGTTTTGTGGTCCTGGCTGGTGTCCTTTACGCCGCTCCCAAGTGGAATCGGTTGATCATCTATTCTCCTCATGCATGGTCACACAGGATCTCTGGCTACTTATTGCCAATTCCCTCAATATTCCTGTTGCTTGGCATTCATCCACATTGACTGATTGTTTGGATCGGTGGTCCCGTGACTCTCTTGCTTAGCGGTGGTTGGAACTCCTGTGCTTTATGCTATGGGAGGTATGGAAGGCCCGCAACCACTGTGTGTTTGATGGCATAGTTCCTAATCTGGTATGGTTGTGCAGCCGAACTATTGCCTTATTCAAGGAGTTCAACTCTATATCTGTTCCTGTGGGTGGCATGATTGACTCATCTGGAAAACGACCTAGATACTGTAATGCTCCTCCGGTTCTGGTATTTCCTTGCGGGTTCTTTGATGGGGCTGCGGCTAGGGGGAGAGGTGTTGGCGGGGCTGGTGTGGTACTACACCTTTACAACTCTGTCTCCTTTCGAATCCATCTTAATTTGGGTTTTGGTATGAACACCCACAGCGAATTATGTGTACTTTGGCTTCTCTTATACTTTGCTCGGCTCAAGCGGATCTCTTCTCTCGTTGTTATGGGTGATTCTTCCTCCATAATATCATGGGCTTCGGGTTCTTCCCCACTTAATGTGTTGCTCCTCACACATTGGTTGGAGGCTGTCAGGCAATACATCAGAGATTTTCAGCATATTTACTTTGCTCATATATTTCGTGAGATGAATGTGGAGGTAGACATGCTCTCCAAGCGGGCTCTGGACACACTGTGTGGTATTATCTTGTGGGAGGAATGGCATGAGGGCTATTTGTTCACTCGGGGCTCAGTTGATTTGCTTTGGAGTTGATGTTTTGGGTTTACGTTTTGTTCTGATATATATATTTCTCATATGATATATGCGGCTTTATTTATTGCAGGTTCATAGACTCTATCTCCAACTCCTTGTTGGATTTTTGGTCCGATTGGATCTATTCGGCTTTTACTATTTGCTATCTTTTTGTCTTTGTGTCAAGGCCTTGGTCTGTTTTGGACTTATATATTTGTATTTATGTCTTTATTATGTCTTTTAGTTACTTGGATATTATGAAACATGGTGATATGGTCTTATTCTGCTGATGGGATTTTGATGCTCGTCTTTGGCATCCTTTCTGATTTATGTATGGGACTTGGCATAGATCCTGGATTGTGATGAGGGGATTTGATGCTAGACTTTTGGCATCCTTTATGATTTATGTATGGGTGTTGGCATAGATCCTGGTTTGTGATGATGTCTTGGGGCTGTATGTGATATGACTCACATACCGACATGTCTTGATGACATGATGTAATGGACTTATTTACTATTTCGCGGTATTAATAGTAAGTTATATTTTTCCTTGGAAAAAAATGAGAGATAGACTAAAAACGTTTAGAAGAAGATGTCATCGTTGACATTGACATTTTATAATATTCTCCTTTAATGAGAGATAGACTAAAAACCACATTTAGAAGAAGATGTCATCATTGACATTGACATTAACATTTCCCTTTGGAGACACTTTCTTTCATCCCTCTATCAAGGATTTGGTGAAGATATCCATACCATGTTGTTCAATGGGGAAATATTCCAAAGTAATATACCAAATGCAATGAATATCAAAGTCAACATGTTTTGTTTTGAAATGGTAAATCCGATTGCATGCATGTTGAATTGCACTTTGGTTGTCACATCTCAACTTAATCGATCTTATTTGAATCAATCCAAGTTTAATAAGAACATTATGTGGCCATATAGTTTTTTGGCTTCTTTTTTAATTGTCTCATAAAAAGGTAAAGGAGATAGTTGTAATTTTTACTAAACCAAGTGAACATTACCTACAATAGAGATTTTCTATTAAAAACATCACCTATCGAATCAAAATTCATAGAACTAATGACTCAAAGAAGAGCCTTCAAGTGAACATAACCTATAATAGAATTTTTATTAAAAGCATTACCTACCCAATCAAAATTCATATAACTAATGACTAAAGGAGGAGTTAAACAATCCTAGGAAATGTCATAATTCAAAATGCTCAACCATATGTAAGACATATTTGCACTACTAGAGCACTTGAGTGGGCCTAATGGTTAAGAACATGTGTTATCTCCGTGGAGGTCACAAGTTCAAAACCAGCAGGGGTAGGGTTTCTCATTGGCCCATTGTGACAAGGCTCGAAGGGTAGGCGACCTCTGAGATAGAGGCTCACCCAGATGGGCTTCGGGACGTCTCGGCTCCTACTAAGTCACAAGTTACTGGTATATCTGGCTTGCGGGCTGTTAGATATACCCTTGAGAGATTGTTGTTCCATGGTTAAAAAAAGACATATTTACACTACCATTAGGTTGACTCAAGGAAAAACTAAACAATCATAGGAAAAAGCATAATTCAAAATGCTCAAAAATATTTAAAAATTCTTTATATTATAATGATTTTCATTAAATTATTTGATAAATGTGAAAGAAAAATAAAGAAAATATTCTATTAGTTGTGAGTCAACTAAATCAAATTCCGAGAGTTACCAATACAAAGTAGCATCAATTAATAATGTATCACAAATGTATCACAATCAACTAGAAGTTCGACTTCAAATTAAAATAGTATAAATATAAGTTTACAATTTTACTCATATTAAATGGATATAAAAAAATTCAAAACCTACTTTTAAATTGGAAAAAAAAATTATAAACCAATTACAATATTTAAAAACCCAAAAAATAATATAATAAACATCAATTAATAATGTATCACAATCAACAAGAAGTTCGACTTCAAATTAAAATAGTATAGGTGTAAGTTTACAATTTTACTCATATTGAATGGATATAAAAAAATTCAAAACCTACTTTTAAATTGAAAAAAAATAATTTATAAACCAATTATCATATTTAAAAACCCAAAAAATAATATAATAAACTTAAATAAATTATATCACAATTATGCTTTAAATCACTTCCCAAACCATTAATTAAAAATATCATGCTTTCTACTTAAAAATCAAAAGTATGCTTTTAAATGACTTTCAAAACTATTAATTAGAAAAATTATGCTTCCAACTAAAATCAACTTTATCAAGAACCATTCTTCAAAATATCACTCTTCTTATAAATATCAACAATTTGGCATCCAAATCTTATTCTATTCACGGAAAGTTTGACACCCACCATCCATAGATATCTATAAAGTCAAACTAAATTTTGTTTTCGAAAATGGTATAAAGTCAATGTTCTACGTTAACAATGGATAAACATTGAATGACAATTTGTTCATAGTTGACCAATTTATATGGATGGGTCTCAATCTAAAGAGTTCATAACTTCACCGATACGTAATTTTATTCATGTTGACATAATGGAATACCTCATATCTACCATCCTTTAATTTCGAATGTAAATATTAAATTATTTGACTGTCAAATATTTTTCTAGCTGGGATTATTGGTTTAATTTATTGGAAAATAAATGTTTTAATTTAATTATATCTAATGAAATTATGATTTTTTTAATGATATATAAAATTATTAAAACTTGTAAAGTTGTTTTTTAATAACAATAATAATAATGTAATGATTAGATAACATTATATTTTTTAACATCTCCTAACATTACATGTTCTAACATCTTATCTTAGTTATGGTTAGAATAACGAACACATTTTATTACTAACATTCTCCCTTAAGGATAACTTCCTTACTCCTTAATAAATTGTGAAGATGAACAAACATCACCTCCATTAAGGATTTTGTGACGATATTTGTAGCCTACTATTTATTAGGGTAATATTCCAAGGCAATGACACCATCAACAACCAAGTCTTGAATGTAATGAGTATCACAGGTCAACATGTTTTATCTTGGAATTGTACACTAAATTATGTGCAAGTTGCACTACACTCTAATTGTCACATCTTGACTGTGTAGATCTTTTCAAATTCAACCCAAGCTTAGCAAGGACATTATAGAGATTCACATTTTAATTCACTACTTCTTTAACTACCCCATCTTTGTCCTCATAACAACATAAGGAGATAGTCCTAATATTTTCATTCGACCAAGTGACAGAACATGAACCAAGTCAAAGCATAACCTACAACTGATTTAATATCAGAACCATCACCAACTAAATCAGAATATGTACAACCAATGAGTGAAGAAGGAGCTAAGAGATCATAGAATGCCACAATTCAAAGTGCCAAAAGATATCTAAGAACCCTTTTAGCTACACTCGAATGACTTTCATGAGGTTGTTTCATAAGCATTGAAACAAAACTAACAACATAGGGTCCACATAAAAAACAACAATCAACACATCATCATTCACATGGAGGACATATAAATTTGGATTAGGTTAATGCCTTGTGAAACAATTATTTAAGAAGTATGCATCAATTTTTTCATACCAAACCCTAAATGCTTGTTTGAACCAATATAATGATTTTTTATGTTTTAACTTTCACAACAACTTTGAAAGTGAGGAGGTTCTTACATAAATATTTCTTCATGAAGGTCACCATTTAAGAATAAACTCTTAGAAACCATTTGGAGAATTTTCCTAATAAAACATGTAACAAGAGAAATAAGAATGCATATGTTGTTCATTTTAGAAATTATAGAAAATTTTCTAGTAAAACCTATACCTTATTTCTCAAGAAACCTTTAGCAACTAACCAAGCTTTATGCTTTGCAATCTGTCCATTAGTAGTGAAGTTGGTTTTATAAATCTATTTACACTGGATACATTTATTTACCATGATGAAGAGGAACAAGATCCCAAGTATGAATTTTCATCAAGGATTCATATTCAATGATTATATCCTATGGCCATTTAATAGTTCCCCTTTCTTTTTTGTAGTAAGAGGGATCATAAATGTCCAAAACTTTAAACACGAGGAAAAAGTTTGATCAATTTCTTGGATAGGATGGGCCACCTATATTAGATCCTGCAATTTCAACGTTTTTTCTTACCTAAACAAGGAGTGACATGTTATTAACATGCTCATCAATATCACTTTTTGAAAAACTAAGAAATTCAATATCAATATCAGAATTTGAAGTACAAGAAAGAACATCAATAGACTCATCATCATTTAAAGTAACATTAGACACAAAATTGGTTGAAGATTCACTATGAGAAATAATACCCACTGAATATTCACCATTATAAATAGTTAAAGTAATAAGTGGATTAGGAAAATCAAGAGACTCGGGGGAAGACTCATTAAACTAGAAACATCTCTTAAATAATTGCATCACCTACAAATGTATGAAATAACTTGTAAGGCTTAGAATTCTCATCACAACCAACAAACATGGATTTCTGAGATTTATACTCAATTTGTTTTCATTTTTCCTTAGGTTTGTAAGCCCAACATTCACAACAAACACTTCATAATGGCTAATATCTAGTTTTTATTTTTATTTGTTTATGTTAGATTATTGAGAAATATGCATTAATACATAACAATAGATTACTAACATGTAAATCAATAACCAAAATCTTACTAGTCTATTTTCCTATCAACACAAGCATCAAATAATCGATAACGTATGTAAGAAAGGAAAGGAAAGAGAAAAGAGAGAAACAATTTTATGTGGTAAAACCCCAAATGGGAAAACATCCATGGAAGGATTGATTTTCTTATTCTTTAGGAACCTTTCACTCTTACAATATTGAGCACCCCCACATATGTTTTGCATCACAACTTTACAATATTTCTCAATAGTCCACAACATCTCCAAATGGGTATGCTTCACCTCTATTATATAGCTATAGGTATGGAAGATCACATCCCATAATACACGTGGGATAAATATTTTTCCACATATCTTATATAAAGAATGGTAATAGGTAAAATTTTACTCCATGATGGATGTGGGATAGTTTCCTTTTCATAGAACAGAGAGTTATGAAGACTATTATTCCTTCTTCTTCTAGGTAGGACTCATCGTGTCTAAAAGATTCCTTATCTAGGCTTGTACACCAATAAATGAGACCACTAGACATCATTACACTTCCAACATTATCATTCCACATTCCAATATTCCCCCTTAATGATGAAGAGTAAGATATAGCACAAATGGAGGAATATGACATTACATTAACATTCCCCCTTAACGACAACTTCTTACAATCCTAGTAAGTTGAAAAGATGCACAAAATTTTCCTGTAGCATGGATTTGGTGAAGATATATGTCGCTTGTTGTTCCATGGGACAATATTCCAAAACAAATAACAACATCCACAAAAGGTCTTGAATATAATGAGTATCAAGATCAATGTGTTTGGTCTTGGAGTGATACACTAGATTGTGTGCAAGTTGAATTACACTCTGATTGTCACATATTAACTCAGTAGGAGAATTCTAAACCAGTCCAAGCTTGGTAATAACATGTTGGATCCAAACTACTTCTTTAGCTATTCCCTTAACTACCCTGTACTTTGATTCACAAGAAGAAAGAGAAAGCATTCTCAACTTCTTACTAGACCATGAAATCAGACCTAAACCAAGTTGAAACATGTAACCTACAATAGAAATTTTATATGCAGCATTCCCTTCCCAATTAGAATTTGTATAACCAAGAAGTGAATTTGAAGCCCTGTTAGAATAGAAAACACAGTAATGTAAAGTCCCTTGAATATATTTGAGAATTTTCTTGGTTTCTTTCCAATGGCTTTCATGAGGCTTTTGCATAAACCTAGAGACCATGTTAACAAAAAAGAGAGATCAGGCCTGCTATGTGTCAAATATATCACTCCCCATAGGCTAACGGTAAATAATGACATCAACAAGAGGAGTGCCACAATCAATAGTTAATTTTACTCCGAACTAACATGGTGTTGGTGAAGGCTTACAATCACTCATATGAAGCCATGCCAATAAATCAGAAACATACTTAGGTTGAGAAAGGAAGATCCCATTAGCCATGTGCAAGATCTAAAGACCCAAACGATAATGCAATAGGCCTAAATATTTCATTTCAAATCGTTGCTTAAGATCAATTTTCAATTCTTATATTAATGAAAGCTAGCTACCAGTAATATTTATACCATCCACATAAAGAACTGCAATGAGTACAACATCATGAAAGAAATTAACACACATATTTGGATCTGATCTACATCTCTTGAAACCATTCTTCAAGAAATAAGTATCAATTTTATCATGCAAATCCATAGGAACATGTTTAAGACAATATAAAGACTTGCACAATTTGCATACAAAAAATTGAAGTTTCAGAGGTGATAAAAACAACTGGCTATTGCATATAAATTTCTTCATGAAGATCACCATTTAAAAAATCACTCTTGACATCCATTTGGTGAATTTTCCATTGAAAATATGTGGCAAGAGAAATAATGTTTCTTAAAGCATTCATTTTATCAACATGAGAAATGGTTTTAGTATAATATATACCTTCTTGTTGAGAAAAAACTTTAGCTATTAACCAAACCTTATATTTTTCAATCTGTCCTTCTACAGTAAAATTTGTTTTATAAATACATTTAAAACTGACTAAATTACTTCCAGGAGGAATGGGAACACGATTCCAAGTCATGTTCTTCATTAAGGATTCATACTATGTAGCCATTGTTTTTTTCCATTCTAGTGTGTCTCTATCTTGAGCATATGTGGAGGGTTCATCTATGGCTAATACTTCAATGAGAGAAAAGGCATATCTATTCCATCGAGTGTCAGATGGAATTCCAACCTCAAAACCTATGGATTCAATTGTTTTTTGTGCCCAAACTAGAAGAGGAGTAGTAGTGGGAACCACTCTAGTATCTTAGAAAAGGTCGAGTGGATCACTTCAAGAAGTAGGTGACATAAGATGTAGATTCAACACATAACTAGAGGAAGGGGTAACATATATGGGATGAATAGAATATGGAGGAAAATTCAAGGTAGATTGAGGTTCTATAGACTCAAGTGGAGGAGAGACTTCATTAAACTTAACATCTCACCAGATAATGACACCTTAGGTTGATGGATCAAATAATATGCTTTAGAATCCTCACTATAACCAATGAATATACATTTATGAGATTTGGACTCTAACTTTTTATGTTTTTAATCGTAAATATGTGCCCAACATTCACTGCCAAATACCTTAAAGTTATGAATATATAGTTTCTTTCCACTCCATTTTTCAAAGTAACCTACAAAACTACTTTAGCAGGAACTATGTTCAAAATATGATTAGCACAACAAATAAATTCAGCCCAAAATATTTTATGTAATTCTTTATAATAATGCATGCATCTAGCCATTTCAACCAAAATTTTCCTTTCGACAACCCCATTTTGTTGAGATGTATAAGGAATAATATTTTGATGTTGAATACCATGTTTAGATAATTATGCATTAAATTCACTTTTCACTTTTATGTTTCAAAAAACAAACCCAAGTCTTCCTACTATAATCATGAATAAAAGTAATGAAATATACAACATTAGATAAAGAAGGGGTTTCAAGAGGACCACATATGTCACTATGAATTACTTGCAATTGTTCTTTAGCACACCAGGCTTAATCCTTATCAAACATTTCCTCATGATGTTTACCAAACACACAATCTTCACAAACACCTTTAGTGGAAGAAATTGTAGGTAATCCAAGTACCATTTTAGATAATATTTGCATTTTATTATAATTTAAGTGACCTAATATTTCATGCCATAATTTAATTTGTTTATCAATGTGAGAAACATTGGAATAAAATGGTTTATTACTAACATGTAAATCAATAAACAAAAACTTATTAGTCTAATATCCTATCAATAAAAGCATCATATAATCAATAAAATATGCAAGAAAGGAAAGAGAGCAGAGATGACCAATTTTACGTGATAAAACCCCAAATGGGGAAACATCCATAGAAGGTTGATATTCTTATTCTTCAAGAAACTTTCACTCTTACAATATTTGGCAGCCCCAAATATGCATCACATCACATTCCATCTTGAATTCATATCACAATGACTTTCCAATGTTGTCATATACCTAATAGGCATCCTTCACCTCTATTATATATGCTAGAGGTACGGAAGATCGCATCCCATAATACAAGTGGGATCAATATTTTTCCACCTCTCTTATATAAAGAATGGTAAAAGGATAATTTTACTCCATGATCCATTTGGGATAACCTTTTTTCATAAGTTTAGAGGCTTATGAAGTATATTATGCCTTCTTTCCTAAGTAGGACTCATTGTGTCTACAAAATTCTTTAGCTAGGATTGTACAATAATAAATGAGACCACTAGAAATCACATCTCACGACATATCACTATACATCATTACACATTCCAACATTCCCACTTAATGATGACTAGGTAGATAGAACAAAAATGGAGAGCATTATATTAGCATTCCCCTTTGATGACAACTTCCATAATTCCCAATAAGATGCGGAGATGAACAAACTTCTCCTCATGGATTTGATGAAGATAGAAAATGCTTCTTACTGATCATAAAATTGCACCTAAACCAAGATGAAAGATGAAAGAACTCTATAGTAGACCTCATTTTGTGTACAAAATCCTCAAATGGCTTATACATTGGAAAATGTGTCCTGCAGACAATCTTGACAACCAAGTTTAAATAACTCT
The DNA here is from genome assembly GCA_027924585.1 of Larix kaempferi. Lineage (NCBI taxonomy): Eukaryota > Viridiplantae > Streptophyta > Pinopsida > Pinales > Pinaceae > Larix > Larix kaempferi. The sequence continues at coordinate 2,622,423 of BSBM01000445.1, forward strand.
ACAGTAGAACTCATTGTGTGTTAAAAAAACCTCAAATGGACTATGCATAGGGAAATGTGTCTAGCAGACATACTTCACAACCAAGCTAAAAGAATTATGCATTACATATCATAGTATGTATAAATGCCTTAGATAGTCTATACAACAAGAAATGTGTCCAACAGACAGGCATCACAACCAAGATGAAAGATGCACCCTGTAGTAGACCTCATTGTGTGTACAAAAACCTTAGATGGCCTATAGATCGGAAAATGTGTCCCACAAACATTTTTTCATAACTTTACAGGAAGAAGATGGCCTTACATTACATTACATTTTAATTGGAAGAAGATGGCATTATATGGTATTTTATTACATTGCATTTCTACTTAATGACAACTTCAAACATCTTGAATAAAATGGAAAATAGTTTCAAACTTTGATGTTGTCAAGGATAAGTTGTAGAGTGGAACGATGTAGGAAGCCATTACAAACTAAAATGATATCCTTAATAAAATGCAAGGAGAAGAAACCTACTACTATCAAGAATCAATTTTGAATGACCATCAATATGCTTAGAAACTCAAAATAGGAATAATTTGCAAAATCAAGTTGTCCCACAACTCTTCACAAATATCCTTATGGAGAAAGTGAATCAAATAGAGAGGTAATATGCATGAAATAACTTCCAAAAGTAAAGCATAAATCAACATGATAAGCCCACAGTGACAAACAAAAATCAAGACATGAAACATGAAATTTCTTTTACACAAACAAGGGTTAGCAAGAGCATATATAAATATTGATCAAAACTACGAATGCAAAAAAAATGATATCACATATAGATGAAAAATACTGCCACCAAACATTTGAGTCTTTGGAATTGTTTGATTTCTTGTTGTCACTATGACGAAATGCTAGAGATTGTGCTCCTGAAAATGTCAATAATATTCCAAACAAGAAAGTTAGAGGCAAGTAGTTTAGGAACATAAAGAACCTCTGCAAACATGATGACTAAAACTAAGAAACTAAATCTAATGCAATAAATACAAGAAGCTAATGACAATAAATTTAAGATAAACATTCACAAATGACAAATCCATGAAGAAACTATCAATAGATCAAGCAAACCCTCAACAAAAGAACAACAAAAATTCAACTTATAACAAGATTTCACTTCGAAACGAGTAACACATACTTTCTTGTAGGTCAAGGCACATGTGTATGCACCTATAGGGAAGGAAAAGTGCATGTGTATGCACCTGCCGAGTGCTTTAATAGAAAAATCCATAACTATTTGTGTTCCTACTATTAATGAGGGTCAACAACCTAGGGGCCTTTCTTCATTTAAGAAGGGATTTTTACATTAAGACACTATCGACTACTAACTAATGGGCCTTGTACATTGAAGGTAATGGGGTTATGGTATGACCCTAAAATTGGTTTTTCTCATTAATCCATCCCATGGCACCACCTCCACCCCTCACCATCATATCCCTCCTACATGAAATCTAAGGCTCCATGGGACCTACATCTAAAACTATGAAATGGGGTTGCAGTGTAGGAATCCTCTTAAATAAGTAGGTATAAATGAAGGTTCCAAAGCCAAAGTCTCCTCCCCTCCTCCAACAATGATATTGTTGTCACCTCCCTACCATTAGGAATATCGCGGTGCACCCAAAGTATGTGTCACCTAATACCTACTTGACGATTGTCATCTAACTACCTAAAATCTTGTGGGTCTCTCCTATCCCTAGCACTCATACCACATATGTTTCCATTATTTGTGTCTCCAATTATGCTATATCGGCCAACCATATAGAGGTTTCATGAAGTGTATCCTCTCTCACATAGTGGTCCATGAAGAAGTCCTCCCTATCCGCATCCCATGGCTAGATAGGTTATGTATCACCCATCACACCCAACATAGGTATCCATGTCATGAATTATACATTTGGAGGGTGAAGTTGATCCTCTCACTCTACATAAAGAATGCACCAATGTACAGGTTTTGGTACTCAATGATCAAAAGAAGACCATAAGATCTCATCAATTAGTTCTTGATGATTTTTAGAACCTTTTATTTAGCTAATGTGTTCCACACAACAGGAGAATTCTAAAGATCCATTCAAAGTGCTAGGAACCTCCCTCTCTCTCCCTATGATCCTCGTGACTTTATTTTTTCCAAAAAACATTAGTCATTTTGAACATGTTTTTCCATAAAAAGTGTGATCCCCTATCATGTCTTTACCATATGTAAGTGAGACGAGGTGTCATTCCTATTAAGTAAAAGAGAGTAATCTTATTGCAATTGCTAAGCCTTTTTTCATGACCAAGATGTGAAAAAAGATTTGAAATCTATGATAGTTGGTATAACCTTTATGAGGATCCACATAGGCCTAGATTCCCTAACCTATGAAATAAAATGGGAAAAAATAAAGAGAATTGAGACACCTCTAACGTGTAAGTCATGGATTCCAAATTTGATGGATGAATGTAAAAAATATGTGCTTGAATTTTAGGGTCCCATGAGCTCCTCTAACAATGAACAATGAAAATGACATGTGATTATGTGGGACCCACCCTATTTATATAATTTAGGTTAGATTTGTCCTAATCCATACGACCTCATACAATGTTTGTTTAATGTGTTCTTTCCATTGTTAGAATCCTAGTTTCGTACTCTTTTTTATTGCATAACCAAATTTGTGTGATTTAGATCTTTTTCGAGAAGCCCCTGTTTCCCCCTTATTTTAGTGTATGAGATTTAGTCCTTTATTATAAGTTATATGCTTCTTGTAATTTAGTCCTTTGTCCATTTGTGCAAGTATAAGTTGTGTTGAGATCCCATTGTTTCTCCACATGTGACTAACCTTACAAGTATACTTCTTCAAATTTGATTATAGGTGATTCCCTTATGAAAACATCTTTTTCATTGATCTTGTTTGATCCCATTATGTTTGTAAGACCCCCACCCCCTATTTGGTAAAATGGCTTATCCCAGCCACCCTTGCATTCACCTTGCTAAATAGTATAGCCTTATCTTGTAATATCCCGAATTTTCATAAAAATTTAAAACTTTTGAAAACGACATTAAATAAGATAAATATGGTTGCGGAAAATAATAAATATTTGATTACAACAACAATGATTAAAAAGTCGTTTAGTACTAAACATAATTTAATTTTCTGAGTTAACAACATTCTGATAACGACTACTTAACACACTTTTAACAAACATGATTATTGTAATAAATGCATTGACAGGTTAGAAATATAATGCGATACTTTTCTTTTGAGATGATACTGACAGTTTGCTTTCTTGATGTCCAAGGGTGTCCTACGAGGTACCCTGGAGTTTACTTAGCTGCAACGCTAAAGCATTTGAAATATTTCTATGTGTAGACGACAGGTAAGAAGTTCGATGACTGCATAGTTTAAGAGTACGTGTGTAATTCAAACATCGAAATATAAAATGTTGTGAATTATTTTGCGAAAAACTAAGTGTCTACAGGTATGAAATGTTTAGTGGTACTTACTGGTTTTTTTTTTTTCAATGCTGTCTTATCATTCAACAATGCTAACAACAATGACGTCTAGAAAGTCTACATGTTGTTTAAGTTTGTTGTTTTAAACCAATGACGTTGTTATAGTTTGGCTTTGATTGTCGTCTTAAGGTAGTTAATACTTGTATAGTACTAATGTCGTAATTGTATCACTAAAGCCATTAAATGCATTGTAATAAGGGGGTTAGGGTATGAATACATAGTATTAGCATGGTTTTTATACTATTATCCAAACATTGGATTTATTTTGAAATACAAAAATGATAACTATGATAATCAAAATTATCATGTTAACATTATAATTCTTATGAATTAATATCCTATGCAAAAATTGGCATGTCTAAACTATTCACTATATATATAAAAGCATTATGTTTTATAATTTAAATAATGTTCACAATATTAAATATATATATAATTGGATCTTAATACATGGCTTTATAAAACGTTAATATCCAAATCGTGACCATAAACTTAGAACTAATAACTACTATATAATATAACAATAATGTTTTTGAGTTTATAAAAATCAATTTAGAAACTATATTGTCGATACAAATGGTACTGACATGTATTAATGTTGACAGAATGGATGAGTTGACGGTTCTTTAAACTTGGCATGTGCCTCGAGCTGGCATGGAGATAGTGTCTCGATCCTGCATTAAAAGCTCAACCCATACTCTTTGTGACAAGGATTTTTCACATTCCACATAGTGCAATAACAATGTAATGGTGATTACAGAAGCCACTGTGTAATGGTTGTAAGTTTGAAACTCCTCTGAGCTGGATGTAGAACGATCCATTGTGAGCCAAGGTGGCAAGGCCGTGCATGTGAAATGATAGAGAAATAAATGCAAAAGCTATACAATCCCCAATGTAATTGTGTTGGCACATTTGTGATCGTTGATTGACTTGAATCAGGGTCATTGGATGCAACCCTAGCGTTGTGTTGTTGTGTTGGTTGATGAGGATTGAATGTCGTTCGTTGTTACCATTGTTTTCGGCAATGAGGCAAACAGGCTGCTAGATTTTAGGGTTAGAAGACAATGTAAGGGGTTTCGACCTCGAGACCTGTAGGTTGGAGTGATAGTTGCAGGCTTCGTCTTGCTGCCATGGCGTGTGATAGAATGTAGTGTCTGTAGTTTGAAAAACTGTCGACATTGGTAGATTTGCAGTTTCGTTTATAAGTTTTGATTGAAAATACATCTTCCTGCAAAGAGAAATAAGGGTATCTTGGTCTCTTCCGAAACAAGGAGCTCGTCGTTCGTTGGTTGATGTACAGAGCTTGGTCGCTGTTGAAAAGGTAAGCATGTTTGAAACTTCATGGTTCTTTTGTTGAAGTTCGCCTTACAGTTTATATAAAATAATTTGTCTAACTTTCAAAACAAATTGTTGTGTTTGATGCAGGGTTCGAAAGACGACTTGGGCAAAGGGTTTGGAAAAAGATTGGCATGTCTCCAATCCTGGTAAGCTCCGGGTCCCCAAACCCTCGTAGGTGCCTATTTGGACTTGGTTGATGAGGTTTTCAACAAAGAAAGTAACAGAGCTCCACCAGTGCCTTTCGGCATTATCTGTCAGTCGAGTTTCTTTGAAGAACCTTTTGTGTTAAGTGATGACTGTACATGGATATGACCCTCATCTATTTGAATGATACTCGGATTTTTTTTTTTGATGCCTATTTCGTCGAGATGGGAGTTATCATACTCATTTTAAAAACTTAGAGGAAGGGATAAACCCTATGTAGTTTTCGTTTTGGAAATGTAATGTTAACCTGTATGTCGATGCTTCCTTTGTGAAGCCGGAACCTGTGTGGGGTTCGATACTCGAACTTGAAAAGGTTTTTGGTTTACGTTTTAATGAATAAAATGTTAGAGCCGAAGCTCATTTAACTATGTATGCTAAATTTTAATTTCTCGGCAATGGAAAAAATGTTGTTATGCTATTTGTCTATGTTCTGTATGGATAACGGGACTGTCGAGCTATGCAAAACTGTTATGCATTTTCGTAGTTGGAAAAACTCTGTGTGTGTTGATTTAATAGCTTTTTTTTATAAAAAGAAAAGGAACAAGGCTACGCCCAAATTCTCATTTTTCCTTCAATGTATAAGATGTTTTCATAAATGAATTTCAGAAAAGAACTTCAATCGACAACTAGGTTTTGTTTTGTAGTTTGTGCATGAGTATGTAAATCGTGTTTGTTTATTTATTGGAAAACGATGTTATGGTTTTGGAAAAACTATCTAGGGTTTGATACGAAACCCAATTTTGAACAATACTTACAGATTGTAAAATAAATAGAAGTAAGATGAATGGAAATGATATAGGGTTTACATTAATTTCAATCTCTGATAATACTAAAATAAAATAAATAATGTAAATGTTATAGTAGAAGATTTATACAAAAAACAATGTGTGTGTGAGAAATATGAAGACTATGTATTGACTGTGATTTGTACTTATGTCTATCGTTAGCAATTCTATTTATTTGCAGTTATGATGTATGGAAATTTGAATTACATTTATTTCCTATGTAATTAATAGAGGTAAGAAAAACACAATGTATTGTATAGAGAAAAAACAATATTTGTTTTTCATGAAACAATGAGATATTCTATATTATTTTAGATAATATACTGTAATTGCTACTATTGTTAACTATAGGGTAGAAAATGAAAAATATATAAATTATTGTACTTATCTATCGAATCAATGGCAGTTTGCCTATCTTTTCATCTATACTTAATTTGCTTCTCTACACTAGAGTACGATGTAAATAACAGCATGTGGAAAAATGTAGAGATTGGATTTTCAATTCAATTTATCATTAAACTTAACATTCAGACTTAAACCAAATCAAAGATCAATCCTTCTTCAAAACAGAGTTTACTAATTTTTACTAACAGAACTACTAAACTGAAACAAATTAGGAAAGAGTAGAACTTGGATTAATTCTGCAGGGAAACAAACAGCCCAAGGAGCCTGTTCCACCCAACCAATTCCTGAAGACAGCCAAGTACTTTCCTTAGGACCCTCGAGCTTGTTCACTGAACCACCAGGAGGAAGAAACTTAGGAATTTAGGATCTCCACTTGCAGTAGCAATAACTGTCAAATCTTCAAGAACTAGCAGTCCAAAGGACGTGCACCAGCACCTCTAGTTGTCCTTATCAAATAGTTTGCAAACTTATGATTACACTCACAACTAGCCTCCCTATTCGAATCTCTCAGTGATCACCTGATGCACATGGGGAAATATTTCTGCAGAAAAATATTGTGTAAGAGTTTCCCGCTCAATTCGAATTTGCCTTATGTAGGTTGCCTAGGCCTTTTTAGTTGTTACTTGGTCATTAAATGAGCTGCCTGCCCACTCCCACCACCTCGGGGATAATGCCACATTATTAGGGGTAGTTGTCCCATAACCAGCAGCTAGTGGTGTAGTGTAATTGCTGCCATCTGTCCCATACCTTCCAACAACTTCCATTCCTCCTAGTGGGTCAGTGAACACTCATTTAACAGTTCCCTTGGGTGTTTGTCTCCTACTTTAATTTATTAAATAATAATAATTCAGTAATTACATTCATCCTTGACCAAACTTGGTCATAATTTCAAAACTTTGAAATTAAAATTTAACATAAAGTATTTTTGCCAATAAAATATTATTTTTCAGAATTTGGGTAGGTGACATATCTACAAGGGTTACTAGTTTTTAGTACCCTTAATGCATTTTGCTACCCATGCATCTTTTCCCCATATGAAAGGGAGTTTGTACAGTCTCTGGTACTTGAATTTAGCCTGATATACATATTCATTTACACTCATTGGCATACCCTTATACTCCTACACCTTGGCATTTTTTGTTTCATTTTACATTTCATAATCTCACCACTTCATCCATACTATAAAAATTATATTTTTTTTCACCATTCATCTACCCACAAGGATATTACCATAAATGCCCCACCCTCTGGTATCTTCCATATATTATCACATGTTTTGTTAATTCACTTGGTTGTATATTATACCGGTATCTTCTTGACCCCCTTTCTTTTTCCAAGTACTTGTTTACTTGGAAAACATTTAAACAATGATCCTTGGCAGTAGAATCCCTGGTCGTCTTTTTTTCAAAATCATTCTGCAAACTATCACTCATGGACCCTTTCCAATTCTAGTGTTAACCTAGTAATCCTAAATTTTATTTAGGTTATTGTTTTTCTTAGAATAATAATTTATTATTTTAGGTATTTAGGATATAAGTCATCCTTTTCACGTCCTCTTCATTGTGCTTATCCTTTTAAGGACACATGGAATGTTTAGATAATTTTGAAGAGGTTATGTGAACACAATGCTTCTCACCTATTTTGTAATCTTTATGTTCATATTACAAAAACTATGTGTCTAAGGACACTTGGTGAAATTAAGATGGTACTAGAGCCATGGTAGGATAATGTTGATAATATCATAGCCCTATAGTTCTTCATGCCAGAATGAATCTATGGTAGTTTCCCATTGCTTCCTAGTTTAACACCATATGAGTGCTCCATGTCAATTGTTAGCTGAAAGTAAAGATGAGAGATTTTTGTTGATAGGTCCTCCACTATTAAAGATCAATCAACATTGGCGGTTTATGGCTCGCACTTGAGCACTAAGAAATTCTGAATCACATATATGTTTTATTTTTAAAAATGTTCCTAATACCAATACCAATACACCAACTAGGAAAATATTTACAAATAGAGTTTCACCCAAATCGCACACCACACCAAAGAAATGCAGAAAGAGATTGAGTGCAAAAAAGAATAGATCACATTAGTGATTGATGTTGTAAACCAATGATCCCAATATACATGAACTAATTATGTGGCCTCAAATTCCCACCAAATTACCTTTGGATATCCCCAAGTTTGAAGGTAAAACAAGAGGGACCTCACTAACATATCATGTTCTTCCATCTATGGTGATCCTCTAATAGAATTGTGGATGATTCCATCCATATTGAATAATTTTTTTCAAGTGCACGACCCTTACCACTTTTGAAAATATCTATTAGCTAGAAAAATGGTGAGACAATTTGAATTCATTACATTCATTCATATAATCAAGATTCTCAATAGTTTTTTAGATCATGCTACAAATCATATTCTAGATTGGCATGTCATTCATCAATAACAAGAAAATAAATCATGCAAGTCTATATATAATCATAACCATAAAATGCATCAACATGTACATAAAGAAACGATAAATCATACATCATATTGTATCATAACACAAGGCTCGTGTATATAAAACACATATGCATATTTCTATTTAGAATAATCCAATGATAAGGAATGTATGCATGATACGAGCTTATATATCATTACAAAAAATATGTGGTACATAGTCAAAAAATCACATGACCTAAGCATTGGGGTAGTTCCCTGAGGACTTCTACTCATTATCATCATCCTCATCCTCAAAATGATCTTGGCATAATCCTCCTACATGCCATCATACTCATCATTTTCTATACCAATGATGTGAGGGAAATCCCACCTCATCATATCCTAGATAGTTTTGTTCTCCACGACTATGCACTACATGGTCGAATGCCATTATGGTTCCAAAAACTAGATCATGATCATGTCCTCATTGATATTGTTGAATGTGGTTTTCATTGATGTCAAAAGAATTCAGTAATGACAAAGGAATAACCAAGGACATGATGGTAAGGCAAACTCTATAGAAGACAAAGGAATAACAAAGGAAGTGATGACATGGCATGTATGATGATATGGAATGGTTGATGAAGATGAAAATCCACTTGATGATGTTATAGTACCCTCATGATTTCATTATTACAATTTGACTTAATTATATAGAGATTTGTCAGTTTGGAGAAATTTTGGAAAATGGCTAAGTGTTGGAAATTTGGTCCAAGTTTCCTTGGGAAAATGTCTGTCATACCTCATAGGAGAATGATAAAAATTATATGAAAGAACCCGGCTATATGTTGTTGATATGTATACCTGACCATGGTATTCGTTTGTCTTGAGAGTGTCTGAGGAGGAAGTTACCAAAACAAAGTTTTAGACAGTTTTTGCACCAATCCAGTAAAATGTCCACCTAGGTCAGAGGAAGATGAGTTTGGAGGTGAAATTATTTTGTTTATGCTCAGTGAGATTTACTACATCATCTAGTACCATTGGTTCAGGATTTTGGTGAAATAAAAAATCCACCTTGGAGATTGCACAAATTGTCTATGTATAAAATTGCTGGTAAAAATGCCTAAGTGACCTCAGTAAAATGTCTGCCATTTCCTATGGTTGATGGCTTAAAATATTTTGATGGTATGGCTCTCTATAATATTGATTGGTGCATCCAAACATATCATTGGTTTTTCCAAAGACTCTCTGTAGGTGAAGATATTGATCTGCCAAAAGTGCCACCTAGCTTGATTTGCACTGCTCCAGAAAAATGTGCGTCGAGGAGAGAGAAAGAGGTTTCAAAGGATGAAATTGGTTTGGATGGAATCACCTTGTCGGCATCTATCCATTGGATGTCTCATACTTCCAATTTGATGAAAATAAAAATCTCCTCATGTTAACCTAGGGTTTGATAATTTAGCCTAAGTGTTAGATGAGTAGTTTAAAGGGCTATTTTTAAATGCCCACCAAATGATGTGTGTGTATCAACAAATTCAAACCTTAATAAAATAAATTTACATAAAATAAGAAAAACAAAATTTGTGTGTATCAATAAATTTAATAAAATAAGAAGTAAGTTATCCAAAATTTGTAAATATGAATGTAATTTTATTTATTTAAATATTAAATAAATTTAATAAAATAAGAAAAACAAAATTCATCAATATTTGATAAATACAAAATAAATTTACACATTAATTTTACTATTTTTTTATCATTTTCTTTTATTTGTTTATGCTAAATAAATTTAATAAAATAAGATAAACAAAATTTACAAATATTTGATAAATATAAATAAATTTACATATTAATTTTACTACCATTTTATCATTTTCACTTTAATATTTTTCTATTAACCAATAATATTAAGTCCGCTAAATTGCTTATAAAAAACAAATTATTATTATCTATCCTTTACCCTAGTTTTAATTTTTTTAAATCGTTGCTAATTGTTCAATAGGTATAGAGTTTAACACACTAACGTAACAAAAAGATCTCGAAGAAAACATGCTTTATTCTAGTATTTAAAAAGATTTGATTAATTATAAAAAAATATATATATATTTTTTAAAGAATTCGAAGTTATGTTTTTCATCTATAAATTCTCATTTTATTTTACTTATTTCCAATTACTCTATTCCCATAATCGTCTTAATAAAATATTATTTATGACAATTATTTATAATTTAACATTATTAAAATATTTTTTAAAATTATTACGTTTAAATTAAAAATCTTAAATTGCAACTTGAACTTATGTAATTATTATTTTAGAAACTTCTTTGAAAAGTTGAGTGTACTTAATTTAATATAATTTATATTAAATTAAATTAAAAAAAATATACAGTTTTTTTATTTTTATTTATAAATTAATGTAATAAAAATAAACATTTTTCTAAAATGAATTAATTATTTAATAACTATAATATTTTTTTTTTGAACTTATGTAATTATTATTTTAGAAACTTCTTTGAAAAGTTGAGTGTAGTTAATTTAATATAAATAAATTACAAAAAAATATACAGTTTTCTATTTTTATTTATAAATTAATGTAATAAAAATAAACATTTTTTTTAAAATGAATTAATTATTTAATAACTATAATATATATTTTTTAGTTAATATAAAGAATATACTTATCTCATCCTCATACAATCTATATCCCAAGTTCTAAATAAATACCTATTCATATAATTATCCTCCCTCCTTTGCACATCACACATTATTCTTATTTTGTTATAAGATTATAAAGATCTTATTTTGTTATAAGATTATAAAGAATAAAATTTGCCCTTAAAGAAAGGTCAAAGACGCAAGAGATTTAATTAAGGTTCCAAATATGGGTAATGATACCATAAATAATGATTGAAACGTAATAATATGTTTTTCCAGCGAAAAAAATCTACTATTGATATTCAAGAAGTGAATCAAATAGTACAAAGTGGTTCCAGATTCAGCAGATGAATCAGAAATAGCAAAACAGCCCAGCAAATGGTTCAAGTCTCTGATAGCATTCTCATGTCATCCGAATGACAATTTTAGCAGCAAGCATCATTACATATAACCCTTACAAAAATTTCAAATGTTCAAAAAATTAGAGACACAACGGATCAGAAGATATACAGAGCCATATATCATCAAAGATCAGTCAAAAAAATAGGTAGTGCCACCATCCTGGAGATTGTTCTCAAACCATTCCTCCCATATCAGCTGGCCTTCTATACCTGTTAATGCTTGCTTTGAGAGCTTGTCCGTGAGAGAGTTCTGCTCTCTATAGATGTGCTCAAAATGTACTCCCTGAAGTTTTGAAATTTCTGTATGAGTCCGGAGAGCCCAGTGCCTTAAATTTAGGACATTTAGCTTGAAATCGCCAGCAGCCCATTTAATAGTAACCCTAGAGTCGCCATATACCTTGATATTTACCAAACCAAATATATTAGCAACTTTGAGCATGCACCAAAGTGCAATTAGCTCCGCTTTCATGTTTGTGCCCGTGCCGCAATTGAGTCTAAAAGAAAAAAGATGTGACTCATTCAAATATATCACACCCCCAACTGCACATAAACCAGATTGTGATGCACCATCGAAGAATAAAATGGGCTGATCGACATTGAAGTTGAAAGAACTAATCCTGTCAATCTTTAACTTAGAATCTTCATTTTTACAAGAGGCATACATATTTAATGCAATCATGCTACACTGGATAGGGTTTATATTGGCATTTTGAAAAATCGCACAGTTTCTAGAGTACCATATAGCCCAGGGAATGCAAATGGCAATGTAGAAATGTTGCTTACAGTGTCTGAACCAATTGAGAAGACATTTGTTGTAGTCTCCAACATCCCAACGTTGAGAAAATGATAGATTAGCCGAAATCACATCCCAGATTTTCGTAGAGAAACTGCATTTAACAAATAGATGCTGCTTATTTTCTTCTTCCTCCTTACAAAGTATGCAGATACTAGGTCCATTCCAACCACGAATACGTAAATTATCCCAGGTCTTTAATTTATTTTGCAATAATAACCAGCAGAAACATTTGAGTTTGAGGGGAATGGACCAATGCCAAAGCCTCTTGTACCACCAATCCTATGGAAAAATGAGCTTGTCCTGAACAATTCTGATATAGGCAGAACGAGCAGTAACCATGCCAGTAGCGGGGTTCCCATTCCAGATAAGCTGATCCGGAGCTTGACTCAAATTGACACCAGAAGCGTTTAAGTTCAATATGTAAGCCTCCCAAATACGAGCAAGATATCCAAAAAGACCAATATCCCTTGCAGACATCCATTTGGATATATATGCAGACCCATGCTGCTGCAGATAGATTTTATCCAGCGTGTTCAATCCTAAAATCTGGAGATAACGAGTGATAGAATGAGGCAGAATGTAGTTTTCTTCCATGCCTATAATGGGGTCGATCCCAACTCGTATCCTTTCTCCAGCCCCAACCTGCCAGGTAAGGTCATTTTTAATCCAGTGTAAAATCTTCATGAACCCCTACCATATAGGAGAAAAATTCCAGCTGACAAGTTTAGGGCTTCTTATCCAGCAGAAAAACTCCTGTTTTAAATATTTGCAAGAAATAAGAGACGACCAAAGATTTTTCCCAGTCAGACAACGCCAGAGACTTTTGAGTCTGAGAGCAATATTGAAGGTGCCCATCTCTAAAATACCCCATCCTCCAAATTTGTAAGGTCTAGAGATACTATCTGCAGCAACCATAGGTATCATATCACAGTGCGTAGAGCCAAACCATAAAAAGTTGAAGAAATACCTTTTAATATGCCTGAGAATGGATACTGGAACTTCAAGCAGAGAAAACCAGTATACAGGTATACTAGAGAGCACCGACTTCAATAGGATGAGCTTTCCACCAATGGACAGAAACCTGTATGACCAATGAGCAATTCTTTTTTCGATTTTTCTCAGCAACCAATACCAATCCTTACTTTGATAGTTATTTGGATTAAGATAGAATCCCAGATATTTAAGCCCTTGTTCCATATTTAGACACTTATAAGGCAGGATCGAAAGGATATCATTCAGATGCCCAACATTGGGGGAAAGATGATAAAAGTTGGATTTTGCTAAACTGACTTTCATCCCTGAAGCACGACAAAAAGTTTGAATGATTCCATTGTAAATGATCCATTCCTCAATAGAGTCTTCTCCTGCCACCAAAACATCATCAGCAAAAAGTATGTGTGAAATCACACAATCTTTTGCAATTTTAATGCCTTTTATCTGTCTTCTCAATAAAGCTTGATTGATCAATCTGCTGAAACCATCCATAACCAAAACAAATAAAAGTGGGGACAAGGGACACCCTTGTCTGATCCCCCTGGAGCAGTTGAAAAATTCAGAAGGACTACCATTGACCAGCACTGAGATGCACGTAGATGAAATACAGGCCATTATCCACTTAATGATAGCTGGAGGCACCCCAATTCTAATAAGGACCATTTTGAGAAAAGACCAACTAACCCTGTCATATGCTTTTTCTAAGTCCATTTTAAGCAACATAGCATTTTTCTTGTAAATCTTTATACTGTGTAGCAGCTCTTATGAAATACCTATGGCATCATGGATCTGTCTTCCAGCCAAAAACCCAAACTGCTCATTGGAAATGTGTCTGGATAGAACAAATTTGAGCCGATCTGCAATAATTTTGGATATGAGCTTGTAAAGCAAGTTACAAAGTGCAATCGGTCTGTAATCACCAAAAGACCTGGGCTTGTCTTTTTTAGGGATGAGGGTAATAAATGTGGAATTAAACCCTCCTGAGATAAAACCATTAATTTTGGAGAAATTCACCAAGTCTTTAAGTTCATTACCCATTAGATCAAAAAAGTGCAAGTAAAGCTCCACTGGCCACCCATCGGGCCCAGGGCTTTTATCTTTAGCAAAATATTTTAGAGTTTGCTCAATTTCTTCCAATGAGACTTCATCTTGTATGCTGGCTTGTCACATACCCCAATTTTATTAAAATAATGTAATTATTCTTAATATTCCTGAGAACATTATGTTAAATTTAATGCTAAGTAGGAATGGATGACTCAGCAGAGTCTCCAGAAATGGAATGTAAATTCTGAATAATTATTATTAATAAATAAATTATGGAGACAACAGCATGGGAGAGCTGTTAAAATAGGTTACTGGTCTAACTGGTGGATGGAATTAGGTGGAAGGACAAAAGACAAGTGGCAGCATCCTCAAACACTTCCTGAGTTGCAGGTGGCAACTTCCCTATATTTTGGGGTCATGATTCCCCAAGAAAGTGGAATCTGAGCAGGTGGCTCATTAATGACAGTTAGCCCAACTAAGACCTAGGCAATCTTTTAAATACTACTCAATGAACTGAGCTGGGGGTTCAGCAATTGTTCTAGAGGGAGAATACATTCAGGTGAATGTTATTCAGGAGTCCCATTGAGGAAGTGGGAAAACAGTAAGGAAGTGTTTGAAGCAGGAAGTTGCGGTAACTTGGTTCCAGTATAGCTGTTTTGGCTGAGGGAATTATTGGCCGTACTTAGATTCCAGCCAGTTAGACCAGAGCAAGCTCGGGGGTCCTGAGAAGTGCTGTCTGGGCACTCTCCAGGAATTGGTAGGGAGGAACAGCCTCCCATTGCTGTTATTGTCTACCATAGCTACAGGTTCTGTCACTCTTCCTGTTGTTGGTTTAATTTATTTTCATATGAGATAGACTAGCATAACTAAGTATTGACTGTATTCAACTTTAGTAAATCAGTCTCTGTACTTTCTTTTGGTATAAATTTCAGAATGCAGATGTTGTAGAAATTTCCTATTTTTTTTATTTAAATAGAGTATTTATCTTATACAGGACCTATTTGTTACTGTTACAGTTTACAATTACCATGTCTAGGCATATTCTAGAATACTTGATAATGGTTAAGTAATAGACAGAAATATTAGACAATAGATATTCCAGATTCATAGTTATTAAACAATCATAAGAACAAATCTAGATAAATCTTAGTTTTTACCTTGAGATAATTACTGTTAGAGTAATCTACCTGTATATATATAAGTATTGCATTTTTTTTTAGTCAACTTTAAGTTACAGGTCATTCTTATAACAAGTTAACAGATAAGCAAAACTCATGGCTTATACTCAAAACATGTTGACAGTTATCAATTAACTAAAGGGGTAACTGTAACAATATTTTCATTGTTACAAGCTTCCTTCTAATCTTATGTATTAACACAGGAGTCAAATACAAACACTTAGCAACTGTAGAGTATTACTCCCCTTTTACCTAGTATTAGAATACAGTAGCCATGTCATTATAATAGAATTAACAGAGTTGTTTTTAAACAAAACAAACATATTATTATAACAGAGAAATTGTCGACGAACGCAACTATCATTGGCTGTTACAAACCATCTTAAATTATACACAGTAATAATAATTATTCAGTATAAATGTCTTCCTTGGAGTAGTCCCCAAACCCTACACGGCCGTAGCCTTACAATATCCCTTCAACAGACTGAAAAACAAATGAAAAGAATGCCGTATATGGCAGCCATAACCTACAGCAACTTTACACATAGTTCTATGTTTATATTTTTCCACCCACAGTGTCGTTTAATAATAATACAAGAATCAAAATAAACATTGTTATAATTCATTCCCGGTCGCTATCGAGTAAACAAATTATATATATATATGTTGAATACAAAACAGAAACCCAATTCGCCAGAATAACCCTATGCTTTCAACTATTACAGTCACAGTCGAGGAACTTTCACCATCTTTTAATTTAACATTTCAAATCGAAGAAAAAACACAGAGAGACAATTTAGGGTTTCATTTATAAACAGAGTTATCATCCATTGCGGGTACTGAAGAATACATCTATCCATACATTTCAAACACATTCTAATATTGTAACAAAACACGAAAATGAAACACGGCCATATCAGGCCCAGTATTATATTAAGCTTAAATCTCATACAGCGAGGTTAGAACCCCATGCTCAGCCAATACAAAGTACAATAACAGAAACCCTGGCCTCATACAGTCTTGGCCGTGAATGGCTCTCCATAAACAAAACAGGGTTCAACCCCTTTTTAATTCAAACAAAACAATTTCATACAGATGACTGTAACCATAACCATCAAGTCGTCAAATGACCTCACTATACAGGAGATTTCCTCCATGACACAACCCTAACCACAAAACCAGCAAAGGAAGAGACAGCCGTGGATAACCAGGCTTACCCGGAGGAGCCTGCGTGGGTGACAAAGCCCTGTACACCTTCAAGAGCCGCGTGACCTGCACATTAACGAATGCCGAGGGTTTTTGAGTCACCATATTGAATGCAGAGTTTAGAAATAAAAACGTAAATCTAATTAATGAGTATAAAACATAAAAACTGTAAACATGTGATTTATCTTACCAAGACATGGAGGAAGGTAATGGTGGACAACCGGTAGCCATAAGCTGAACAACAGAGAAACCCCACCATCTTCATCATATGGGTGAGCAAACGAAACTTTCATAATATTCCTTGACAGCCGAGACAAGGTAACAGTTCCCGACGAAACCCTCACGCTGGGATTGAACCAGTCAAGAAGCACACCCAAAACCCAAATGCATCAACCCTCTCATAACTTAAAGACAATATCAAAACTCCATCTCATATCCGCACCAGCACAGTGAAGGATTGTAGACAGCTGGGACTTAAACAAAGAAGGAACAACAAGACCACGAGACAATGAAAACTATAGCAAACGCCATCACCAGAGCCGAAGACTTATCTTGCTACAGAATGGAACCACGAGGCCATAACCACCACACTCTGCACCTTGTTACAGTGCCCTCACTACGAAACTCAGACATGGAGGGTTTCATCCTTAGGACCCGAGCCCGAAGGCAACTACAATAACCTGTAGGGTTTCGATAACAGTTTATATATCACCAACTGCATGGAGGAGAGTTAACCACGTAGCACCCAAATATATCAACGTAATATGGGTCGAGACCATATAGTTCAAATTTCAATCCAAATCATTATTCCCGATTCCAAAAATCATTACATATAGGTAAGTCAAACGTATAAAATAACATTTTGATATACAATCATTTAGCATATAGTGCATGCCTTACAACTGAATCGTTGATAATTCCAAGCACATGGGATGTATAATCCCTACAATGATATGAATAAGATTTAGTCAACATCAAATATGGATTTTACAATGACTTAATATGGTGGACAATAACTTAACACAATATTAGTTATAAATCTTATCCATGGTATGGGAAAACATCATGACTATTGCAAAATCATGCTAATGTACACTCATATTAAAACCAAGACATAGGTTAATGCCATGAGCATATCCCATTCCTTCAATCACTTAAAACAATGTGGTGTTCAAACATTCAAAGTAAAACACCTTGGTACGTACCAAATTTATATGATGGGTCACACTTTCGCCATTATATACTATCACCTTATTGCTACCGATATTATTATTAAACAGTAAACAATTAGGTGACATAAGTTAAACTCTAAGTAGACATTGGACTTTGATATATAGGTTAATATATTGAAACAATGCTAGAGGCGCCACCTTTTTAACTTATGATTATTATTACGCGAACAAAACAGTAATCACCGGTATTAAATTGACAACATGTCACATGATGCTAAGACGATTTATACAGATAATTATTATGATGAACAATTGTTCCAGTGATAGTTACAGCAGTAACATAACATAATAATCATAAAAACATAAGTATAACTGAAACAATGTAAATCTTCGCAACACCTGGTGATACTAGCTGAATAAGAAATATCATGTCGATCTTTTAAGTTTTAAAGTACAGGGAGTATTGATGCTCACCAAGTTTAACATACAGTGATCCTTACTTCACTGGCGCACCTGAGAAACAAAAGACGACATATGCATTAGCTTGTAAGCTAAGTAAGCCAGTCACTACGACTAGCTCTTCCCTTGCGGTTCGAAACAAAACAGTCATTAATTACAATCACCGAAATCAAAGTTTTAATAAGACAGAGTCTTTAAACAGATTATGTTAGTTATTTAAATTAAAACAAAATCAGAAATACTATCTAGTTAACATTTATTGTTAAGAATAAATATTTTAAATTTTTCAGAAATATCGGGATATGACATGTGGTATCAGAGCATGGTTCAGACACTAGGCCTGGATGTGACTCCACTAAACTTCCGCAGACAGTGACCATAAAAGAATATTTTTTTTTATTTATAAAATACTAACATATATTTCGGTTTCATGAACAGAACAGAAAATTTCTCTTTTCTGAATTTTACAGACAGGTATGGAAAAACTGGGAGAATATGCTGAGGAGGAATCTCCCAATGCTGTGACAAGACAGATGTCAAAAGAACTTGAGGCAGAAGAAGAAATTGCTCACACCACTGAGCTGATGCAGACTATAAGAGGATTAAAGACAGAAATGGAAACCGTTAAGAAGGATAATGAAAGAATTCTAAAGACTCAGGAACAGCTAAATCAGCTATTGATAGAAAAATTTCAAACTGACGGAAGGAGCAAACCAGCTGACTCAGAAGAAGTTAGTCATCCAAGAGGGTCAAAAAGGAAAAAACCAACTAAATCTGACAGCAGTTCCTCATCTAAAGAAAGAAAGCGACAACCCAGTTATCACACTAGTAGTGACAGCAGTGAAGCTGAGATGCATAACCGAAGGAAAAAGTACAGGCCTTATGAAGAGATTTCCGGGGAGTTTAAGAAGATAAAGCCCCCAACTTTCAATGGAGAAGCTGAAACTGGAGAAGAGGCAGAATCCTGGTTATCCGGGATGAGAAAATATTTTCAGATCTATAACTACTCAAATCAACTAAAGGCACGAATGGCCATCTACAACCTCTCGGGAAAGGCGGACATATGGTGGCAAGATCTGAAAAGGGTCAAAGGGATTAAAGAAAGAGAAGTTAATTGGAGCACCTTTAAAAGATATTTCAAGAAGAAATTCCTGTCCGAGCAGTATTATGAAGAAAGGGCCAAAGAATTTTATGAACTAAAACTCGGATCTATGATGATGAAGGACTTAAACAGTAAATTTTTAAGTCTGTTGCGTTATGTACCGTATTTTGTCGAAGAGAAACCAAAAATACAGCGGTTTCTTAGTTGCCTGCCCTATCATATCAAGGACAGAATTGAATATGACAACCCCAAAACACTGGAAGAAGCTATGCGCAAGGCAATATTCTGTTACGAACAGAATAAAAAGAAAGAGGGGATAGCCAGCTGGAAAGCCAAAAAGAACAGCAATCTGATCGAGTACAAGAAAAAGGAATTTGTTCCCCATAAAAGTTTCAAGAATGGCAAAAACGGGAACCACTTTAACAGTAAAAGTTTCCAAGGAAACAAAAATGGAGCTGTCAGCCATTCAAACAATTACAAAAACAGCAAAGAGACTCCTAATAACCATGGAAACTACACCAAAAATTTTGAGCGAAAAGAACCTGTCAAGTGCTGGGAGTGTAATGGGCCACATTATGCTTCAGTCTGCCCAAACAGAAAGAAACAAATCAGCAATATTCATACTGTTCAAGATGAAATGACAGTTGGATATTTCGCAGGAACTATACCCCGAATCAATGCAGCGTTGGAAAACCGTCAGGCTGACTACCAAACTTCCATGGTGGAAGTAGGAGGTAGAGCCAGAAGGGGAAGTTCTGGTAGAACCGGATTGTATCCTCGAGAGGAGGGAAATTACTCTACGGAACCGGATAATTGGACAAGTGAAGGTGCAATGGAAGCACCTTAGTCCTGAAGAATCTACTTGGGAGCTGGAAAGTAAGATGCGGGAAGCATATCCCCATCTATTCCAGCAGGTGGCTGAAGACGAAGAATAAGTAACATCGAGGACGATGTTACATTTTAAGGGGGTGTGTATGTCACATACCCCAATTTTATTAAAATAATGTAATTATTCTTAATATTCCTGAGAACATTATGTTAAATTTAATGCTAAGTAGGAATGGATGACTCAGCAGAGTCTCCAGAAATGGAATGTAAATTCTGAATAATTATTATTAATAAATAAATTATAGAGACAACAGCATGGGAGAGCTGTTAAAAGAGGTTACTGGTCTAACTGGTGGATGGAATTAGGTGGAAGGACAGAAGACAAGTGGCAGCATCCTCAAACACTTCCTGAGTTGCAGGTGGCAACTTCCCTATATTTTGGGGTCATGATTCCCCAAGAAAGTGGAATCTGAGCAGGTGGCTCATTAATGACAGTTAGCCCAACTAAGACCTAGGCAATCTTTTAAATACTACTCAATGAACTGAGCTGGGGGTTCAGCAATTGTTCTAGAGGGAGAATACATTCAGGTGAATGTTATTCAGGAGTCCCATTGAGGAAGTGGGAAAACAGTAAGGAAGTGTTTGAAGCAGGAAGTTGCAGTAACTTGGTTCCAGTATAGCTGTTTTGGCTGAGGGAATTATTGGCCGTACTTAGATTCCAGCCAGTTAGACCAGAGCAAGCTCGGGGGTCTTGAGAAGTGCTGTCTGGGCACTCTCCAGGAATTGGTAGGGAGGAACAACCTCCCATTGCTGTTATTGTCTACCATAGCTACAGGTTCTGTCACTCTTCCTGTTGTTGGTTTAATTTATTTTCATATGAGATAGACTAGCATAACTAAGTATTGACTGTATTCAACTTTAGTAAATCAGTCTCTGTACTTTCTTTTGGTATAAATTTCAGAATGCAGATGTTGTAGAAATTTCCTATTTTTTTTTATTTAAATAGAGTATTTATCTTATACAGGACCTATTTGTTACTGTTACAGTTTACAATTACCATGTCTAGGCATATTCTAGAATACTTGATAATGGTTAAATAATAGACAGAAATATTAGACAATAGATATTCCAAATTCATAGTTATTAAACAATCATAAGAACAAATCTAGATAAATCTTAGTTTTTACCTTGAGATAATTACTGTTAGAGTAATCTACCTGTATATATATAAGTATTGCATTTTTTTTTAGTCAACTTTAAGTTACAGGTCATTCTTATAACAAGTTAACAGATAAGCAAAACTCATGGCTTATACTCAAAACATGTTGACAGTTATCGATTAACTAAAGGGGTAACTGTAACAATATTTTCATTGTTACAAGCTTCCTTCTAATCTTATGTATTAACACAGGAGTCAAATACAAACACTTAGCAACTGTAGAGTATTACTCCCCTTTTACCTAGTATTAGAATACAGTAGCCATGTCATTATAATAGAATTAACAGAGTTGTTTTTAAACAAAACAAACATATTATTATAACAGAGAAATTGTCGACGAACGCAACTATCATTGGCTGTTACAAACCATCTTAAATTATACACAGTAATAATAATTATTCAGTATAAATGTCTTCCTTGGAGTAGTCCCCAAATCCTACACGGCCGTATCCTTACAATATCCCTTCAACAGACTGAAAAACAAATGAAAAGAATGCCGTATATGGCATCCATAACCTACAGCAACTTTACACATAGTTCTATGTTTATATTTTTCCACCCACAGTGTCGTTTAATAATAATACAAGAATCAAAATAAACATTGTTATAATTCATTCCCGGTCGCTATCGAGTAAACAAATTATATATATATATGTTGAATACAAAACAGAAACCCAATTCGCCAGAATAACCCTATGCTTTCAACTATTACAGTCACAGTCGAGGAACTTTCACCATCTTTTAATTTAACATTTCAAATCGAAGAAAAAACACAGAGAGACAATTTAGGGTTTCATTTATAAACAGAGTTATCATCCATTGCGGGTACTGAAGAATACATCTATCCATACATTTCAAACACATTCTAATATTGTAACAAAACACGAAAATGAAACACGGCCATATCAGGCCCAGTATTATATTAAGCTTAAATCTCATACAGCGAGGTTAGAACCCCATGCTCAGCCAATACAAAGTACAATAACAGAAACCCTGGCCTCATACAGTCTTGGCCGTGAATGGCTCTCCATAAAAAAAACAGGGTTCAACCCCTTTTTAATTCAAACAAAACAATTTCATACAGATGACTGTAACCATAACCATCAAGTCGTCAAACGACCTCACTATACAGGAGATTTCCTCCATGACACAACCCTAACCACAAAACCAGCAAAGGAAGAGACAGCCGTGGATAACCAGGCTTACCCGGAGGAGCCTGCGTGGGTGACAAAGCCCTGTACACCTTCAAGAGCCGCGTGACCTGCACATTAACGAATGCCGAGGGTTTTTGAGTCACCATATTGAATGCAGAGTTTAGAAATAAAAACGTAAATCTAATTAATGAGTATAAAACATAAAAACTGTAAACATGTGATTTATCTTACCAAGACATGGAGGAAGGTAATGGTGGACAACCGGTAGCCATAAGCTGAACAACAGAGAAACCCCACCATCTTCATCATATGGGTGAGCAAACGAAACTTTCATAATATTCCTTGACAGCCGAGACAAGGTAACAGTTCCCGACGAAACCCTCACGCTGGGATTGAACCAGTCAAGAAGCACACCCAAAACCCAAATGCATCAACCCTCTCATAACTTAAAGACAATATCAAAACTCCATCTCATATCCGCACCAGCACAGTGAAGGATTGTAGACAGCTGGGACTTAAACAAAGAAGGAACAACAAGACCACGAGACAATGAAAACTATAGCAAACGCCATCACCAGAGCCGAAGACTTATCTTGCTACAGAATGGAACCATGAGGCCATAACCACCACACTCTGCACCTTGTTACAGTGCCCTCACTACGAAACTCAGACATGGAGGGTTTCATCCTTAGGACCCGAGCCCGAAGGCAACTACAATAACCTGTAGGGTTTCGATAACAGTTTATATATCACCAACTGCATGGAGGAGAGTTAACCACGTAGCACCCAAATATATCAACGTAATATGGGTCGAGACCATATAGTTCAAATTTCAATCCAAATCATTATTCCCGATTCCAAAAATCATTACATATAGGTAAGTCAAACGTATAAAATAACA
The DNA here is from genome assembly GCA_027924585.1 of Larix kaempferi. Taxonomy (NCBI): domain Eukaryota; kingdom Viridiplantae; phylum Streptophyta; class Pinopsida; order Pinales; family Pinaceae; genus Larix; species Larix kaempferi. The sequence goes on from BSBM01000445.1 coordinate 2,646,216, forward strand.
TTTTGATATACAATCATTTAGCATATAGTGCATGCCTTACAACTGAATCGTTGATAATTCCAAGCACATGGGATGTATAATCCCTACAATGATATGAATAAGATTTAGTCAACATCAAATATGGATTTTACAATGACTTAATATGGTGGACAATAACTTAACACAATATTAGTTATAAATCTTATCCATGGTATGGGAAAACATCATGACTATTGCAAAATCATGCTAATGTACACTCATATTAAAACCAAGACATAGGTTAATGCCATGAGCATATCCCATTCCTTCAATCACTTAAAACAATGTGGTGTTCAAACATTCAAAGTAAAACACCTTGGTACGTACCAAATTTATATGATGGGTCACACTTTCGCCATTATATACTATCACCTTATTGCTACCGATATTATTATTAAACAGTAAACAATTAGGTGACATAAGTTAAACTCTAAGTAGACATTGGACTTTGATATATAGGTTAATATATTGAAACAATGCTAGAGGCGCCACCTTTTTAACTTATGATTATTATTACGCGAACAAAACAGTAATCACCGGTATTAAATTGACAACATGTCACATGATGCTAAGACGCTTTATACAGATAATTATTATGATGAACAATTGTTCCAGTGATAGTTACAGCAGTAACATAACATAATAATCATAAAAACATAAGTATAACTGAAACAATGTAAATCTTCGCAACACCTGGTGATACTAGCTGAATAAGAAATATCATGTCGATCTTTTAATTTTTAAAGTACAGGGAGTATTGATGCTCACCAAGTTTAACATACAGTGATCCTTACTTCACTGGCGCACCTGAGAAACAAAAGACGACATATGCATTAGCTTGTAAGCTAAGTAATCCAGTCACTACGACTAGCTCTTCCCTTGCGGTTCGAAACAAAACAGTCATTAATTACAATCACCGAAATCAAAGTTTTAATAAGACAGAGTCTTTAAACAGATTATGTTAGTTATTTAAATTAAAACAAAATCAGAAATACTATCTAGTTAACATTTATTGTTAAGAATAAAAATTTTAAATTTTTCAGAAATATCGGGATATGACATGTGGTATCAGAGCATGGTTCAGACACTAGGCCTGGATGTGACTCCACTAAACTTCCGCAGACAGTGACCATAAAAGAATATTTTTTTTTATTTATAAAATACTAACATATATTTCGGTTTCATGAACAGAACAGAAAATTTCTCTTGTCTGAATTTTACAGACAGGTATGGAAAAGCTGGGAGAATATGCTGAGGAGGAATCTCCCAATGCTGTGACAAGACAGATATCAAAAGAACTTGAGGCAGAAGAAGAAATTGCTCACACCACTGAGCTGATGCAGACTATAAGAGGATTAAAGACAGAAATGGAAACCGTTAAGAAGGATAATGAAAGAATTCTAAAGACTCAGGAACAGCTAAATCAGCTATTGATAGAAAAATTTCAAACTGACGGAAGGAGCAAACCAGCTGACTCAAAAGAAGTTAGTCATCCAAGAGGGTCAAAAAGGACAAAACCAACTGAATCTGACAACAGTTCCTCATCTGAAGAAAGAAAGGGACAACCCAGTTATCACACTAGCAGTGACAGCAGTGAAGCTGAGATGCATAACCGAAGGAAAAAGTACAGGCCTTATGAAGAGATTTCTGGGGAGTTTAAGAAGATAAAGCCCCCAACTTTCAATGGAGAAGCTGAAACTGGAGAAGAGGCAGAATCCTGGTTATCCGGGATGAGAAAATATTTTCAGATCTATAACTACTCAAATCAGCTAAAGGCACGAATGGCCATCTACAACCTCTCGGGAAAGGCGGACATATGGTGGCAAGATCTGAAAAGGGTCAAAGGGATTAAAGAAAGAGAAGTTAATTGGAGCACCTTTAAAAGATATTTCAAGAAGAAATTCCTGTCCGAGCAGTATTATGAAGAAAGGGCCAAAGAATTTTATGAACTAAAACTCGGATCTATGACGATGAAGGACTTAAACAGTAAATTTTTAAGTCTGTTGCGTTATGTACCGTATTTTGTCGAAGAGAAACCAAAAATACAGCGGTTTCTTAGTTGCCTGCCCTATCATATCAAGGACAGAATTGAATATGACAACCCCAAAACACTGGAAGAAGCTATGCGCAAGGCAAATTTCTGTTATGAACAGAATAAAAAGAAAGAGGGGATAGCCAGCTGGAAAGCCAAAAAGAACAGCAATCTGATCGAGTACAAGAAAAAGGAATTTGTTCCCCATAAAAGTTTCAAGAATGGCAAAAACGGGAACCACTTTAACAGTAAAAGTTTCCAAGGAAACAAAAATGGAGCTGTCAGCCATTCAAACAATTACAAAAACAGCAAAGAGACTCCTAATAACCATGGAAACTACACCAAAAATTTTGAGCGAAAAGAACCTGTCAAGTGCTGGGAGTGTAATGGGCCACATTATGCTTCAGTCTGCCCAAACAGAAAGAAACAAATCAGCAATATTCATACTGTTCAAGATGAAATGACAGTTGGAGATTTCGCAGGAACTATACCCCGAATCAATGCAGCGTTGGAAAACCGTCAGGCTGACTACCAAACTTCCATGGTGGAAGTAGGAGGTAGAGCCAGAAGGGGAAGTTCTGGTAGAACCGGATTGTATCCTCGAGAGGAGGGAAATTACTCTACGGAACCGGATAATTGGACAAGTGAAGGTGCAATGGAAGCACCTTAGTCCTGAAGAATCTACTTGGGAGCTGGAAAGTAAGATGCGGGAAGCATATCCCCATCTATTCCAGCAGGTGGCTGAAGACGAAGAATAAGTAACATCGAGGACGATGTTACATTTTAAGGGGGTGTGTATGTCACATACCCCAATTTTATTAAAATAATGTAATTATTCTTAATATTCCTGAGAACATTATGTTAAATTTAATGCTAAGTAGGAATGGATGACTCAGCAGAGTCTCCAGAAATGGAATGTAAATTCTGAATAATTATTATTAATAAATAAATTATGGAGACAACAGCATGGGAGAGCTGTTAAAAGAGGTTACTGGTCTAACTGGTGGATGGAATTAGGTGGAAGGACAAAAGACAAGTGGCAGCATCCTCAAACACTTCCTGAGTTGCAGGTGGCAACTTCCCTATATTTTGGGGAAATGATTCCCCAAGAAAGTGGAATCTGAGCAGGTGGCTCATTAATGACAGTTAGCCCAACTAAGACCTAGGCAATCTTTTAAATACTACTCAATGAACTGAGCTGGGGGTTCAGCAATTGTTCTAGAGGGAGAATACATTCAGGTGAATGTTATTCAGGAGTCCCATTGAGGAAGTGGGAAAACAGTAAGGAAGTGTTTGAAGCAGGAAGTTGCAGTAACTTGGTTCCAGTATAGCTGTTTTGGCTGAGGGAATTATTGGCCGTACTTAGATTCCAGCCAGTTAGACCAGAGCAAGCTCGGGGGTCCTGAGAAGTGCTGTCTGGGCACTCTCCAGGAATTGGTAGGGAGGAACAGCCTCCCATTGCTGTTATTGTCTACCATAGCTACAGGTTCTGTCACTCTTCCTGTTGTTGGTTTAATTTATTTTCATATGAGATAGACTAGCATAACTAAGTATTGACTGTATTCAACTTCAGTAAATCAGTCTCTGTACTTTCTTTTGGTATAAATTTCAGAATGCAGATGTTGTAGAAATTTCCTATTTTTTTATTTAAATAGAGTATTTATCTTATACAGGACCTATTTGTTACTGTTACAGTTTACAATTACCATGTCTAGGCATATTCTAGAATACTTGATAATGGTTAAATAATAGACAGAAATATTAGACAATAGATATTCCAGATTCATAGTTATTAAACAATCATAAGAACAAATCTAGATAAATCTTAGTTTTTACCTTGAGATAATTACTGTTAGAGTAATCTACCTGTATATATATAAGTATTGCATTTTTTTTTAGTCAACTTTAAGTTACAGGTCATTCTTATAACAAGTTAACAGATAAGCAAAACTCATGGCTTATACTCAAAACATGTTGACAGTTATCGATTAACTAAAGGGGTAACTGTAACAATATTTTCATTGTTACAAGCTTCCTTCTAATCTTATGTATTAACACAGGAGTCAAATACAAACACTTAGCAACTGTAGAGTATTACTCCCCTTTTACCTAGTATTAGAATACAGTAGCCATGTCATTATAATAGAATTAACAGAGTTGTTTTTAAACAAAACAAACATATTATTATAACAGAGAAATTGTCGACGAACGCAACTATCATTGGCTGTTACAAACCATCTTAAATTATACACAGTAATAATAATTATTCAGTATAAATGTCTTCCTTGGAGTAGTCCCCAAACCCTACACGGCCGTAGCCTTACAATATCCCTTCAACAGACTGAAAAACAAATGAAAAGAATGCCGTATATGGCAGCCATAACCTACAGCAACTTTACACATAGTTCTATGTTTATATTTTTCCACCCACACTGTCGTTTAATAATAATACAAGAATCAAAATAAACATTGTTATAATTCATTCCCGGTCGCTATCGAGTAAACAAATTTTATATATATATGTTGAATACAAAACAGAAACCCAATTCGCCAGAATAACCCTATGCTTTCAACTATTACAGTCACAGTCGAGGAACTTTCACCATCTTTTAATTTAACATTTCAAATCGAAGAAAAAACACAGAGAGACAATTTAGGGTTTCATTTATAAACAGAGTTATCATCCATTGCAGGTACTGAAGAATACATCTATCCATACATTTCAAACACATTCTAATATTGTAACAAAACACGAAAATGAAACACGGCCATATCAGGCCCAGTATTATATTAAGCTTAAATCTCATACAACGAGGTTAGAACCCCATGCTCAGCCAATACAAAGTACAATAACAGAAACCCTGGCCTCATACAGTCTTGGCCGTGAATGGCTCTCCATAAACAAAACAGGGTTCAACCCCTTTTTAATTCAAACAAAACAATTTCATACAGATGACTGTAACCATAACCATCAAGTCGTCAAACGACCTCACTATACAGGAGATTTCCTCCATGACACAACCCTAACCACAAAACCAGCAAAGGAAGAGACAGCCGTGGATAACCAGGCTTACCCGGAGGAGCCTACGTGGGTGACAAAGCCCTGTACACCTTCAAGAGCCGCGTGACCTGCACATTAACGAATGTCGAGGGTTTTTGAGTCACCATATTGAATGCAGAGTTTAGAAATAAAAACGTAAATCTAATTAATGAGTATAAAACATAAAAACTGTAAACATGTGATTTATCTTACCAAGACATGGAGGAAGGTAATGGTGGACAACCGGTAGCCATAAGCTGAACAACAGAGAAACCCCACCATCTTCATCATATGGGTGAGCAAACGAAACTTTCATAATATTCCTTGACAGCCGAGACAAGGTAACAGTTCCCGACGAAACCCTCACGCTGGGATTGAACCAGTCAAGAAGCACAACCAAAACCCAAATGCATCAACCCTCTCATAACTTAAAGACAATATCAAAACTCCATCTCATATCCGCACCAGCACAGTGAAGGATTGTAGACAGCTGGGACTTAAACAAAGAAGGAACAACAAGACCACGAGACAATGAAAACTATAGCAAACGCCATCACCAGAGCCGAAGACTTATCTTGCTACAGAATGGAACCACTAGGCCATAACCACCACACTCTGCACCTTGTTACAGTGCCCTCACTACGAAACTCAGACATGGAGGGTTTCATCCTTAGGACCCGAGCCCGAAGGCAACTACAATAACCTGTAGGGTTTCGATAACAGTTTATATATCACCAACTGCATGGAGGAGAGTTAACCACGTAGCACCCAAATATATCAACGTAATATGGGTCGAGACCATATAGTTCAAATTTCAATCCAAATCATTATTCCCGATTCCAAAAATCATTACATATAGGTAAGTCAAACGTATAAAATAACATTTTGATATACAATCATTTAGCATATAGTGCATGCCTTACAACTGAATCGTTGATAATTCCAAGCACATGGGATGTATAATCCCTACAATGATATGAATAAGATTTAGTCAACATCAAATATGGATTTTACAATGACTTAATATGGTGGACAATAACTTAACACAATATTAGTTATAAATCTTATCCATGGTATGGGAAAACATCATGACTATTGCAAAATCATGCTAATGTACACTCATATTAAAACCAAGACATAGGTTAATGCCATGAGCATATCCCATTCCTTCAATCACTTAAAACAATGTGGTGTTCAAACATTCAAAGTAAAACACCTTGGTACGTACCAAATTTATATGATGGGTCACACTTTCGCCATTATATACTATCACCTTATTGCTACCGATATTATTATTAAACAGTAAACAATTAGGTGACATAAGTTAAACTCTAAGTAGACATTGGACTTTGATATATAGGTTAATATATTGAAACAATGCTAGAGGCGCCACCTTTTTAACTTATGATTATTATTACGCGAACAAAACAGTAATCACCGGTATTAAATTGACAACATGTCACATGATGCTAAGACGCTTTATATAGATAATTATTATGATGAACAATTGTTCCAGTGATAGTTACAGCAGTAACATAACATAATAATCATAAAAACATAAGTATAACTGAAACAATGTAAATCTTCGCAACACCTGGTGATACTAGCTGAATAAGAAATATCATGTCGATCTTTTAAGTTTTAAAGTACAGGGAGTATTGATGCTCACCAAGTTTAACATACAGTGATCCTTACTTCACTGGCGCACCTGAGAAACAAAAGACGACATATGCATTAGCTTGTAAGCTAAGTAAGCCAGTCACTACGACTAGCTCTTCCCTTGCGGTTCGAAACAAAACAGTCATTAATTACAATCACCGAAATCAAAGTTTTAATAAGACAGAGTCTTTAAACAGATTATGTTAGTTATTTAAATTAAAACAAAATCAGAAATACTATCTAGTTAACATTTATTGTTAAGAATAAAAATTTTAAATTTTTCAGAAATATCGGGATATGACATGGCTGCTTCTTGAGTATTAAAAAAACATGGATAGAGTGTGGCTACTTTAATCTGCTCTGACAGACTACATTCACCAGAATCAGCATAATTATGACCAAAAAACAAGACAGCTTCAGATTTAATATTCTCAAGTCTTGAATACTGTTGCCCTCTGCCATCCTCAATTTCCCATATGAGTTTGGAGTTCCTTCTCGCCGAAGCAAAGGAATGAAAAAATTTAGTATTCTTATCACCATAGGAAATCCATGTGGCTCGGCTTTTAAGCCTCCATTCGTTTTCAGATTGAATAAGGAGCTCTTCTTTTTTCTTCTCAATCAGTCACATCACCTCAAAGTCGTCATAAGAAAGAGAACCAAGAACATTTGAAGAGATGGAAACCTGTAGCTTTTTTTCTAGCATAAGTAAATCCTTTCTATCTGCCTCTTTTCTATCTCTAATCCATCTGGTGACAGCTTCTTTTAATCCCTTTAATTTAAGACAGAAATTCTGAATTGGATTGTTTTCTGAAACAACAACACTTATCCAAAAATTTCTAACCATGTTGCAAAAGGAATCATCATCGAGCCAAGAAGAATTAAATTTGAAAGGGAATCCCCGATTATGTTCCATATCATCAAGTTGAAGGATAACAGGCCAATGATCCGTAAATTTGTGCTCAAAAACCCATGACCTGTGCTTCTGAAAAATGCCCAACAGAGACGATTTGACCAGAAACCTATCCAGTCTTTTATGCACACCATCACACCCAAATCTCCCATTAGTCCAGGTAGGGACCAAAGTATGAGGCTGAACATCCACCAGGTCAGAATCCACCATAAACTGAACAAAAAAACCTGCTAAATCATCAATTCTGGTAGTTGATCCCCATATTTCAGAGACATGACAGGTGAAGTTTAAATCGCCTGCTATGATCAAATCATCACAATTCAAAAGCCCAAAACCCTGTAGAGAATTCCAAAAAGTCTGTCTCATCTTATATGGAGCATAGCAATTTAGGATGGTGAGGGATTGTTTGATGCCGCAAAAAGACCCTTTAAGGAGAATTCCCCAGGGGGTAGAGAAGGTTTTATAAACAAAAATATTAGGGTCCCATGCCACAGCTAATCGCCCAGATAATCCACAAGAATTAACAGCAGCCACTTCCCAAAAGGGGAGAAGTTTGCAAAGATTTTGGATAGCAAGATCATCATTACACATGGTCTCTTGGATTAATATGATGGCAGGGACAGTAGCCTTGAAAAGATTGGTTAAAGCCTGTGCCCTGGACACTTTAGCCAATCCACGAACATTTAGTGACAAAATAGACATTATGAAACATTAAGGGTGAGGGATTGTGCTCTAAGCCCCAAGGATTCAATCTGATCAGACCTACCTACGTCCTCTAATCTCTGAGAGATCGGAGTATAGGAGCCTGTTGAAAGATGAGTATTTTTAGCCAAAGTCTTTTTCTTATTACCTCTTCTAATGGTGACGTTCTGAAATTTCAAGGACTGAACAGGATGAACCATAGACCCACTTCCCGGGTTCTTTGAGTAGGAGGGAAGGGGAGGAAATTCGTCACCATTTGCTGAGAGGCAATATCCACTATCTGCTAAAATGGCAATGTCTTTCGAGGAGTGTTCAACAACAGGGCCATCATTAATCTTATGGGAGCCCGAACACTGACCCACATCATGACCCAGATTTAGAGTAGACGGAGATGAAATACCCACTGAGGAATTTAAAACCGGCCCCAAAGTATCAGAAAGTACTGTCAGGGGGTCCACTGGACAATGGAGAGAGGGGTTGTCAAGGGCAGGGTTTGAAGTATTACCCTCAGCAGAACCAGCCGGAATATCAGAAGAGTCAGGCGCCAAATTATCAAAAAGTTTGCGGCCAACTTTTGAAAGAGAGGATGAATGCACCTTATTACCAATAGGAAGCCCCGTCACTAGGTCATGCCTCATCTGTATTTCTCCCTTTGAAATACGATGAGAAAGCATTTTTTCTGAATTTTCAATAAAAAGAAGGTCATCTGGAGTCAAATCAAGGTAGTTAATAGGGGTTTTGCAAAAGGACTTACCCAAATGATCCGAATGGGGCTGAGGGTCACCAGCCACTGCAGAAGACTTGTAATTGTAGGGGCAGGCGGCACGTACATGACCAATCCTCTTACAGGAGAAACACCTAAAAGGAATTTTGTAGAAATCAAGCGACTGCTTCCATATCCTCGAGCCCCATGCAATTTCAATTTCAGCCGGTAAGCCAATCCTCGTATCAACTTCGACCATGACTTTTGCAAACCTACGATCCATCCCAAAGAGGTTTTGTTTGTCAAACCGAACGAATTTACCAACCGCGTTTGCAAGACCCATAAAAACCTCCTCAGTCCAAAGCTCTATGGCAAGACCAGGAACTATCATCCAAAGATGACGAAGAGGTTGGTATTCATGCAAGGGATTAAAATGTATATGCCATCGTTTTAAGAATAAGGACCCCTGCTTGAACTCCCAGAAGCATGATAATATCTTCTCAAGATGCGCCGCTTCGGCAAAAGTAAATAATATCCATCTGTTCATAAGCAGGTTGATACGAGGAGCCATGCCGGTTAGGGGCACCCAAAACTTAGAGACCCATCCCGATAGTTCAAGCTTGCTACCCTTCGTATATTCTAGCCTTCCCACTAGAGCGCGCTCGGCAAGCACACCTATTCTTTCAAGATTATAATCTTCGTCTATATCATAGCGCACAACTTCAGACCTAGCCTTGAAAGTTTTCAATAATCTTCTGGATTTAGCCTTCTGCCCACAAGGCTTTCGACATGGAGGACCCAAACCCTCCACTGCATCATGTAAAACCCCCAAAGACGACGGAGAAGGAAGCGGCGAAGGGTTATGAGATATGCCAGAATGTGCCATGGGGATAGCCAAAACATAAAAAATATGGAACCCAGCTAGCTGACGGGAGATGGACAACTGCCAGTGAAAGTCTGAAAAATACCGAACCACCAGAATCCAAAAAAAGGCCCCCACAATAAGCGGAAAAAGAGAAAAACCCCAAATCTAGAAATAGCAATGCCGGCTAAAATCAACACTAAAGTAGCTCCTAAAAATAGGGACCACCAAAACAACAGGAAACCCAGGATCAAATAAGTACAGCCAGGTGTAGAAACACATATATTTTGCAGAAAACCCGAAAGATCAGGTTAATAGGAAAAATGGTAGCCTACGACCAACAAAAAATTCCCACTTTTTTTTACCTTGGCTGGTACTAGGCCAATTCGAAAGAATCGGCTTGACTCCAAGTCGTCGTAGGCCATACCATTCGCCCAATTAACCATCAAGATCGAGAAAACCTGCAAAAACACTGAAAAACCCTAGAATCCTCGCCATCTCCTCCTCTCCTAATATAACTAATCTTAATTCATTATTGCTTTCGGTGACTCAGTTATGCCGGCCAACTTTGATGATCCTTTTTTTACTTTTTCTGAAAGTGACTCTTCTGGAGAATCAAGGTATGGCCAAAATTACAATCATTACATAGAAAGTCGCTCATAAGGAGCAAGTGTCACAAAGCAAGATTTGAACCCAGGTGGGGAGGATAACAACATTCCTCCCAACCACCCAATCTACACTCAATTGTTGTAGCAATGTTTTGTGAGCATTGACTTATGAGATGAAACTCCACTATATTCGGAAATAAGCATGACCTCCGCCCAAACTAGGGCCAGCGTTCTTGAAGTGCGCCCTCAGTTCTTTGAATGTAAACGCTCTGTACTGTCGCGGGTGCTTCTCATCGACCAGTTCTTCAGGAGCACTAATTTCACCTTCGTCTGACGCAAACATAAAGAACGCAATCGACAGCCTCCTCGGTGTACTTCCTCCATACACCACGCGGTGTTCTGCGCTGCGGTATCTGCAATTACTCCACATCTGCCATTTACAAACATTAATATCCACTTGTTATTTTTCTCTTTTATAAGTTCCACAACATAATTCTAACCGCCAACAAAAGATGTGTACAGAATTCAGATTATACTTAAAATTGTATTAGATTATACTTAAAATTGTATCAGGAGGACGAGATCAGTATATTGTTTATATTAATTTTATGGTTGTTATTCTAAATTCCAAATAAACAAGTAGTCATTACAATTAAATGAAAAAATAATTAACAGATTTAATTTATTAATAAACACTTAACTTATGACTTATCAATATTCATCAATTACCTGTAAACAATCACCGATATTAACAGCAAAGGATCCGGGCAAGGGCTTAGTATCAACCCACTGTCCTTCCTTTTTCCGGATCTGAAGACCACCCACATCATCTTGGTAGAGAAGAGTAAGGCAGCTGATGTCTGTATGAGCTTGAGAGAAAATCTGTTGATCATCAGCTACTTCGCCTTCCAAGTTTTTGTTATTATTATTATGATAGAAGTTCATGCGGATCTGAAATTCGCAATCATCAAAGGGGGCTGATCTGTAGTGTTTAGACACGTCCACACCCAAACTGATAAGTATCAGTTTTAGAATCCCAAGCGACAGCTCCCTCATCTCGCCTTTGTATTCGCGGATACGATCGCTTCATCAGGTCAAACTATCAGAAAGAATGAAGTAATAACAAAATATTTGCACCCAGAAAACCCAGATCATGCTTTACAACCTTTTTTTTCATTATGATACCATGAAAAAAAGATTATCACAAATCACAAATACCGGGATCCATTTTAACCTCCATTAAAGGTCCAGGGATCCAACAAACGATGAGGTGCAAAATTTAATATGATTCAACTCTAAGATTAGGAATTAGAATTCTATTATCTGCATCATGATCAGAATTGCATAAAAAAATTAAGATACGGATGAGCAGAACAAAAACATACCAAAATTTCTGGTTTCCTTGAGGCCATAGCTGGGAAGAGACCTGATCGAGTATACTGTCATTGCGGAAAATCATGCTCTCAGGCACTGATTCTTTTCCCATAGGACCGATTACGGGTGGGATATAACCAGTGAAGAAAGTTGGTAAAATGGCTCTTTCTTTGATATCAGTGGGCAGTGTAAACATATCTCGAGAAATGGAGTCCACTGTTTGAATAAGAGTTGGGTCGATTCCATGGTTGATGACATGGAAAAAGCCCAATTCTTGGCAAGCGTCCCTCAGTTTTTGAAGCTCCTCGCTTCCCACGATCTGCTGATGATCGCCGGCTGCTTCTGATTTCCAGCGAAGGACCGCAAGATCGATAACTGGTAAATCGAATTCATAAGAGGATGCCATGACTGATTTTTTCGGTCCACAACAATCGATGGGATTGATCCAGTAGCCTGCGTTGAACCAATGATATCGGGGACGCAACAATTTTATAATTCTTCACAACGCAGATGAATTTAATACAATTACAATATGATCACGTACCGGCGACGCAATTGTTTTATAATGTAATTCTTCACAACCCAAATGAATAAATTATAATACAATATGATTCACGTCCTGAGAATTTGGACTTCTGTGATCCTTCCAGCTCATATTCATGTTTATCTTTTGAATTTTTGGCATCCATAATTTATCCTTTGAATTTTTGGCATTCAGAGTTGAGTTTTTTTTTTTACAATTCAACTCTAAAATGGTTTTATAATTTAGGTAAACTAATGCAATCTGTTCTGAAAATGCTATCACCAAGTTTGTACTAAGATGAAAACTATCCTGGACATTTCATGAATCAGTTTCAATATCTCCCACAATCAATCCTTGACCTGCACTAATTGATCACAGGAATTGAAAAAATAACCTGTAAGTTACTTAACATCCACAAATATCAATTACCTTACCATTACAGTAGCATAATTCCAGGCTATCCGGAGTCATTGTACTGAAATTTGGAACAAATTAGAATTCGTCAAATATTAGGTGTAGTTATATTACTGATACTGATTTTTTATTTGTGAACAATTAAAGTTTTAAAACCAATTTAAGAAAACCTAACTTTAATTATTTAAATACTATAAAACAAAAATATCATTCAATTGAATACCTAATTTATTAAAATAATTATTAATAATTTTACTGACTCTCAATCTAACTTTAATTATTTAAACACTATAAAACAAAAATATCATTCTATTGATTACTAACTATTTTATTCCAGATTGTTGACATTTTATATTTTTGTTTTTTAAATAAATGTTTAATTTTATTATATAAAAATTTATGATATGTTTGTCAATATTTGATTAAAATTATTATATATAAGCAATTTACTTCCTCCTATTTTATTAGTACTAGATTTTTTCATTATTTAATTGTATTCATCTTCAAATTATACTACTATACTACAAATTATCCAAAATCTGCTAACCAGTTCATCTACAAACCAAAGTTTTCACCATTAACAAACATCACTACTTATCTTAAAAATTATATTCATCAGCCACAGTAAACTGTCGGCAGAATTTGATTGAGGGAGAAGAGATAAAACTGGAAGAATCTCGACAAGGACAAGTAGATCAATCATCATCATTCCTATTTTGGATATTTTATCACTAGGAACGTAATAATTTATCAGTTTTATTGATCGTCATAATATAACTTTTTTTAAAATATTTTATCACTGTCCATCTTAATAATTTAACACTATTTTATTGATGGTCGTCATAATAATCTGAAATCATTTTTTAAAATCATTTTTTTTAAAGTTAATTTTAATTTGTAAAAAATAGATAAAACAATTTATATTTTAAAAATTAAATTTATAATTTTTTATTTTTTTAAATTTTTTTTATGTAAAATCTATTACAGTCAAGTATGGGAGATGTTGTAACATTTGTTTCTAACAAAATAATTAAATTTTTTTGTGTCGACTCATAAAATAAAAAAGTATGAAAAATATTTAAAAAATCCATGTTGGCTCACAAAATAAAATATTATGAAAAATAATTAGCTTAAAACTTAAAACAGGATCTATCAATCAAAACAGATGAAATTTCTTAAATTTAAATTTAAAAAAAAAAATTACACCTCAAGAAATTGGATCTATGCTCGTTTAAATTCAATTTATGTAATTAATGGTTGAGTTAAGGATGTATAAACATCCATAGATCTATGCGTTTAATTTCAATTTATATAATTAATGTTGAAGTTAAGAATGTATAAACATCCAAACTAGATAAAATTGAATGATGATACATTTATTGCAGGGAGATGTGTAATGTTATGTAATATGACTATCTAATAAAAAAAAAATTAAAAAAAATACAAATGATGTTTAAACAAAAAAATATATTTTAATTTCGTTTTAATAGGGAGATGGATCAAATATCTTAAGGTGTAAAAATTTAAGATTAAAAAAAAAATTACACCTCAAGAAATTGGATCCCTTTGGTTGATAGATGAATCAATGTGTTGTAAGGATTCCAACAAGAGTATTATAAATGATTGTTGAAATTACTTAATTAAGGTGATTTTGATGTATTTGAGGGTGTTGAATCTATTTTCTTAATAAACAAATTAAATTTTAATAATGAAAAATAACAATTTGAGGAAAAAATTTATGACAAAAAAATAAAAACCTAAATATAATCAAAATAAAATTTGAAAAATAAAAAAATTATTTGATAAAAAAATTATTACCTAATTCTAACTAAAATTACATAAAAATTATGAATTTGTATCCTAAAGTTCATAACTTAAATGTTAACAAAATGGAAAACTTAAGTTTTTAATTATTATAGCTCGAGCCTTAAAATTTTAATCTAAATATATGGAGGAGTATGCAATTAAAATAAGTTCTCTGAGTTGGTGTAGTGTCTCCTTTATCCAATCCAACCGTTGGGAGGGGATAGTAGCTTATTTCATGCTCTCAAATTTCGCCACAAAGCCATAATACGAATTTCAACATATAAAATGTGTACAAAAACATAAATAAACATGCACAACGGGATTATACTCTACCCACACACATCTAGCATGCAAATACAAGCATAAACATTACATGCATAAAATAAAAACATTTCATATTCATATGCATGAGGACACTTATCTTTATCCAACATAGATTCAAGCAACTAGCTATGTAAGAGCAATTTTCCACCCAACCATAGGCACTCTGTCCAACATATACTCTTTATGATGTGAGGCCACCCTCAAGTTGGGCTATAAGGCCAACGGGACGAAGGAAACACCTACAAGATTCTCTCTCTCAACCCAAAACCCATTATTCTCTCTATGCCTAGCCAAATGGCGATACAAAGCTCTACAGGGGTCTCACTCAACCCTCACAACCTTGGCTTCCACAATACCTACCTGTAACACCCCTCCTTAAGCAACCTAATGTAAATAAATTGTTGAGATTATATCTATGTAAATATCCCTGGTGAGGAGCTCAAGGCCAAGTCCCCACCAGACAACCTTACAAGGATCATTGTTTATTTCCTAAATTGTAATAAGGTCATACACTAGGGGGAGACGTGAATGGCTAGGAAGCCATGAGTGTGATGACCTTAGTATGACACATCATATTAAGCTATGATGGTGTTAAGATAGTAGTCCGTTCTAGTAAGATTACTCTTCTAAGTAAGTATCTAGCTTAGCTACTAGGGCCTATTTCACAATCATGATAACCCTAATAGAATTGATCCATTTTAGTTAATATTATTTATAATAATATTATAGAATTATATATATATATATATATATATATATATATATATATAATGAAAATATCATTATAAAAATAAGACCCTTAGAGTGCAACCCTATTCTTTCATTTTATGTGATGTTTTAGTAATTGCACTACATATATATATAGATGCAGGGTAACGAGTTAATTGATGCGTAATCCTTGGTTCAAAATACCTTATAATTTCAAGTAGGATTATACGTTACACGCGCTTTGGATGGGAGGACATAGCCTAATAACATTGGGTTTCCTCATATTAAATTAACTTTGTTTATGAGCATATTTACTTAATGGACGGTACCTTTCCTTTAAATATGCAAGCTTGGAGACCACCTCATAACTGTAGAGTTATTTATTGATACCATCTCCACTTTGAAAGCACGGTCGAGTATTGGAATTAACACCTACCAGTAGAAGGTCCACAAATCATGACCTACTACTACCTCGATAGACAAATGGCGTGAGTAGTTGAGTTTTAGTACGACTTGTCTCTTTTATGCCTAGCGCGCCAAGTTCGTGGAATGCCATGTGGCCAACGGCTTTACCATCAGTTTTGCTGTTATATACTTCTATCAACACGAGTAGAAGGGGGAATGTTACTCACGATTGGGGAAGTTGGATGATAGTCTCAGTTCTTCTCTGTTTGTTGCAGATGTTTTGTTATTGCCTTACTGTTGATTTCTTAATTCCGTTTCAGATACCTCCAATTCGTAGCGTCTACGCTGGGTGCGTTTTGAGAGGATAATCATTTCCATTATCCAATTGTTCCAAATCTTGATGAAGATGGGGTCGGCTCAATGGAAGCCAACCTCCTGTGTGATAGTTGATGAAGTATATTACCCTGTGTGTTCCGTGGAGCATTTAGATATATCTAAATGTTGTTTATTTATATTCTGTAGCTGTTATATAAGCACATACATATTATGCCTGCAAATTTTGGGAAATGAAGTTGTTGATACTTGAATTGCTGCCTGAAACGATGGATCCGATCAATCTCCAGCTTTGTGGGACACGACCCTTGCAACAACGGTAATAAAGATACAAACTCAGCGATAGAAGTTGGTAAGAAATCTCTGCGATAATAGTTGGTAAGTAATCATTTCTTAATTTCGGTATTACATGACTAACTGAGTTAATTTGGACTTGCGGTCCAGGTAACTTAGATTCAATAGAGTTTTAATATGTAGACTTTACCCATTCTATATATATATATATATATGTAGAGTTTTAATAGAGTTTTAATATGTAGACTTTACCCATTCTATAGATCGCGACAGTTGATTGTACATTAGGTGTTCATTGACATAGAAATAGTTCTATGCACATAAATTTAGGATAAACCAGAATTGCAGCAGGTTATTGTACAGTATCTGTTGATTGTCGTCGCGAGAGATCTGCAAGTAAATTTTATGTCGATAGACCCAGTTTGTAATTCGTACTGTAAGTGTTGTTTTCAAAATAATCCTCTGCGTAGTACATAGCTTAAGTTGGATTGATCCTCTGCGAATGAATGCGACCCGGGCCTTCGCCTTTTCTGAGTGGATACGAACTTCAAATCCCGGTTCTGCATTTTTGGGATTTAACTACAAAAACCAGTGTGGGGATAGGACGGCTAAGGAAGCCCGATCCCAAAACCCTTCCATCGATAGTTTGATATTTAGGCTTTGTGTTAATTTGCTTTTTATATATATATCAAGGGTTTGTAGAAGCTGGGCTCAATCGCAAGCTCTGCATGGTCTTCTTTTTAGAAGTTGTGCTTAGATCTTCGTGGTATGGGTAGCAGGTATGTTACTGTCTGTTGTCAAAGTAGATCTATTGCTTTGTTTGTAGAAAAGTGTATTAATCTCTACTTAATTAGAGTTTGGGATGCGATCTCACCATAGAGAGAGAGATGAACCCCAGCTTCATGAATTGTTGAGTGTGTTCTTATTTAAAACTTCGGCACATATTGTATGTTTTTATGTGATCCAACTCTACCAATTGATCCAAAAAACCTGTCTGGTGTATTACCTCTGTCCTTACACTGAGCTCTATCCGAGTTTAAGTAGCAGGAAAGTATCACATTAAATCCTTACTAAGATCTATATTTATATATATGTTATTTCTGTATTGATGGGACGACTCTCGAGCACGATCCTTAGCTCGTAAATCACATTACCCTGCAAATTGAGTTAAGTTATGCTTTTAATATGTGATCCTAGTGATTTCAAAGAGGGGCACTGCTTTTAAGATTATATTATAGTTAATTTTGAGGGTGTAACCTTAGATTCGAGTGTAATTACTTGCTTAAACATACAAATATATAGTTAGTTGTAAGTATAATAAGTCCACAACATTAGTGTTGATTTGGTGTCGAAGGCCTTGAGAAAACGCCCTCTATATGAGCGGCTTGAGCAACAATCATGTTGCAGAATGTAAAACACCCCATAAAAGATTAATAAATGACAACTGCTCCCGTGGACGTAGCCCAAAGGTTGAGTGAACCACATGTATATTTTTGTCTCTTGTGTTTGAAATTTGTATGATTGGTGTGATTTACTTTATGAAATATGTACATTCATATCTTGTGTTGTTTGCAAATGATGTGGTTTACTTTATGAAAGATGTACACTCATACCTTGTGTTCGTAATTGATGTGATTTACTTTAGGAAGATGTACATTATTATTAAGTTGAATTGATGCCATCATAAGTTTATTTCATGTAAGATATTCAAATGGGTTAAGTGTATTACTGTGTGGAAAGGTAAGTTGAAGATTAAGTCGTCCTTATGAAAATATAAGCTTCAGTGTATTAAGTCATTTTTATGAAAATGTAAGTTGAGATTAAGTCATTTGTATACTGATGGATCCTCATCTTTAGTGCTCAAATTGATACAATAATATATAACGAAGTTTAGAAAGATGATTGTGTAAATGAATGCATGGTAAATCGTTATAATGTAACTTTTAGTGTCGTAGAGATAGGCTTGTCTTTTCCTGTCGAGATAAGTATGTATCAAACGGACCTTGAAAGTTGATGTATTATGAAATAATTAAGGTACAAGTTTCTTATCATTCGGGGGTCTATGGAATGGTCACGAATCACTTTGTCATGGGTTATACATTCTTATGAACAAAATTTTTATTTACCCCTTTTTCCTTAGTATCAACTCAGACTTAAGGGGATGTTTCAAGTGGTATCAGAGCATTAGGTTACAACACTAGGGCCTAATGAGCTCAACATGCGATAAGTAAGTATGAAGGTTGTTAAGTTTACTAATCATTTGTTTTGTTTCATTTTGGATACATGGACTGTACTGGACGAGGGGAAAATGAATCTCCAAGATCAATTTCAAGTTTCTCCCATCAGGTATTTGGGATTTGAATTAAGTATGCTCCTTTGAATTGTCATTACTGTTTATAAAAGGTTGAATTATATTCCCTTATATTCTTGCTATTTATGTCTAGCTCAGAATGACTCTAAACCACTGACGGTTATCTAATAGAAGGTCTAGATGCAATAAATATCTCGAAGTCGTGTTAAATAGAAGTTCCAGTTGCAATAAATATCTCTATATTCGAAACTCTGAAGATTCAAGATTATTGAAATCATAATTATGATAGTGTGGTTCTTACGTTTGGATGCTTGTGATTTAGTTTTGTTTAAAATAAAAGAATAGACTCTGTTGCATCAAACTGAAGCTCTAGCAATATTAAGTGTCTCCATAAACATGTTTCCGTAGAAGGTGAGAGTTTATTTTGCAGCCCATTCAATATACTGGAAATATCGAAAACGTATTTATAGTTGGAAAAAAAAGTTTGCATTTCTGTACATTGAAATTCTTTTATAAATTGTCTATGAATTTATATAATGGAAATATATAAAATATATATATATATATATATATATATATATATATATATATATATGTATATATGTTAAGAAGAAAGGATATACCTTATTATAGAGTGTGAAGTTTAGATTGTGTTAAACATAGTCGAAATTATAAATTGAGAATTGTATTTATAAATAGGAACGGTTATATACTTATACATTGAATGTCAAATTAGGGTAGGTATAAACATATGTGGAACATCCATATCAAGGACTACATTCCATTGGATTAGAGTGTCAAGCACACATCGGATTGAACATAGTTGATTTCCTTTATTAATTTAAATTTGTAATTATAAATTGATAGGTTACTTGCAAACATGGATCGATTATATATATATATCGTAGACATGTGTAACTATATCTAGTTGACTATGCTATTTTTCTGATTAAGATGACAAGATGCATTTACAATTAATGCAATCGTTTTAGGAATTGGAATCCAAAAAAAGAGAGAGAGAGAGAGTTATCGAGAAAATAATCTTTATATGATGGAAATGCAAACTACCCGCTTAAATTATGATATTCACATGATGTCTATTTTCACAATAGGAATATTGAAGAATATACATTCATATATCATGGTGAATTGGAAAAGATGTACGAATTATCGAAGGAGCATGTGTGTAATGCTATGGGACGAATGTGTTCAACTGTTGAACAATTGAAGCAAATAATTATTTCTCTTTTATACTAACATTTCAGGAAGTTTTTTTTTACGACCGATTGTACATGACCAAGGAGGAACTTTGGTTACAAAAACAACTATACCGATAAGTTGAATCGCTAAAAAATGATCACATTCTGTGGAACTTGCGGAAAGACAAGGACGCGATATAGTAAGATCAATGACTCATAAAGAGGTATGATAAAAGCATGAGTTCGAACTAATGAGTAAATAGATGAACCTATTTGATGTTGAGTCGGGAGGGACTCTGGAGCATCATGGTTACTTATCTTTTATAGTATGGTGTTGAGTCAGGAGCACTCTGGAGCATCATGACTATTAACCTATTAAAATGTTTGATGTTGAGTCAGGAGGGACTCTGGAGCATCATGGTTACTTATCTTTTATAGTATGGTGTTGAGTCGGGAGCACTCTGGAGCTTCATGACTATTAACCTATTAAAGAGGTTTTGATGTTGAGTCGAGAGGGACTCTGAAGCATCATGGATTGCTTTTTTTTTTTTCTCTATAGTATGGTGTTGAGTGAGGAGGACTCTGGAAGCATCATGACTATTAACCTATTATAGAGGTTTGACGTTGAGTCGGAGGGACTCTGGAGCATCATGGAATTTTGAAACAACAATGGGGACGCCCAAGTTGTATGAACATCCTGAAGAGCACTGGTAGGAGATATACCTAAAACTATATAATAAAGTGAAAGGGGATCGTCCTCGTGTTGGATGGGCATGTTGCAGTAACGAGTCGTGTGGAGGCCCGGGACACCTCAAAAGCACACATAAAGGGATCTTGGACTGCACCGTAGTATAAGACGATAGTCCCTAGAAAGGTATTATTAATGACCGCTGAAATAGGCCCGAGATCAATACCATGGGCGCGTCTTATACTCACGGATTAAACTACATATATATATCTAGTACTATTACAAATATGATTTTTTTTGTTATGCTTACATTATGTGTTCAGCAGAGGGTTGCTGAAGTTCCAAACTCATGAGAGAGTTTGATGATCAACAAAGCGTTGTTGAAATATTGTTTTATGATATAACAAATATTAATGATTGTCTTGTAACTAGACTATTGGATACATTATGCGTGAATGTTATGAATGCTTAAGTAAGCAGAGATGTCCTTGAGGACGAGGAGGAATGCTAACTGTTAGAATTTTTTCTGTTTGAAATTTGCAAAGTATATGATGTTAACCTATGAATGATAAGGTGTTCCAAAAGACTTGTGCTTACCTTATGATTAAATTGCAAATGGTATAATTATCTTATGCTAAAGAATCTTCTAGGAGCTGCACAATGTACAGGTTGTGAAAGAAGTGTGAACCATAAATACTTGTGAAGATCATGAAGATTCAAATTTGAAAAAGAAAACCAGAGAAGAGACGACAAGTGAACAAAGAAAGAACAATCCAGAAGAGTAGGTGTTTTGCTAAGAAGTTTGAACACTGAGGACGGTGTTATTTTAAAGGGGAGGAGTATGTAACACCCCTCCTTTAGCAACCTAATGTAAATAAATTGTTGAGATTATATCTATGTAAATGGCCCTGGTGAGGAGATCAAGGCCAAGGCCCCACCAGACAACCTTACAAGGATCATTGTTTATTTCTTAAATTGTAATAAGGTCATACACTAGGGGGAGACGTGAATGGCTAGGAAGCCATGAGTGTGATGACCTTAGTATGACACATCATACTAAGCTATGATGGTGTTAAGATAGTAGTCTGTTCTAATAGGATTACTCTTCTACGTAAGTATCTAGCTTAGCTACTAGGGCCTATTTCACAATCATGATAACCCTAATAGAATTGATCCATTTTAGTTAATATTATTTATAATAATATTATGGAATTATATATATATATATATATATATAATGAAAATATCATTATAAAAATAAGACCCTTAGACTGCAACCCTATTCTTTCACTTTATGTGACGTTTTAGTAATTGCACTACATATATATATAGATGCGGGGTAATGAGTTAATTGATGCGTAACCCTTGGTTCAAAATACCTTATAATTTCAAGTAGGATTATAAGTTACATGCGCATTGGATAGGAGGACATAGCCTAATAACATTGGGTTTCCTTATATTAAATTAACTTTGTTTATGAGCATATTTACTTAGTGGATGATACCTTTCCTTTAAATATGCAAGCTCGGAGACCACCTCATAACTGTAGATTTATCTATTGATACCATCTCCACTTTGAAAGCACTGTCAAGTATTGGAATTACCACCTACCACTAGAAGGTCCACAAATCCTGACCTACCACTACCTCGATAGACAAATGGCGTGAGTAGTTGAGTTTTAGTACGACTTGTCTCTTTTATGCCTAGCGTGCCAAGTTCGTGGAACGCCATGTGGCCAACGGCTTTACCATCAATTTTGCTGTTATATACCTCGATCAACACGAGTAGAAGGGGGATGTTACTCACGATTGGGGAAGTTGGATGATAGTCTCGGTTCTTCTCTGTTTGTTGCAGATGTTTTGTTATTTCCTTACTGTTGATTTCTTAATTCCGTTTCAGACACCTCCAATTCGTAGCATCTACGCTGGGTGCGTTTTGAGAGGATAATCATTTCATTATCCAATCGTTCCAAATCTTGATGAATATAGGATCAGCTCAATGGAATCCAACCTCCTGTCTGATAGTTGATGAAGTATATTACCCTATGTGTTCCGTGGAGCATTTAGATATATATAAATGTTGTCTATTTATATTCTGTAGCTGTTATATAAACACATACATATTATTCCTGCAAATTTTGGGAAATGAAGTCGTTGATACTTGAATTACTGCCTGAAACGATGGATCCGATCAATCTCCAGCTTTGTGGGACGCGACTCTTGCAACAACAGTAATAAAGATACAAACTCGACGATAGAAGTTGGTATGAAATCTCTGCGATAATAGTTGGTAAGTAATCATTTCTTAATTTCGGTATTACATGACTAACTGATTTAATTTGGACTTGCAGTCCATGTATCTTAGATTCAATAGAGTTTTAATATGTAGACTTTACCCATTATATATATATATATATATATATATTGGGATAAACCAGATCGCAGCAGTCGATTGTACATTAGGTGTTCATTGACATAGAAATAGTTCTGTGCACATAAATTTAGGATAAACCAGAATTGCAGCAGGTTATTGTACAGTATCTGTTGATTGTCGTCGCAAGAGATCTACAAGTAAATTTTATGTCGATAGACCCCGTTTTTAATTCGTACTATATGTGTTGTTTTCAAAATAATCCTCTGCGTAGTACATAGCTTAAGTTGGAGTGATCCTCTGCGAATGAATGCGACCCTGGCCTTCGCCTTTTCTGAGTGGATACAACCTTCAAATTTCAGTTCTGCATTTTTGGGATTTAACTATGAAAACTAGTGTGGGGACAGGACGGCTAAGGAAGCCCGATCCCAAAACCCTTCCATCGATAGTTTGATATTTAGGCTATGTGTTAATTTGCTTTTTATATATATATCAAAGGTTTGCAGAAGCTGGGGTCAATCCCAAGCTCTGCATGGTCTTCTTTTTAGAAGTTGTACTTAGATCTTCATGGTATGGGTAGCAGGTATGTTACTGCCTGTTGTCAAAGTAGATCCATTCCTTTGTTTGTAGAAAAGTGTATTAATCTCTGCTTAATTAGAGTTTGGGACGCGATCTCACCATAGAGAGAGAGAGATTAACCCCAGCTTCATGAATTGTTGAGTGTGTTCTTATTTAAAACTTCAGCACATATTGTATGTTTTTATGTCATCCAACTCTACCAATTGATCCACAAAACCCGTCTGGTGTATTACCTCTGTCCTTACACTGAGCTCTGTCCGAGTTTAAGTAGCAGGAAAGTATCACATTAAATCCTTACTAAAGATCTATATTTATATATGTGTTATTTCTGTATTGATGGGACTACTCTTGAGCATGATCCTTAGCTCGTAAATCACATTACCCTGCAAATTGAGTTAAGTTATGCTTTTAATATGTGATCCTAGTGATTTCAAAGAGGGGCACTGCTTTTAACATTATATTACAATTAATGTTGAGGGTGTAAACTTAGATTCGAGTGTAATTACTTGCTTAAACATAAAAATATATAGTTAGTTGTAAGTATAATAAGTCCACAACATTAGTGTTGATTTGGTGTCGAAGGCCTTGAGAAAACGCCCTCTATATGAGCGGCTTGAGCAACAATCATGTTGCAGAATGTAAAACACCCCATGAAAGATTAATAAATGACAACTGCTCCCGTGGACGTAGCCCAAAGGTTGAGTGAACCACATGTATATTTGTGTCTCTTGTGTTTGAAATTTGTGTGATTTACTTTATGAAATATGTACATTCATATCTTGTGTTGTTTGCAAATGATGTGGTTTACTTTATCAAAGAGGTACACTCATACCTTGTGTTCGTAATTGATGTGATTTACTTTAGGAAGATGTACATTATTATTAAGTTGAATTGATGCCGTCATAGATTTATTTCATGAAAGATATTCAAATGGGTTAAGTGTATTACTGTGTGGAAAGGTAAGTTGAAGATTAAGTCGTTCTTATGAAAATATAAGCTTCAGTGTATTAAGTCATTTTTATGAAAATGTAAGTTGAGATTAAGTCATTTGTATACTGATGGATCCTCATCTTTAGTGCTCAAATTGATACAATAATATATAACGAAGTTTAGAAAGATGATTGTGTAAATGAATGCATGGTAAATCGTTATAATGTAGTTTTTAGTGTCGTAGAGATAGGATTGTCTTTTCCTGTCGAGATAAGTATGTATCAAACGGACCTTGAAAGTTGATGTATTATGAAATAATTAAGGTACAAGTTGCTCATCATTCGGGGGTCTATGGAATGGTCATGAATCACTTTGTCATGGGTTATACATTCTTATGAACAAAATTTTTATTTACCCCTTTTACCTTAGTATCAACTCAGACTTAAGGGGATGTTTCAAGTGGTATCAGAGCATTAGGTTACAACACTAGGGCCTAATGAGCTCAACATGCGATAAGTAAGTATGAAGGTTGTTAAGTTTACTAATCATTTGTTTTGTTTCATTTTGGATGCATGGACTGTACTGGACGAGGGGAAAATGAATCTCCAAGATCAACTTCAAGTTTCTCCCATCAGGTATTTGGGATTTCAATTAAGTATGCTCCTTTGAATTGTCATTACTGTTTATAAAAGGTTGAATTATATTCCCATATATTCTTGCTATTTATGTCCAGCTCAGAGCGACTCTAAACCACTGACGGTTATCCAATAGAAGGTCTAGATGCAATAAATATCTCGAAGTTGTGTTAAATAGAAGTTCCAGTTGCAATAAATATCTCTATATTCGAAACGCTGAAGATTCAAGATTATTGAAATCATAATTATGAAATCGTGGTTCTTACGTTTGGATGCTTGTGATTTAGTTTTGTTTAAAATAAAAGAATAGACTCTGTTGCATCAAACTGAAGCTCTAGCAATATTAAGTGTCTCCATAAACATGTTTCCGTAGAAGGTGAGAGTTTATTTTGCAGCCCATTCAATATACTGGAAATCTCGAAAACGTATTTATAGTTGGAAAAAAAAGTTTGCATTTCTGTACATTGAAATTCTTTTATAAATTGTCTATGAATTTATATAATGGAAATATATATATATATATATATATATATATATATATATATATATATATATATATATATATATATATATATATATATATATATATATATATGTTAAGAAGAAAGGCTATACCTTATTATAGAGTGTGAAGTTTAGATTGTGTTAAACATAGTCGAAATTATAAATTGAGAATTGTATTTATAAATAGGAACGGTTATATACTTATACATTGAATGTCAAATTAGGGTAGTTATAAACATATGTGGAACATCCATATCAAGGACTACATTCCATTGGATTAGAGTATCAAGCACACATCGGGTTGAACATAGTTGATTTCCTTTAGTAATTTAAATTTGTAATTATAAATTGATAGGTTACTTGCAAACATGGATCGATTATATATATATCATAGACATGTGTAACTGTATCCAGTTGACTATGCTATTTTTCTGATTAAGATGACAAGATGTATTTATGATTAATGCAATAGTTTTAGGAATTGGAATCCAAAAAGAGAGAGAGAGAGAGAGTTATAGAGAAAATAATCTTTATATGATGGAAATGCAAACTACCGGCTTAAATTATGATATTGACATGATGTTTATCTTCACAATAAGAATATTGAAGAATATACATTCATATATCACGGTGAATTGGAAAAGATGTACGAATGATTGAAGGAGCATGTGTGGAATGCTATGGGACGAATGTGTTCAACTGTTGAACTATTGAAGCAAATAATTATTTCTCTTTTATACTAACATTTCAGGAAGTGGTTTTTTTTTACGACCGATTACATGACCAAGGAGGAACTTTGGTTACAAAAACAACTATACCGATAAGTTGAATCGCTAAAAAATGATCACATTATGTGGAACTTGCGGAAAGACAAGGACGCGATATAGTAAGATCAATGACTCATAAAGAGGTATGATAAAAACATGAGTTCGAACTAATGAGTAAATAGATGAACCTATTTGATGTTGAGTCGGGAGGGACTCTGGGGCATCATGGTTACTTATCTTTTATAGTATGGTGTTGAGTCGAGAGCACTCTGGAGCATCATGACTATTAACCTATTAAAATGTTTGATGTTGAGTCAGGAGGGACTCTGGAGCATCATGGTTACTTATCTTTTATAGTATGGTGTTGAGTCGGGAGCACTCTGGAGCATCATGACTATTAACCTATTAAAAAGGTTTTGATGTTGAGTCGGGATGGACTCTGAAGCATCATGGATTACTTTTTTTTTCTCTATATTATGGTGTTGAGTCAGGAGGACTCTGGAAGCATCATGACTATTAACCTATTAAAGAGGTTTGATGTTGAGTCGGAGGGACTCTGGAGCATCGTGGAATTTTGAAACAACTATGGGGACGCCCAAGTTGTATGAACATCCTAAAGAGCACTGGTAGGAGATATACCTAAAACTATATAATAAAGTGAAAGGGTATCGTCCTTGTGTTGGATGGGCATGTTGCAGTAACGAGTCGTGTGGAGGCCCGGGACACCTCAAAATCACACATAAAGGGATCTTGGACTGCACCATAGTATAAGACCACAGTCCCTGAAAAGGTATTATTAATGACCGCTGAAATAGGCCTGAGATCAATACCATGGGTGCGTCTTATACTCACGAATTAAACTACATATATATATCTAGTAATATTACAAATATGATTTTTTTTGTTATGCTTACATTATGTGTTCAGCAGAGGGTTGCTGAAGTTCCAAACTCATGAGAGAGTTTGATGATCAACAAAGTGTTGTTGAAAGATTGTTTTATGATATAACAAATATTAATGATTGTCTTGTAACTAGACTATTGGATACATTATGCGTGAATGTTATGAATGCTTAAGTAAGCAGAGATGTCCTCGAGGACGAGGAGGAATGCTAAATGTTAGAAATTTTTCTGTTTGAAATTTGCAAAGTATATGATGTTAACCTATGAATGATAAGGTGTTCCAAATAACTTGTGCTTACCTTATGATTAAATTGCAAATGGTATAATTATCTTATGCTGAAGAATCTTCTAGGAGTTGCACAATGTACAGGTTGTGAAAGAAGTGTGAACCATAAATGCTTGTGAAGATCATGAAGATTCAAATTTGAACAAGAAAACCAGAGAAGAGACGACAAGTGAACAAAGAAAGAAGAATCCAGAAGAGTAGTTGTTTTGCTAAGAAGTTTGAACACCGAGGATGGTGTTATTCTAAAGGGGAGGAGTATGTAACACCCCTCCTTTAGCAACCTAATGTAAATAAATTGTTGAGATTATACCTATGTAAATGGCCCTGGTGAGGAGATCAAGGCCAAGGCCCCACCAGACAACCTTACAAGGATCATTGTTTATTTCTTAAATTGTAATAAGGTCATACACTAGGGGGAGACATGAATGGCTAGGAAGCCATGAGTGTGATGAGCTTAGTATGACACATCATATTAAGCTATGATGGTTTTAAGATAGTAGTCCGTTCTAGTAGGATTACTCTTCTAAGTTAGTATCTAGCTTAGCTACTAGGGCCTATTTCACAATCATGATAACCCTAATAGAATTGATCCATTTTAGTTAATATTATTTATAATAATATTGTGGAATTATATATATATATATATAATGAAAATATCATTATAAAAATAAGACCCTTAGACTACAACCCTATTCTTTCACTTTATGTGACGTTTTAGTAATTGCACTACATATATATATATATAGATGTGGGGTAATGAGTTAATTGATGTGTAACCCTTGGTTCAAAATACCTTATAATTTCAAGTAGGCTTATAAGTTACACGCGCTTTGGATGGGAGGACATATCCTAATAACATTGGGTTTCCTTATATTAAATTAACTTTGTTTATGAGCATATTTACTTAATGGACGATACCTTTCCTTTAAATATGCAAGCTCGGAGACCACCTCATAAATGTAGAGTTATCTATTGATACCATCTCCACTTTGAAAGCACTGTCGAGTATTGGAATTAACACCTACCACTAGAAGGTCCACAAATCCTAACCTACCACTACCTCGATAGACAAATGGCGTGAGTAGTTGAGTTTTAGTACGACTTGTCACTTTTATGCCTAGGATGCCAAGTTCATGGAACGCCATGTGGCCAACGGCTTTACCATCAGTTTTGCTGTTATATACTTCGATCAACACGAGTAGAAGGGGGATGTTACTCACGATTGGGGAAGTTGGATGATAGTCTCGGTTCTTCTCTGTTTGTTACAGATGTTTTGTTATTTCCTTACTGTTGATTTCTTAATTCCGTTTCAGATACCTCCAATTCGTAGCGTCTACGCTGGGTGCGTTTTGAGAGGATAATCATTTCATTATCCAATCGTTCCAAATATTGATGAATATAGGATTGGCTCAATGGAATCCAACCTCCTGTGTGATAGTTGATGAATTATATTACCCTGTGTGTTCCGTGGAGCATTTAGATATATATAAATGTTGTCTATTTATATTCTGTAGCTGTTATATAAACACATACATATTATGCTTGCAAATTTTGGGAAATGAAGTCGTTGATACTTGAATTACTGCCTGAAACGATGGATCCGATCAATCTCCAGCTTTGTGGGACACGACCCTTGCAACAACGGTAATAAAGATACAAACTCGGTGATAGAAGTTGGTAAGAAATATCTGCGATAATAGTTGGTAGGTAATCATTTCTTAATTTCGGTATTACATGACTAACTGAGTTAATTTGGACTTGCGGTCCAGGTAACTTAGATTCAATAGAGTTTTAATATGTAGAATTTACCCATTTTATATATATATATATATATATATTGGGATAAACCAGATCGCAGCAGTCGATTGTACATTAGGTGTTCATTGACATAGAAATAGTTCTCCCCACATAAATTTAGGATAAACCAGAATTGCAGTATCTGTTGATTGCCGTCACGACAGATCTGCAAGTAAATTTTATGTCGATAGACTCAGTTTGTAATTCGTACTGTATGTGTTGTTTTAAAAATAATCCTCTGCGTAGGACATAGCTTAAGTTGGAGTGATCCTCTACAAATGAATGCGACCCTGGCCTTCACCTTTTCTGAGTGGCTACGACCTGCAAATCTCGGTTCTGCATTCTTGGGATTTAACTACGAAAACCAGCATGGGGACAGGACAGCTAAGGAAGCCCGATCCCAAAACCCTTCCATCGATAGTTTGAGATTTAGGCTCTGTGTTAATTTGCTTTTTATATATATGTCAAAGGTTTGCAGAAGCTGGGCTCAATCCCAAGCTCTGCATGGTCTTCTTTTCAGAAGTTGTGCTTAGATCTTCATGGTATGGGTAGTAGGTATGTTACTGTCTGTTGACAAAGTAGATCCCTTCCTTTGTTTGTAGAAAAGTGTATTAATCTCTACTTAATTAGAATTTGGGACGCGATCTCACCATAGAGAGAGATGAACCCCAGCTTCATGAATTGTTGAGTGTGTTCTTATTTAAAACTTCGGCACATATTGTATGTTTTTATGTGATCCAACTCTACCAATTGATCCACAAAACCTGTCTGGTGTATTACCTCTGTCCTTACACTAAGCTATGTCCGAGTTTAAGTAGCAGGCAAGTATCACATTAAATCCTTACTAAAGATCTCTCTCTCTCTCTCTATATATGTTATTTATGTATTGATGGGACGACTCTCAAGCACGATCCTTAGCTCGTAAATCACATTACCCTGCAAATTGAGTTAAGTTATGCTTTTAATATGTGATCCTAGTGATTTCAAAGAGGGGCACTGCTTTTAACATTGTATTACAGTTAATGTTGAGGGTGTAACCTTAGATTCGAGTGTAATTACTTGCTTAAACATACAAATGTATAGTTAGTTGTAAGTATAATAAGTCCACAACATTAGTGTTGATTTGGTGTCGAAGGCCTTGAGAAAACGCCCTCTATATGAGCGGCTTGAGTAACAATCATGTTGCAGAATGTAAAACACCCCATGAAAGATTAATAAATGACAACTGCTCCCGTCGACGTAGCTTAAAGGTTGGGTGAACCACATGTATCTTTGTGTCTCTTGTCTTTGAAATTCGTGTGATTGGTGTGATTTACTTTATGAAAGATGTACATTCATATCTTGTGTTGTTTGCAAATGATGTGGTTTACTTTATGAAAGATGTACACTCATACCTTGTGTTCGTAATTGATGTGATTTACTTTAGGAAGATGTACATTAATATTAAGTTGAATTGATGCAGTCTTTCATGTAAGATATTCAAATGGGTTAATAAGTGTATTACTGTGTGGAAAGGTAAGTTGAAGATTAAGTTGTTCTTATGAAAATATAAGCTTAAGTGTATTAAGTCATTTTTATGAAAATGTAAGTTGAGATTAAGTCATTTGTATACTGATGGATCCTCATCTTTAGTGCTCAAATTGATACAATAATATATAACTAAGTTTAGAATGATGATTGTGTAAATGAATGCATGGTAAATCATTATAATGTAACTTTTAGTGTCGTAGAGATAGGCTTGTCTTTTCCTGTCGACATAAGTATGTATCAAATGGACCTTGAAAGTTGATGTATTATGAAATAATTAAGGTACAAGTTGCTCATCATTTGGGGTTCTATGGAATGGTCACGAATCACTTTGTCATGGGTTATACATTCTTATGAATGGAATTTTTATTTACCCCTTTTTCCTTAGTATCAACTCGGATTTAAGGGGATGTTTCAACCCCACACAACATCCTCTTGGCTCAGGCCGATCCACGGTTCTCTTGGGCGATCCATCCTACCTGGTGCTTCTAATGTGTGTATAGATGAATTCCAATATGACATGTGCTACTATAGAACCACTTGTAGCTTCAATTCATGGCTTCTCAAGTACCTATGAGAAACATAACTCTAGGGGTAAGGGTTCCTAGCTTGCCAACTTCTCTGCTCACCTATAACCATCAATTTTCACTTCCAAGTCAACAACACTCTCTCCAAATTCGAATTTTTGGGTTAAAAAAAGTTTGGTATGTTCATAGAAAGCAATGGAGGGATTTTCCTAGTGTAGATCTGCATGAAAGAATGAGAGAATGAGGGTTGACTCCAAGGGATATGAGAAAATGGTGAAAAGAAAACTGACAAAACTTCTGACCATATAAGAAAGGACTCCTGGAAGTTGCACACTGACTTTTGTCATGATAGAACTGTCATAAAAGTGTATCCAACTCCATGCTTCAATAACTGCTTGAGGTGACTTTTCCCACGAACCGCGCACATGCATTCAATGATTGGAGAATAGTTAAAAAGGAGATAATTGGCTTATTCAAAGCACATGCTAGAATTTGGGTGAGTTCTAAGGTTGACACTTGGCAACAAGGATTTATTCCCCCATGGACCCCCTTTTCTCTTCCCCTCTGGTGGAATCATAGCTCCGTTGGTGCTCTTTACATAGCTATTCTTGGTCCATTTTGTTATTTATGCACATAATATTTATATATATTCTAAATGAGCATGAAAATCCAACCAAACAATCCAAATAAAAATATAAACATCATACATGCCTAGCCATTCACTAGTCGGTCCTTGGCCTTGAGCTCTGCACTAGGAATGCGTAGTAGCATATTTACATCATTTACATAATTCGATTAAATACATTACAAGAGCCAAAATAAGGATATTACAGTTGGATATGGAAACAAGCACTTTCAAGTATATTCATTTCTTAAAGAAACTTTAAAATTATTATTGTCATTCATTTAGATATGTGTATATCAACACAATATTCACACTTTCAAGTATATATTTTTTAAAAACATATATATATTTGTTTATTATAAGTGGATATTTTTTATTAAATAAAAATAGTGATAATCAAATTGTATTTTAAATTTGTTAAAAAGTGTAATGTTGTTTAGTGGTCATATTTTTTTTTTTTTATATAATTACAATATAAATATAATATTCGAAATCAAAATCCAATATTAAATAAATTTCAATTATGAAATATGAACCATATATTAAAGATAAAAATCTTAAGTAAATAAATTAAGTGTTTAATAATGTCAAATGTGATTATAAACAACATTACAGTTTATAATATTCTCCTTTAATGAGAGATAGACTAAAAACCACATTTAGAAGAAGATGCCATCGTTGACATTGACATTTTCTAATATTCTGCTTTAATGAGAGATAGACTAAAAACCACATTTTGAAGATGTCATCATAGACATTGACATTTCCTTTTGGAGACACTTTCTTTCATCCCTCTATCAAGGATTTGGTGAAGATATCCATACCATGTTGTTCAATGGAAAATATTCCAAAGTAATATACCAAATGTAATAAATATCAAAGTCAACATGTTTTGTTTTAAAATGATAAATTCGACTGCATGCATGTTGAATTGCACTTTGGTTGTCACATTTTAACTTAATCGATCTTATTTGAATCAATCTAAGAATCAATCCAAACTTAATAAGAACATTATGTGGCCATATAGTTTTTTGGCTTCTTCTTTAATTGCCTCATAAAAAGGTAAAGGAGATAATTGTAATTTTTACTAAACCAAGTGAACATTACCTACAATAGAGATTTTCTATTAAAAACATCACCTATCGAATCAAAATTCATATAACTAATGACTCAAAGAAGAGCCTCCACCAAGTGAACATAACCTACAATAGATTTTTTATGAAAAACATCACCTACCCAATCAAAATTCATATAACTAATGACTCAAGGAGGAGCTAAACAATCCTAGTAAATGTCGTAATTCAAAATGCTCAACCATATCTAAGACATATTTGCACTACTAAGCACTTGAGTGGGCCTAATGGTTAAGAACATGTGTTATCTCCGTGGAGGTCACAAGTTCAAAACCGGCGGGGGTAAGGTTCCTCATTGGCCCGCTGTGACAAGGCTCGAAGGGTAGGCGACCCCTGAGATAGAGGCTCACCCCGGTGGGCTTCGGGGCGTCTCGGCTCCTGCTGAGTCACAAGTTACTGGTATATCTGGCTTGTAGACTATTGGATATACCCTTGAGAGATTGTTACTCCCATGGTTAAAAAAAAGACATATTTGCACTACCATTAAGTTGATTCAAAAAGGAACTAAACAATCATAAGAAAAAACATAATTCAAAATGCTAAAAAATATTTAAGAATTCTTTGTATTATAATGATTTTCATTAAGTTATTTGATAAATATGAAAGAAAAATAAAGAAAATATTCGATTAGTTGTGAGTCAAGTAAATCAAATTCCGAGAGAATTACCAATACAAAGTAGCATCAATTAATAATATATCACAAATATATCACAATCAACGAGAAGTTCGACTTCAAATTAGAATAGTATAGGTGTAAGTTTACAATTTTACTCATATTGAATGGATATAAAAAAATTCAAAACCTACTTTTAAATTGGAAAAGAAAATTATAAAACAATTATCATATTTAAAAACCCAAAAAATAATATAATAAACCTAAATAAATTATATCACAATTATGCTTTAAATCACTTCCCAAACCATTAATTAAAAATATCATGCCTTCTACTTAAAAATCAAAAGTATGCTTTTAAATGACTTCCAAAACTATTAATTAGAAAAATTATGCTTCCAACTAAAAATCAACTTTATCAAGAACCATTCTTCAAAATATCACTCTTCTTATAAATATCAACAATTTGGCATCCAAATCTTATTCTATTCACGGTAAATTTGACACCCACCATCCATAGATATCTATAAAGTCAAACTAAATTTTGTTTTCGAAAATGGTATAAAGTCAATGTTCTACGTTAAGAATGGATAAACATTGAATGAAAATTTGTTCATAGTTGACCAATTTATAGGTTTGAAAATATAAAAACATAACCAATGTGTTGATGTTCTACGGGTTTGATATGGATGGGTCTCAATCTAAAGAGTTCATAACTTCACCGATACGTAATTTTATTCATGTTGACATAATGGAATACCTCATATCTACCATCCTTTAATTTCGAATGTAAATATTAAATTTATTTGAATGTCAAATATTTTTCTAAGGATTATTGGTTTAATTTATTGGAAAATAAATGTTTTAATTTAATTATATCTAAAGAAATTATGATTTTTTTATGATATATAAAATTATTAAAACGTGTAAAGTTGTTTTTTAATAATAATAATAATGTGATGATTAGATAACATTGTATTTTTTAAAATCCCCTAACATTACATGTTCTAACATCTCATCTTAATTATGGTTAGAATAACGAACACATTCTATTACTAACATTCCCCTTTAAGGATAACTTCCTTACTCCTTAATAAATTGTGAAGATGAACAAACATCACCTCCATTAAGGGATTTTGTGACTATATTTGTAGCCTACTATTTATTAGGGTAATATTCCAAGGCAATGACACCATTAACAACTAAGTCTTGAATGTAATGATTATCACAGGTCAACATGTTTTATCTTGGAATTGTACATTAAATTATGTGCAAGTTGCACTACACTCTAATTGTCACATCTTGACTGTGTATATCTTTTCAAATTCAACCCAAGCTTAGCAAGGACATTATAGAGATTCACATTTTAATTCACTACTTCTTTAACTACAACATATTTTTCCACATAACAACATAAGGAGATAGTCCCAATCTTTTCATTCGACCAAGTGACCGAACATGAACCAAGTCAAAACATAACCTACAACTGATTTAATATCAGAACCATCACCAACTAAATCAGAATATGTATAACCAATAAGTGAAGAAGGAGCTAAGAGATCATAGAATTCCACAATTCAAAGTGCCAAAAGATATCTAAGAACCCTTTTAGCTACACTCCAATGACTTTCATGAGGTTGTTTCATAAACATTGAAACAAAACTAACAACATAGGGTCCACATAAAAAACAACAATCAATACATCATCATTCACATGGAGAACATATAAATTTGGATTAGGTTAATGCCTTGCGAAACAATTGTTTAAGAAGTATGCATCAATTTTTTCCATACCAAACCCTAAATGCTTGTTTGAGCCAATATAATGATTTTTTATGTTTTAACTTTCACAACAACTTTGACTTGTCAAAATAAATAAAGTGAGGAGGTTCTTACATAAATATTTCTTCATGAAGGTCACCATTTAAGAATAAACTCTTAGCAGCCATTTGGTGAATTTTCCTAATTAAAACATGTAACAAGAGAAATAATAATGCATATGGTGTTCATTTTAGGAATTACAGAAAATTTTCTAGTAAAACCTATACCTTATTCTCAAGAAACCTTTAGCAACTAACCAAGCTTTATGCTTTTCAACCTGTCCATTAGTAGTGAAGTTCGTTTTATAAATCTAGTTACACTGGATACGATTATTTACCATGATGAAGAGGAACAAGATCCCAAGTATGAATTTTCATCAAGGATTCATATTCAATGATCATAGCCTATGGCCATTTAATATTTCCCCTTTCTTTTTTTGTAGTAAGAGGGATCATAAATGTCCAAAACTTTAAACATGAGGAAAACGTTTAATCAGTTTCTTGGATAGGATGGGTCACTTATATTAGATCCTACAATTTCAATGTTTTTTTTTACCTAAACAAGGAATGACATATTATTAACATGCTCATCAATATCACTTTTTGAAAAACTAAGAAATTCAATATCAATATCAGAATTTGAAGTAGAAGAAAGAACATCAATAGACTCATCATCATTTAAAGTAACATTAGACACAAAATTAGTTGAAGATTCACTATGAGAAAGAATACCCACTGGAGATTCACCATTAAAAATAGTTAAAGTAATAAGTGAATTGGGAAAATCAAGAGACTCGGGGGAAGACTCATTAAACTAAACATCTCTTAAATAATTGCATCACCTACAAATGTATGAAATAACTTGTAAGGCTTAGAATTCTCATCACAACCAACAAACATGGATTTGTGAGATTTATTCTCAATTTGTTTTCATTTTTCCTTAGGTATGTAAGCCCAATATTCACAACAAACACTTCATAATGGCTAATATCTAGTTTTTATTTTTATTTTTTTATGTTAGATTATTGAGAAATATGCATTAATACATAACAATAGATTACTAACATGTAAATCAATAGCGAGAATCTTACTAGTATAATTTCCTATCAACACAAGCATCAAATAATCGATAAGATATGTAAGAAAGGAAAGGAAAGAGAAAAGAGAGAACCAATTTTATGTGGTAAAACCCCAAATGGGGAAACATCCATGGAAGGATTGACTTTCTTATTCTTTAGGAAACTTTTGCTCTTACAATATTGAGCACCCCCACATATGTTTTGCATCACAACTTTACAATATTTCTCAATAGTCCACAACATCTCCAAATGGGTATGCTTCACCTCTATTATATAGTTATAGGTATGGGAAATCACATCCCATAATACACGTGGAATAAATATTTTTCCATATATCTTATATAAAGAATGGTAATAGGGTAATTTTACTCCATGATGCATGTGGGATAATTCCCTTTTCATAGAATAGAGAGTTATGAAGACTATTATTCCTTCTTCTTCTTCTAGGTAGGACTCATTGTGTCTACAAGATTCCGTAGCTAGGCTTGTACAACAATAAATGAGACCACTAGACATCATGACATCTCATAGACATCATTACACTTCCAACATTATCATTACACATTCCAATATTCCCCCTTAATGATGACGAGTAAGATATAACACAAATGGAGGAATATGGCATTACATCAACATTCCCCCTTGATGACAACTTCTCGCATTCCTAGTAAGTTGAAAATATGCACAAAATTTTCCTGTCTCATGGATTTGGTGAAGATATATGTCGCTTGTTGTTCCATGGAACAATATTCCAAAAAAATAACAGCATCCACAAAAAGATCTTGAATATAATGAGTATCAAGATCAATGTGCTTGGTCTTGGAGTGATACACTAGATTGTATGCAAGTTGAATTACACTCTGACTGTCACATATTAACTCAGTAGGAGAATTCTAAACCAGTCCAACCTTGGTAATAACATGTTGGATCCAAACTACTTCTTTAGCTATTCCCTTAACTACCCTGTACTTTGATTCACAAGAAGAAAGAGAAAGCATTCTCAACTTCTTACTGGACCATGAAATCAGACCTAAACCAAGTTAAAACATGTAACCTACAATAGAAATTTTATATGCAATATTCCCTTCCCAATTAGAATTTGTATAACCAAGAAGTGAAATTGAAGCCTTGTTAGAATAGAAAACACAATAACGTAAAGTACCTTGAAGATATCTGAGAATTTTCTTGGTTTCTTTCCAATGGCTTTCATGAGGCTTTTGCATAAACCTAGAGACCATGTTAACAAAAAAGAGAGATAAAGACTGCTATGTGTCAAATATATCAAACTCCCCATAAGATAACGATAAAGAATGGCATCAACAAGAGGAGTGCCACAATCAATAGTTAATTTTACTCCAAACTAACATGGTGTTGGTGAAGGCTTACAATCACTTATATGAAGCCATGCCAATAAATCAGAAACATACTTAGGTTGAGAAAGGAAGATCCCATTAGCCATGTGCAAGATATAAAGACCCAAACAATAATGCAATAGGCCTAAATATTTCATTTCAAATCATTGCTTAAGATCAATTTTCAATTCTTATATTAATGAAAGCTAGCTACCAATAAGGATTATACCATCCAAATAAAGAACCGTAATGAGGACAACATCATGAAAGAAATTAACACACATATTTGGATCCGATCTACATCTCTTGAAACCATTATTCAACAAATAAGTATCAATTTTATCATGCAAATCCATAGGAACATGTTTAAGACGATATAAATACTTGAACAATTTGCATACAAAAAAATGAAGTTTCAGAGGTGATAAAAACAACTGGCTATTGCATATAAATTTCTTCATGAAGATCACCATTTAAAAAATCACTCTGACATCCATTTGGTGAATTTTCCATTGAAAATATGTGGCAAGAGAAATAATGTTTCTTAAAGTGTTCATTTTATCAACATGAGCAAAGGTTTTAGTATAATATATACCTTCTTGTTGAGAAAAAACTTTAGCTATTAACCAAACCTTATATTTTTCAATCTGTCCTTCTGCAGTAAAATTTGTTTTATAAATACATTTAAAACCGGCTAAGTTATTTCCAGGAGGAATGGGAACATGAGTCCAAGTCATGTTCTTCATTAAGGATTCATACTATGTAGCCATTGTTTTTTTTTCATTCTAGTGTGTCTTTATATTAAGCAAATGTGGAGGGATCATCTGTGGCAAATACTTCCATGAGAGAAAAGGGAGATCTAGTCCATTGAGTGTCAGATGGAATTCCAACCTCAAAACCTATGTATTCAATTGTTTTTCATTCCCAAACTGGAAGAGGAGTAGTAGTGGGAACCACTCTAGTATCTTAGAAAAGGTCATGTGGATCACTTCAAGAAGTAGGTGACATAAGATGTAGATTCGACACATAACTAGAGGAAGGGGTAACATATATGGGATGAATAGAAGATGGAGGAAAATTCAAGGTAACATGAGGTTCTATAGACTCAACTGGAGGAGAGACTTCATTAAACTTAACATCTCACCAGATAATGACACCTTAGGTTGATGGATCAAATAATATGTAAGCTTTAGAATCCTCACTATAACCAATGAATATACATTTATGAGATTTGGACTCTAACTTTTTATGTTTT
The DNA here is from genome assembly GCA_027924585.1 of Larix kaempferi. Taxonomy (NCBI): domain Eukaryota; kingdom Viridiplantae; phylum Streptophyta; class Pinopsida; order Pinales; family Pinaceae; genus Larix; species Larix kaempferi. Next base: position 2,685,830 of record BSBM01000445.1, read on the forward strand.
TAATCAGAAATATGGGCCCAACATTCACTGCCAAATACCTTAAAGTTACGAATATCTAGTTTCTTTCCACTCCATTTTTCAAAGTAACCTACAAAACTACTTTAGCAGGAACTATGTTCAAAATATGATTAGCACAACAAATAACTTCAGCCCAAAATATTTATGTAATTCTTTATAACAATGCATACATCTAGCCATTTCAACCAAAGTGTTATTTTTCCTTTAGACAACCCCATTTTGTTGAGGTGTATAAGGAGTAATATTTTGATGTTGAATACCATGTTTAGATAATTATGCATTAAATTCACTTTTCACTTTTATGTTTAAAAAAAAACCCAAGTCTTCCTACTATAATCATCGATAAAAGTAATGAACTAGACATCATTAGATAAAGAAGGGGTTTCAAGAGGACCACATATGTCACTATGAATTACTTGCAATTTTTCTTTAGCACACCAGGCTTAATCCTTATCAAACATTTCCTTATGATGTTTACCAAACACACAACCTTCACAAACACCTTTAGTGGAAGAAATTGTAGGTAATCCAAGTACAATTTTAGATAATATTTGCATTTTATTATAATTTAAGTGACCTAATATTTCATGCCATAATTTAATTTGTTTATCAATGCAAGAAACATAGGAATACAATTAGTTATTCTTAGCTGCATTAACATATAAAAATGGATTACTAACACGTAAATCAATAAAAAAAACTTATTATTCTAATATCCTATCAATAAAAGCATGATATAATCAATAAAATATGCAAGACAGGAAAGAGAGAAGAGATGACCAATTTTACGTGATAAAACCCCAAATAGGGAAACATCCATAGAAGGTTGATATTCTTATTCTTCAACAAAATTTCACTCTTATAATATTTGGCAGCCCCAAATATGCATCACATCACATTCCATCTCGAATTCATATCACAATGACTTTCCAATGTTGTCATATACCTAATGGGCCTCCTTCACCTCTATTATATATGCTAGAGGTATGGAAGATCACATCCCATAATACATGTGGGATCAATATTTTTCCACCTCTCTTATATAAAGAATGGTAAAAGGATAATTTTACTCCATGATCCATTTGGGATAACCCTTTTTCATAAGTTTAGATACTTATGAAGTATATTATGCCTTCTTTCCTAAGTAGGACTCATTGTGTCTGCAAAATTCTTTAGCTAGGATTGTACAATAATAAATGAGATCACTAGAAATCACATCTCATGACATATCACTATACATCATTACACATTCCAACATTCCCCCTTAATGATGTCTAGGTAGATAGAACAAAAATGGAGAGCATTATATTAGCATTCCCCTTTGATGACAACTTCCATAATTCCCAATAAGATGCGGAGATGAACAAACTTCTCCTCATGGATTTGATGAAGATAGAAAATGCTTCTTATTGATCATAAAATTGCACCTAAACCAAGATGAAAGATGAAAGAACTCTATAGTAGACCTCATTTTGTGTACAAAATCCTCAAATGGCCTATACATCGGAAAATGTGTCCTGCAGACAATCTTCACAACCAAGTTTAAAGAAATCTACAATAGACCTCATTGTGTGTTAAAAAAACCTCAAATGGACTATACATAGCGAAATGTGTCTAGCAGATAGAATTCACAACCAAGAAAAAAGAATTATGCATTACACCTCATAGTATGTATAAATGCCTTAGAGAGTCTATACAACAAGAAATGTGTCCAATAGACAAGCGTCGCAACCAAGATGAAAGATGCACCCTGTAGTAGACCTCATTGTGTGTACAAAAACCTTAGATGGACTATAGATCGGAAAATGTGTCCCACGAACAATTTTTCATAGCTTTACAGGAAGAAGATGGCCTTACATTACATTACATTTTAATTGGAAGAAGGTGGAATTATATGGTATTTTATTACATTGCATTTCTACTTAATGACAACTTCAAACATATTGAATAAAATGGAAAATAGTTTCAAACTTTGATGTTGTCAAGGATAAGTTGTAGAGTGGAACGATGTAGGAAGCCATTACAAACTAAAATGAGATCCTTAATAAACTGCAAGGAGAAGAAACCTACTACTATCAAGAATCAATGTTGATTGACCATCAATATGCTTAGAATATCAAAATAGGAATAATCTGCGGAATCAAGTTGTCCCACAACTCTTCACAAATACCCTTATGGAGAAAGTGAATCAAATAGAGAGGTAATATGCATGAAATAACTTCCAAAAGTAAAGCATAAATCAACATGATAAGCCCGCAGTGACAAAAAAAAATCAAGACATGAAACATGAACTTTCTTTTACAAAAACAAGGGTTAGCAAGAGCATATAAATATTGATCAAAACTATGGATGCAAAAAAAATGATATTACATATAGATGAAAAATACTTCCACCAAACATTTTAGTCTTTGGAATTAGTTGATTTCTTGTTGTCACTATGACAAAATGCTAGAGATTGTGCTCCTGAAAATGTCAATCATATTCCAAACAAGAACGTTAGAGGCAAGTAGTTTAGGAACATAAACAACCTCTGCAAACATGATGACAAAAACTAAGAAACTAAATCTAATGAAATAAATACAAGAAGCTAATGACAATAAATTTAAGATAAACATTCACAAATGACAAATCCATGAAGAACCTATCAATAGATCAAGCAAACCCTCAACAAAAGAACAACAAAAATTCAACTTATAGCAAGATTTCACTTCGAAACGAGGCACACATGCTTTCTTGTAGGTCAATCCACGTGTGTATGCACCTATAGGGAAGGAAAAGTGCATGTGTATGCACCTACCGAGTGATTTGATAGAAAAATCCATAACTACTTGTGTTCCTACTATTAATGAGGGTCAACAACCTAGGGGCCTTTCTTCAATTAAGAAGGGATTTTTACATTAAGACACTACCGACTACTAACTAATGGGCCTTGTACATTGAAGGTAATTGGGTTATGGTATGACCCTAAAATTGGTTTTTCTCAGTAATCCATCCCATGGAACCACCTCCACCCCTCACCATCATATCCATCCTACATGAAATCTAAGGCTCCATGGGACCTACATCTCAAACTATGAAATGGGGTTGCAGTGTAGGAATCCTCTTAAATAAGTAGGTATAAATGAAGGTTCCAAATCCAAAGTCTCCTCCCCTCCTCCAACAATGATGTTGTTTTCACCTCCCTACCATTAGGAATATCGCGGTGCACCCAAAGTATGTGTCACCTAATACCTACTTGACGATTGTCATCTAACTACCTAAAATCTTGTGGGTGTCTCCTATCGCTAGCACTCATACCACATATGTTTCCATTGTTTGTGTCTTCAATTATGCTATATCAACCAACCATATGGAGGTTTCATGAAGTGTATCCTCTCTCACATAGTGGTCCATGAAGAAGTCCTCCCATCACATCTGCATCCCATGGTTAGATAGGTTATGTAACACCCATCACACCCAACATAGGTATCCATGTCATGAAGTATACATTTGGAGGGTGAATTTGATCCTCTCACTCTACATAAACAATGCACCAATGTACAGTTTTTGGTACTCAATGGTCTTCATCAAAAGAAGACCATAAGATATCATCAATTGGTTCTTGATGATTTTTAGAACCTTTTATTTAGCTAATGTGCTCCACACAACAGGAGAATTCTAGAGATCCCTTCAGAGTGCTAGGAACCTCCCTCTCTCTCCCTATGATCCTTGTGACTTCCTTGTTTCCAAAAAACATTAGTCATTCTGAACGTGTTTTTCCATAAAAAGTGTGATCCCCTATCATGTCTTTACCATATCTAAGTGAGACAAGGTGTCATTCCTATTAAGTAAAAGAGAGTAATCTGATTGCAGTTGCTAAGCCTTTTTTCATGACCAAGATGTGAAAAAAGATTTGAAATCTACGATAGTTGGTATAACCTTTATGAGGCTCCACATAGGCCCTAGATTCCCTAACCTATGAAATAAAATGGGTAAAATTAAAGAGAATTGAGACACCTCTAACGTGTAAGTCATGGATTCCAAATTTGATGGATGAATGTAAAAAATATGTGCCTAAATTTTAGGGTCCCATGAGCTCCTCTAACAATGAACAATGAAAATCACATGTGATTATGTGGGACCCACCCTATTTATATAATTTAGGTTAGATTTTTCCTAATCCGTACGATCTCATACAATGCTTGTTTAATGTGTTCTTTCCATTGTTATAATCCTAGTTTCCTACTCTTTTTTATTGCATAACCAAATTTGTGTGATTTAGATCTTTTTCAAGAAGCCCTTGTTTCCCCCTTATTTTAATGTATGAGATTTAGTCCTTTATTCTAAGTTATATGCTTCTTGTAATTTAGTCCTTTATCCATTAATTTTGTGCAAGTATAAGTTGTGTTGAGATCCCATTGTTTCTCCACATGTGACTAACCTTACAAGTATAATTCTTCAAATTTGATTATAGGTGATTCCCTTATGAAAACATCTTTTTCATTGATCTTGTTTGATCCCATTATGTTTGTAAGACCCCCACCCCCTATTTGGTAAAATGGCTTATCCTAGCCACCCTTGCATTCACCTTGCTAAATAGTATAGCCTTATCTACACGGGTTACTAGTTTTTAGTACCCTTAGTGCATGTTGGTACCCATGCATCTTTTCCCCATATGAAAGGGAGTTTGTACAATCTCTAGTACTTGAATTTAGCCTACTATACTTATTCATTTCCACTCATTGGCATACCATTAGACTCCTACACCTTGGCATTTTTTGTTTCATTTTACATTTCATAATCTCACCACTTCATCCATACTATAAAAATTATATTTTTTTCACCATTCATCTACCCACAAGGATATTACCATAAATGCCCCACCCTCTGGTATCTTCCATATATTATCACATGTTTTGTTAATTCACTTGGTTGTATATTATACCAGTATCTTCTTGACCCCCTTTCTTTTTCCAAGTACTTGTTTACTTGGAAAACATTTAAACAATGATCCTCGACAGTAGAATCCCTGGTCGCCTTTTTTTCAAAATCATTCTGCAAACTATCACTCATGGGCCCTTTCCAATTCTAGTGTTAACCTAATAATCCTAAATTTTATTTAGGCTATTGTTTTTCTTAGAATAATAATTTATTATATTAGGTATTTAGGATATAAGTCATCCTTTTCACGTCCTCTTCATTGTGCTTATCCTTTTAAGGACACATGGAATGTTTAGATAATTTTGAAGAGGTTATGTAAACACAATGCTTCTCACCTATTTTGTAATCTTTCTGTTCATATTACAAAAAATATGTGTCTAAGGACACTTGATGAAATTAAGATGGTACTAGAGCCATGTTAGGATAATGTTGATAATATCATAGCCCTATAGTTCTTCAGGACAGAATGAATATATGGTAGTTTCCCATTGCTTCCTAGTTTAACACCATATGAGTGCTCCATGTCAATTGTTAGATGAAAGTAAAGATGAGAGATTGTTGTTGATAGATCCTCCCCTATTAAAGATCAATCAACATTGGCGGTTTATGGCTCGCACTGGAGCACTAAGCAATTCTAAATCACATATATGTTTTATGTTTAAAAATATTCCTACTACCAATACCAATACACCAACTAGGAAAATATTTACAAATAGAGTTTCACTCAAATCGCACACCACGCCAAAGAAATGCAGAAAGAGATTGAGTGCAAAAAATAATAGATCACATTTGTGATTGATGTTGTAAACCAATGATCCCATTATACATGAACTAATTATGTGGCCTCAAATTCCCACCAAATTACCTTTGGATATCCCCAAGTTTGAAGGTAAAACAAGAGGGACCTCACTAACCTATCATGTTCTTCCATCTATGGTGATCCTCTAATAGAATTGTGGATGATTCCATCCATAATGAATAATTTTTTTCAAGTGCACAACCATTACCACTTTAGAAAATATCTATTAGCTAGACAAATGGTGAGACAATTTGAATTCATTACATTCATTCATATAATCAAGATTCTCAATAGTTTTTTAGATCATGCTACAAATCATATTCTATATTGGCATGTCATTCATCAATAACAAGAAAATAAATCATGCAAGTGTATATATATAATCATAACCATAAAATGCATCAACATGTACATAAAGAAACCATAAATCATACATCATATTGTATCATAACACAAGGCTCGTGTATATAAAACACATATGCATATGTATATTTATAATAATCCAAAGATAAGGAATGTATGCATGATACAAGCTTATATATCATTACAAAAAATATGTGGTACATAGTCAAAAAATCACATGACCTAAGCATTGGCTTAGTTCCCTAAGGATTCCTACGTATTATCATCATCCTCATCCTCATCCTCAAAATGATCTTGGCATAATCCTGCTCCATGCCATCATACTCATCATTTTCTATACCAATGATGTGAGGGAAATCCCACCTCATCATATCCTAGATAGTTTTGTTCTCCACGACTATGCACCGCATGGTCGAATTCCATTATGGTGCCCAAAACTAGATCATGATCATGTCCTCATTGATATTGTTGAATGTGGTTGTCATTGATGTCAAAGGAGTTTAGTAATGACAAAGGAATAACCAAGGACATGATGGCAGGGAAAACTAAGTAGAAGACAAGGGAATACCAAAGGAAGTGATGACATGGCATGGTTGATGAAGATGCAAATACACCTAATGATGTTCTAGTACCCTCATGATTTCATTATTACAATTTGACCTAATTATATAGAGATTTGTCAGTTTGGAAATTTGGTCTAAGTGGCCTTGGAAAAATGTATGTCATACCTCATAGGAGAATGATACAAATTATCTGAAAGCACCAGGCTATATCTTGTTGATATGTATACCTGACCATGGTCTTTGTTTGTCTTGAGAATGTCTGAGGAGGAAGTTATAGGTCTGCCAATACAAGGTTTTAGGCAGTTTTTGCACCAGTCCAGTAAAATGTCCACCTAGGTCAGAGGAAGATGAGTTTGGAGGTGAAATCATTTTGGTTGTGCTCAGTGAGATTTACTACATCATCTAGTACCATTGGTTCAAGATTTTGGTGAAATAAAAAATCCACCTTGGAGATTGCACAAATTGTCTAAGTATAAAATTGCTGGTAAAAATGCCTAAGTGACCTCAGTAAAATGACTGCCATTTCCTGTGGTTGATGTCTTAAAATATTTTGATGGTATGGGTCTCTATACTATTGATTGGTGCATCCAACCATATAACTAGTTTTTCCAAAGAGTCTCTGTAGGTGAAGATATTGATCTGCCAAAAGTGCCTCCTAGCTTGATTTAATTGCAATGAATATAAAGTATAAATGTAATAATAACAATAGATAATAATTAGTACTAGGTTAAGGGGTGCGTCTCCTCATTCATGGCTGCCCACACCTTATATAAAGGTGGCCACCAATTGTAATCATTCATCATCTATCTAATATATTATTCATATTTATCATTTAACATGAGAGTCAGATCCGACTATTAAGCATCCAATCGGATACGGTTGCTGCATTTGGTATCAGAGCCCCTTCCTCGGGAATCCGATTCGAGATTTTATCCATTTAGTAGAGTTTCTATACATTGTTGGTCTTTGACCAAGAAGTTAGGCCCTTGGCCATCCTCCACCATTCTTCTTCCCCACGCGCCTCCTGCACATTTTATTCAGAATTGGTTGTTGGACATTAAATCGAAAAAAAGAAGAAGAAGAAGAAAGAAGGTCCGCTGCTACTCCTCACCACCCCTGTGCATCTCTACACCGCTCCAGTGCCTCTCCCTCCATCCCCCGTCTGCGCCCTCCATGCCCACCGTCCACCTCTACTCGCACCACCTTTCATGCCTCCACTTAGTCCCTCTGCAACCCTACGTCCCTCCTTCTCTCCACCGCGCCCTCCATCGTTGCACCCTTCCAGCACCTACGCCGCCCTCACCTGCATCCTCGTCTCCCTCCCCTCGACCTTCCTCTCATCCATCCCCCACTCACACTCGCCCGTCCACCTCTTGTCCAGCTCCCATCCGCTCGCGCTCCCCCGTCTTCCTCTCATCCAGCCCCCACCACATCCACACTCCAGCACTCCATCAAACCCCGCCAGCTCCTACATCCCCCACCCCCATCCTGCTAGCTTCTGCCAGCTCCTACGTCCACCCCCCCCTTCGTCCCACCCTCCTTCCCAACATATTCTCCCTCTGTGCTACGCTCAACATCTCCTCCTCCCTCCCAGCACACTCCCACTCCCACTCCCTCCACTCCACGCACAACCTCTTCCTCCCTCCAGATCCCATCTACTCCCTCTCCTACCCACCTGCTCACACCGCTTCCCTCACTACTCGCTCCCCCCTCACCACCCCCTCGCCTCCCCTCCTGCTCGCGCTCTCCCTCTCCTTCCACCAGTGTGGTCCCTTATATCTCCTCCGTAGGGTTTCGTAACCCTAACCAACCACATTCCAAAAATATATATATTAAAATAACATTATTTTATTAATTGTTATTTTTATATACACTATTAATTAAAAACAAAATATTAACATTATTATTACAAATAATAATAGTTATTGGAATTTTGAAAAAAGAAAAAAACTATATATAAAATGAAAATTATATATATAGTTTGAATGATAAAAAAATATTATTAGTAGTAGTAAAATCATTATTACTAATAGTAATTATTATTTTCTTAAAATAATAATTATTTTTGGAAAAAAATTTGTTTAACCATAACAAAAGAATATTTTTTACGAAATAACCACATTAAGGGTTATCACACCATTTTGGTGTCCACCTGTTATCGAAAGAAAGAAGAAAAATCGAAGGAGATAAATTATCATCGAAGAAATCGAAGACCAATTAGCACCAAAGTAGTCAAAGTAAGACTCCTTGGTCAAAAGAAGTCGAAGACCAAATCAAAGAAGTCAAAGAAGACCCCCTCATCAAAATAAGTCGAGGCTATCTATCATCAAAGAAGTTAAAGTCAAAGAAACACTCGTCAAAAGTCAAAGACCCTCTATCATCGAAAAAGTCGAAGACTATCTATCGCTGAAGAAATCAAAGAAAGACCATCTATCACCGAAGAAGTCAAGACCATGGAAGCCAATTTGCGATTACAAATAGAGGAATTGGAAGCCAAGTTAAAACATTATCGAAAAGACAATGAAGAATTGTGCGACATAAATAACAGTTCAGAAATAAGAATTGAATTACAAGAAAGGTATAATGAAATAAAAATCTCTGACCAGGAAAGGCGTATAGACAAATTGTATGTGCAAATTGATGAATTAAAAGCTGAAAATGAATTCAATCAGAGGTTAGGAAATCAAGATATAAAGAAGGAAATAAATAATTACGAAGCAGAAATAATACGCTTGAACAAAATCGTTAGCGACAAAGATGAAGAACTAATGCAGATATGACATAAATTAGAAAGTCAAGAATCAGAGGTCGGCCAATGTCGACAACAGATAAAAGTTCTTCAACAAAAAAATGACAACTTTAAAAAGACACATAAGTCAGAGATCGCAAAGAGTAATAAAGCATTATCCAACAATGCTGAAGAAATTTTCAAACTAAGAAATCATAACAAGATACTAGTCACAAAAATTAAGAAGTTGAAAAATAGCCAGAAGATAGAACAATCTATGGACACCATTGAAGGGAAACTTATAGAGAAGCAAGAAGAAAATACTTGCAACAGAAGTCATAATGAAGATCTTAAGGAACAACTTAAGAAGTCTGAAAATGACAGAAAATTGCAAGTAGAAGTGATTAAGAAGTTTCAAAATGATAACATGCAATTAGAAAACAAGTTGGAAAAAATACAGAACGAAACTTTAAAACCTCAAGGGACGAAAATACAACTTCCAACTTAGATCAATGCTGAAAAGATGACTTTCGCAAAAGAAATGGATAGTGTGAAAATTCCCTATCGACACCCCAACCATAAAAATCAATACCCTAAAAAGGTGGAAATGTCGAAAGATAAAGGTAGTAAGGTGATCAAAACTCCCGACGACATATCATTACGGAATCCCGACAATCATCGACAGATCAACCTGGGATGGATTGATCCTTCCACATATTAGAAGTTATGCTCGACACTTAAAAATCTGTATCGACATGTGTCGTCAACTATGACATCACAAAAAACAATACATAAACATTATAAGGCTTTGAGGACAAAGCCTTTCTAAGAGAGTGGCAATGCAACGAATATAAAGAATAAATGTAATAATAATTAGTACTAGGTTAAGGGGCGCGTCTCTTCATTCATGGCTGCTCACACCTTATATAAAGGTGGCCACCAATTGTAATCATTCATTATCTATCTAATATATTATTCATATTTATCATTTAACATGAGAGTCGGATTCGATTATTAAGCATCCAACCGGATACAGTTGTTGATATGGCATTTATGATGATATGGCATGGTTGATGAAGATGCAAATACACCTGATGATGTTCTAGTACCCTCATGATTTCATTGTTACAATTTGACCTAATTATATAGATATTTGACAGTTTGGAAATTTGGTCCAAGTGGCCTTGGAAAAATGTCTGTCATACCTCATAGGAGAATGATACAAATTATCTAAAAGCACCAGGATATATCTTGTTGATATTTATACCTGACCATGGTCTCTGTTTATCTTGAGAGTGTCTGAGGAGGAAGTTATAGGTCTACCAAAACAAGGTTTTAGGCAGTTTTTGCACTAGTCCAGTAAAATGTCCACATAGGTCAGAGGAAGATGAGTTTGAAGGTGAAATCATTTTGGTTGTGCTCAGTGAGATTTATTACATCATCTAGTACCACTGGTTCAAGATTTTGGTGAAATAAAAAATCCACCTTGGAGATTGCACAAATTGTCTAAGTATAAAATTGCTGGTAAAAATGCCTAAGTGACCTCAGTAAAATGACTGCCATTTCCTGTGGTTGATGTCTTAAAATATTTTGATGGTATGAGTCTCTATACTATTGATTGGTGCATCCAACCATATAACTGGTTTTTTCAAAGAGTCTCTGTAGGTGAAGATATTGATCTGCCAAAAGTGCCTCCTAGCTTGATTTAATGCACTGCTCCAGAAAAATGTCCGTCGAGGAGAGAGAAAGAGGTTTCAAAGGATGAAATTGGTATGGATGGAATCACCTTGTTATGAAATAGAGGAAATTAACTACAAGGTATTTATCAAAGAAAAATGATTAAAACAAGAAGCATTTTTTTATGAAGTGTTGCATTTGATAAAAGGACACTTTCCAGATTGGAAGGATGCAATTATGGAAAGAGTGGGATGCTAAAAATGCATGATGATAAGCTATAGGAATAAAATCAATAAAAGATAATAAGGAATATTTTATTAAAAAATAGAGTTGATCTTTAATTAAAACTAGGGTTTGTTATTTAATTAAAAAACAAAGTTAATCTTTTTGAAGAGGCGTGAGTATGAAAAGACACAAGCCCAGTTCTAAGAGATGCAACGATTGAAGAATAAGATGATAATATGTATACAAGCATTCGAGATTGAAAGAAGATGTCTCAACAGCCTAGATCAAAGAAGAAGAAAGATCAAACAAAGACCAATGAAAATGAAGAAACATATTTGAAGAAAAGAAGTTATGGAAATATGAAAAACACAGAAACAAGGGTGGAAGGGTTGTGCTAGGGGAAGATTGAAGTCTTCCAAGGAGGTTGTAGCCTCCTTCTAGTAGTAGCTGCAAAATAAAGGGTGTTGTAGCATCCTGCCAGTTGTAGCTGACAAAACAGGGTGTTGGTGCATCCTTCAGTTGTAGCTGAAAAATTGGGTGTTGGTGCATCCAAAAATTTGGAGTTGCAAATTATTTGTAAATATAATTTTGCAGTAATAGAAAGTTTTGGTGGTTTTCCCAATTGGGATTCCATGATAAAATTGTGTCTTCTATCTTCTTTGTTGATTCAGTTTTTAATTGTGATAAAATTTGAAAAATAGTGTAATATTGATTCACCCCCCCTCTCAGTATTGCTTGACATTCCAACAATTAGTATCAGAGAGGGATCTTCATTAAAAGTTTAAACACTTAAAGAGAAATATTTTATCACTATGGATCAACCACTAAAAGTGTCCTCCAAAGTTCCAATATTCAATGGAGAATATTATGCTTTCTAGAGCATTAGCATGAGAAGCACATAATGTCTCTTGGATTAGATGTTTGCATGTCTATAGAAATGGGGTACACATATCCCAAAGACACTCTTACAGATATTGAAGAAATAAAAAAAATTGGAAGCAATGCCAAAGCTGTTAATGCCATCTTAGCAGGATTATCCAGAATAGTCTTTTCCAAAGTAATGAATCTTAAGATAGCAAAGGAAGTTTGGGACAAATTGCAGACCATCTATGAAGGAGATGCCAAGGTAAAAAGGGAAAAATTCCATACTTTTAAAAACCAATTTGAAACTCTAAAAATGAAGGAAGAAGAAAACATTTCAGAATACTTTGAGAGAATTGATGAAATTGTGAATGCAATGCAAGGGCTAGGAGAAGAATTGGAAGAAAAAGAAATAGTTGAAAAAGTACTAAGATCACTTCCAATGATTTACAATCCGAAGATTTCCACACTAGAAGATAGAGAAAATCTTGACAAACTCACCATGGATGAGATATATGGAATTCTTATAGCCTATGAAATGAGGATTGGGCAAGACAATTCTCAAAAGAAGGAAGCAACTTTTAAAGCATCAAAAATAGATAAGAAATCTAAAACAAAATATCAAGCAAAAGATTATGATGATGAAGAAGCACTTCTAGTTAAAAATATTAAGAGAGGTACCGGAAATTTCAAAGGGAAATTTCCTTTGAAATGTTTTAACTGTGGAGGAATTAGTCACTTTGCTAACAAATGTCATTATTCCAAATAAGAATAAGAAAGTGAGTGCCTTGATAACTTCAAGAAGAACAATTTTTTTTTAAGAAAAACCTTTTATTCCATGGATGACAGTTGTTCAGATGAGTCTAGTGAAGATGAAGAAGCAAAATTATTATTCATGGGAATAGAAAATAAAATCTTTGAAGAAGTAGAAGATGATTTAGATGTGGAAAGAAATATGGACCTAAAGGCAAAACTTATAAGTTCCCTTGAATAATTGAGAAAGAGCATAATGAAGAACCATTTTTTGAAAGAAAATTTGTCAAAATACCAAGAAGAGCTGCACAATTCAAGAACAAACAATGGCCAACATGAAAGAGTCCAAGAGATTAAAACAAGAAGTTGCTAACTTCAAGGAAGAAGTACATAGGCTAAAAGACCAGTAGACCATTAATGAGAAGTTCAAGGAGAAAATACAACACTCTCAAAGACTTGAAGCAAAAGATATCTTGCTTAGAAAGATGCTTGATAAATAATCTATTAAATCAAAATTTGAGAATAACTCAAAGACTTTAGATGAAATCCTAAGTAGCCAAAAACCATCAAGTGATAAAACTGGATTAGGCTAAGACAAAGAAAAGAAGCCAAAATGTTTGTCTCTTGCACTCCAAGATAAGAATAAAAGAAGCTATGATGCCGCACTCAAAAGGTCGATTACAAAGGATAGTCAGAAATTTGTGTCCTCCTCTCATAATAAAGATAGAACTGATATGATACCTAAAATACCAATGACAAGTAGGTTCCAGTAGATCTTTTTCGGTCATTTCTACTCTTGTAATAAATTTGGACATATGGCTATAGAATGTAAGTTGAGAAAGAATTCTTTAGTAAAAGTTCATAAACAAAGGAAGGGATGGAAGAAGATGGAAGTTGTGAAGCAGGAAGATCAAAGATTCCTCAAATATAAAGGAAGGATCTATGGATATTGTCACTGTTGTCACAAGTTTGGTGACAAAACTGTTGATTGCAAAACCAAGGGAAAAGATCAAAGTACAGAATCCAAGAAACATAGAAATGAAAAATCAGTGAGCAGAGTACCTCATGGAAAGATGTGGAAAAGAAAGGCAGACTACAAAGGTTCATAAGAAACACAAATTCCAAGCATCAATAAAATTTCCAAAGATGATGCTCAACATAATAGAGTTGTAGATGAGAATGACATCAATTATGATGGAAAGCTAGATGAAGATGTAAAATACACCGATGGAGAGAAAGATGATGAAATTCTCTTCTAAAGTCTCTCATGACCTAAAAGAGAACCCTGAAATTAGCATTAGAAGAGATCATATACTCAAGGGGAGTAAAATATCAAAAAATTGCAGTTGGTATTTGAAAATAATTAAGATCATTTGGTAGGAATAAAAGGATATCTTCATCAAGGACAAGAAGTAGAGTAGAGGTGAAAAAATTGAAGAAAAACATTTTGCCCAGAAAAAATCTATGTGACAAGCACACTTAATGATTGAAGTGTAAAAAAAATCAGAAGCATGTTTATGAACTTGTACAAATCTTGTTGTCACCTCATACCAAGGAATTATGGTGCAGGTTATGAAAGAAGAATATAGTATCAATCAAGCTAGCTAAACCCTGGTCCATGTCTAAAGGAACAAGGACATATGGATAATAAATTGCTTTCATGGCATTGAAGACTCCTTAAGAAGAGAAAGTTACATGATACATCTTTAAAGAGAAGTTTATGGAAGAAAACTAATAATGAGTGTAAACTAAGTCACAAAATGTAGAAAATGTTGACAAAGGGGAGGAACATTGAAAGGGGGAGTCTATGAAATAATCATCCATATTTTCTGTCAAAGACTCGCTACAATAAGGTAAATGAGGAGGTTAACCAGAGTATCATAACACAATGGTTAGTACCAAGTCTAGTTAACAAGAAGAAGAGAAGAAAAGAGCTAAATTTCTTATAAAAAAGGAGATATATTGGCAAGGGTAGTTGTCAAAAAGAAGAAAGATTATAGGAAATTCTCTATCAAGATAGTTACAACAAGAGCATAACAAGTTATCCTTTGTCATTGTTGTCAAAGGAGGAGAATGCTTATATGTTTCCATCAATGTCAAAGGGGGAGAATGTTGAATGTGGTTGTCATTGATGTCAAAGGAGTTTAGTAATGACAAAGGAATAACCAAGGACATGATGGTAGGGTAAACTTAGTGGAAGACAAAGGAATAACAAAGGAAGTGATGACATGGCATGTATGATGATATGGCATGGTTGATGAATATGCAAATACACCTGATGATGTTATAGTACCTTCATGATGTCATTATTACAATTTGACCTAATTATATAGAGATTTGTCAGTTTGGAGACACTCTAGAAAATGGCTTAGTGTTGGAAATTTGGTCCAAGTGGCCTTAGAAAAATGTCCTTCGTACCTCATAGGAGAATGATAAAAATTATCTGAAAGAACCAGGCTATAGCTTGTTGATATTTCTACCTGAACATGGTCTCAGTTTTTCTTGAGAGTGTCTGAGGAGGAAGTTATAGGTCTGCCAAAACAGGGTTTTAGGTAGTTTTTACACCAGTCTAGTAAAATGTCCACCTAGGTCAGAGGAAGATGAGTTTGAAGGTGAAATAATTTTGGTTGTGCTTAGTGAGATGTAATACATCATCTAGTACCATTGGTTCAATATTTTGGTGAAATAAAAAATCCACCTTGGAGATTGCACAAAAATTGTATAAGTATAAAATTGTTGGTAAAAATGCCTAAGTGACCTCAGTAAAATGTTCACCATTTCCTATGGTTGATGTATTAAAACATTTTGAGGGTATGAGTATTTATGATTTTGATTGGTTCATCCAACCATATCATTGGTTTGTCCAAAGAGTCTTTGTAGGTGAAGATATTGATCTTCCAAAAGTGCCTCCTAGCTTGATTTGCACTGCTCTAGAAAAATGTCTGCCGATGAGAGAGAAAGAGGTTTCAAAGGATGAAATTGGCCTGGATGGAATAACCTTGTTGGCCTCTATCCATTGGATGTATCGTACTTCCAATTCGATGAAAATAAAAATCTCCTCATGTTAACCTAGGGTTTGATAATTTAGCGTAAGTGTTAGATTAGTAGTTTAAAGGGTTATTTTCAAATTCCCACCAAATGATGTATGTGCATCAAGAAATTCAAAAGGTGACATGGATATGTTCCTTGTTGAAGTGGTTATCCATTCATGTTTTCAATTTTCCTTATGATGGTCACATGTGCAAGAAATCAATCTGCCAAAGTGAGAAAAATCTTGTTTTGCATATTAAGAACAAATGAAATTTGTCCAAGTGTTGAAAACTGGAGGTTAAGGGGCCATTTGGAAATTCCTTCCAAGAAATGTCCTTGTGGTGATAAATTCATCAGTTGGCATGGGATTGTTCTTTGGTGATATGGTCATCTATTCATGGGCTTAGATTTCTCTCTGGAGGTTACACGTGCGGAATACAAGCCTGCCAAATTGAGAAAAAGTTTGTCTTGCTGTCTAAATGAAGGTTGAGAGGCATTTGGAAATGTCCGCCATAAAGTGTCCTTGTGTTGATAAATTCTCTAGATGGCATGGGTATGTTCCATGATGAACTGGCCATCTAGAGATGGTTTCAGATTCCCCTTTGGTAGTCACACGTGTGAAAAATTGAGTTAGCAAGTTGAGGAAAAACTATTGTTACACAGTATGTGAATATGCCAACAATAAGCCTGAAAATATATGTTAACAAGTTTTTATTTAAATTTCCCACTTAAGTCAATTTAATAAAAATAAATTAAGATGTTATGAAATAGAGGAAATTAACTACGAGGTATTTATCAAAGCAGATTAATTAAACCAAGAAGCATTTTTTTATGAAGTGGTGTATTTGATAAAAAGACAATTTCCATATTGGAAGGACGCAATTTATATGGAAAGAGTGTGATGCTAAAAATGCATGATGATAAGCTACGGGAATAAACTCAATAAAATATAATAAGGCAGAGTCTATTAAAAACTAGAGTTGATCTTTAATTAAAACCAGGGTTTATTATTTAATTAAAAAACAAAGTTAATCTTTTTGAAGAGGCGTGAGTATGAAAAGACACGAGCCCAGTTCTAAGAGATGTAATGATTGAAGAATAAGATGATAATATCTATACAAGCATTCGAAATTGAAGCAATATGTCTCAATAGCCTAGATCAAAGAAGAAGAAAGATCATACAGAGACCAATGAAAATGAAGAAACAAATTTGAAGAAAATAAGTTATGGAAATATGAAAAAGACAGAAAAGGGTGGAAGGGTGGTGCTAGGGGCAGATTGAAGTCTACCAAGGAGTTTGTAGCCTCCTTCCTATATTAGCTGTAAAATAAAGGGTGTTGTAGCATCCTGTCAGTTGTAGCTGACAAAACAGGGTGTTGGTGCATCCTTCAGTTGTAGCTTAAAAATTGGGTGTCGGTGCATCCAACAAGTTGGAGCTTGCAAATTATTTGTAAATATAATTTTGCAGTAATAGAAAGTTTTCATGGTTTTCTCAATTGGGATTCCACGATAAAATTGTGTCTTCTATATTCTTTGTTGATTCAATTTTTAATTGTGATAAAATTTGAAAAATAGTGTAATATTTATTCAGCCCCCCCCTCTCAGTATTGGTTGACATTCCAACAGAGATATTTCCAAACATTTTTTGAAACACCATACAATAGTTGATATATGTCTCAATGAGGTCCCTCTAGGATTACCCTAGGGACTCATTGTCCCATCTATACTAGGGAATTATGATCAACTTCCTCAACCCTCCCCCATCATCTTTGATGCCCCTATGGGATGGCTAGTCCCACTTTTGCACACCCATGAGAAATGAGTGATCAGTACCATGTATCACATAAATAAATATAGCTATAATATAGATGATAGTATGTAAACATAACTTAACAAATCCAAAACAAAGCATCGTATGTACCATTAGGTCCCTATCCTTGGCTTGGTGGCCGAGGTAAAGTTTTGGTGTAATATACTTAAACCCATAAATTTAGAGAAAATATAGAAAAATTCATAAAAGATAAAACTAGAGAAAGATCTATTGTATGAAAGATAAAATAGAGATCTATGTTCACTTGCCTCTTCAAGTGGAAAACCGCCAAGATAAAAGCACCAAACACAATAACAATTCTTAACTAAACATTACATAACTTACTACTCTATATAAAGTGCTTGATTAGCCAAATCCATAACCACTTGGGGTCCTGCTATTAGTGAAGGTCAACCACCTAGGGGCCTTTATTCAATTAAGAAGGCCTTTTTACATTAAGACACTACCCACTAACTGAACAACAAGCCTTATTGCTTTCCACATTGATACGGAACTGGTGAGTTATAGTAGGACCCTGGCATTATCCTCAAAGCTGGAGAGAGGGAATTGATGCAAATGGATTGATAGTTCCGAAGTCGTGTATTTTGGCTACATACCCTTTCATAGGTTTAGAACTTCTTGGATTATGTGATACATAGGTGATGCTCTTTGTAGCTTAAACTACGCAAGGTTGGATCCAAATGGATCCTTCTACATCAAGTTATGTAGTTTGAACTCGAAAATTGTGACCCACTCTTCTGCGAACAAAACACATGAAACATTGGGTAGATCTTGTAGTGTGCTTGGACCACTAATTTGTAAGTCACTTGACCAATGCACTGAACAATATAATATTGACCATAAAAATTCGGTGAAGGGGTTTTAGAGATCTAGTGAATTTTGGGATCCTCCTGAGTTCATTTCATGAGATTAGATGTAGTAGAATTGGTGAGCCATTCTTGTCATTCTTCTTCTATCCATTCATGTATTATAGAACATAAGGAAAAGAGGGATCCCTCTGCCTCATATTTACTTAACACAACATTTGTCATAACATTGTCTTTTCCCTTTTTCTAGATCATCTCGTAATCATATCCAATCATCTTGATCATGACCTATTTATGTTACTTTAGTAATGACAACCTTTGTTCCAAAAAACACATCAGGCCATGCTGATTCATCTTGATATAGAAATTTTGGCCTAGGAGATATGATTTCCATGTGTCAACTTCATGTAGGATGGCCATAATTTCTTTCTTTGTTGGCATGGGATAAGTCCGTAAAAAGTGCAGAAGCCGACAGGTGCGAAAGGGACAATCTGGGAAAAAAGGACCATTCACGGAGAACGAGGAAGCGCAAGAATAGTTAGAATTGGTCATGTGGACCGTTTTGTAACCGCATAGTAGCATATAAATAGAATTAGGATTGTAAGACTAAGGGCATCAAATCAAGTGATAAGAAGTTGATCCATCTTTTCCATCATTTTGATCTGTTTTTGTATCCGCGACATGGTGTATTGACTTTTTTTTCGAAGTTCATTCCGCAGGTTTTAATGAATGCATGAGGATGTTCGATTATGGTTCCATTTCTATCTCCATCTCTGTGCAATGATGAATGTTTGCGACATGTTTAATACTATGTAGGGTTTAATGATTACCATTTATGCGAATGAGTAGGTTGAATATGTTGTTTCAAATGTTTATTGTATGTTGAATCTGCGAATGGTCTAATGTGCGAATGATGAGTTGATAATATGTTGCAAAGGATATAATCTCTGGTTTCTACAAGGGTAATGTGTGTTGGATGCATGTCCTCAACTTCACTGGAGAAACTTGGTTCCTGCAGCACCCTTATCCATCTCGGGTGAGACTGCACTTGCTCCGCAAGTGTTTCTAGAAAGGGTTAAACCTTTCCGGGCCGGTGTGTAAGGGATTTTGGGTTGGTGATAGTGCGAAGTGGACCCCTGTCGATAGACGCTGCGTCAACAAATGGTTATGTTTCCAGGACATCGAGGAAGAAAATAAGAGGATATTTTGTGGCATCTAACGAAACCAAAGATCCAAGAGTGGTTTGATAAGAAGGCAGAGGAATTCACAGAATGTGAAAAGCGAAACCCTGGGCAAAAAGTAACCAATTGGTTGCAAAAATACATTTATTCGGATATCCATGAGATATTCTTTTGTGAACTCCCTGTGTTGTTGCACGAATGGATGGCATAGTTGATGTTTCGAAAAAATCACTGCCATGAGACTGGACCCGATTGTTGGACCCCAAAACTGATCCAACAGCTGAAGCAAGTCGACAACAAAGTATCGAGGGCTGTTGATTTCTGGGTGGATAGTATCCTCAAATTAGGATACGTGACTAAGTTCATAGTAGATACCATCAAGTCGTATAGAGACGCAGAATGAAATTTTTTCAAAGGGTCGAGGGGAAGGTTCTTGCTGTTGTTAAAACTGTGGATTAAGATGCTTGTCTGCGAAAAAGGAATATTGAGGATGTCTGCCGACGAGTAGAAAAATCAGTGTGTGGAGGTTGAGGGTATCGTGTGAATGCGAATCCGATAGAAATATGTGGGGTAGATGGACATGAGTGATGATGAGTTTCTAAGGGAGGATGACGAAGAGTGTGGTACCTTGAGGAGTGGGGTGATATTCCGACATCCTGAGAAGAAGAGGAGGACTGAGAGAGAGTCTCCTGAGAGGACTGGAATGGAAGACCGCGAAACAAGACCACAAGGGAGGAAGCGAACTTATTGCGAAGAAGGTGTTGATCAAGCTACCCTAAAAGCAGGAGAGGAACAAATCGCAAGCAACAACATACCTTCAACCCCACGCACTACTCAAAATTTTACAGTAAGAAATACAAACTACTCGTAGAGTTTCCCTACATACAACGGTAAGAGTAGCACTTCAGTAAGCAATAGTAGTAGGAACGTTAGTATGGCAGACGATACGAAGATGCCTACCTTCCAGGGGAATGAGACCGAGGATCCTGAACAATATTGGTTCTTGTGTGAGGCAGTCTAGACCGTGAAGTAGGTCCAGGATGAAGCTATTAAGCAGGGACAGCTAGTGATGACCCTTAGGGGCTGGGTGCTAGACTGGTTCATGAAGTTTACAAAGGTTCTGATGGGAACACTGGCCAAGTCGCTGGAGAAGATCAGAAAAACGATGATCGATGAATTTAAAAAGCCAAAATCAGAGTCGCAGTATGTTACTGAGCTCAAGGAGATTAAGCAATTCTCAAACGAGCCAGTGTGGGAATTTGATCAATGGTACAAGACACTGATAGCGAAAGTGAGCTTTGGAATAAACGAGCTGCAACACAAAGAGTGGTTTATCGCGGGACCGGTGCCACATATCTGTGGACCACTGATGCAACAAAAGGTAGTGACACAGGTTGAAGCATTGGAGATTGCGATGAAGCTGGAGGCTTCACCTATCGGCGAAGTGGGGATGGGAATGGATAGAATCCAGGTGCAGTTGGCCACTCTAACACTTCAATTGGAGGATATAAAGAAGGGGAAGGAAACCCGCGGAGACATATGGTGCACTAGGTGCAAAGTTGAGGGACACCATAAGGTCAATTTCCCAGAGTTCTGTGAGTATTTGCAGTCGGGGGAACCAAACCCCTTCGTCAAGGAGGCATGCCATGGTGTTATGTCTATCATACCAGAGGGCATCGACCAGAGGAGTGTGTATATCTGCAAAATATGGTGTCGAAGCCAGCAAACTTGTATTGCAAATTTTTTCAGTCGGTTGGCCACGATGAGAAAGACTGTAGGGCCTATGAACTACTACAGGACCAGATTGCTGACACATATTTTATGAAGGGGGATGAGAAACTGATGGTGTAGCAGAAAATGTGGTACATGCAGCAGCAGCTGCAATTTAACCAGCTGCAGCAATAGGATCAAGGGAAATATGGGAAACCGCGGTATGGGAACCTGTAGTATCTGCCATTGCAGTATGGCTAGCCGCAGTATGGGAAGCCATAGTACCAACAACCGCAGTATCTGCCATATGGGCCACCACGTGGAGGTTTCAGAGGAGGATTCTGCAGAGGTCGATGTGTTGGTGTTGGACACAGAGGAGCTGCTGGATGAGGAAGAGGGCTGATCATCTGTTATAATTGTGGAAAACAGGGGCATTATCAAAGGGATTTCCCAAACCTGGCACCGTAGTGCATGTATTGCAGCGCTGTGGACCACAGTGTCAAGGATTTCTGACATCTCATCGCGAAATGGCAGACTAAGAATACATAGAACCAAAATCAGAATCCACCGCTGGTTGTATAGATGATATCAACGGAGGTTTGGAAACACAATGCAACTGTTGGATTCGTAACATGGGGAGGAGTTGTGATAGGAACTAACAGATCACAAGCTACCATCTGACCAACGATGTGGAAGCAGGTCACCTTTGATGTGGAGGTCGAAAGGGATGTCTTTTTGAAAGCACAAGAAGCGATGAAACAAAGGAGGAAGTTACCTATTCAGGAAGAAATCTATGATATGCCACCGACGTTCGACACAATGAAGTCGCGAATGAAGGAAAACACTCTTAAATCCTTCTTGGAGAGTTTCCTGGAGTTGGAAAAGGACCCAGACGCGCTGGAAGAAATAGCCAATCTGTTGCATCGATGGGAGGGTGCACGCCAGGAACAAAAGGTCAATCGCATACACAAAAGAAAGAAGGGTAGGGGGATGCGAATGTCAGCACAAATTGGAGCATTTGATGTCAACTCCATCATTTTGGACTTGGGATTGGATGTGAACATTCTGACCAAGCAGACATGGGAAACAATGGGGAAACTGCAGTTGTCCTGGTCATTAGTGCAGCTGTGATTGGCAAATCAGAGCAAGGTCACTCCACTTGGTCGAGTGTGTCAACTCCCAGTCGAAATTGAGGGGCTCAGGGAATATGTCGATTTTGATGTCATAGAGATTGTTGATAACACCAGTCCCTATCCAGTATTGCTGGGGATAGACTGGGCACTGGAAAACCAAGTGATTATCAATTTCAAGAAGCGGACAATGTCATTTGAGAATCATGAGATGAGAGTCATCACACCCATGGATCCTGCAAAAGGGTAGTGATACGTTGAACCAACCAGAGATGAGTTTATGGAAGGGTGGGACAATTTGTATAACATATCTGAGGATTACATTAATCCTTTTGTAGATGGAGAACTAGGATGGCGTAGCGCCAGTTAGGCATCATCAGATTCAAACGAGGCACCTGAGAATTGGTAGAACCGGTTACATGAAGTGTCATTTAGGAGGTGCGCACGGGTAATGTAGTCGCTGCGATGGGTAGCCACGGAGGAATGTGCGCTACCTACATATGAGGGATTTCCCAATTTGAGCAAGTTTCTCACCGAATTTGAAGAGAAAGTGGAAGAGCCATAGCGTCTATTGGCCTTGGAGGAAGCCTTGAAGGATACTCCTGTGCGTTGGTGGGCGGCGCACAAGTAGAATATCACAACTTGACCACTATGTCGACGCCTCATGGAGGTTCGGTTCGGCGAAGCTGTAGAGTATGGAAGAAAAAAATATGATGGTCAAGGAGATCCGAAGGCACATCTGGATGCATGTCAAAATCAATGGGGATCAGGAGTGAAGCAGGAGTGGGTACATGCATTCGTACACACGTTGGATGAAGTACCACAGAGTTGGTATGTCGCAGCAGAACTGCGATGCGGGATGACCTCTTGGGAACAAGTTACCATTGTCTTCAGCCAATCGTTTTCCTTCTCAAATGAAAATCCCTTCATCCATATTGCACTACAGGTGATCCGTGAAATAATATTTGAAGTAGTACCGACAGAACAACCGATGGCACTTCAATGGACTGCGACACCAGAAATGTTGATGGAGTGTTATAACATCACAGGAGAGATTGACGATGAGGATGATCCAAGGACTATATATGTTCCAGAACTAGAAGGTATTCGCAGTGTGGAGGCACCAGGAATATCGTCTGACAGATTTCAAAAACCATTGAATATTAAGAAGGTGAACATTGGGTCGGAGGAGAACCCGAAGTTCGCAAGTATAGGAGACTACTAGGATGATTCGACTATTACGAAGATGATGAATCTCTTGCATGAGTTTCAGGATCTGTTCCCAACAAAATTCTCATAGATGAAAGAAATTTTCGGGGACTTAGGTGAAATGAAGATCCCCTTGAAACCCGATGCGAAGCCATTCAAGCAGCGGCCGTATCAATTGAATCCAAGGTATAAGGAATGGATACAAGTTGCAATCGACATAGTGATGGATGCAGAACCACCGACGGATGAGTTTGAGAAGTACACCACAGCGACCAAGAGGAATCGGAAGAGATCGATGATGGAAGATAACTATAGAGAGTATGTAATCCAAATTATACAGCGAGGTATCAATGCAGCGGAGTTAGCCATGTCGCCAATCGAATAATAACGCATTCGCAGTAAAAAAAAAAACCATAATGACAAAAGGTGGAAGCATGGCCAACCAGGTCACTCGTCAATGCTTCGCACGCTTCCACATGGGGGAGTCAAATCCGAGCATTATTGCTGCGGATCAGCTTCACTAGAAGATGGCAAAGGTGCATGATGACAGGATCGGATGGTTATGTGAACATATTTGGCCAATGATTTCAGAGTCAGGTGCCAAGGACACAAGGAACAAGCATAAATATAGGCGCAGGAGGCTAGGAAGTATCCATCAATTGGAAGAAATTCATGTTGCAGGTTAGTAAGGCAGAGAGTTGAGCGAGTAAATTCCAAGGAAGCTATGGAAATGATCCATTTCATTTCACGTGGTATCACTCCAGGTGCACTAAGGGAAAGAACGATGAGTGTGCATGAGCAACTAGCAAAGGAAGTGGCGTAGACAATCGAGAGGAATAGAGACGAGGTCTCACCCGATATGTCTAGGAGCATGGTAGTAGTTAGAAGATCTGTGGTCCCTGCGACCACGAGAACACCAGGGGCAGAGGCCCACTAGCCCCAGTAGAAGGAAGTCCAAGGTGTGAAACATATGTGCCAGAGCATTTGGCCTATTTCACATCTTTGCGGCAGAGATGAACTTTTCCCTAGACTGGAACGAGCATGAATTGTACCAACCGACGCATAAGAGGTAGATGATCAAGGTTTCCAGAGAATGGAGGATGAATTCAAGAAGTACATGACAGCGACCCAAAAATCGATGGATGGTTTTGTGAAGTACACAAGAGCGAGCTCCAGATAGCAAGAACAAATTCAGAAGTGTAGCACAGCGAAGGATGAGTACAGTACCAGCAGTGTCCAGCTGAGGTGGCTCGAGGGAGAGCCACAAGTTTGTGTTGGGGGCTTGTTGGCATGGATTAATTTTGCATAAAGTGCGGAAGCCGACAGGTGCAAAAAAGACAATCCGCGAAAGAAGGATCATTCACGGAGAACGAGGAAGCGCAAGAATAGTTAGAATTAGTTAGAATTGGTCATGTGGACCATTTTGTAACTGCATAGTAGCATATAAATAGAAGTAGGATTGTAAGCCTAAGGGCATCAAAGCAAGTGATAAGAATTTGATCCATCTTTTCCATCATTTTGATATGTTTTTGTATCCGCGACATGGTGTATTGACTATTTCTGCAAAGTTCATTCCGTAGGTCTTAATGAATGCATGAGGATGTTCGATTATGGTTCCATTTCTGTCTCTATCTCTGTGTGAGGATGAATGTTTTCAACATGTTTAATACTATGTGGGTTTAATGATGACTGTTTATGCGAATGAGTAGGTTGAATATGTTGTTTTGAATGTTTATTGTATGTTGAATTTGCGAATGGTCTAATGTGTGAATGATGAGTTGATAATATGTTGCAAAGGATATAATCTTTGGTTTCTACAAGGGTAATGTGTGTTGGATGCATGTCCTCAACTTCACTGCGGAAACTTGGTTCCTACAGCCCCCTTATCCATCTCGGGTGAGACTGCACTTGCTCCGCAAGTGTTGCTGGAAAGGGTTAAACCTTTCCGGGCCGGTGTGTAAGGGATTTTGGGTTGGTGTTGGTTGGCGATAGTGCAAAGTGGACCCCTATCGATAGACACTGCGTCAACATCCTTGTAGGTATTTTTTTCCAAATTCTTGTCACACAATTTCTTACCGGTGAATGCTAAGGGTCTTCCATATTACATTAAGACTCACCCATACCTTTTCCAAAAGCATCAAATTCCAATACCATTAGGGATGAATATGAGCTAGTGTTAGGGAAAATGACTATTTCCTCATGTATCTCCTGAGTGATCTTTTTAATTTCATCATTTTGTGCAAATTGTCACCTACATGGGTATACATTTGGTGGTTGACTACCCAGAATCAAGGGTATACAATGATCTTGCTTACCTCTAGATGTATCTAAATCATTTGGTGCCTCAAAGGCCTATTGATGTTTGTCCAAAAAATTTGCAAGTTGGGATTGATTTCTAGTATAGCTCTTTCCAGATACTATATGGGATGGAAGTGAGAATAACTCTCAAGTATCATTTCTTCAATAATTTTTCCATCCTATGATAACTTATGATTTCAAGGGATATTTCCTAGATCCTTTTAAGGATGTGAGTATGAGAGTCATGATTAAAATTCATGCATAATTCCTTAAAGTCCATGGTAACTAACCCTAATGTGCATATAAATTATTCCCATAAAACTATATCATAACCACCCATGTCTATGGAAAATATATGAGTTTTTAGATGACATAGTGCCCCCCACATTTCATCATCCTACCATTGGATACCATAATCATTGAAAATTTTGCACCGGGTGGACTTAAAAGTGGAATTATTTAACCACTCATTGGGGAATAAATTTGTGGGTGCTTCCATTGTCAACCAATATTACCACTTTGTGGTGCTTGGTGTAACCAATAAGTTTCAAGGTTTGTGGGGTTGAAATACTAGATAAATCATGAAGAGAAATGAGTGGTTCTTTTTTATGGAAATCAAGTTCCACTTCTTACATGAGAAGAGTTTGGTCAACAACCTCAAACTTAGAGGTATCTTCTATAATGATGTCTTCAGAATGGGAAGGAGCAGTCACATCAATTTGAAATAACTTATGTCCTTTAAATTTATGACTAGGAGCATAATTTTCATCACAATTATAGTAGACTCTCCATGTTTGTCAGTCTACCATTTTTTCTGGCTATGCCCTCTATACTTTCAAGGGAGGAGAAGGAATTATGATTGAGGAATTAATTTGTGTAGGGTGTGAGTGGGGAATGAAATTTTTTTTTGTTGATTTGTGAATTGATCACCATATCTACATCTAGATCCCTCTGAGATGCCTCTAACCAAGTAGAAGGATGTTGCATGCTGACTTGTCCTTTAATCACCTTGTTAAGGACACTAATGAAACATTCTTTATGGAAAAAATCTATTAAGTTATCTGTATGGATGGATAAGTTCTCAAAGGGCGAGATAAAGTTTGTGACTAAGCTTTTTTGGAATAACTTGGTAAGATTCTCCAAATAGCGAGTATCTATCTTATAACTTGGGCATGGATACATTTAATAAATAGACTTGAGGTGATGTAGCACCTATAGGATTTTGTATGCAACTCTCACTATTTCCATTGTTATGAATAAATATACAAGAACCCTAGCATAAGTTTCATCATGTCAATATTAATTCCATGAAGAATAAACTAATGTTCCATTTGGGTGGCCCACACTAATGGGTTAGAACCATCAAACTTGTTCAAGTCCACCTTAGGAAAATACTTATAGGTGTTATTATTCATGGGGAGTGGTTAATGGCTATGAGGATCCAAAGGTTTTGTTCATAGATAAATGGTCTTGAGTGAGATGCTTCATCCTAGCATGGATCATTTTGTTATGAAGGGATGTGTTCTAAGAGTTCATTAGGTGACAAATGAATAAGTTCTTGGTGTATACCTACCAACGTCTCATCCAAGTTCTCACCCAAATTCTTTAAAAAAAATTAGTCTAGGTTAATTACCTCCCAAAGTTGATGAATATCCGATGTATGTCAGTCATCATATTCCTGGATTTTTACTTGAAAAGTCTTATTCTATTTTTCCAATTCATCAATATTCATGGCATCATCTCAGGTATTCATGTTGTTTGGGGTCTTTCAAGATGGTATATAAGGAGGAGGATCATCCACCACGGGGTGGTCGAGGGACAATAAGGTTTATAGGGTCTTCAAGACAAGTAAGTCTAAGGTGTTATAGCTCTCTGATATACATGCAAGGTCCAATAATAGTACTCAAATCAATATCTCAGGGCACTAACTAAGGATGATTTATCATTCCCTTACCCATCCTACTTGATTACCCCAGTATTAGAGAGTGTTTTGGTCAAGTGTTGTTCTTGATGTATTATAGAAACAAGACGTTTGAACAGTTTATCAAAGGTTGGTTCAAAGTATACATAAGAGAATTTCGATATATCCAAGGGTATGTGAAAGTGAAATTTTGTGTACAAGTGTTGTTTGATGTGATACTACTTGAAGGGGTACCAACACAGGTTACAAAGTGTTAAACAATGTGACTTAGTACCACTTGCTTTTTATATGTGTATGCTTCCCCAATCGCAAGTTTACTTGTTAAATGATAGATCTTCGTGTTATTTAAAAATCCTGGAACACATCTCTAAAATAAAAATGAAAAATTGAGCTCGCTAACACCAGAAAAGAGATCTAAAATGACTGGAAAATAACTTACTTTTCAAGGTAGGGTTTGAGGCCAAAATTTTAAAATAAGTGAAATGTCTTGTAAAAACCTAATCCGGAGATGGGCCTCCAAGCTAACCTTGAAGCTTCTACAAATATAACATTTCTACACCCTTGATTCTAAAATTTTGTTATGTAGTATCATGATATGTCCACTTTAAAATGCCACAGATTTGACTGAATTCTGATGTGCCAAAAAAATAGGATAATTTTCCCAAAACTTGTTAATTTTGGCCTTCTCTAAAGAGTGAACTTTTAAGGCTTGCAACATGTCCAATATTTCAATTTTGAATATGAAATTTGTACTAGAAACACTATGGTCCTCCTTCGCAATTGGGGGCACTCAATTTGTACCTTTCCCACTCTAGACATAATAGTTTTGTCCAACTAGTTGTTTAAGGGTATTTTTTATGCTAGTTAAAAACTCTAATTTACATGGAGTGTATATCCCAAATTATGTCATCCCAAAATATTGAAGTTTTTCATAGGTTATGTCCTTATGATTTAGTTGTAATAGGTGAATTTCAAACCTTGAAAATTCACCAAAAAAAGATTGCAGCGAACATCAAAGATCACTAGTTGGAAAGATCCAAACCTTTTGGACTAGACAAAACCCTAACTTGCATAGAGTATATAACCAAAATTATAGTGACCTAGAATATTAAATTTTTACACATGTTACATCCATCTATCCTCACTATAACCTAGAAATTTCAAACCCTGAAACATTGTAGAACAAAAATTGGAGCAAAAATTCCAAGATGACCTTTTCAAGGGGCCAAACCCTAAGATTAAAATTCTTCCTCTTCGGCCCAATAAAGAGATCTAATACCACTTGTAATATACTTAAATCTAGAAATTAAGAAAAAATATAGAAAAAAAGAGACAATTGATCAAACCATAAAAAAAAAATCTATTGAACGAAAGGAAAATAGAGAGTTATGTCCACTTGCCTCTTGAAGGGTGAAACCTCCAAGAGAAAAGCTTCAAATACAATAACAAATATTGAATAAGAATTACATAGCATACTTATATGTATATAGTTCTCCAATAGAAAAGTTCTAACTACTCTTGGTCCCTCTATTAATGAGGGTCAACCACCTAGGGGCGTTTCATCAATTAAGAAGGTATTTTTACATTAGGACACTACCAAATAACTAACTAATGGGCCTTATGGACTTGTACATTGACAAGGTAGGGTGGTTAGTGTAGGACCCTAACATTTGGATTCCTTAGTAATCCATCCCATGGCACTGCCTCCACTCCTCACCATCATATCCCTATAGCATCACATCTGGGACTCCATGGGACCTACGTCTTAGACTTTAACATCGGGCCGCAATGTAGGAATATTATTAAAGAAGTAGGTATAGATTAAGGTTCCAAAGCCAAAGTATCCTCACCTCCTCTTGTAGTGATATTTGTTAATTTTTCAGAATTTAATTCAATCTGATCTAGGATCTTAACTGAGAGAACAACATGTACAACATATCTACATCATATCAAACATGGACACAATAATGCAAGCACACAAGAGACACAGAGTTTACTTGGGGAAAACCATAAAGGTGAAAAACCCCAATAACTTCCTCAGAGATAGATAGAGCAATGATACAACCCAAGTACAAGAGATAGTCTTCTCCTAGCAGCAGATCCTCCTCCTCACAAGTGCGCCACTTTTTGAATGAGAGAAGTGTGATAATGAGATGATCAAAATAGAGATCTCCTGATCTCTATTTATACTTGTCCTGACTGCCCAATAAACTTATGGGGCCGACTTGTCTAGCTTAGCCTAATAACCCATGGTTAACTTAATCTGGGCCAACCCCACACTTAGTGGTCTAATAACCCATTTACCCACATGACTCATATAGGTCCGACCCCATCAAGGTGGTCTAATAACCCATCAAGTATAAGTCACGACACTTACAATATAAATGATGACACTTCCGTATAGAGGAATAATAACATCTCAATAGGAATGCAAACACTTCCATATAGAGGAATAATAACATCTCTATAGGAATACAATACAAATGGGTAAAATACATTCCGAAGTTACATATACATCAACACTCCCTCTTAACTAGGAAGGTATTTCTCGACATAGGTCTTCTAGCACAAGTCTTCTTCTCTGGATCATCGTCATCGAATCATCGTCCTCGAATCATTATCATCGTCACTGCTGCTGCTATCTCAATCAATCTATGAATCTACTCGTCATAGGAAGTTCTATAGAGCCAATCCTTTTTCATACTAGATGTAGGCCCACCACCTGCAGGTCTTCATCATCACTGGCCATACTGTGGAATCCTCAGGACTTATTACGTGCGTCACAAAACCTCGAAAGAGCATCCCAGGATGTTACGGGTACACAACTCCGACCTATAGGATCTCCCAGGATCTTTTACATGTGATAGTCACAAAACCTTAAAAGGGTGTATTGGCAAGTAAGAACCCTAAAGAGCATCTGAGGCCTTTTTCATCCTTTCCAGATCTCCAGGTCTGATTACATGTGAATCCTACCACAAAACCTTAAAAGGGTGTCTTTCCAAGCAAGAACCCTAAAGAGCATCTGAGGCCTTTTTCATCCTGTCCAGATCTCCAGGTTTGATTACATGTGGTCATGTAAATGCCTCGAAAGAGCATCTGAGGCCTTTTTCATCCTGTCCAGATCTCCCAGGTCTACTTACATGCCATAGGACAATGCCTCGAAAGAGCATATGAGGCCTTTTTCATCCTGTCCAGATCTCCTAGGTCTACTTACATGTCCTCCCAGAGCAATGCCTCGAAAGAGCATCTGAGGCCTTTTTCATCCTGTCCAGATATCCCAGGTCTACTTACATGCTCATCTGCACAACCTGTCCACAGCCACAGAGTATCAACCTGACACTCACCATACATCATCCTGATGTACACATGATCATCCTGATCATCAATACTGCATCGTCCTGATGCATGTCATCTGGAGCAACATCCTGAAGCTCATCATCCATGATCATCCTGATCATATAATGCATCCACCTGATGCATACCAAGTATCTACCTGATACATATAATCATACATGATCCACCTAATCATACAATGTATCCACTTGATACATACACAGATACATGATCCACCTGATCATACAATGTGTCTACCTGATATATATCATACGTGATCTTCCTGATCATACAACATATCCAACATATACAGATACATGTTCCAAGCATCAACATGATGCATATACATATACATGATCCAACTGATCATATCCAGCATCCAACATGATGCATACATACATACATATAAATGATCCAACTGATCATATCCAGCATCCAACATGATGCGTACATACATATACATATAAATGATCCAACTGATCATATACAGCATCCAACATGATGCGTACATACACATACATATAAATGATCCAACTTATCATATCTAGCATCCAACATGATGCGTACATACATATACATATAAATGATCCAACCGATCATATCAAGCATCCAAAATGATGCATATGTACACATACAAAGCAATAACTGGAGCATTGTCCTGATGCTCATCATCCAACACTTATATCCACAGCCATGGAAGGATCCTCCTCTCACCATGCTCGGAATGGCTCCTACAAATGTGTCCATCACTTCTTCCTCAAAGTGTCATCAATATGAAGAACACCAAGCCTCTCTCTGAAGTACTCGAACTTCACTCTGGCTAGTAGCTTCATCAGTACATCTACAACCTGCTCATCCGTTGCAACATACAGGAGCTTCACTGCTCCTCTATGCACCGTATCCCTGATATAGTGATATTTGTTCTCAATGTGTTTTGACCTGTTGTGGAACATCGAGTTCTCAAACAGCTTCACACAACTCTGGTTGTCACAAAAGATACCAGTAGCCTCCATTGGGAGATCAAATAACTCAGACAGTAGCTTTCGGAGCCATACTACCTCACAACTAGCCAAACAAGCTGCAACATACTCTACCTCGACTGTACTCAGTGCTACGCAGGACTGCTTCCTGCTAAACCAAGAGATCACACCTGATCCCATACTGAAGCAACACCCAGATGTGCTCTTCCTATATGCAGCACTGCATGCCCAATCTGAATCAACATAACCCTGCAAGTTAAAGTTTTGATTCGCATCATACTTGATCCCATAATCAATTGTACCCTTCAGGTACCTAAGAATATGCTTTACAGCAACCAGGTGAACACCTCTGGGACCTGTCAGGAATTGGCTCAATGTGTTCACCACAAAGCAGATATATGGTCTCGTGTTCGTCAGGTACATCAAGGACCCAATCATCTGATGATACACAGTGACATCAACCGGATCAGATGAAGCATCACACAGAAGCTTCAGGTTCGATGCCATAGGTGTGGCCATGGCCTTGTAGTCCATCATCCCGAACCTCTTCAGGATCTCTACTGCATACTTCCCTTGTCCAAGGAATATTCCATCTATACTCTGTCACACCTCCATGCCTATAAAATAGTGCATCATCCCCAAGTCCTTCATCTTGAACTCGACAACAAGCTTCCTCTTTGTGTCGACAATCAATCTATCATCACCTGTAACAAACAGGTCATCCACATACCAAAGTAGTATCACTGGATTTCCTTCCTCAACCTTGTAGTAAAGGATGGAATCCGATTTTCTCTTGGTAAAGCCCAAACTGGATAGAAAGTTGTCTATCCTACCATACCAATTCCTAGGAACTTGCTTCAAGCCATACAAGGCTTTCTTCAACCTGCATACATATGACTTTCTGTCATGTGTCTCAAAACCAAGTGGCAGCTCCACATACACTTCCTCTTCGACTACACCATTCAAGAAAGCTGTCTTGACATCCATCTAGTGTATGTTCCATTTCATCACTGCAGCCAGAGAAAGCACTGATCTGATGGAAGTGTATCTGGCCACGGGAGTAACAGTATAATCAATCCTTCTTTCTGGGAGAAGCCACGAGCTACAAACCTCACTTTGTATTTTTCTATGCTACTATCTGCAGCACGCTTGATCTTCTAGATCTGCTTGGAAGTCACAATAGACTTCCCTTCTAGTCTTGGGACTGCATCCCAACCATCATTCTTCATGATCGACTGGTATTCCTCTATCATGGCATTCTTCCCGAATCCTGGGAACTTCAATATATTCAATATCTTCAATAGATAACTTTGTTGCTGAAGCAAATGTTGTAGTCCTTATTTTGTAGGTGCTCGTATATGATATTTCCTACAAAACAAGTTAAATTGCATGATTAGAAACTTCTCATAGTTTTCAGAACAAATTCTTACACATAAAGAAATATGTCATACAGTCATGCAATTATTTTAGCCAATTCTTCAATACAACATTCATCCATATCCTGTAACTTTCTAGATGCCTTCCAATCTCTACCAGAACATTGTTAAGAGTTTTGCACTACTCTCAACATGTCAGCAAAGAGGTTTCATTCTAGATAAGTAGCAATGGAATGTTGTACAGTGCCATAGGCCACTTACCCATTACATGCATATTAGTAGTATGCTGTTCATTAATGCAATTATTCTAATATGTCAAAATACACAGCCTAATTCTAGGAGCATCAGTATATACATCATTGAATAGTATTATTTAAACAATCAAATATGCAAGAAATGATAATTCAAATACTTATCTTTGTTTGTTTGTTGGGTTGACTCCCTCTCAGCCTTTGCTTCCTTTCTGCAACTCCATTCTAATGTGGATTGTGAGAAGTGGTCAAATCCCTCTGAATGTCTTCATCCTTGCAGAAACTACTGGAGTGTGCTCCCTCTTGATCTTTGCTTCCTGGATTACCTGTCCTTGAACTTATATCCATCCTCGATCACTATGCATGCTTACTAGTATCATCATTGTGTTACCATTGAGATCTCATACATAATCATACATTCATTAGTATAATCTCAATACTATCAAAACACAATAATCTTAAACATGTATAGTCATGATCATTTCAAACACAAATAATAAACATTAGTATTCAAGGTTTCAGGGAAGACTTCTTTTACTCATGCATATTCTTATTTGATCGTAGGACTCTTCTGGTTAGTCAAATCATCAATCAAGGTAAGAGACATAATATGCATAAACCCTTGATTACTTACATTTCTAACTTCATGAATAATCATTATCAATCATGCCATGTATACTTATATAAGAGATCCTAACACAAGGTAGGATTCTAACTTGATATAGGAAAAACATACCTGGATTACTATGTTAGCTAGTTATGTCTAACATACCCGCATGATGTCTTCTGGTTCTCTTCAATGACTTGTGCTAGTAACCTGCATGTCTCATAAGTTAACGATTGTAGAACCAAGTTATACACACCTCGTAAGTAGATCTTCTAATGGATGAATCTTTGTCTTCATGTCACCATGATCATATGTTATTGAAGTAGAACATGATTTGTCTTTCTTGGTGTACCTTTCATGTTAGCAAACAACATAAACCTCATACAACATCACAATGCATTAGTACAATCATAAGTGTCAAAACCCTAATCAATGAATATCTTCTATCATGCATTCATAATTTAATTAAGGTGATACGACAAGTCTAAATTTAATCAAGATTGTACTAACTGTAATAATATGAAGACAAACATACCATAAACTTAATCATGAACAAATCTTGAAACATACCTGGATAAGTCATACCTGTCAAGATTGCTTGTAATCTTCTTATGTAAGGCCTTAGCCTCATCTCCCTCTGAAACAGGAACTTCTTCACTTATGCAGGTGACCAATCCATTCTCTTCTAGGATTAACCCAATCCACTTGATTTGCAGGAACTGGATTTGAAGCTAGATTAGGGTTTGTCAGAGAAACCCTAAAAATTAAAACTTTGAATTTCAAAATTCTGAAAGGATAGAAAGATGCGCCTTGATGAGCTGATCAAGCTGGTATACTCAGAATTTGAAAACTGCAAAGTTTCACCCCTCAAAATTGCCTTTGAAGCTTCTGGATCTTTTGGACAGGATCCCGAACTAGGGTTTGATAAAGCCCACCATTCTGCCCAACCAAAAGGTTCGATCCAAAGCTCTAAACTTTGATTTTTCTGAGGAGCTTCCAGCCGTGGTCACACTTAAAAAATTCCAACTTTTGCAGAAGCCCAAATTTTCCATTTTTCTGATCAAAGTCCCGAACTAGGGTTTGATCAAGCCTGGCCTTCTACCCAGCCAAAAAATTTGATCTTGGTCTCTAAATTTCAATTTTCATGAATAGCATTCAATCGTGGTCTCTGATTACAAAAATGCCAACTTTCTTCGAAACCCTACTTCCCGGAGCCATGAATGAAGGTGCTCAAAATCCAATTCTGTTTTGACAGAAATATGCACCTGATTGTTTTTGGTGTAACTCTGAAATTACGAATCCACAAGGTCTGAAACTTCTACCTATGGTATCCTGACCTGTCATCTTTCTAACCCCACAGGTCTGACCTCAATTGGATTCTCTGAGAGAGAGAGTTATGCCAAGTGTCGCAACATGACCTGTTTATGGGATAAAACAGTAGAGTGAACTTGTACGACGTGCCACGTGTCACTGGTTCAGTTTAGGCATCTGAAAAAGTTACCTGAGAAATTACAGTCCGTGCACTACCTGTCAATTTTTATGAAATTTCATTTGGAGCTTCCTAGCCCAAGTTATGACCTTTTTTCCTAGGTCACCTATTTATGACTCAGATTTGGAAGAGGCAGAAACCCTAGATTGTACAGATCATAAAACACAAAGTACAACGAATTAGAAGATTTCCTTTGCTCACAAGGTACATGGGGATCTGATATTCGACCTATAAAATTTTTCGATCCGAAAACTTCGCCAAAATGGATTTATAGCGAAAGTGCTACGATGACTGGTTTTTGCTATATCAAGCCCTAGCATCGCAAGTGCAACAAGTGTCATACATGCCATACCATGCCTTCTTTCAGGCTAGCTATGATACCATGTTAATTTTTCAGAATTTACTTCAATCTGATCTAGGATCTTAACTGATAGAACAACATGTACAGCATATCAATCATGGACGCAATAATGCAAGCACACAAGAGACACAAAGTTTACTTGGGGAAAACCATAAAGGTGAAAAACCCCAATAACTTCCTCAGAGATAGATAGAGCAATGATACAACCCAAGTACAAGAGATAGTCTTCTCCTAGCAGCAGATCCTCCTCCTCACAAGTGCGCCACTTTCCGAATGAGAGAAGTGTGATAATGAGATGATCAAAATAGAGATCTCCCGATCTCTATTTATACTTGTCCTGTCTACCCAATCAACTTATGGGGGCGACTTGTCTAGCTTAGCCTAATAACCCATGGTTAACTTAATCCGGGCCGACCCCACACTTGGTATTCTAATAACCCATTTACCCACATGACTCATACAGGTTCGACCCCATCAAGGTGGTCAAATAACCCATCAAGTATAAGTTACGACACTTACAATATAAATGACGACACTTCCGTATAGAGAAATAATAACATCTCTATAGGAATACAAACACTTCCATATAGAGGAATAATAACATCTCTATAGGAATACAAACACTTCCATATAGAGGAATAATAACATCTCTATAGGAATACAATACACATGGATAAAATACATTCTGAAAGTTACATATACATCAACAATATTGTTTTCATTGCATTTCCATCAGGAACATTTGGGTGCACCCAAATTATGTGCCACCTAGTACCTAATTGACAATCGTCATATAGATACCAAAAATATTGTGGGTTCATTCTATCCAAAACACCTGTACCACACATGTTTCCCTTTCTTGTCTCCAACTCCTCTATGTTGACCAATCGTATGGAGGAGTAATGAAGTGTATTCTCTCTCACATATTAGGCCACTAGGAATTCCTCCATGTCCACATCCCTTGGATTGATAGTTTTTGTATCACCTATCACACCTAGCATAGGTATTCCTATCATGAAGTATACATCAGGAGGGTGAGGTCGATCCTTTCACTCTACACAAAGAATGCACCAATGTATAGGTTTTGGTACTCGATGATCTTCATCAAAAGAATACCATCGGATCTAATCAATGGGTTCTAGGCAAATTTGAGAACTGTGTAACATGAGAATTCTAAAACTCCCTTAAAGTTTATAGGAGCCCTTCTCTCTCCATGTGATCCTCATGACTTCAATTTTTTCCAAAAAATCACCCTATTAAAATGTTCATTTTGCTATAAAAGGTGTGACCCTTTTCATGCCTTTCCCATAACTAGGTGTGACAAAGTATCATGCCTATTCAGTAAAAGAGAGCAATACTATCACACATGTTGAGGATTTTTTCGTAACCATGACATGAAAAATTATTTGAAAGTTGTGACATCTGGTTTAACCCTCAAGGGGCTCCCAACAGGCCCTAAAATCCCTAACCTATGAAATAAAATAGATAAAAATATGGAGAATGGAAATACCTCTAACATATAATTCATGGATTCCAAATCTGATGGATGGAATGCAAGAAAACGGTGCCTGAATTTCAAGGTCCCATCAGCTCCTCTAATAGTGAACAATGAAAATTGCATGTGATTGTGTGGGCCCCACCCTATTTATAAAATTTAGTTTAGTTTTTCTCTCGCTTTGTACAACCTCATATAATGTCTATTTGATGTGTTCTTTGCATCATTAGAATCCTAGTTTCATGCTCCTTTTTATTGATAACCAAACTTGTGTGATTTATACATTTTCCAATAAGTCCTTGTTTCTCCCTTTTTTCAATTCATGAAATTTATTCTTTTATTCTATGTTATATGATTATTGTAATTTAGTCATTTATCCATGTGTGCAAGTGTAGGTTGTGTTGAGATCCCATTGTTTCTCCACATGTGATCATGCTTACAAGTATACTTCTTCAAACTGGAATATAGGTGATTCTTTTGTGAAAACATATTTTGCATTAATCTTGTTTGATCCCATTATGTCTGTAGGACTCCAGCCCCTTATTTGGGAAAATGGACTAGCCCAGCCACCCTTGCATTCACCCTTGTCAAACAATAGATATGGCTTACTAGTTGTCAATACCCTCAATGCATTTTGGTACCAGTGAAGCTTTTCCCCATATGAAAGGGGGTTTGTATAGTCTATGATACTTGAATTTAACCTCATATGATTCTTGATTTTCACTCATTGGCCTATCCCTAGACTCCTAAACCAAGGAATTTTTTGTTTCATTTTACATTTCATAAGCCCATTGCTTCATCCATACTGTAAAATTTACATTTTTTTATCATCATTCATCTTCCCCCAAGGATATTACCATCTCTGTCCCACCATCTTCGTGAGTATATTGGTTTCATTTCGATAATGATTTTTATATTTTTGTTGTAGGGTAGTGATCGGGGAAAATTCCCTGGCAGTTGATCAGAGGAGTACACCATCCTCGAGGCAGCATGTATACCTCAATGTAATTGTACAAATATAATATGAGCAATACGTTTTTTTTATTATATTTTTTTCGTGAGTATATTGGTTTCATTTCGATAATGTTTTCTATATTTTTGTTGCAGGTTGATGATCGAGGAAAGTCCCTGACCATTAATCAAAGGAGTACACCATCCTCTAGGAAGTAGGTATACCTCATTGTAATTGTAGAAATATAATATGAGCAATATGTTTTTTTATTATGTTTTTTTTCATGAGTATATTGGTTTCATTTCAATAATTTTTTCTATATTTTTGTTGCAGGATGTTGATCAGGGCAAGTCTCCTGTTGTCGATCAGACGACACCAGCCTCAAGGTAGCAGGTATACCTCATTGTAATTGTACAAATTAAATATAAGCAATATTTGTATTATTATGTTTTTCTCCTTAGTCTATTGGTTTCATTTCAGTAATGTTTTATATATTTTTATTGCAGGCTATTGATTCGACGTTTTATCTAGCAATAGAGAAATCCATAGATACGATGTTGATGAGCTCATGTGTGATGCTGACATCACATCTTCACTTGAACCCATTAAGATGGTAGAGAATAAATTAAAAAAAAAATGAGGATATCCTTCTTCTGCTATTCATTCATCCATAGACAAATGAGATTAGATCAAAGGTTGATGTTTTGGTCAAGAGATCTCAGGCCTTGAAAGTAAGTTGAGGGATGTTTAATTAGAAGATAAATTCATTTAGGATTTTATATTTTGTACTTGTATATGATCATGAACTAAAATATGGTTTGTATTTACATGAGTTTTTGCGTCCACATACTAGTGGTTAGGGGTTGTTGGTACTAGCTGTGATGCTCGTGGAGAGTCATCACATGAGCATATGACCCCACTTGCAGCTCATGTTCCATTATTGTAGACTGAATATTCAGAAACACATTTTGCGACACCCCCGAGTTCATAGGTGAGTGCACCCTCTAGTGTCTGGTAAATGCCAGATCGTGTGGAACATGGGGTCGATGCAGAGCCTTGTATTGATATTGCTCAGACAACATTTTCTGGATCTTCCTGTGTCTCTAAAATGAGAACACTATAGACCACATTTTTGGTGGAATAAGATCTCGTTCCCATAAATATAGAGAAGATCCCAGGTATTTAAAAAATGTTTAAATTATTGTATATAATCCTATTGAAATTTACTTATAGAACATTATTTTTCAACTAATGATCACATGATCATCTTGCAGGAAATGATGTTTTTTATAAACATATAAATGATTTGTCATTGGAGATATTTGGGCCCACCATCCACACAAGATGGGATAAGCAAAGTAAAAATTTTAAAGATTGGCTCATTAATTGCTTAGTTGGCATGTATGGCAATGAGACCTTCAACTGAGCGGAGGTCCTCAAGAAAGTTGTCCAACATATAAATATTGTGAGGGACCAATATAGAGTTCATCTAGAAATCAACCCTAGGTATGAGCTCCCTCCAATGATTCCAGGAAGGGAGTGGAAGGCCCTAGTGGATGATGGAAATGTGATAGTTTTGAGAAAAGAAGGATAACTACCAATGTGCACAGGAATGTATGCAATACTTTAAACAATGTAATTATATGTTTATTACTCTTTATTTTTAGATCAAATTTTCAACATCTAATTGTAATGTCCCCCTCACCCAATCTGACCATCAGGAGGGGACGCTGGGAAAAGCTGGGCTCTAAAATTTCACCCCAAGTCCATAATATGTTTTTCAACATGTGCAATGTGTGCAGAACATAAATAAACATGCACAACAGAATTCAAATCTATCCACACACATCTAATATGCAAATACAAGCATAAACATTACATGCATGAAATAAAAACAATTCAGATTCAATTGCATAAGAATACTTATATTTATCCAATGTAGATTCAAGCAACTAGATGTGTAAGAGCGCTTTTCCACCCAACCATAGGCACGCAGTCCAACATATACTCTTTAACGCTACTGAGGCCACCCCCAAGCTGGAATATGAGGCCACCAGGGCGAAGGAAACACCTACAGGATTCTATCTCTCATCCCAAAACCCATTCTTCTCTCTGTGCTTAGCCAAATGCTCATACAGAGCTCTACAGGGGTCTCACTCATCCCTCATAGCCTTGGCTTCCACAATACCTTCCCCACACAACACCCTTCTAGATTAGGCATCCCCTTCACCGATCCACGGTTCTCTTGGATAATCCATCTTGCTGGGTGCTTCCAGTGTGTGCATAGAAGAAGTCAAACCTGGTATTGGCTACTATAGAACCTCCTGTAGCCTCAATCTGTGGCTTCTCAAGAACCTACGAGCATCAAAAATCAAGGGTAAGGGTTCCTAGATTTCCCATCCTCTCTACTCACCTATAGCAAAAAAAACCCACTTCCCAATCTAGAACATGGTCTCCAAATTCGAATTTCTGGGTTCAAAACAACATGGTAAGTTCATGGACAGCAATGGAGAGCTCTACATCTTCTAAATATGCATGTAAGAATGAGACAAATGAGAGTTGAATCCAAGGGATATGGGAAAATGGTGAAAAGACAATTGACATAACTTTTTCCAGTAGAGAAAGGACTCCTGATAGCTTTAGACTGACTTCTGTCATGAAAAAACTGTAACAAAAGTGCAGTCAGTCCCATGCTTCAATAACTACATGAGGTGACTTTTCCCACCAACCACACGCATGCATTAATGATTGGAAAAATGGTCAAAAAAGGAGATATTTGGTTTATTCTCATCACATAATAGAATTTTGGGTGAGTTCTAAGGTTGACACTTGGCAGCAAGGATTTAGTTACCCATGGAACCCCTTTCCTCTTCCCCTCTGGTGGAATCATAGCCCCTTTGGTGCTCTTTACACAACCAGCCTTGGACCATTTTATTAATTATGCACATAATATTTGCATATATTATAAATCAACAATAAATCCACATAAACAGTCCAAATAAAATATCAAAATCATACATGCCTAGACATTCACTAGTTGGGCCTTCGCCTTGAGCTCCACACTAGGAATTCAGACTAGAATATTTACATCATTTACATAATATTGGATAAATACATTCCAAGTCAAAACTAGGGGTATTACACTAATGTATTTCAACTTTTTCATAGGTTTTTAGACACATCAAAGGGCACAAAGGCAAGACAAGAAAAAATTGGCTAGTACAAGCTTGGTCCTAGTGGTTATTCAAATCTGACGGCACAAATTGTAAGTATCAATAAAACAAATATTGCATCCAAATAATAAATTGAAAATAATTTTGGTTTATTACACCATAAAATATAAATTCATGATCTTGAACAAAATTGCAGGTCGATCAGTTCAAGGAAGTGCTCACGGAGGAAGACTTGAAGCTTGGATTCCAGCACGGCTTTGGAGCCATTTTTGAATGCCAAAAAATATTTTCTTGGTAAACACACTCTTCCAGTAATCCATCTTGTGCGAGGGTAAATAAAATCAATGAAGTTTATTTAAGATTGATTACTTGTGCAATCTATTCGGTAAAAATTTTGGCCATAAAATATTGAGTCTGTTTTAGTAGGAAAGCAACGATGTACTTAATGTTGAGGATGGAGAACAACCCAATGAAGGTCATGCTTTTCATCATAGTAATGAATGTATTCATGTGCTACAAAAAACATAGTATGGACTATAGTTTAAAATATTGCATTGCAAATGGTGTATTAATTGTATTTTTTCATGTTTCAACTCTAGAGCATGTAGAGGGTTATCTTATACAAGATGAGGCTAGACAGGAAGATGAAGTACATGATGTGTCCCAATCAGGTAAAGAGCACCTCTCTAATGTTTTTTATTAATGAAATACTTCTAATTATAATAACAAAATATATCAATGTAACATTTCTTCATTATTGCAGCAAATCCCTACCCTTTGCAGCAGTGTCCATGTCATTAGTACACGACTAGGAAGATAATACGACAAGCTACAGATGCCATAAGAACTGAACAAGAAGTTGTAGAAGATGATTTGATTGTTGATTTTGTCACAATAAAAAAAAACATAAAAAGAAATGAATAAAAAAACATAATGAAAACTTATTTTTGATAATATTATTTTTTGCCTATTGGATGAATAAGTGAATTAATGAATGTTATATTTTAATGAATGAATGCTAAATGTTTATTTATGACAAAAACCATATGCTTGCACATAAATTTAATTATTTTCTAGTACATGCATTGGGTATGGATAATTAAGAGTGATGTGAGGGGAGGGAGGGGCCATAAGAGATTCCACCTTTACGTGGTTGGCCCTATTCAATATAGAATATTAAATTATTCTCGAAACAAAAAGGATCTCAATAAGGAATTGCACTTTATTCTTATGTATTATAGAGTCTTGTAAATTTTGAAATACATGACTATTTCTTAAATTCTTTGTCATGAATCAAACATTTCATGTTTTTTCTTTTTTTTTTTCTACAGTACTTCGCACTACGAATTCCAACTGAATAGTATCCTATGTGGAGAGGCTACATCAATTGTACACAAAGGTACATAATACTCATGAATTTGTCTTTTTATGTTGTTTTAGTTATTTACCTTTCATGTGCATCTAGTGGTTTACTTCATTTACTATATGTAGTTTATTTCATTCATTTAGCTGATGGTATGCATGTTTAACCTAATAAACCTATAAATTGTCACTTTACCCTACCATGCCCTATCTTACTTTTCTCTCACCTTCCAACCGTTACTTGGCGTAACCTATCTTGATCTAACCTACCCTAGGTTTTCTTACCCTACCAACTCAACCTAACCTATCCTATTCTTACTTAGCCTAACTAGACCTAGATTAACTACAATTTACTACCCTACCCTACCCAACCAACACAAATGGTCATCACCTAACTATGACTCACCCAATGCTAACTTACCCTACCCATTCCTTCCCCTCCCCAAACTGTGTACTATGAGTAGCCACAATTCACATGGACCACATAGATAGCTCACAAGTCACATGGATCAAATAGATCTCTAACAACATGGATTCACATAGACAACTCCTTGTAATAATATTTGTATCTTATGTTGGAAGGATCAACAAGTCTTTTTTTTTTAACTTCAAAAGATTTAAGCATTGTGTCAAATTCATGGACAACATAATTGTGTTGTAATTTATGCTTTGTTTGGTGTCCTTATCTACCTTTGGTCTCTTCATACATGTTGAGATACATAGTATATATTTATGCACTATGTCAAACCATATGGATCCTACATTAGTATAAAATGAGAGATAAATGACCAAGCGACCAACAAAATTGGTCACCTGATTAGAGGAAATTTGAGCTCTAAAATGGGACTCTTAAGGAAAATAATAAAATAATAGTTGAAATAATGAAATAATAGTTAAAATAATAAAGTAATATTTAATCATTTTAGAGGAAGAAATAAAAAACTACTTTTTGTTGTTTGTATTTTCAACATACCTCCCTGTGTTTTTACTCAAATTTTGAGTGGGAGCACTTGCTGGATGCAAAATTAAATTTCGCATCCAACGAGTACCCGCACTGCATACTTTTGATGGATGTAGCTGCCCCAAAAACAAGAAATACTTGAAAAAACGTGATGAT
The DNA here is from genome assembly GCA_027924585.1 of Larix kaempferi. NCBI lineage: Eukaryota > Viridiplantae > Streptophyta > Pinopsida > Pinales > Pinaceae > Larix > Larix kaempferi. The sequence continues at coordinate 2,730,349 of BSBM01000445.1, forward strand.
GATGTCATCATCACGCTTTTTAAGGTATTTCTTGTTTTTGGGATAGTGGGGTTCGTCAAAAGTATGTAGTGTGGGTACTCGTTGGATGCGGAATTTAATTCCGCATCCAATGTGTGCTCCCGCTCGAAATTTGAGTAAAAAGACAGGGAGATATGTAAAAAATACGAACAAAAAAAGTAGTTTTTTTATGACAAATATCTCAAGTCAACCATTATGGTTGACTCATTTTATTGAAATTATATTGCTTCTTGAATTCCAACTCATCAATAAATTATGTTTGGCTTGTTTTCTTATATGATGTCTCATTTTCTTATAAGGCCCATTTTAGACCTCAATTTTCCTCTAATTGACAGTTTTTTCAAGGTATATACAACCAAACTGAAGTGAGCCAACTAAAAATTACCAGAGGAATGACCAATTAGGTCATAGGATAAAATATATGACCATATAAAAAGTAACTAAACTAAAAATGAACACATAACAATAACATTAAGAATATGAATTGGTCATTTAGTTGGTCATTGTTGTTGTGTCATTCCGACAATGGAAAATTACAATTTTGACAATGAATTTGTACAATTTACTAAATTCTAACACTACAGATGGATTCAGGGACCCCCCAATTCTATCATTGCAAATGGATTCAGATACCCCCTTGTGGGGTCTCTAAATCCAACTGCAGTGTTAGAAGTTAGTAAATTGTAGACCCCCTCATCTGTCACAACTCAGCATTAATGCATGAAGCAGATTTGCACCGCTTACATTAATGCCCTTATACGTAGTCTTATGTTCTTGGAGTAGAAGCAATTTTCTTATAAGCTTTACATCCTTCTTGAGGTATTATAATTAATTTTCAATACATATATGGTACACGCATTAATAAAAAAATCCCAAGCTGAGATATCGCAAGTACTACAAACCTAAACTAAAAATAACCACATAAAAATTGGTCATTAATTTGGTCATTTTTAGTTATGTCATTCCAACAATGGAAAATTACAATTTTGACAATGAATTTGTACAATTTACTAAATTTTAACACTGCAGTGTTAAAATTTAGAAGGGGTTCTCTGAATCCATTTGCAGCGTTAAAATTTAGTAAATTGTAACATTGTAGATGGATTCACAGACACGAGCTAGTGTTGAAACATGACACCATAGGTGAACCTACAAATTTTTTTTGCAAGATCATTTCATCTACATTGTCACATCCAGTTCGATGTGCTTATGTAGCTAGGGTTTTCACCCTAGCTTGTGCAAATGAGCACCTACTAAGGAGAAAGGACTCCTTAGTAGCAGTTCAGTAAAATGGTGAAATATGACAGTAAATAAAAATAAATTTAAACTAACATGAGCATTGACATAAATAACAAAACATGAAAATATGGTGAAGATCTCTCTTTTGTATTAAAAATTACCTCAGGTGTAGAGGTTGATGAAGCCCTTGCAGCAGTCCAAGAGGGTTTCTTCCAATCTCCATTGTTGTTCATTCTCCTTCTTCGAAAGATGTTTTGGAAATGGGGCCAAAAGGGTTCTCAAGAATTAGCTCCAAATGGAGAGTTAGGGTTTCAAGGGAATTTTTGGCAGCGTGAGGATAGGGATGATTGTGGATATGAAATGGGGAGCCTCCATCACCTATTTATAGGTTTTTAGTGGTGGAGTGCTGACCCATGGTTTTGGGCACCATATGGTTTAGGTTAGCTGTATAGGGCTTTTGCTTCCTTTTTTCCCTCTTTTTCCTCTTTTTGTATTTTTTATTCCCTTTTTAGAGGGTTTTTGCTATTTTTTGAGGAATTTACATTATTTTGGGGGAAAAAAGGGGGGTTTTGGCCTTTTGGAGGCTTTTTTAATAGTTTTTTGGCCTTTTGGAGGCTTTTTAATGGGTTTTTAAGGTTTTGGAGGCAAATATGGTAGGAAATATGGACAAATGAGTCATGTAATGAAGGAGATGAGGTAGTGAGCACTTTTTGGGTGTTAACAGATTGCCCCCTGATGTATGAGGGCAAGAGATCATCGTATGGCCAATAGACTTCATAGGTCTTTTATGGTTTTCCTGGGATGTGGAGAGGAGAAGAAACGAACTAGAGCCCAGAACAATGGTCCCGAACAAACTGCAAAAACTGAAAGTACATGACCTTAATAGTGAATGAGCAATAATTGCAACATATGGATGAGGCGGGCATACCCATGCTCGTATCAAAATATAGAACAATAACAAAATGGGGACCTGAAATATACATGGCCTCAAATAATGAATGAAGAAGAATCTCAATATATGGACGAGGCGGGCATACCCATGCTCGTATCAAGATATATATCAAACATAACAATGAGGCCCAAAAATGGGGACTGGAAATATACATAGAGAGCCACTGTGTACATCATAAGGGTCCAGAGGGGACACAGAATCTGGGACATACTACTGGGCTGACCATGTCTGAGCTGAATAACTGATACACTGGAATAACAATAGTGTCGCTGAGTGTGGTACCAAAGGAACTAATGAGCTGCTGGATCATAGTGACTGGGGGCATAGCCTCAATGGTACACTGATCTCGAACTAAACTAGGTACTCGAGGAAGCATATAACTGGAGGGCTTCCGAATACAATCTCCAAAGCAACCCGGACATCCACGGGAACATATAACTGGGCGTTCCGAAGTGACTCACCAATGTGCTAGAGTCGGGGGAAATCTAGGGTCTTCAACCAATAACTGAAGGGATATATACCCTGCGCAATTCTCAACGATGCGATCAAGGTGTTGAATTCGAGCATGTGAGAAACAACCACTCGGAGAGGCACTGATGACTCCTCTCAAAATGGTCCGTAGGTACTCACCACAGATGGTGATGAGTCCAAGGCGCAGGGACCTCTGGGTCTATCATCTGGAATAGATGGGCTGTCGTCGACAGAGGGATACTTGCAACTAGCAAGGCAATGAGGTTTCCTTTATAGGAGCACGATGTGGAGAACCGAAGTGTGATAGTACTGATGGTAGGACTGAGATACTGTGGGGGGTGGGGGATAGCTAGGCAAGTAGAGTGGGTGGACTCAAACTTCCTTTGTTCAGAGTATGATGGCGGGGATGATCGGGCAGCATATGAAACTGACTGGTGGGAAAGGGATCATAGCTGTAATGGATCAAGGATAGTGACTGGGATGAGTGATACTCAAGTTGGTGTAAGATGGCAGGAGACTGCAGAATACTCTGAACAAAGGCGACCTCATTGGGGGTGCTGCCGAGATGATCGATCATAGTGCCGAGAGGCACGGGGGGACTTCGTCATGGGTTAAGGAACTAGAAGAAGTGTGTTTAAAATGGTACTGTCATGTGGATTGATATGAGCCCAGGACAGTTCATGCTTGGGACTGCTTTCAATTTTAATGAGTCTGAAAGGGATAAGAAGACTCTGAAATAATGGAATGGTACCGTCGTGTGGATTTGTACGAGCCCAGGACAGTGCGTGCTTGTGGTTGCTTTCAATTTTAGAGAGTCTAAAAGCAAATAAGAAGACTCCAGGGGAGTTCTTTTTTGTGTGTTAGTCTCCAAGGCCTGAAGAAGCATAAAATGATGCAATGAAGAACTCTTCTAGCTGGTGTGAGTAGAGTATTCCTTTTTCGTAATTAGTCTACCAGGTTCGGAAAAGGGTTAAACTTATACCAGATAGACGCCCTTTTAGGTACTTTAACGAGTATGAAAGGAAGCAAGATTGCTCGACGATCTTTTCATTTTTTTAGGAGGCAGAAAAGAGCTTAACAGAAACTCCCTAAGTGCCTTTTTTGTAAAGGACTTGTCCAGCCCAAAAAATGGATAAAATTATACTGAACAAAAGGAATGGCCAGGCAAGGAGGAAGTGCTCAATCAAGGAACATCGATGAGAACCAAGAACGAGGGTGGGGGGAAAACTGGTGGGCCTCCTTACAGGATGATGAATGGTGGAAAAATAATGAAATAATTGCAGTATGAATGGAGTGAATGGCTTATGTAAAAAAGTGGAACAATCCGATGGCGGCCAATGTGGCATGCAAACCAAGGCAGCACGGTGTCGGGACACAATGTTGAAACTGATCCTGGTGAGAGCGAGAAATGATCTCAAGCATCATCACAAGCTCGAAAAATTGAATCCGATCATATAAGGAACGTTGGAACGGATGACGACCGAGGTGGCACGCGAACCGAGGCGACGGGGGGGTTTTGGAAAAAATACCCAAAAAATATGAGCGTGAGAGCGAGAAATGATCTCAAGCATCATCACGAGCATGGAAAAATGAATTCGATGATATAAAAACTATCAAAAATAGGTAACGACCGAGGTGGTACGTGAACCGAGATGACAGGGGGCATTTTGGAAAAAATACCCGAAAAATCTGAGGGTGAGAGCGAGAAATGATCTCAAGCATCATCATGAGTGCGGAAAAATGAATCCGACGACATAAAGTATATAAAAAATGGGCTATGGCTGATGTGGCACGCAAATTGCGGCAATAAGGTGAAATGTCACAATGTCAATAAAGGTTCTGGTGAGAGTGAGAAATGATCTCAAGCATCATCACAAGCACGGAAATATGAATCCGGTGATATAAGGAACGTCAGAACGGATGACGACCGAGGTGGCACGTGAACCGAGGTGACGGGGGGCATTTTGAAAAAAATACCTGAAAAATATGAGGGTGAGAGCAAGAAATAATCTCAAGCATCATCATGGGCACGGAAATATGAATCCGACGGTGCAAATGGTGCGAAAAACGGAGGTCATAAGGACTCCGAAATGGTCAAAGGAAATAACTGGGTTAAAAAATGGTTACAAATAAAGGTGAGCCCACCAAGCCAAGGATGCAATGGTGGGGAGAAATGATTACCCACGGGGGAAGAATACTAGGTGTATCAAATCAAATCAAATATACAAGTGATACGTGACCTCAAAAATGGTTGAGATCACAAATGTGAAAAAGTGAGAAGGGTTAATGACCTGCCCCCATGCTATGTGCATGGGGTTTGTGATTGTGGATCACATATGTGTTGGTTTGAATGATGGGTTCATTGACGTGATGAGATAGATGTGATGGGGTAGGTTAAAAATGATTGATCATGCCCCCTATCCCAGAGTCGAGGTAATCTATTATGCCCCCTAACTCAGAGGTGTCAATGTGGTGTTCTATGATAGCGGGGGAAAGACTAAGCATTTCGGTGTAGGACCAGGAAAAGATGTTGCGAAACTCTTGGAAAAAATTTTTGTACTCTCCAATCTCATACTCACTGCAGGAGGTTCTTAAAGTAATGAGTTCAGGGGCACCTCCTGGGTCAGAGATATCAATTTGGATTGTGGGTGAGATATTGGCCATGTTACCTTCCTCAAAGGCATCGGGAGCGGGAATGGGCTCTTTAAACTAGTTGAATTTGGTGGAAAGGAAATATTTGGACTCAACCGAAAATTGGGTGGCTGTGGTGGAGGAGGACTCTTCCGAGAGGAAATAGGAACGATGGTGCATATCTTCCCAGGGGTAATTAGGTGCAGTAAGAGCCTTGAGAATCTCCTCATCATTGTGGAAACTTTGGGTTGTCAAGTCCGTTGAAAATGGAGTGCTAGTAGAAGAGATCATATAAATGGTATTAATCTCTCTGGTTGGCGGGGATGCTAGGGGGTGGATCTCTTCAATGGTGGGGGGAGCCGTCTTGAGGTCCAAGTTATTCATCTCGTAGAGAGCTGCTCTGTAATCTGGAAGATCGGGACAGTGATGTGAGTAATGGCCGTAAATACCGCATATTGCAGAAGGGTGGTTGGTACGCAGTGATTTATCATGAGGCTTAGGGGTAGGGTCCAGTTGGACAGTCGAGATGTTGGGGTTGTCGTCGAGCATTTGCATGTGTTCCTGTAATGCAGGTAATTGTGGACATTGATGTGTAGGATGGCCTAACTCATCACACAATGAGCATTTGGGAGGAGCATGAAACACAGGTTGGTTTTTAACTATTTTGGGCAAGGGTAAAGCAATGTATGGTTGTGGGCCTCTGCCCCCAGTGTGCTTGATAAGAGGGGATGGATTAGTAGATGAGGAAGGGGTAGTGACACCGGGAGGTGGTTAATTAGTAGTGGTGATGGGTTGCACCGGTTGTAGGATGACATTTGGTGTCGAAGGGGTAACAGGAGGCATGATGTACCATATAGGTAATCCTAAGGTTAAATCGGGCAGGCTGAGGGTAGCCATAACCGGGGCGCTTACTACTCCTGAAGGAGGGAATAGGAAGGGGATTGTATGGATGGGTGTACCACTAACATGACTAGGTACCAATGGTGGTTGGGGTAGCAAGGGCAGTTGATGGTTGGGTGTTAGTGTATTGTGGGAAAGGGTACATAAGTTAGATATTTCGGTTGCGGGTGACGGGGGTGGAATGGCTTGGAATGTAGAAGTCATCGGTGTATTTGAGTAGACTCCGGGTCCCACTGAGGAAACCAATGAGGTAGCTGCACCGAAAGCGGTTTGTTCAACCATGGGGAGAACATTTTTGGGTGCAGCGGAGGCATTGGGATCGTAATAGGTGAGTTGATCAACCTTGACCACGCGTCCTTCATGGGGGAACATCATGGTACGAAAAACGGATGAGGACCGCCTGCATGGAATCCATGTAACTGCGGCCAAGTAATAGGTTATAATCAAGTTGGGCGTTGATGACCTCTATGTCAATGAGCACTATTTTACCAGCCAACTGGACAGGGACATTAGCTAAGAGACCTTGGGGTTGAACCGAATGGCCGTCATAGGCTCACAACGTAGTGGTGGACTATTGGAGAGTAGGGGATCCCAACTTCTGCCAAATGCATGTAGAGGCACCTTCATCGATGATGCACTGATGGATGACAAGATTCCAAATGGATACAGAAACTTGGAACGCTAGAGTGGAAGGCAAGCGAGGCTCGGATTGGTCCAAATTGAAGGCCATCATTCATGAATCATTTGGGTCAATAGCACCAATGGCTAAGAGAAAAGTCTTGCGCTATGTGAGACAGTTTTTTAAGACCTCTAACACAGACATGGCTGCGGGGGACTGGGTTAAGTCATCGACAATGTTGTAATTAGATGCAGCGTGAGCATTGGGGTTATTGTTTATGCAATGAAGTGGGAAGCGAGGAGCTTTGGAGGCGCCCTCTAGTGGAGCCAGAGGTATGCGTGACGACTGATCAGTGGGATGAGTGTTGGTGTTTTTGTTAGTGAGAGAAGCTTCAGGGGTGGAGCCATATTGGTTCCGATGGGTTTGAAGGTTGACGTCAGTGGATGACATCATTAGCAGGTGATGGGTACCTGAGTCGATCATGGGTTGATTAGGAGCGGCATAAATGATTTGTTGTTGTGGCGACGCATTTCCTTGAGGGGGAGCCAACAGTTGAGCATTCACCACGCCTTGGGTGGGCAAAGGGTTTTGTAACACCAAGGGCTGATTCTGAGGTGGGGGGGGTTAGGTGGCGCCTGAGGAGCCGCATGCCCTTGGAGGTGGGAATCATCAGTCCAGAGTTGTCGAGCCCGCTCCAAATGTGGGAAAGAATGTGTGTAATGGCCATAGACCCCACAAATAGAACAAGGATGGTTTGTTCGCAAATTAGGATTTTTGGCTTGTTTGGGCGGCCGATCAGGGTTCTGGTTGGCAGGTGCTGCGTTATTATTGTTTGGGGGATTTGGAGGTTGGCCACCTTGGTCTGGAGGGGGGTTGTTCCCGCGGTTACATCCTTTGTCACGGTTTTGCTGGCCCTGTTGGCGTTGGTTATTTTGGTTGGGATGCGGATTCTATTGGGCATACACTTTCCCTTGGGCGGCAGGTGGGTTCTGGGGTTGTGTAGGTGCGGGAGCAGGCTGTTGTGGATAATAAGTAGGTGGAGGCGACGCAAGTGCTGAACCTTGTGGGGGTTGCTGATATCCATGTGCAACGGGTTGTGGGTTTGCCGCAGGGGCTTCCTGGGGCAGATAATAAGTAGGGGGGGCTTGAGAGGATACAGGAGCTTGCGTGGCGTGCAGGTGGTAATATGGCTGAGGTGTGACCGGGGGGGTGTAAGTAGGGGAGGCATGACCAAAGCACTGAGGTGGACATGAGGGTTTGTGGGAATGGTGATGATGTGCCATGGGAGCATACGAATTGGTTGCTCCAGAGTGGGATGTGGCCCGCGAAAGTTTGGGGCCAGGGCTAGGACGTGCTATAGAAAATGGCTAGTTATGCGAGGCAATGTGGCCAATGATGCCATCTGCGGCATGGGATGCCCTCGACACATCATGTCGGGAGGAATCGCCATGGGGGGCATCAGGTATGATGAAAATATATAACCAGACTGGGCGTAAATAAGGTCAAATTGCTGGGCTTTGAAGATGGCCTCTTCTTCGGACTAGGGTCGCTCGAATGCCACATCCTTGGCAATGACAGGAAGGAGATATTTTAGAAACCAATCTAAGAAGATATGGTCATCTAACTTGATTTTACAGAGGCTTCGGCGTCGACGCCACTCATGAATGTGGTCAGTGATGTGGGTGGCCATCTTCTGTCTGCAAGATAGTAGGATCTCAACTCCCACGTCATAACGGACAGGTAACTAAAAGAACTGCAAGAAGGTCGAGGCGAGGGAGGTAAAGGTGGCATGGGTTCCATGGGGCTGCTCGATGTACCACTTAGCTGTAGAGCCAGTGAGGGTGCGCTGTAACAGACGGAGTCGTCCACTATGGAGTTGGAAGAACACCATAGATGGAAGGACATAATATGGTTCTGGGGGTCTTCACCTGCCTTGCCCTCAAACTTCGGGATGTTTGATGGGAGCTTGGTGGGCATGTGAGGCCACGCAGGGTCATGTCTGATGGGGTCGTTAGTCAGTCTAGCCAAGTCAGGAAGGTTGAGACTAGCCATGAATGAAAAACTAGTAGAAGGATGTGACATACTGGTGGTTGTGACCACGTTAGGGCCAATGCCCCCAAGTGGAGGAACTGGGTTCGGGTTGGGGATGTTGCCCCTAGGGGGAGGAACGAAGGTGGTATGGGATGGTCCTACACCACCAAGGGTAGTGTGAGCCACTGGTAGAGTTGGGATGGGTATGGTAGCCACTGGAATAGGTACAGTGACCGGAATGGTGGATGTGGGCCCCATCGAGGGCATACCCAAAGCGGGTGTGGTAGCTGGGGTGGTGGTGGATGCTCCACTAGTGGCACGTACAAAGAAAGGGTTTGAAGTCATGCCAGCCATGGGGCTGGTTGGTGTAGTGTAAGTGGGGTTTTCAGACTCTACCTCAGAATCAGAGGTAAAATAAGGGGCGTCAGTGCCAGGGGACGGAGCTCTGCATCTACGACGAGTGGAGTCAAGTGATGAAGCTCTACGTCTATGACGGGTGGTGTCAAGTGAATTGTGCTGTGGGGGCTAGCCCCGGAGGCACCGAGAATGTCTTGGGGACTCAATGGTGACAGATAGTGTCAAGTCTCTGGGGGTTGTGTCGAGTCAAAAACAGCTCAAAAACCCTAATGCAGCCGAGTGTGCAAAAGGAGAGCTCAAAAAAATATGGCACTCAGGCCAACAACCAGCTCAAAACACTTACTGTAACAGCTGTGCTACAATAAGTGGAGCGGCAACAAAAATGGTCAGAATACCAACAAGCAGCAGGTTTCCTAAAAAATAAAAATGGTGGACTCGCTAGACCAAAGGAAGGTAAGGGAGCATGCAAAAACCTAGCTAAATAGTATTCTGACTCAACCAGACATATCCTCTGTAAGGTGATGAAATCCAAGTCAGACAATATGGATAGTAGAGCCAAGTGGCTAAAGATATCCCCCTACTGGGAGGGACACCAGGTAGTCAATCCTAGAAGAAAGGCAACTAAGATACCCCGTTCATGACACGTTCATTTGGGTGAATCTGCAGTTTCGTTCTATCGCCGTTGTACTCCCATACGGGTAGTACACCGAGAACTACGAAAGGTATCCTTCGGTTACTGAATGGATTGTGGTATTCCACTCAGGCTTCCGGAACCAGTCTGGCTACTTCAACCCTCCTAAGGGAGAGGCCTTCTTGATAAATTGGTTTTAAACTGTGTCAAAAAATACTAGGGGATTTTGGTTCCCTAATGGACAACAACTATGTCTCAAGTGTAAGCGATCAAGGGGTGTTATTTGGATGCCTATCCCCCCGACCCTACCTAACTACAATATTCTTCTGTGTTCTCCAAGTGGGGTTAGAATGTTGGTTGTGCTAAGCAGTATTTTCGGGCTCACTTGAATTAGGTGACAGAGTGTGTGTGTGTGAGATAATGAACCCAAGTAAAAGTGCCACGAGGTGGACAACTTTCTAACTAACAATAATAATGCAAAAATTATACTTTGAATGTAAAATTTTCTTTTCTTTTTTCAATTAAAATGCTTAAACTGGAAAAAAACTCTGAAAATGGAATAGAGATCAAACTACAGAAAAAAGGTTTTAGGGAAGTATGGCTACAGATAGGACAGATGGTTGTGCAGGTGTAGAAAATATTGCAGCAAAGTTCTGGGTTCAAACAAGGAAAAAGTGCAGAAAACAGATCGCGGGTCTGCAGCTAAACTGCATGGTCGGATCGCAGGAAACAGGTCGACAGTCGTGGGCGGACCGCAGGAAAATGGATGAAAGCCGCAGGCGGATCGTAGGAAAAAAGGCTGAAAGCCTCAAGCGGGTTGCAGGAAAATGGTTGAAAGACACAGGAGGGTCGCAGGAAAATGGATGAAAGCCGCAGGCGGGTCGCAGTAAAAAGGCTGAAAGCCGCAGGAGGATCGCAGGAGAAAGTCTGAAAGCCACAGGCGGGTCGCAGGAAAATGGCTGAAAGCAGCAGGTGGATTGCAGGAAAAAGGCTGAAAGCCGCAGGCGGGTCGCAGGAAAAAGGTTGAAAGCCGCAGGCGGATCACAGGAAAGGGATAAACAGCCGCGGTCGGATCACAGGAAACGGGTTGAGAGCCATGGTCAGATCACAGGTAACAGACTGAAAACCGCCGGTAGATTGCGGGAAACAGTCTGAGAGCCGCGGTCGGATCGCAGGTAACAGTCCAAAATTCGCGGTCGGATCGCAACTATGGGGACAAAATACGCAATTTACGGCAGCAAACCCGACTGCCGAAAGGGACAGCCGAAAGGAAAAAACAAAAAAATATTGCAGAAAACTAAAAACGTTTAAAAACTATAACCATAAATTCAAAGGAACACTAGTGGATTCGCCAAAACTGTAGCTAGGGTTTTCACCCTAGCTTGTGCAAATGAGCACCTACTAAGGAGAAGGGACTCCTTAGTAGCAGTTCAGTAAAATGGTGAAATATGACAGTAAATAAAAATAAATTTAAACTAACATGAGCATTGACATAAATAACAAAACATGAAAATATGGTGAAGATCTCTCTTTTTGTATTAAAAATTACCTCAGGTGTAGAGGTTGATGAAGCCCTTGCAGTAGTCCAAGAGGGTTGCTTCTAAGTTCCAGTGTTGTTCCTTCTCCTTCTTCCAAAGATGTTTTGGAAATGGGGCCAAAAGGGTTCTCAAGAATTAGCTCCAAATGGAGAGCTAGGGTTTCAAGGCAATTTTTGGCAGCGTGAGGATATGGATGATTGTGGATATGAAATGGGGAGCCCCCATCACCTATTTATAGGTTTTTAGTGTTGGAGTGTTGACCCATGGTTTTGGGCACCATATGGTTTAGGTCAGTTGTATAGGGTTTTTGCTTCCTTTTTTCTTTCTTTTTCCTCTTTTTTGTATTTTTTATCCCTTTTTAGAGGGTTTTTGCTATTTTTTGAGGAATTTACATTATTTTGGGGGAAAAAAAGGGGGGTTTTGGCCTTTTGGAGGCTTTTTAATAGGTTTTTAAGGTTTTGGAGGAAAATATGGGAGGAAATATGGACAAATGAGTCATGTAATGAAGGAGATGAGGTAGTGAACACTTTTTGGGTGTTAACAGCTTATCATCTCCATATCTTATTTCACTATTTTTGCTTTTGTATTATCCCTTCGACAAATCCGCCAAGTTGCATCATGTGCATCATCATAGTGTGGTTGAGTCGAGTCTTGGATATTTGTTGTCTTAATTCCCTCTCAGAATTTTCATGTTGTGAATTTGGTGTCATTATGTTTGGCTCATCATATTGGTCACGTTCATATTTTGTTTGAACAAAACCATCGTCATTTTACCCTCTCAGTAGTTTGCTAAAGTTTCAACAAGTTCATGTATCTTGCTTCATCATGTTAGCTAAAAATTGTCAATTTCACAACCTCCATTAATTCTCCATATGCATCCATTCATCATGGTTCTCCTCACGCTTGAGTTTGGAAAGTTATAAAGTTCCCCTTGGGTCTCTCCCCTGCAAAAATTTGCCAACATCCTCCATTTTGAAAAGAAAAGAAAAAACATCCCTTTTTGTTAAATTCTTAAAAAAAAAAACAGTTACCATGATTCTAATATTTCCTTATGTTGACATTGAATAAATAAATTGTTAATGGTGTAAAATAAAACTCTATTCCCTCTATGCCAACCTCTATGCCCTCTTTTTGCCTAATTGGGTTACATATTTGACTATACGACTATGGATACCGTAGGATCAGTTAAGGGTAAACCAATGTGGCACATATTATTATGAATCAATGGTAATGCTTAACATGGTGAATATGGCTTTTCTGCCTCCGCCAAGTGTTGGTTCATTTGTGAACATTTCAACAATATCTTCTAGCACTGTTACCACCAACATAGTTGGGTCATCAGCGCCAAATTTTGCCTCTAGTTTGGGTATGTTGAATTCAACAAGCACCACCATTCAAAGTGTGAATCTATATAGACACCATTTGGTGTGCAACAAGATTTTAGGATTAAACATGATTGAAATTATAAATCCATTTGATGAAATAGTATAGATAGAGTTAATATATCAATTTACTATATAATATTTAATATTAATATAATCTAGTTATTACATATAGTTAATATATTAATATATTATATATATTCAATATATTAATTGTAATGTATTAATATTAATATTAATAAATTAGCACATTGAATGATAACATCTATATGTTTTTGAGGGTTAGGTTTTGAGAGACTATTCAGAACTTCGGCGGCCATGGCTCCTTCCATGGCCGCCTCATCTCTTTCCCCTACATTGCTAACTATCTCTAATGATCGGAGTATGACGGTTTAGTCAGGAGCTTGGCGTGAGGGTGGCGCCTTTGTGTGGCGACCCATTGGATCTGCGAGCATGGAGATCCAGTGGCAGCGGCGGTGGTTTCTGTGTGTTTCCACGACGGCAGAGGTGTTTGGCGGTGTGGCCTAGCATGGCATCGACGACACGATGGCGAGGATGGTTGTTCCAGGGCACGGCCTGTCGGCAGTGCGCAGTATTTTGGATGCGGTGGTAGTGGTGCGAGTGTAACCTACGGGCCCAACTATCCTCTTTTGGAGGTGGCTATCCACTTATCTGAACTGGTGGCCCTATTCACACCAAGCGTTTTTCAGTTTTATCATTTTTCTTCTTTTGGCGTCAGTTACTTTCTGGCTTCTCTTCTTTTTGTTTTCAGCTCATTACGAGCTGGTTTTTATTGTATTTGTGCCAAACTTTGGATGATCTGATTTAGGGCTTTTCCATTCATGGCTTGTCTGAACATATGTACTGGATTTTTTATTCCGATCTTTCTCATGGACACAGATTCTGGTCTATTTCTGGTATTGCCTAACAAAAATTTTACTCTTCCAAAGTGAAGCTTATCAAATGTTATTTTGTACTCGAAATATGAAATAAAATTACGCTTTTTTTTCAAGGAAAAAAAAATATTAATAAATTGAAAAAAAAACAAGAATATAAATAATAATTTAATAAATATAATAAAGAAAAGGACACAAAAAATAAAAAGAGGATAAATGAGCGAGAGGAAAAGGGTAAATTAGAAAAAATATTGGAGGGAAAATAGGGAAAAATAAATTAAAATAAGAGCCTATTGAACCAAAGATTATAACATTATAAATTATAACATATGAGGGTGATAGGAATTGTTTGGAAATTTACCGCACTAAATACTGTCTATCCAACTTAGAACAATCCATGGGCCTCGAAATTATACCATCTCTCTCCAAACCAGAGCCAGGATCCACAAAAGCCATCACCGCTTCCACTATCAGGACTGAACTTTTGATCAATCAGTAGATCTTAGAGTTTTACAATTCCAGTGTGGGATAGAGACTTCGAAAAGGTTAGTAACAAAAGGGTGTTGCATTGTGCATCTTCATGGCCTACATTTGCTATTGTTGTGTGGATATAGAGGACAATTTAATTTCAAATTTAGGTGTGCAAGTGCTGGGTGGACTTCACATCTTTTAAGGTTGTTTTTTTTGTTTTTATTTGATGATATTTTTCCATACCATAAAAAATATAACTTTGCTTGATATGCGGTAAAAATTTATGGCGCGGCTCTAGATTCTGGTTGGATCTAGGTTCGATCCATGGCAAAGAACTCATTTAAACAGGACCATCCTTCAGGTGTGTATTTATAACTAAAATTCTGTGATCGAATTTGATCTCTGTGTTTTGAATTTTTTTCAGGATCATATTATGAGTGGGGTTATTGAGTTTTATTTTCGGAATGGGTAATGGCCTTAGTTAGGGATTCTGCTTGTAGAACACTTCTTCTCATAGTACATCGACGATGGATTCTTCTCGAACTAAAATGTTAAATGAAAGACTATTGGAATTGTGGAATAGGGGACCCGTGACTAGAGATACAGAGGAAACTATCTATACTCTAGGAATAGGAGAGGATGACAACCTATCTAATTGGTGCCAATCAGGAGAAAAATCTAATCATCCGTAGGAAGATTGACCAACAAAACTGATAGAATAAGCGGAAACGAGAGTAGTCGGACTAGTTTAGGTAACCACTAATTATTTTGGACAACAACATATTGAGCAGGAAAGTTATGAGCTTAAGCAACAAATACAATGAAAATATTGAGTGAGGCAGTTTTGTGCAATCTATTCCAAGTGTCCTTCTTACCTGCTCCGACCTAGGTATCCCATCCCAAGTATCTAATCCAAGTATCAAAGAGTATCGAGGCTTGGTATCGAATAAGAGCAGCCCCAAAGCTCGGCCTATAGGAAAATACAAGCAGCCCAACCTAGGCAATGGAATGTATCAGTTGTCTGGATGTAACACCCAACGTATATCCCATGGAGTAATATGTTGCGAGTTACCTGAGATAGTGTGCCTACCCCTATGCGGTAGTAAAACCTATCTCCTCTTAGTGTTGTGTAATCTCATCACCGTGCCCTCTCGGTTGGTTGGTAGTGGAACTTCAAAAGGTATATATCTCTTCGAAGGTTTTATGGTATCTATTCCAAGCACAAACAACCTTAGTGTCTGATCTTGGATCAGTCGGATACCCTATGGTTGTTGCTACTCACTCCCCTTCCCACCAAATGATTCATAAACAATGACACCAAAAGGAGTTCCTGACCCAATAGAAATCGTTGGCCCAAACCTAGAAGTTGTTCTAGATCGAAATCATAATATAGACGCTCATGATAGAGATTAAGACTTTACAGGACAAGACCCTACAAAACCAATAATAAAGTGGTTCTGAGTCGAGGGATTTTTATTTATGAGTATATCAAACAGGTTTACATCCTTTCTTGCTTTATGGATTCAATTAAGCAACAATGAACCATCCAGAGACCAGACTATGAATTATGACACACCATATAACCCCTTATAAATATGCATTTTCTTTCTCGGAAACCTCAATAGGGATGGTTATTTTTGTCCTTCATTATTTTTAAATTGCATCCAAGTGGTTAAACTTTGTCCAAATTTCTATATTTATGCCCCTAAGGTGAGATCTCATCCAAATCCACTTCACCCCATAATCACCGCTAGCCCATTTTTCACATGCCAAATTGTGATATTTCTTTGAAAGGCCAACATGGATAGAACTTAGATCTGCCATTAAGCAACTCAGGAAATCCCCTCACAAAGCTGCCATTAAACCAATAAATGAAAAAAACAGAACATGAAACACATAACCAACAAAACCATGAACCAATATAACACCAAAATGTATAGATCCAGATCGATATTTTCATAATAACAGAAAAGCATGGCCTCCCTTGACCATGGAGGGAAAATTCTAGCTGCACAAATACACCGGATTCGACACACGACTTATTTTATTCGAGTTTGACCGCACTCCCTATAGATTTGGGCATCAATCGAATACCACTCTATCATTGACATAAGAATTTTGTAGGTGACTTTAAGAAATATTCAGTTCTATACTTGGGGAAAATGGTTCAAAGTTTAAAACATCACTTGTCAAACATTGAATTTTTTAGTCCTGTAGATGTTATGTATATGAGCACAGCTGAATACTATGATATTTTACTTTCCCGTCAACTAAGTTACCCTTCCTATACGTGTTGATCAAAATACTGCAATTATAGGAGACCCTTCCCTTAAGAGTTTAAAAAATAGTTTGACACTGAAACAATTTCATGTAGGTGCTTATAATCCAAATCTGAATTTGTGACTTGTTTGGGAGTTTAAATGATGCTTAACTAGAACTCAGACAAGAGGTATTTCATGGATTGATAACATCAATTAAAATGATTTTCCAATCAGTTTTATGAGACAGACTTGTTCTAGATGGATTGGACAAGGAATGCAAATACAAATTTTCTTGCACAGGAATATAAATATCGGACTAATAGTAAATATGCATACATGAATATTCATTTATTTATTAAGAGTTGATACATGCCTAGAAGTGTTGATATGGAGGTTTGAGAATGAGTGATTTCTTTGGAGGAAAGAGTAAGGCCCGTCTTCAATACTGTAGCCTCCTACTGATGACCACAAGACTGTTGCATACATCAACACTGAACAATAACCATACTCTATCAATGAATTGTTTTACTTTGCAAAGATTCTACAAGGAAATTCTTCGATTTCTCCCTTGAAAACTACAAGAAATCGATCACTTCTATCACTTTTGATTACCTAGGGTACTGTAATGAGAGGTTTATTTGCACTTGGTTTCCATATTGCTGACAACTTCGAGAGATGCTGAGAATATGCTATGAAGAGAGGTTGTATCATAAGATACCAAATCTCAAAATACTCAAAATAAGGGATCTCACTTCTTCTATTGAACAAGAACAAATACTCATACTTCTTATTATTCATGCTGGAGTTTTTATTGTATGGTTCCCTCCACAATTGATTCCATACTTTCTGTCCTCCTAATTTTGTATCCGACGAATTGATTTGAAACTCACTCTTCATATCAATAGTATATATGCTTTTCCTAGTCACAATTGCCAGCTTGCTTAAATATAACATGCACATGCTTTCCCTAATCACAACTTGTACATGAATTCTAATGAGATTGATGCTAAAATTGGAGGCATAAATGTTGATGGATCTATGTGAAAGCACTATGTGTGGGATGTGCCCTGTATATATTGTTGTTTGAGAGATTATAGAAGACTGTGGTGGGTCTTTCTAATGACCTACGACCTATGTGCAACCAAGGCATTTTGGTTTCTCAATATGAAATCCATGCGAACCCTAATCTCTTCCATGGAAAAGGATCTCAGTGCATGGACAACAATTGACATGTTGGAGTTTGTTTGTACACGGATTCTTTTGGTTGTTGTTGCATTGAATGAATTAATGTATACAGTGGTATCCTTGGATTACACCATCAAATTCCAATCTTTAAGTAAGGTGTATATCGTTGGTATTGTGAGACCTTGGAATCTATGTGGAAACCATAATCCATGTTTGTTTCCCAACTCTATGTTGTTGGATTAAGAGCTTCCATTTGAATGGCCACCACATTGAATTTGGGAACTTCCAACATATAAAACCTTGGGGTTTTAAGTAGAAGTTCAACACCATTCTAGCTATGGAAATGCATATATCTTCATAAAGATGTAACATTCCTAGTGAATGTTGGACTAATATAGTGTTTTCTCTTTGAGTTATGCTTGTCAAAGATCTATGTACTAAAAAGGAAGTTTGTGCTAAGCATTCGAATAAAGATCCTATCAGAAAAAAAATCAATATCACATTGAAAGGATAATAAGTGTCAAGTTAATATCCATAAAGAATCACGTTACACCGTAAGGAAACAAACTATAATCTCTAGGTTCCCTTTAGCTGGTATTTTTAACATTACAACATTATCAATTGTTTCATGTACATTCCCCATCCTTCCTAGTTTTTTTTTGTGCCAAACAATTAGAGCTGGGAACACTATTATGCCCACCCATTAATAGACATTTGTTGACTACCTTGAGTAAATCATTCCCATGTACCTTAAATTTCAAACATTGATGTATTAATCAAATTATTACAAGTGATATTACATTCCCGTGTACCTTAAATTATGAATATTTATGGTTTCCTATAACCATAATAATTCTTTACAAGTGATATTACATGTATGTACTACCTATTTATATTCTTGATACTCAATAGTTTCCTCATGCACTTTTAATTCATGTTGATTATTTGTTACTTTCTTGTTCCATGTGATTTTAATGGGACTTTCTCTATTTATCATACATTTTTTTAATTGTATGAATGTGGAAATGTCATGACATTCTTTGTAGCTTAAGTTTGAATATAGTTTTGTGGCCCTTTTGTTTCTCATGGGTCCTTTTTATTATGTGTTATGTTTGATTTTGAAAAGTGATACATTAAGTTGGTTTAAGTTCTCCCCTAACTAAGTATTTTTATATGTTATGATTAACTTTTTAATCCCTCTCTTATATAGATGAGCAACCTCTTTTAGTAGTTGGAGGTTCCTCTGGGGTGATAAGTATAAGGAACCTTGAAAAGAAAAGGTTGCAGTCTATAATGAAATATGCCCATGATTCTTTAGTATGTTCTCTTCATTGTTTTTGTAAATGAGCCTATCATCATGAGTTCTGCAATAGATAATTCAATCAAGGTAAAGACTAGTCTCAACAATATGTGTTGTGTGTTTAGGTGGAGGTGTTGTTCCATTTGAAGAGCTACTTCTATTTTCTTTAATTTTATATTAGGTTAACATTTTTCCTACTCTAATGCATGGTATTTTGATTTTCTTTATGTATGTTTTTTTTTAATTTGTTTTCTTTTGCTTGAAATAATTTTCCCTTCTCATGTTATGCATGAATTTCATTTTAAAAAAGTAAAAATTTTGTTTAAATCTAGAATTTAGCTTCTATGGAGGGTTAAGTAGGATTATTTCCCAGAATACACCTCTTCATGATCTTGTGTGATAGAGTGATTTTTATTCTATTGTTTCTTTGTTCCAAAAGAAAAAGAAAACCTTATATTAACATTATACAATGACTTAAGTTTCCTGCGAGTTGCTCTTGGATTTAGGTTCTGTACTTAGTCAAATAGAGTGCTCCCTTGCCTTTGTTGTGATCATATAACCTTTTGAATGAGACATGCTCGTGTCTTAGATCACTGATGTAAAATTATATAATGTATTCTATTTAAGGGTGCTAGCTCAATGGAAGAGCACCTGCCTTATAGGTAGGAGGCTGGTGGTTTGATTCCTCCGTGCCCTATATATATTCTGAAACCATTAAAAAGAGATAAATTACCACTACAAAAATAGAGATAAATTACCCAAAATATGACCCAAATATGCATATAAACAACCACTGGTGGAAAATTAGCGGTCATTAATCACACGACAAAAAATGTGGTCATATTTAGTTTGGTCATTTATAGCTTATCTTGTGGTCATATATTTGGACTTTAATTATGACAATATACGACCAAATTAATGACCAAATATATGACCACAAGATAAGCTATAATTGGCTAAGTTAAATATGACCACTTTTTTGGTCGCGTGATCAATGACTGCTAATTTTCCACCAGTGGTCGCCAAATCAAAAGTGGTCATTTATATGTAGATTTTGGTCATTTTTTTTGGTCATTATCTCTCATTTTGTACTAGTGCTACAAGCCTAACCAACCAATTAATATGAGACACATCGAAGTTGATACTACTTCCTAGTTAGAGATCCAAGTGTAGTAGGTAGCAATAAATGCAAAATACTTCCATCTATTAAAACATAAAACCAACATTTCAAACCATGAACTATACACTAGTACAAAATGAGAGATAAGTGACCAGGCGATCAAAAAATTTGGTCACCACAGCTTTTTCAAGGTATAAATGACCAACATTGAGAAATTTTAAGTGAACTAACTAAAATGACCAAGATAAATGACCAATTTGGTCATGGGATAAGAACTAAACTAAAAATGACCAATTTGGCCAGGAGATAAGAACTAAACTAAAAATGACCACATAAACAATTGGTCATGTTTAGTTGTATCATTCCGACAATGGAAAATTATAATTTTGATAATGAATTTGTACAATTTACTAAATTTTAACACTGCAGATGGATTCGGAGATTCCCTAATGGGAATCTCCGAATCCATCTGCGATGTTAAAATTTAGTAAATTGTAACATTAATAGTACACAACTTGGATTATTTTTCAATACATGTCTTCTAAGGGATCATTTCTTTGAGGCCATCCCGATACCTATTGTGTTAGATGATAGGAGAATCATTGTGATGCTCATTTAGGGGTTTCTCTACTAATTAGTGCCTTGGTTGTGGTGAGTTGATATCTAGATAATGTATCATGTCTTGCATATAGTTTATCAAGTGATAGATGAATTTCTTCTAGTACATGTGGTTGAGTTGAGTCTTAGATATTTTTTGTCTTTCCCTTTTGGAATTGTCATGTCTTGAAGTTAGTGTCACTTCTTTCATCTTGTTGTACTGGTTATGTTCATATTAATTTATTTTAACAAAACCATCGTCGTTTGACCATCTCAGCAGTCTATTAAAGTTTCGACAAGTTCATGTATTTTGTGTCATGTTAGCTAAAAATTGTCAATTTCACAATCTCCATTAATTCTTCATATGCATTCATTCACCATGGTTCTCTTTGCACCTGAGTTCGAAAATCTTTAAAGTCCCCATGGGTCCCTCCCTTACAAAGAAATAGCCAATATCCTCCATTTTGAAGAAAAAATAATTCCTCCCTTTTTGTAAAAATCCATTTGTTCCCATCTCCTTGAATAATAATAATAATAAAAATACCCCCCATAATCTCAACTAACCCCTTCTCCTTTCACATATAAAATAAATAAATTATCAAAAACCTTTTTTCCCTATATCTTTTCACCCATATATATATTAATATATTGTATAGTTATTATATATATATTTATATAATTAATATATGACGTAACTAATATTAACAAATTAAGAAAAAGAAGAATATAACCAAAACAAATGTAACAGCTAGAGAGAAACTAAAAAAAAGTGAAAAGTGAATGAGCGGTAAATTATAAAATAGATTGAGAGGGAAAACAAAAGAAAATAGGGTCTCCAATAGATCTGCTTTCCATGAATTGCTCAGAGAAAGCAAAGTTCTTCATATGGTTGCAAGGATCTCCATGTGATCTCCACGAATTGCGCACATGAAGCAAAGTTCTCCATATGGTTGCAAGGATCTCTATGTGATAAGCTTCTTGATTTTGCTTTAGATAATTTATTCGCCATCAATTTTTTCAACAATCTTTGGGGTGGGTTCGAAACCCTAGAAATAAGACCCCACCTCCTCCACTAACCTATGAGAAGTCTTGAGAAGCTCCATCAAAAAAATCCCAACACCCGGTTTTTTTAATCAAGTATACTCTTATTTTCCTTTTGGGATTTTTTTATTTGATTGTTTGAAGTTTCTAAGTATACTTAGCCCTTGAGTTGCGCATTGGATTGCTAATACCAATTTCTCCTCAAACATAGTTGATTTCCTCGCAAGCCACACTCCCCAAGCAATTACAAGGGGTAAGGCTTTGAAATTTTTTAATGCACTATTGTTGCACCAACCCTTAAGGCTATATTCTATTGTTGTGCGAGATCATATCACATTTATACCCGTGAGAGCCCTCACTTGTCCAAACTTGTTTTCTGTAACATATGGTAGGTAGTCTCCTCTTCTACCTGGCATACATGACACTTACCTCATTACTAATTAATACTCCTAATGGTTAGAACATGTGTTTCTTCTTAGGAGGTCATAAGTTCAAATTTGGAGGGGCCTTAGGGTATGCACTCTTCTGTATACTTTAGCAGTTACATCGTTGTGCACAGGGGAGTCCCTTGTCCCACAAAAAAAGGTTTCATACACCAAATTAATATCTGACTTGGTTGTGACCTTAAAAATATATTATTATTATTATTACTCAGACAAAAAACCACAAACACAAAAAATGATTCCTATGCACTATTAAGTCTCATCATAATTTTTTAGCCAAATAAAAAACTTCCAATCATCGAATTTAAAAATTCACAAAACTATTTATATTTTTCAAAATAATAATAAGTTCAATATAAACATTAAGAAATGTTTAGCCAGGGGATAAAGAAATAAAAAGTCAAGCTCCTTTGACTTGCCTACCTAAAATAAAATGAAGGAAATCAAGATGGTATTTTATTGCTTCAAGAATTTACCTTCTCCATTGTGATTAAAACTCAGAAGTCATGCATTCTCTGTAATGGTTAGACATGGGAAATTGGAAGTCAAACAAACATATTAAATTAATTATATTTAAATGATTTTTGGAATATTCGACACTATCTCCCTCTATTACGCTCTATTAATGAATGTCCCTCCAAAATTGCAAACTCAAAGCCATTAATAGAGAGAGAAAGAAGCATCAAAGGTTAAAAGTCCAGAGTTCGATTCCACCAATCGTTGAGCCCCCTGTTCGTTCCACAACTTTGAAGGAATTTCAACTGGAATTGGATCCATTGCAGGTGAATCTGAGAATTTACCCTTCTATTTGTAGTTGTTTTTTATAATATTTATCTTTTTCAATAGGTGGATGATTTGAGGATTATGTCTGTATGAAATCTGCTGATTATTTCTTGAATCAAAGCAGATCGATTAAAATTTTGGAGGCCCTTGTTCTATTTGCTTTGGTTTTTAGGGTTTCATTTTAGGGTTTGACGATTTAAGTGTTACAGGTTGCTTTAGTGATATAAATTAGGGCTTAGGGCCTACCTTCGATGCGTTTGATAATTTTTTTCTTTTCTACCAATGAAGCCTTGTTATATTCTATGCTATCGAGTTTATTTTTATTTTTGTCTGATTTTCTTTAGTTGACATTTTTTCTTTAGTTGACAGTTTTAGGGGTATTAACACTCCGTGGATTAGTGCTTATTATGTGGCTCTGCTTAAAAAAAACCCTTGTAAAATAATTTTAGTTTAAGTCTAGTTTTGAAAATAAGAATAAGAGTTTGGTTGAGTTGTTCCCCACCCCAGGCACAGGAGGAGGGACCCGGAGACACTCTTATAGGCCTAGATGAATCCCTTATTTTATCCAGGAATACCACGAAATGGTAGCTAGATGTGTGATCTACTACTATGTGATATAACAAAGATACTAGAACTCAGATTTACCCAGATCCGAGATCGATTCTCTAATGGGAAAACAAGAAGTATGATATTCAACTTTGTATAGAGATGAATAAGTAGCATGAGAAGCCGGTCTTCACTCCGATTGGGTGGGTGCCGTATGACGCCAGAGAAAAAGAGAACCGGCAAAGAGCATTCCCTCTAATTCCAGTAAAAGAAGGTATTTTGGATTCATTTGCCAATGATAATTTCCAAGCATTATTGAGTCGAGGTAATTGTTACTCATTAGTTATCCCAGATTGGGAAGTGAGGTAAAGCCAAGTTTATCTCTTTCAGTCCGGTATTCTATATCCCCGTGTGAAAGTGCATACCCAACTAGTTAAAAAAGCATGGACCAAAATTTAATGTTATTCTCTTTGTGATCCAGAGAAGCGCCCCGACAAGCACCAAAATTTAATGTTATTCTCTCTGTGATCCAGAGAAGCGCCCCGACAAGCAATTAAAGGGACAATTTCTTGGCATGAGCATAGATATAGACAGTATAAAGTGATAGCAGGGGCGAAGAGCCGTCATTTTCATATTTTCTTTCTGGCAGAGAAAAGAAATTTAAAATAAATAAAGTTATTAAGGCTTTTATGAAAGGTTTATTTTCATAATGCTGGCCGAGAAGTTGTTAATCCGTATAGAATATACAACTACCCTTTACTCGCCCCATGCACATAAATATCTTTGGCTAGAAGCAATATTTTATGAGCATTATCTATGGTTATGAAGCTAAAATAATAATAGTAATACAGTTATTATTGATAGCTAGCTACTTATTGAAAGCAAGTCCACCTACTTAAAAGTTTAGAGGGGGATGGAATAGATGCATCCTATCGCACAGGCCCTCTGGAAAGGGCATAAATGCGGCCTCTATATTTTTCAGGACCCATATTCGACTTATCCCAGAGCTATAACAGTTGTGGCTTGGCTTGCCTTATGAGATGAGTGGAATCCATCTATCATAAGCTTTATGGGAGTTGCATCTCGTTCACTTTATTCATGCTGAAAAATTAGTGCATCCTAAAAACTTGATTATAACAACAATTATGAAGAGTTACCTCTTCCACAAAAACCATACACACCCATTCCTATCACAAAGAAAACCTACACTGTACATTACATTATTTACTACCATCATTTAACATGTGAAAAGATTTAATTTGTATGCCATCTATCATAAGCTTTATGGAGTTGCATCTCATTTTGAGATCAATAGATGCCTAAACACATTCATTTATGTCTCTCCATGCAAGGGTGGAGTGCTCTCCATGAAGTTAGCAAGGTGATTGGCTATATAGCACCCGAAGGAGGTTGAAAACTTATCTAATTTTCACCAATTGTTTTTTTCATTTGCTGGAGAGAATGTGATTGATTTGGCTGCAAAATTCAATCTATCCGTTGGATTTAGCTCTTGCAAAATTGCAGTTGGATCCAATATAGGATTCGAGTATCGGAGATGTCTTTCATGAGGAGGCCTTTTGATAGAATAAATTACTCCAGCGTGATGATATTTCCACCCCTAGGCTTACATAACTAAACCTTTGCAACAGAACTTTCTATGTAGCATATAGGTATCATTATTTAGCTAGTGTTTAACATACAAAAAAGGGCATTTTCGTATACAACTCATCTACTGCAACTGCCAAAGTAATGGTAGCTTCCTATACAATCACTGCTATATGAACAGGGATAATTTTAAGGACCCACACTTATTTAAAAGTGTATAAACCTTGGTAAATCTTACCAATTCTTAAAATGTCAACTATAAAATATTTGGCGATATTTTTCTAAAATTATTTCAATTTCTAAGGATTTTATATAGTTTATATAATAATTTGACGATTTTTAGAGTGAAAAAAGTTTACCCCATCAAAATTGGGCGAAATGGAACTTCAAAAAATGCAAATTGGCGAATATTTTTTTGGAAAAATAGCCCATGGGCTAAATTTCGCCCCTAAAATTATCCTTGGCTATATCCATTAAGGAAATTGTTGGCTACACTAGTTGTTCCTTTCTCTACGAAGTTGGTTCAAGAAACATGCTCGAGGGTCAAGAACATCCTTCTGTTTAGGTGCCAAAGCCCAGAAAATCCACCTACCGAATATTAAATATATATTATGATATTTATTTAATATAAAGAATATAATATTGATTTAATATGGATAGTATGGAGTTCTCTTCATGGATAAGTTCATGAACTAAATATGAACGGTGAAATACCAGAACAATCACAATTCTCTTGAATAGATGTACAGATTTACTTATTAGATCAATTTCACTACACTGTCTGCTTGGCTTTATCTCAATAAATCTAAGGCTTCCTTGGTGTACCTAGAGTGTAAATTAAAAAGTTTCTCTTAATTATTGCTTTCTTTGGATCTAAAATTTGGGTTATTTCGCA
Source organism: Larix kaempferi (assembly GCA_027924585.1). NCBI lineage: Eukaryota > Viridiplantae > Streptophyta > Pinopsida > Pinales > Pinaceae > Larix > Larix kaempferi. Next base: position 2,756,261 of record BSBM01000445.1, read on the forward strand.
AAGACCAAAGGATGTTTTGAATTGGATTTGGTAGTCGAGAACATGAACACTCAGGGAAAGCTATAGTTAGTTCGGATGGATTTGGTAGTCAAGAACATGAACACTCGGGATTTCACTACACTATCTACTTGGCTTTATCTCAATAAATCTAAGGCTTCCGTGGTGTACCTACAATGTAAATTAAAAAGTTTCTCTTAATTATTGCTTTCTTTGGATCTAAAATTTGGGTTATTTCGCAGAGACCAAAGGAGGTTTTGAATTGGATTTGGTAGTCGAGAACATGAACACTCAGGGGAAGCTATAGTTAGTTCGGCTGCAATTGAAATATTATGTACCTGGTGCTTAAGCACTGTAAATTTCATATCATGTTCATTTTGATTCTTTTACTGCCATACGAGCCCCAAATTGAACAACCTCTTATTAGCTCCACAGGCCTGTTGCTAATGAATAGTTCTTGATTAGCTTTAACAAATAAACATTCAAGAGATCTGTCATTTTGATAAAGGGGAGAATGCATAATCTAGGAAGAATGTAGTTGCAACCAACTCTGATGAGAGTTCTTATCCTTCCATGCAAATCATCAAAAGAAAGTTACTTTCTTCCACCTTCTATTTTTAAGACGCCAAATTTTTAGTCATAAACTTCATTGAACCGCTCATATCTAAAGAGGAATCTGGGGTCAGTATTACTAAAGCTATTAGGCACTGGCTCCAATGATGCAGTAAGGCCCTGTATGAAGAGAGGGCTAAGAGAGAAATGGGATTTCAGTGAGTGAAATATTAGCTTCTCCACTATGACACCTAACAAAAAGGAAGACTGGTTTTAAGGGGGCAACTAGACAAATGTGTTCAGACGAGAAAAGTTGTTTATTATATGCCAGACACAATAAGGTGTATTCAATTTTTCAGATTTTGAAGACTAACGTTGGTAATGGTTACTCGATGACTTCAGATGTTTTAACAAATAAAACACTAAATTGTTCAACTGAGCATGTATCTTGTTAAAAGCAAAGCTTTTCATGAGATGAAAATTCTGTTGGTCATGTCTTCTTGATCTAAATAGGGGGGGATTTCTGTAAAATAAATACAATTTTATAAATTCTACCCTGCATGATATATTGTGAATTATTGTATAACGAGCACTAGTACATGTCTATACTCTACATAAAGCATCTACATTCATGATTTAAATAAAGCAGATTCACTCTTAAAAATCAATCAATATGTTTACCATAGTACACCTACACTTGCCAAAAATTTTGTGATTTCTATGTCGAGGACTCAAGACACAATAAAACTGTCACCTCTTTGTTTAGACTAAATTATCTAGTATGAAGGATTTTACTATAGATGCCCTGCTCCGTTGATGGGTGGGATCTTCTTGCCTTACCCTTCTTTCTTTTACTACCAGAATCCTACGCTAAGGACTAGTCTGTTAGTCACTCTACCAACTCAACATCGGATCTATAGGGGACAGTCTCTGAAGACCTTACCTTGGTCATACTCAGACATACCTTGTTGAAGCTACATGAGGTGCCTTGGAGGGAATGCTATAAGAGGTTCAGAGCAATAGTGTCGTTTAAAAATCACACTTATCTTATCGCACGTTCTTAACAAAATTCTTCTTTCAACCAATACATGTTCACTTATGAAATCAACTTTGTTTCTTCATTGAAATCTCCACCGCATAGTCTCCACGAGCACAAGTAGAAAAAACCACAAACCATCTAATTAAAGGAAGTTACCAGCAACAGAAAAAACAGAAACTACCAATTTTGGGAATAACATGGGATGCAGACCCTATGCTCCCCACACTCCTGGTACCCACATACACCCTTTTGCGGGATGCAACAGGAAACCCCCCCATAAAAAAAGTGAGATGCTCCAATGCTCCTTTTGACCAAAGTTCCTACAGTTGCTAACTGTAGAGACTTTTGGGGTATTGCCTTGAGTAGTGATTTTCATTTGTCATTACCTGTGAACAACTAGATTAGATTCTTAAGACTTGAATCTATATCTTCTGAATTTTATAAATATAATGAGAAATACAACGGAGATAAATGATTTGTGAATCTTATATTATGTATCATTGGCATATCTGTATTATGAAAATCCCAAAATAAACCCAAATACTGCTAAAAAATTCCCAAACTAAATGATTTAAAGCCACAAAATTCCATTTAAAAACCTATAAATATCTGGTTAATTATCATATCGCAATTTCAAAGAATTTAATTGTTTTTTCTTCATTGATTGTGCGTTCTGAAGCTTAAATTCTTAAATACAAGTGATTTTCCAAGAGATAATACTGGCTGTGTAATGTGTTTCTGGGCTGCGTTCTAGGCCGTGACTTTGAAAATCCTCACAGCAGATCTAAGAGATGATGTATACCTCACAAGAGAATAATTATGATTAAGCAAGAAAATAGAAGAAGAGTGGTCAATACAGTATAATGAACAACAGAATAATATGGTACAGTAGAACTCGGATAGAAGCAATAATACTTCACACACACTAAATTATTAATCACAAATGGACATATAAATAATACAATGCATGAGGAATTCGAATGCCTAACGTAGCAATTCGAATTAGCCTTCATGGAGTGATCAAAGGATCACTGGAGTGTCATCGGAGCACAACTGGAAGTCTTCATCATCATCAGTGGAGTCATCAATGCTCAAGTAATTGCCAACCCTCAGTCAAACTGAGTCAGGTAGGTGTAACTCAGTGTAATTAAGTGTAACTGAGTGTAACTGACTGTAACTCAGTGTAACTGAGTATAAACTGAAGACAACTGGACTGGTAGGTGAAGGAGGGCGAGTTGCTTCCTAAAATCAAGGAAGAAGGGCGCATTAAGCAACTAGAGGGCTAAAACTGAATAGTGAGAAGCTCCTGGGGGCTGGCTAACTGAGGGCTAGGTGCTGGACTGATGACTGGGATGCATGCAAACCCTAGAATGCATGCAAACCCTAAAAGTGCATGCATGACTGAAAATGTAAATGATCAAAATACTGGTGGGACTAGGATGGAGTATAGGAATATCCTAACACCCCCCCTTAATCCATCATGGGCCCTGGTAACTAAGACCAAAGGTCACCCAATACAATGAATAATAACAGTCAATAAACCAAGGAAGTGGGAAAATTTCATGGGAAACATACCCCCTCCTCAAAAAACAGACTGTAAGGCACACACAAAAAATAAATGCTCCAAACTCAAGCAGGTGTGATGCTTGGTCATATGTCTGGAGGTATCTTCTTCTTAGGAAGAAGTGGATCATGCTCAAAAAGCATGTGTTTGTACTTGCTCTTTAGATCGAATGTGATGAGAACAAATCCAATAGTATGAAAATGATCCTTGAACCTATGATTCGAATCAGCTGAGGTAGGATCAAATCTGTGAAAGTGCATATAGTATTTTGTCTTCTCCTTCGAACCAGTAACCACCATGGGCGAGATTATGCCAAAAATAACTATTACATGTTTGCTTGAAATCAAAATCAGATTTAAGACTTTCAAAACAGTTTCTTGAGATCTCCTTTGAACCAGCAGGGGTGAGATAAAAACTATCATATGCATGAGAAATTATCCCAAGCAGTAATTGCTTAGAACCCAAATTAAATACAAGACTTGAATCATGGTTTCTTGAGATCTCCTTTGAACCATGAGAGGTGAGATCAAAACCAGTAGATGCATGAGAAATTATCCCAAGCGATTGGCCATGGTTTCTTGAGATCTCCTTTGAACCAACAAGGGTGAGATCAAAACCATGAGATGCATGAGAAATATTCCCAAGCAAATGGCAATTGCCATATTCTTCAATGACCTTCTGAAAGCATGGAACTATGATCATATAGTAGTATAAAAGAGGAGATAGCTGGAGAGGAGCGAATGCATTACCTTCAATAGTTGTTTTGACCTCTGAAATAATCATGTGATCATGATGCAAACCAACAGAATCTGGTGCAAGAGAGGATTTAGGACCTTCTACAATATCTAGAATGTGAGCTGGCACAGAAAGAGAAGAAAGTTTGAGCATGAGTGTAGAATCTGCAAGTTCTTTGTGAACAACTTCAATGTGAGATGATACTGGTTCATGATCTTAGAGACCATCAAGAGGAGCGAATGCATCACTTTGTTTGCTTTCGAATGGGTTGGGACCAAGTCCTTCATTCTCTCTGCGAAATATTTCATCCAGGTGAGCCCATAGCTCTTTTGGTGATGAAAAATCAGGGAGGTCATATAACATCCAATCAGACATAGCATCCAACATTGATCCAAAGGCTTCATCAACTTTATTTAACCAATCAATCTTCTCTTTAGAAGATTCGAACTCTCTTTCAAAACAACAGTCAAAGAGATCATGGCTCTTCAAGTATGCTATCATTTTTGGTTTCCAATCATCATAGCTGAGAGGAGAGAAAGGAGAAAGAGAAGTGATTTCTTTTGAATTCATTGAAGCTGTAGAAGACCTGCAAAAACAATATAGAATAACTGCAACTGCTACTGCTGCAAAAATGTAGAAACTGTTGCAACTGCTACACTCGAAATCTTGGTAATAACCTGCAAAAAACTCTCAAGAATGGAGATAAACAATACTCTCAACATGCTCTGATACCATGTGAAAATCCTCACAACAAATCTAAGAGATGATGTATACCTCATAAGAGAATAATTATGATTAAGCAAGAAAATAGAAGAATAGTGGTCAATATAGTATAATGAGCAACAAAATAATATGGTACAGTAGAACTCAGATAGAAGCAATAATACTTCACACACACTAAATTATTAATCACAAATGGACATATAAATAATACAATGCATGAGGAATTCGAATGCCTAAGGTGGAAATTCGAATTAGCCTTCATGGAGTGATCAAAGGATCACTGGAGTGTCATCGGAGCACAACTGGAAGTCTTCATCATCATCAGTGGAGTCATCAATTCTCAAGTAACTGTTAACCCTCAGTCAAACTGAGTCAGGTAGGTGTAACTCAGTGTAACTGAGTGTAACTAAGTGTAACTGACTGTAACTAAGTGTAAATGAGTGTAACTGAGTATAAACTGAAGACAACTGGATTGGTAGGTGAAGGAGGGCGAGTTGCTTCCTAAAATCAAGGAAGAAGGGCACATTAAGCAACTGGAGGGCTAAAACTGAATAGTGAGAAGCTCCTGGGGGCTAGCTAACTGAGGACTAGGTGCTAGACTAATGACTGGGATGCATGCAAAATACATGCAAACCCTAAAAGTGCATGCATGACTGAAAATGTAAATGATCAAAATATTGGTGGGACTAGCATGGAGTATAGGAATATCCTAACAGTGACTAGACAATTATATCCTTTCATTTTATTCTACGTTTCACCTCCAGAGTTCAGGCTCCAAATGTAATAAATTCAAGTACTTCGAAGTTTTGTTTAGACTCTAGCTTGCAACCAGATTTTAATAGTGAGCAGTAGCATGCAGCCAGAATGTGTCATGAATCATGATGCTTGTAGGGTGTAGCTTTAATTCTCCTATGAAGACTTGTATAGGAAGACTTGTAGAACAATTGAGTTATTATTTTAGCTCATTAACATTTGCTTATACTTTTTTCCCTCAAGCTTTTGTGGATTTGGCAGTATAACACTTTTGACAGCTCTTGCTTTTTTGTGGGGGTACTTTTATATATTGTCATCTAATGGGGGTTACGAGAGAGGATAATGTGGTTGCTAAGTGTTTCTGCAGTAGAAATCCAACAGTTCGGCAGTAGATAATACTGGGCGTTAATAATGTTCATACAAAATATAAAATTATTTTTTCCTGTCAAATTAACAAACAAAAAATATCTTAAAAGTGAACACTATTTTGTTGGTCTTTGCCTAGACCCCCAAATTCCATCAAAAAGATTATTTTATGTTCTTGTCGGTCTTCATTTCATTCACCTCGTGCATCCTCCTAATGAAGCACAAATCTCTATAACATTCTCAGTAATTTTCTTACAAACTATCTCTATATAGTCACTTTATCCTGCTATCTAAATATTTTGTAATTATTCTCAGTAATTCTAGGCATGCTCATCAAAACTGAAACTATCTAAAGATTGTACACAAAATTACTATTTTCAAACTGGGCACAAACATCGGAAGTGAACATTACTCAAAATTACTATTTTCAGTGCACCTTTTCTTAGAAGAATTTTCTTCGTGACAACGAGTGATTGCAATATTATAGATTTGGAGCAAGGATGGAATCATGTGGGAAAGGGTATTGCAAAGTTAAAGAACATCTTGGAAGAGGTGCTAGAGTATCCATTTGATTCAGATCAATATTCATTGCTTTATATGTAGACTCTGACTTGGTGTGTCCAATGTTAATATCCCACTTCTTAAATTTTATTCTCATGTCAATCCATAAGGAATTCTATTTAAGGGTGCTAGCTCAATGGTAGAGCACCTGCCTTATAAGGAATTCACTGTGCCCTATTTATATTCTGAAACCACTAAAAATAGATAAATGACTAAAAAAATCACCAAAATTTGCATAGAAACAACCACCATTACAACATGAGAGATAAGTGACAAAAAAATGACCAAAATATGCATATAAATGACCACTTTTGAGTTGGTGATCGCTAGTAGCAAATTAGCGGTCATTTATCACATGACAATTAATGACCAAATATATTACCAAATTAATGACCAAATATACGACCAAATATATGACCACAAGATAAGCTCTAAATGACCAAGCTAAATATGACCACATTTTTTGTCGCGTGATATATGGCCATTAATTTGCTACCAGTGGTCACCAACTCAAAAGTGGTCATTTATATGTGGATTTTGGTCATTTTTTTGGTCACTTATCTCTCATTTTGTACTAGTGATAATACCCACATATGCAATGAATTAATAGCCTCCCTCAATTTCATACATCTCATTTTCCTTGTTCTTTGTGAAGTGAATTATGTGATACACAAAAGAAGCCACAAGGGGCTTCGATAAATATCATTAAAAGATGACCATTTGGTGGAGTAGAGTTAATCACATATTTATTCCATTTTTACCAAAACAAAGCCTTGTTTTACATTACAAAATAGAGATATTCATTACTAATTTGAGCCATGTCTATTTTTCCAGTGGAAAGAAACAAAAAATTTCAATAGTATTAAGTTTTTTCCTATGGGAGTTTCTATCGAAATATAACTTTCCCCTATAATTGACCTTATCAACTATTTCTTAGTATAATTGTTGTATGTTGTCTGAAATATGGATTTTTGGAAGCAAGTCTATAGTAATAATCTATCATTAGAATGTGCAACAAATAATGATAGAATTCAAAATCAAACCTAACCAATCATCAATGAAAACCTAAACCTAACATGATCATGATAGTGGCATAATATGAAGAATTAAAGAGAGATTGTGTTTCTTTACCAAGCTTACAAACACCAAAACGTGGAAATGATACTCTTCTCATGAGTCCAGTTTCCCTCTACCTTCAAACCTAAGCCTGATGATTTATTTCCTTCTTCCAATTTTGTTTAAGTTGACTGATTTCCTCCAATTGAATCTCAACAGCTTTATGGCACCACTTATCCCTAATTTTTTTGGATTTAGGATCTAGAAAATGATTGAGTGATGACCACTAGACCAGTTGGAATTATACCAATTGAATGGCTAGCAGGTCACTAATGGTACCATTTTCCCATAGGAATATAGATTCAATTACTGAGAAAGGATGTTGTTAAATGAAATATTCTTTAATGGAAACATAGTCACACAGGGGGTTGAAAGTATGAAACAAGGAATTTACCAAAAAAGAGGAACAAGACCATCCCTGATATCATGCAAGGCTTTTATCCAACACTTTTGAAGGCAACGAAAGGTTAGTGAGTTCATTAATTCCACATGGATCTCTATGTTTAAGATAGAAATATAGACTAGCAATATGTCAGTACAACCTTAATACTCTAAATGGTAAATCAACCTGCTAGACAAAATAGACTACGAAAATTAAGCCAAATATAATTGATGCTTAAAATGATTAGGGTGTGAAGCGTGGCTGGGTATTCAATTTTAAAGAATTGATATCCATTCACCTTGAGAACCTATTTCATCAAATTATTGTCCGTTGGAGTAGACTTTTACTAACTACTTGCACCTCCAAACTACCATTTTGCTATAATCATTTGAAAGAAATGGTTTCAGAGACCACTCCAATGTCCAATTTGCATTTTCTTAAAAAGGAGGATGAGATCCATCTTTCCCAACCAATCAACAAAACTTCTACCAAAATACCTTGCACAAGTTGACATGTCTAGACCCTAGACATCAATATTAATCCTCTTTCTTATCATCAGTGTGTACTAGTTTAGTTCCATTGTATAATGAAACACCCCCTCCCCTTGTGCCTTATTTGTAAAGCCTATTGAGAATGACTAGTTAGGTATGAAAAAATTCAAGTACTTTTTTAACAAATTTGACTTGAGAACATTCATGTGTCAAATGTGATTGCTTATGTTCATGATTGTTATTTGATTTCATGTACTATTGTGTTTCTGAATTAAAGATATAAAAAATTAACACAATGTACATCAAGTGGTGTCAGAACATGTTCTTCAAGCAAGTTCTTGACAATTTCTTTTGCAATAGAAGTTATGTTACTAGTACAAAATGAGAGATAAATGACAAAAAAAAGACCAAAATACGCATATAAATGACCACTTTTGATTTGTCGACCATTGGTGGCAAATTAGCGCTCATTGATCATGCGACCAAAAAAGTGGTCATATTTAACTTGGGCATTTATAGCTTATATTGTGGTCATATATTTGGTCATTAATGTGATCATAAATTAGGTCCTTAATTGTCACAATTAATGATCATTAATTGTGATGATTAAGGACCAAATATACGACCAAATTAATGACCCAATATATGACCCCAATATAAGCTATAAACGACCAAGCTAAATATGACCACATTTTTGGTCATGGGATAAATGACTGCTAATTCTCCACTAGTGGTGGTCATTTGGTCATTTATATGCGAATTTTGATCTTTTTTTGTCACTCATATCTCATTTTTGTATTGTTCATTTATCTCTTTTAGTGGTCATTTATCTCTTTTTGGTCATTTGTAGTAATTTTATATAATAGGGTACAGAGGAATCGAACCACCAACCTCCTGCCTATAAGGAAGGTTCTCTTCCATTGAGCTAACACCCTTAAATAGAATATGTTATATAGTTTTACATTGGTGATCTAAGAATTCACAACTTCTAAACTTGTTGGGCAAACAATACCTCTGCTAACACAATAAAAAAACTTAATTTTAATTACCACCATGAAGAGCCTGGATTACAGGACAAAGGACAAAGGATTGTGGATGGTTTTGTTTTGTTATTGATGAGAAAATTGATATGAATGAAGCTTAAACTTTGACCAAAGATTTTTGTTCTATAATCACCATCCAAAGATATTTGGAAAATTATTTTTGTAGATGCTCATTTAATATAACAACGTGATTGGTATATTATGAAACTCCAGTTGATGTCCTATAAAACTCTAGTTGAAGTCCTTTTAAAGTTGTAACTATATATTCTCCTTTTTATGCTTGCAATTGATGTGGTACATCTTGAAGTAAATTTTACATGATCACATTTGCATGTTGTGATACAAGAACTTTGGAAATGTCAGAACGGATGAGTTTGACTTTCAACTCCGACTACATTCATATGATATTAGTTATTGGACAGGTATGCCATAAGTTAAAGGTGATGAAAAAAAATACCCAAAACACAAATGTAATCTACAAGTAAGACCCCGTTATCTTCATATATACAAGTAGTTTTTTTCAAACAAGTAGATTCTGAGAATTAAAAGGAAAACAACATGGTTAATGTCAACTTAAACCTAGACAAGGAAACTCTAATTATGTTGTGTATCGGAGAGCAGTAGCATTTCATAATACCGAGAATTAAAAATATAAAGCGCAATCCCTTTGAACATCAGTAATAGGAGTTAATTAACCAAATACCAAGTAGCAAATCTTGGAAAAGATGCACTAACTCTCCTATATGTTGCAAGAACATACCGGTTGCAACCCAAAGCTCTATGCCATTTTTTGAAATTATACATTTGAAGTTAACATAAACCAAGGAAAAAATTCTGCGCATTTCTGAACTACTGAAAAGAGCATTTTCTACTGTTCATATTTATTAAGAAAGTATAAGAACCCCAGCCTAGAATACCGTAAAGGTAAAAATTGAAGTGAGAAACTGCACAAAATACATCAAAACATTCACATAATTCACACAAACTAAAACTTTCTCTTGCATTGGTCAAATACTACAGATGTTGCTTCAAAAAACATATATGATTCGTCTTCTAATATGAAGGCCAACTCTAACTCTTCTGTTGCTTTATCTACCATGGAAAACATGGCCTCTGCATCAGCCACTTTCATGGCAATATCCATTGAAGCTTCATTTATCCTATATACTGAAAATGTATCCATTGTATTACTAAATGCACTGGAGTATTGCATTAAATTATCCATTGGAATTGGTGATCCCAAGACTTCATATTTCACTTCTGAAGTAGGTGGCATATCTTTAATCTTGTAACTATTGCAAACCTGCACATAGATGCATAAGTATTAATAAAAAATTCTTTATTTGTTGCTATACACTATTGCTACAAACAAAAATAAAATGACGTTACTCAAGTCTATTTTCTTAAAAGATTTAAACTCTTTCTTTTCTGGTGTATGTATAAATGTATTAATCTTAGTAATTGCACAGAACTGAAAAGTGTGTCAAGTTGATGATAAGAAGCACAATGGAATCAAGTTCAATTAACACATTACTTACATCCAGTGGCATTATTCAACCACTGTTTTTGGCATTAACTAACTTTGAATATAGGAAATATAGGAATAGACTCATAGAGTATGACACAATGTTTAACAAACACTGCACAAGATGGTTTAAGGGTATTTAAACTCAAAATGCCCCAATAGGGTGCCTACTAAGCCAATATGACAAAATGGTGGTATCTTAGCCTTCAATGTAAAAAGTTAAAAACAGAACGTTGAAGTCAATGAGGAGGGTCTCGACTCAGTTTTCATAGCAAACTTCACTCCTTTCTAAATAAAATACTTCAGTTTTGGTTTCAATGCTTCCAAATTTTGTTTCTCAAAACCATAGATATAGCCCAAACCCATAGCCATCTGAGTGTCATTTTTACCCAGTCCCACCCACAACCACAGTTATTGGAACATTGTATTAATATTCAATACCCTGGCCAAAAGAGAAAAATTCAGTGGTTATAAAATGAATTTAATATTTTTTTTTGTCATACAACAAGAAACTTAAAAAATAATTTATAGAACACATAGAGCTAAAGGTAATGTAACTAAATCTAAAACTGAAATTTTAGTGGAAGCCTTTGTATATAATTTAACAGGATAAAAGATAATCACTAATGTAATTTCACTCATACATGGATATTGATTCTTTAATGAACCTTCTCAAAATGATAAGAAAATAATTTTCAGCTAACTAGCTAATCCATTCATAATTCCAGAAAATCTGCAAAAATGAACAAGGAATCATATAGCAAAGTAAATTTAAGGAAACTTACTAGAGAGGTGGTAAACAGAATACACTACTTTGACCAAGACAAATGGATTCATTGAAAAATATTAAATCCATCAACAATAAGGTTTTCATAACCAGAACAGGCCAAATAGCTCTAGATTTAGGAAACAAAAATAGAAGTAACTAAACATTTCAAGTTGTTGCACTAATCAATAAAGGCCAACATTTCAAGTTGTTGCACTAATCAATAAGGGCCAACTGCCAAAACAAAGAGGCAGACAGAAACCAAAGGGTATGCACAACCCTCAAAGGTTCTCATAAATTACTTTTTGCAGCAAAATCAAAGATTAAAATTTGTATAAGCATGCAAAGGAACAACAAGCCTTTACCAGAAAATGGAAATGCAAAGTAGCTCTTCCATTATTTATAACTCATCATCTTCTGTTGGGATTGTCTTGCTATAAAAAGTAATAGTCAACAAGCCTTTGGATAATCTTCAAAGAGGAACAACAAGCCTTTAGCAGAAAATGGCAACGCAAAGTAGCTCTTCCATTATTTTTGACTCATCATCTTCCGTTGGGATTTTCTTGATATAAAAAGTAATAGTCAACATATAGTAGAAAAGTGTTTCTAAGCAATCCTATCTTACGGTCATTCCCTCTGAAATACCAGTTGCATATCAATACAAGCAAATTTCAAAGTGGCATGATCCTTAACAACAATTGGACCAGTGTACATCCTATATCTTGAGAGGATGGTTGTAAGATTTGTGTCTATAATATCTAGCAATTTCCTATAATATGCTTCTGCTTACTTTCTGAATAATGTTCCTTTCCTTTAAGCGACTGCATTTACTATGTAAACCATTATTCATTCTTCAATAAAATGCCTTTAAAATATTGGAGGTTGTTTAAAATTCCCAAAACAAAGCGAAACCTTAGCTTCAGTATAGTATTGATGAATGATTCTTTTAGAATCCGTTGGACTATAATTCTGATTTGATTTTTACAGATGCTTTCCGCCATCAAATAGATTTTTGCATAAACATGAATGATTATACATGAATTGCAATACTTACAAACATTGTTGTCTTATTTGTACTTTGCGCCTCTAATGTGTGCATTGGTATATAACTATAACACTTCAACATTACTAGTCAGCATGTCATCTCTCTCAAACTGTTCGTTGTAGTCTTCCAAGAATAGGTCTTTGACTACTCAGTTTACAATAATCCACAGATTTAGCAGGAACAAAACTTGGTTTTAGTATTTTCACGTGGGAAACTGATGTGGGCTTATAACTTGTACAATCAAAATTCAACCTTAAAAACCAACTAGCTTAAGAGGCGATGGCTTCAATAAAAAAGGCTAGATGGACAGACACTAGATATCTGAACCTGGAAAAAGTTTGGGTGGTATCAATCACAACAATTCTGGAAAGTTTTAAAGGCCTAGGAATAATTTTATATCATGATCTACAACTCAGAAGTGATTTTAAACTAAATGATCTAACTTTAAACATCGGTTTTCAGAACAAATTCAACACATGAAGCTTATGAGATGAGGTAATGAAGACGCCATCAATCCTCTCAAGCCTTCGAAATGAAACCCTTCATATTTCATTGGATGTGGACATAATAATTGCCTTCACAAGTTCATTCTTTCATATAATATTGCAAGATGGGGATAATGGTTACGTGGCTTCTACCAAGAAACCATACCAACAACACATTGACACAATTTTTCTTCATGTTCTCAAAGGTTGGATATTGTTTGTTGAATGATAATGAAGATTCCATTTTCAATCATTGCCTCCTTATTTTATCATCAAAATAATTGATTCTTTAATTTAATAAGAGGATCCCTAGATTCCATTATCATGGGTGACCTCTATTAGCACTTTATTCAACTTATTTGTATTTAATTTTCAAAGATACCATGAGGTCGTGCTCAATTATGACTCTAGAGTCAATTATGCTTTTAAAAGCTAAAATATTTTTTATTTTTATACACAACTTTGTTAATTAATAATAGTTTTTCTTTGGTTTTTATCTGCATTTCTAGATCACTTCAAACAACAAGGCTAAGCATAAACTATGCTTCCTAAAGAACCTTTTATGTATGGGTCAAGACGCTTGTATCTAAAGGCTAATAGTTTAGGAGTGGCAAACAAAATCCAAATAAAATTTAATCGCTTATATAAATCCATTATAAATTCAATCGCTTATACAAATGAAAAATAATAATCACATTACCTTAGAGCCTTCAAGCCCAATCCAACAAGGATATATGGCCACAACATAAGAGCACCACGTCCATCATGTGCAAGGGTGCATTTGTGGGATTTTATCCAAGTCGTGGGGGCTAGGAAATACCTGGGATTACAAGCCTTTTCTCTGTTTGAGTTCGAGCTATTGGAGAGAAGACTCAACACTGTGAAGGAAGGCATATCAAAGATATAAATCAAAATTCCACCAAGAAAGGTATAATTCATCATACATTTTGTCATGTGACTATCACAACCGAGCGGTGAGGGGGATGATAGATGATTTGAAAGAAAATATCGACGAAAATGAGAACTAAGGCATCGTGTGAAGGTATGGATAGAAATCATGTGACACACATAGATTCCCTCACATCCACTATTGCTTTCATTCTATCAACAATTGCTATAGCCAATCATGAACCATCCTTTCCACCTATCTTATGGACGGGTCATGAACAAAATGTAGCTTGAATCAGATAAGAACAAAGGACAAGGAAATAGATGGTCAATCAGTTAAGTGGGGAAAAGAAGGATAGAGGAAGAAATCCATCATTGGTCCACGCAATCATTCTGCTGCTTACTAGGGAAGAAGTTGAGTTCATCACTTTCTGGAAGTATTAATTTCTTAGTGCAATACTACAACTTGAAAGGATTCTACTATGCACATGAGAGGAGAAGAATTCTTTGACAGTGGACTGTTATTGTTCAGTGTTGATATATGTAACAATATTATGGTCATCGGTAGGAGGCTACAGTATTGAATACGGATATTACTCTTTGCTCTAAAGAAATCACGCATTCTCAGACCTCCATATCAACACTTCTAGGCATGTATCAACTCTTAATAAATAAATGAATATTCATGTCTACATGTTTACTATTAGTCCGATATTTATATTCCTATGCAAGAAACTTTGTATTTGGATTCCTTGTCCAAGCCATCTACAGGAAGTCTCCCTCAAAAAACTGATTGGAAAATAATGTTAATTGATGTTATCAACCCATGAAATACATCTTATCTGAGTTCTGGTTAAGCATAATTTAAACTCCCAAACAAGTCACAAAATCAGATTTGGATCATAAGCACATACATGAAATTGTTTCAATGTCAAACTATTTGTTAAACTCTTAAGGGAAGAGTCTCCTATAATTGTAGTAGTTTGATCAACACTTATAGGAAAGGTAACTTGGTTGACGAGAAAGTAAAATATCATAGTATTCAGTTGGGCTTAAATAACACCTACATGACTCATAAATTTAATGTTTGACAAGTGATGTTTTAAGTTTGAACCATTTTCCCCAAGTATAGAATTGAATATTGCTTAAAGTCACTTACAACAGTCTTATGTCAATGATAGAGAGGTATTCGATTGATGCCCAAAGATAGAGGGAGTGTGGTAAAAATTGAATAAAATAGGTCGTATGTTGAATCCGGTGTATATGCATGGATAGAATTTGATAGTTCGAGAAGAAGCGTTCTGCAACCATGATCCCTAACTAAGGCCATTACCCTTTCCAAAAATAAAACTCAATAAACCCACTCATAATACGATCCCCGGGAAAATTCCAAACATAGAGCTCAAATTTGATCACATAATTTCAGTTGTAAATACAAACATGGAGGTTGTTCCTGTTTAAACAAGCTATTTTCCATGGATCAAACCTAGATCCAACCAGAATCTAGAGTCGCACTAGAAATTTTCACCATAGGTCAAGTAATTTTTTTTTTTTAGGGTATGGAAAAATACCATAAAATAGAAGCAAAAACCAACCTTAAAAGCTGTAAAGTCCACCCATCCCCTGTGCACCTAAATTTCAAATTCAATTTTCCTCCATATCCACACAACAATAAGAGATGTAGGCCATGAATATGCACAATGCAACACCCCTCTGTTACTAACCTTTTCGAATGTCTCTAGCCCACAATGGAATTGTAAAACCCTAAGCTCTACTAATTGATCAAAAGTTCAGCCTCGATAGTGGAAGCAGTGATGGTTTTTGTGGATCTTGGCTTTGATTTAGAGAGAAATGGTATAAGTTCAGGAGCCATGGATTGTTCTTATTTGGATATACAGTCTTTAGATGTGGTGCGGTAAATTTCCAAACAATTCCTATCACGCCCATAGGTTATAATTTATAATTTATAATATTTTGTTGAATAGCCTCTTATTTTAATTTATTTTCCCCTATTTTCCCTCCAATTTTGTTCTATTTTACCCTTTTCTTCCCGCTCATTTATCCTTTTTTTATTTTGTGTTTCCTTTTCTTTATTATATTTATTAAATTGTTATTTATATTCTTGTTTTTTATTTATTTATTAATATTAATGTGAATACATTTCATATATTAATATATTGAATATATATAATAAATATATAATATATTAAAATATTAACTATATTATATTAATATTACATATTATATAGTAAATTAATATATTAACTATATAATATTAACTCTATCTATATTGTTTGATCAAATGGCTTAATTTCAATCATTTTTAATCCTAAAATTTTGTTGCACACCAAATGGTGTCTATATATATTCACACTTTAAATGGTGGTGCTTGTTGAAGTCAACATACCCAAACTAGAGGCAAAATTTGGGTGATGACCCAACTATGTTGGTGGTAGCAGTTCTAGAAGATATCGTTGAATTGTTCACAAATGAACCAACACTTGGCGGAGGTAGAAAATCCATATTCACCGGGTTAAGCATTACCATTGATTCATAATAATATGTACCACATTGATTTACCCTTAACTGATCCTATGGTATCCATAGTCGTACGGTCAAATATGTAACCCAATTGGGTAAAAAGATGGCATAGAGCGCATAGAGTTTTATTGTACACCATTAAAAATTTATTTATTCAATGTCAACATGAGGAAATATTAGAATAATGGTAACTGATTTTTTTTAAAGAATTTTACAAAAAGGGAGGATTTTTTTTTCTTTTCAAAATGGAGTATATTGGCAATTTTTTTATAGGGGAGAGACCCGAGGGGAACTTTATAAATTTCCAAACTCAAGCGCCAGGAGAACCATGATGAATGGATGCACATGGATAATTAATGGAGGTTGTGAAATTGAAATTTTTTAGCTAACACGATGAAGCAAAATACATGAACTTGTCGAAACTTTAACATGTTTCCGAGAGGGTCAAACGATGATGGTTTTGTTAAAAAAAATATGAATGTGGCCATTATGACGATCCCAACATAATGACACCAAATTCATGACATGAAAATGCCGAGAGGGAATTAAGACAACAAATATCCAAGACTCAACTCAACCACACTATGATGATGCACATGATGCAACCTAGTGGATTTGTTGAAGCGATAATACGAAGCAAAAATGGTGAAATAAGATATGGACATGATAAACACATCGAAATAGATGTGACAGTACAGATAAAATGATCTTGCAAAAAAATTATGTAGCTTCACCTATGGTGTCATGTTTCGACACTAGCTTGTGTCTTTGAATCCATCTACAATGTTACAATTTACTAAATTTTAACACTGCAAATGAATTAAGAGACCCACTAGAAAGGGGTCTCTAAATCCATCTTCCTAAGGGGTCTCATAATCCATCTGCACTGTTAAAATTTAGTAAATTGTACAAATTCATTATCAAAATTGTAATTTTCCATTGTTGGAGAGACACAACTAAAAATGACCAAATTAATGACCAATTGTTATGTGGTCATTTTTAGTTTAGGTTTATGGTACTTGTGATATCTCATCTTGGGATGGTTTTCACTAATGCGTGTACCGTAGATGTATTGAAAATTAATTATGATACCTTGGGAGGGTTGTAATTCTTATAAGCAAATTGCTTTTGCTCCAAGAACATAAGACTATGTTTAAGGTCGTTAATGTAAGAAGTGCAAATGTGATTCATGCATTAATGTTGAGCTGTGACACATGGGGGGGTCTACAATTTACTAAATTATAATACTGCAGATGGATTCAGAGACCTCCCAAAAATGGGTCTCTGAATCCATCTATAGTGTTCAAATTTAGTAAATTGTACAAATTCATTGTCAAAATTGCAATTTTCCATTGTCGTTATGACAAAACTAACAATGACCAAATAAAAAACCAATTCATATTCTTAATGTTATTGTTATGTGGTCATTTTTAGTTTAGTTACTTGTTATCTGGTCATATATTTTATCTCGTGACCCAATTGGTGATTCCTCTTGTCATTTTTAGTTGGCTCACTCAAGTTTGGTCATTTATACCTTGAAAAAACTGTGGTGACCAAATTTTTTGGTCTCTTGGTCATTTATCTCTCATTTTCTACTAGTGTATATTGGTTCATCTTACCTTTATTCATCTCATCAATGTGTGGTAAACAAATTCTTATTTGAGCAATTTATTAGCACTTTTGTGTCATATAATTTCTATGGAAACATTGTGTATCTTGATCTATCTTCTATCTACATCAATTGGAACTAGTTTTACATTTATGTAGGTTTTTAGTGTGTTGTGCCACATCATCACTGCAATTATCATCTTAACATTCAATATTTTACATTGTTACATATTTTCAAATACAAAAGGGATTCCACTAGTTTTTACTATGGACTTGCAAAACTCCTTACTCCTCATGTTGCATTTTCTTTGCAACCCATAGCAACTCCTATACAACCAATAAGTATAATTCTATATCACTCATGGCATCTCCTCTACAGCCTATAATATAATTTATATTACCCCCCAATGTATCAAGATCATGAATACAAACCTTGATATTACAATTACAGTTGTATAGCATGATGATCCTATAGTGTCGGTGGCAACTTCTAAATTGGTCCCCACAACATTCTCTTAGGTCTTTCCAATGTTTAATTAAGATCTCACATTTCATATACATTCAAGGGTGTTCTCATTATGTTCTTCTCTCAAGAAATTTCCAACACCTCAGACATTTTCTCAATACTTGAATTGCACACTTAAATAGGAGGAGCAATTCATGCAAAGTACTCTTCCATCTTCTTTTGTTTGAGACAAATATTCAACCAACCCTTTGCTCTCACACACCTCAACCATGGAGGAGTATCCCAACACTATTATTTTATTTCCTTTGGTACATAATTCATCTCAACCCAAGTGAAAGGGCATGATCTCCTCTAAACAAATGCTTTAATGGAATATTATCAAGTTGATTTTCCAATAAGAAAAAAAAATTGTGATTTTCTACTTGAAATAGCTTCATCCAAGAGAGTTTTCTACCCATGGTTCAAAAATTATACTTATAGAAGATGTTCTCCAAGCCTACTAGAACCATACACAAGGGTATGCAATTTAAACCCAAATACACAATGCCTACATGCTATTACATCCTTTGTTGGAAATTGTGTACCATTAGAGGAAGTTGGGCACAATTTTGTCTCAATAGGGAAGAATTATGAAATTTGTAGTTTAATTTTCTTTTTTTTACCTATTTTATTTGTTTTTTTCTTTATGATTATCACTTTAGATTTTAGCATTATGATTTTCACATTTATCTCTATGCTTTCAACATTGCTACATTGATATTTATTTTATCTTTAAGTAGATTATTATAGATTCTAGTTTCTCATCCAAGTTTTTCCCTTTTAAATGAGATGGTTTTTCTCCTTTTAAAATCCAAATTGTGCACAAAACTTGCACTTAACTTGTATGCACCAATTTTGTCTCCTATATGTAGTATACTCATATATATATTACATATGATGAAAAATAGAGTGCCTAGAACAAACAAAACACATTTGTCTTATTCTCATGTGATCACTATTTCTTATTGTGAACAAACACTAAAGTTAGTTGAGATTATAATCTTCAACTCTCAATTACAAGTTTGGTGTGTGTCTTTCTACACACCCAAAATATATATTAGCCTCTTTTAACCTCTCTCCACCTATGGCATGCATTGGATGGTATTAGAGAATGCTTCTTTGAAAATGGTAATAGAACTTCCTTGTGTCCTAGCTCAATCTCAATTACTCTCACATTGTTCCATCTCTAGTCTACATCAAACTAAAGGTGCCTTCTGCTAGAGGAAGATCAATCAGATTTGGTTCCTTTATGAAAATTTCCATATTTTTCTTGAAAGGATCCCTAGTCTAGATTCTTCCCTTTTTCTCCTTTTTAATGAAAAATTGTGTTGAGGTCTCCAATTACTATGCAAATTTTATGGCCATTAATGTGTTTATATTCTAATAAGGTTGAATAAGGTTTATCAATGGTTCCCATGTTTTTAAAGTATTTGGTACTATGCACATTAATTATGACAATGTTTTCTATCGGGGACAAAATGTTTAAATTGGTTCATGTCTAAACGTCAAAATAAAAACAATCTTTGCATTGGTTCATAGCTAAACGTCAAAATAAAAACAATCTTTGCATTGGTTCATGGCTAAACGTCAAAATAAAAACAATCTTGTGATTGGGGATGCATGTGAGGTTGGAATGGAAAAGATTGGGCTTGAGGTGAGTACTAACACTACTAGTTTTGCATTGGCC
The DNA here is from genome assembly GCA_027924585.1 of Larix kaempferi. Taxonomy (NCBI): domain Eukaryota; kingdom Viridiplantae; phylum Streptophyta; class Pinopsida; order Pinales; family Pinaceae; genus Larix; species Larix kaempferi. The sequence continues at coordinate 2,776,633 of BSBM01000445.1, forward strand.
AACCTTGTTGGTTAGAGGGATATCAAATGGCAGGAAGAGCATACATTTGTGTATTATAACCAACAAAGTACTAAGGATGGGAGAATGCGGAGATTCAAATCTATGCCTTCCCCATCCTTAGTACTTTGTTGGTTATAATACACAAATGTATGCTCTTGCTACCAATTGATATACCTCTAACCAACAAGGTTGACCAATTCAAAAATAGCAGAGTCACTACTCACCTCAAGCCTAATCTTTCCATTCCAACCTCACATGCATCTCCAAGAACAATGATCTAGCCCTCAAAAATATATAACTAACCCCAAAACGATTTCTAATCGGCATTTCTATAATTTTATGTTATTTTTTTATATCATTCATAGTCGTTGGATTTGCTACGTGCATAAATAGTATTCCGACAACCATGTTGTACCTTCAATGAAAAACGTGGTTCTAAATCCTGCGCCGAGGTCCGAAGGACATTGATTTCGGATGCTAACGCTAGAGCTATCGAATTTTCAACATACCAGCTATCGCATATTTGACATCATATGTGTCAAGATATTTGACGAATAGCCGACCAGATTGGTAAGAAAATAGATGTAGGTTATTCAATGGATGTCTGTCGAAAAACCAACACCTATTTGTGTATGTCGGATATTTGACAAAGTTTCACCGATGTTTAAAAAAAAAAAAATTGTCGAATTTTAGACGGATTGTTGTCAAAATTAAGACAAATGAGCCATCTGATTTTGGGTTCAAATATACCCATGAGTGTGTTCATCTAGAGCAGAAAAATTATATGTTTATTATCAATCCGGAGGTAATTTGTCATGATTTTTATGATCCTGTGGAAAGTTATATGGATTTGGATGGAACCATAACTTAGATGAACACACTAAGTTATTTGTATGTAGATTATATGGCCAGAATTGTATGTATGGATTCCTAGATCATTATTTTTCATACTTTTCAATCGTGTCTTTAGTCAGAGATGGAAGCATAATTCAGTTACTTGAATGGATATTTTGGAAGTTTGCTTACGCTTAAGTTAAGTAGATTATTTGATTAATATATAAGGAGCAGTGTATACAAATAAGCTTGTAGATAGAGCATTGGATTTCAATTTCCAGTGTGCAGTTTCTTTTCAATAGTTTTGTTTTCAATTTGACTTGGTGTGATTAGTAGAAATAAAGACTTTAGCCCAATGGAGGCAGAGCACTGGTACAACAAAGAACAAATTGCAACTTTTGGTTTGCACTGTGCAGTTGACTAGAGGTTACATAGGGGATTTATGGACAGTAATGGATGAAGGCACATGGTATGTAGGTTCTTGGAGCCTCCTAGGAAGGACACCGTACCCAATTGGAGCCAAATCTTGGTACCAAAATCTACCCTACCAAAATTTTTAGTTTCCGACGGAAAAATAGATGGATTTTTAAATGTGTTCATTGCAGGAAATTTCAGCAGTGAAAAGCCTTATAATTTGTAGTGAACCTGCTATGGAAATCTTGACCTCCTACATTCTAATGTTGCATTGGCTCTGATGTTCATCCATGATATGGTTATGTTTCCATTGGATCCGATGCGCTTTGCATACATTCCCATATTTCCAAAAGTCGAAACCTTCCATTTGATGAAATATTATAATATCTCTTTTCCCTTGATATCTTTAGTTGTATTTGAAGGTGTTGATTTTACCTTGCCAGGTCAGTGCTTTACCCAAACCAAATATTTTAAAATAATAATAATAATAATTTTATTATAAAATAATGTTTTTTTAAATAGATTGGACTATTATTTAATTTCATTGTCCATTCTTTCCAAATACAAAAGTTAGTTTTGGGAAATAAAATATTTGGTTTCATACCCAATGTCCAATCCCAAGTCATGAACGAGCTCACACCAAGTGCACCACCAAGCTACCACCGAGTCCAAGTGCCAGGATAAGCATCAAGTTCACAAGTTGACAAAGAGTACACTACGCGTCGATCATGGGAGCCTAAGTCCATGCATATTAACAAATAAATTTTGTTTCTTCTCTTGGATGTGGGATATGCAACAAAAAAAAATATTACAAACATTATTCACTGAGATTATGATCTATGCCACTAAGTCATAGTTATAAAATATCAAGAGGTCAAATGAAGGCCCTCCCAAACTAAAATTTACAGGTGTTGAATGTCAAGCAAATACATCAATCAAGTTCTCATTATCCAAGTGTCAAAAATGCATGAGCTTGAGTTGTGGTGAAAGCAAACAATTGACTTCCCTCTATGTATATTACAAGGCTTATTCTGAATGAAACATAATCAAGCTCGAGGTAAAGCTTTCTTGGAGATAAGAGTTGTCGGATTGTTGTTCCATGCCTATACTGAGTAGAATATTTATAGTCTATCATCAATGAATACTTCCATATTGCGTTGGGATCCATAATCCATCCAGTTTGCATGAAACTATGGTTAAGGTCATCGTCAAGCTAAAAAATGCCATCGGATATCAAACAAAGCCCAAGTGTGAAGGCAAGCACTCAAGAATTTCCTTGGCTCCTTATTAAAATAATATTGCTTACACAAATAATTTCATATTTTCTAATTATATTATTTACTATAGCTTCTTATGAATGGTTGGATATTGCAAATATTTGAGTTATATATCATATATGTTCTTCTCATACAAGATATTGTAGTAGATGGTTTGGACCATTTGTATTCAAGTGAACATTTATAGGTACTCCAAAAAATTGAAGATCTATTTGCAAGGTATTGGGCCTCATCATATGCATTAGCAATGAATCTTCTAGTTGATGCAACTATAATTAGAGTTTATTCAAGTAAGGGTATCTCATTAAAAGTTGGAGTGGCTATTGTTTTTTTTTAACTTAAGAATGAGGAATAGAGGGACAAGGTTTACATCTTCGATTAAATACAAGTATTATCTCTGAAGGAAGATCATATAAGAATGGGGCGAGAAGAAGGTCATGGATAGTTTGTTGAAGTATTAAAAATTGCTTTGGAAGCCATCAATAATTCGTATGTAATGAGAAATTTTAAATCTTTTTGTCATCATGTCTCAATATGAATGGCCAAATTGAGGGAAACACATTATTAGTTGAAGATAGATTGCAACTTCCAAGTGTCTTTGACTAATAGCCTGTCAACAAAATTTGTTGGAAAATGGATATTAAAAAGTTATATTTCAAATGAAATCAACAAGCTACCTAGTATTGAATTAGTAGTCAAAAGGGTCTCTATAATTCTTGGCAAGGATGGAAATGCATACTAGTTGCGCTCTTCTCGTGTGTTATTATTATTATAGAGAACGCGTGTGAATAAGTGGACATAGTTTAGGTGGCAGAGCACCTTATATTCACAAGATTCCAAAGGTTAGTGCTAGGTGGTAGAGCATTGGCAAGTTAGCTCTAAATCCCAAATTCCCAGGTCAACATATCAAGCAACAAATCCACATCTCTAGCCAACTATTCTACATTCAATAGTTTTCCAATAGAACTCCCATGAAGAAAGGATTTGAATTTAGATTTGGGATTGATTTCCTTATCTTTTAGATTTGGTAATGATCCATTTATTGAATGTTTAATGTAATTTGCTTATAAAGGCAAGAGTGAAGATGAGAAGGGGGAATCTTCCTTTGAGAAGAGTGTGCCGAAAGAGTACTAAAAACTTTGTTTCATTTTGTATGGAGATCGAACCAAACTTGTTGTAACGTTTTACATTATCAAATATTCTTGAAGGCTATAGTGCTAGTCTGTAATTTATTTGTTATAAACTTATTTTATTCTTCTCACTTGAATGAAGTTGCAATTTTTTGAGGATCAGGGGTTGTTTATAATTTATGGATTCTTGAATAGTGAAATTTTCATTGTGATTTCCCATAATTTATGAATTCATTCAAGTGTTTTATGTTCAGTTTTCGGAAAGGATTTTTGTTCTTTGAACATTCATTCTTATGGATTACAAGATCAATCTAGGATAGCTCATTTATGTCATTCCATTTTTTCTTCTCATATTCTTCCATTTCTCACCTTAAAGCTTGTTTGGTGATAAGCCTGATTAGCTGTGATTCATGAGATATTGAAGTAGTTTGAATCCATGCCCAATATGTAAATTTGAGTCATAGTACCTCTGAGCCACCTGCATACAAACTTAATCAATCAATCGAATTATTCAATTTGTGCTAGCTATGCTCTCTTGCAGTCAGAGTGCATCTTTTAGCACTAACTCTACCCATGTAACTGGTTTATTGAAATAGCATAGATAGAATCAATGACACCATCAACATGTGATCTAGTTGTTAGTCTAGATGGATCAATTGACAGTCAAGGAGCATGCTAGGTAATGTCCTATAAAGTGTCTGATTATGAATAAATCAAATCCAAATGTTGGGCACAACATATGGCATGTTCCTCAGTTACAATCCCATCCATAGCAACATCACGAGCAATGGTAGGTAGTAATAACTTTGTGAATCAGTTAGCTAACAATTGATCAGGAATGGAGGCTTTTACAATCCTCAACCTCAACCTCCATTCATGAATGTAGTCAGGAATATGGGTGGCATTGTTTTGATGCAATGAGGTCAAAAGGTCCATTTTTTTTTGTAGCAGATAGATAATTGGAAGCGCATTAATAAATCCATCACTAACGCATTGCCCTAGTAGGTATGGCCGGTGTTCCCCAAAAGGAAAAAGTAGGTGTATTGGGCATGGTAGATGGAGTATTTTCCCCGCTTTTAAATGGTTGGGGATACTTAACCAAATTTGCTCCTTCACTAACAAGGGAAAATGGGATAGGTTTCTCCATAGCTGATGGCATGCTATTCCCACACATCATATGGTTGAATAGTGAAAAAGGCTCATCGGGTAGATTTCGGACTTGCTCGAGTATGGGGCCAAAAGGATTGGTCAAAGGAGGGTTAAAGTGTGGCACAACACCCTCATCCACAACTTCAACGTCAAAATGAGTGGTATGAACCGAATCACTTTTATAATTTATAATTTCTCTTACCTCTATTGAAGAGGTGACTCACCTTCAAATAGGTTTTGGTTCCTATTTGACATGAGAGAGGCCCCTAATGCATCAATATTGAATAATGCGTCGAGATTGACAAATCGGTATATTGTCCATGGTGAATAATGGAATTGTAAAAGAAAAAATAACAATCTTAAGGCCAAATACAAGAGAAAATCACAACATACCCCTAGCAAAAATCTAGGCTATCAACAGGAAAACCAATTGGCTCAAAGGGATCTTTCGGAGGTGCATATCAATCCACCAATGAAGAGTATAGAAACAATTACGATAATCCCCCATACTCCCTCAAATTTAAGGTCCAAGTGCCTGCGGGGCATCCCCCAAGGTAGAGAAAGCAGATGATATATTGTTTATCCTAGGTACCACAAGCACTTCCCACTTGCGGTCACCTATGTAGATACCTAGGAAATTAAACTAAGGATACCACTTCAGAAAAGGATGATTGGGTGAAACAGTCACAAGTCAAGTTCAGACGTGTGGACAGGGAACATGTGACATATGTCGAATATTTGAATCATGGTCAAGAGGTTTCACCTCGAGAAATTTCCAACTGACTAGGCCCCAATACACTTAAGAACCCTCTAAGTACACCAAGAAGGGATATTTATCAAATGCATATAGCTTGACCTTGTGCTTCACTCATGTGTTAGATGAGCTTTCTCAGCAAGCATCTCTTACTATTAATTTATTTTCACTCTTTAATGACTCTAGTTTCTTTATATGGCCTTGGAGAGTGTCCTCTCCAATCCTAATCCAAAGCCCTACACCCTAAACTAGTGTTGGTTTGCTATACCAAAGAAAAAATGTCTAATTAATTTTAATTAGAGCTTATTTTTATGGATGTTGATTACTCAAGTAAGCAAATGGAGTGTGACTTGGTGATGTGAGAGACTCTTGACCCAAAAAATGCATAAGAATGAAATTTTCTTTTCAATTTGATGAACACCTATTTATGAGAGGTAAGAGATCTCTTTTTCATTTTTCAAATGAAAATATGCAGCCACTAATAATCCCAAAATATGCAATATCAATCAAATACCTAATCTGAAAATGAAATCCCATACAATCTCCACACAAACATTGATCCAAATGAAAGCAAGCACACCAAAACGAATGACACCACTTTAAAACAAGTAGTATGAAAGGTACCAATAGCATAAAATGATTGATATAAGGATAACGAATTCAAATCAGATCACTATTCATTTATTGAAGGTAATGCAAACCAATGGAAAAAGAGAAAAAACAAGATTTTATATTTTTTTTTCTTTTTGCAGATTTTGGAGGAGAAAAAACAGGTATGCGACACTTAGATCGAATTTTGTGTAAATATGTGCATAATTTCCTAAATATAATTGCATATTTGGATTCCCCTTTCAAAACCACCCAATTAAAAAAAAAAAATCTTCCCAAATGAAGTTTGGGAGAGGGAGATATGGGCATTTCAAATATGTGTATTTTTTCATAATTTCAGGTCACGGTTATAGGAATTTTCAAAATGCCATATATTTTGACTCAAATATATGATTGATGCAAAGTCAAAGTTGTTGGAAATATAATTTTACAATATTTCCAATGGTATATTATATGATATATGTCAACTCAATGCTCAAGCAAGGACATAAATAAGAAAGGATTTATGCAAACAACACTAGGAAAGAATATAAACTCTTCCCCAGTTGAGTTGCCAGTTTTGGTATGGAGAATTCTCTCCTTAGGATAGGTGATGCCTCCCTTGGATCCTTTCCCTTGATCCAAGACAGACATGAGGATAAAACAATGTAATTTCAATCGCTAGATCCAATATTCTATCTCTTATATCCAATTATTCATTCACATGCACACTGTGAGAAGAAGAGGAAGAAGGGGGACATACTCTAGCTTATGAAGAGTCCTTTGGTGTATATCCAATCCAACCACTACAAATCTGATAGAATTTGATCCAAATCCACTTTCTATATCCTACACACAAAGAAGAAACCAAATACCTTTCCTCAGAACCTTATAGCGTATGGAATATGACATGTAAATAAACATAAAATCATAGATCTAAGCAACATATAATTAGATCTATTGTGATATACTCAAGCAAGATCAGATCTACTATTGAACATCAATTAAATGGACATATCTAAACAATATCCCATTCATAACAACATGATGTAGAGAGGGGAAGAAATATACATGTCTATATTATGAAAATGAGAAGAATACATCAAATAGAAAACCTTGAGTGAGTTGATGCAGATCTCCTCCAAGATTCCTGATCCAAACATTCCTTGAATCAACCAATATGTTCACAATGGATGTAGGATGCACTAGGGATTCCGATAGGAAAATATTCTCTCCGTAATTTTGGCAGAGTAAAAGCACTCTCAATTTTTCCTCCCCTTCTCCCTTGAAATGCCTCCATTATATAAACGAATGAAGGAAGAGAATGAAATGAATCTAGACTCCTAGGTCCTCTCACATTTAGATAGAATTGAGATTTTCTAGGTTAACATGTGGATCCAACTCATTTCCTAAATTTCCTCAGCAAATAAGGAAACAATGAGGCCTCTAGAGGGTATCATTCTCCATAATGGAATAATAAGTGACTTTATCCCTCTCTATAGTGGTGTAAGGAGTGATATGGCTCATTTTTACTAGGAAAATCAATTTCAAGGGTTAGAAAGGTAATGTTTGACCATGATAAATAATATTTGTCTCTTGTAAGCTCTAAGGATATCATATAAGGATATAACATATATCTTTCTCATGAAATTTTCTTTGGTGGGTTGATCAGTCCAATAAAATCAACTAGTTGTACATCAAAAGCCTGCAATGTGACTTGCGGTATCAAAGGAATCTCATCCATTCTTGATAGCTTCCCAACCCGCTGACATAGATCATAAGTTCGTCAGAACTCCTTTGCATCCTTGTGAAGAGTGGGACACCATAGTCATGTGCGCAAAATATTCTAGGATTTCACTTTCCTTGCATAGTGGCCTCCTGCAACTCCTTCATGTGCCTCCAATAGGATTATAGGCCTTTCATGCTCTAGTACACATCATCGTAGATTGATACCATATGTGCCTAAATTATACAAATTCCCCACTATAAGCTGATAATCTGCCACCTTTAACAATGGTTTTTTTATTATGTGCAAGAGTAAAGTTGGGTGGGGCTACTCTTGTGCTCAAGAACTGGTCAATATATGAAAAGTAATAATTGATCATTTGTGTTGTAAACAAGTGCGCATTTGGTAGTATGTCATCCAAATTTCCTACATCTCTCCCTGTTACTATGCACAAAAAATGGTTAGGTCCTGAATTTAATTTTCCTGGTTTCACAGTCACTTCAATTCATACTCCTGAAATAGTAACAACCATCTACATATCCTCCCACCCAACACTGGATTGTTGACTAAATATTGCAATGCAAAGTGGTCAATGTACATTTTGAAGTGTGATCCCAGTAGATAATGCCTAAAACCTTGTAGTGCATACACCATCGCCAATCCTTAGCGCTCTGTCATAGTGTAATTTTTTTAGTAACTGACAACTCCCTAATAACAAAATAAATGGGACGATCCAACTCTCCTTCCCTTAGCTGAGCCAAATCTGCACCTAACACTATCAATGATGCATTTATGTGGACATGGAACTTCTTCTTCCAATCTAGAAATACTAATATTGGTGTAGTCACCAATTTATGCTTCAAGGTATCCAAACTTTGTTGGAATTCCTTGTTCCATTGAAATTTGACCTCCTTTTTCAATAATTCCAACGGTGTTGTGATCTGCGTGTATCCCCTAATCAAATTCATGTAGTATCCTGTATGAAACAAAGTTGCTCACAGTTATCACACTCAATTAGGTGGTTCCAGATCAACAATAACAACAATTTTTACATGATCCACCAAGAGTCCTTGTTTACATACTACATGAACCAATAGGATACCACATAGTGCTCATAAAATACACTTTTTCAAATTTAAGGAAATATGGAACTGTCTACACCTGTCCAACATTAAGCACGTAGATTCAACATGGTCCTTCAACATATTAAACACTTTCCAGTCATCCAAATATACTTCTAGGAAATTATGAATAAACTCCTTAAAGGATACGATAACAACTCACGAAAATATTGTTGGCGCATCCTTCAGTACAAAAGGCATAAGCATTCCCATTTCGACGCAAAGGTTTTCTTATGGCTATATTCTTGTGCAATTTTTATCTGATGATACCTAGAGAATCCATCAGTAAATGAGTAAGCTTCCTATAGTCCCACATTTTCCAAATATTCATATATAATTGGGGTAGGAAACGAATCATGTAAGCAAGCATCGTTTAATTTGTGCAAATATACACAAATTCTGATTCCACCCATTTTCTTCTCTTGGACCACCATCAGGCTAATCCATTCTGACTCCTTGATAGGTTCAATTATCCTAGCTTCCAACATCCTATCTATTTCTACTTTTACTTTCTTCTTATATATTGGGTTCAGTCGATATGGTCTCTGCTTTACTGGCTTGGCATCTGAATTGAACAGGAGGTTCATTTCCCCTAACTCCCCAACAATTTCTTTCATTTATGAAAATGTCGTTGGGAAAAGGTCCTAGTATTTGTGCAGTAAATCAACAATATTTTTTACTTTTTATTCATTTCAATAGTCTCCAATATTTGTAAACTTGGGATTATCCTTCATGCCAATATTCACATTATGCGTTTTCAATGGCTTTGCATAGTCAATAGATCCAAGCTCAGGCCCTTCTATTGCATGCTCTCCTATAATTTACGGTACTTGAAAATTACCCAGGTTCTCATCTTCCTGGTCTTCTCCAACAATGTTATATCATTCCAAAACCTCTCGAATAGTTGCAGAATTTATGTGTGCACTAGATAGGGGTACTAGTCTCATCGAGTCTTCTAATGTAAAGACCTTATTTTTTATAACCTGCAAAACTATATCCACTAATGGGGCCTCATCTTCAAGACTGAGAATTACTTTGAATTTGCAAGTCAATTATTCCCAGTATGATGTTCCTCTGTGTAGTTCCAGTTCTATATACCAGTTCCTCAGGATTGTGTCCAGAGTATGTAAAAACAAATGCGCCCATTCCTACTTGGGTACTGAACTCCAAGTTGCAGTGCACTATGTAATATTATCTGAAGGACAACTCAAACCAGTATAATTCCATGCAGTATATTAAGTTCCAAACTTGACTTGTAACATCCTTCTGCATTGTTTCCAATCATCTATTCTATCCTTGTGTGTATCCCCAAGAGTCCTTTCAATGCAACATCTAACGCTAGCATTATCTATTGCTTGAGTATTTTCAATTCAAATTGTTTCACAAAGGTGTCTATATATGTTAGTTCATCATACTTCAATGGATTACATACCTCAACTCCAATCCAATACAATGCATGGATGATATGAGCACACCTCCTTGAAGATATCTTATGTAACCTCTGCTACCAATATTCCAAGGCTTTTTTTTAATCCGAATTGCAAGAATTTATACTTCACCAACTCAGTACACCATTAGCAGTAGGATTAACATAGTTATCCATCTACGCAGTCACATTGTAAAGCTTATCAAGTTCTCATTTCCTCACCAGTTCCACATATCGTCTTCCTTCTTTGAGATATAATGGTGTAGTAACTCTCAAATCATCTACTTCAAATATCATCAATTTCCTCTTTTTCGGGTCAATAATATCCTGGTTGTTGAAATCCCAGTCAAGTCCAAGTAATGTTGGATATGGTTAACTATCATCCACTATCTCAATGACTTCAAAATATTTTTTGTTGCGCACTCCATCGATATCAACATTCACTCATGTAAGTCTTCCAATTGGGACAATCTTGTGTTGATTTTCTAGTCTCAACTGAATGGGTAACCAGATAAACTTTGGTTCTCCCATCATTTAGCATGTCTACTTTGGAAGAACGTTCACATCAGACCCAAGATCCAATATGATATAATCCATATCATAGTCTCATATCTATACACTAAGTCAAAATTCCCTATTCGTCTCATTCTTGAGCTATACCTGGTTAAGCATCAAGAGGTACAAACATGTTGTCATAAGTAAATGGTGCAATTATTGAATGGGAAACATCACAAATAGTTAACCACATTGAGTGAACCCTACAAAAAGTTGAGAATGATCATATAAACAATTTTATGAGATACGAATCACATATTAAGGAGTGGATAAATGGTATCAATTCTAGTAATAGACTTAAAAAGTTTCCACAAGAATCTAGGTCAATGTTCATTATTAAGAAAATCATATTGTTACATAGATGTTGAAAGAAAAGAAATTGCATAGACATGGATCTTGTATCAAATGTGGATCGGTGCAATTTTATTGAAGGGAATATTTTGGGACCTCTCCCATTCTGAGTGTGGTAGTGAACAAACTACAATTTCCTTGTGGCATTCATACATCTATGTTGGAGCTTAGTAGTTTAATACCATGGATAATCAACAAAATGGTGGATTTCAAAATAGGTTCTATCATAAGGGTTGAATGTATAATTAACCAATTTGAAGGTTAATCACCAACATAAACAAACCAATTTGAATATGGTCCAATAGTGTTCTTCAGAGCCAAATCATATCGCAACTATGGGATCAATTTCAAATGTTCTAGAAGGAGAGGTGGTGCACTCTCCACCACTTGATGGCAATGAATTCAAAATTTTTAATCAAGAAAGTCTCATCCAATGTGAGAAATGTTGCATATAAGAAGGTTCTCTTCAAAAATGGTCGGAAAACAACTTGCTTGATCTTAGTGGTTCCCCATTAGATGTGATATTAAAGGAAAGTGCAAAGGAAAAAAAGGGTCAAATTATGGAATGCATTAGAAGTGACTCCTATATATTTGGACTATCCACCTATGGGTATTTTATATTATTTTGATGTACAAACTGTGACAACAAGGCCATACAACCAATTGAAATACCAAAGGATGAGTGCATCTTCTAAAAGTAAATTGGGTACAAACTAGTATTTTGAAACCTTTGATGAAATTTCTTTCATTATAGACATTCACACTACACATTGTTGAAAAGGTTATAGTATTTATCAATACCAATTTAGTAAATGACTAAGGGTAGTAATCAGTTGTGTCTATAGAATGAAAATTTAGGAAAATAGTTCTTTGGCATAAAGTGCTAACAAGGAGAAAGAATAAGAGAACTCACTTACAATAAGTTTGATGCATTATATTATCAAAATGCATAGTATCTAGCTCATGGAATAAACAAAACCACTTTCTACCACTATAAGCATATCTTTAAAAATAGTGACTTGAAGATAAGGAATAGTAATCTGTTAGATTACAAAAACCCAAATCTAATCTAATCGCAATAGTGGCTACTGTTTGTAAGAACGTGGACCAAAATTTAGATAAGGCTCTACAACTGACATGTTCAACACAGCAAGATGGAATAAGGGAACCTCTTAGATTATTGTCTTCAAATATGATCCTTGCTCTATTTGTCAAAAATATTAACAAGGACATGATGTTATGCAACCAAGTGCTAGAAAGAGCATGAAAAGAGAATAAATAGACCAGAAAGAGTAATCCACGCCTTGATAATGAAGAAAAGAGATGAATAGAAAAGCATCTTCGAGGGGGAAACATCCTTACACAATGTACTTAGTACACAAGACAAAACAAGATGAGATGATTAAAATGAAAAGGTCTCCTCCCTATATATAGGAGACAAAAAGGTACAATTACAACTAATGGACCCAAGCTGACATAACTAATATAATAATACTGCTCGCAAGGGTGTAGCTCAACCGACGACTCGCTTGATATGAAGGAAATGTTGTAAATGGAGGTCATGAGTTCAAATCACCCTGGCTTACCTGTGCCCCATGCTTGCGGGCTATGTGGGTGCACCTAGGGGTATAGTGGTAGCGGACGGGATTGGATCCCTAGACCCCATGCCACGCGAGTACTAGCCCCTTCCCAGTTTCTGATTCCCCTAGTTACAAAAAAAAAACTAATATAATAATACTAATGACAACTACCACTAATAGACCCAAGATGACATCACTAATATGTAATGAGCCACAATAAAAGGGGGTAATGTGCCAACATTTAGGGCTTAATATGCCCCTCCCCTTCAAACAAGTGCTATCTTCAACGCTTGATTAGTTTTAGATGTTTTTGTATGAAGGACTCATATTCCCATGTCAAATCTTCAACTGGTAAGTTCTTCCACTTGATGAGAAACTCCGTAATAGCTTGATTGCATAGTGTTTGGTCCTTGTTTCAGTGATTTGTTTAGGTTCCAATATGATGGTTCCTTCTTCATCAAGCTCATGCAATATAGTTTGAATTGGGATCTTGTCTCCTATTACCTTCTTTAAGCAAGAAACATGGAAAAAAGGGTGTACCCTTGAATATGAAGGGAGATCCAATTTGTAATCCATACTACCAATCTTATGCAACACTTTATAAGGACCATAGTACTTGGGTGCTCATTTATTTTCTTTATTTAGTTGCTCGAGGGAAATCTGTTTGTAAGATTTCAACCTTATAAATACCCAATCCCATTCTTCAAAACTCCTTTCACTTCGATGTTGATATGCTTGTTATTTCATCCTGTTTTTTGACATAGCCAGGTTGTTCTTTAGTAACTGGAGAACATCTTGCTAGTGATCTAGGTGATCTTCCATGGCTTGAAATTTATGTTTTCCTTTTAAGGGAGATGTGATAGATGGAGGATGGTACCCATAAAGTGCCATAAATGGAGAAATTTTTTATGACGTATGGAAGGAAGTATTTTACCACCATTCTGCCAAATATAACCATTTCACCCACTATGTTCATTTATCAGATACAAAGCAACGAATATATCTTTCCAAACATTTGTTCAGTATCTCAGTTTTCCAATTGGATTGAGGATGATAAGAAGAACTATGAGCCAATTGGGTATCTAAATAAGAAAATAATTCAGTCCAAAATTTTCCTGTGAAAATTGGATCTCTATCACTTACAATAATCTTTGGTTTCCATGTAACTTTTGAAATGTTTCCATGAAGGTTGCAGCAATTGTGCTTACATTAAAAGGGTGAGAGAGTGCACAAGTGTGCATACTTTGTGAGTTTATCAACAACCACCATAATAACATTATTACCTTCTAACTTGGGTAGACCTGTGATAATATCCATTGATATTTCCTCCCTACGCTGACAAGGTATTTCTAATGGTTGTAAAATACATGGGGTCTTAATTGTTTCAACCTTATTTTGTTGGCACACCAAAAATTCTTCCATGAAACTTTTAACATCAAATTTAAGACCTTCCCAAAATAATTCCTTCTTGACCCTATGGTACATTTTTAGGAATCCCGAATGCCCACCTATAGGAGGGGTGTCACATACCCTCCCATCTATCCAATTCCAGGAAGGGAACATGATACCAATATCTGGGCTTTTACATAAACTCAGCCCATGCATTAGATTCATACAATTAAAAACAAGAGTGTGCAGATGCAAAACAAATAGGTATGCACAGCGGAATTAAAACAACATCCACACATAATTCATGCTCATCCAACATATCAAATTAATCATTAAATTAAAAATTACAAAAGTAAATACACATACAGATTACTTATCTTCATTGTGCAATTGTCCCAAGCAACTAGCTATGTTGTTGCAACGTTCCACCCAACCATAGGCCAGTTGTGTTCATCAATTCTCTCAACACAACTGCCACCCCTGAGCTGGGCATGATTCTTACAAGGAAAAGGGGACATTCAAGCTCATACACAGCCAAATAATCATTCCTTTAAGCCAATCCAATCCACAGCTGGGTTTATCAGGCTAAATCTGAACCCTCTTCATTTCTAGGTGCTTACACTCAAGCTCAAGCCAAAGCAACAGATACCCATTTCAACCCCACAATCTCTTACCCACAACAACTCAAACTGGGCATGGATACACATTTCAGCAATGGGATTCACAAATAAGATGTCCATGGACTTTCCCAAATCGTGGGAACACCAAAAACGGACTGTGGAAAGGGAAAATCATCCACAGGGGACCAACCCGATTTTCCATGGGTATTTTGGGCATCTAAATGGCCAAAACGGCCCCAACGAAACCCCAAACCAAGCTCCATACTCCCAGCCACTCTACAACACAAAAACGCCTTGTTTCCAACTAGAAAAATCAGGAAAAACCATAAAAACATGGAGAGAAAACGCCCAGGCAGCTCTCAACTCATGAGAGAGCTAAACTGGTTCATGGGTAATGGCTTGGGGAGCAATTCATAGCTCTTTTCTTGCCAAGGAATCCAAACACGATTTTCCATGAAGGGTGGCTTTCCCATACTCAAATTTGGACAGCCATACCTCCCATTCCCCAAGGCATTAACTACCTCAACCAACTCTTGGGAGAAATGAATAATTGGGTACAAAAGTCAAAATGGGTAGTTGAGGGTTTGATGGGTTATCTCATTGACACTTGGCTTGAATTGATTGGCTCAAGGGTTTGAATATTTTCCCTCCAAATTCCTTGTAAAATCATGCCCCCATCTCTTGTTACATTGCATAGCTAGTTGTGGGTATTTTATTAAAATGTATATTTACATGATATTTGAATTCCAATGTGCCTGGCTAGCACGCAAACCATATGTATCAATAAATTGATGGTGGGGCCTTGGCCTTGAGCTCCTCACCATGATTTTATAACAATATTACATCATTTACATTTTAATGCAATGGGGTCAAAATCGGGATATTACAAGGGGTGTGGAATTCCAAAAGGATATTTTGTTTTAGTTGGGAGTTATTACATATATATAAGTGATCCTTATACCATAGTGATTCATTTTTCCACACAAAATTATCTAATACACTGGGATCATTTTGTATATTTTGAATGAGTGTCCACACATACAGGTCATTCTTCCATTCTTACCTTTCTACTACTACCCAATCGGGTTTTATACTTGAATTCACACAAAGTAATGCCTTAACATCCTCATATTTTCTAGAGAATGCATCTGCCACCCCATTCTGGTTCCCTTTTTTATAAATGATTTCAAATTCATATCCCAACATATTGATTATCCATTTTTGATGTTCTTTTGAATATAATCTTTGTTCCAAGAAGTATTTAAGACTATCATGATATGTTTTGACCTTGAAGTGACTACCTATTAGGTAAGGACGCCATTTCTTAAGTGCATGTAGTATTTCCATCATTTCCTTCTCATAAATGGGTTTTTGTAAGTTCTTTCCCTTCATTGGTCAACTTTTGAAAGCAAGGGGATATCCTTCCTGCATTAGAACAACACCGATTCAATTTCTCGGGGCATCACATTCCACAATGAAGTTTTTTGTGAATTCTGGTGTGGTCAAAACATGATCTTTGCACATTTCCTCTTTAAGTTGTTCAAATGCTTGAGTTCATTCTAGAGTCCACGGAAATCCTTCCTTCTTCAATAATGTTGTTAGAGGTGTTGTTATTCTTCCATAGTTTTGAACAACTTGCAGTCACTCACTAGCATTTTTGAACCCAAAATTCGATGGCATAGATGTCTAATTTTTGACATCATGTTGTCGACCATCCGACAAGCATCTTCTTTTTTAAATGTCGATGAAACTTCGACGGATATTCGACAACAAAATTACCGCTTCGGATATTCGACTCGACTATGTCGGATATTCGAGAACTCCTCTTAAAATAGTACCATCGAATATCCGACAACTCTAACTTTATAGGAGGTCGGATATTCGACAACTTCGATCAGTTATTCGACAACCCCTATTTTAATATTCCCATTGAATCTCCGCCAACCATCACTTTATACGAGGTCGGATATTCGACACGGTGGACATCAAATACCAACGCCTTTAGCCGTCGATGGTATGGCGACAACGTTGGATGAGGTGTCATATATCCGTCATGATGGACATCAAATACTGACACCTTTAGCTGTCGGTGGTATGGCGACGACGTCCAATTCTTTGTAAGGGTCCGTCGGTTATCCGACGGTATTTTCATCGTAAGAAGTCATATATCCAACGTTTTTAGCCATCGGTGGTATGTCGACGATGTCAGATATCTTGGAAGTTGTCGTCGGATATCCGACGGATTTGTGGAATTTAAAAAAAAAATATAGATATCCCGTGACATGAAAAAATTCACCTAAGCTACGGAAATCAATAATAAAGAGAAATATGACCACAACATTACTTTGGCCCCATATTGATGTGAGGAAATTGTTCTTTAGTTGATAAACAATTATAATACTCCTTGAGGGTTTTAAAGTTAGTTACGGATTTGAATCCTTCTACTTGAAAAGGGTTAATCAAGATCTTCAGAGTGTTAGACATTGTATATGGATTCTACCATAAGCAACACATTCAAGCTACCTAGGGAAATGCCAAAGCAACACTATAGAAAATATCATCTCATGCATTTGAGGAAGATAGTATAAAGGAAATTGAGTATCATGCTAGTATTTTCCTAAAGGTTGTAGTCTTGAGTGGTAGAGAAGGGGATGGTGAGGAATTGACATTATCCATTGCTTTGCTTGATTCCTCAATTTTGCAAATGCATGAACAACTTCATATTTTACATGATGCTCCTCTAGGTGGTAATCAAATATCCAACATAGCTATTATTAATGTAATTAAAAAAAAATCTTAACGAAATTGAAGTACATTTACTATAAGTTGTAAAATATTAGCAAAAAAAGTGAAACTTCTAGAATAAAGACATTATATTTGGTTACTTTGGAAGAACTAGTATTGTCTATTGTCTACAAAAGATGTGTCAAAACACTTCCAAAAGTGGCATGGAGGAATGTGTAAATAAACCTTTTCCAAGAATGTTGTGGGGGAATGATAAGAAATATCATTGCTCAGAGACAAATGATCCCACTCTGTTTGATATAGTTGAACATCTAAGGAAAGGATTGGGATCATACCAATCCTCCACAAGGATATATGTGCTTAGCATGGTTTTTGGGGTCTATTTTTATGATCTAGACCAAGTTCAACATCCAACATATGTTTGGGAGAAGTGACACAATCCATCACTACATTATAGAGGTTGATCCAGCTACACTGGAGCCTTTTAGGGAATCACAATGAGATCCTAGGTAGGTTTGTTTTGGGATGTATGGAATAAATCTTATTCTTGTAAATTGTTTTTTTTCTAGGTTTCTTTTTGTGTATTTCTTATTGGAGTTCATTTTCTATAATAGTTGATTTGGTGCTTGGATACCCAAAGTGGCTTCGTAAATTTGTTAGTAGTGAATTTCGCATTGTGAGTCACAAAACATGCATAACATATCTCTTAGAATGGAAACGATTTTAGCATGTTCATTCTATTTCAATTGTTTCTCATTATTGGATTATTGGTTTTATAGTAAGGATGTGCTGCAATGAATTTCCCTCATTCTAGCCTGTTTAATTGGTTAATTTCATGGAAAGATAAGATGCATAGTATGCTATTGAATAGTACCATAATGATCAATACTAATGCATGCATTGCATTAGTTGTACAATGGTGATAATTTAGGTAAATATCAAGACTAATGCATGCAATGCAATGGTTGTCCAATGTTGATAATTTAGGTAATGCATGCAATATAAGAAAATAAGCAAGAACAATAATGAGAGTTGATCATAAGTGAAATTGTCACTTAGATTATTGAGAGAAAACTTAGATGCATGTACATTCATGGTACATACACACAAAATTGGACGGAATAGATGTTAGTATATAAGAACCAACCACGATGGATTACTAGGGATCTCACTAAATGCTTAGAAGGGAAGAAAGTCACCGATATTAGGCTTTTTGCAATTGTTGTTTGCACAAGTAGCCATGGATACTTGGGAAAACTTTTAAATCATGGTTCTATCTCTCATCAAGGGATTACTACTATATTCCCCCATGTTATTGGCCTTGGATACTCAGCTATGAGAGTTTTGATTCTTTTGGATTGCCTATTATTTAGTGATTCAAGGCTGGCTACAATAGCAAAGGGTTGTATGTTATTGGAGAAACTTGAATTGTGCAAGTTCCCATGGATTGGAGACAAAGGTTTGGGATCTATTGCTATAAATTATGCAAACTTAGTGAACCTTAATCTAGAATAATGTACCCAAATAGGAAACAAATCCCTAAATGCAATTGGACGTAATCATGTCTGAATTCAATAGTTGAGTATCAATGATTGTTTCCTTAGACATTTTTCCATGTTCCTTAGGTTCTTCAGCCATTGATGATATCAAAACGAATTATGTAGGATATTTAGATAAATAAAGTGCACTGGATTTTGCATCTTCCAAGAAGCTTTTTTATTATAAGGATTTCTCTCACTCCCCAAAATCCCTGGATGTTTCAGGCACTACATTTCCATTGGTATCATCTGGACCAAATGTAATAGAATGTTGAGCCATGGTTATTCAAGGACATAAAATATACAAGGAGCTTGATCTTGTAAGTTAAGAACCTACAAGTGAGGAAAATGGCATTACAAAGTTGGGCATTTCTGTAGAGGTGTTGGTAGATTTATCAATGACAAGCATTGATGACTTAGACCATCTACTCCTGAATGAAGACAAATTACAACAAGGGGAAGAGAGAACATGAAGATCTTAGAGATGACACAGGTTATAAACTTGATAGTCCATTCAAGTGCCAAATTAGTTATTACTTGTATAAAAATGACACAGAGGAGATTGAGAAAGCTAAACATGAGGTAATTCATCAGAAAATATAGATGGAATATAAAAAAGGTGAGGTAAAGTGGACAAAAATGAAAGAAATTGAAAGAGTTGTGGATAACATAGAAGACAAAACTAATGATTGCTGGAAAGAACTGTAGTCAATTATAGATGTGAAAAAGGTGGAAAGGATGAGTTAAACTGTATGGTGGAAACTACAAAATATTTGTAAGATGCTACTAATTGCACATGACATTGTTTTCTTCTTGACCTAAGGATGGATTATGCATAACTTCTTTTTGTGCTTATAACAAGTTTGAGTTGACAAAGTTCCATGTGGCCTTATAGAATGCACACAAAATACCATCCTATCTCAAAGAATTAGTCTTGACCATATCCATTAGAGTAGTTGTCAACTCATCCAAAGTGATTGCTTACACAACCTTAATGTATGGGCTTCGTATATTCTATGTAGGCCCACATTGAGACAAGTCTGCATGGCCATTCTACATATCTAATATGTGAGAATTTAGGACTAATACATTGACCTATAATGGCAGACAAACTTTTTCTCAATCTCCTGCTTCATTAGTCTCTCTTATGTGGTGTTTTCTTCATTGGTCAATATCTATTGCATAACTAGTGGAGTTGATTTTTGAGTTGGGATCATGGGAGAACTAGGGGAAATGAAATTTGAGTTGTGACCAAATGATAATTGAAGCTTGACAATGCCTACATTTGCTTTACCTTTCAAAACATCTTTCAACACACTACACATATTTTCTTGTTGCAATAATTTCATGGTAGGACCCCTCAAATAAATATTTGCTTGTTTATGAAAATAACGAAATGAACCTAAAAAAATAAAGTCTCAGTAGTCTCAATGAAGAAAAACAAAATTAATAATGAACATTTTACATTTGATGAACATTTTAATTTAATAATGTAAATTACAATAATATTCAAGTAAAATAATGGGTAATAAGAGTTCACCTGAGGAAACATGGACAACACCAAATCAAAGTATATAATACCACCGATCACATCAAAACGTCAATTTTTCTTCTGAAATTTCAAAAAATTCCCAAGGCTATCTATAACAAGTTCCAAGGGATGAGTGAAATGGCCATAGTAAAATTTCAACACTACAATTATACACCAGGAGAAATTTTATAAGTCATGGAATACATGCTATTCCAATAATGCTTCAAATAAATAGCTATGGGAAATGGTTAACTCCTTACCTTGTCAGAGGCTTGTAAAGTAGGATAAGATGCTTTAGTTTCATAACAAGCCCCAATAAATTGTCAAAATTTACATGGCACACAAGTGGGTTGTAGAAAGGAAGCACTGACGTAGACATTCATTGAGATCCTCTCTATTTCGAGAATAATTTAATAGTATCTACTGAACAAGGACAACCACGTGAAGGTGGAAGCTCTTATGGCCCCTCCCCCCCCTCACATCACTCTCAATTCCCCATACCCAATGCATATACTTGAAAAAAAATTACATGCAGATTTCATCATAAAAAAAAACATTTACCATTCATTCAATAAAATATAACATTCATTAAACCATTCATTCATTCAATCATCACATTTATTCAATAGAATCTAACATTCATTAAACCATTCATTCCTTCATTAGGCCAAAAATCATGCAGGACATAATATTATCAAAAATAATTACACAATACTTTTTCAGTGACTTCTTTCTAATTTTTATTCTCTTTCCAAATAAAAAAGAATCTCATCTTCTAGAACTTGTCCTTCAGTTCTTGGTGCTTCATCAGCTTCCCATGATGTCTTCCTCGTAGAGTGCTCTTGAAGTGGATTTTGTGGCAAGGGGTTCGGATTTGCTGCAATAATGTGAAAATGTTACATCGCTATATTTTTTCATTATAATGACAAGTATTTAATTTAAAAAAACATTACAAAGGTGTTTTTTTACTTGTTGTGGCCACATCATATTCTTCATATTCCTGTCCAGGCTCAACCTGTACAGTGTGACCCTCTACATGTTCTGCAGTTGAAATATGGATAAGTACAATTAATGTTCATCATATGCATTCTATATATAAAATTGTAGCATATGAATAAATCCATTACCAGGATTTGAATCATGATCTTCAATTTGTTGTTGTCCCTCCTCGACATTAAGGGGATCATTGCTTTCCTGCTCAAAACAAAGTCAATATTTTATGTCAATTATTTATAATGAATAGATTGCAAAACTAATAAATCTTCATTAAACTATATAGATTTTATATCCATGTGCACTAGATGGATAAGTACCAGAAGAATTTGTTTGCCCAGACAAGCTTTTTCGGCGTTCAACAACAGCTCCAAAGCCGTGTTGGAATCCAAGCTTCAAGTCTTCCTCAGTGGGCACTTATTTGAATTGTTCGGCCTGCATATTTGCATAACGTCATTAATTTACATTTTATGGTGCAATAAAACGAAAAATAATTTGCAATTTATTATTTGGATGCATTATTGGTTTTTCGAAACTTACAATTCGTGCCGCCAAATTCGAATAACCACCAGGACCAAGCTTGTGCTGACCAATTTTTTTTAATCTTTCCATTGTGGCCTTTGATGTATCTGACAGCCTATGCAAGTGTTGAAATACGTTAGATGTTCCAAATTCGATATAAAAATCAATAATAATAAGGTTTAGAATTACATTGTGGAAAGTATCGCATACCTCCCTGTGCCTGGTGTTAGCTTTCCTTATTTTCTCAAAGCCCTCTCCTTTCCATATTCCACTAGAACTTTCCACTCTCTTGCTGGAATCATCAGAGGGCGCTCATACCTAGGATTCCTTTCTAGAGGAACCCTATATTGGTCTCGGACAATATTCATATGTTGTACAACCTTTTTCAGGACCATGGCTCGATTGAAGGTCTCATTGTCGAACATGCCAACCAACCGATTAGTGAGCTCATCTTTTAAATTTTTCGTTTGTCTATCCCACCTTGTGCGGATGGTGGGCCCGAAGATCTACAAGGACAAATCATTTAGATGTTTATAAAAAACATCATTTCCTGCAAAAAGATCATGCCATGATCATAATTAGTTGAAAAAAATGTTGTATTGATATATTACAATCAAATTATAAACACTAACTTGATCAACGTATAATTACCTGGCATATTCTCTATTTTTATTGGAATGAGATCTTCGTCCACCAAAAATGTTGTCTCGATTGTACTCGTGCTAGTGACACGGGAATATCCAGGAAATGTTGCTTCAGCAATATCAATACTAGGAGGCTCGGTGTCGACCCTTTCTTATGCACGATCTGGTGTGCGTCGGCCACTAGCGGTCGGTGCACTCACAGCTGGCATCGGGGGTGTCGCAGAACGTGTTGTCGACTGTTCAGTCGACAACAATGGCGAATGAGTCGATGCACGTGGAGTCATTTGCTCGTGATGTGGTGTCTCTCCACGAGCATCACTAGGGCCAACACTGCCTTGACTAATAGTGTGTGGTAATAGAAAATCCTGTAAATACAAACCACATTTTATAAGTTCACTATCATATAAAATTATAAATAATAAATTTCTAAATGAATTTATTTTATGATTCAAGATTCCGCAACTTACTTGCAAGGCATGAGATCTCTTTACGAAAACATCAACCTCATATTTAATCTCATCTGTCTACGGAATAATGAATAGTAGACGAAGGATATCCGCATTATTTTTTTTCAACGTATTATCTATCAGATTAATCGGGTCTAGAGAAGAACCAATGTTAGCATCACCCAACAACTCATCCACTTCAAAATCTATTGATTGTTATGATGTTGTTTCATACGCTGAATCATTGGTCTACAACGAAAATATATTAAACATTACCGATGTGAAAGTAATAGACTGAGGAAAAAAGTATATTAACAAAACATATCTATCATGATAGATTCTTAAAATTACAACTAGGTTTACCTGATGACTAGATGATGGTATCGTCTAATCCACAGCTGGGGACTTTCCCCGATCACCCCCCTGCAAAAAAGAAGTAGAAAACATTATCATAATGAAACCAGTATACACACAAAAAATACATAACAAAATAAACATTATGCTACATATTATATTGGTACAATTCCATTGAATTATACATGTTGCCTCGAGGATCATGATCTACTGATTGGATCAATGGTTATAGGTGACCTGCCCCAATCTACTAATAGGGAGGTGCCCCTTACAGAACCTTGAATCAAAAACTTAGAAAAACATACCTAAACGAAACCAAAATACTCAATGAAACAATATAATAACAAAACATTTTGGTGTATTTATATTGTACAATTACAATCAGGTTTACCTGTTGCCCCGAGGCTGCTGTCATCTGATCAACAACGGGGTGGCTTCCCCGATCAACACTCTGCATCAAATATAGATAACATTATATAAACCAAACGAATATACTCATGAAAAAACACAACACTTTTTTTTTCATATTGTATTTTTACTATTACAAAGATATATGGGCTGGTGCAAGGTAATGATACCCAATTATGACACATTAGTTGCAATGACATGATGGAAAAATAAAAATATTATCATTAAAATGAATTATTAGAGATACCTACAAAACTTTTTCGAATTAGGTGTAAGAATATGAAACGTAGAATGACGGATGACCTTCCGGAATATATAACTTTTATTTATGGAAACGTGATATAACCACCCCAAAATGTCATTATTTTAAGATTGGTATGTTATTTTTTCTCTAAAACATAATGCACATGTTTTAGTTGAGCCACCCGTTTGTTATGTAAATTGTCAATTTATGAGGAAAAGAATATGTAGAGGCATAGGAAACAGACGAATCTTGTGTGAGGCTATTTTTCCAAAATTTTAAAAGTTAATTTTATATATTTTTTAAATTACGAAAGTCAGTGAAGCCTTAAAACGACATGGTCAAGTGTTGGTACACCATATCATGGTCTGAAAATAATCAATTTTTTTTTTTTTTAGCTTGTAGGTATTCTTGTACTCTTGTGCGGGTTCTTTTCCGTTCTCGAAATAGGTAAGCCAATCAAAAGTTATAGGCCAAATAAACGACCTATGTTTTTTACAAATTTGACATGAGTGCAGTTAAAAATGAATTAAAAATAGAAAACAACAACAGATCTATTCAAAAAATATATAGTTAGAATCTGCACACAGAGGTCGACAAGTGTGTGCAATTTCATCTGCAGTGCACTAGTGGAGTATATGTGAAACTAGGTGTAAAAAACATGAAGTTATAGCATTTGATGTGTTCTACCATAAATCAGACCGAGCCTCAAGGTTTGGAAATCCAAAGCAAATTCCAAGCCTGCAAGGGCGCCAAAAACAATTTGAATATAGAGACGCATACGCCCGTAGATGCGCGCATGCATGTCTAAGAGCGCGCACGCGTGTCTAAGAGCACACATGCGTAGATGCGTGCACACGTTGTTTAATTTCCTTTGTCAAGAGGATACATAAAGTTGACAAAGGAAATTAAAGAAAACATATAAAGGGATACGTAAAGTTGACAAATGAAATTAAAGAAAACATATAATTTGCAGCGAAAAAAATAACAGGGTGGTAATAAACTACACTTGTGTCTTCCATTGTCAGTTGCACTTCAAGCTTGAAGGTGGTAGCCTTGGGACTAGACATAGGTCATAGGTTCGAATCTCCTAGACATAGTTCAGTTCAAACCTGTGACCTATGTCTAGTCCCAAGGCTACCACCTTCAAGCTTGAAGTGCAGCTGACAATGGAAGACACAAGTGTAGTTTATTACCACTGTGCGAAGTTAATTTGATCTTATCAATCAAATCCCATCACCATTTCCTCTCATACAACGTCCCACGGCCATTTCTCTTGCCACCCACTCTTCATTCATTCTGCATGCATTTCACTATACAACCGTCTCAGATTCTCACTGCGTTTTCCCTCAATTAGTTTCTCAAATCAGTATGACCCACGCCCGCCATTCGAAGAGTGAACCACTTATACTATGAAACGAGAACTATATACAAAGAACGAGAACTATAACCACAAAAACTCATATTTTTGCGTAAAAAACATCAAAAAAACCCCTAAATCGAAAATAAGTGATACTGGTAGCACCATGTTTCGTTTCAGAGCTAAAATTTCAACTTTTTGGTAACCATGGGTAGCGTAGTTGAAATCGAAACCCTAAATCAACCCCCAAATTAAAAAGTGGCTCTCCTAGAATCTCCTAGAATCACCCTCATTTTTATTCAGGGTTAAAATCGCATATTGTGTAAAACCTTGTTTGAAGAATCTGTGCCATTGAAATCAAAACCCTAAAATCACCCCCAAAATTGTAAATAGGTGCCAATGTCACCTTTTTTTTCCGCTAGAGTGCAATTACAGAGCTTCGAGACCATTACCTAAAAAATTTAATTTGTTTTTCTTTAATCTCTAATAAAACCTAAATAAACAAATTTTGAAAAAAAAATTAATATAAATATTTAAAAAACACACAAAAAAAATAAAGAAAAAACACAATTAAAATAACTGAAAACAAAACAAAATAGAAAAAAAAAACGCAAAAAAAAACACTTTTAAAACAATATTTAGAAGAAAAAAAATTAAACAAAGCCCCCAAAACACATATAAAACAATATTTTTAATTTTTTAATTTTTATAAACAATGCAAAAATAACATTATATAAAAAACATTAAACTTACACATATTATTAAATCATATTATTAATTTTATTAAACATATTAAAAAAAAACATATAAAACAATTTTTTAAATTTTTAAATTTTTATAAACAATACAAAAATAACATTATATAAAAAACATTAAACTTACACATATTATTAATTTTATTAAACATATTCAAACACTTTCAAATATTACAAAACACCAACACAAAAAATTAAATAAATAAATAAAAACTCTAAACACTAAACATTAAATAATACACATATTATTAATTTTATTAAACATATTAAAAAAAAACATATAAAACAATATTTTAAAATTTTTAATTTTTATAAACAATACAAAAATAACATTATATAAAAAACATTAAACTTACACATATTATTAATTTTATTAAACATATTCAAACACTTTAAAATATTACAAAACACCAACACAAAAAATTAAATAAATAAATAAAAACTCTAAACACTAAACATTAAATAATAAAAAACCAAAAAAGTCAAAACTCAAATAACTAAACTCTAAAACAAAACTAAAGATTAAATAATAAAAAAACAAAAAATCCAAACTAAAATATAAAACTAAGTCCCTAAAGTAGTATGCTAATTAAAGGGTTGAGGGAAGGGTGTGGGTAGTTTAATGTGAAGGGGTGTAGGATCGGGTAGGTTAGGGGAGTGGGTTTGGGTAGGTGGGGTGGGATAGGAAGAGAGCGTAGAGTGGGGAAGTGTAGATTAGGGGAGTGGAGTAGGATAGGTGGAGTGGGATAGGGTCGGTGGAGTGGAGTGATAGGTGGAGGGGAGGGCAGAGGTTTAGTGGAGCGGAGTAGAGGAGAGGGCGAAGGTTTAGTGGTGGCGGGAGGGTGGCGAAGCGGGGAGAGGATGAGCGGCGCGATACTGAGGGTGGCGGAGGGGGGAGAGGATGAGCCTCCCATCCTCTCTCCCCATTTTATTTTTTTTAATACTATATTGTATTTTTTTTATTGTTTTTTGTAAAAAAGAATTTAAACCTTTTTATTTAGTACATTAAGGTTTTGGTTTAGCTTTTTAATGTTTTGGTTCTTTATTATTTAAATTTTAACTTTTGATTATTTAATTTTTGTTTTTGTTAGTTTTTCTTTAATTTTTTTTTCTAATCGATATGTTTTTTTAAAGGTTTATTTATTTATTTTTTATATTTTTATAAGGTTTTATTTGTTAAAAATTTTATTTAAAAATAAAAAATAAATAAAATTGAGGAAAATGAAACTTCATAAAGGAAATGAATGCTATTTGTAACACTTATTTTCGAGTCGGAGATTGATTTTGGCTTATTTGTTGCTACAACGTCGGTTGTTAAGGAAACGACGTCAATCAAGATGTAATTTTAGCTCTCGATTAAGAGTTGATTGCTACCCAAAACACTATTTTTTCAATTCATGGTCAATTTATGGTTTTTATTGCAAGAAAACTCGACGGGGTTCAAAAAATTTGTAAATTTAGCTCTAAAAAAATAAGGGTGCTACCAGTAGCATCATTTTTTGAAATGAAGGTAAAAACAACAACTAAATGAAAATGTGTGATACTAGTATCACCCCTTTTTGAAACGGAGCTAAAAATAGCTACTAAAATTAGGAGAGAGAAAAACAAGAACTGTGTCGAGTTCTCGTTTCATAGTATAAGTGGTTAGTGTTGCCAGCGGTCTTGAGTTTCAGCCTAGCTACGGTGACCATTCATGGTATTACATTTCCCTTCGACTGCAATATGGTCAAATCATAGTTCACTACGAAGGTTTTTCTGACAAATGTGACGGTTTGGGTTCCGTGCCCCCGAAGCAAATCCTCAAAGTGTCCCTAAATGGCCCCGGGGTGCCGGACCAAGATGCCCGCAGCACCCAAACCTTGGCTCAGATTGCAAATCTGTCGATTCCGGTGGATCTAGGACATCGGTTTTCAGCTAGGGGACCCCCCACATCGTGCCTCCAACCCTCGAAAATGGTCTTATTAGGCCATCTCGTTGGATTTCGATGGATCCACGCACGCGTTGCTTCCATCTCTACAAAATTTAATTTCCATTCCTAGACATAAAAATTCCAAACTATTTTGAATCACTGTTTTTGTTGAATAAGATGAGATTGCCTCTAAGGTTGGGACCCCCCCGGCTCTCTCTAACCCCACCCCCCTCTCTTCCTATCCACCCAATCCCCCCAACTCTCTTCCACTCTATCTAATCCCTCCTCCCTCCCTCGCCCCTCTCTTCTCTCCTTCACCACAAGGGTTAGGAGTTATACTATTACACAAAATAACTAACTCGCATTATCCTCATGTACATATAAATCTTCATCCTTGTAACCATAAATCCATGACCCATATATCTCAATCCCCAAACCCTTGACCATTTTTCCCTATGTAATGTCCCCATCTTGACCCTATTGCATTAAGATTGTAAATGATGTAAATATTGTTATTTAATCATGGTGAAGAGCTCAAGGCCAAGGCCCCACCATTTATTTATCGTTTTATGTATCGGCGATTAAAAATCGGTGCATATGGCTCTTGTGCTAGATAGGCACAATGTAAATGAAGACATCATGTAAATACAAATTTTAATGAAACACCCACAACTAACTATGCAATGCAACAAAGAGATGGGGGCATGATTTTACAAGGAATAGAGAGAGAAATTATTCAAACCCATGAGCCAATGGTGTTAATCCATTTCATTGAGAAAACCCATAAATCCCAACTACCCATTTTGGCTTATGCACCCAATCATTTAATTCTTCCAAGAGTTGGTTGAGGCAGTTAATGCCTTAGGAAGGGAGAGGTATGGCAGTCAATTTCGAGTATGGGCAAGCCATCAATCTGGAAAATTGTATTTTGCCTCCATGGGCAAGAAAACACCCACGAAATTGGGCCCAAATCCATTCTTCACCCATGGCCTTTGACCTCTCACGTAGTCTAAGCTAGCTGGGTCTTTCCCTGCACATTTTTCATCCTTTTTCTACATTTTCCCATGCCTGGGAACTCGTTTTTGGATAGCACAGTGGCTGGGAGAAGAGAACCACGAATTGGAGGTTTAATGGAGGTCATTTTTGCTCCTGGGTTGTCCCTAAACGTTTTCTGAAAATGAATTTTTCCTTCCATGGTTTATTCCCATTTCTCCATTTCGTTTTTGCGTTGCCCATGTTTTTCTAAACTAGTAGGAACCCCATCTTTGGGCATATCACGGTAAAAATGTTTCTTCATGCCCAACACTTATACTTTTGTTGTTATGTGCATCCCTATTTTGGTTTGAACCTATGAGCAAGAGACTTGGAGTGGTAGTGGACAGAATTGGCTTGATAAACCTAGTGGGAAAAATAACCTCTCAAGAAGATCAAGAAGGATGGCCACTATTCTATGCACACCTTGGACACTCTAGATTGGAAGGTATGGCCTGAGAGACTGTGCATTGGTGAAGGGAATACTTCCTTGAGTGGGGTGTATAGGCATTGTGGGTGCCAAGCTAGATAGATCTTCTAGAGGAATCCAAAGCTCTGTGCTTGAGCTCACTAGCTTAGCAATTCTTCCTTTTCCATCTCCTAGCAGCCTGATAAACCCAATTGCAGATTGGCTTGGCTCATTTTGGTGTATGCTTGGCTATGTGTGAGTTTGTTGTTCCCTGGTTCCTTGTAGAAATCATGCCCAGCTCGGGGGTGACAGTTGTATCAAGAGGTTGATAAGCACAACTGGCCTATGGTTGGGTGGAATGTTGCAGTTGCATAGCTATTCGCTCGGGACTTCTTGTTTAAGATAAGTACTCTCATGTGCTAATTCTGTATTGTTTTAATTGATGAATGACATGAATACCTTGAATGAATGATGGATGTGTAATAGAATTTAATTCTACTGTGTTTTCAAATATCTATGCATTTGCATATGTCCATCTACAATTTATATGAATGTTTGTTTACTAATCTTGGGACTAGATGTCCAGTATTATCATTAGTGTTCTCTCCATCGCCTTGGTGGAATGGGAGGGACACTACACCCTAGGCACGTCAATCCCTAGTCCCTAGTACAACTAACCACCATAACTCTTGGCCCACGATAATCCTAAACTAGTATATATCCCCTAAGACTCCTAAATACTAACACATAATGATATATATCCCTTAACCCCTATAATCCTAACCATGTAATTCTAACCTCTAAAGTGTCTAGTCAAATAAAAATTAACCACTAACCCTTATCGTTGTCATAATCTTCATTATCTTCACCATCATCGTTTTCGTTGTCATCACCATCATCTGAATGTTCTTCATCATCGTCATCATCATCTTCATCATCATCATCATCATCATCATCATCATCATTATTCGTCATCATCATCATCATCATCATCCTCATCGTTAGCAACGTCATCATCTTCATTATCTTCATCATCATCATTTTCATCATCATCATCATCATCATCATCATGAAGATGATGATGATGATGATGGAGAAGATGATGATGATGGAGATGTTGATGAGGTAGGGGGAGATGAAAATGATGATGAAGAGGAGGACGATGAGGATTAGGATGAGGATGAGGATGAGGATGATGATGGTGATTATGATGATGGTGATGATGATGATGGTGATGGTGATGGTGATAAGGATTATGATGATGATAAATATATTGATGATGATGACGATGGTGCTGTAGATGATGATGATGATGATGATGATGGAGATTTTGATGAGGAAGGGGGAGATGACAATGATGATGAAGAGGAGAATGATGATGATGATGATGAGGATGATGATGATGATGATGGTGACGATGAAGAGGAGGACGATGATGATGATGAGGATGATGGTGGTGGTGATGGTGATGATGATGAAGATGATGATGGTGATGAAGATGATGGTCATGATGATGATGATGATGATGATGATCAGCTTCATCATCATCACCATCATCCTCATCACCACCATCATCATGTTCATCATCATGTCATCATCATCACCATCATCATCATCATCCTCATCACCATCATCCTCATCCTCATCCTCATCATCCTCCTCTTCATCATCACCATCATCATCATTATCCTCACCATCATCATCATCGTCGTCATCATCATCATCATCGTTCTCCTCTTCATCATCATTGTCATCTCCCCCCTCCTCATCAACATCTCCATCATCATCATCATCCTCATCATCATCTGCATCACCATCATGATGGTGATGGTGATGGTGATGGTGATGATGATGAGGATGAGGATGATGGTGATGAGGATGATGATGATGATGGTGATGAAGATGATGATGATGAACATGATGATGACCACGATGATGATGATGATCTTCATCATCATCATCACCATCATCCTCCTCCTCATCATCTTCCTCCTCTTCATCATCATTGTGATCTCCCCCTTCGTCATCAACATCTCCATCATCATCATCATCTTCATCATCATCATCATCATCATCATCGTCATCATCAACATATTCATCATCATCACCATCACCATCACCATCATCATCATCTCATCATGATCATCATCACCACCACCATCATCATCAACAACATATTCATCATCATTGTCATCTCCTCCTTCCTCATCAACATCTCCATCATCATTTTCATCATCATCATCATCGTCCTCCTCTTTGTGAAGAACCTGCAATAATTAATTAATGAAAACACACAAGATAGCAGAAATAATAGAACTCAGAATCACTTTTATATTGATCACATGTCAATTCGAGGGGGCAACCTCCTTTGAGAAAGCTCAATACAAATAACTTCACGGTACCTTCATAGGCCTCAACACACACTTATATACTAAGTCTAGGTGCCAATACTATGGGTCAAAACCATGGGCCAATACAAACTATGGATCAACAATACTATGGGTGACTTACAAAGCATATGCACCAAACAACAATAACACGAACTATGGATCAAAAAATACTACGGGATGACTTACAAAGCATATGTGTCCAACAAAAATACACTAATAAAGTAAAGATATGGGTTCCTAACATCCCCTCCCCCTTAGAAAAAGCTTTGTCCTCAAAGCTTGATATGTGGAAATTGATGCAGAATCTGAAGGAGTGGTTCCCCTGTAGCATCCTCGGGTTGCATGCCGGGCCACTGACACCTTTTGAGTTTCAGGGAGGATTGAGTGGAAGGATGTAGACAAAGAAGAACCATATCAACTGCGTGAAAAGTGCGCTCAGAACGGTGATGATCGTCTTGTTGTTTCAGTCAAATTCTTGCCATGTGAAGATTGTTTTGTAGAATGAGAAGAATCTGATCATGGTTTCGAAGAATCAAGTCAATTTCCTTAATTGGGGAGCTGTTGAAGGGGTATGGAAGAAGAATTGGTGGTGCCTGTCCAGAGACTACTTCATATGGTGTCCTTTTATATGTTGTACTGTACCACTGGAGCGCTTCTAGGAAATCCATAGAAATAGTTGTCCAAATCTGTGTAGGGATGGGCAAGGGTTCGAGCAGTCCCGAAAGGAGTGTCATTTCACCCTTATTGACCTAGAAAGTATCACAGTCAACCACCATCCGTTGAATTGTCATTTTAAGTCCCTGCCAAAAGAAGTTACATTGTTCTTGGTCATACGTTTGGAGGAACCCAGAGTGCCCTGCCGATGAAGAAGCATGGAGTTCATAGAAGAGATAGCTTCGTTGAACAAATTGCAACCAATTTGGAACAAGCAGAGAAATAGCTATAAGAGAAACTGGGTCATCAAATGTGCGAGAAGGAACATCTGCCACCATATTGTCCTTACCCTTCTGGTAAGTGATCGCATAGTCATAACCCATGAGTTGGATAACCCATTTCAGGTGTGCTGGGGAGGAGACCCATTGTTCCAGGAAATTTTCCAAACTCGGGAGATTAGTCTTGATGCAGAAATAATTCCCCAATAGGAATGGCTGCCACTTCTGTACTGCATGCAAAATAGCCATCATGTCCTGTTGAGATGTTGATGCAGCTAAATGCTTACCGAAAAGGTCTTGTGAAGGAAGCAAGCCCACTGGTGCATCAAAGACACCCGCATATAGATCCAAGGAAGTAGTGGAGGTCGTTGGTGGGTGCATCTGAATGGAATGGAGCTGAGCGATGACACCATTTGAATTCCTCTTAGGGATTTTTTCTAGGCGATGTGAACTGATGATGCAGAGAGACCCTGGTTGTAAGCCCATAAATTTGTGTTGTGTCCCATTGACAGAAAACTGCATCCAAAGTTCAGCAAAATCCCATAAGATGGGGCCAAGTGTGTGTAACCATTGAACGCCCAAAACCACATCACATCCTCCTAAAGACAAGGCAAACATGGCAGAGTGTAGGTTATAATATTCCAAAGAGATACACACATTGTGACACTTTCCCTTGCAAGGTAAGGTGCCCCCATTGGCAACCATGAATTCAAAGTTGGAGCAAGGATGGATAAAACAATCAGCCTATTTGGCGATTCGAGGTTCAATGAAGTTATGTGTGCTGCCAGAATCAATGAGTATTGTAAGAGGAAGCTTCTTGAAGTAACCCCTGACCTGCATTGTTTGGGGGGTGGTGACACTGGATAAAGCATTGAGAGATATCGCTGGTTGGTCGTCCTGAGATGGGGGGTCAATAGGCAACTCTTGAATGTCGACCTGATCATCCATTGTATCTGGAGCTTCTTCACCAATTTTAGAGGCAGGTGGAGAATCCATATCCAAGAGATAGAGCTTTTGTTGAACACATTTATGTCCCCGAGTGAATTTCTCATCACAATTATAATAGAGCCCTTTTTCTCTATGTGCCTGCATCTCTGTTTCAGACAAATGCTTGATAAGAGTTGGTCGAGGAGCTGGCAGAATGGGAGGTCATTGAGGACCCATATTTTGGAAGGGAACAAAAAAGGTTTTGGAGCATTTTTGGGCTACAAGGTTGTCTTCTGCCAACTTAGCCAACCCTAGGACTTCCATCATTGTGTTGGGACAGAACATTTTAACCTTTGACCAAATTTCATCCTTAAGACCACTGATAAAACAACTCCTGTATAATTCATTAGACAAT
The DNA here is from genome assembly GCA_027924585.1 of Larix kaempferi. NCBI lineage: Eukaryota > Viridiplantae > Streptophyta > Pinopsida > Pinales > Pinaceae > Larix > Larix kaempferi. Next base: position 2,811,098 of record BSBM01000445.1, read on the forward strand.
CCTTCTGTGTGATTGGTTAGTTTCTCAAATTCTGTCTGATACTCTCTCACAGTGCCACTTTGACGAAGTTTAGTGAGTGCTCCGGTAAATTCATCAAAAGCACTAGGACCAAATCGTTGCAAAATGAGTTGGCAAAAATCTTTCCATTTTGGCTCATCATGAGCCTTGATGTACCAACGGTACCATTGAAGGGCTTCCTGTTCCAAATGAAAGGATGCAAGTGGAACTTTTTGGGCATCAAAAGTATTATGCAGATTGAAATACTGATCTTCACGATAGATCCATCCAGTCGAATCAGTACCATTGAAGCAAGGAAATTCAAGCTTTGGACCACATAAATTGCTGGAAGAAGAGAACCCATTGGCTGCAGAAGATTCTGGAGGTCGATTATGGTTCATGGCTGAATGCTGAAGATGGAGGCTGAGAAATTTTTCATCTAGATCTTAGAGTTTGGTTTGGATGGCTGCAAGTGCTTCCTCCATGGTTTTTGCTCCTGCGCGGGTGACAACCATAACCAGGAGTTTTTTTTTTTTTGGGGGGGGGGGAATGGATATAAAAACACAAACAAAAGCTGCTTTATTAAAGGAAAATTTGGATTTGGGAAAAACTCGGAGGGGTAATTGGGGTTTGAGTAGGTTTTGGACACTTTTTGATGGACAGGGAAGCAAAAAATGGGGATTTCAGAAGCGAGGTGAAATAATGAGAAAATTTGGCAAAGAGGGACAAAGAAGCATAATTAGGAAAGGAACTCGGTGGTAAAATTTGAAGGTGATTAGGTGAAATCCGAAAATTTTTATGGCAAACCCTAAAAATAGACAAATGTGAGATTTCGGGCTTTGGGAAGTGGAATTTGGGATAGGGTCCTCATAAATGAAATATGCAGAATGGGATCACTGGGGTGTCAGGGAAGTTTCAAGGGAAACAGAGTGAAAACAAGGGAGACATGGCCAAAAAACAATTTTTTTTTTTGGATCTGCAATGGTGCAGAAGGGATCTGAAACAGATAGATCTGCAACGACGCGGAAGTGATTGGAAGCAGAGGGATCTGAAGCGGTGCCGACTGGATCAAAAACAGCTGGATCTGAAATAGATCTGAAATGGTTGGATCTAGAACGGCTTTTAGAATGGATCTGGAATGGTGCAAAAGTGATCAGCAACAGTTCAACTAAAAATAGATATGGACCCCAGGTATGTTCGGCTTCCTGTCAGTTCAGGAGTTTCACTTGGCCACTAATGCTGTATGACGGCTTGCATATTGGGGTAGTAACCCTCACTCCAGGGCTCAGGTAAAACTGATAAACCTCTTTGCCACAAATGACAGCTCTTGGTTTACCTCACGGGTGGGAACTAGTCAATCAGGTAGGGGTCATTGCCCTTTTCGTTGGCAGGTCCTCTCAATGAGCCAGCTACTTTGGGGTTCCTGTGGTACTCCTCACAATGAGTTTTAGGGCTTATGCCCAAGTAATTCCCACAGTTAAGCGAATAAGTATTATTCCCAAATCCGAACTTGCAACAAATGCGAAAAAATTTTTTGGCATAAATTCCACCCAACGAGCCCAAGAAAGTGCTCTGATACCAGATGTGAAGAACCTGCAATAATTAATTAATGAAAACACACGAGATAGAAAAAATAATAGAACTCAGAATCACTTTTGTATTGATCGCAGGCCACTTCGAGGGGGCAACCTCCTTTGAGTCAGCTCAATACAAATAACTTCACGGTACCTTCATAGGCCTCAACACACACTTATATACTAATTCTAGGCGCCAATACTATGGTTCAAAACCATGGGCCAATACAAACTATGGATCAACAATATTATGGGCGACTTACAAAGCATATGCGCCAAACAACAATAACACAAACTATGGATCAACAAATACTACGGAACGACTTACAAAGCATATGCGTCCAACAACAATACACTAATAAAGTAAAGACATGGGTTCCTAACACTCTTCATCATCATTGTCATCTCTCCCTTCCTCATCAACATATCCATCATCATCATCATCTTCATCATCATCATCATCATCCTCATCACCATTGTCATCATCATCAACATCTTCATCATCATCACCATCATCATCACCATTATCATCATCATGGTGATGAATTGATGATGATGATGATGGTGATGATGATGAAGATGTTGATGATGATGACAATGGTGATGAGGATGATGTTGATGATGAAGAAGAAGATGATGATGATGGATATGTTGATGAGGAAGGGGGGAGATGACAATGATTATGAAGAGGAGGATGATGATGATGATGAGGATGAGGATGATGGTGATGAGGACGAGGATGATGATGGTGAGGATGATGATGATGATGGTGATGGTGGTGGTGGTGAGGATGGTGATGATGATGATGATGATGAGAATCTCCATCATCATGGAGATGTTCATGATGATCATGAACATCTCCATCATCATCATCTTTTTCATCGTCATCATCATCATCATCTTCATCACCATCTTCATCATCATCAACGTCTTCGTCATCATCATCCTCATCACCATCATCGTCCTCCTCCTCCTCATCATCATTCTCCTCTTCATCATCATTGTCATCTCCCCCTTCCCCATCAACATCTTCTTCATCATCATCATCATCATCTGCATCACCATCGTGATGGTTATGGTGATGGTGATGATGATGGTTGTGATTATGATGATGATGAGAATGATGGTGATGATTGTGATGAAGATGATGATGACGATGATGGTGAATATGACAATGATGATCATCATCATCACCATCATCCTCATCCTCATCATCGTCCTCCTCTTCATCATCATTGTCATCTCCCCCTTCCTCATCAACATCTCCATCATCATCATCATCATCATCATCTTCATCACCATTGTCATCATCATCAGCATATTCATCATCATCAACACCATCGTCATCATCAACAACATCTTCATCATCGTTGTAATCTCCCCCTTCCTCATCAACATCTCCATCATCATCACCATCATCATCACCATCATCATCATTATCATTATCCTCCTCATCATCATCATCGTCCTCCTCTTCATCATCATTGTCATCTCTCCCTTCCTCATCAGCATATCCATCATCATCATTGTCATCACCATCCACATCTTCATCATCATCACCATCATCATCATCATGGTGATGAATTGATGATGATGATGATGGTGATGATGATGATGGAGATGTTGATGATGATGATGATGGTGATGAAGATGATGTTGATGATGATGATGGATATGTTGATGAGGAAGGGGGAGATGACAATGATGATGAAGATGTTGATGATGATGATGATGGTGATGATGATGATGGTGAGATTATGATGATGACGATGGTGATGATGATGATGATGATGGTGATGGTGATGGTGATTATTATGATGATGGTGATGATGATGATGAGATGATGATGATGAGATGATGATGATGATGATGGTGATGATTATGAAGATGATGATGATGAACATCTCCATCATCATTGATATGTCCATGATGATCATGAACATATCCATCATCATCATCTTGTTCATCATCATCACCATCGTCATCATCATCAACATGTTCATCAACATCATCCTCATCATCGTCGTCGTCCTCCTCTTCATCATCATTGTCATCTCCCCCTTCCTCATCAACATCTCCATCATCATCATCTTCCTCATCAACATCTCCATCATCATCATCATCCTCATCATCATCATCATCATCATCATCATCACGACCATCATCATCATCATCATCCTCATCACCATCATCATCATCACCGTCATCATCACCATCATCATCATCATCCCCACCATCATCATCCTCATCACCATCATCCTCATCCTCATCATCATCGTCCTCCTCTTCATCATCATTGTCATCCCCCCTTTCCCCATCAACATCTCCATCAGCATCATCATCATCATCATCATCATCATCGCCATCATCATCATCATCATCATCCTCATCACCATCATCACCATCACCATCACCATCACCATCATCCTCACCATCCTCATCACCATCATCCTCATCCTCATCATCATCAGTGTCCTCCTCTTCATAATCATTGTCATCTCCCCATTCCTCATCAACATATCCATCATCATCATCTTCGTCATCATCATCAACATCATCTTAATCACCATCATCATCATCATCACCATCTTCATCATCATGGTGATGAATTGATGATGATGATGATGATCATCATCATCATCATGGTGATGAATTGATGATGATGATGAATTGATGATGATGATGACGATGATGATGATGATGATGATGATGATGATGAAGATGTTGATGATGATGATGATGGTGATGATGATGATGATGACGATGATGATGATGATGATGATGATGATGATGATGTTGATGATGGTGATGATGATGGTGATGATGATGAATATGTTGATGATGATGACAATGGTGATGAGGATTATGATGATGGATATGTTGATGAGGAAGGGGGAGATGACAATGATGATGAAGATGAGGATGATGATGATGATGATGATGATGGAGATGTTGATGAGGAAGGGGGAGATGACAATGATGATGAATATTTTGATGATGATGATGGTGGTGATCATCAACATCATAATCATCATGAACATATTCATCATCATTGTCATCTCCCCCTTCCTCGTCAACATATTTGTCATCATCATCTTCATCACCATCACCATCACCATCACCATCATCAACATCTCCATCATCATCATCTTCTCCATCATCATCATCATCATCTTCATCACCATCACCATCACCATCATCATCATCATCAACATCTACAGCATCATCAACATCTCCATCATCTCCATCATCATCATCTTATATCCTCCTTATATCCAAAATTAGACAAGCTCCATATGATGATGAAGACTATTTAGATGATGCCAATGAAGATGAAGATGATAATGACATTTAACCCCATAACTTTCCTATAATCCCTATAACCTTTAAATCTTAATCTACAATCCTTATAACCCTAACCCCAAAAACCCTAAACACCTAGAAGCACTTAAATGCATTAGGGATTATGGGTTAGAACAGGGCCTAAAGGCCTTTATGGGGGAGGGGCTCTAGGAATAAATCGACACATTTAGATTTGTTGGGTAATAAATGAAGTGAACGTTACCCAATTAACTATACAAAGTTCAGCAGGGACGCAAACGCGCTCTTGGTGTGCACACGCTCCCTAGCGCATGCGCGTCCCTGCTGAACATAAAATTTAGAAAATCACCCGCGCTCTTCTCCCGCCATTTTTCTCTCATTCATCGCATTTTGTTCGTTGTTTTCATGCACAGTCCGACAACCCTTTACATTTTAGATTGAATTCACACACCATTTGGATAGAATACACAACATTTGGGGCTCTATTTGGCTCTTTGTATTGAATACACACCTCTTGGGCTCTATTTGGATCATTTGAGTGAATACACAACAGTTGGACTTTATTTGGCTCCTTGGATTGAATTCTCATGCTACTTGGACACACATGAACTCTTCTTACATATAGTGGACACATCAAAAGAGAGTTTTACATTTGAAGCAAAGAGAAATCATAATCCTTGAGGTATGGTGACAATTTTATCTTGTTAAATGTATTTTAGTCTTCATTCACTTGTTTGAATGTAATCTATTTTAGTTTTTCCTCATGAATTGTATGATAGATCTATTTTAGTCTTCTTAATCTTCAACATAGACAATAAAAACATCTTACCAAAAAAAGACTACAACATGCACCAAGCAATGCTTTCAACCTTTCATGAAGATAATAAAAAAAAATTACTTGCATCACCACCAATAACATTTCATAATCACATTCCTCCATCTAGTAGACAAACATTTGTTGAATTCCTCATGGTTTCACTACAACAACTCACACAAACACCTAAAGAATTGAAAACTCTTAATCTTTTGGGGCTATTTTCCCTCATCCATAACATGAAAATGAAGTGAGTAGGAGCTTCTCCCTTGTAGGGAATTTGCTCCTACTAACATCCCATACCACCATCCAATACCATTTAATACCATCCTACTGAGTTCCTAGAGGTTTTGTTGTAGTTATATCTAGGGCATTCTCAATAGCTTTTAAGATTATATGAAAACATTCTCACCAAATGTTGTTGTACATAATCAATTGCTACATTGAGATTTAATAATCATGCACATCAAGTTTTAATATCTTATTTGTTGTTCATTCTTGCAGGGGTGATATATATATATTTTTTAAACGCATTGAATATGGGCAACAGACGTAATAATAAAAGAAATTCTAGAAGGAAGGAGCTGCCCCCTGAAAGGCCCATGAGATAAGATAAAATGCCAGGTTGTACATGGAAAACCGTAGAAATCAAAATGTTAGTGCCTTATATCCATCAACAAGCAATGATGAAGTGGTTGAATTCAATCAAATTTTTCCCGATGTCGAGTATGAAGGGATGGATGTTGAACAAGTTATTAATTGGAAACCTCCCCAAGAAGAGCACACACATGGCGAACACACTCCCTTGCAGGACCAATTTGTGAACAAAAGGCCACAACAAACCGTTGATGAGACTCGTACTTCCTTGCCGACTCCCTTGCCTTGACTATCAAGCGAACGCCGAAGAACTCCCAGACGTATTCATGTGGATGAAAGTTCATTTTCAGGACTTGAAGGTAAGATTCCCAAACGCACTATTGATTTCCATTGTAGCAAGATAATCAAAGAATTTTTTGAATCCAAAATCGATGCAGCAAAATGTCAATTGTTTCTTGCTTTGTTAAAATCACATTGTCTAGCTCATGTCAGGAGAATTTTGGGCATAAAGGTAGTTAGAAGTTCATAGGCCAACAATCATGTTGTTAGAAATCTACAATCTGCATTTAATTTTATTGGAAAAACTTCTCGTACAAAATATTTTAATGCGGCCCGTCGTGTACTATCGGAATCGATTGTAGACAAATCCACAAGGCAACGCCGCCTACTATCACACACATGTAAAATATTTAAAGTAGATAGAAAGACTCTTCAAAAGTATTCTGCCATTGGAGAAAAAATTGAGACCCAGGCCAAAAAGATTCTTGGGCCTTTGTTGGTAGGTTACCTCGTTCAGACATGAAGCTCATTGATGTTGTTAAAGAACTAGTGCAAAATTTTTGGCATGATAACACTAGACTATTATCGAATAAAAGAGATGTTTTAAAGTTGAGAAAAGGTGTTAGGGGGGTGAACCCCATGTCAAGCACTTCCTTGAAACGACACAAACAGAACTCTATGAGAGGTTCAAGAATGAGCACACACAATTGAACTTGGGCCAAAGGTCCTTTGAAAAATGCAAACCCTGGTATGTTAGAATTTGCATTGATCGCAATACATGTTGTAGATACCATCTAGAATTTGAGTACTATTATGATACATATAGACATATATTTTGTGATTAATTGCATACTAAAATTGTGCAGGATTACCCATCGTTACAAGCACCGAATGCATCCAGAGAATTTATACATAGCATAATGTGTCCAAGACCTGAAGGACAAAAATATTATAAAATATCATGTTTATATGGGACATGTTCCAGTTGCAGTGGATTTGCATTATTGAGCCGTTGCATACACGCAACCGAGGCACACGAATTTTGGAGGATGTCAGTAGAAATGCAGAACTTCAAGTACATAACATATCAAGTAGATAGTTCGAAGGAAAGCAAAAAAATTGCATTGGTGAAGTCACAGGTAAGCAAAGTTTGCATACTTTCATAATGTACATGTTGAATTTATAAATATATATTTAGAGTGCAAATGTCACATTATATTAATGCCCTTGGTTTTGTGGCACCAGGTACAAATTTGTGATTTCGTGAAGGAATTCAACCAAAAGACAGAGCAGTATGTACAACATGTCCATGTAGCACGATGGCAGGATGAACAGTACAGATAGTGCAGGGACACCTTTCCCAATGGCACAATATTTTCAGTTGTGGACTTTGCTGAAAACTAAACCCTATAGCCACAGAATGAGATTCAAAGTCAATACTACCATTTAGACCAAGTTAGCATAATGGTCCATATCACGTATAGGCACGCTCCAGAGAGCAGCAACAACATGAGGATAATATTGAAAGAGACCAACTTCTACATCAGTGGCGATAGGTTCCATGACCTGCATTATGTGCCACATTGATTCAAAATTTTCTATGATCAGCTGAAGGAGAGAGGTATACACCTGGATCAGCATTGGATATGGTCAGATGGTTGTGCAAGCCAGTTCAAAAATGCATGTGTATTCCAGTGGTTGAGTATTTTGCACGATACTTATGATGTGCTGCATGTATGGAACTATTTTGAGACCGGGAATGGAAAGGGAGAGCACGACGGGGATGGAGCATGTCTCAAAACTTCCCTACAAAAGGAGGAGATGAGGTGCATGAGAGACCCTCATATTCATAATGAAGAATCCATAGTTCAATGGTGCTCTGCAAAAATTTCAGATCGAACCATGGAGCAACACATACCAACAGGTAGAGGACATGTTGTCAAAAATTTCTCACATGTAGTTGATATAGATCGATCGCGTTCTTATAGTTGTAGTACTGTGCAAGGTACTCGTGGATTTCATTTGGTTCGAAGCTCAAATAACCCCTTATTTGAAATATGGGCGTGAAAAATTGCTTGCTTTTCTGGGTCTTGCAACAGTTGTGAGTAGGATGAGTGCGAATCAATGGATTGGGTTGATGAATGGGATCATGTATTACTTGCAGTGGAACCACGTGCAATTGTTGAAACAATCTAGTTATAGGAAGGCCAATCCTCTATTTCGAATGAATATGATCATATATCTGATCTTGTATAGTCAGGTAAACATTTCTTCATGCATATCCCGATTCCTTCCTTATTTTTGTAATTATCCAAGTTATCAAACCACTACTTGTTGGAATATGACCGTAAAATGCATTTTTGCAGGACACATCTACGTAGTTGTTGCCCCGACAAACAATGCAATTGGGATGAATTATTGGTTGGAACGATGCATCCAGGGGAAGCAAACCCTCCTCGCATCATTAACCAATAGTGAAGGAATTACCTTTCTGACTGGATCGATGGTTGTTCAGGGGGAATATCTTACAGTAGCTGGAAAGGGACCAAAGAGAAATGGCTACACATACACGTATTATAGACCAGGTTCACGGGTGTGTCACTTTACGCACCTGATCGTTGGTACAAACATCCAGCTGCAAACAATGTCAGTGAAGACATCAAACAAGGTCCGCTACTTACTACCTCATCCAGAGCATGAGAGGTTGTTCGAGACAATAAAAAACTGAGAGGATCCAGAAGGCCTAATTGATTGAGGTACATAGTATAGCAATGTAATTGTTTATTCATGCATGATTAATGTTATTCATGTTAGATAGTTTATTTGATATCATTATCTTATATCATTTATTTGATGTTTGAGTTATGATTAAGTTATTATTTATAGCCATGTGATTGTTTATTCATGCATGATTGGAATGTTATTCATGTTAGATAGGAATTTGATATCGTTATCTTCTATTGTTTATTTGATGCATGAGTTATGATTAAGTTATGATTTATAGCCATGTGATTGTTTATTCATGCATGATTAACCCTAGAAGCACTAATATAACCCTACAAACATAGTCTAGCCCTAGAAATGCTAGAAAGCTAAACTAACCCTAGAAACACTAATTTAACACTAGAAAACTAAGCTAGAATACTATAAACCTAATCTAGTCCTAGAAACCTAAAATAGCCCTAGAAACACTAATCTAACCCTAGGAAACTAATCTAACCCTAGGAAACTAATCTAGAATCCTAGAAACCTAATCTAGCCCTATTAACCTAATCTAGCCCTAGAATCCGTGAACGACCACACGTACCCTCAATAGGGGGTATTTGGACTCCAAGTGGGATAGGCTCACTATTAGAAGGGTTTGTCACGTCACACAAGTACACCACTAGAGAACTCAACTTATAGGACCCAAGTCTACATGCCCATCTTGGTATTTCAATCCTCAAACCCTAGGTCTTATACTCTAGCATCAAACCCTAATATGCATTTGGCTGGTGATAAGAATGAGATGCTTTATATTGGGATTGAACTATTTCAATATTTAGGCCTCTAACACCTCTGCAACTTCTTCCACTACCATGATCTCATATTTCAATGACGGCAATGGATTGTGATTATATAAATATAAGTATTTCTTTTTCTTGGAACGTTGGAGTACATGCAAGAGCACATGGACATGTTAATATGAGATATCTCATGCAAACCCTAGCCATGTCACATCACATAAGTACTCTAGCATCTCACAAAATAAATCTCTACAAGAACATCCAACATGTCTATCTTTCCCTTATCTTCTCCATTGATTATATCTTCGTGATCCATAAAATATAACTCCTAGGGTTTACTCATTAACCCTATAATCTCCATGATAGATAAGAAGTCCTCATTGGATTCAATAACAAGCTTATGTCAATCAAAAGCTTATGTCAATCAAGCTCTCGCCACTAGCATGATTCTCTTTCTTAGGGTTTACAAACAGTATCCATGTCACATTACACAAGTACATGTCAAGACAACGCTATTGATAGCACCCAAAATCATGTTAGGCATTAGCTCCACTCTACATGTCTTCTATTAGGGAAATGACCTTAGTGTTAGAACAAGATGCTCAACTTTTGACCTTATTTGTCAGTTTCTCAAAATTACTTGGAGCCTCACAAAAATATCCTAGTTCTTATATTATATTTAGTTGCATTGAAAACTTATCATGCATAAACCAAATCTGAAAACTCACTCTTACAACAATTATAGCAATAGTAAAACAACCCTTAACTTATTCAATGGTGATGTCAAATCACTCAACAAAATTATCGTTTACTTGTGATAAATTAGCAATACACATATAACTATAAATTACAATTCAAGAACATGCATGAGAGAGCCTTATCACAAGGCTAGTACAATTCACTAGCTCTCCAAAACACTAGCTAGGGAAAATAGTGAAAGCCTTGGCTGAACCAAGGAGATATAACATGCATGAATCACTAACCCTATAACCCTATAATCTCAGAAGGATCAAGCTCAAGCCAAGTTGTCCTCCCTATAACATGCATGAATCCAAGGGATGTAACTCTGTAATCTCAGAAGGATCAAGCTCAAGCCAAGTTGTCCTCCCTAGACTTCATATATTCTCCTAGGGGTGTTTTCCTCCTTATTCTAACTTTTCTAACAAAAGAGCGTGATATTGATGGTATGAGAAGGAATAACTCCTTATTCTATATATCATTACAATTGGTGGTCTCCTCTAGTGTTGACATCCAAAATAATGTTAGGCGTTAGCTCCATTCTCCATGCGTTCTACTAGGGAAATGGACTTAGTGTTAGAACAAGATATTAGTAACCTTAGTGATCACAGGTCTTCACAAATGTGAAAGAGAGGTGATCCAATTCCTCTCAAGGGGGCCATTTTTTGTTTGAAGGGTCCTGGGCATGCGTGGCCACCGTGGACATGTCCAAAATGGCCATACGCACCTTTGGGAGTGAACGGAACCCCAGTCCGCTCACCGGTTTGGGTTCCGTGCCCCCGGAGCAAATCCTCAAAGTGTCCCCGAATGGCCTCGAGGTGACGGACCAAGATGCCCGTAGCACCCAAACCGTGGCTCCAGTCGTGAATCTATCGATTCCGGTGGATCTGGGGCACCAGGTTTCAGTTAGGCCCCCCCCACAACGTTCCGCCAACCCCCGGAAATGGTGCCAATGTGCCATCTACGGAGCTAGGGTTTTGCTTAGTGAAGGCATTTCGAATATTGCTCAAGGGGGTCATTTCTCATCCGAATGCTCCCGGGCATGCGTGGCCACTGTGGACACGTCCAGAATGGCTAGACGCACCTCTGGGAGTGGACAGAACCCAATTCTGCTCGTCGGTTTGGGTTCTGTGCCCCTGGAGCAAATCCTCAAAGTGTCCCCGAATGGCCCCAGGGTGCCAGACCAAGATGCCCGCAGCACCCAAACTATGGCTCCGATTGTGAATCCGTTGATTTCAATGGATCCCGGACGCCTGGTTTCAACTAAGGGACCCCCCCACAGCGTGCCACCAACCCCCTAAAATGGTGCCAATGTGCCATCTCCAGAGCTAGGGTTTTTCTTAGTGAAGGCCTTATGAATATTGCTCAAGGGGGTCATTTCTCGTCCGAAGGCTCCCGGGTGTGCGTGGCCATCGTGGAAACGTTTTTCATGGACATATGCATCATTGGGAGTGGATGAAACCCAATTATGCTCGCCAGTTTGGGTTCCGTGCCCCCGGAGCAAATCCTCAAAATGTCCCCAAATGGCCCCGAGGTGCCGGACCAAAATGCCTGCAGCACCCAAATCATGGCTTTGGTTGTGAATCCGTCGATTCTTGTGGACCCAGGATGCCGGGTTTCATCTACGGGACCCCCCACAGTGTGCCTCCAACACCCGGAAACGGTGCCAATGTGCCATCTCCAGAGTTAGGGTTTTGCTCAGTGAAGGTCTTTTGAATATTGCTCAAGGGGGTCATTTCTCGTATGAAGGCTCCCGAGCATGCGTGGCCACCGTGGATGCATCTGCAATGGCCATACACACCTATGGGAGTGAACGAAACCCAATTCCGCTCACCGGTTGGGGTTCAATGCCCCTGGAGCAAATCCTCAAAGTGTCCCCAAATGGCCCTGGGGTGTTGGACCAAGATACCTGTAGCAACCAAACTGTGGCTTCAGTCACGAATCCTCTAATTCTGGTGGATCTGGGACGCCGGGTTTCCACTAGGGGACCCCCCACAATGTGCCTTGAACCCCCGAAAATGGTGTTATTGTGCCATCTCCGAAGCTATGATTTTGCTCAATGAACCCTAACTCCTTCATTAAGCAAAACCCTAGCTCCGGAGATGGCACATTGGCACCATTCCTTGAACTTCGAGGCACATTGTGGAGGGTCCCCTAGTTGAAACCCGACGTCCTGTACCCACTGGAATCGACGTCTTCATGACCGGAGCCATGGTTTGGGTGCTATAGGCATCTTGGTACGGCACCCCGGGGCCATTTGGGGATACTTTGAGGATTTGCTCCGGGGGCACGAAACCCAAATTGACGAGCAGACTTGGGTTTCGTCCACTCCCACAAGTGCGTATGGCCATTGTAGATGTGTCCATGGTGGCCACGCACGCCTGGGAGCCTTCGGACGAGAAATGACCCCCATGAGCAATATTCGAAAGGCCTTCACTAAGAAAAACCCTAGCTCCAGAGATGGCACATTGGCACCATTTCTGGGGGTTGGAGGCACACTGTGGGGGGTCCCCTAGCTAAAACCCGGCATCCCAGATCCACTAGAATCGATGTATTCACAATCGGAAACACGGTTTGGGTGTTGCGGTCATCTTGGTCCAGCACCCTGGGGCCATTCGGGGACACTTTGAGGATTTGCTCTGGGGGCACAGAACCTAAACCGGCGAGCGGAATTGGGTTTCGTCCGCTCCCAGAGGTGCATATGGACATTACAGATGTGTCCATGGTGGCCACGCATGCCCGAGAGCCTTCGAAGGAGAAATGAACCCCTTGAGCAATATTCGAAAGGCCTTCACTAAGCAAAACCCTAGCTCCAGAGACGACACATTGGCATCGTTTCCGGGGGTTGGTGGCACACTGTGGGGGGTACGCTAGCTGAAACCCGGCATCCCGGATCCACAGTTTGGGTGCTATGGGAATCTTGGTACGACACCCTGGGGCCATTCAAGGACACTTTTACGATTTGCTCCGGGGGCACGAAACCCAAACCGGCGAACGGACTTGGGTTCCGTCTACTACCAGAAGTGCGTATGGCCATTGCGGACATGTCCACGGTGGCCACGCAGACTTGGGAGTCTTCGGACGAGAAATGGCCCCCTTGAGTAATATTCAAAAGGTCTTCACTGAGCAAAACACTAGCTCCAGAGATGGCACATTGGCACCGTTTCCGGGGTTGGTGGCAAGCTGTGGGGGTCCCCTAGCCAAAACCCGATGTCCTGTATCCACCAGAATCGATGGATTCACGACCGGAGCCACGATTTGGGCGATCCTGTAAGCATTTTTTTTTCAAAAGTGGTTCAGAGACTCTTGCATCTTGGAAGTTACCTAGAGTTTCTTGCAGTGTGATAAGTATGGCCTTATCCTTAGGCCTTTTATGAATTTGAGACCAAACATAATAACAGAGGAGAAACCTGAGTTGTTTCTCGATTGCCGAGGGGTTTGAGGCCGAAAAGGATCTGGTAAGCATTCATTTTTCAAAAGTGGTTCATAGTCTCTTGCATCTTGGAAGTGACCAAGAGTATCTTGCAGTGTGATAAGTATGGCCTTATCCTTGGCCTTATCCTTAGGCCTTTCACGAATTTGAGGCCAAACGTAACAACAGAGTAGAAACCTGAGTTGTTTCTCCATTGCCGAGACATTTGGGGCCGAAAAGGATCCGGTAAGCATTCATTTTTCAAAAGTGGTTTAGAGGCTCTTGCATCTTGGAAGTGACCATGAGTATCTTGCAGTGTGATAAGTATGGCCTTATCCTTAGGCCTTTCACAAATTTGAGGCCAACCGTAACAACAGAGGAGAAACCTGAGCTATTTCTCTAGGTCGTGGGTTTGATTGTTCTAGAAATCCAAGGAATCATATTGGCATAGGATTGAAGAAAGATAATTCTTCATGATTCAAGTGACTCGGGCCATGTGACTCTATTCTTTGTTTTCATGTCCGCTTATACTGAACTGGGTTTTTATTTTTATTTTTTTAATGACAGGTTTTACCGACAGGATTCTACTATGAATTGTGTTTGGTGATAAAGGATTTTACTGTGGATTATGTTTGGTGACATTTATGGAGACCCCTAAGGAACATATTGAAAATATTAGGAAAGACAAGTTCTATGTTGGGGAAAAAGAAAAGCCACTTACAGAAGATTTACATCAAGCAGTTAAACAATTATCTGCTGAATTATACACCAGGAATGTGCATTTTCTGATGGAGCGGATTTAGGTAATTACTGAGTTACAATTTTAGTAGTCATTTTATAATCTTATATGTTTTCTCTATTTTCATGGTAAGATTAGTGTTTTCTTTTGGGTGCAGAATGCGTAGGACAATGACTATGAACCACATGTGGAACCTTCGTTGGAATTTGTCATTACAACTGAAGATGTTGTTGGAGTAGGCGCTCCTGCGACCTTGATATCTTTTAACAATGAGAAGGGATTTTAGAAACAAAATATTGATTCTATATGCAGCGTGGGACGATCCACCAAAAAGAATAGCAGGGAAGGTGCTTATATTGGAGAAAAATGTATAAAATGAGCCATAGAATGACGACCGTGGCTTGGATCGACAAACCGTTGAATCCATTGGATTTAGTGCATCGGGATAGTGCTAGGGGTACCCCTCTCTGCTGGTCCCATGGCCTAGGTGTCATCTTGTAGGTCCATCTTGGAAACTAGGGTTTTGTTCAGTAAGGGAGTGTGCAATTTTTGCACACGGGGGTCAAATTTTCAAAATCATCCACCGGGCACTTATTGCTAGCGTTCCCAACTAGAACCTTCCTAGACACACTTACAAGACTCCCTAGAACCCGATTTTGTTGCACGGTTGGAGTTCTATGCCCCGGGTAGGTATCCAACAAGTGTCCCTGAAGGCCTTTTGGATGCAAGACAGAACGAGCCATAGAATGGAAACCCTGGATCGAATTGACAAACTGTCGACTCCATTAGATTTAGGACATTGGGATAGTGCTAGGGGTGCCCCTCTCCTCTGGTCCCATGGCCCAGGTGTCACCTTGTAGGTCCATTTTGGAAACTAGGGTTTTGCTCAGTAAGGGAGTGTGCAATTTTTGCACAAGGAGGTCAACTTTGCAAAATCGTCCACCGGGCACTTATGGCTAGCGTTCCCAGCCAGAACCTTCCTAGAAACATTTGCAGGACTCCCCAGAACTCAGTTTTGTTGCACGGTTGGAGTTCTATGCCCCCAGTAGGTATCCAATAGGTGTCCTTAAAGGCCTTTTGGATGTGAGATAGAACGAGCCATAGAATGACGACCGTGGCTCGGATCGAAAAACCATCGACTCCATTGGATTCAGGACATCGGGATAGTGCTAGGGTTTCCCCTCTCCTTTGGTTCCATGGACCAGGTGTCACCTTGTAGGTCCATTTTGGAAACTAGGGTTTTGCTAAGTAAGGGAGTGTGCAATTTTTTCCCACGGGGTCAACTTTGCAAAATCATCCACCGGGCACTTATGGCTAGCATTCCCAGCTGAAACCTTCCTAGACACACTTGCAGGACTCCCTGGAACCTAGTTTTGTTGCACGGTTGGAGGTCTTTTCCCTCGGTAGGTATCCAGCAGGTGTCCCTGGAGGCCTTTTGGATGCAAGATGGAACGAGCCATAGAATGATGACTGTGGCTTGGATCGACAAACCGTTGACTCCGTTGGATTCAGGACATCGAGATAGTGCTAGGGGTTCCCCTCTCCTCCGATCCCATGGCCCAAGTGTCACCTTGTAGGTCCATTTTGGAAACTAGGGTTTTGCTCAGTTAGGGAGTGTGCAATTTTTGCACACGGGGGTCAAATTTGCAAAGTCATCCACCAGGAACTTATGGCTAGCGTTCCCAGCCGGAACCTTCCTAGACACACTTGCAGAACTCCCTAAAACCCAGTTTTGTTGCACGGTTGGAGTTCTATGCCCCCGGTAAGTATCCAACATGTGTCCCTGAAGGCCTTTTCGATGTAAGATGGAACAAGCCATAGAATGAAGACCGTGGATTGGATCAAAAAACTGTCGACTCTGTTGGACTCAGGACATCACTAGGAATGCCCCTCTCCTCTGGTCTGATGGCCCAGGTGTCACCTTGTAGGTCCATTTTGGAAACTAGGGTTTTTTTCAGTAAGGGAGTATGAAATTTTTGCACACGGTTGTCAACTTTGCAATATCGTCCATCGGGAACTTATGTCTAGCGTCCTAGCTGGAACCTTCCTAGACACACTTGTACGACTCCATGGAACCCGGTTTTGTTGCACGGTTGGAATTCTATGCCCCCGGTAGGTATCCAGCAGGCGTCCTTGAAGGCCTTTTAGATGCGAGATGGAACGAGCCATAGAGTGATGACCGTGACTCGGAACGACAAATTGTCGACTCCGTTGGATTCAGGACATCGGGATAGTGCTAGGGGTTCCATTCTCCTCCGGTCCCATGGCCCAGGTGTCACCTTGTAGGTCCATTTTGGAAACTTGGGTTTTGCTCAGTAAGGGAGTGTGCAATTTTTGCACACGGGGGTCAACTTTGCAAAATCATCCATCGGGCACTTATGGATAGCGTTTTCAGCTAGAAACTTCCTAGACACACTTGCAGGACTCCTCGGAACCCAATTTTGTTGCACGGTTGGAGTTATATGCCCGTGGTAGGTATCCAGCAGGTGTCCTTGAAGGCCTTTTAGATGCGAGATAGAACGAGCCATAGAATGACAACCGTGGCTCGGATCGAAAAACCGTTGACTCCATTGGATTCAGGACATTGGGATAGTGCTAGGAGTGACCCTCTACTCTGGTCCCATGGCCTAGGTGTCACCTTGTAGGTCCATTTTGGAAACTAGGGTTTTCCTCAGTAAGGGAGTATGCAATTTTTGCACATGGGGGTCAACTTTGCAATATCGTCCACCAGGAACTTATGGATACATGTTGATGAGGAACCTAGAGATGACAATGATGATGAATATGTTAATGATGATTATGATGATGGCGATGATGATGAAAACGTTGATGATGATGGTGATGGTGATGGTGATGACGATGAAAACGTTGATGATGATGGTGATGGTGATGAAGATGATGATGATGGAGATGTTGATGAGGAACCTAGAGATGACAATGATGATGAAGATGTTGTTGATGATGATGATGATGGTGATGATGATGAAGACATTGATGATGATGGTGATGCTGATGAAGAAGATGATGATGATGATGGAGAAGATGATGATGATGGACTTGTTGATGAGGAACCTAGAGATGACAATGATGATGAAGATGTTGATGATGATGATGGTGATGATGATGAAGATGTTGATGATGATGGTGATGGTGATGAAGATGATGATGATGATGATGGAGAAGATGACGATGATGGAGATGTTTATGAGGAACCTAGAGATTGCAATGATGATGAAGATGTTGATGATGATGATGATGGTGGTGGTGGTGATGATGATGATGATGATGATGATGGAGATGTTGATGAGGAACCTAGAGATGACAATGATGATGAAGATGTTGATGATGATTATGATGATGGTGATGATGATGATGGTGATTGTGATTGTGATGATGATGATGATGATGGAGAAGATGATGATGATGGAGATGTTGTAGAGGAACCCAGAGATGAAAATGATGATGAAGATGTTGATGATGATGATGATGATGGTGATTATGATGAAGACGTTGATGATGATGGTGATGGTGATGAAGATGATGATGATGATGATGGAGATGACTAAAATTTTTTTATGTTTTGAATTTTTACTTTTCCCTTGACACGAAGTTTTAGTGACAAAATAACCCTTCAACATTGAAGTTAGACTTAAAAAAATATCATTTAATAATTTATATTTATTAAAGATTAGTTCGTGGAAGTTAATGTTTGGCCACATATAATGCAACAAAACAAAACTTTCAATTTGAACACGTTGCATTAATGTTGTAATTGAAATTGTGACATTTTATTCCAAATGACTTGGCTTTAAAGACCAGATAAATATAGTATGCCCTTTATAGCTTGGCTATTCATTAAAAAACACATTTCTATTGAGACCATACTATGATGTTCTCCCCTTCCTTTATCAAAAGAAGATTAATAAGGTTGTTTTTCCAAGGTGTAGGATGTTTTGGATTTCTCAACTATTATTGCATGTGAACTTGCACATACCAAGCTACAACAAATCTCTCACGGAAGTGGATTTGTCTATGTGAATAGATAAGTGAAAAGCTTTTAGCAACAAGACCTATAAATTTTAACTTGGAAGTATTGGAAATGTACAAAGTGGGATTGAGAGGCTTGATGGTGATTGTAGTAGTGGGCATGGTATTGGTGAGAATGATGTCATGATAGTGGAATTAAACATTAAGATGGTGACCCTAGAACTTGGATTGTAGCCTAGAAACACGAGAGCCTAGCCTAAAAACCCTAGTTGGTAGCATAAACCCTAGTTTGTATTCTAATCAGAATGAAACCCTATTATGTAGCCTAAGATCTAGCCCTAAATTATAATACATATAAAAATTAAATCATTTTCATTGTACATATATATTCATGTGCATACATTTGAATCCAAATCACTATACAGATATATGCATAGTTTCTCATTTATATAGCAAGGGTGCATACAACTACAAAACCGTTGTACCTGGCACCAGATACCTAATTTAGAAACATAATGGTTTGAAATTGGTTGTACCATGAAGATTTTTATATGGTGGATATGCACACCTATGGAAACCTTCTCAATGGATGGAAAACCTAATATTATCATAACATTAGTAAATCTTAGTCCAACATGTAGTAATGCTTACATATCCTAGTGTTGATGGCGCACTAATGGATGCATGCAACTTGATGAGGGTGTATTTGTGACTCCATTGATGTAATGCAAGTCCTAAATGTATTTAACAAGTGTCTGAGTGTCCAATAGATAAATTAGGATGTCCTAATACCCCTCAATCCCTTCCAGACATAATTCGAAAGAATTTGGGGTATTGGGGTAACAAGTTGTTGTGTTGAGGTGGATATAGCCTCAAAAATACACCTCATAGTAGTCATTTATTTTAATGTCAACTATATGTGTTTAAGTCAATGTGTCTACATAATATTAGATCGCTATCACATAATGATAAATTAAGGAAGTCCTACTTGTAAATGGTAGTGGATGTGATGGTCATCAAATCAAAGGTGGCTATATCCGTGAGTGAGAATTAATGAGCTAGTTATACATTGTGCTCAAGGTTGTCCTATTTGTATGGTGACAATTGATTAAGAAATGATTCCATAACTTGGTTATTAATTTGTTGCATGATCTTAAGTAGACAAAATGGTCAATATAAATACTAGTGACGACATTTCATTATGTAGAGTATGGACATTTTGGATCTTATTATGTAGAGCTATTAAAAATCATGTTGGATCTCATTTTAACCTTTTGACAACAATGGACATTTTCTACTTTTAAGTATTATTTTCCTAGTACTCAAGTTCCCAATATATATCTTATGTGCCATGAGGTGTGATTTGTCCATCCATTTATTCTGTTTGTTTTTAGATTAATTCTCACACATGATTTTGTTTGAGTTAGCCTATGTTTATAATGTTTTCTTAACATAGATACCATTATAAGATTTTACATGTGGAAAGATAAACCAAGCTAAACTATGATATCCAACTTCTCTTCTAAGATCTAGGTAAGCTTCAGGTTGATTCGCATTATCAACTAATGCATGGACATCATTGGTACCAAAACTTAAGACTACATGCCATGGACGGATAGAAGTAAAAACCAAATTTAGACAACATCACATCATGATACACACAACATGAGACAACAACATTAGACAACAACATTAGACAACAAGATACTAATATAGACAACATCGATATAAATGACATAACTGAAAATCCATGTACATCAAGGCTACAAAAATCATCCAAACATATACAATTTCTGGAAAATAGTGGAACATGGTTCCCAATGTACATACAATGGAAACTTGTGCCCTATAGAAAATGCGACAACTCATACCGTAGATCCAAAATACATGGCAACTCGTGCCGGAGATACAAAGTACATGGAAATTGGTGCACAAAAGTGCCACATCGTGGCTAATGTACATAACATGGTGTTTCAATCATTGTGACCACCCCCGTCACTCCCAGGCGCATCTCCAAAGACGATCTTCCTACTCTTCGAGCTACTGGTACCTTGGGTCTTATTCTGTCTAGGAGTAGACCATCTCTCCGGGCTCTGGAACAAATGATATAAGATACTGTCATTTTCAAGCATTTGCAACATTGACCACATTATAAAACAAATGTAGAATTCGAATCTTAAATAAATCACCTCTGATGCGAGTGGGAAACATGAGGCGGGTGTCCTGGATCTAGGGAGCCTCTCAGCAATTCTAGCCTACAACATTTACAACAATCATTTCATTGAAAAGTAATAATTGTTTAAATTAATTTTGGTTAATGCATTAAAATATTTTCATAAATTAACTTTATTCTCACCATGAATACCTCCGACGATGGACATGGCTGGGCTTCTGGGATAGTAGGTGGAGCAGAGAGCTAGACAACCAGCTCCGATGTAGTCATGGGGGGGGGGGGCACAGATGTAGTTGAAGCCACTATAGGTGCAACCACTAGAGATACAGATGAGGATACTGGAAGACTAGATGCCACAATAGTGGTGGGAAGTGGGGAAGATATGGTGGGAGAAGACATGGTGGTATGGGGTGGAGGAGGACGTCGTGGAAAATGAACCCCTGCTGGTTGTACGATAGAGGGTATCGAACAAAAAGGGCTAGGGGGGATGTTGAGGGATGGTGCATGGGATGGCAGTCTTGCATAGAGGGAGGAGGATGGACGGAAGGGAGGTTGTGGACAAAGAGGGGAAGCTGGAAGGAAGGGGGGTGTGGGTGAATGGGGGAGGATGGATAGATAGGGGGGTGTGGATAAATTAGGGAGGATGTATAGACACGGGGGCGTGGACAAGTGGGGGAGGATGGATGGAGGGGGGAGTATGGCCGGAGAGGGGAGGCTAGATGGAATGGAGGGGGTGGGTGGAGGGAGGGGTCTAGATGGAAGCGAGAGGGGGGACTCATGGGAGAGGGTAAAAACATAGGACTAAAATGGGGACCTGTAATTGTTGGTGGAACATACATATACATTTGTAATATCACAATTTAGTAAACAAACAATAAATTAAACCATAGTAAGTCGTAATAATTCAAATTAAAAGCCTGCTTTTAACTACACATTGTACCTGTGTATATGGTGATCTGCCAATACCTGGTGGGGATGGTTGATCACTGTAGTCAGGGAACACCTGTGGACACCAAAATGAATGCATGTTATGAACATGTTAAACACATCATTATTTAGGCAATCAAGATATTCAAAAACATTGTACGAACGATCAACGTGTATGCCATAAATATAAATACTTAAGTAATATAAATGCCATAAGTAATAACAATATTGTGTGAGGTGCCGCAATTTCAGTTGCAGCTACCATTATTGCATCCAGATTGGGAGATCCTACGTTCTCCTATGTTGGTGTCTCAACTTTGAATAACTGTACATTGAAATAATAGTTTAAGTCAAACAAAAATACTTTACAATTTATCAAGTGATGATTGAAAACACATTAAAAAAATTGCTAACCTGATCCATGTAACAGTGCTCGATCGGGCTAGGGAAAGTGTGCCCGCAATGGGGACAAAGATGTGGCATTGTCCCCATCGAACTGGAATTCCCAGCATGTTTACCACTGGTCAAAGGTCTATCCTGGCCCTGTTGTAAAGGCCCTGCACATGGATCTATATCAAAGTCAACCGACCTCTCCACTGTAGTCGCTGTTAGAAAGGCGGTGTGTTTGAGGAGTCCACGTGCAACATTCCTCATTGCCCCCTTGATCTGATCAAGTCTGTGGGGTAGCTGAGGTGGCTGGGGAAAGGGGTTGGGGTCACACCTAGGAGCTGGTGGCCCTCTCAGTGGGTTCCTCCTGGAAGCAGGTCAATCTTGGGGAGAGCCACGCCCAACACCCTGGAACTCGGTTATGTCAAAATAGTTGACATGTAAATTGAGCATAAAATCAGCCCACAGTTTCCGAAGGAAGTATCGTGGAACCTCCCTATTATTGCAGGGAGGTTTATCGTACACCATGAACCACCTCTACATCCAATTGTACCTCCATGGTTGGTAATGACACCAATCCATGCAGACACGTGGCTTTCTATTGTTGGGTGGTTGTTGTGTTTTTGGATCGGTGAACATACTGTATAATTGGGCCTTTGTAATATTCAAATATTTTATTGCTTCCTTGGAAATGCCCGTGGAGTAATACTCCCGCATCCTAGCTCCATATTCAGTCATATCGGTCAATTGGCGATGTGCATGGATGAGGGAGTCAATTGAGCTTTCAATTGACGTGGCAAGAGACACTCGAGATGGTTCCCCCGTGCTTCTTAGATCTCGAGTGTGCACTCTCATTTCATTTACATAATGGTTAAGGTCACCTTGTTAAAAATTTGGTTGGGGGTTTTGATTTTCTTTGGCATTTGGATTTTGTTGACGATTTTCTTTGGCATTGGGTCCAAGGTTTGGGTTTTCTTGTGTTCCACCGGACTCCGGGTTAACATTATGTTCACTCATTGTGTGGGTTTACAATCTACAATTGAAAATTTCTCCATTGTTTTAATAATTTGGGAATTATTACCAATTTAAAAAACAAAAAAAAATCATTAAAATGACACAAACAATGAATAAAATGACAAAAAAATTGGAAATTGCCTATCCAATTGACTTGTTGATGAGTTGGTGGATTGATTTGGTGGTTTTTGGAGTGGAAATTGAATCTTTTGGTTGTTGTAGTCACGTGCACACGATGAGGAAGTCGCGCTCGACCGATGAGTACAATGGGAACATTCTGCTCTTTTTTTTTGTTTTTTTTAACAGGAGCACGTGCTCGCCTCTAAGTGCGCATGCGCCAGGCATGCACATGCACATCGGTTCGGTACCGAACCTAGTAGTGCATGTGCGCTACCTTAGGTGCATGCACATGGTCGTTTTAGTCCCGCTAGCGCATCCCCATTGCAACCGTTTTGGGGAGCAATGTTTTGTGCTCACCCGTATATGTGCTGCCTCGAGGCAAGTATGGTATGATATACTACTAGGGAGGTTCCCCTTACAGAACCAACCTGCATAAAAAAACATCGAAAAAATTACCTAAACAAAACCAAAATACTCACTGAAACAATATAATAAGAAAACCTTTTGACGTATTTAAATTGTACAATTACAATCAGGTTTACTTGTTTCCCCAAGGCTGTTGTCGTCTGATCAACAGCCAGGTGGCTTCCCCGATCAACGTTCTCATCAAATATAGATAACATTATATAAACCAAACAAATATACTAATGAAAAAAAACAACAAAAAAAGCACTTTTTTCTTATTATATTTTTACTATTACAAAGATGTATACATGCTCCTTCAAGGAAGTTGTACTCCTCTAACCATCTGCTGGACGGGATTTTCCCCGATCACTAGCCTACAAAGTAAATATAGAGAATTTAAACGAAATAAACTAACGAAAAATACTTAAGATGTTAAATTCATTAATAAAAGGTTGGGTAAATTGTTAGATGTACCACTCCCATAATAACCGTGTTTGTATCTACTTGATTCAAATTGTAATTAATAAGAAACTCTTCCCCTGCAACTATTGATTTAATGGCACATACAAAAACATGGTTTCCTTCATGCCCCTCAAATTTGTAGTTGGGTTGCTTAATTGTATACCCTGGTTGTGTACTTTTTATAAACCTTGCAATATTCCCTGTGGCCTTTGGCCTTCCGTTAATGTACAACATTGCTTCTTTATTTTGATCCTTGTCTTTCAACTGTAAATAGTTTGTTGTCATTCCATATCTACGCATACTTCATGTATATTGGACCAGGCACATCCAATCTTTGTAGCTGTAACAGGGTCCAACATACTCCATAAATTTTGTACGTCTGTCATAACCGACCTTTATTTCATCCATGCAAAACAATCCCAAACCATGTAATGACGATGGTGCAATTCGATATATCCTCTTGTTCACACAAAAATCCATGTTCAATTGAGGAATATCCTTGGGTACCCATTGTTTCAGTATATTTCTTTACCTCAAGGTCACCTCGATGTTGCCTATTGTCTCATCATCATAGGAACATAACCCCCCTTCAGCGAGAAAAAATTCCATGCGTTTATGGAATTTTCTTCTGAAATTTTGACATCTAGTTGATAAAACAATTGTAGACCTACTGGATGTCTCACTTTCCTCTAACCTTCCTAAACTCCCCTCGCTCAAGGAAGACATATCTAACAAATACCTGTTTGGTTCTACCTGCACCATGGGAAAAAATTTCAGATAGGACCTCAAGGAATAGATCCTTTTAAAAGGTGACGTGTAGAACCTAGGTGCAGGTGTCGGTTAAGGGTTGCATGTTAAGTTTAGGGGCTATCTGTTCATCCTTGGGTCCTAGGAGTTTCGCTGCAGTTTTTGGTAGTGAATATCAGTTTCAAGTTCATTTTTTTGTTTCAGTTTCATTTTTAGTCTCATTTTTTGTTTCTGCTATTGTGGGTGAAGAGAGCGAGTCAGGGAAAGGTTGGTCTTACCACCTTCTGCAACTAATAATAGTACGGCTCCGGAGATGCTTCATGCCTCTTATAAAAGGTGCTACAAGGCATATGCATAGTTCATATTAGAAAATTGCAATGCATTAAGGCATGCATTTTCCACTATCATCATACATAGTTAACATGCCTCCACCAACATGTAAACTCCTTTCTTTTATTACATCTAATAAACAAGTACCACTGAAACTAAATAAAAAACAGTAACAAAACATAATTTTCATCCCTTTCGACTTTTCCACTTTAACACTACCAGTTGGCTTATTGTGTTAAAGTAATAGTTAGTAACATGTAATTTCTAACAATAGTTAATCAACATTAACATGAGTAAAGAAGATAGGTTTAGGGTACTTGCACTGTAATGTGGAACCTTCTTGTCGGATACTCATAATTATTACTTTCAGTGAAAACTGTACCTCTCAGAGGTCAGCCAACACTAGGAACCCACTAACCCTACTAAAGGGTAAGTACAAACCAGAGAGAGAGAGAGAAAGGTTGTATGTAACAAAGGTTATAAGACAAACATAGTTACATTCGTAACATAAGTTAAATAAAGCACAAAGAATGATTACAACAAAAGTCTTAGTGCAAGTAAAAGCTTAACAGAAAAACACATAAATCATAAGTGGGTTACTAGGGTCATTTAGGGGACAAACAACCATAGTACCCAAAGTACCAAAAACATTAAAGGGTGGTATGAACAACTCAAGATTGGATAAATGACCCTATCAACCACATTCCAAGGACAAGGTACCACAAGACCAATAAACAATAGGGTGTAAGGACCAAAAGTAAATAAACCATTGTGGGGAAGGTACAAATAAGGTCAAATATATTTTGCAATAGCTCCTTGTAACTACCTGTTATTTGACATGCCAAAGAGATAGAAGGTCAAATAATGTCAAATATATACAATAGCTCCTTGTAACTACCTCTTATATGCAATAGCTCCTTGTAACTACCTCTTGTAACTACAATGTATGAGTGCTTTCCAATAAACAACAGGGTGTAAGGACCAAAAGTAAATCAACCATTGTGGGGAAGGTACAAATAAGGTCAAATATATATTGCAATAGCTCCTTGTAACTACCTGTTATTTGACATGCCAAAGAGATATAAGGTCAAATAATGTCAAATATATTCAATAGATGCTTGTAACTACCTCTTGTAACTACAATGTATGAGTGCTTTCCAATACAAAGTAGTAGAATTAAAATCTTGTATGATAGTGTGTGGGGACTATGCCTTTCACAATATGAAACATAGCATTATGTATCTCAGAAAATGAAGTTATGATGCAAGTTTTAAATCACTATTTGACACTAGAGAAGACTTGATTTTGACAACCAAATCTGCAAAACTATTGGCACAAATGGTAAATGATTTCATTTTAAAAGGATGCACTAGGACTTGCAAAATATATAAAGTAAAGCGAAAATAATGATTACAAAAAAAGTCTTAATGCAAGTAAAATCTTAACATAAAAACACCTATTTGATTACCAACAAGTATGTCTGACAGGACAAGTCTTAACTACTTTATACAAAAAATAAAATAAAAAGTTAAAATTCAACTTCTCACCTTTAACACTACCAGATGGTCACTGTGTTAAAGTAATCTTTAGTAACATGTAATAATAAACTTTTTTAATTTACAAGAAAATAAATACATAAAGATACTTACCTGGGTGTAGACGTTTCCTATAATATACTCAGAAGAGTTACTTTCAGAAATGACTATGCCTCTTAGAGGCCAATCAACTCTAGGAACCAAGTGACCCTATTAGAGGGTTAGTACAAACATGAGAGAGAGAGATGACTAGGATATGGTATAGTCAATCAAAGAAATTCAATGACAATCAAAAGGCTTAGTACAATCACAATAAAGATCAACCCTTAATAAGTCTCAGCATCACAAATAAAACTCAAAAAATATATATAACCACAGATCAAGAACTACACACAAAATTTGAGCATATAAAACAAAGGTCAGTAAAAAAACAAAATAAGTTAAAAACTCATTCCAAACTGCCCATACAAAATTTTGGCCCTCATAGATGAGCTGATAGCCAGCAAACTGAGGCCAAATAGACTCATGGCCTCCACATATGAGTACACAGAAGGGTAAATCAAACCCTTAAGACCTCACGACCCTTACTAAAACAACCAGCAGAGAAAAACTAGGGCTCATGGCTGAGTCTAAATGTCACAACCTCCCCAACAGGAAGAAGGAGAGCAGATAGAAAAACACAGTAGCCAGAAAGGTTACCAATCAAATCTCAATAACCTTCAAACTACAAAAATAGATCTGAAAAATAAAAGATATAAAAAAAAGTAAAGTAGAATGTCTTAGGTGGGTACCAAGGTTACACAATTAAACAGGCGAGGGTACAAAGGCCAACCAGTAAGGTACAAGTAAAAAAGACAAGAGTGGGTATAAAGACTCATAACCATTTGGACTAAGGGGGTGTACCTAAATGTGGACAAACTACCATAGTACCCATAAGACCAAAAACATAAAAGGTGGTACAAATCAAAAGATAACTCAAGATGAGTAAAAGACCCAAAAGGTAAAAGGAAAGGTACCACAAAAAAATTATCAACAAAATAAAAGGACCAAAATTTAATCAACCAAGGTGGGGTACATGTTGACACAAATCCAGTCGACAGGGGTTCCACACACTGTTGACACCCAAACCACCGTGATCTCCCTGAGCACCGACCCAGACAGGTTTTATCTTGTCTAGCAACACCTGTAGAGTAGATGAGGTCTCACCCGAGATGTTCAAGGGAGAGTTGACGAAACCATGTTTCCGCCGAATGAAGGAGGATGTTGTGAATTAACTAATCAACTTATTGCAACATTCAGAAATAGATCTAAGCGTTCAACTCAGGCATTATGCATAATCGCAACATCATTCAACAGATCTTATCATTGACAGAACCATAAATGTGCAACAGATATAACAATAAAGCATTAATCGCACAAGAAAACCTTGCATCATTCACAGATTCATATTGCATAATGCATTTACCACAGAGAAACGAAAAAGACACAAGGATTCTGCTCAAAAACTCTTGTCACATCATATTCATCTCCGCAAGAACCTAGATACAACAAGATATTCAATCACCAATTCTCTTCCTTAAGTTATGTCAAGATATCTCAACACTTACAAACCTACATCTACTTATAGGCTTGCGCTTTTACATTTACGGTCCACTTAGGAAACCGCCTAACTACTTCTTAACAAAATCTACAAAAATATGACCCAAAACCCACATAATACGGTCCACATTACCCAAAATACCCATGACGTGGTCCAAATGACACAAAACTATACATGACCTATTGTCTCCTTGTGCGCTACTTTCCTCCTTTCGTGGTACCTTTAGCCTTGCGTAGCATCTGCGATGCTGACTCATCAAACCAATCATCTCTCTCTTAAATGTACCAGTGTTCCATATAACCTAAAATTCCATCATCACTGTAAAAGGAAAAGTCCACACGGATGATGTGATCATGTGTTCCTCTAGACTACTCCTAAGGTCAAGCATTAGTGGCTCCATCAAGGGGTGTCCAGTCCCTTGATAAGACCATCTAACGCAACCATCTCGGAGACCTAGGAGAAGAGGACATCACAAATCATCATATTGGTAACTAACCATGTAAGAACTCGAAAACCCTAAAGCAACTGAGCGTGTAGAAGGGGAGCTAGAAAAATAAGAGGCATGCAGGCCAAAAGCAAGCTCTAAAACTATATCGAGACCGATGTCACAGCAAGCGAGCTACAACAAAAAGGCCAAAATGCCAACAAGCAACACTATAAAATAAAAGACCATCTAAAAGGTATGATAGCAAGCAATATTCCTAACTAAGGTCTGGAGAACTCAACAGATCATATCCTCCACAAGGTGATGAAATCTAAGTCAAACAATACGAAGTGAGAGACCAAATTTGAAGGATATCCCTCTACCGAAAGGGATCATGGGTAAAATATCCCTAGAAGAAAAACCACTAAGCTACCTCATTCATGACATGTCCGATAAGGTTAACCGGAGCTTCTGCCTTTGATCCCTTGTATAAACAATATGGAAAATACAAGGAAGACAATGGATAGGTGTCCTTATGCGCTAAGTGGAGTGTGACATTCCACAAAATCCGTCTGGAACCAGTCCTCGCTGCTTACTCCCATGGAACGGGGAGGCCTCTCAACAAACTGGTCGATGACCATGTCAACAAATACAATAGGATTTTAGTACCCTAAAGGACAACAACTATGTTTCAGATGTAAAGCGACAAGGGGGAATTATTTGGATTCCTATCCCCGGTGTCCTACCTAACTAACCGATTATTTTGTATCCTCAAGTGAGGTTAAAATGTGTTGAGTTAGGGAGATAAATTTTAATGGTTTGTTGTCGTACTCAATCAGGTAGCGGAAGTGCAACTCAATGGTGTTATGACTCGACTCAAACCATGCATAAGTGAATGAATCAATGCACTTTTCTTTACGATGAAAAACTAGCTACAAGAAGGAGAGATTTCTTCGATCCAAAAAGCAAAATAAACACAAGCACAAACTTTTCAAAGAGAAAAACTACACATTTTTGTGTTTTTTCCTTTTATGCCAAACTAGAACTACTCTTTCAAATTAAATGAATCCAACAATAACTTTCTTCTACTTCTAATGAGTAAAATGCATGACAAGTAAATGGAAATATGGCTTCTATTTGCAATGAAACTTGTGATTTTTAAACGAAGGAGAGGATAGGGTTTGAAAAACATTTATAAGCCAATTGTATGAATTGAAATGCAAAGAAATTTTTCCAAGTAATAAAAATTTCCAATATTTCTTTCAAGGATTCGAAATGGATGTAAAATATCTGCCTTGAATTTTTAGTAGAAATCACTCTTGCAATATGAGATCTAGAAGGAAAATAACCTAAGTGCCTTGTCACCTATACTCAGTTTTCATTTTTTGACTTGAATTCAGTTTTCATTTGGATGTGGTCGTTTTTTTACTATAATAAGGGGTGGTATATTAAGAAGTGTGGGGATCTTTCCTAATGTTAAATGAGGGTTGTGAAGATCTACCCATGTTTGAATCAAATATCTAATACTAGTTGTTGGAGGTATGTCATTGTGACCTACAACGGTCCTTGTCTTTTCAGAAATTTGGATACTACTATTGTTGCCTATAGGTGGGAAACTACCCCCTTCTACTTCTCATCAATTATGTTCACTAAATCCAAGTTAGAAGTTAGCATTGTATGATTCTTAAATATTATTCAAGTACAGTGATCTCATCCCTCACCCAAAGGGTGTCTCTAAGCTCTAAGTATGCTTTCAATTTTTTCAAATTGCTTCATTCCTCAAAAACCATTTCAAAATTCCTTTGCATGTGGTTTTGTTTGTGTTTTCCCTTATCCAACACATATTTGACTAAAATTGTCCTTTAACACAAATTTAATTTGTCTTCTTTCTATTTATTTCTTAATAAGGCTATGGTCAATTTCTCTATCTTTGTGCATATTGTAGACATAAAAAGGATGCCATGGAAGGAAAACGTCCAAGTGGAGTGAAAGTGGCATAAATATGTAGTTTTAGCGGTTTGAATGAGCTAACGCATTAATTTCAAACAAGTGCAAGTTGAGGCAGGCATATTTTAATTTCAAAATTATATACAACATGGTTTTTTCTAATTATATCTACTCCAAACATAATGGATAAAAGGAAATCATTTTTTGCAGGGAATGCATTTTGTTTCTCTCATGTATTGGGATTAGTATTGCAACCCCTCTTGTTCTGATCAATGCTTAGAGGATTCATTCACTAGACAATCCGCTTGTCTATTTTGATATCTTAAGACATGATACATTTTCAATTTTTTCAAAGAGACTAGATTCCTTTTTAATCTATTGAACGAATCTAGCAATTTTTCCATCCATTACATCAAGGTCCTTTACATATAAGTTATGTAAACCAATGAATATCCTGTGACAAATTACACTACAAATTCTCCTTCCATCCATTATTATAAATCCTTGAAAGAGAGTCATAGATTCGGCCTTATTATTTGTGGCCCTTCCCAATACCAATTCAAAACTCTCTTCTAGATTTCCATTAGGGTCAAAGATGACCCCCCCCCCTCCCTAATAACAAAATACAAAATTGCATTCAAGAAATCCAATTAATACTTTATCCAACATATCAAATAAGCATTGGTGATTGTACAAAGCTATTGGTATAAATACCTACAACACATTCTTTTAAAATATGATACAATATACTTGAAGACCTACCACCATACTACAAGATTACTAACATTCTAATCCATATTTGGGGCTTGCATGCCTACTACAAATTCATTGTCAATCTCCTACAAACTTCTATACCTACGAGTATGTCACACCACAATTTTCCTACATACTTATAGATGTCATTATATACCTACAAATATGGCATGCCACGGTTTTCTAACATGCTGCTACAAAATTTAACATCTATAGGAAGCTACACACTTTTGCATTTCTAGTTATTTAAAATGATGATTCGCTAGATGTTATGCTCTTTCTAAAGAGCATAGGTTCAACAATAGACAAAAATACAAAGTTATGTGCACTATTAAAGTGCGTTTCCAACTGGAATCTAGGGATGGGTCATGGTGTCACTATGGCATTTCCAACAGGAATTTGGGGATGGATCATGGTGTCACTAGGGCTATGATATACTCATGGTTCCACCCTACTACAAGGGTTGTGAATGTCTTTGAATGGACCATTGATCTTAGAACTCATTCGATGGAACCATGAAGATAATTTTGTTGCAAAAGACATATTTTTCTTGCTGGATAGAGAAGGCCTTTTTAAGGTGCAAGCACTATCATGGATGTATATTTAATGTATGTAACCTAATCACATCAAATAAAATTAAAATGATCTTTTAATTGCTTCTTGTTTGAAAGTTGAGTGAATGCATAGATTTATGCGAATGAGATTTTGAAGTTGGATGGGAAAAAATCGACAACATTGACATTTGCGTCTGTTTGTCTATGTCTTCCTCGTCATTTTCTTCTGATGTAAAAAAAAATCTCACAATTTTATTGCCAAGTCATACTATATTGTTAGAATATATGATCAAATTAATGGAGTGAGGATTGCAAAAACCCAACATCTTTAAAGATCAAATCAATGGTGTGAAGAATGCAACAAGAACACGATCTATAAGAGAAGAGGTCAAAATTGTATGTTGGGTTTCATTGGGTACTTGCTATGATGTTAGGGATATGCTAATACATGTAGAATGAAATTTCAACATAGGGATATGTCAGTATAGCATGATATTGAAAGTAAGTCAGGATGTTATCATATCAACTTGGGGACTTCACCTTAAAACCGATTTCGATTGTCAAAACTTTTAGTGTAGGGAAATGCCTTATAAATGAGATATGTATTATATTTTCATTTATGTGGGATTAGTCACCATAGATAGAATTTAGAAGATGAATATTAATTTGGAATGAAATCCCAACATAGGGATACTGTAGCAAGATAGCTTATAACATCACATATATAACAACCATAAGTGGAGGATGACCTACAAGGCATGATATTGTATGATATTGAAATCATCGAGAATGTTAGTATTGGACTGAGTGAAGCACTATCACATCAACCCAATGTCTTGTGTCTCAAAGCCAACTTTTGGTCTGGGCAAGCCTTACAAACCATATTTATTTTACTAGCCTAATTCAATTTTCAAATACATTTCATTGATAAGGATGTAAATATAAGTTCCTAAGGAATTTAAATGAGACATGCTATGGTTTGGATGCCTCTGAATAGCTTGAAACCTACTTGGATCAAACCTATAGCATCATATTTTGGTTTCCCAATGTATAGGTCTGTTGACATAGAGAAGCCAATATGTAAACTTGTCAATATTCCAATTTTTTAAAATTATGATTTGCTAAATGTTCTGCTCTTTCTATAGAGCATAGGTTCAACAACAGACAAAAATGCAATTTTTGTGCATGATTAAAGTGCATTTCCAACATATGGGGATGGATCATGGTTTCACTAGGGACTATGATCTGGTCATGGTTCCACCTTGCTAAAGGGTTGTGAATGTCTTTGAATGGACTGTCCAGTTGAGAACTCATTGGATGAAACAATGAAGATGATTTTATTGCAAAAGGTATGTTGTGTTTCTAGATAGATAAGGCCTTCTTTAAGGTGTAAGCACCATTATGGACATACGTTTCATGTATATAACCTAATATCACATCAAACAAAATTGTAATGATTTTTTCATTACTTTATGTGGAAATTGAATGAATGCAAAGATTTATGTGAATAAGATTTTGAAGCTGGACAGGCATAAATGACAATATTGACATTTCCTTTTGTTTGGCCATGCCTTCCTCTTATCATTTTCTTCTGATGTTAAAATTTTTTCTCAAATTTGTTTGTAGAGTCATCTGTATGGTTAGAATTAATGATCAAATTAATGAAGTGAGGATTGCAAAAAACCAAAATATTTAAGATCAAATCAATGGCATAAAGAATGTAACAAGAACAAGATCTATAAAATAAGAGGTTAGGATTTGTATTTTGGGTTACATTCCATATTTTCTATGATGTTCGAAATAATGTCGATATATGTAGAATGAAATTCCAACATAGGGATATGCCAATGTAACATGATATTGGAAGTGAAGGATGATGCTATCAT
Source organism: Larix kaempferi (assembly GCA_027924585.1). Taxonomy (NCBI): domain Eukaryota; kingdom Viridiplantae; phylum Streptophyta; class Pinopsida; order Pinales; family Pinaceae; genus Larix; species Larix kaempferi. The sequence goes on from BSBM01000445.1 coordinate 2,845,326, forward strand.
ATCAACTTGGGGACTTCAATATAAAACCAATTTGGATTGACATGACTTTTAGTTCAGGGAAAGCCTTGTAAATGTGCTCTATATTATATTGTCATTTATATGGGATTATTAACCACTTTCACACAATTTAGAAGAGGAAAATTTATTTGGAGTGAAATCCCAATATAGGGATATTGTAGGAAGATAGCTTATGACATCACATATATAACGACGATAAGCATAAGACAACCCACAAGGCTTGAAATTGAAATCATTGAAAATGTTTTGGAGTGAGTGAAGCACACAATCACATCAACCCAATGCTAACTTGCATCTCAATAATCTTTTGATGTAGGTAAGCCTTACATACCATCTTTATTTCACTAGAATTAAATTTGCAAACACATCATTAATAAGGATGGAAGTAGGAGTGCCTAGGGAATTTAAGCATGAGACACACTATGGTTTGGTTGAAGTAATGCATACTAGGTAGAATTGAAATTTGTTAGCAAATTAGTTTGTGATGGTTGTGTTGAAATTGATGGGCATAGTTGGAAATGAAACATCATGATATATTTCATTAGCATAGGGATGAAATTGGACTATTGTGTCTTGGATAGGGGTGATAGGCAAGTTGGGGTTCATGTGATTTTCCTTAACTTTTTTGATTTAGGTGAATAAGGCTTGGATATTTCCTAGGTGGTTATCATGCCACCTCAATTGGAGATACACATATGTGGAGGGTTGATTTTATTAGATAAGGATTAATAAAATCAAACAATCCAACCATGGGCATGGGGCAAAGTAAGTTGTAGGACCTTACATTAAAAAGAAAAAGCTTGTGTTTCTATGGCTTAAAAATGGAAGAGATATCGAGTCTTTATGAGTAGAAGATAAATGCTAATGCAATTCTAGATATGTTGAGCTACATTTAGCATTTCCCTCTTTTTAAAAAATTATTTGTAAACAGAAAATTATTTGTAAAAAAAAAATTAATTTTTTTGATTTCTTAAACTTATTAATATTTATTTATTATTTGACAGTACATTAGGGAATGGAAGAGGTGTGCAAAAGATTTGAATTTTAATGTGCTCATACTAACTGTCTACTAGTTTCCATTGAACAATATAACATTGGAGTCATTAGGGTTCCATTTCTATTTGAAGTAAATGCTTAAGATAGGATATACTGGAGGATCCTAATTGTGGTAGAAATTTGGGTGGGAAATATGTAGATATTTGATTATAATAATAGTTTATTTATGTAATCAAACCAAAGTTACAAAATTTGACAAATTACGAAATTTGACAAATGTCAAGCACTCTAATTGCAGATAATTAAATATCAACACACAGAGCGTATGAAATTTATTGTCAACCCGAGAAAGTCTTTTTATTTCAAAGGACAAGTGCACAATATATGCTTAAACACTAAACCATTAGCAATAAATACTTCTATATTCTATCAGTCATGTTCATCCCCAGAATCTTAAGCAATCCAAAGCCTTCTCACTGCTATAATTCAAATCCTCTCTATCATGCATCAATTAAAAATTAACATCAGATCTAATGAACAATAGGAAGGAATCTCCTTTATATCCTAGAACGATCACTTGCCTGATCTAATCAACCTGGAAATCGTAAAGCAAAAACTGAGCAGTAATCTAGAAATCCAATTGTGAAATAATTGAGTTAACTATTCTAAGAATATTAAATTGCAGAATGGAAATCAAGCAACACACAATCAGAACGATAAATTGTAAGAACCCAGGGGATCGCAACTCAGCTGTAAGATGAACACAAGTGTGTATGATCTGTAATTGAATTGTATATAAAGCAAGCCTTACTCAGTCGACTGTTATTCTACACCATCTACCAAACTCACAGAAATATGATCCTTAACTATACTGAAAATTCACACGATAAATATTGCTGCTGCGTACAAAAGGAAGAACAAAGCATCACACAACAAGAAAGATGAAATCCTAATTTAACACAGCAATCTCTGTGGAAGACGGGCCCAGTCTTCACACAGAGACGCTGGTTGAACAACACTCTCTTTAAATCAGAAGCAACTCCTTATATTAACAGAAAGATAAGTACACAGTTTCAGCTTGACTGCTAATACAAGATGAATTAATTAATTGCTGTCCAACCCCTCAGTCGAGGTAATTCCCCATATTTATACATACAAATTGCAGCATCTAAACCTATAATTGGGCAGCCATGAAGATCTCTGATCTTCAGGCGCCCTAAATAATCTAGCTGTTACAACGCGTGGCAGAACTGAAATATACAGCTGAATTCGAGCAGCGACATGCTTAAGATAGTTCTTTGGTTACAGCTGCCCTGCCACGCCTATGCCTTGATTGCCGATTTGAGCCCCAAGGAACCTTCCACAAGCGATGATCGTTCCTTCGTGACTTGTTCAGCTCCGTTCTTCCTGCAGTCTATTGTCTTACTACCTTCATAAATCGCATCATGTTAGCACAGATTAAGAGATGAACAGCTTTAATCATCACAATCATAAGTATTAACACAATAAAACAATAATCGGCCATACCTTGGTAAATTGGGGAATATATAAGGACAATAAGTTGAATTGCCAAGGTAATTGGTGTAAGACAAGGTAAGGGACAGTGATAAATGATGGTCAAAAAGGGCCAATTCTGGGCTCAACATCTCCCCCCAACTATCCTGTTGCATGTCCTCATGCAACAACCTGCATCTGAATATTGTACTGAACTTTGTCCAGGCAGAAGGAAAGAATGTAGATAAATCAGGCATCCCCTCTATCCCTTTGAAAAATTTATGTGAGCAACCCGGCATCTTCCAACTTTACTGTTCCCCTTTCCACCGCTACTTGCTAATATCTGCAGTTCTCTTATGCTATGCCTGGGGAAGTTGAAAAGACACACTCAATCTGAATCCAATTCAATAATACCTGTAGGAGGTGGAAGCACTGGTTCTTGTGGGACAGTGTCTTCCATCGCATCTAATCTTATCAAGGGAGTTGCTGGTTCTTGTGTAACAGCAACATCCCTTAAACCTTCTTCAGCAGCTGCCTTTATTGCTTTTGGAGACACTGGTTCTTGTGTAACAGTGTCTTCTTTGTCAATTGGCTGCTGAGATTGGATATCCTTTTCAATTTGCAGCTCCTCCTCCAAGATTTCAGTGTCACCTGAGCAGGGTGTCTGTACCTGTTCATCATCACTCCATTGTGTATCAGGAATGATCTCTACTCTCGGGTTATCCTCCAACTGCAGTTCAGGGGTTCTTGCTGCAGCATCCAAGGATGTTGGTTCTTGTGTGGCAACATCCCGGCTTACATCTTCATCTTTATTTTGCTGCAGCTTCTCTTCTATGAGTTCTGTATCATGAGAGCTTTCTGGAGTCACTACCCAGAGTTCATCGTTGAATGCCAGAATATTCTCTGTCCCAGCTTCTTCTCCTGTCTGCTCAGTCGGTTGGGCGGTCAAATTCAGAATTGCTGGTTCTTGTGTTACAGCATCCTGTTCCAACTTATCAATGTCCTGCCTTTCCGTTTCTTCTTCTAAAATTATTGTGTCCTGGGAGCGTTCTGGGGTTACAACACAAAATTCTTCACTATCCTCTAGGGTATCCTTTGGCTCCATGATCTCTGTATCAAGGGAACATTCTGGAGTCTCACCATATTCTTTTATAAGCTCCAGAGCATCCTTCATTTCCTGTTCTTCTCCCATCTGTTCCATGATTTCTGTATTGTGGGAGCAATTTGGGATTGCCATACATTCCTCATAAATTTCCAGGGCATCTTCCACTCCCTGTTCTTCTCCCATCTGTTCTATAACTTCTGCATCATGGGAAGTAGCAGCTGCAGCAAGGATGTTTAAAGGTGCTGGTTCTTGTGTTGCAGCATCCTTTTTCTTCACTGCTTCCCCTTCTGTGGCTACAGGCTGTTGTGCTGAATAAGTGCTAAGTAAAATTTTATGGCCTGCTTCCTCAAAGATCTCCCCACAGGTGGGGCAGAGTATTCGCTCATCCTTTTCTCCAGCTTCAGCGGAAGCTGTTTCCTCCACTTGGTCTGCAGCCTCTATTAATGTATACATCTTTCTTCCACCCTGCTTTTGGCAGATTTCCTTCCATGTTTCCAGCTCCTTTCTAAGTGCTTGGAGGTCCTCTTTCAGCATTGCATTCTCATACAAGAGTCCCTCAACCCCCGGCTCTTCCTCCACTGGCCTTTGTGGAGCATCCCTCGGTTTCGGTGTAAGGATTGGGGGTTCAACCTGTGTCTCTAAGGTTGCCCATTTTGTTCTGGCTGCCTCTGCTGCTGTGATTGACCGAGTTCGTTTCCTTCTGATTGGTGCCACTAAATCAAACTCATTGGTGGCCCTCTTCCTTTTCTGTGGGGGTTTCTTTTGTGACTTTCCTTTTTGTAGTGTTTCTTCTCGTGGAGCTGGAATATAGGGAGGCAAAGCTGAAGTTAAAGGAATATTTACTTGCCCCCCATGCTGTTCTTCTTCAATCACAGCTGCTCCTCCTGCCCATTCCGGTGAAGACTCGATTGTGACCAGCTCAATGTCGTCCTCCATTGCTCTGGCTCCGTCATCTTCAGGTTCCATTGTCGCAGCTTTTGATGCTGCTCCAATTTCACCTTCTGCTGTCGGAGCTGCCCTGTTATCTAGGTTTTCCGCGAGGGTTTCATCTACATTGTCCCCTGGCAGCTCTGTTTGAGCTTCCCCTCGCTCTCCTTCAAATGCAGTGTCATCCCCCACTGGTTCTGCTTGTGCTGGGGATTCATATACTTCAAACGGCTCTGCCTGTGCCTCGGGTTGTTCTTCTTCTGTAGTTTTGTCAACCCCTGATGTTCCTGCCTGTGCCCCCTGTTGCTCTTCTTCCGTTTCATTCCTCCCGGATGGTCCTGCCTGTGCCCTCTGTGGTTCTTCTTCCGTTTCATCCCTCCCCCCAACTTCACTGGAGGAACTCCGGTCCTCCTGTTGTGGCGGAACCGGTAATTGTTGTAATGGAATGACCCTCAAGGGAACAGGTTGCTGTGGCCGGGTGATGAATTGCTCCCATGTTATATTGTGTTGGGCCAGGGTTCTTTTAATAATTAACTTAATGAGGCCATGGTGGGTGAGGGAGGATAATGGGTGCTTTGCAGATTGAACGAATGTTGCCATATGGCGCAAATCATGCAATAGATAAAATGGAATATTTAACAAAATGCCATGACGGAGATGAGAAAGCAAAGGAAGTTCAGAGTTGTACACAGTTTGGTATCTACCTTCGCAAGTTATATATTTCTTGAGGAAGATAGCGACCTGGTCCCATGGCTGCGGCAGTGACTTCAATGCAATCCCTCTCCTGGATGCTTCAACTTGCTCCCCTGGAAGTAAAAATTGTTCCCGTGCAACCGTTGCAGGGACTCGACGGTTAAACCAAGGTTTTCCCACCAACGGGATAGCTGTAACCTCGGATATAATGACCTCCGAAACATCTATACACAGCCCCCACACCGTGGAGTGTGTTTTAGTAAAATTCAATGCGAATTGCAGGGCTGCGTCCCGGTCGAATCCATCCAATCGTTCAAAGAACTCGACCCAGCCAGCGGCTTGAAAAATGGCCAGAACCTGCAAATTCCGTCTAAGTTCCCGGGTATTGAAAGGTTCATGGCGAACTGGAATGCCCATGGTCCTGGCTGCAAGATAGAACTTCTGTTTCGACAGAGTACAGGATCCAGAATAGAAGTTGCAGCGCTGAGAATGCACGAATCGTTGAGCGGAGACGTTGAGCGAATGAACTAATTCGGAAAGTTAAGCGTAGAGAGGAGTTTAAAATTTTCATGCCGAATTGGGGAAGGTGGCAATTATTAGTATTACGTCGTACGAGGGAAGGGTTCAATCGGATATAAATGGTGGTACGAGTGAAGGTACGGCCAATCTCGTTTACATGATATCAATACTTAATCACGTGATAAATGAAAGCCATACCTCATAAAACTGTGCGTCGGAAGGCTGCGGAAACTGGTGGAGCTTGGAGTTGGTGACGTCACAGAGCCGAACGCGTGCACAGTCAGACGTGGAATCATGATGACTCGGATAAGGCACAGATTTCCTTCGCCGGTAAAACACAAGGCGTCGCATCCTCCGGGTTGAAATGATGAGTTCGCCGGCAGGACTGGGATGAATCAGCATCATAATTAGCAGGTTGAACAATCCTTCTGTTAACACGGGAGTTACCACTGCAAGTTGCCAAAGAAATGATCACACGGCCGATGAAAAAGCTTGTTGCAGCTGACAAGAAAGAAGTTACAGCCATCGGGAAAGAATTCGTGGCAGCCGGAAAAAGATTCACAATATCCGGGAAAAATTACGGCTGTCACGGGAAAATTTTACAACGGCGGAAGAGACTTACGGCTGGCGGGAAAAGATTTTACGAATATGGGAAATATGTCGCAGCCGCTGGAAAGAAATGACAGCTGTGGTGTGGAAGTGACTTGGTCAATGAGGTGGCGGCCGCCGAGAAATAAGGTGACGGCCGGGAAATGATGTGGCGGCTGCGAGAAAAAGATGTTGCAGCCGCCGAAGTTACAGCCGCCGGGACTGCAGCTGCCGGAGTTGCAGCTGTCGGAAAAGATTTAACGGCGGACGGGAAATAAAAACATTACGGCTACCGGGAAGTGAAATGGCCGTGGCTGGTAAATGGAATGGCAGCTGCGGAGAATGAGGTGGCAATAGCTGGTGAATGAGGTGGCAGCCGCGGAAACTGGAGTTGCAGCCGCCGATGTTGCAGCCGCTGATGTTGCAGCCGCAAATGTTGCAGCCGCAAATGTTGCAGCTGCCGAAATTGCAGCAGTCGAAAAAGATTGACGGCTGACGGAAAGGGCATTATGGCTACCGGGAAATGGAGAATATGGTTGCTGGAAAAGGATATACGGCTGTCGGAAAATATGTTGCAGCTGCCGGAAAATATGTTGCAGCTGCCGGAAAATATGTTGCAGCTGCCGAATTTTTTTTTTTTTTTTTTTTTTTTTTAACACAAGGACGGCACAGAGAGATTTTCATTATGGGCCCCAAACTTATCGTTCTCCTGGCGCTTCCCTGAAAAAAAAAATTTCTTAAAAGACAACAGCAAGCAAAGAGATCAAATGCAAAAAGAAAGAAAACGACAACTATACGCTACAGCAAGAAATTATTTATGTACAGCAAATATGATTTTCATTTTAAGATTTGGTAAAGGTAGAAAAATGTTCCTGCTCTGGTGCCAATTGGTAGTTTGGATCAGCAGCAACCTGTGAAATGAATGCATCTTTCGAAATAGGCTTCCGATACAGTCGCAGCCTATGGCCATTAACAAGTAATGGCATACGGTTTTCATCAATGGTGACCAGGCGAACAGTGCCGTTGTCAAATACCCTGTCAACCAAATATGGACCCAGCCATCTTGTACGTAATTTCCCTTTGAAATCTTTCTTGAATCTAGAGTCGTACAGTAGTGCCCAGTCTCCTTCATGGAAGATTTTCTTTTTGATGAATCGGTCATGCCAGTTAGATCTCTGTTGCTGAAGCAGCACAGTCTGGTCTACCGCAGCTAATCGTTTCTCATCCAGTTCATTCAATTGATTCAATCTTCTTTTCTGGGCTTCTGCTACATCCAGGTTCATTTCAATGGCTGTTTTCAGGGTCTTGATCTCAAATTCAATTGGAAAGATGGCACTCTTACCATACACCAGATCATAGGGAGAAAAGCCCGTGGTGTTGCGCCAAGTCGTGCGATATGCCCACAGTGCTTCTGGAAGTCTGTCAGCCCAATCCCTTCGATGGCTTTTAACTGTTTTAGTAAGGATTGCTTCGATAACTTTATTAGTGCTTTCCACCTGACCATTGGCCTGGGGATGATAAGGTGAAGCTATCTTGTGCTGCACATGATACTTCCGGAGCAAGGATTCAAATTGGTGTGAAATAAATTGTGGTCCGCCATCGGTAACTACTTCCTTTGGTACTCCAAAACGGGTAAAAACTTCACTGTACAGGAAATCAATCACCGCCTGGTCGTTTGCCTTAGCCAAAGCTACAGCTTCTACCCACTTAGTCATGTAGTCTGTACACACCAAGATGTAAACCTTTTGTTTGGAAGGAGGGTTGATAGGACCAACAAAGTCCAATGCCCATCTATCAAACGGTTCTAGTACCACTTGGGGCTGTAAAGGCATCTGATCTGTCTTATTAGGTTGGCCCATCCTTTGGCAGCTGTCGCAGGACTGAACATATTTTTTAGCATCTCTGAACAGTGTCGGCCAATAATAGCCCATCCGCAACGCCTTATGTCCCGTTCTTTTATCTGCAAAGTGTCCTCCGCAAGGTTCATCGTGACAGGCCTTCAGTATATGAAAGATCTCATCTTCCCTTACACATCTTCTAATTTCAAGATCAGGTCCTGTGTAAAAGAGATGGCCTTTAAGCCAACAATACCTGGCACTTTGCTGAATAATTTTTCTTTTCTCTCGTTTAGACATATGTGGCGGAAGTTTCCCTGCAGCCAAATAATTAGCAACATCTGCATACCAGGGTGAATGAGCTGAGAGTGCAAATAAATGTTCATCCGGGAAAGCATCCTCAACAGGTGAACTGTCATCACTGTTAGTAAATCGTGATAAAAAATCAGCAACAACATTTTCTTTTCCAGGTTTATCTATAATAGTAATATCAAATTCCTGTAATAATAAAAGCCACCTGGTTACTCTGGCATTAGTGACAGGTTTATTCATTAAGTACTTAATGGCAGAGTGATCAGTATGCACAAATGTAGGATACCCAGTAATGTAATGCCGAAACTTATTAATAGAATAAACAATAGCAAGAAATTCTTTTTCAGTAACAGTATAATTTAGTTCAGCAGGGGCTAAGTTTTTACTAACATAATAAATAGCATAAGGTATTTGACCATCCTGCTGTCCTAGTACTGCTCCAATGGCGGTATCAGAAGCATCTGAAGAAATGTGGAAAGGTATGGTCCAATTAGGTCCCCTTAAAATAGGGGCTGTGGACAGTTTCTCTTTAAGCTTATCAAATGCTGTCTGGCATGCTGTACTCCATGCAAACTGCACATCCTTCATTAACAATGAAAACAAAGGAGAAGCAAGTTTGGAGAAGTTTTCTATGAATCTCCTGTAGTACCCAGCATGTCCCAGAAAACTTCGCACCTCTTTCTGAGTTGAAGGGGTTGGTATATTCTTTATCACCTTAATTTTTGAAGGATCCACTTGAATACCGTGAGTGGAGATGAAATGTCCTAATACCACCCCCTCACTCATCATCATGTGGCATTTTTCAGTGCTTAGTGAGAGGCGAGCCTGTTCACAGCGAATTAAAACCTTCTTCAAATTTTCCAACGCTTCATCAAAATCCCTGCCATAAGGAGTGAAATCATCCATAAAAACTTCCATGCTATCATTTACCAATTCAGAAAATATGCCAATCACAGCTCTTTGGAACGTTGCAGGTGCATTGCACAACCCAAAGGGAAGCACCCTGTAGGCGAACGTTCCCCAAGGGCAGGTGAAGGTGGTCTTATCCTGATCCTCTGGAGCAATCTGGATTTGATTGTACCCACTGAATCCGTCCAGGAAGGAGAAGAACTTCTTCCCAGATAAGTTATCAAGTACCTGGTCAATAAAGGGCAGAGGAAAGTGATCCTTTTGTGTAGCCTTGTTCAGCTCCCTATAATCGACACAGACTCTCCATTTACCGTTTTTCTTGGGTACAATTACAAGTGGGGAAACCCACTCACTGTCTGAAATAGGATAGATGAATCCTGCTTCCAAGAGTTTCTGGATTTCTTCCTTCACTATATCCCTCAGATTGGGGTTCATGCGTCGTTGGGGTTGACATACAGGCCGGGAGTCGTTTTTAATATAAATATGATGAGTGCACAGACTAGAAGGAATACCCTTCATGTCTGTATACTCCCAGGCGAATGCCCCCTTACGTTCCTTCAAGAGATTGGTTAGGCGCTTTTGTTCTTCTGAGGAGAGAGCAGGATTGATGTTCAAAGTTCTTCCAGGCTCTACCTCAATAGGAATACTTCTCGAGCTTTTCAATACTGGGATTATATTTGTGTCATTGGCTAGTGCTTCCTCCGTAAGCTGTTCTTGTTCTTCTTTGCCGAGGGTACTGTTCAGAAGTTGATAAACTTCCTTGTCTACAGAAGCAGGTTCGCTAATGAAGTTATTAATGGCATCGTCTTCTGTTTCGTTTTTGAAAGTTAGTGCCTTCCCTATCGTTAGTAATGGCTGAACATCTTCTTCTTCTTCTTGTTCTATCCAAAGGGAGGTTTCAGTCTCTAGACTCGGCCTTGCTGGAGGGTACAGGGTAAGATTTTTGGTTTCCATGCCATCAGATATAGTCATAGATCCTGATCGACAGCTGATGCAAGCATCAGCTGTAGCCAACCAGGGCCTTCCTAAAATCAATGGATGTCCCCCCAGCTGTGATTTCGGCTGTAATACCAGAAAATCGGCAGGGTATTCCCACGAGTCTACTGAAATAACGAGGTCTTCCAAAATCCCTTCAGGTCTGATGGTGGATCTGTCTGCCAATTCTAAGATAGTAGGGGTCGGTCTAATATTGGTGAATCCGAGCTGCTTTACAGTCTCCATCGTTATAACATTGATCGCAGCTCCTAAATCTACTAGTACGTTGGGTATCTGCGTTTGTCCTATGTGTACAGTGACAGTAGGATTGCCGGGATCCTCATACTTGGTTATAGGGGTTTTTCCAGTCATTAAAGCGGATAAATTCCCTATAACATGGACAGTAGGAGGATCTCTGGGTTTCCTTCCCGGTCTTTTAGTGCACAGGTCCCGAACAGTTCTAGCATAGATAGGTACATCTTGAAGAGCTTGTAAAAGGGGAATCTTAACATAAAGGTTCTTCAGTTCTCCTAAGAGATTGAACTGAGGTTGCCCCCCTCTTTGTGGCAGCATCAATCTCTCAGGGTAAGGTGGTTGTCTTACCAACTGGGTAGGCTGCGTGTTATCCACTTCATCGTTTATTGTTTCAGCCCTCCCTTCTGAGGGATGCTCAGCGTCTTCAATAATAGGAACCGGATCAGATAGATGCTGGGAACTCTCTCCTTTGTCATAAACAGTAGGTGGAATATTTTCTGAAGTTACACGTTCTACTATCTTTCCAGATCGTAAGCGAATGTCATTACAAGGTACAGGGGAGAGAGAGTAGGCTGGCATATTGAGAGTTTCCAGTTGCTGGACTGTTTTATTATTTGGGTTAGGGTTAGGTTGGGCAGGCAGCTGAGGCCGTATTGGTATGTTAGGCACAGGATTATTTTGCAGCTGCAGCTGCGACTGCTGAGGTAGGTATTGAGGATATTGCTGAAATTGAGGATATGGAGGATACGGTAACTGTTGAGGTGGAGGTGGTTGAGGAAACTGATTCCCAGGATGGAAGTTCCTCCATCCAGGAGACCATGAAGTAGGTTGATGAGGTGGCTGTGTCCAAGGACTCCATGAATTATAACCTTGCATCGCAGGTTGAGGGGAATTCCACTGAGCATAATTTGAAGGGAATTGTGTATTCACGTTTTGCATATTAGTATTCCAATTATTCAAATTATTCAAAAATGGAAATGAATCGGGAGACATACCTTGATTCCGGGGCTGACAGGGTTTCTTCTGTGCAATAAAGTAGGCTGAATCCACCTCTGGAGTTGATGCCTGCAGAACAGCTTTCACTTGGGGCAACGTGGGGCATTCTTTCATATCATGATTCAGCTCACACAGTTGACATACTTGAACTTTGTCAAGAGGGCATTCTTTCAGTGGATGAGTCTTTCTACATCGGGGACAAAACACCCCTAGTGTGAGATCCTCCACTGCCTGTCTTTGCTTGGCCTTCAAGACGTCAATCTCTGAAGAGATAGAGCTCATCATTTCTGTTTTAAAGTTTTCAAGAAGATTTCCTATCTCTGCACGTGTAGCTCCCCCATTGGATGACTTCTGAGTTCTGTCGAAGACATCACGTTCCAGGTTATTTCGTTTATGCTGCTTATTATGCCTAGAAGATCCCCTGGAATATCTCTTACATAATTCCACAATTGTCTCAAAAGATTCTTTAGAGATATCCCCCTTTCCTAATAAATTTAGCATGTCTAAACAATCGTCCCTGATTCCTCGAAGCAGGATGATCTTAAGCACATCTAGTCCCATGTTCGTCTGTCCAGCTCTCTGCACATTGTACAGCAACCTCTCTACAAAATCCTCCAAGCTTTCGTCCTCCTTCTGTACCATCTTGAATAACTCCTCCCTTTTGTCCCTGGTGTTACAATATTCTTGATATTTTTCCAGGAATACTTGTTTCATCTTATTCCAATTAGCAACAGTCCCTCCCCCAAGGCTCATGAACCATCGTAATGCATTGTCCTTCAGGGTGGCAGGAAAAAGCTTTAACTTTTGAGCATCTGTGATATAATCATAGCTGCGACAGAGGATATCGAATTCAAACAAGAATTCGTCTGGATCCTCTGCCGCCCTGCCATGGAAGCGGGGTAACACCGACGGTGAAATGTTTTTCATAGGAGCTGTCCCCTCTAGCTGCTGTATTGGGAATTGCAATGTAGCCATAGTTTCTGGCGGGGAATTATCTTCATGATGGTATTGTACCACTGCTTCTTCCTCTTCATTCTCATGTCTATTACTCATCTTTTCTCCTGTATCTTCTCCTTCGTTTGTTCCTTTGTTCTTTACCTCAGTTGTAACAGCTGCGTATTCTTCGGTTGTAACAGCTGCGTATTCTTCGGTTGCAACAGCTGTGTATTCTTCGGTTGCAACAGCTGAATCAGCTGTTACTTCTTTAGCAGGAGTATATGCAGGAATCACAGCTGCTCCTGTATCTTCCACTGTAGATCTTGATGCTAACGTTCCAGGATCAGCAGGGCCTCTTTTGGTAGGAGTCCCCTGTTGACGAGATCTGACAGCTGAATCAGTTTTGTCAACAAGGTCGTCAATGAATGTTCTTCTGCCCAGCGGTGGACCTCGACCACGACCCGAACCACCTGTACTGTTAGTAATTTGTGGGGTTTTGGGGGTCGGGAGGTGATCGCGTTTTACCCCCCTCGTATTCATGCGAAGCAGATCATTTCAAAATCAACCAAAAGACTGACTAAAAGCAATTATCAGATCAACTAATGACTAGTATTTAATTTTCATCCTTCCCCGGCAACGGCGCCAAAATGTCAAGCACTCTAATTGCAGATAATTAAATATCAACACACAGAGCGTATGAAATTTATTGTCAACCCGAGAAAGTCTTTTTATTTCAAAGGACAAGTGCACAATATATGCTTAAACACTAAACCATTAGCAATAAATACTTCTATATTCTATCAGTCATGTTCATCCCCAGAATCTTAAGCAATCCAAAGCCTTCTCACTGCTATAATTCAAATCCTCTCTATCATGCATCAATTAAAAATTAACATCAGATCTAATGAACAATAGGAAGGAATCTCCTTTATATCCTAGAACGATCACTTGCCTGATCTAATCAACCTGGAAATCGTAAAGCAAAAACTGAGCAGTAATCTAGAAATCCAATTGTGAAATAATTGAGTTAACTATTCTAAGAATATTAAATTGCAGAATGGAAATCAAGCAACACACAATCAGAACGATAAATTGTAAGAACCCAGGGGATCGCAACTCAGCTGTAAGATGAACACAAGTGTGTATGATCTGTAATTGAATTGTATATAAAGCAAGCCTTACTCAGTCGACTGTTATTCTACACCATCTACCAAACTCACAGAAATATGATCCTTAACTATACTGAAAATTCACACGATAAATATTGCTGCTGCGTACAAAAGGAAGAACAAAGCATCACACAACAAGAAAGATGAAATCCTAATTTAACACAGCAATCTCTGTGGAAGACGGGCCCAGTCTTCACACAGAGACGCTGGTTGAACAACACTCTCTTTAAATCAGAAGCAACTCCTTATATTAACAGAAAGATAAGTACACAGTTTCAGCTTGACTGCTAATACAAGATGAATTAATTAATTGCTGTCCAACCCCTCAGTCGAGGTAATTCCCCATATTTATACATACAAATTGCAGCATCTAAACCTATAATTGGGCAGCCATGAAGATCTCTGATCTTCAGGCGCCCTAAATAATCTAGCTGTTACAACGCGTGGCAGAACTGAAATATACAGCTGAATTCGAGCAGCGACATGCTTAAGATAGTTCTTTGGTTACAGCTGCCCTGCCACGCCTATGCCTTGATTGCCGATTTGAGCCCCAAGGAACCTTCCACAAGCGATGATCGTTCCTTCATGACTTGTTCAGCTCCGTTCTTCCTGCAGTCTATTGTCTTACTACCTTCATAAATCGCATCATGTTAGCACAGATTAAGAGATGAACATCTTTAATCATCACAATCATAAGTATTAACACAATAAAACAATAATCGGCCATACCTTGGTAAATTGGGGAATATATAAGGACAATAAGTTGAATTGCCAAGGTAATTGGTGTAAGACAAGGTAAGGGACAGTGATAAATGATGGTCAAAAAGGGCCAATTCTGGGCTCAACAACAAATATGTCACAGGTGTGCTGGATTTGACAAATATGTCACAGGTACAACGACATAGATTTCGATTAACCAATGTTGACAGCAGTAGGGACAACCATCTCTTCAAGGCAGAGGACTTATGGTTGGCACCACAAGGAAACGTGAATTGGAGAGTACCCACGTCAACATAAACATCATGAACAAAACAAAACCAGAAACACCAAGCAGAAATTGATAAACAGTCAGTGTCAAGTTCAACTTCCCAAGCCTCAAGTTGCCATTAAATCCTAATCAAAATCTAATGACGTAGACTGCCATTAAACCCCAATCAAAATATAATTATAAAAAATCCCCAAAATAGGGTTGTGGAACTATGAGCAGAGGATTTCCCCACATACCGAAGACATTGCTCCTTCCTAACCTCACTTGTGGCTACAGAAACAACTCTTACAGTAACTACACAAGCTACTCTATGGGGAATAATCAAAGGAAAATAATAATAATACATGGGGGAGGAGGGGAATAAGATACAGAGCGTACTCACAGGGGCAAGGAGGGGACACTTTCTACACGTAATGCTACATAGAGTTAATTTTCATAATTGCGTATATAATACATGAGCTTAATAGTAGTCATGCAGAGAGACTTCATCTTCATTTTAACCTGCTGCCACAGTTAATTGCTTTATATATGTGCATACTAGAAGACCATTGGGGCTTTGCTGAACGGTTCATAACAAACACTAATCCAAAAACACACTTACTAATCCACAAACACTATGTATCACTTATTTACACCACTATTAACCACTATCAAACAAATGCAGAGATTCATTTAATCACGGAGGGAGCAGCTTTAGAGATTGCTCTGCTCTTAACTTATTAGAAAACAAAATTAAGGATTCAAAATCCTATGAGCAGAGGATTTTCCCACATACCGAAGACATTGCTCCTTCCAATCGAAACCCTTTCTCTCCTGCTCATGATTGTGAAATGGAATTCCTACGGTGCCCTTGCTCTTCTCCTCACGAAATGGTGCACAACCCTGAAGAAATTGGGAAACATTGAAATGGCACAGTGTGGTGCACAACCCTGAAACAATTGATGGATGCACTTAGTGAAACGAAGCCAGGGATAACATTTCATGCCATCCATGAGCAATGGGTAATGAAGTTGGTATAGAGGAGGGTTTTTATATCGACCACCCAAAGTAGCTGTTGAAATGACCTTTGGAGAAGTCTAGATTCGAGGGTTAGCGTGCTCTCCTTGACTAGTCATTTGGTCACTGGAGTAAATTACTGTGTATATGGAACACTCTTCTTGGGTTAAAAACCCTACAACAAAAATACAATTTAAATATGACACCACACCCAGGGTTCATTACACCTATCTATTTCATAGTTGTTATAAATTTTAATTAAATTCAAAAATATTATGTTTCATAAAATGTATGTTTAACATAAAATGTGTACTATTGCTTTATGGACTTATCCCTTTGCTATATCTTTCAAAACTGACCAACAATCCGGTGCGACACCATCCTGCATGGCCGTCAGTCCCAACCAAGCTTCCCTCCAACACTCCAAAGTTCGAAGGAAAGACTGGCGAAGATCCTGGTCACCATGTCACTACCTTTCATCTCTGGTGTTCTTCCAACTCCTTGAATAGAGATTCCATTAGGTTGAGGCTCTTTCAAAGGACCGTAAATAGTTTCGCGACTAAGTGGTACATAGAACTACCTGTCACAAATTACGATAAATTTTGGGATTTGGACACAATCATTTTGAACCACTTCCAACTTTTTGTCCGGTATGATGCTAGTACAGATCTTTTGTCAACTTTCAGGAAGAATAAAGCCACTCACCTCTCTGATCACATCTAGGAGTGCCGAGGCGAAAGAGGCTTATTAAAGCTGAAATCCCCCTAGAGTTTCTATTAGAGTGGTACTTGAAATCACTCCTTCCTTATATCTCTAAGGATGTAGCAACTTCTGGGGTGTCTTCTGAGGATGAAGCCATCCTTAGGACCCAACAACTTGATTTAGTATATGCTCAATCTGGGTTCCTGTATGAAATTATCCGTGACGCGCCGAGATCTAATATAGATCTGGTTAAACCTAAGCCTAGACTGCATATCGATGGCATTGTTGGTTCAGTAGACACAATATCACTCGAAGCTTTGACCAAGCAATTTCATGCTTTATTTGTAAAGCAGTATGATGTAGAAGCAACTAAGGTTGCGACCTCCCCTTCAACAACTGAATCTGTAAAACAAGTGCAGACAAACCAAAAGGGTCCTCGAAAACCCAACAATAACAAAAAGAAGGGTAAGAAAGGGGAGGGGAACCATCAAAAACCCTGAAACACCGAGAATGTCGAGGAGGGAAAAAAAGAAAAAAGAAGGTGAAGTTTCCTTGTAAGTTGTGCAAAGATGACCACCTTACTCATCAGTGCCCTATTATGGAAGAAGCCCGGAAGCTCCTCCGTGAGAAGAAACCAGCTATCCTGAAAGAACCATTCCCTCATGGACAAGGATCAGCTTTTGGAAACTCTAGTGCTGGGGGAAGCCCTTGTGTCTCATCAGCTGATCAGTCATTTATAAACATGGTTAAATCATATATGCTTTTGCAAACCCGAGCCAGGAATTATAACCCGAATTCGCAGCAGAAAGATAAGGAAGTTCCTGAATCATCTACCCCTCTCCATACTGAGAGACCATTAGATTCATTGTCGAAGATCCCTAAGGTTGTCTTCAAGAAGGCTATGCACACACCTAATACACAGGCTGCTCACAACTATTTTGTGCTTGAAGATCTGGCCCAAACACCTTGTGCAATGTCCACACTGGAAGTTTTGCATAGTTGTCCTTTATAGCGTAATGCACTTCTGGTAGTGATCAAGAGCATTGACTCATCTAGTATGCTTGCTCAGTTTGATATGTTAAATATTAAACCCCGATTACCGTATCACGTAGCCCTCCAAATAGAATTAGTCCATGGTCCTAAAACCATTGTATGAACTGTGGTGGATGAGGGTGCATCTACATGTGTAATGTCAATATCTTGCTGGAAATCCCTCAGCTCGCCTAAGTTATCTCCTTCCAACACACTGCTTACCTCTTTTGATAGAATATCTTTTCCACACACAAATTCTTACCATCATTCGATGTCGAACTTGCCGGTAAAGTAGTGTCTGTGGAGGTTGAAGTATTCGACACTCCTCTTGACTACAATTTGTTGTTAGGAAGGAGCTAGACGTATGCGATGCAAGTTGTCCCATCATCCATTTTTCAAGTAATAATATTCCCCCATGAAGGCAAGATCATTACGGTTGATAAACTTTCATTTACTCGGAAAAACAACCATTCTTCATCGGATTTAACGATCCCTTTGATTGATCAAAATCACCCACCCAGTGAGAGTTTGGGAGTAGGCATGTATGCGTCATTAATGGGAACTTTTGAACTACCTGCTGTGATGAACTTGCAATAATTAATTAATGCAAATACACGAGATATCAGAAATAATAGAACTCAGAATCACTTTTATATTGATCACGGGCCACTTCGAGGGGGCAACCTCCTTTGAGCAAGCTCAATACAATTAACTTCACGGTGCCTTCATAGGCCTCAACACACACTTTATACTAAGTCTAGGCACCAATACCATGGGTCAATACTATGTGTCAATACAAACCATGGGCTAAGTCTAGGCGCCAATACTATGAGTCAAAACCATGGGACATATAATACTATGGGACGACTTACAAAGCATATGCGTCCAATACTATGGGTCAATACTATGGGCTAATATAAACTATGGATCAACAAATACTACGAGATGACTTACAAAGCATATGCATCCAACAACAATATACTAACAAAGTAAAGACATGGGTTCCTAACACCTTCTCCCATCAACTACATTGGTCCTACAAGTTATACTGACATTTTCTCTCAGGAAATATTCACGATCTGTCGAACAACTAATCTGTGTATTCTTCTCACTCAGTCATAACCAATTGTGCCCTTATCTGTTGCAGAAGTGGCATACCAAGATTCACAAAATGCTGCAACAGATTATATCTCGACTCTGTCCATCTCCATAGAGTCAGATATTGACTATGCACCTGCATGGTCAATCAACTCTATCCATTCTTTTGATTGTCTGGATATCGTTTTACCTTCTAATGAGGCTATTCTAGAAGCTATGATAGGTCTGGATCATCTGTGGGAACACTTGCATCACGGATCTTATTTCCTTCCAGATCTAGCCAAGATAGAGAATGGTGAGTTTTTCAGTGAGACCTGGTGGGGATATCGATTTGTCCATTGCTCCTTCTACTACGAAAACAATTTATGTTGAAGGAAACATGGAAAACATATCAAAAACTATACTGATTGATATCTCCATTAAACATGGTGTCGTGGAAAACATTTTTATTGGGGAAAACTGTTCTCCTAATGAGATCACTTTGTATACCAATCTGTTTAAGGAATTCCGCAATGTCTTTTCCTGGTATTATGAGGAGATTCCAGGAATCGACCCTGCCATAGTTGAGCATGTTATCACAACTTACCCTAATGCTAAACCAGTGAGACAAAAGCTCCATTCGGTAAACCCTCAGAAAGCAGCGGCCATTAAGGCTAAGGTTGAAAAACTGCTTAGAGTCAACTTCATCTATTCGATTGACATGACGGAATGGGTATCCAACCCAATCCCAGTCAACAAAAAGCAAGGAACTATATGTGTCTGTACATATTTCAGGGACCTTCACAAATCCTGTCCAAAGGACAACTACCCCACACCTTTCATAGACTAGATCATTGATGCGTGTGTGAGCCATGAAGTATTCTCTTTCATGGATGGTTTTTCAGGATATAACGAAATTCAAATAAAACCTGAAGACCAACACAAAACGACTTTTCTTTGTCCTTGGGGTACCTTTTCTTATCGGAATATTTCGTTTGGGATAAAGAATGCTAGACCAACCTTCCAGCGAGCCATGAACTTTGCTTTCCATGACATTAAACATATAGTCGATCCATATCTCGATGATCTCCCAGTGCAATATCGTAAGAGACAAGATCATCTTGATCATTTATGACTTGTGTTTGAGAGATGCAGATATTATAATATTTGTTTGAATCCCAACAACTGTGTATTCTGTATCGAGTCCGGACGCTTACTGGGTTTCATTATGTCTAGTTGTGGAATTATGGTCGACCCACTAAAATTTGAGGCTATTGTAAATCTGCCTCCTCCTTGTACACTTAGACAATTGTAGAGTCTGTAGGGCATGTGAAAATTTCTACGATGTTTTATCATAAACTATGCTAATATCACTAAGGGATTCATGAGACTGCTCAAGCAAGACACCTATTTTCTATGGGATGAGGCTCCACAGAATTCGTTCGATGCCTTGAAAAAGGAACTACTATCATCCCCCTTGATGATCCTGCCAGATTATACTAAGGAAATTATTCTATATCTGGAGGCATCAGTTTCCACGATTGGTATAGTACTTGTTTAGGAAGAGGACGAGCTTCAAGAGCACGTCATTTACTATCTTTCACGTGCATTGATAACTCCTAAGATCAAGTATTCTCACGTCAAGAAGTTGGAATTAGTTGTCGTCCATGTTGTTCAGATATTGCGTCACTACATCTTATTGCGAAAAACCACAGTCATTGCAGAGGTCAATCCCTTTCAATACGTGTTAACTCATCGTATCATCGGCAGAAATTTCAATAAATGGATTGTCATTCTACAGGAATTTGACATAGCTTTTCAATCCGCTAAGTCTAAGAAATCTCTGGTGTTCGCCGAACTCATTTCTGAATTCCCTAGTGACGTAACCAGTTTTGAGGAAGTTTCGTCTTTTCCAGATGAACACATTTTTCTCATTTCAACTTCTGACGCATGGTATGGATATATTTTGATATATCTTCAGACTTTGAGGTTTCCACCTTCTTTCTCTAGAGACAAGCGACGAAAGGTTCGATCTCATGCTAATAACTACCTCATCATTTCCAACACACTTTATAGATGCGAGATAGATTCCATTTTACGTCTTTGCTTGACTCTGGAGGAAGTCGAATTAGTATTGAATGATGCCCATAGTGGAGCCTGTGGGGGTCTTCTTTTTGGGTTGGAAACAACCCAACAAATACTACGAGCTGGCTATTTTTGGCCCACAATCTTCAAGGATTGTGTGGAAGTTGTAAAACACTGTCAACCTTGTCAGTTTTTCACCAAAAAGATGCGAGCACACCCGACTCCTCTCCACCCTGTTATCATAGCAGGCCCCTTCACCAAGTGGGGGGTTGACTTCATGACGTGTAATCCAGCTTCGGTAGGAGGACACCATCGTATCATTGTTTCTGTCGACTACTTTACAAAGTGGGTCGAGGCAATTCCTACTGTAAGAGCAAACGGAGAAACAACTACTTACTTCATTTTTAACCAGATCATTTCTAGATTTGGTATTCCCAAAGAGATCGTCACGGACCATGGTCGACATTTTCAAAACAATATGATGACCGAATTGTATACCATGCTAGGTTTTTGACAAGAACATTTGTCTTCGTTTTATTCGCAAGCAAATGGTCAAGTCGAAGTAGTTAACAAAACTTTGAAAACCATCCTTGAAAGGACCGTTAATGCCAATCAATCTAACTGGCACATCATGTTGTATCTCGCTCTTTGGGCTTACCAGTTTAATGTTACGACTGCTACTGGGTTCTCACCTTTCCAACTCGTTCACGGGGTGGAGGCATTCATTATGGTTGAATGCGAGATCCCTTCTTTGAAGTTGGCTATCCAACTGCTTCCAAAAACTTCAGCTTTGGAGGAACGCTTGTTCCATCTAGAGCACTTAGATGAACAACATGTGCTTACAGCAAACGAAGTTCATAAAAGTCGTGTCAAACATCAGTATGATAAAACTATAAAACCAAGGGTTTTCTTTGAAGGAGACCTTGTTCTACTCTATGACTAGGAGAAATATCCCTTGGGGGTAGATAAATTTAAATCAACGTGGCTTGAACTGTATATTATCTCTAAAGTTCTGAAGAAAGGATCTTATGAGATAACCGATTATGAGGGTTGTAAGTTTCCTGAGCCTAGAAATGGGCTCTACCTAAAAAAGTATTATGCTTAGGCATCTATGCTTTTTCTTGTATTATAACCGTACATGTTTGTAGAGTTATTCTTTTCCTTTGATTTCTTTTTGTTCATCTTATGTGTCTTCTGGATTGTGGTTTCAGATGAAAACTTAGTGCTTTATATAGGATTCGTCGATGCCGCTAGTCGCCACACCCGTCAGTTGGCCTCAACAGCTTGGGTTATCTACTCACCATCTGGTCAACTCGTGTCTTCGAGAGGGGCTTGTTTGGGCTCCACAACAAACAATATAGCTGATTACAGTGCAATCATTGAGTTACTTCGAGATGCTATTCACCACAACATTTCATGTTTGTAGGTAAGACTCGATTCACAGTTC
The DNA here is from genome assembly GCA_027924585.1 of Larix kaempferi. Taxonomy (NCBI): domain Eukaryota; kingdom Viridiplantae; phylum Streptophyta; class Pinopsida; order Pinales; family Pinaceae; genus Larix; species Larix kaempferi. The sequence continues at coordinate 2,867,380 of BSBM01000445.1, forward strand.
AAGTAGTACTTCAGTTGATGGGTGAATACAGGGTCAGAGATCCTTCTTTGCTTCATCATTTTTTGCGTGTTAGATTACTTGAAAGACAATTTATTTTTATTACATATCAACACATTTCAAGGAGTTTAAATTCATTAGCTATTTCATATGCAAACTATGTACTAGATTGGAATTTGTACCACATGCAATCACATTAAACAGTCACACACATAATACCACACACATGTATATATAAACTGATACTGTATATAGCAGGATCAAAAAATATGAGTTTGAGTCATAATTTGTCGCAGTGTCATAATATAAAAAAAGTGGGCTCAAAGGCCTCAAAAATATCACATGTCTTTCTCCCTATGGAGAAGGAGGTGCCTCTTCTAACTCTTCTACAACCTCCCTATATCATATCACTAGTCTGGCTACTTCCTAAGCAACCTAATCCATGTTGGGGGCACGCCCACAACATGCTCCTGCATATCGAGCATGTTGGTTATGGAGTCTGATCTCCAGATTCAGAGATATTATTATTCAACCGTGTTCATACCCCAGGTTTGGTTATGATCCCGACACAACCCTAGGGGGGTCCTTCGGGGGCGTAGCCCCCGAGGAAAATTTTTGGGGCTATTTTTGCCACCAGTTTTTGGGCCCATGGTTTTGGGTAACCCGTGCTATTTTCTCATTTTATTTCCATTATAAAAGAAAGACATTGTAATACAGCTAGGGTTAATGATGTATTAGGTTTTATGCATTGTAAAGATCTCTGAGATCAAGAAGAGAGACTGTGAGACAATGAAGAGGAAGTGCAGTGGTTGTGCTGTAAGTTGTATCCCTTCACTTTGCTAGATGAAATAATAGTAAGGACTGGCAAATTCAGTGTGGACATAGCCCAAGTTGGGTGAACCACGATATATCTGTGTCTCTCTTGTAATGTGTATGTGTGATTATATTTGCATTTTTGTTTATTGTTATTGCTCTGCGATCCTGTTTTTCTAACAATTGGTATCAGAGCCGAAGGTCTATTTGGCAGATAAACCCGCAGGAAGCTAGGGTTTCTGGTTCGAGTGGGAGCAATGGCAGAAGAAAGAAAGTTTAAGGTTGAGAAGTTTAACATCCAAAACTTCCAGTTATGGAAGATGCAAATGGAGGACTATCTGTACTAGAAGGATCTATTCCTATCGTTGAGAGGAAAAGCAAAGCAGCCGGCGGCTATGAAGGACGAAGAATGGGAGGTTCTTGACATAAAGGCTCTGGGAACAATACGGCTAAGCCTAGCTTCGTTAGTGGCTTTCAATATCTCAAAAGAAACTACAATGGAGGGTTTGATGAGCGCATTGGGTAAGCTGTATGAAAAACCCTCGGCCTCCAACAAGGTATTTCTAATGAAGCATTTATTTAATATGAAGATGTCTGAAGGTGGATCTGTTACTGATCATTTAAATGAGTTTAATACGGTTACAAATCAACTAAGTTCTGTAAGTGTGAACTTTGATGATGAGGTTAGGTCTCTTCTAATCTTGTGTTCATTGCCAGAAAGCTGGAATAGCTTGGTCATGGTTGTAAGTAACTCTGTCTCTGGTTCAAACACCTTGAAATTTGATGATGTTATTGGTGTTATTCTTAGCAAGGAAATGTGAAGAAAAAGAACAGGTGAGACATCAGGTAATGCGTTGACCATGAAGACCAGGGGAAGACAAAAGGAGAGAGTAAAGAGCCAAGGTAATCGCAGAAACTCTAAAAAGGGCATATCCAAGTCCATATTGGGAAAGATAGAGTGCTGGAACTGTGGAAAGAAAGGACATCTGAAGAAAGACTGCAGATCTTTAAAGAAGAAAGCAGATGCACAGAAGGAAACTACCCAGGAAACAAATGTAGCAGGTGATGTGTTACAAGATGCTTTGACTCTTGCATTAGATAATACTAGTGATTATTGGGTAGTAGATTCAGGGGCTTCATGTCATGCTACACCCTATAGGAAATATTTTCATGATTATGTTCCAGGAGATTTTGGACATGTTTTATTGGGTGATGATGAGCCATGTAAAATTGTTGGAATAGTTAAGGTATGGATAAAAGTTAAGAATGGAACTGATTGGCTGTTGAAATATGTTAGGCATATTCCTACTATGAAAAGAAATCTAATTTCAACAGGGTAGTTGGGAGATGGCGGCTGTCTATCTACATTTGGAGAAAAGTGGTGGAAGATCACTAAATGATCAATGGTGATAGCAAAAGGAGACAGGGTAGGTACGTTGTATTTATGTCCTCATAATACTGACCATTATATCTCTTTAACTTCCACAGGAACAGGTATAGCATTGTGGCATCATAGGCTTGGCCACATGAGTGAGAAGGGGATGCAGATTCTCCACTCAAGGAAGTTCCTGCCAGATTTGAAGCAGGTAAGTTTGGAATTTTGTGAAAACTATGTTTATGGAAAACATAAGAGAGTCAGATTTCTCAGGTTTGGGAAACAGAAGAAGAATGAAAAGTTAGAGCTTGTGGATACTGATGTATGGGGACTAGCTCAGGTACAATATCTTGGTGGCTCTCATTATTATGTTACATTTATTGATGATGCAACTAGGACAACTTGGGTTTATTGCATTGGACAGAAATCTGATGTGTTTGCTACTTTTAAGAAGTGGAAAGCTTTGGTTAAGAATGAAACAGGAAAAAGTTTGAAGTGTCTCAGATCTGATAATGGAGGTGAGTACTGCGGCAAGGAGTTTGATAGTTACTGTTCATACCATGGGATTCATAGAGAGAAGACAGTCCCGGGAACACCACAAGAAAATGGTTATTCAGAAATGATGAACAGAACGATCATGGAGCGTGCAAGGTGTATGAGACTGCATGCAGGGTTGCCCTTACAGTTTTGGGCAGATGTTGTAAATACTGTTGTTTATTTAATAAATAGAGGACCTTTAAGTGCATTGGATGGTGGTATTCCAGAGGAGGCATGGACAGCTAAAAAGGTAAACTACTCATTTCTGAGAACGTTTGGTTGTGAAGCATTTGTCCATATTGATAAAGAAAATAGAACAAAGCTTGAAGCTAAATCCAAGAAATGTACCTTTATTGGATATAGGGTTGATGATTTTGGTTATCATTTATGGGATTATGAAAATCACAAAATCATTAGAAGTAGAGATGTCATATTCAATTAAAAGGTCATGTATAAAGATCAGTTGCAGGGAAAGAAATAAGAAAAGGAAAACACAGAGTACACAGTACTTGATGAAATTCAAGAAAATGAAGTTCCAAAGGTGCCAGAAAATCAAGAACGGCAGCAAGTACCTGAAATTCCTACAACTGCAAGAAGATCTACTAGGTTAAGTAGACTCCCTGAACGGTACTCTCCTTCAATGGATTATTTGTTGATGACTGATGCTAGTGAACCAGAATGTTATGAAGAAGCAATGCAGGTGGAAACTAGAAAGAAGTGGGAGCAAGGCATGAATGAGGAGATGGACTCATTGGTAGGAAACCAGACTTGGGATCTGGTTTAGTTGCCTACTGGTAAAAGAGCATTGTAGAACAAATGGATTTATAGGTTGAAGGAAGAAGAAGGAGGTAAGAAGCGGTACAAGGCCAGACTTGTTGTAAATGGGTTTGCACAGAAAAAAGGTATTGATTTTGATGAAATATTTTCTCTTGTTGTTAAGATGACTTCAATTAGGACTATCTTAAGTCTAGTGGTGGTAGAAGATTTTCATCTTGAACAGTCAGATGTAAAAACAACCTTTCTCCATGGGGATTTGGAGGAAGAGATATATATGCAGCAGCCAAAAGGGTATGAGGTCAAAGGTAAGAAGAATTTGGCGTGTAGGTTGAAAAAGAGCTTGTATGGATTGAAGCAAGCTCCAAGGCAGTGGTATTTAAAATTTGATAGGTTTATGACAAAACAAGGTTATAGTAAATGTAATTCTGACCATTGTGTTTATTTCAAGAAGCTAGACAATGAAATATATATTATCTTGTTATTGTATGTGGATGACATGCTTGTTGCAGGGTCTAACATGCAGGATATAAATGTACTCAAAAGGAAGCTAGCTAATTCATTTGTGATGAAGGATTTGGGTGCTTCAAAGCAAATTCTTGGTATGTGAATAACGAGAGACATAAAAAATTGCAAATTGACATTGCCTCAGAGTGAGTACATACAAAAGGTGTTGGAGAGGTTCCATAATGCAGAATGCAAAACCAGTAAGTACACCTTTGTCCAGCCAGTTCAATCTAGAAAGGAAATGTGTCCCAAGACACAGGAAGAGACAGATTACATGTCTAAGATTCCCTATCAATCAGCAGTCGGTATCTTGATGTATGCCATGGTGTGCACAAGACCAGATATTGCACAAGCAGTGGGAGTTGTGAGCAGATATATGAACAATCCAGGTAAAGAACATTGAAAGGAAGTATAGTGGATTCTCAGGTATTTGAAAGGTACTACCACTTAGGCATTATGTTTTGGAGGTTCAGACACTGTTCTACAGGGATATGTTGATGCAGATATGGTAGGTGATAAGGATAGCAGGAGGAGCACCACAGGGTATGTGTTTACTGTAGGTTGAACAGCAGTAAGTTGGATTTCGAAACTGTAGAAGGTTGTTGCACTTTCAACAACAGAAGAAAAGTATGTTGTTGTTACAGAGGCCAGTAAAGAGATGATTTGGTTGTAGAGGTTTATGGAGGAATTGGGTAAGAAGCAGAAGGATAACAGGTTGTACATTGACAGCCAGAGTGCCATTCATCTTGCAAAGAACTCAGCATTCCATTCCATGACTAAACATATACAGCTCAAGTACCATTTCATACACTCTGTTCTGGAAGATGAACTGTTGAAGTTGGAAAAGATACACACTAGCCAGAATCCTATAGACATGTTCACAAAGGTAGTAATCAGAGAGAAACTAAGTTCCTGCTCGGTTTCAGTTGGCCTTCTAGCATGAAGGTGAAGAGGAGAAAGTTTCCAAGTCCAAGTCCAGCAAGTGCAGCAGTAGTGGAGTTGTTGTGATCAGTCTCCAAGTGGGAGATTGTTGGTTATGGATTCTGATCTCCAGATTCAAAGATATTATTATTCAGCCGTGTCCATACCCCAGGTTTGGTTATGATCCCGACATGACCCTAGGGGGGTCCATCAGGGGTTTGGGGGTGTAGCCCCCGAAGAAAATTTTTGGGGCTGTTTTCGCCACCAGTTTTCGGGCCCATGGTTTTGGGTAACCCGTGGTATTTTCCCATTGTATTTCCCTTATAAAAGAAAGACATTGTAATACAGCTAGGGTTAATGATGTATTAGGTTTTATGCATTGTGAAGATCTCTGAGATCAAGAAGAGAGACTGTGAGACAGTGAAGAGGAAGTGCAGTGGTTATGTTGTAGGTTGTATCCCTTCACTTTGCTAGATGGAATAATAATAAGGACTGGCAACTTCAGTGTGGACATAGCCCAAGTTGGGTGAACCACGATATATCTGTGTCTCTCTTGTAATGTGTATGTGTGATTATATTTGCATTTATGTTTATTGTTATTGCTCTGCGATCCTGTTTTTCTAACAGAGCGGCATCCGCTCGATTTTGTATGTTTGGATGTCATGAGTCAACTGGATCATGTTCCCCTCTATGCTCACCAGAATGGCATCAGAAGCACCAGGCGCAGTTGGACGCACAAATGTGCAAGGATGTCTCGCGGGTCGAACAGGTCCCACATCTGCACATATCACACAATCAACACTCTTACTTATTTCATAAAAATTATATATACATAAAAGCATAAAAATGAAATATTTTTACAAAATCGTTAAACGTATCTTACCCATCTCTCCCCATGATGATCCTAGAGGTAGAGCGAGCTCTAGATCTCCGCGAAAATCCACACCGGAATAGGGGAACTGCTCTAGATTTGGCACTTGTTAGCTCCACCATTTGAGATATCCTTCATCAGCATAAGAAAGTGTAGCCTCACCACCACCCTAGTGCAAGAAGATATCTCCCCATCGAGTCATCAATGGCTCGCGGAAGTTTAGCATAGGTAGGCCCATCCCAAGGCTTAGAGCAAGAACCCTCTCAAAGAAGAAAGAGAACAAGATGCTCCCATAGCCAAAGTTATTTTTCTTCCCCATCTTGCATTCGGTTAATTGGTGCTTCATGTTCACCAAGAGACCCGAACACCAGTCAAATACTACACCCCGCAAGCAATCAACACCTATCTGCATGTAGTTCCTTGAATCCAAGTGTTGTGCAGCACTCCCTCCAATCCTGTTTAGAGTACTCAGGATGACTTTCAACGGGAAGCTCGCAATGGAGCCGACCGAGACTTGGCTACCACTTTTTTTAGTTCCTAGAAAACAGTAATTGTTGATAGAGTCTTGTACGGATAACGCACCAACTCCTCAGAATGTGCCCTTTAAGTTTACCATTTCCCTGGAGATCAAACACTCCTTGGTCGGAATCCCAATAGTTAACAAGCATCTGGAGGAGATATGTTTACCCACTTTTGAAACTATTTATAAAAATCATTTGTAATTTTTACCCACTTTTTTCAATTCTATATAGTTTCAAAACTGTTTTTAAACTTTATTTAACCACTAATGCCCTTTTTAAGTTCTTTTTGGTTAAGTAAAGATCGAAGCGACAATTCTCATTTCCGTTTGCGACATTGATCTATAAAGGTTTGATTTTCTTTATGACATGTCAGTTTAGTCTAGAAACTTCCTGCCACTTTATGTCATTATTAAATCTCTTTGATCATGTTATATATAATTTGTTACTAATATGGTCATCCCTATGATATCAACAACATTTCGTCATTTGACAAGATCAAGGAACTTAGTTTCCCTGATACCTATAAGTCTTTTTAAGCCCTTGTTAGACTCTTTCAAATCAAACAAGATCACCGAGTATGCTTGTTTTTTTCAAGCTCGTTAAAGGAAGTGAAAAAGACATCCACTTAGGTATAAGTTTACCCCTTTTCCAGACTTTCGTGGATTAGTTATGAAAAATGTATACTCTAGTCATACGTGGCTAGAAGAGTTCTTCTCTCATTGTTTTACAGTTTTTCGGGTGAGGAGACTAACTTTAATTAAAAGGACCTTTAGGAGTCTCCTTTAGGGTTTTTAGACCCTCGAAATATGAAAACACCAACGAGCACTCACCAAATCAGGCTCGATACTAAAATACACGAGTAGGTGTATGGAGTTATTGTTTAATTTTTTCAGACTCCTTAAAAAAGAAAACATCGGCGAGCATGAACAGGTCCAGGATCGATATTAAAATCCATGGATCAGTGTTATAGAGTATTAGTCTATTTCTTCTTCAAACTCATTAAAAAATGAAGAAGGTCCTGAGTTTTCCTCCCATGGACTCGTTAAACTTACACATGGTTGGACTTGTATCAAGTAGTCTTCTCCCTCTTTCTTTGAGCTTGCTTTAAAAATGAAGAAGGACTATTGAGTTTGCTTTCTTGGAATCATTAAAACAAACACTAAGGATATTCTTTAATAAAAAGAGAAAAGGGAAGGGAAGTATGTCAAACATCGTTTTCAGTTTCAAGGCAGCAAGTCAGTCATATCCTTGAACAAAGCACCTTTTGAGTCTATGAAATAGTCGGGTTTAGTTTTTGACCTTAGGATAAAACCTGATTTCAGAGTTTTTTACTCCTTCAGTTGGTTACTCTTCCAATCATATGGATAATCTGTTAATGTATCCTACATTACATATTTATATCATGGTCCCTTTGTGTTTTCAAAAGCTTCCTAAGTCACTTTGGTGTCATGCTCACTGTTCAAGGATACAACCTGTGTCGGCCATTCTGCAATGATCTTGACTTCATGTGTTGGCCATTCCCTGATGTAAGTTTGTTTCATCATGTACTCAGTCCTATTCCAGATCAAATCAACCTCTGATTATTCCTCGTGTTGGATGATGGAGGATGCCTTAAGGCCTCCCTTTCGATGGACTTCTTCCCATCGACTTCAAATCATCTTGCTCTAGGAAATAAGTTTAGAGTTATCGGTAGTACCTTGGGGGTTGCAGTCATTAGTGGCAGTTTCCCTTGCTGTTGAGTAGTGGGAACACATCAATGTCTCCTACTCGATAGATTCTTCAAGTGTTCGACCTCAAAACCCTTTATTCACACTTGATAGAATGTACTAGTTACCTTGGGCCCCATTTTCATTATCAGTGGGTGCCCTCTCATTTGTTAACGGTATACATCAATGACCGGTAATCAAACAGTATCCCCCATGTTCGACTCCAACTCATTTATTCGCATGGTTAGGATTCATACCTTGAGACGGTTTGGATGAATACCTTGGGCCTATGATAGCATCATCTCAGTTTTTTATTGCCCAAGTTGCACAAGACTGATACACACCCATATTTGGCTCTTGATGAGACATAGATCCAGCTTGTTGTTAAGGCTATGATCTCTTATTTGACATGGATCCACGCTTGTATTTTAGTGAACATGATATATACATATTTTAGTTTTGTATTGGAGATTATGTTCTATCATTCTGAACATCTCCTCATATCAAGATTGTAATTGTCCACTTACCTAGTTTTTATTTCAGGTACTTTTGTGACTTCATCCCGTGGTGTTCTCCTCTGACTTGGATTGTAATGTATTTCGGCCATCGTTTCCCTCTGAACTCACACATTAGGGGGAATCTGTTATAAGTCAAATTAGCACTTCTTCGTCCATGACCACATCGCCCTATTGGTCTACAAAAGGACACTATCGATGGAAGAGCTTACTTGGCTTTAGATGACTTAGGAGTTGAACCCTACCTTCTTCGGCTCAATTTTTTTTTTGTTGTTGTTGTTATTATTATTATTTTTTTTTTCTGACAATTCTAGTATAAAACCACAACCCGTATACTTGACATATCACGGGTCACCCGCGGGTCTCTATATTGACAACCCACAGGTATTTTCAAAAAGTTGTAACCGTGAGCTACTAAACTAGTATGTTGTGAGTCAATCACGAGTTGCTAGATGTCATTGTCTCATGTATCTTAAGAAAAGTTGAAAAAATATATTAAGAATACGAATTGGGATTAGTTGAGTCAGGTATTCCAACTTCCCAAGTCAACTACCTTTTGAACCAATCCTCCTTGCCTTGCCATAAATACAAGTGGAGGGCATGATAAAGGGAGACCAATGGGAGAGCTATTGTTATGCTGAATAAAGTCCAATTCAAGAGAGAGGAGCAGGAGCCTAGGACCTGATTGCGAAGGTGCTTGATGTAGAGTCAGGTATAACATTTGTACTTGTTGCATTCTTTGACAATAAAAGATCAAGACACTCTTCCTTTTCCAATAAAAGTGTTCATGTTTATTATGTTTTGATTATAATTTGGTGTTATGTTATTCATTAATATCAATAGTTATTTATAGTGAAACTAGTTTGAGGAAGGTCTGTGTGTGTTTTGCAGGTTTGTTGTAGTAGAGATCGTGGGAGAAAAGCTTGGACTGGCCATCATAAACAAGGTACATTTTATCCGAACGTTGATCCTATCTGTTTGTAGCAATGTATGCAAAGCCTATGTGTCCATCTGTCAACCCCTAGTACGTTGGTAGTCTTCCCCTACTATAAGGACTTTTCCCTAACAACACTACGTACTTATTATTTGAGAGGCTTAAGGTGTTAAGGATTCTAGAATTGGTGATATGTGAGTATTGGCATGGTTTTGGAAAATACTCAAATATTAAATCTTGGCATTTTATGGAAGTATTAATGATGGATGTGATAGTGAGATCCTAAAAACTTTAGTAAGCCTAATACTATGGCCCTTTACTATGTGTAAAAAGGAGGAATTTAAATATTGTTCTCACATATAAAGAACAAGTGGTGGAAGTGCTAAGAAGATGTACTATTGGTTTGTTTACTTCGGCAAAGCCTTCAATGCAATCCCTACGAACATACTATTTGAGAGGCTTAAGGTGTTGGGGGTTTTAGATTTGGTGATTTCATTTGTAATGGATCTCTAGGAGATTATTATTGGTAGGTTTTTCATTGAAATGGGCAATGCCAAGTACATACACAATGTTCTTGGGTTCAAACAAGGGTTCCTTAGATGATACCTTACACTAGTTCCAATATTCCTCTCTGTAGGCTTACAAATTATTCAAAAAAAAATCCCCACTCTGTCTATCCATGCCACTCAAGACTAGAAACTAATTTTATATGAGAATGCAACCAAATTATTTACTACTATGTCACTCAAAGTTGGTCTTTTAACCAAGAAAGGTACAAGTGCATCTAAATTTTTTTGTGTATACCAAACAAAAATCTATTAGAAACAAAAATAATGAATGCATATGGCCAGATAATATATCTGATTTCACCATGACTATTGTCTCTGGATAATATAGAGCTTCTGAAGAAGGATATTTGTACAATTTAGACACCAATAGGACATTAATCTTTCTTTATACAATATTTTATTATTGATGGTCACTTAATAGCTCTCAATTCATGTGATCACCACCATATTTTAGGTGGAATCTATTCAAGCCTGCATTTTGGTACATTTAGTTGAAGACATTCAATTATTTTGTGTGGTGAGTTGTATATGGATTGTTTTCTTGGATATGTATAAGAAAAATATTAGAGGACTTATAAGATTATGCGAACACCCAAGATGAGGCATGGTTGAGGGTACAATGTATTCAAATGTTTATTTTTTATGTAAATATACATAAAATAGACCCATGTAGATGTTCCAATAACATGGGATGGTGAATGTGATGAAGAGAAACTAGAGGGAGAGTGAATGTGATGATGTTGGTGATGAGGATGATCATGATGATGAGGATGATGATGATGATGATGATGATGATGATGATGATGATGATAACAATTATGAAGATGATGATGATGACAATGAGGATGATGACAATGAGGATGATGACAATGAGGATGATGACAATGATCATGATGAGGATGATGAAGATGATGATGATGATGATGATGATGATGAAGAAGATAATGATGATGATGATGATGATGATGATGATGATGATGATGTAAATGATGGTTATGATGATGATGTTGATGATTCTCACGTTGATGAAGATGATGATGATGGGGATGATGATGATGATGATGATGTGGATGATTCTCATGATGATGAAGATGACAATGATGGTGATGATGATGACGATGGTGATGATGATGACGATGGTGATGATGATGACGATGATGAGGATGAGGATGAGGATGAGGATGAGGATGATGATAATGATGATGATGATGATGATAGTGATGATGATGATGATGATGATGATGTTGATTATGGTTATGATGATTATGAGAATGATGCTCATGAATATTATGATAATTGTGGTGGTGATGATGATGGTGATGATTATGAAAATGGGGATGATTATGATGACAACGACGATGATGGTAATCATGATAACGATGATGAGACGTGCATGATGAACATTGCTAGAAATGAGGATTATGTGGGGACATGTGTCATCCTTAAGTATTGAAACTCTGCCACACCATCAAGGCATATGCCTAGTCTAACCGTGTCAAATTCCAATGCATATATGCATAATTTGAAGAGATTTCAACGTTGGCCCCATTAACTACTCATTATGCAGATGAATCAATGATGATGATGATGATGAGGATGAGGATGAGGATGAGGATGATGAGGATGGTGATGAGGATGAGGATGAGGATGATGAGGATGATGATGACGACGATGATGATGATGATGATGATTTTTCGATGAGGATGATCATGGTAATGAGGATGATGAGGATGATGATGATTATGGTGATGATGATGATAATAGTGGTGATGATGATGATGATGAAAATCACAATGATGATGATGATGATGATGGAGTCAACTTCGGTGGGTTACTGTCATCAATAGCATGTTTGAGCCGCGATTTGTAGCAGCAGGAGGCAAGGTAGACATGGTTCTTTCACGTCAAAGTGATCAGCAGATGAAAGTAGAGGAAGGAGACAAATGCAAATACAAGGCTAGAGCATTTAAGAATGAATTCTAACCTGCAACTCCAAGGGGAAAAGGGTGGAATACCTAGTCATATGCATCTAGAGCATGTGGGCATGAATTCTAGACCATGTAATATTGATCTTTAGATACTGTAGAACTAAAAATAAATGCAAATACAAAGCAAGAACACATACATAGGAAATAACTGACATCAAAAACACACATCATAGGAATCTCAAGCTCCAAAATTAGGTCTGCTCATTGAATTAAGAGGTCGAGTTTAATACAACGTGGAGCAGTAATCTCTCTGAAACAAAAACATCCAACCCTTTGGTCTACTTCGGACCTTGCATTTATAGACTTACAACAGTAAAATATCCTAACTAATTCAAAACAACTAGCACTGGTAATGATGAAGTCGATCGATCTGAGCTGCCCGAATCAACAACCGTCGATTTCGTCATGCGCATAGGAAGGAATAGCTTGCGCTGGCAGTGCACTATTGGGCCATGGAGGCCAGTCATTCACCTTGCATATCGGGTCATTTAGATTGATTAGGACTGGTAATAGAAACAAGCCCCTTCACCATTCTCGAGCGTGCCATTTCCCTGCAAAAATATCCATTTTCCGCGACTGTAACTGGATCTGCAAAACTCTCTCGATCCGCAATTTTCCTTCTGCAACTGTGCTTTCGCAATTTCCTTTCCGCAACAATCTCTCCACAATGTCTTTTCCGCAACCCGCAATTGGCCACGTGGCGTGCAGGGATTGGTCTTCCAACCTCATGCTTTTCTAGGGAATCACCTTTCCGCAATCCGCAATGCGGGATGTGGGGTGTGGAAACTTGCTTTTTTGTGCTTCTGGAGATGATATTTCCACAATCCACAATCCGCAATGTGGATTGCGGATTGCGGGAACTTGTCTTTTTGCTATTCGGAACATTGCTTTTCCGCAATCCATAATCCGCAATGCGGATTGCGGAATGTGGAAATTTATCTTTTGTGCTCTTTGGGACACTACTTTCCTCAATCCACAATTCACAAATGCGGATGTAGAACTCTCAAATGGGCTTGCGGAATGCATTCTCGACCGTTGATTTGATGAGCTCTTTGATCTTAGCCATCCAATCTTCTTTGGTTGCAAAAGAAGCTCCTACTGCTAGCTTTTTCCTATGGAAGGGCCCACCTGCCTTGTATTTTCCCATTTTCTTACTGTTATCTCCTCAAAAAAAAATTTCAAATTTTATTATTTTATTATTTTCGGGTTTCAATAGCTTAGGCGGACATGGCCATTGTTCATTAGCTACCGAAAACCCAGCTTTCGGCAACTTACAGTGTAAAGGAAAAATTACTCAAAGCTACCTAAAGCAGAGGCATTTTCACCACTTCAGAGAAGGTCTCGGTGGTTTAGGCAAACATGTTGAATTGTTCATTAGCCACCGAAAGCAGAGCTTTCGGTAGCTAACAAAATTAAAATCCAGCCTTTCTAGCTACTGAAACTACAAAATAATGCAGAAGGCTGCTTTTTTTGCACAAAGCCTGACTTTTGCTGATCCAAACACTTTGAGGACGTTTTCTAATGATAGATAAACATTAAAGGCATCATGATCGAAATTCTGTTCCAGATTGAAAGGCGCCAACAAGGTGAGAAGAGGAATCTTCTTGTCTATTTTGGGAAAAAGATGGTCTGTCAATCCTCCAGGTGGCTGTTTCAACCTTACTCATCAGCCTTTGAAGGCTTGTTACAACTGTCAAAGATTGCTGCAGCTGTCGAAGACATGAAGACTATCAAAATGGAGGGGAGGAGATTTACTGCAAAAAATGGCGTTTTTACTATGTTGAGTCATCATTTTCAAATGATGATTATGAGCGACTAGAGAATCATTTTGTGAAACGGGAGGAGGGTTTTGTGTATAACACGTTAGAGAACAATAACCTCTCTCAATTTTCCTACAAGTGTCACATATTGGGAGAATCGAATCCATCTCTGAGCCCTAATTTTCGGATCTCAGAATTTTCCTGTTTGACACATGTTTTTGAAATGCAGATCTCGGGAAAATGAAAACGAATTTCAATGATCTAAGAGAGGTTTTTTCTCAAAACAAACCATTATACAATAAACTCTTTCGTTTTATACACAGGTGTCACAGATTTGGAGAACTGAACCCATCTCTGAGCCCCATTTTTCAGCAGTTTGGCCAAATTAAAAAGGATATTTTCCTAGTTTATTGAAAATGGTTTTGATCTTCTATCTTTAGTAAATTCGATCCAGCTTCTTAGGATCTGGAAAGATGTTGTAAAGGCTATAAATCCTAGAACTTGAGAGGAAGTAATGGGTTCAATTTTGGAGACTTTTTCATATATTGTAAACTCAAGCTTCTCATTTTCATACTAGTAACACAAGCTTCTTTTGTCATTATTTCTTCAGACTTTCATCTTCCTATCCGTTCCTTACTTGCACTTGAATATTGAATTCATGTTAGTTATGTTTGTCTAATGATTGATATTTGTCAACTTGTCAATTCATCCATAAATTGGAATCTGCAAGTATTTTACTTATTTTATTCGACCATTCCTATACGCTTTATGTATATGTTTATGCTAGTAAAATAAGCATTCTTCATACATTCATTTATCTATAACTCTCTGAGGAGTGATAGTTTAAAGCCTTGTCAATACTTGTTGTGTTCATGCATGTCTTGTGGGAGTGATGTTTGATTTAAGTCATCTGACTTGATCCATTTTGGGTAAATTATTGAGAATAAGATTAAGTTACCAGGCTCTTTCGACTGCAACCTAGAAAGACTCCTGGAGAGCTAACATTTTGGCACTGTTGTCGGGGAGAGGAGATTGAAGCTCAGCTTCCTTGGGAGAACGACATAGATCCAAATTTGATGATAGACAAATCCTGGACACTCATTTGGTTGTAGTCATCTATCTGGCGACTCCATGAAGGACGGATTCAGTGGTGACTCCATTGCCCATAAATCTATTGGCGACTCCATTGGTATGACATGAACAAAATCTTAGCAAAGAGGTATGCTTTCTGTGATTTTTCAAAGATTGTTGGCTTCCCTAATCCAGTGCCTAGTAGAGATGAATGGGAAAATAGTCTTCCCAGTTTTTGAGGAGAAGAGTGGGAAGTGCCAGCTGAACACTTGCTGGATTTTCATGACTTTATTCATCGGCTTGAAATTATACATGAGGATGTTCAAATTAAGATTTTCCTATACTCATTGAAGGGAGCAGTCCTTGACTAGTGCAGATCTCTTCCAGACACTAGTATCAACTCTTTGAAACGTTTTCATGATGCTTTCAATCTATTCTATAGAGACAAATTTTTAAATGATGCCCTTTTTCTAGAATGTTGTCATGAATATAATTTGTTTCATCAAATTAATGGACATGAAAAGTACGGTTGTGTTGAAAATTTTGTGGTTGAAGAAGATACTTTTCATAAAGATTCAAAGGTGTTAGATGACCTTTATTTTGACAGTAAGTTTGTAGATACATTTGACATTATATCAAATGTATCTATTTTTCATAAAGACCAAGTCATTTCTTTTGAGATCTGAGATAATAAAGAGCATATCGCATATGGCAGCATCCATGGATCTGATCAGGAGCATCATGAAGTTGATAGAGAAAAGTTCCAAAAAAAATCGATGCTTGATTCTATGTCAGCTGCTAAGCAGTCAATATATGAGTTTATAGAACTTGAAAATGACATTCATGATCAACCATCTCTTGAGATCGACAATGAGGAAAAGCAGTCCTTTGAATTTAAGCAGCAAAGTAAGATCCTACATGAATTTTATGATCCAATTGTTATATGGATGGAGTCACTGTTGTCAGTTATGCCATTTATTACAAAGTTTGGCATGATGGTTTGCAGCAGTAAACATGAGCTAGTTGCAGTTTTCTTGTTGCATATTTTGTTCTCCTTTCATGTTTTTTGATGTACACATGAAGACAGGTCAAGCAATTTGTTGCTTAAATTATTTTTCTGGAAATTTGTATATACCTGAAAACATTAATTTGCAGCAGCTAGAGTAGGGTAGCATAGATGAATAAGCTCATGGCTAAGCATTTTCAAGTTTGCATAATGCGTGAGGCTTGCATTTAGTATTGTGGTTTCAGTTTTGAAATAAAGACTCCATGCCCAATGGATGTAAGGCGTTGCTAGCATATTTACAGTTGAAAATTTGTGGACAGATTGCAGAGTTTTGGTGGCAGTTTAAATGACTCCATAGCCCAATGGAACACTAGAGGATAGGTTTGAATTTTTGTTTTACAAGAAAGGTGTTGGATCTGTGGTTCTTGAAACCTCACAGGGAGACTTTCATCCTCAAGTAGGAGCCAGATGTTATCTCCTCAAAATATTTTTTCAAATTTTATTATTTCAGTATTTTCGGGTTTCGGTAGCTTAGGCGAACATGGCCTTTGTTCATTAGCTACCGAAAACCCAGCTTTTGGCAGCTTACAGCGTAAAGGCAAAATTACTCAAAGCTACCAAAAGGAGAGGCATTTTCACCACTTTAGAGAAGGTCTTGATGGTTTAGGCGAACATGCTGAATTGTTCATTAGCCACCGAAAAAGCAGAGCTTTCGGTAGCTAACAAAATTAAAATCCAGCCTTTCTAGCTACCGAAACTAAAAAATAATGTAGAAGGCTGTTTTTATTGCACAAAGCCTAACTTTTGATGATCCAAACACTTCGATGACTCTTTCTAATGATAGATAAACATTAAAGGCATCATGATCGAAATTTTGTTCCAGATTGAAAGACGTCGACAATGTGAGAAGAGGAATCTTCTTATCTATTTTGGGGAAAAGATGGCCTGTCAATCCTCCAGGTGGTTGTTTCAACCTTACTCATCAGCCTTTGAAGGCTTGTTACAACTATCAAATATTGTTGCATCTGTCGAAGACATGAAGACTATCAAGATGGAGGTGAGGAGATTTACTGCAAAAATGGTGTTTTTACTATGCTGAGTCATCATTTTCAAATGATGATTCTGAGCGACTAGAGAATCATTTTGTGAAACGGGAGGATTTTTTTGTGCCAAACACATCATAGAACAATAACCTCTCTCTGTTTTCCTAGAGGTGTCATAGATTGGGAGAATCAAATCCATCTCTGATCCCTAATTGTCGGATCTCATAATTTTCATGTTTGACACATGGTTTTGAAATGCAGATCTCGGGCAAATGAAAACGAATTTCAATGATCTGAGAGAGGTTTTTGCTCAAAACAGACCATTATACAATAACCTCTTTCGGTTTATACACAGGTGTCACAGATGTGGAGAAATGAACCCATCTCTAAGCCCCATTGTTCAACAGTTTGGCCAAATTAAAAAGGATCTTTTCCTAGTTTATTGAAAACAGTTTTGATCTTCTATCTTTAGTAAATTCGATCCAGCTTCTTAAGATCTGGAAAGATGTTGTAAAGGCTATAAAGCCTAGAACTTGAGAGGAAGTAATGGGTTCAATTTTGGAGACTTTTTCATATATTGTAAACTCAAGCTTCTCATTTTCATACTAGTAACACAAGCTTTTTTTGCCATTATTTGTTCAGACTTTCATCTTCATATTTGTTCCTTACTTGCACCTGAATATTGAATTCATGTTAGTTCTGTTTGTTTAATGATTGATATCTGTCAACTTGTCAATTCATCCATAAATTGGAATCTGCAAGTATTTTACTTATTTTATTCGGCCATTCCTATACGCTTTATGTATATGTTTCTGCTAGTAAAATAAGCATTCTTCATACATTCATTTATCTATAACTCTCAAAGCAGTGATAGTTTAAATCCTTGTCAATACTTGTTGTGTTCATGCATGTCTTGAGGGAGTGAGGTTTGATTTAATTCATCTGACTTGATTCATTTTGAGTAAATTATTGAGAATAAGATTAAGTTACCAGGCTCTTTCGACTGCAACCTAGAAAGACTCCTGGAGAGCTAACACTTACTATGGCTCAGTCATTTGGCTTGGATTTGCTTGATACTTAGCCAATTTTTGGTTTCTTGATTCGTCATTTGATCCAACCGGCCCATGGGTGAACTCGGGGTTTTGAGTGGGATATTTCCTTTTCATTCAATGGTGGAAACCATAATAAGTGTTAACAACGGCTCCAACTCGGGGATGCTATCCTCCCTCCGAGGAAGCAAGAACATGTAGACTAGTAACTAAGTGAAAATGAAAAACAACAATGTACAATGGGGGTGGGTTAGCGGACTGGCTTTTCATGTGAAATAATGCTTCAAGAACCGCCCATTGACAGCTCCCTTGAAAACTAGTTCATTATCTCCGTCTCGTGGGAAGAAAGCATTGTTCCTGTAGCTAGGGTTTTCACCCTAGCTTGTGCAAATGAGCACCTACTAAGGAGAAGGGCCTCCCTAGTAGCAGTTCAATAAACAGTAAATTAAAGCAGTAAAACAATATGAAATTTAACCTAGCATGAGCATTAACAAAAATAAAAGATAATGACAATGTGAGAGAAAGTTTTCTTTTGTATTAAATTTACCTCAAGTGTTGAGGTTGGTGGAGCTCTTGCAGTAGTCGAGGAGGGTTGCCTTCGTGCTCCAATGGGTTCCTTCTCCTTCTCCAAGGTGTTTGAATAATGGGCCAAAAGGGGCACTCAAATGGGAAAAACTAGCTCAAATCGTAAGCTAGGGTTTCAAGAGTGATTTTGGCATAGTGGGGATAGGAAAGATTGTGGATATGAAATGGGGAGCCTCCATCACCTATTTATAGGTTTTTAGTGGTGGAGTATTGACCCATGGTTTTTGGCAACATATGGTTTAGGTCAATTGTTTAGGGTTTTTGCTTCATTTTTCCCTCTTTTCCCTCTTTCTTATATTTTTATTCCCTTTTATTTGATTTTTGGGAATTTAGAGCATTTTTAGAGGGTTTTTGCTATCTTTTGAGGAAATTTAAATTATTATGGGGGGAAAAGGGGGGTTTTTGGCCTTTTGGTGGCTTTTTAATGGTTTTTTGAGGTTCTGAAGGCAAATATGGTAGGAAATATAGACAAATGAGTCATGTAATGAGGGAGATGAGATGGTGAGCACTTTTTGGGTGTTAACAGATTGCCCCCTGATGTGTGAGGGCAGGAGCTCATCGTATGGCTGATAGACATCATAGGTCTTTTATGGTTTTCCTGGGGTGTGGAGAAGAGAAGAAATGAACTAGAGCCCGGAACAACAGTCCCGAACAAACTGCAAAAACTGAAAATACATTACCTCAATAATAAATGAGGAATAACCTGAATATATGGACGAGGTAGGCATTCCCATGCTTGTATCAAGATTTATAGAATAAAAATGAGGCCCAAAAAGGGGACCTAAAATATACATGGAGAACTACTGTGTACATCAGAAGGGTCCAGAGGGGACACAAATCTGGGACATACTGTCGGGCTGACCATGTCTGAGCTAAAGAACTGATACACTGGAATAATAATAGTGTTGCTGAGTGTGGTACCAGAGGAACTAATGAGCCATTGGATCATAATGATGGGGATTCATACCCTTAATGGTACACTAGACTGTAGCTATACTGGGTACTCAAGGAAGCATTTGAGTGAGTGGCCTCCGAATACAATCGCCAACGCAACCCGGATATCCATGGGAACATATAACTGGGTGTTCCAAAGTGACTCACCAATGTGCTAGAGTCAGGGGAAGTCTGGGGTCTTCGACCAATAATTGAAGGGATGTATACCCTGCACAAATATCAACGGTGCGATCAAGGTGTTGAAGTCGAGCACATGAGAAACAACCATTCGGAGAGGCACTAAGGACTCCACTCAAAATGGTCTATAGGCACTCACCACAGATGGTGATGAGTCCAAGGCGCAGGGACCTCTGGGTCTATCCTCTGGAATAGATGGGTTGGCGTCGACAGAGGGAGACCTGCAACTAGCAAGGCAATGATGTTTCCTTGATAGGAGCATGAGGTGGATAGCCGAAGTGTGAGTGTACTAATGGTAGGACTGACATACTGTGGAGGTGGGGAATAACTGGTCAAATAGTGGGTGGACTCAAACTTCCTTTGTTCAGAGTATGATGGCGGGGATGATTGGGCAGCATATGAAACTGAATGGTGGGAAGGGGATCATAGCTTTAAGGGACCAGAGATGGTGACTGGAATGAGGGATACTCAAGTTGGTGTAGGATGGCAGGAGACCTTGAGGGTGGTATATCGCAGAATAATTTAAACAAAGGCGACCTTATTGGGGGTGCTATCGAGATGATTGATCATAGTGTCGAGAGGCACCGGTGGGGACTTCTTCATGGTTTAAGGAGCTGGAAGAAGTGTGCTAAAAATGGTATTGTCATGTGGATTTATATGAGCCCAGGACCGTTCATGATCGTGATTGCTTTCAATTTTAAGGAGTTTGTGTTGGCCCGGTTTTGCAACCAGGCTTAGTGCTATGGGCACCTGCTAACTAGTAGCAGCAGTTTCAATGGAAATAAATAACAAGAAACTAATTAAACAAGACTATTCATGGATCTAAGCAAAGATATTAAGCAAATAACAAAAATAATTTAAAATCAAGAACAAGACAATGTAGAATAATGAATTTGTATTGAAAGAATGGGGCAAGCAAGTGCTTGCGGAATCAATACCTCTAATGGTGAGGTTGAATGGCTCCAAGGATGAGCAACTCCAATCTCCAATGGTCTCTTCTCCAATACGGTTTGCAATGGCTAAAATGCTCAAGAGAGATTTCAGCAGCATAAGGATGAGATAATGGATGGATGTGAAATGAGGAGCCCCTACCACCTTTTTATAGGTTTTGGTGGTGGGAAATACCATTTGTGGTTTTGTGGAAACCAAATGGTATTGACCAACATGGTTTAGGTACTTTTCCCTCCTTTTTCCTTTTTTGAATAAAAATAATATTTTAATTCCCTTTTTAATATTTTTGGGAATTTGGACCCTTTTTGAGGGTTTTTTTATGCTTTTTTGGGAAAAATAATCTTTTTTAATGGAAAAAGGGGTGTACTCAGGTCTTTCGTTGACCTTTTGTTGGTTTCAGAGGCTCTGATGGTGAAAAAGTGGATAAATGGGTCATGTGAATAGGGAAATGAGCTAGTGAGCACTTTTTGGGTGTTAACAGATTGCCCCCTGATGTGTGAGGGCAGGAGCTCATCGTATGGCCGATAGACATCATAGTTCATTTGTCTTTTTCTGGGGTTTTAGGGGAGAGAAGAGACCGGTTGGAGACTAGAGCCACGGCCCTTGGAAGCTGCAAAAACAAAAAATATTACATGGCCTCAATATGAATGAGGTATAATCTCTGATAAAGGACGAGGCGGGCATTCCCATGCTCGTATCAAGACATATACAAAACAATTAGTCCCAAGAAGGGGGATCTAATACGTAAAGAAATATACTGGTACATCATAATGGTCCAGAGGGGACATTATTGTGGGATATACTCATTATCATGGCTGATCTCAATAACTGATACACTGGAATAACTGTTGAACTGCTGAACCTGAAGGTGTCCAACATCTGTATGGACTCAATGACTGTGAGCCATCTGGAATACTGTCGCCATACGCAACCCGGATATCGATAGAAAAAAAAATGTAACTGGTTGTATCCATAGGTAGACTCTCAAATGTGGAGGAGTCAGGTGGTATCCGGGTTCTTCGACTAATAACTGAACGGACCAATACCCTGTGCGAGTCTCAACGATGTGATCAAGGTGTTGAAGTCGAGCATGTGAGAAACAACCATTCGGAGAGGCACTGAGGATTCCTCTCGAAATGATTCGTAGGCACTCATCATAAATGGTAATGAGTCCAAGACACAGGGACCTCTAGGTCTATCCTCTGGAATCAATGTGGTTGTCGTCGACAGAGGGAGACCAGCAACTAACAAGGCAATGATGTTTCCTTGATAGGAGCACGAGGTGTAAAACTGAAGTGTTGTAGTACTGATGGTAGGACTGACATACTTGTGGGAATGGGAAATAACTGGGTCAAAAAATGGGTAGACTCAAACTTCCTTTGTTCAGAGCATGATGACATGGTTGACCTGGCAGCGTAGGGAACTGACTTGTAGGTGTGGGGATCATTGCTTTGACTGAATGGTATATATTGACTTTGGGGGGGGAGGACGAGCTGATAGGTTCCGTTGAGGGATTATCAAGGTGACATACTGCAGAATACTCTGAACAAAGGCGACCAAAATGGGGAAGCTGCCTAATGAGTAGATGTGATCTGTCGTGGCGCCAAGAGGCACCATTGATTCCTTCTTCGTAGTTTTAATGAGCTCCAAGAAGGGATAAAAGTGTGCTCTGAAATGGTACAGTCCTGTGGATTTTGGGAGCCCAGGATGGCTCATGCTCATGGTTTCTTTCATGTTTAGAGAGTCTGAAAGCGATAAGTGGACTCTATTGGTGTTTCTTTTTCGTAAGTTTAGTCTCCAAGGCCCGAAAAAGCATAAAATGATGCGGATGGAGAACTCTTCTAGCCGATGTGACTAGAGTATACCTTTTTCGTAATTAGTCTACGAGGTCCGGAAAAGGGGTAAACTTATACCAGGTAGATGCCCTTTCAGATACGTTTAGCGAGCATGAAAGGAAGCAAGATTGCTCGGC
The DNA here is from genome assembly GCA_027924585.1 of Larix kaempferi. Lineage (NCBI taxonomy): Eukaryota > Viridiplantae > Streptophyta > Pinopsida > Pinales > Pinaceae > Larix > Larix kaempferi. Next base: position 2,889,976 of record BSBM01000445.1, read on the forward strand.
GATCTTTTCATTGTTTTAGGAGTCAGAAAAGAGCTTAACAGCAACTCCCTAAGTGCCTTTTTCGTAAAAAGGGATTGCTCGGCCCGAAAAAGGGGTAAAATTATACCAAACAAACATGGATTGATGAGGTCGAGAAAAGGTCTCAAGCATCGTCATCAGTGCGGAAAACTGGTTCCGGTGACATAAGGATTGTCGAAAACGGAGAACGACCGATGTGGCACGTAAACCGAGGTTATGTGGGGGGCAGAAAAAATGCCCTGAAAATCAGGACGTGACAGCGAGGAATGTTCTCAAGCATCATCACGAGCGCAGAAAACTGAATCCGGCGATATAAGACACGTTGAAAACGGAGAACGGCCGATGTGGCACGCAAACTGAGGTGACGAGGGGGCGTGGAAAAAATGCCCAAAAAATCTAAAGGTGAGAGCGAGAAATGATCTCAAGCATCATCATGAGCATGGAAAACTGAATCCGGCGATATAAGGCACGTCGAAAACGGAGAACGGCCGATGTGGCACGCAAACCAAGGCGACGAGGGGGGCATGGAAAAAATGCCCTAACAATCGGGACGTGACAGCGAGAAATGATCTCAAGCATCATCACGGGCTCGGAAAAATGAATCCGATGATATCAAATATATCAAAAACAGAGAGGAGCCAAAGTGGTACGCAAACTGGGGCGACAAGGTGTCGGGACACAATGTTGATATTGGTCCTGGTGAGAGCGAGAAATGATCTCAAGCATCATCACAGGCACGGAAATATGAATCCGGCAGTGCAAAGGGTGCGAAAAACGGAGGTCATAAGGACTCCGGAATGGTTAAAGGAAAGAACTAGGTTAAAAAAAATGGCTACAAATAAAGGTGATCCCACCAAGCGAAGGATGCAGTGGGGGGTAGAAATGATGACCCATGGGGGCAAAATACTAGGTGTATCAAATCAACTGAAATATACAAGTGACACGTGACCTCAAAAATGGTTGAGATCACAAATATGAAAAAGTGAGCAGGGTTAATGACCTGCCCCCATGCTATGTGCATGGGGTTTGTGATTATGGATCACATATGTGTTGGTTTGAACGATGGGCTCATTGAGGTGTTGAGATAGAGATGATGGGGAAGGTTCAAAATGATTGATCATGCCCCCTATCCCGGGGTCGAGGTAATCTATTATGCCCCCTAACTCAAAGGTGTCAATGTGGTGCAGATGTTGTCTCAGAGAGAGATCAATAGGGCATTGAGCAATTGCTGGCGGGGTGTTATACCATGAGGTTGTGGGTCGTGGTGGCATACTGAAGTGATGATATGATGATGGGGGATTCCCTTTGTGGGGTGGATGCCCCCAGTATCTCCGACGAGGATCACGATGATGATGAGTAGGTAAGGTTTTGGGCCTGCCCCCATGTTGTGGACATGTGGTTTCCTGGTCAATTTGAAAGGGTTGAACCTGTGTGTCAAAGGGATCAATGGAAGGGGCCGACCGGACAAAGGGGTATCCAGTGGAGATCGTATAAATGGCGGGGTCAAGGCCAGGCATTTCGGTATCTGACCAAGTAAAGACATCAGTGAATTCTTGGAACAATTGTTGGTATTCTCCGATCTCATGCTCACTGTGGGAGGTTCCTAATGTGATGGTATGAAGGGCACCAAGTGGGTCAGAGATGTCAATGTGGATGACGGGAGAAATATCGGCCATGGGATCCGTTAACCAGTCGATTTTAGTAGGAAGGAAATCCTTGGACTCAACCGCGGATTGGGTAGCGGTGGTGGATGAAGTCTCTTCCGGGAGGAAGTATGGACGATGGTGCATGTCTTCCCCGGGATAATCAAAGGTAGTAGGAGTCTCGAGAACCTCTTCATCATTGCGGGAGCTTTGAGTGGTCAAATCGAGTGATGAGGTAGTGGTAGTCGAAGAGATCATGTAGATGGTGTTAATCTCTCCGGATGAGGATGATGGGGGAGGGTAGATTTCCTCGATAGTAGGGGGTGCCGTCTCAAGGTCCAAATTGTTCATCTCGTAGAGAGCTGCTCTGTAATCTGGGATGTCAGGACAGTGATGGGAGTAGTGGCCGTAAATACCGCATATCGCACATGGGTGGTTGGTACGCAGTGATTTATTATGAGGCATGGGGTTTGGATCGAGTTTGACAACCGGGATGTTGGGGTCGTCATCCAACATTTGCATGTGTTCCTGCAATGCAGGTAACTGTGGACACTAATGAGTTGGATGGCCTAAATCATCACACAATGAGCATTTGGGAGGAGCACGAAACACGGGGGGAGGTTTAACCGCCATGGGTGGGGGTACCACAGTGTATGGTTGTGGGCCTCTGCCCCCAGTGGACCTGATGAATGGAGGGGGGTTCGTCGATGACGAAGGAGTATTGATACCGGGAGGTGGTTGGGTAGAAGTAACAATGGGTTGCACCGGTTGCAGGATGACATTTGGTGTCGGTGGAGGAACGGGAGGCGTAATATACCACACGGGTAATCCCAATGTTAACCCGGGGAGACTAAGGGTAGCCATAACCGGGGCGCTCACTACACCCGAAGGAGGAAATAGAAATGGGATTGTGTGGATGGGTGTAACCCCAATGTGACTAGGGACTAATGGTGGTTTGGGTAACAAGGAGGGTTGATTACCGGGTGTTTGTGAAAGAGTGCAGAGGTTAGCGACCTGGGTCTCCGGTGACGGTGGTGGAATGGCCTGGAATGTAGAGGTCATCGATGCCTCGGAGTAAAGTCTGGGTCCTACTGAGGAAATGAATGAGGTAGTTGCACCACAAACAGGGTGTTCAACCATGGGGAGAACATTTTCAGGTGTGGCGGGGGCCTTGGGATCGTAATAGGTGAGCTGGTCGACCTTGACCACGCGTCCCTCATGGGGGAACTGCATGGTGCGAAATACGGATGAGGCAACAGCCCGCATGGCATACATGTAGTTGCGACCAAGTAAAAGGTTATAGTCTAGTTGGGCATTGATGACCTCAATGTCAATGAGCACGGTTTTACCCGCCAGCTGGACAGGGACATTGGCTAAAAGACCTTGGGGTTGAGCCGAACGGCTGTCGTAGGCTCGTAATGCAGTGGTGGACTGCTGGAGAGTAGGGGATCCCAACTTCTGCCAAACGAATGTGGACATGACGCATGTGGAGGCCCCTTCATCGATAATGCACCGATGGATGACAAGATTCCGAACAGAAATGGAAACTTGGAATGCTAATGAGGAAGGTAGTCGTGGTTCAGACTGGTCTGAATCAAATGCGATCAGCTGTGAATCATTGGGGTCAATGGTGCCAATGGCAGAGAGTAAAGTCTTGCGCTGTGAAGGACAGTTTTTCAAAACTTCTAAAGCAGACATGGCTGCAGGAGACTGGGCTAAGTCGTCGACAATGTTGTAATTCGACGCAGCGCGAGCATTGGGATTACTATTGATGCGACGAAGTGGGAAGCGAGGTGCTTTGGAAGCGCCATCAAGTGGTGCTGGAGGTATACGTAACGTTTGATCTGTGGGATTAACGTTAGTATTTTTGTCGGTGGGAGGGGCTTCAGAGGTGGAGCCATATTGGTTCTGACGGGTTTGGAGGTTGGCAGCGGCAGTCGACATCATCAACAAATGGTGAGTACCTGAATCGAACATGGGTTGATCAGGGGCTGCATAAGTGATCTGCTGTGGTGGCACGTTGCCCTGAGGGGGGGCTAACGGCTGAGTGTTCACTACACCCTGGTTTGGAAAGGGGTTTTGTAGCACCAAGGGTTGATGTTGAGGTGGTGGAGGGTTGGGTGGCGGCTGAGAAGCCGCTTGCCCTTGACGATGTGCATCGTCGGTCCAGAGTTGCCGAGCTCGCTCCAAATGTGGGCAATAATGCGTGTAATGACCATAGACCCCGTAGATAGAACAAGGGTGGTTTGTTCTGAGGTTATTATTTCTAGGCTGCTTAGGATTCCGATCCGGATTGCGGTTGGGAGGAGCAGCATTGTTATTCTGCGGAGGATTGGGAGGTGGAGGACCTTGCTGATGTTGTTGGTTATTACCGTGGTTATGACCTCTACCACGGTTCTGTTGCGCACCTTGGTTGCGCTAGTTATTTTGGTATTGGGGCTGTTGTTTTTGTGCGTACACATGCCCTTGAGCATTGGGGGGATTTTGGGGAGCCGCAGGTGCGGGAGCAGTTTGCGGTGGGTAGTATGCAGGTGGAGCTGGAGGTGGTCCAGTTGCCTGTTGGGGTTGTTGGTACCCCTGAGCTATTGGATGTGGTAGATTAGCTGGTGCAGTTTGTTGTGGGTACTGCAACGGTTGTGGTGAGAACTGAATGGGGTTCTGTGTAGTAGGTTGAGCATAGTATGTAGGAGGTACATACGCTGATGGCGTTTGCCCATAACAATGTTGTGGACAAGAGGGTCCATGAATGTGATGGGTCTGGTTTGTTGGAGCATAAGAAGTTGTTGCTCCGGAACTGGATGTAGCCCTAGAGAGGTCTGGGGCGGGCATGGTGCTCACCATGCTGAAAGGTTTAGGTTGCGGGGTGATTTGGCCAATGATGCCATCAGCGGCATGTGATGCCCCCGGTGCGTCCCCACGTGAAGAGTCACCTCGTGGGGCGTCAGGTATGATTGTGTATAGATAACCCGATTGGGCGTAGATGAGATCAAACTGTTGGGCTTTGAGGATGGCCTCTTCTTCAGAATGGGGTCTTTCAGATGCCACATCCTTCGCAATAAGAGGGAGGAGGGATTTTAGAAACCAATCTAAAAAGATACGGTCGTCTAATTTAATTTTGCAGAGGCTTCTGCATCGACGCCACTCATGAATATGGTCAGTGATGTGGGTGGCCGTGGTTTGTCTGCAAGACAGTAGGATCTCAACGCCCGCATCATAGCGGACATGTAACTGAAAAAACTGGAGGAAGGTTGAGGCAAGGGAGGTAAAGGTGGCATGCGTCCCATGGGGTTGCTCGATATACCACTTGGCTGCAGAGCCAGTGAAGGTGCGTTGTAAGAGCCGAAGGCGGATTGAGTCGTCCACTATGGAGTTGGAGGAACACCATAAATGGAAGGACATGATATGGTTCTGGGGGTCTTCCCCTGCCTTACCCTCAAACTTAGGGATGTCAGAGGGAAGTTTAGTGGGCATATGGGGCCACGTAGGATCATGTCTGATGGGGTCATTTGTTAGCCTAGCTAAGTCTGGCAGGTTCAGACTCTCCATGTATGGTAGGCTAGCAGGTGTGGTAACTGGAGCGGGGACATGCCTAGCCATTGTGGTATGGTGTAGGGGTCCAGTAGTGCCTAAGGGTATGTTAGGTATGGAGGGTATGTGCCCTCCAATAGGTGTAGTCTGGTATGGGCCAGCACCTCCAAGTGCAACATGGGTTACACTTGGGTTAGGAATAGCGCTAGGGATTCCTGGGATAGCACTCCCAAGTGCAACATGGGTTGCACTTGGGTTGGGAATCGTACTAGGGATTCCTGGGATGGGGTTTGTGGAAACCAAAGGGGGTATGACCCCCATGTTGGGTATACCCATGACAGGTGGTGGCCCTGTGTTAGGCATTCCTAAATGTGGAGTGTTACCCATATTGGGCATACCCAGGGGGGTGGTTGTTGCCATGGATGGCACCGCCGTAGAAGGGTCTGTGGATGTCTCACCTATGGTGCTTGTAAACAACGGATCAAATGGTGTTCCAGCCATAATGGTGGTTGGTGGTAACTCTGTGGGTTTTTCGGATTCTACCTCCAAATCAAAAGTGAAGTGAGGTGTGTCAGAATCGGATGACTGTGTAGTTGATTGACGATGTGTCGAATCAAGGGATAAGGCTCTGCGTCCGTGACGTGGAGATCCAAGTGGACTAAACTCTGGGAGTTCTCCCTGTAGACGACGAGAGCGTCTAAAATTCTCAATGGTGAGAATTAAGGTTTTATGTAAAAATTTGTTTAAGTATCAGGTGGTGATATATCTAAAAAAGACTCAAAACCCTAATGCAACCAAGGGTGCAAGAAGGGGAGTGAAAAAAGAAAGCTCTCAGGCCAAAAATCAATCCTAAAAAAGGGCACTTATTCTAGCAGCTGTGCTACAATAAGTGGAGGAATGCAACAAATGGTTAGAGTACCAACATGCAAACGGCTTCTATAAAAAATAGGTGTAACTAGACCAAGGGTGGGTTGAATCATGCAAACACCTAATCTAAAAGTATTGTGACTCAAACAAACGATATCCTCTGCAAGGTGATGAAATCCAAGTCAGACAATATGAATGTTGAGACAACGGCTAGATATCCCCCTACCGGGAGGGACACCGGGTAATCAATCCTAAAGACAGGCTACTAGGATACTCCGTTCATGACGCGTCGAGAAAAGGTAAATCTGCCGTTTGGTCCTTTGATCGCAATATCCCAATACAGGGATATCCCGAGAACTGCGAATGGTAGCCCTTCGGTTACTGAATGGATTTCGGTATTCCACTCAGGCTTCCGGAACCATCCTCGCGACTTCAACCCTCCTAAGGGAGAGGCCTTCCCACAAACCGGTTGTGACCGCGCCAAAAAGTACTAAGAGATTTTAGCTCCCTAATTGGACAACTTCTATGTCTCAGATGTAAGAACTGAGGGGTGTTATTGGAACACCTATCCCCCCAATACTACCTAGCTACAAGAATTCTTTTAGTGTTCCCCAAGTGGGGTTAAAAGTGTGTTCAAATTAGGGTTCGTTTTAAGGCTTAGTTCAATTAAGTGATCGTGTGAGTGCACGTGAGGTGTTGTAAACTGAACTGGAAAAAATGTAAATGCTTTATAGGAAATTTTCACAAAACAAAGGAGCTTTGAAAAAATAAAAAAGCAAATGACTTTTTCAAATAAATGGGATTTAAATTGCTTTGCAAATACTAACTCAAAAAATAATGGATCTTTTGATTTCTGAAAGCAAATAATAGACTTCTTTAAAAGAAATAAATGGATTTCTTTTTTCAAGTAAATTGCTGAGGGCAAGATTTTAAAGAAGTAAACAGAAATTTTTTTTAATCTAGATAAAAATGCAAAATGAGTCTTTCTTTCACTTTCTTGAAAATTTTTAACAAGACTTCTAGATATGCTTTTTAAATAGTAAAATTTTTTTCAAAGATGTAAAATATGCAGAATTTAATATTGTAAAAAATGTGCTATGGGCAGAAAGTACAGTAACAAATTTTTTCAAAATCGGGATGGCCGAATGAAAAATTCAGCCGCGCGGGTTTTGACAGAAAAGCCGCGATGGACCGCGCGGGTTTCTGTCGCACAGTCGCGATGGACCGCGCGGGTTTGGGCCGCACAGTCGCGATGGACCGCGCGGGTTTGGGCCGCACAGTCGCGATGGACCGCGCGGGTTTTGTCCGCACAGTCGCGATGGACAGCGCGGAAATTGGCCGCGAAGCCGCGGTGTGCAGCGCGGAAAAACACAGAAAAGTCGCGATGGACCGCGCGACTGTCTGGGAAAAAACCGCGATGGACCGCGTGGAAAAACGCAGAAAAGTCGCGATGGACCGCGCGACTGTCTGGCAAAAAACCGCGAGGCGGAAGCCGTGCACGGAAACCGAGAAACAAACCCGAAAATCAAGAATTTCAGGCTGTTAATGGGGCCAAAACTCAGAGCAGCAATGGATCTGCTGTCTAAGATGGCAGATCTATGGATCGAAAGGTTAAAAACTCATAAAAAAACTAAGATTAAAGGCAAAAAATAGAGATCTATAGTTCAAACCAAAGCGGAGTCGCCAAAAACTGTTGGCCCGGTTTTGCAACCAGGCTTAGTGCTATGGGCACCTGCTAAATAGTAGCAGCAATTTCAATGGAAATAAATAACAAGAAACTAATTAAACAAGACTATTCATGGATCTAAGCAAAGATATTAAGCAAATAACAAAAATAATTTAAAATCAAGAACAAGACAATGTAGAATAATGAATTTGTATTGAAAGAATGGGCAAGCAAGTGCTTGCGGAATCAATACCTCTAATGGTGAGGTTGAATGGCTCCAAGGATGAGCAACTCCAATCTCCAATGGTCTCTTCTCCAATGTGGTTTGCAATGGCTAAAATGCTCAAGAGAGATTTCAGCAGCATAAGGATGAGATAATGGATGGATGTGAAATGAGGAGCCCCTACCACCTTTTTATAGGTTTTGGTGGTGGGAAATACCATTTGTGGTTTTGTGGAAACCAAATGGTATTGACCAACATGATTTAGGTACTTTTCCCTCCTTTTTCCTTTTTTTAATAAAAATAATATTTTAATTCCCTTTTTAATATTTTTGGGAATTTGGACCCTTTTTGAGGGTTTTTTTATGCTTTTTTGGGAAAAATAATATTTTGTAATGGAAAAAGGGGTGTACTCAGGTCTTTCGTTGACCTTTTGTTGGTTTCAGAGGCTCTGATGGTGAAAAAGTGGATAAATGGGTCATGTGAATAGGGAAATGAGCTAGTGAGCACTTTTTGGGTGTTAACAGTTTGAAAGTGATAAGAAGACTCTGAAATAATGGAGTGGTACCGTCATGTGGATTTGTATGAGCCCAGGATGGTGCATGCTCATGGTTGCTTTCAATTTTAGAGAGTCTAAAAGCAATAAGAAGACTCCAGGGGGGTTCTTTTTCGTGTGTTAGTCTCCAAGGCCCGAAAAAGCATAAAAGGATGCAATGAAGAACTCTTCTAGCCAGTGTGACTAGAGTATTCCTTTTTCATAATTAGTCTACCATGTCCGGAAAAGGGTTAAACTTATACCAGATAGACGCCCTTTCAGGTACTTTAATGAGCATGAAAGGAAGCAAGATTGATCGACGATATTTTCATTCTTTTAGGAGTCAGAAAAGAGCTTAACAGAAACTCCCTAAGTGTCTTTTTCGTAAAGGACTTGTTCGACCCAAAAAAGGGATAAAATTATACTGAACAAAAGGAATGGCCAAGCAAGGAGAGAGTGTTCAATCAAGGGACATTGATCAAAACCAAGAATGAGGGTTGGGGGGAACACTGGTGGGCCTCCTTGCGGGATGATGAATGGTGGAAAAATAAGGAAATAATTGCAGTATGACTGGAGTGAATGGCTCATGTATAAATGTGTAATAATTCGATGGCGGTCGATGTGGCACGCAAACCGAGGCAGTAAGGTGTCGGGACACAATGTTGGAACTATTTCTGGTGAGAGTGAGAAATGATCTCAAGCATCATCACGAGCTCAGAAAACTAAATCCGGGGATATAAAAAGCGTAAAAAATAGATAACGGTCGAGGTGGCACGCAAACCGAGATGACTAGGGGTTGATGAAAAATGCCCAAAAAATCAGGGGGTGAGAACAAGAAATGATCTCAAGCATCATCATAGGCTCAGAAAATTGAATCCAATGGTATAAGGAATGCTAAAAACTAACAACGGTTGATGTGGCGCGCAAATCGAGATGGCGACATGCATGGAAAAAATTCCAAAAAAGGAGTTCGGAGAAAAATAGAAACCGAGGCGACCATTATGAAGGTATCGTCGTTTTGATTCCAGTGGTGGAAACGTTTTGAAAAATGGATTCCGTATGGATCCATAATGGCCAAATCAAGAAAAAGTCAACTACCTATAAATAGTAAGTGGGCCCATAATACCAAGTGTCATTTGTGTGGTTGACTTTGACAGGAGAGTGTGGTGGGCCAGAGCGGATTTGACATTTCTGGGCGATTGGATCGGTGGATTTCATTTCCGTGAGTTGCAGGTATTTCACCGAACTCATGCCTTTAATTTTTTCTTGATTCGGGTGGGTAGTGGGTCCTCCCGGAGGGTTGTATGGTCTACGTGGGTGTGGATCGCGGGTTTTGAGGCAATGACCACGATCTCCGATCGTGACTGTGGCCTCCACAGCTGCGTTCCGAGATTGTGGCTATGGCTTAGATAGTCGCGATCCGCACCCACGACTATGGCTTGGACAGCCACGATCTACGATCGCGACTATGGCCTGAACAGCGACAATCTACGATTGCAGCTGTGGCCCCCACAGGCACAATCTACGACCACGGCTGTAGTCCCAATAGCCTCAATTTGGGATCGCGACATTGGTCCCCATAGCCGTGATCTGGATCGGGATTGTGGAGTCATACCGAGGGGGGATGATGGTTTATTTGATGATGTTCTGATGATTTTTCCTTGTGGGATTGATAGGATGCCAAGAGTACTCTGGAGAGAGCATGAGATACGGGACAACCTGATGGACTACATACAGGATGACCGTCATGTCTGGGGGACCTTGGGGTTATGAGGACTGTTGAAGTTCGCACAGGTGCCGATGATGCATTCAGCAGCACTACTGCTGAACAGGTTGGTAGGCTTCTGGGAGCTGGATAGTTTGTGCTTCATGGTGCAGGGGGAGAGACTGGAGCTCACCCTAGAATACTTATATTTTTTTACGGGACTACCTTGTTTGGGTAGGGTGGCAGATACGTAGCCACCGGTGTCCGCAGATATGGACATGGAGGAGATGCTAGATCAGTACTGCCTCCCAATGGCAAGAGTGCATAAGAATGCACTCTTGATTTGTGACATAGAGGATCCATCAGTTCAAGCGATCGCAGCATGTGTGGTCCGAGTGTTGGGGTCACAGGGGCCCAACCGGGTGTCTGGGGGACAGATGCAACTGGTCAAGCAGGTACTGCAGGGGACCTACTTTGCTTTGGGCCAGATGTTCCTCACCTGTGTTCAGTGGCAGCTGAGCTTGGTGAAGGTCTCTGGAAAGGGGTTCTTCTACGGGTCATTCCTGTGCTCTTTCTTCATGGAGTGGGTTCCGACACTACGACAGCGAGTGTCGGTCCGTGCTGGGGGTTTGAGGGAGCCGCGGATGGTGTGGTGGGGTGAGATGTTGTGCCGGCAAGGTGGGGGAGAGGTGGGGTGGTACTTCACGCAGGAGCTTTACTTACAGTGGTTGCAGCTTCCATTGACTTTTGATGACTATCCATACAGTGGTATGGACTACCGGCGAGATCCGAAGGCACCACGACCCCCAGGGCAGGCTTGGGGCCCAAATGGTATGTGTCTAGCTTGTGCTTGATGGTTTTATATTGGATGTTTTCATGTTAGAGATATATGATGATTCTGACTAGTTGCGATTTGGTTTGATGGAGATGTGGGATCGCTGCCACCACCGGGGCATAGGGAGCGTTAGGGGAATATAGCAGTGCCAGCCTTGCCAGATCGGGGGGAGGTACAACGACAAGATGCGGAGGGGACTTTGGAGGCCTTGCGAGTTACCTTCGACTGACTATTGGTTGGGGTATCCGATAAGGGGTGGAGGGAGATGGATCGGGAGGTGGTCAAGGCCTGTCATGAGGCTCCACGGGATTGGCGGTCTATCTTGATTCGGGTGGTAGTTATGGCCAAGGACAGGAGGGGTTAGGAGCGACAGGGGGATGAGGAGGATCCAGAGGAGGATCCGGAGGAGCCGAAGGAGGAGTGAGGAGAGGAGGAGTCTGCAATAGAGGAGGATGGTGAGGAGGGTTCAGATGGGGGATATGACTCTCATTAGGGAGTGCTGGGGACTCCCCCCCCGATGCATATGGGCATTTGGGATTTTTTTTGTATATATGGCATGTATTTTATGACAGGGATGCTGTTGGGGCTCCTTGATGTATATTTATTTTATAGTTGAGTGCTGGGACACTTTGGACATGTATATGACGATGATATATTTATATATATATGCACATGGATGCAAATGGTTTGTTATGATAGGCACGTGGATTCCCGTTGTTGTAGATGCAGTCTTTTTGGGATTTTATAAGTTTTTTTATGTGATGATTATGCATGATGGATGATTTACATGGTGTGATTGATATGCCAGTCGAGGATGTTGTTAGCCATTTGATCTGCGACACTATTTTGAGCTCTTGGGACATGGGTGAATGTTATGGATTCAAACTGTCGACTGAGCTATTTTGTGCGCAGGAACTTTCTAAAGAGGCAAGGATCACGCACCTACTAGCAGTTGTTAAGCTGGGAGACAAGCAGCTGGGAGTCAAGGAACACATGAAGGTGGCATATACCCATATAAAGGGCAGCATTCAAGAGACCGGTCACAACATCATACTCATACTGGTTATTGGTAGCAGTGCCTATGCACATTCCGCCAAGGTGAATGAACTCATGTGAAAGGGAATATAAGACCCACACTACAGAGGCCAGGTTAGGAGACCAGTGGCTTGCTCCATCTACAAAGCCAATGTAATAAGGTGGAAGATGGTCCATCTGTGATCATGCAAAAATGATGAATGTAAGGTTGCGTTAAAAAAAAGTGGAAAACAAAAAGAAAGCAAACTGTACAAGATGGACCAATGGGTCTGCCGAGTGGTTAAGGATAAAAGCGTTTAATATACAACCCATTACGGGGGTTGCGCAAGGGGTGGCCTTCTAATTCTGTTAGAATATATGCCCCATGTCCAAGGCAAGTATACACTATGTAAGGGCCTTGCCACATGGATTCGAACTTCCCTTTGCCGGTCTTATCGTGAGCTTGGTCGTAAACGAGGACTAGATCCCCTTCACAGAAAGCGCGTGGGTGGACATGTTTGTCATAACCGACATTGGAGCGGTTCTTGGTAGCTTCAATGGTTTGGAGGGTTGCGCGACGGTCCTCATCAGCTTGTTCTAATAATAGTAGGCATTGTTCAAGTGGGGAGATGTCGAGGAGAAGTTCAATAGCGATGTGTAGGGCGGGGATCTGACACTCGATGGGGAGGACAGATTCGACACCGTGAACTAAGTGAAAAGGGGTGAAACCAGTGGCGGTCTTAGTGGATGTATGGTAAGCCAATAAGGCTGGAAAAATCATGTGATGCCAATTGGACTTATGTCGGTCAACAGTGCATTGGAGGATTGTTTTCAAAATTTTGTTAATGGCCTCAACCTGGCCGTTCCCTTGGGGGTAATAAGCAGAGGCATACTGATTTTTGAATTTAAGGAGAGTTGACAAATCGCACCAAATGGCATCTTCAAAATGTTAACCATGGTTTGAGACAACTTGTTTTGGGACCCCAAATCATGTAATAACATGGTTAAAAAAGAAACGGGCAACAGTTTTGGATTTACAATTGAAGGTGGGCATGGCTTCAGCCCATTTGGTGAAGTAGTCGATGGTGACAATGATGTACTTATGGTGGTTTGCAGATGAGGGTTTACATTCCATGAAGTCGATGGCCCATTTGTAGAAAGGGCCAACGGTGACAACTAGGTGGAGTGGAGCGGGTGGTGTCTAGGCCTTAGGGGCAAAGAGTTGGCAATTATGGCAATGCTTGACTGCTGTGATGCAATCGGTAAATAGTGTGGGCTAGAAGTATCCGACGTAGATGACCTTCTGGGCAGTGGCCATCCTTGAGAAATGTCCGCCGCAGGCGTCTCTATGACAGTCATTGAGGACTTGTTCGGCTTCCTCGTGTGTAAGGCAACGACGGAGGATAGTATCAACTCCTCGCTGGTAAAGGACATCACCCAAGAGGAGATACCAAGAGGTGTGGTGATGGATACGGCGATGTCCATCGTGATTTATGTCTGGTCGAAACTTCTGCGTGCGAAGGTATATCAGAATATCACCGTACCATGGGTCATCTGACGAGATGATAAACAAATGATTGTCTGGTAACTCATCAGAGATCGGTGGGGACAACAAAAGGGATGGGAGGTTGGTTATGAGTTGGGAAAGCGAGAGGGCTTTAGTGCTCTTAGGGGTTGTGAAAGTTAGGTCATATTCTTGGAGTATAATTACCCATTTAGTGACATGACCTTTCAAAAGTTGTTGGTTCAAGAGGTAGACCATGGGGTTGGAGTTGGCGACAACTGTAGTATGACTGAGTAAAATGTAATGGCACAATTTTTGTACAGAAAAGACAACGGCAAGGGCCAGTCTTTCCTCATATGGGTAACGTTAGGGTGGTCCAGATAAGGTTTGGTTGACGTAATAAATGACATGCTCCTAGCGAACAACGTCTTCTTGAACAAGGACCCCTGACACGGCATGGTCGGATGCCGAGACATAAAGGATGAAGTCCTGAGAGAAATCCAGAGGGGAGATCAAAGGGGCTTGCGTGAGAGCGTTTTTAAGGGCTTCGAATGCAGCTTGCACCTAGTCGTACTAAACAAATGGGATGTGGGTACGAAGCAGATGTAAGAAACCATGAATTGTGGTGGCATAATCAGGAATGAAGCGACGGAGGAAATTAGATTTCCCCTGTAAGCTTTGTAGTTGTCGGAGCGTGCGTGGTGCGGGAAGGTCTAATATGGATTGAACTTTGAGGGGGTCAGCAGCGATTCCTTTGTGGGAAACAATGAAACCTAACAACCGGCCTGCCGGAATGCAAAAGACACACTTGAGGGGGTTTAAGCAGATCTGATACTTGCGACAAAGCAGAAAGACTTGTCGGAGGTCATTAAGGTGGTTAGATCGTTTCTTGGAACGTGCTGTGAGATCGTCAAGATAGACTAATAGGATATGGACCAAGTCGTGAAAACCATAGGTCATGCCCCGCTGGAAGGTGGCTCAAGCATTTTTACGGCCAAAAGGCATGACACAATAGGAAAAGGTGCCCCATGGAGTAGTGAAGGTGGTCTTGTATTGATCTTCCTTGTGGATCTGAATCTGGTTGTACCTTGAGAAACCGTCCATGAAGGATAGGACTTCATGCCCCACACACGCATCGATGAGTTGGTCAATAAATGGCATGGGGAAGTTGTCTTTGGGACATGCTCAGTTTAAATCACGGAAGTTAGTACATACTCTGATGATGCCTTGTTTCTTGTTAACAGGGACGGGGTTAGAAACCCAAGTGGTGTATCCAATAGGATAAATGAAACCTATTGCATGAAGTTTCTCAATCTCTGCTTTAACGGCGGGGAGCTTTGATGGATGAATGGGGTGTTGTTTCTGGCGAACAGGAGGCACAAATGGCCACGTGTCAATGTCGTGTTCTATGATAGCGGGGTCAAGACCAGGCATTTCGGTGTAGGACCAGGCAAAGACATCGCGGAACTCTTGGAAAAAAAAATTGTACTCTCTGATCTCGTACTCGGTGCAGGAGGCTCCCAAAGTAATGATTTCAGGGGCACCACCTGGGGCAAAGATACCAATATGGATTGTGGGTGAGATATTGGCCATGTTACCTTCCTCGAAGGCATCGAGAGCGAGAATGGACTCTTTAAACTAGTCGACTTTGGTGCGGAGGAAATCTTTGGACTCAACTGAAAACTGGGTGGCTATGGTGGGGGAGGACTCCTCCGGGAGGAAATAGGAATGATGGTGCATATCCTCCCAGGGGTAATCAGGTGCAGTAAGAGCCTCGAGAATCTCCTCATCATTGTGGAAACTTTGTGTTGTCAAATCGGTTGACGAGGGATCACTAGTAGTAGAGATCATATAAATGGTATTGACCTCTCATGATGGCAGAGATTCTGGGGGATGGATTTATTCAATGGTGGGGGGATCCGTCTCGAGGTCCAAGTTGTTCATCTCGTAGAGAGCGGCTCTGTAATCTGGGAGATCAGGACAGTGATGTGAGTAATGGTCGTAAATACCGCATATTGCACAAGGGTGATTGGTACGCAGTGACTTATCGCGAGGCTTAGGGGTAGGGTCGAGTTGGACAACTGGGATGTGGGGGTCGTCGTCAAGAATTTGCATGTGCTCTTGTAATGCGGGTAATTATGGACATTGATGGGTAGCATGGCCCAACTCATCACACAAAGAGCATTTGGGAGGAGTGCGAAACGCGGGGGCTTTTTTAACCGTTTTGGGCGGGGGTAGAGCGGTGTACGTTTATGGGCCTCTGCCCCTAGTATGCTTGATAAGAGGGGATGGATTGGTGGATGAGGAAGGAGTAGTGACATCGGGAGGTGGTTGACTAGTAGTGGTGATGGGTTACACTGGTTGTAAGACGACATTTGGTGTCGGAGGGGAAACGGGAGGCGTGAGATACCACACAGGTAGTCCTAAAGTTAAACCTGGGAGGCTAAGAGTGGCCATAACCGGGGCGCTCACTATTCCCGAAGGGGGGAATAGGAAGGGGATTGTATGGATGGGTGTAACACCAACATGACTAGGTACCAATGGTGGTTGGGGTCGCAAGGCCTGTTGATGGTTGGGTGTTTGTGTATTGTGGGAGAGGGTACATAAGTCAGATATTTCGGTCATTGGTGACGGGGGTGGAATGGATTGGAATGTTGAAGTCATCGGCGTATCTGAGTAAACTCTAGGTCCCACTGAGGAAACCAATGAGGTAGATGCACCGCAAACAGGTTGTTCAACCATGGGGAGAACATTTTTAGGTGCAGCGGGGGCATTGGGATCGTAATAGGTGAGTTGATCAATCTTGACCACTCATCCTTCATGGGGGGACATCATGGTATGAAAAAAAGATGAGGCAACCACCCGCATGGTGTACATGCAACTGTGGCCAAGTAAGAGGTTATAATCAAGTTGGGCATTGATGAACTCTATGTCAATAAGTACTGTTTTACCAGCCAACTGGACGGGGACATTAGCTAAGATACCTTGGGGTTGAGCCGAACGACCGTCGTAGGCTCACAATGCAATGGTGGACGGCTGGAGAGTAGGGGATCCCAACTTCTGCCAAACGAATGTGGACATAACGCTTGTAGAGGCACCCTCATCAATGATGCACCGACGGATTACATGTTTCCGAATGGATACAGAAACTTGGAATGCTAATGTGGAAGGCGGGCGTGATTCGGATTGGTCCAAATCAAAGGCCATCATTCGTGAATCAATCGGGTCGATAGAAACAATGGCTGATAACAGAGTCTTGCGTTGTGTAGGACAGTTTTTTAAGACCTCTAATGCAGACATGGCTGCGGGGACTGAGCTAAGTCGTCCACAATGTTGTAATTAGACGCAGCGTGAGCGTTGGGGTTAGTGTTGATGTGGGGAAGTGGGAAGTGAGGGGCTTTTGGGTCACCATGTAATGGGGCCGGAGGTATTCGTAACGATTGATCGGTGGGAAGAGCGTTGGTGTTTTTGTCAGTGGGAGGGGCTTCAAGGGTGGAGCCATATTGGCTATCGACGGATGACATCATTAACAAGTGATGGGTACCTGAGTCTAGCATGGGTTGATCAGGAGCTGCATAAGTGATTTGTTGTTGTGGTGGCGCGTTTCCTTGAGGGGGAGCTAACGGTTGAGTGTTCACCACACCTTGGGTTGGTAAAGAGTTCTGTAACACCAAGGGTTGAGTCTGAGGTGGTGGGGGGTTAGGTGGCACCTGAGGAGCTGCATGCCCTTGGCGGTGGGCATCATCAGTCCAAAGTTGTCGAGCCCACTCCAAATGTGGGAAAGCGTGTGTGTAATGACCATAGACCCCGCAAATAGAACAAGGATGGTTCGTTCTCAAATTCATATTTTTAGCTTGTTTGGGCGGCCTGTCGAGGTTTTGGTTGGCAGGTGTTGCGTTATTATTATTTGGGGGGTTAGGGGGTTGGTCACCTTGGTCTGGAGGGGGGTTGTTCCCACGGTTACATCCTTTGCCGCGGTTCTGCTGGCCTTATTGGCATTGGTTATTTTGGTTAGGCTGCGGATTTCGTTGCGCGTACAATTGCCCTTGGGCGGCAGGTGGGTTGTGGGGTTGTGTAGGTGTGGGAGCAGGCTATGGCAGATAATAAGTGGGTGGAGGCGGTGCAGGTGCTGAACCTTGTGGGGGTTGATGATACGTCTGTGTGACGGGTTGTGGGTTTGCTGCAGGTGCTACCTGTGGCGGATAATAAGCGGGGGGGGCTTGAGAGGATACTGGAGCATGTGTGACCTGCGAGTGGTAATATGGTTGAGGTGCAACCGAGGAGACGTAAGTGGGGGGATGCATGGCCAAAGCACTGAGGTGGACATGAGGGTCCATGGGAATGGTGGTTATGGGCCATGGGAGTGTATGAATTGGTTTCTCCAGAGCTGGATGTAACCCGCGAAAGGTCGTGGTCAGTACCAGTATGTGTTATGGAAAAGGGTTGGTTATGCGATGCAATACGGCCTATGATGCCATCGGCGGCATGGGATTTCGACACATCGTTTCGGGAGGAATCACTGCGAGGGGCATCGGGTATAATGGTATATAGGTAACCAGACTGGGCGTAGATAAGGTCAAACTGTTGGGCTTTTAGGATGGCCTCTTCCTCATACTGGGGTCGCTCGGATGCCACATCCTTGGCAATGACGGGAAGGAGAGATTTTAGAAACCAATCTAGGAAGATATGGCCATCTAACTTGATTTTGCACAAGCTTCAGCGTCGATGCCACTCATGAATGTGGTCAGTGATGTGGGTGGCCATATTTTGTCTGCAAGACAGTAGGATCTCAACTCCCACGTCATAGTGGACAGGTAACTAAAAGAACTGTAGGAAGGTCGAGGCAAGGGAAGTAAAGGTGGCATGGGTCCCATGGGCCTGCTCGATGTACCACTTGGCTGCAGAGCTAGTGAGGGTTTATTGTAATAGACGGAGTCAGGCAGAGTCATCCACTATGGAGTTGGAGGAACACCACAGATGGAAGGACAAAATGTGGTTTTGGGGGTCTTCACCTACCTTGCCCTCAAACTTAGGGATGTCTGATGGGATCTTGGTGGGCATGTGAGGCCACGCAGGGTCGGGTCTGATGGGATCGTTAGTCAGTCTGGCTAGGTCAGGAAGGTTGAGACTAGCCATGAATGGAAAACTAGTAGTAGGATGTGACATGCTGGTGGTCATGGCCACGTTGGGGCCGATGCCCCCAAGTGGAGGGGATGG
The DNA here is from genome assembly GCA_027924585.1 of Larix kaempferi. NCBI lineage: Eukaryota > Viridiplantae > Streptophyta > Pinopsida > Pinales > Pinaceae > Larix > Larix kaempferi. Next base: position 2,908,728 of record BSBM01000445.1, read on the forward strand.
GTTTGTGATAGGGATGTGACCCCCAACTAGGGGGGTGGAGGTGGTATTGGAGGGTCCTGCTTGTCCAAGTGTAGTGTGAGTCACTAGTGGGGTTGGGTTGGGTATGCTAGCCACTGGAATTGGCACAGTAACTAGGATGGTGGGTGTAGGCCCCATCGAGGGCATACCCAAAGCGGGTGTGGTAGCTGGGGTGGTAGTGGACGCTCCACCAATGGTCCCTACAAAGAAAGGGTTGGACATCGTGCCCGCCATGGGGATGGTTGGTGCAGTGTAAGTGGGGTTCTCGGATTCTGCCTCAGAATCAGATGTGAAATAAGGGGCGTCGGAGCCAGGGGATGGAGCTCTATGTCGTCTACGAGTAGAGTCAAGTGGCGAAGCTCGAGGTCTATGATGAGTGGTATTAAGTGATGAAACTCTATGTCTATGACGAGTGATGTCAAGTGAACCGTGCTGCGGGGGCTCGCCCTGGAGGCGCCAAGAGTGTCTCGGGGACTCAATGGTGACAGATGGTGTCAAGTATCTGGGGGTTGTGTCGAGTGAAAAACAGCTCAAAAACCCTAATGCAGCCGAGTTTGCAGAAGGAGAGCACAAAAAATACAGCACTCAGGCCAACAACCAGCTCAAAACACTTACTGTAACAGCTGTGCTACAATAAGCAGAGCGTCAACAACAATGGTCAGAATACCAACAAGTAGCAGGTTTCCTAAAAAATAAAAATAGTGGACTCACTAGACCAAAGGGAGGTAAGGGAGCATGCAAACACCTAGCTAAATAGTATTCTGACTCAACTAGACATATCCTCTACAAGGTGATGAAATCCAAGTCAGACAATATGGATAGTAGAGCCAAGTGGCTAAAGATATCCCCCTACCGGGAGAGACACCGGGTAAGACAATTCTAGAAGAAAGGAAACTAAGATACCTCGTTCATGACACGTCCAGAAAAGGTGAATCTGTAGCTCCGGTCCTATCACCGTGTGGGCCTAAAAGGAATCACCACACGCAGACCAACAAGTAGGTATCCTTCGGTTACTGAATGGATTGCGATATTCCACTCAGGCCTCCGGAACCAGTCTGGCTACTTCAACCCTCCTAAGGGAGAGGCCCTCTGATAAACTGGTTGTGACCGTGTCAAAAAATACTAGGGGATTTTGGTTCCCTAATGGACAACAACTATGTCTCAAGTGTAAGCGACCGAGGGGTGTTATTTGGATGCTTGTCCCCCTTGTCCTACCTAACTACAATATTCTTATGTGTTCCCCAAGTGGGGTTATAATGTTGGTTGTGTTAAGTAGTGTTTTAAGGCTCACTTGAATTAGGTGACAGAGTGTGTGCATGTGAGGTAATGAGCCCAATCAAAAGTGCCACGGGGTGGGCAACTTTTTTAACCAATATTAATAATGCAGAAATTTAACTTGCAATGCAAAAAAAAAAAATTTCAATGTAAATGCTTATACTTAAAAAACTCTGTAAATGGAACAGAAAGAAAACTGCAGAAAAAGGTTGTAGGTAAGTGTGGCTGCAGACAAAACAGGTGGTTGTGCAGGTGCAGAAAATATTGCGGCAAAGTTCTGGGTTCAAAAAGGGTAAAAATGCAGAAAACAGATCACGGGTCTATGACTAAAATGCGCGGCCTGGAGCGCAGCTGTACGGGTGAAAACTGCGATCGGATCGTGGGTCTGTAGCCGAAAGGCGCAGTTTGGGGTGCGGCTGGAGGGGAGAAACCTGCGGGCGGATCACGGGTCTGTGGCCTAAAGGCGCGGTTTGGGGCGCGGCTATAGGGATGAACCCTGTGGGCGAATCATGGGTATGGGGTCAATAGGTGCAGTTTGGAGCGCGGCTAAAGGGGGAAAAGCTACGGTCGATTTGTGGGTTTATAGCCATAATGTGTGCTTTGGAGCGCGGCAAAGGGGCAGAAATCCATGGTCAAATCACAGGTTTGGGGATGAAAACTGTGGTCTGGAGCACAAGAAAGAGGCAAAAGGTTGTGCTCGGGTCGCAGGAATAGAGCAAACAGTTGCGATCTGGATCACGGAAAGACGGTTGAAAGCTGTGATCTGGGTCGCGGCTGCAAAGAGCAGAACCGCGATCTGTGGTGGAAAACCCAACTAGCCAAAGCCACAGCTGAACAAGGAAAACAAAAAAATACTTGCAAAAAACTAAAAACTTTTTTTTTAATTTTAACCGGAAATTCAAAGGAACACAAGTAGAGTCGCCAAAACTATAGCTAGGGTTTTCACCCTAGCTTGTGCAAATGAGCACCTACTAAGAAGAAGGGCCTCCTTAGTAGCAGTTCAATAAACAGTAAATTAAAGTAGTAAAACAATATGAAATTTAACCTAGCATGAGCATTGGCAAAAATAAAAGATAATGACAATGTGAGAGAAAGTTTTCTTTTGTATTAAATTTACCTCAAGTGTTGAGGTTGGTGGAGCTCTTGCAGTAGTCCAGGAGGGCTGCTTTCGTGCTCCAATGGGTTCCTTCTCCTTCTCCAAGGTGTTTGAATAATGGGCCAAAAGGGGCACTCAAATGGTAAGCTAGGGTTTCAAGAGTGATTTTGGCAGAGTGAGGATATGAAATATTATGGATATGAAATGGGGAGCCTCCATCACCTACTTATAGGTTTTTAGTGGTGGAGTATTGACCCATGGTTTTTGGCACCATATGGTTTAGGTCAATTATTTAGGGTTTTGCTTCCTTTTTCCCTCTTTTTTCTCTTTTTTATATTTTTATTCCCTTTTATTTGATTTTTGGGAATTTAGAGCATTTTTAGAGGGTTTTTGCTATCTTTTGAGGAAATTTAAATTATTTTTGGGGAAAAAAGGGGTTTTTTGGCCTTTTGGTGGCTTTTTAATGGTTTTTTGAGGTTTTGGAGGCAAATATGGTAGGAAATATAGACAAATGAGTCATGTAATGAGGGAGATGAGATGGTGAGCAATTTTTGGGTTTTAACAGTTCCCATGATAAGCAGCAATCGTATAGGGCCCTTTCCAAAGGTTATCAAACTTTTGGGTGAGGTCTTCTTTTCTAGCGTCCCACTTTAATACCAAATCTCCTACTTGGAAATCATCTGCCTTGGTATTCCTGTCAAAGGTTCTCTTGATCCGGTCTCGAGCTTTTGTGGCTTCATCCTGCACCCCTTGTCTGATTTCTTGCACTTCCACCAGCTGGTTAGTTCTCCTCAACTCGGGGTTTGTCTCTTCTTCTTGCTCCTGCAACAGTCTCATTGCGGCCCTTCTGTGTAAATTAGGAAATACTACCTCTATTCCATATACCAGCTTGAAAGGAGAAGTTCCAATGGACCTTTTAGAGGTGATCCTATCATCCCATAGGGCAAGAGTCAGCTTGGTGTGCCAAGCCCTTTTATTTTCTTGTAGTAGTTTCTTGATTATCCTCACCAGAATTTTGTTGGAAGATTCTGCCAATCCATTTCCCTGTGGGTAGTAAGCAGTAGAATGGCCTAATTTGATGTGGAATTTGTTACAGAATTTGACCATTTTCTTGTATTTCAAGGCCTGTGAATTATCAATGATTATCTTAACAGGACACCCAAACCTGGACATGATATTATCATCCAGAAACTTAATGATGATTGTATTATCAAGCACTCTATATGCAGATAAATTGTTACCAATACACACAGAGCATATGGAATTTATTGTCAACCCGAGAAAGTCTTTTTATTTCAAAGGATAAGTGCACAATATATGCTTAAACACCAAACCATTAGAAGTGAATACTTTTATCTTCTATCATCCATGTTCATCCCCAAAAATCTATGCAATCCCAATTGCCTTCTAACTGCTATACTTCAATTCCTCTCTATCATGCATCAAGAATGGTATCAGATCTAATCAACAACTGCAGGAAGGAAATCTCATTTGTATTCTAGAACAATCACTTGTCTGATCTAATCACTCTGGAAATCATAAAACATAAACTGAACATTAATCTAGAAATCCAATTGCAAAAGATTAAGTCAACTGTTCTAAGAAATTGAATTGCAGAATGGAAAGCAAGCAACACACAATAGGAAAGATCAATTGTAAGGGCTCATGGGATCACAACTTAGCTATAAGATGAAGACGGCTGTGTATAACTGCAATTGAAATGTATAAAGCAAACCTTACTCAGTCGACTGTTATTCTACACCATTCACCAATCTCACAGAAATATAATCTTTTATTGGAAATCCACACAATAAATATTGCTACTGCGTACAAAAGGAAAGAACAAAGCATCACACAACAATGAATTCAAAATCCTATTTTAACTCAGCAATCTCTGTGGAAGACAGGCCCAGTCTTCACACAGAGACGCTGGCTGAACAACACGAATTCCTTAGCTCAAAAGTAACCCCTTATATTAACAAAAGAATGAGTACACAGTTTTGCTTGGCTGCTAATACAATGAATTAATTGTTTGCTGTTCAACCCCTGGGTCGAGGCAACTCCCCATATTTATACATACAAATCATAACATCTAATCCTATAATCGGGTAGCCAGGAAGATCTCTGATCTTCAGGCGCCCTAAATAACTAGTTGTTACAATACGTGGCAGAACAGAAACATCCAAATATGAGAAAGTTATCATTTGACCCAAGAGTGGCGGTCCTTCCAGCTCACAGCTAGACTCGAGCAGCAACATACTTAAGATAGAAAATTCTGTTACAGCTGCCCTGTCACAACTGTGCTTTAATTGATGATTCGAGCCCCAAGGATCCCTCAATGAACATCCCTTTCTTCATGACTTGTTCAGCCCCGTCTTCCTGCAGTCCATTTATCTCAACTACCTTCATAAATCATAATGTGTTAGCACAATTGAGAGATACACAGCTTTAATCATCACAATCATGAGCATTAATAAGATAAAACAATGATTAATCATACCTTGGTAATTTGGGAAATAAAGTGAGGACGATAGGTCTAATTGGCATGATAAATGGTGTAAGACAGGGGCAGGAAAGATGGTTGAAGATGATTAAAAAGGGTCAATTTTGGGCTCAACATCTCCCCCCAACTACCCTGTTGCATGTCCTCATGCAACAACCTGCATTATTCAAAATCTGAGTACTGTACTGAGCTCTATCCATGGAGAGAGGAAGAATTGTAGGAAACCCCAGGCACCTTATCTATCCTTTGAACAACCTCTGTGAGTAACCCAACATCTTCCTTCATGACTATTCCCCTTCCCCTACTAATTGCTGGTATCTGGAAACGCAGTTAATGTAGTGGGAATCTTCCTGCAATCTCATTATGCTGTGTCTAAGAGCTTAGAAGGCAGTCCTTAATCTGAATCTAAATCAATAACATTCCTAGGAGGGAGAAGCACTGATTCTTGTGGGGCAGTGTCTTCTAGCACCTCTAAGTTTAATAAAAGGGTTGTTGGTTCTTGCCTATAGGCTCTCTTCAGCAGCTACCATCATTGCTTTTAGAGATACTGGTTCTTGTGTAACAGTGTCTTCCTTGTCCCTCTGCTACTGAGATTGGATCTCCTTCTCATTGTGCAGCTCATCCTCCAAAATCTCAGTGTCACCTGAGCATGGTGTCTGTACCTGTTCATCTTCTCCCAACTGTGTATCGGGAATGAAATCCACTCCAGGTTTATCTTTTAAATGAAATTCAGTCGCTCCTGTTGCAGCTTCCAAGGATGTTGGTTCTTGTGTAGCAACATCCTGGCTTGCCTCTTCATCCTCCTGTTGTTGCAATTCTTCTCCTAGGAGCTCTGTGTCATGGGAGTCCTCTGGGGTTACCACCCAGAGTTCATCATTGAATTCCAGAGTGTCCTCTGTTCCGGGTTCTTCTCCCACCTGTTTGGCTGATTGGACAAGTGAATTCAGGTTTGCTGGTTCTTGTGTTACAGCATCCTGTTCCAGTTTATCACTGTCCTGCCTTTGAGCCTCTTCTTCCAAAATTTCTGTGTCCTGGGAGCATTCTGGGGTCACAGTATGGAATTCTTCATTGGCCTCTAGAGTGACCTCCATTCTAGGTTCTTCTCCCATCTGATCTATGATCTCTGTATCATGGGAACACTCTGGGGTTTCACTATATTCCTTTATAAGCTCCAGAGCGTCCCCCATCCCATGTTCTTCTCCTACATGTTCCATAATTTCTGCATCATGGGAAGAGACAGCTTCAACAAGGATATTTAAAAGTGTTGGTTCTTGTGTGGCAGCACCTTCTTTTTCCACTGCTTCCCCTACTGTGGCCACAGGCTATTATGCTGAATAAGTGTTAAGTATAATTTTATGGCCTGCTTCCTTAAATATTTCTCCACAGGTGGGGCAGAGTATTCGTTCATCCCCCTCCCTAGCTCCAGCAGAATCTGATTCCTCCACTTGGTCTACAGCCTCTATCAACGTATACATTTTTCTTTCACCCTGTTTTCTGCAGGTTTCCTTCCATATTTCCAATTCCCTCCTGAGCACTTGGAGGTCCTCTTTTAACATTGCATTCTCAGCCAGAAGTCCTTCAATTCCAGGTTCTTCCTCCACTGGCCTTTGTGGAGCATCCATCGGTCTTGGTACAAGGGTTGGGGGCTCAACCTGTGCCTCTAGAGTTGCCCATCTTTTCCTGGCTGCCTCTGCTGCTGTGGCTGATCGAGTTCTTTTCTTTATAATTGGTGCTATTAGATTAAATTCATTGGTGGCTCTCTTTCTTTTCTTCTGTGGTGTTTTCTTTTATGGTTTTTCTTTTTGTGGTGTTTCCTTCTGTGGAGCTGGGACATAGGGAACCAAAGCTGAGGTCGAAGGAATATTTGGTTGCTTCTCATGCTGTTCTTCTTCAATCATAGCTCCTCCTCCTACCCACTCAGGTGAAGACTCAATTGTTACCAGCCCAATGTCTTCTTCCATTGCCCTGGCTCTGTCATCTTCAGGTTCCATTGTCACAGCATTTGATGCTGCTCCAATTTCACCTTCTGCTGTCGGAGCTGCTCTGTTATCTAGGTTTTCCACAAAGGTTTCATTTACACCATCGCCTAATGGCTCTGTTTGTGCCTCCCCTTTCTCTCCTTCAAATGCAATTTCCTCTCCCAATGGTTCTGCTTGTGCCGGAGATTCATTTCCCCCGAATGGTTCTGATTGTGCTTCCTATAATATAGGTTCATCCCCCCCAGATGGCCCAGCTTGTGCCCCCAGTTGTTGTTCTTCTACTGTGGTTTCACCCACCCCAGATGGTCCTGCTTGTGCCCCCAATTGATGTTCCTCTCCCATTTCATCCCTCCCCCCAACTTCATTGGAGGAACTCCGGTCCTCCTATTGTGGCGGGTCTTGTATTTGCTGTAACGGGACGACCCGCAAGGGAACAGGTTGCTGAGGTCGGCTGATGAATTGTTCCCAAGTTATATGATGTTGGGCAAGGGTTCTTACAATGATTAATTTGATAAGGCCATGGTGGGTGAGAGAGGATAGTGGGTGTTTAGCAGACTTAACAAATGTCGCCATATGGCGCAAGTCATGCAGTAAATAAAATGGAATGTTCAATAAAATGCCATGGCGGAGATGAGAAAGCAAAGGAAGTTCAGAGCTATACATAGTTTGATATATACCTTCACAAGTAATGTATTTCTTGAGGAAGACAGCAACCTAGTCCCATGGCTGCGGCAGTGAGTTCAGTGCAATCCCTCTCCTGGATGCTTCAACTTGCTCCCCTTGAAGTAAAAATTCTTCTCGTGCAACCATTGCAGGGACTCGTCGATTAAACCATGGTTTTCCCACCATTGGGATGGCTGTAACCTTGGATATAATGGTCTCGGAGACTTCTATACACAGCCCCCACACCGTGGAGTGAGTTTTAGTAAGATTCAAGGCAAATTGCAGGGCTGCATCCCAATCGAATCCGTCCAATCGCTCAAAGAATTCGAGCCAGCCGGCAGCTTGAAAAATGGCAAGAACTTGAAGATTTCGCCTGAGTTCCCGGGTATTTAAAGGTTCATGGCGAACTGGAATCCCCATGGTCCTGGATGCAAGCTGAAGTTGCTATTCGACAGAGTACAGGATCCCAGAATGGAAGTTGCAGCACAGAGGATGCACGAATCGTTGAGCAGAGACGTTGAGGGAATGAGCAAATTTGGAAAGTTGAACACAGAAAAGTGTTTGAAATTTCCATGCCGAATTGAGGAAGGTGGCAGTTATTAGTGTTTACATCGTACGAGGGAAAGGTTTAATCAGGTATAATGGTGGTACGAGTGAAGGTACGACTAATATCGTTTAAATGATATCAATGCTTAATCACGTGATAAATGAAAGCCATACCTCATAAAACTATGCATCGGAATGCTGCGGAAAATGGTGGAGCATGCAGTTGGTGACGTCACGGAGCCGAACTCGTGCACAGTCAGACGTGTGATCATGATGACTCGGATAAGGCAATAATTTCTTCCGCCGGTGAAACACAAACCATCGCGTCCTCGGGGTCGGAATGATGAGTTCACCGGCCCGACTGAGGTGAATCAACACCATGATTAGCAGGTTTGGAACAATTCTTCTGTTAACACGGGAGTTACCACTGCAAGTTGCCAAAAAAATGATAGCACGGCCGACGAAAAAGATGTTGCAGTCACCAAAAAAAAATATGTTGCAGCCGCCGGGAAGAAGTTGCAGCCACCGGAAAAGAATTCACGGCAGCCGGAAAAAGAATTTACAGTATCCGGGAAAATTACGGCTGTCACGGAAAAGTTTTACGGCGGCGGGAAAAATTACAGCTGGCGGGAAAATTTTTACGACTGTGGGAAATATGTTGCAGCCTGGCGGGAAAGTTGTTGCAGCTACATGGAAATGGTTGCGGCTGCCGGAAAATAGTTCACGTTCGTCGGAAAAAGTTCACAGCTGCCGGGTAAAAGATTTTACTGGTAGACGGAAACTGATAACGCAACCGCTAGGAAATTATGTTGCAGCGCTGTGACATGATGTTGCAGCCGCTGGATTGAAGTCGCAGCTGCTGGGGATGATTCATAGCTGCCGGGAAAAATGATTTTACGGTAGACGGAAAACAATAACGCAGGTGCTGGGAAATGAGATGGCAGCTGCGGAAAAAGATGTTGCAGCTGCCGATGTTGCAGCCGCCGATGTTGCAGCTGCCAGAAAGGATTGAGGACAGGCAGAAAAAAAGATATTACGGCTGCTGGGAAATGAGGTGGCAGCCACTGGGAAATGATAACGTGGTTGCCGGAAAAGATGTACAGCTGCCGGAAAAGATGTTGCAGCTACCGGAAAATATGTCACAACTGCCGGATTTTTTTTTTTTTTTTTTTTTTTTAGCAAGGACGGCACAGGGAGATTTTCGCTTGACAGGCCCAAACTGGTTGTTCTCCTGGCGCTTCCCTGAAAATTTTTGGAAAATGACAGCAAACGAAAAGATCAAATGCAAAGAGGAAAAAAAAACAACAATTATACGCTACAGCATGAAATTATTTATGTACAGCAAATACGATTTTCAGTTTAAGGATTTGCAAAGGCAGAGAAAAATTCCTGCTCTGGTGCCAACTGATAATCTGGATCGGCAGCAATTTGTGAAATGAATGCATCTTTCGAGATGGGCTTACGATACAGTCGCAATCTGTGGCCGTTAGAACATAATGGTATACGGTTTTCATCAATAGTCACCAGGCGAACAGTGCCGCTGTCAAATACCCTGTCGACCAAATATGGACCCAGCCATCTTGTACGTAATTTTCCTTTAAAATCCTTCTTGAATCTGGAGTCATATAATAGTGCCCAGTCTCCTTCACGAAATATTTTCTTTTTTATGAATCGGTCATGCCAGTTGGATCTCTGTTGCTAGAGAAGCACAGTCTGGTCTACTGCAGCTAACCGTTTCTCATCTAGTTCATTTAATTGATTCAATCTTCTCTTCTGGCTTTCTGTTACATCTAGATTCATTTCGGTGGCTGTTTTCAGGGTCTTGATCTCAAATTCAATTGGAAAGATGGCACTCTTTCCATATACCAGATCATAAGGAGAAAACCCTGTGGTGTTGCGCCAAGTTGTGCGGTATGCCCACAGTGCTTCTGGAAGCCTGTCAGCCCAATCCTTTCTATTTCTTTTAACTGTTTTAGTAAGGATTGCTTCAATAACTTTATTAGTACTTTCCACCTGACCATTGGCCTGGGGGTGGTAAGGTGAAGCTATCCTATGATGCACATGATACTTCCGGAGCAAGGACTCAAATTGGTGTGAGATTAATTGCGGTCCCCCATCGGTGACTACTTCCTTTGGTACCCCAAAGCGGGTAAATATTTCACTATACAGAAAATCAATCACCACCTGGTCATTAGCCTTAGTCAAAGCTACAGCTTCTACCCACTTTGTCATGTAATCTGTACACACCAGAATGTAAACCTTCTGTTTGGAAAGAGGGCTGATAGGGCCAACAAAATCCAATGCCCATCTGTCAAATGGTTCTAGTACCACTTGGGGCTGTAAAGGCATCTGATCTGTTTTATTAGGTTGGCCCATCCTTTGGCAGTTGTCATAGGACTGAACATATCTTTTAGCATCCCTGAACAGTGTCGGCCAATAGTATCCCATCCGCAGGGCTTTATGCCCTGTTCTTTTGTCTGCAAAGTGTCCTCCACAAGGTTCATCATGACAGGCCTTCAGTATATGAAAGATCTCATCTTCCCTTACACATCTTCTAATCTCAAGATCGGGTCCTGTGTAAAAGAGATGACCATTGAGCCAACAATACCTGGCACTTTGCTGGATGATTTTTCTCTTCTCTAGTTTAGACATATGTGGTGGGAGCTTTCCTGCAACCAAATAATTAGCGACGTCTGCATACCAGGGGGAATGAGCTGAGAGTGCGAATAGATGCTCATCTGGAAAAGAATCCTCAACAGGCGAATTATCATCACTGTTAGTAAAATGTGATAAAAAATCAGCAACAACATTTTCTTTTCCAGGTTTATCTATAATGGTAATATCAAATTCCTGTAATAACAAGAGCCACCTGGTTACTCTGGCATTGGTGACAGGTTTGTTCATCACATACTTAATGGCAGAGTGGTCAGTGTGCACAAATGTAGGATACCCAGTAATGTAATGCCGAAACTTATTAATAGAATAAACAATAGCAAGGAATTCTTTTTCAGTAACAGTATAATTAAGTTCAGCAGGGGATAAGTTTTTACTAACATAATAGATGGCATAAGGTACTTGACCATCCTGCTGTCCTAATACTGCTCCAATGGCAGTATCAAAAGCATCTGAAGAAATGTGGAAAGGTATGGTCCAATTAGGTCCCCTTAGAATAGGGGTTGTGGACAGCTTTTCTTTAAGCTTATCAAATGCTATCTGGCATGCTTCACTCCACACAAACTGTGCGTCCTTCGTTAACAATGAAAACAAAGGAGAGGCAAGTTTGGAGAAGTTTTCTATAAACCTCCTATAATATCCAGCATGTCCCAGAAAACTTCGCACTTCTTTCTGCGTTGAAGGAGTAGGTATATTTTTTATCACCTTAATTTTTGAAGGATCCACCTGAATGCCATCGGTAGAAATGAAATGTCCCAATACCACCCCCTCACTCATCATCATATGGCATTTTTCAGTGCTTAATGAAAGGCAAGACTGTTCACAGTGAATTAAAACCTTCTTTAAATTTTCCAGTGCTTCCTCAAAGTCCTTGCCATAGGGGGTAAAATCGTCCATAAAGACTTCCATGCGATATATCATTAACTAATTCAGAAAATATGCCAATTACAGCTCTTTGGAACATTGTTGGTGCATTACATAAACCAAAGGGAAGCACCCTGTAGGCAAACTTTCCCCAGGGGCAAGTGAAGGTGGTCTTATCCTGGTCCTCTGGAGCAATCTGAATTTGGTTGTACCCGCTGAACCCATCCAAGAAGGAAAAGAACTTCTTCCCTGATAGGGTATCAAGTACTTGGTCAATAAAGGGCAAATTAGTGAGTCCAAGCTTCCTCACAGTCTCAATTGTTATGACATTGATCGCTGCTCCTAAGTCGACTAGCACGTTGGGTATCTGCGTTTGTCCTATATGTACAGTGATAGTAGGATTGCCAGGGTCGTCATACTTGGTCACAGGGATTTTTCCTGTTATTAAAGCAGATAAATTCCCTATGACGTGAACAGTGGGAGGATCTCTAGGTTTCCTCCCTGGTTTCTTATTGCATAGGTCCCGAACTGTTTTAGCGTAAATAGGCACATCTTGAAGGGCTTGAAGAAGGGGGATTTTAACATAAAGATTCTTCAATTCTCCTAGGAGGTTGAACTGAGGTTGCCCCCCTATTTTTGGTAGCATTAGTCTCTCAGGGTATGGTGGTTGCCTTACCAGCTGGGTAGGCTGTGTATTATCTGATTTCTCATTTAATGTTTCAGCCGTCCCATCTAAGGGATGCTCAGCACCTTCAGTGATAGGAACCAGGTCGGATGGATGTTGTGAACTCTCTCCTTTTTCATGCACAGAAGGTGGAATATCTTCTGTAATTACAGGTTCTATTATCTTCCCAGATCGTAGACGAATATCATTACAAGGTACAGGGGAAAGAGAGTAGGCCAACATATTGACAGTCTCCAATTGATGGACTGTTTTATTATTTGGATTAGGATTGGGTTGGGCAGGCAACTAAGGCCGTATTGGTATATTAGGAACAGGATTATTCTGCAGCTGCAGCTGCGACTGCTGAGGTGGGTATTGAGGATATTGAGGAAATTGAGGGTATGGTGGAGAATATGGTGACTGTTGAGGTGGAGGTGGTTGAGGAAACTGGTTCCCAAGATGGAAGTTCCTCCATCCAGGAGACCATGACGTAGGTTGATGTGGAGGTTGTGTCCAAGGACTCCATGAGTTATAATTTTGCATTGCAGGTTGAGAAGGATTCCACTGAGCATAATTTGAAGGGAATTGTATATTCACATTTTGCATATTATTACTCCAGTTGTTCATATTATTCAAAAATGGAAACGAATCCGAAGGCATACCTTGATTTCGAGGCTGCCAAGGTTTCTTCTGCGCAATGAAATAAGCTGATTCTACTTCTGGAGTTGATGCCTGCAGGACAGCCTTCACTTGAGGAAGTGTGGGACATTCCTTCATGTCATGGTTCAGTTCACACAGCTGACATACTTGTATTTTGTCAAGATGGCATTCCTTCAGTGGATGATTCTTTCTACATCGGGGACAGAACACACCTAGTGTGAGATCCTCCACTGCCTGTTTCTGTTTGGCCTTTAGGACATCAATCTCCGAAGAGATGGAGCTCATCATTTCTGTTTTAAAATTTTCAAGGAGATTGCCTATCTCTGCACGTGTAGCTCCTCCATTAGATGACTTCTGAGTTCTGTCGAAGACATCACGTTCCAGCTTATCTCGTTTATCTCGCTTATTATTCCAGGAAGATCCCCTGGAGTATCTCTTACATAATTCCACAATTGTCTCAAAAGGCTCTTTGGAGATATCTCCCTTTCCTAACAGATTTAACATGTCTAAACAATCATCCCTGATCCCCCGAAGCAATATTATCTTGAGCACATCCAGCCCCATGTTCGTCTGCCCAACTCTCTGCACATTGTACAACATCCTCTCTACAAAATCCTCCAAACTTTCATCCTCCTTCTGCACCATCTTGAATAATTCCTCTCTTTTGTCCCTAGTGTTGCAATATTCTTGATATTTATCCAGGAATACTTGCTTCATCTTATTCCAATTAGCAACAGTTCCTCCCCCAAGGCTCATGAACCATCGTAATGCATTGTCCTTCAGGGTGGCAGGAAAAAGTTTCAGCTTTTGAGCATCTGTGACATAATCATAGCTACGACAGAGGATATCAAATTCAAAAAGGAATTCGTCTAGATCTTCTGCTGCCCTACCATGGAAGCGAGGCAACACCGATGGTGAGATGTTCTTCATAGGAGCTGTCCCTTCTAGCTGCTGGATTGGAAATTGTAATGTAACCGTAGTTCCTTCTGGCAGGGAATCATTTTCATGATGGTATTCTACCACTGCTTCTTCCTCTTCGTTCTCATGTCTGTTATTCATCTTTTCTTCTGTATCCTCTTCTTCGTTCGTTCCTGCGTTCTTTACCTCAGCTGTAACAGCTGCGTATTTTTCAGTTGTAGCAGTTGCATATTCTTCGGTTGTAGCAGCTGTGTATTCTTCAGTTGTAACAGCTGCGTATTCTTTAGTTGGAACAGCTGAATTAGCTGTACCTTCTTTAGCGGGGGTATATGCGGGAATCATGGCTGCTCCTGTATTTTCCACCGTGGATCCTGATGCTAGCGCTCCAGGATCAATAGGGCTTCTTCTGATAGGAGTCTCCCGTTGACGAGTCCTGGTAGCTGAATCAGTTTTGTCAACAAGATCGTCGATGAATGTTCTTCTACCCAACGGTGGCCCTCGACCATGACCCGAACCACCTGCGCTGTTAGTATTTTGTGGGGTTTTGGGGGTTAGGGGGTGATTGCATTTTACCCTCCTCGTATTAATGCGAAGCAGATCATTTCAGCAAAGAAAAGACTGACTGAAAACAATTATCAGATGCAACTAATGACTAGTGTTTAATTTTTATCCTTCCCCGACAACGGCGCCAAAATGTCAAGCACTCTATATGCAGATAAATTGTTACCAATACACACAGAGCATATGGAATTTATTGTCAACCCGAGAAAGTATTTTTATTTCAAAGGATAAGTGCACAATATATGCTTAAACACCAAACCATTAGAAGTGAATACTTTTATCTTCTATCATCCATGTTCATCCCCAAAAATCTATGCAATCCCAATTGCCTTCTAACTACTATACTTCAATTCCTCTCTATCATGCATCAAGAATGGTATCGGATCTAATCAACAACTGCAGGAAGGAAATCTCATTCGTATTCTAGAACAATCACTTGTCTAATCTAATCACTCTGGAAATCATAAAACATAAACTGAACATTAATCTAGAAATCCAATTGCAAAAGATTAAGTCAACTGTTCTAAGAAATTGAATTGCAGAATGGAAAGCAAGCAACACACAACAGGAAAGATCAATTGTAAGGGCTCATGGGATCACAACTTAGTTGTAAGATGAACACTGCTGTGTATAACTGCAATTGAAATGTATAAAGCAAACCTTACTCAGTCGACTGCTATTCTACACCATTCACCAATCTCACAGAAATATAATCTTTTATTGGAAATCCAGACAATAAATATTGTTGCTGCGTACAAAAGGAAAGAACAAAGCATCACACAACAATGAATTCAAAATCCTATTTTAACTCAGCAATCTCTGTGGAAGACGGGCCCAGTCTTCACACAGAGACGCTGGCTGAACAACACGAATTCCTTAGCTCAGAAGTAACCCCTTATATTAACAAAAGAATGAGTACACAGTTTTGCTTGGCTGCTAATACAATGAATTAATTGTCTGCTGTTCAACCCCTGGGTCGAGGAAACTCCCCATATTTATACATACAAATCGTAACATCTATTCCTATAATCGGGCAGCCATGAAGATCTCTGATCTTCAGGCGCCCTAAATAACTAGCTGTTACAATACATGGCAGAACAGAAACATCCAAATATGAGAAAGTTATCATTTGACCCAAGAGTGGCGGTCCTTCCAGCTCATAGCTAGACTCGAGCAGCAACATACTTAAGATAGCAAATTCTGTTACAGCTGCCCTGTCACAGCTGTGCTTTAATTGATGATTCGAGCCCCAAGGATCCCTCAACGAACATCCCTTTCTTCATGACTTGTTCAGCCCCGTCTTCCTGCAGTCCATTTATCTCAACTACCTTCATAAATCATAATGTGTTAGCACAATTGAGAGATACACAGCTTTAATCATCACAATCATGAGCATTAATAAGATAAAATAATGATTAATCATACCTTGGTAATTTGGGAAATAAAGTGAGGACGATAGGTCTAATTGGCATGATAAATGGTGTAAGACAGGGGCAGGAAAGATGGTTGAAGATGATTAAAAAGGGCCAATTCTGGGCTCAACATGTATCTGTGGCTTGTATCGTAGGCACTGCTTCGATCCATTTGGTGAATTAATTAGTGGCAGTCAGCATCCATCTGTGCTTCCCAGATGAGTTTGGTAAAATCTCACTGATGAAGTCAAGTCCCCACTGCTGGAAAGGTGCTTCCACGGATATTTGTTTCAGAGGTAATGATAAGAACTGCCTCTTTCCCTCAAAAACTTGGCATTCATGGTAGTTGGCTATCTCTTTATAAGCATATTTGAACATAGTGGGCCAATAAAACCCTGCCCTGAGAATCTTGTTAATAGTGGCCTTATAGTAATGATGCCCTCCACATACTCCTTTGTGAAACTCTTTCAATGTTTCTTTGGCTTCATCTTCCACTATGCAATTCAAGAGGACACCCCCAGGATCTTTCCAATAAAGAAAACCATTCAGTATGCAATACTTCGTAGCCTTCATCTTGGTGGGTCTAGCTTTGGTTTTTTCCATATCAGGGGGTGCTTGCAAGTTCTGCAAAACATATACAACATCAGAATACCAAGAGGAAGACAGGAATTGTCTGATACCTGAGGTAGTGGATCTTGGGAAGTTTCTCCCTGTATGTGTGGCAGCAGGTTCATACTCATTGAATCCCAATTTGATTCAGCCATGAGTCTAGCCAGGCCTTGCCCCTTAATGATCTTAGTAGGTTTGATCTCCAGGTCATATTCCAGCAGTGCCGCTATCCACTTTTCTCTTCTACCTTCAGGATTAGGTTGTGTCAATATATCTTTCACATCAGCATTCGGAACATAAGCTATAACATGGGAATGTAGGACATAAACCCTGAAATATCTCAAAATTTTGACCATAGCAAGGCTTGTTTTTCCATAATGTTGTACTTGAGCTCAGCATCTCTGAGATCCTTGCTGAAGAAAGCTATGGGTTGCTCATCTCCTTCCTGATTTCTCTGTAAAATCACTTCTGCTATGGAATTCTCAGAGGGAAAAGAGAACATAAAAAACTCCTTGTCAAATTATGGGTTGATCAATACAGGTGCTTCAACAATAGCTCTCTTTATATCCTCAAATTCTTGCCTAGCCTCAACAATCCATCTGACTTGAGTATCCTTCTTAAGCATACAGGTGATCGTCCTCATGATTTCTGCTAAATTGGGGATAAATCTCCTTATGAATTTCACTGTGCCTAGAAAGGATTGAATTTCATGTATTGCCTCTATTCTATTTGGGTCAATTTTGATCCCATATTTAGATATTATGTGACCCAGCAGCTTACCCTCTTGCATGGAACAATTAGACTTTTTAGGGTTCAAAGAGATCCCAAACTTTCTGCACTTGGTGGACACTTGGTGCAAATGTTTCAGGTGCTCTACATCAAAATTGGAGTATACAGTGATGTCATCCATGTAGACCACCACAAACTTTTCATTCTCTCCTATAAAAGCTATGTCCATAGCTCTTTGGAAGGTGTCTCCTGCATTCAACAGACCGAAGGGCATCTTAACATACATGAAGGCTCCCCAGGGTGTGGTAAAGGTTGTATTGTTTTGGTCTTCTGGAAGCACCTTAATATGATTGTATCCTGAAAAATCCATCCATCATGGACATCCTTGCTGCCCCTACAACCTTCTGCAAAATGTGGTCCATTTTGGGCAAGGGATAGTTATCCTTCAAGGACACCTTGTTGAGATTTCTAAAGTCAATACATGGTCTGATTTCACCATTCTTTTTCCTTACTCGGACTATGTTAGCCACCCATTGTGAAAACCTCAAAGAGACTATGATTTTGGCTTCATATAGCCTTTTTACCTCTTTTTCTATCAGTGGGAGGAGCATGGGATTCATCCTTCTCAGCTTCTTCCTGAATGGATTCTCCCCTATCTTGACTGGTATGGTATGATGGATGACGGTTGTGTCATATTCCTTCATATCTTCATAGTAACAGGCGAACACATCAGAAAACTTTCTTGATGCCTGGGGCCAAATACTTTGACAGTTTGACAATATTGGGCTCTTCATTGCTCCCAATGTTACAATCTTATACTTCGTTTGGGTTTGGATCCACCTTGTGATCTCTGGCCACATCATTTTCATAAAATAGTCTTTGTAGCAGGACCAACCCTTTGGGTATGTAATTGCTCTTTAGCTGCAAAATTTCTTTGCCTCCCAAAGTGGTTTCTAGCTCTGGTGGATCAAGTTCCCATTCTTCCCCTTCATAGTCCTCTTGATCAATCTGGAAATTGGAAAACTCCCCAGTCATTTCGAGGAACTCCTTTATCTGTTGGTCCTCTTCAAATATCTGCCAGTGCTTAGTGTTTTCTGGGACAGAGGGCCTGTGCTTTACCTTAATCATGTGAGTTCTAGCAGGGTAAGTAGGGAGCTAAAATATTCTAGCAGAACTGGCCAGGGTGTCGGCCACTTTATTCTGCTCTTTGGAAATGAAAGAGATTTCATGCTCTGTGAAGAAATTGTCGAACATGTCCCACACAGCATTCCTGTAAGCCTTTAGCCTGGGATGCTTAGCCTCATAGTTTCCTTTCACCTGTTGGATTATTATGTCTGCATATCCATAGACCCTGATCTTTTTAGCTTTCAGGTCTCTCAGTACATTCAATCCCAATAGCAGAGCTTCATATTTAGACACATTATTTGAGCAGTCAAACATTAGTTTGAAGGTATGAAACTTAGCACATGCATTTCTTTCGTCAGGAGGGATGATCCATACCCCTGCTCTAGCTCCTTTTTTGTTCTCGGCCCCATCGAACCTTATAATCCAGTGATATTATTTTTGGAGGGTTTCCGTGGCCTCTGTTTCCACCTCTAATTTTTTATTACTGCCTTCTTCCACCTGCTTCCCATCGCTCTCTGCGTTAGCTAAGATGCCAAGGCACTATACCTCATTTTCATCATGGGCTTCACCGTCTGGTTCAGGTATCTTTGCAGATTTCGCATCTTCTCCTTCAGAACCTAGATCATAGCAGAGAATTGCAGATCCTACATCCGCGTATATGGAAAATATGGGGTGGTTCTCAGGCTTGTCTTTGTTGCTTACTACATATGACAACCTATGCTCCCTATATAGTCTTCTGCTTTCCCCAAAGACGAGGATGGTGGCATAAGACATGTCCATTTGCGTGGTTCCTTTTAACTTTGCAGTCCATGATCTGGATAGCAACATCCCAAACTTAGGTGGAATATCAGCCACTACCACATCCATGATCATATTCTTCTGAGGTATCTAAGTCAGTGAGACCACCATGTCTTTAATCATCCCCACACATGGAACTCTTTTGGAATCAAAGGAGAACAAATATTTATAGGGTTTGGTTATTTCTAACCCAAGAATCTCCACCACTGAACTGGGCATCAGGTTATGAGAGGATCCTGAATCAAACATGGCATTATGTAGGATATGGTCATGTATGTTGAGACTAATATAGAAAGGAGGGACATCAATTTCTGAGGTATTTTCTACATGGGGGCCAAACAGAAGGGTGAGCTTGTCATCTTCCAGATTGAGAGTATCTGGATGCTTTTCTTCTCCACCATTTACTACTTTCAGGATATGGTCTTTGTACTCTGATTTTTTGACCAATTCATTCAAGGTGATGGACATCTTAATATTAGATATTTAATTCTCCAAGCTGAAAACAGTATGGCTCTTTTCTACTATCTTTATGTCAGTTTCACTTCTTCCTTCTGGACCTTTCTTTGGAGGTTCGGCCTCCTTCCCAAGAGTCTCTTTAGAGATTGCATACTTTGGGTCCTTTCTCCCAAGTATTTCCTTTCTTGGTGGCTGGGAAGAGGATGGATCAGTAGCAGCTTTTCCTCGGTCTACTGTCACTTTTCTGCTTCTCATATTATGTTTCATCTCGAACTCACAGATGGTATTGTGGAGCCCTCTTTGGTATTGGTCAGATTTTGATTCACCTAGGGCATCATCTGATTGCAGAGAAGACCGATCAAGTTCATCTTTAGTTAAATAGAAATAGGGTTGGACTTTATCAAAGAGGTGGATCTGGTCCTCATCCTGCCTATCCTCTTCTTCATCATCCATGAAATTCTCAGCAAAAGGTGGTTTGATTAGCTGATTGTCAGGGTTTCTTGGCTCTCTAGGTCTTCCTTGTGGGGCAGGGGGTCTTCTGAGATTGTTATTTCAAGATTGAGGCTCTAGGTTTTCTCTGGTAGGAGGCCTGCTATCAAGGGAGATCTTATCCACTAGTCTATCCATAGTTCTCATCATATGTTCAAATTTGGCATCCATGGATTGGGATGTGGAAGGCTGCACTGTTTCATTGCATCTCTTTTTCTCAGCTTCAGTCAAGTGTTTCATTTTGCCAGAGGCCATCAGATTGGCTTCCACTTCTAGTGCATCTTTCAACATATCAGGGAGAGTGGGATATCTTCTTTCTCTCAGCATGAGAGCAAAGTCATTGTCAAAACAGTTGGAAAAATGAAGCTTAGCTACTCCGATAGGGGGTTTTATGTCCACTGGGATAGAATTGTACATTCTCATGAACCTGGCTGAGAATTCTTGGATAGTCTCCACATTGGTTTTCTTAGTATTCTCATACTGAGTGAGAATCTGGAGGGGGTTTTGCTTATCCTGCCATCTGTCTAGGAAAGCTTCTTCAAATCTTTTGTAGGTAGCTATTCCTCTATTTGGAAGGGCCTTAAACCATTTCTTCACTTCCTCTGCTAGTATTTGGGCAAACAACCTCATCTTAACATCATCTTCATCTACCTCTTCTAGGTCTGTGAAGTCATTGAGCTGGTCTACATGCTGTTGTGCCAAGATTCTTCCCTCCCCATCAAATCTTATGAGGTGTTGGGCATAGCCCACAGGTAATTCATCAGGATTTGGTGGGAGGGCCAGAGGAGCAAATTTGGCAGCCATGGCTCTTAGGTTTTGTTTGGGAGTAGAGGGAGTTTTAGGAGCAGCAGGGGTGGTTCTTGGGACTTGGGTACTTTGTCTAGCAATTTTAGAAAAGGGAGTTAGGTCGCTAGTTTCTTCCTAGGCTTGTAGACTTTGCCACCAAGTACTCAAGCAATGGGTCTGAGACTTTCTTTGGTCAAACAGGGTTTCCCTTAGATCAGTCTCACATCTAGGTCTGAATGGGGAAGACTCAGTATTTAACTTGGGAGGGGATCTTTCTACAACACATGCCTCTTTCTTAGGTAAAGAAAATGACTTAGTTAACAGAGAAATACTTGTATGGGATCTCTTTGCTTTCTTGATGACCTTTTCTAGGTCTGAAGTGACCTTTGGTAGCTCAGGATTTGGATGACTTCTGGTAGGTCTTCTTCTGGGAGCCAGGATTTCTCCTA